>JAVRKA010000070.1:0-2509728 GCA_034508555.1 Venustoraphidia nigricollis
TATTATAAAACAAAACGAAGAATGCCTATCAACAAATTATATACAACTAGAGGCCACGAAGGATCCTTCAAATTTTCATCTCTGGTTGCGTCAAGTTGAGAATTAAATAGCGCAGGATGTTGTCTAATCATTTCAATCAATTTATCGGTGTCTTCATCAGAAAACGACGTCATTTTTCACAATTTTGCACGTGCGTCTCGAGCGAGACGCGAGACAGCACTAGTCCTGTCTCGGTCTCGCTTGCGAACTGACACACATAGAAAACCTAAGGTCAAATAACGGTCTCGATCTCCAGTCTCTGTCTCCGGTCTCCTGTCTGTGTCGCGGCGCGAACCGCCACCTTTACGTTTTTCTCTATTAAAGGATCCTAGTTTCCGACTTCCAATCTGAGAACTGGTAAACCATTAAGGCCCTTTTCACACACACACGGTTTTCGTATAAACGGTACCGTGACGGTTGACTAATGTAGGAAATAATATTATACAAGCTTTCACACGTTACCGCGACCGTGCTGGGACCGTATAGTAGCCGTGCAAATCCACACGGACGCGGTTCCGCCACGGCTGCCGTGTGAGTAGTGGTCTGTTGCGTTGTACCAAACCGTTCACACGGACACAGAACGGTCGTAATATCGCGCGCCATTTTGTATTGACGACTGTCGCCGGTCGCCGCTTATACAGAAACCGTGTGTATGTGAAAAGGGCCTAATAGAATAAGCACTGCCAAACTTTACCGCTAGGGTCGCCAGCTATATAAAGACGTCTGTGAATATTTCGTAGCAGTGTGTGCGATATAAGTTTATTTCAAATAATAAAACATTGACAATGCCAATCTGCTGTATTTACCAATTTTCAAATTACAGATTGTTCGTATTTCTAAAGAATCCAAAACTGAAAAATAAGTGGTCATATGCTATCAAAAGGGAAAAAACTTTTACTGCAAATGCTGACAATAGTTTATGAAGCCGACTATACTAAAGAAGATTTGTTACAGAAGAAGAAATTACAGATAGAAAAACTAATTATATTTATTTAAAAGATGGTTATAACATTAAAACATTACCGGTTTACTTTCCCGTCACTTAGGAAAGAACATGTAGATTTGATTTTTACTATAGTCTGTAGTGAAAAATCAGTGGTATAATTTAGGTAGTTATGTACCTGCTGCCATCTAGGTTATGTTTGTCACATATAAATAAATTTGAAGTGTCTGTCCGGGCTGACCTTCGAAACGACCGAACCACTTGTGATGGCACTTCACAGACAGGTATAGGGCTAAGCCAGGAATGATCTAGGCTCCATTTTATCCCAAAAATGAAAACTTTCATAAAGGTAACTCTGTATCTCTGAAATTGCGTGAGCTAGGGAATAAAAACTTATGTATGCGCGTTTGAAGTTATACTGCTTTGACGTAATTAAAAACTAGTTTTCAATGACAAACAATTTATTGAAATAAAATCTTCAAAAAGTTCAAAAACAATACTTAAAAAAATTTTTTGAACGGTTCTGATCCCTGCTTGTAATCGCTACACACTGTACAACATGTATTCTATAAACAAATACAGAAAAAGAATAAAACGAAAGTGTATTTCCTTGTTGCTTCCTTTTTCGTGTTTAAATAGTATATATTTCGTGAAATATATGCAAAGGAAGGTCGAATATACGCACTCGTATAGTGATCAGATCTACGGACCTACAAAATAGAAATCTTATCTAAATTTGCACTTTCAATGCACGTATTACAAAATAATAGTTTATGCATCTCGTACGTAAACACATTTACTGTATCAGGAGTTGAGACATTATGTTACACGAGCGTCAGCGATCATAATAATATGCCAAACAAGATACATACTACATTTTTAGCACGAACCTCCTATAAAGTAGCTGATTTTCACATAATAATAGGTATATTTGTCATTTTTTTTTATTTTTTAACAGGAAATTGGACAAATTCAAATATATACAATTGTGTGGGCTTTCACGGCTGGCGTTGTTGCAAAACTTCTTGGTTTCCGGGCTTGTACGTCGTGGTCCATCGGTATTTCTACCAATGGACCACGGCGTACAAGCCCGGAAACCAAGAAGTTTTGCAAATTCAAATATAGATAAACTAATTTAAAAATTGCAAAGTTTCGTTAATTCTTGTTAACTTCTTCAGGCACAATTTTTAAATTAGTTGAACTATATCTGAATTTGTCAAATTTCCTGTTAAAAAATAAAAAAACTTATTAACTATTATGGACGCAAACAATATTGAGAATTATATTTGTAATATTTTTGACATTTCACGTTCGACCATATTGGCATTTATGTGTATTGTTTAGAGCCTACTGTGGTCTCTGTCGTGCATATAGATTTAAATTGCAGCTCACATGAACTATTGGATTGGTAAAATCTCATTTCTTTTGTTTTACTTTCCACTTTAGTGAACAAAAAAACATTTTAGAACCCCTGTACCTACATGGAAAGCAGCTGTTTTATAGAGGTCGTTCAAAAAATATTTTTGCACACCCACAATAGCTGCTTTTCATACTTGTATAGCGATCGTGAAATTTGCATTTAACACTCGTTTTGTAAAGTTGCGTAAAGTAAATCATATAGTCTATAGGGCTGTGTTCAATTCTCATGCAGTTAGACTATACTTTCGTTTAATGTGAACGCAGCCCTACGATTAGAATTAGTAATCTTGCTCAAAATTAAACTACCAAAAATTTTGAAAATTAGATGACAGTTTTTATAGAAGTTACTTGCAAAAATGTAGTACCTACGTATCTTGTTCGTAATGATATTATGACTCGAATGACTGTTAAAAAACTCACTGTGCTCGTTTTAGCATAAAATCACTTCGCCGTGAAAAAACATACATAAACTACTATTACGTACCACTGGCTTGAGTAAATTTGCATCAGATATTCTAGTTTAAAAACACATGAATTTTATGTTATGCCAAGCAAACATTGCATGTTTTGATTTAATAATATTATGTTTGTATGCGAACGATTAAAAAACAACTCAAATAAAATCTTTTCTTAGTCGTTTTTGCATATGTATTCACAAAAACATTTCTCATTCTATTTAAAAGGAAAAATAAAACTTTCTCAACTTATATTGAAACTTATTTCTTTGATGTTATATTTCAGTTGATTTGGATTTTTGTAAAAGAGCTTAAAGATTTTCAATTGCAAAATTCTTACGAATAGAAAACGCCACACCGCCTTCTACAATAACAATGTTTTCAAAAGAAGACTTGATAACTTCGATTGTGATAAGATAAGATATATGTATATCAACTTCATTCTTTTTACAGAAGTTGAAGCTCATTCACAACGAGACGCACAGGAAAAGTACATTTTACCTGTCCTGAATATCATATTATTTTCAGGCGATGCGCTACAAAAAGTACAGACGGTTATTTTAAAACTGGACAATTAAAAACGTTTACTTCAGAGATTTCCAAACTTTTCTGCATCACCACCCCCCTTTAGAAGAAAAAAATTTTCAACGCAACCGTAGTTCACAATAGTTAATTTTATATGAAATACAGTAAGACTTCGTTAATCTGGAGAGGCAAAAACAAGGCCCTTTCGGGATTATCGAGGTGTCCAGATTATAGTATGGCATATTTAATGGTAATAAAACACATGTTTAACCTTAGTTTCTTTAATCAATTTTTAAATTAAAGCATAAAGACAAAAATGTACATGTTCAAAATAATACAACCATGTAAGAAAAACAGTCAGTTAAAATAAAACATTAGTTAATTCTTCTTGAAAAAGTCTGTAATACTCTTCTGTAATTTTCGCACTTCATTTCAAAAGCTCAGTCTCTAAGTCAACGGAGAAACATAACTTCGTGGCTATCAAATTCGTTATCTTCAGCCCATTTTAAAGCAGTGTTTAAAGCTCCTACTGCCTCTGAATTACCAACTTTTTTGAAGGCGAGGACTTCAACGCTATTGTCCTCATCTTGCTCATCGTCCTCACACATTGCCGCTCGCACAATCTCCTCATAAGTTAACACTTCATATCTTTGTAACTCGCTTTCGGAACCACCAGCAGCCCATTCTTGAGCTTCTGCCTCACTTATTTGAGAATCATTGGGTCCCCTCAACCTATTAAAAAGCTGGGCTAAAGGAACATCATCTTCTGGTTCGTCATTATCAGTAAGAAATCCACGGTGCAAATTCTTCCATGATTTGTTAATTAGCGATGCCTTAACATTGGGCCAGCAATTAGCCAAAAGAAAAACTGTGTCCTTTAAAGTTATCGATTTTAATGAGTCCATGAGGTTCTCAGAACATAATGCAAGACAGTTAACCAAAAGTGATTTACGGTAATTTAACTTCACATTTTGTGTAACGTTCTGATCCATTAGTTGTATACACGCCGTGGTGTTAGGTGGCAGGAACATTGCAAAAATGTTTCCGTTTTCAGACACAAGTTCATCTACCCGCCTCCCCCGCGAACCCCATTGCCCGGCCGGATTACAGCGATCACCGAACAAGCGAGAGACCGGATTACCGTGGCCCTACTGTACTAAAATATCGTCGCATATTATTTGTTACTGTAAAGAAAGGTTTGGTTGAGGATCAGAAATAAGCTTTACCAATATTACGCTCGTGGCCAACGTTTCGAAAATTTTATTTTCATCTTCAGAGCCTTAAGCTGGTCAAATGGCTTAAGACCCTGAAGATGAAAATAAATTTTTCGAAACGTTGGCCACTAGTGTAACATTGGTAAAGCTTATTTCTGATCCTCAACCAAACCTTCCTTCGTAGTGACATTCTATTGAATCAACACTACTACGTACGAACGTATTATTTGTGCCTGATTTGTGTTTATTAGTGTATTTGCCATATGGCCACATACACTATTGGCGTCGGTCGGATGGCGGGACCTAGGGGTCGGACCAAAATTTCTCGACGTTTCATAACCTCCTAAACACTTTGGCACCATTTTTAAAAATGTTTATATATATATGTATATATATATATATATATATATATATATATATATATATATATATATATATATATATATATATATATATATATGTGTACGCGCAATAACTTTCGAAAGAGTTAATTGATTTCAACGAAATTTGGACCACGTGTTGAAATCCATCACCGCAAGAAGCCTATTTAAAATGGGCCTAATCGGGCTATTTTAAGGGTAGTTTTTAGGGGTTGAAAAATGTTTTTGGGCCCCAAAATACCGAAAAAAGTCTCCGAATCGTTTCAAAATTGAAATTTAACCCTTTGGTCGTAATTAAAAAGTGTCCCCAAAATTTTAATAAAATCGGCCCGACAGGACCGGATTTACAAATTTTATGAAAACACTAGTTTGCAGATAGTGACTTATTTATTGAAGGGTGTATTTAATTCAATGTAGACGTTAGATTGATAATAATATTACAATTAAGAAAAAAAATGTTATTTTAAGGGGTGTATTAAGGGGTTAAATTTTTTATTTTGCCCAAAAACAAACTTAATTTCACATAATAAAAGTATAAAACCACACGGCCCTATACAAGCAAATACACTATATTGTCGACAGGGTTTTGGCACTGTGACCCGGGTTTTTTATCTATTAAGAATCATAAAGCCTTCATGAAAAGCTTCAACACCCACTGGGTGACAGGACCGCCCCAGTTGGGAATTTATAATTGAAATGATTCAAACTAAGCGTGCAAGATTCGGTTTCTATAATTTCGATATTATCGAGTGAAGCTGCTAGGGTCTTGTGTATTAACTTGGCCGTTGGTCATTTAGCGCGGTTTCTTTGTTTGTCCCGTTGTTTAGCTATTACGGCCAGTTGCGAGAGCCAGGAAAAATTATATACAGGGCCGTCTTAAACCATGTGGGGAGCCATGGCACTAAAAAATGCAAAATAATTTGACAACAAAATTAGCTTTACTGTAAAACGCGTGAAGTGCTATCTACTTAATTTTTTATGATAGCTCTACGTTTACAATTAGCTAGTAAATGAAAAATTTATTACCGATATTAAGCATTCCACGCTTTTTACAGTAAAACTACTTTTGTTGTCAAATTAGTTTGCATTTTTTAGTTCATAAAAGCGTGTTTTACTTTTTTAAACTCTAATTTAAGAAAAATGAACGATTTCGTCTCGTAGAACCAGGGCCGTTTTTAACCTATTGGATGCCCTGGGCTCTTTAGGATAATGGAGCCCCTATGACTATTATGGAAGACAATTTTCTCTTAAAAAAAAGGATTAATTACTAAGCAAATCAATAATTAACAAATACATTATTAAAAAATATATCGATATATGGTATTTGTCGACAGTATCGGTTAATGTTGATCTGGCAAGAACTAGGGGGCCCCAACGATCGCGGGGCCCTGGGCACGTGTCCAGAGTGCCCAGTGGACAAGAGGGCCCTGCGTAGAACTAAGGTTATTTCTTTTGTGGCAATAGCGTATAAAGCGTCAAACGCTATATTGAATACTAAGAACATAAATGAAAAATATTAGTTTGTGTGTCAACACGACTTTCAAGTAACATTGATTCAAGTGACCTGATAATGTCACCTGACCAGTGTCAACACAGCATAAGAGACATGCACTTAGTTTGAAAAAATCTACCTGTACTATACATCTACAACCGAACAACTTCAGCTAGAGAAGCATATCAAGTTAAGATGAAAACTACACATGTGGGACCTTTCCACGTACCATCTTTGTTTCCTTTTCTACCGATGTATCCATGGATGGCTTATGGTATGAATTTTTTTTTTCATTTTGTACGTGTTCATATAAATTATAGCCTGGAGAATTTGTTCAGTTGACTGAGTCGCACACCGCGTACAGGTAATTGCCTTCTGTACTGGAAAATTGCGGATTGTGTAAAAGTGTGTGTGCGTATCAAGATCTACATATCTGCGAGTTATGTACGTGAGTTTTCCACACCCTCGAATCCAGTGGCGGCCCGTGACTTTCTTCACTGGCGACAATTTAGATGAAGTGCACCGTCACCTTTCTTTTAGATCGTTTCCCATATAATTATATATTGTAGCGCGCCGCCAATTGTTACGCTACTGGAAATGACAGAGGCTTCTCGAACGATTTGACAGAAGTTTCTGGAACGATCGAGAACAGAATGTACACGTCCTTAAATACAGTGCGTGTGGGGCGCGACAGGCATTCAGTCAGAGACAGTGAGTGAGTCAAGGTCAGTTGCTACGGTGCAATGAATTCAGTCGAGTCAGTTATCGCAACAGTAAGGCCAAATATATATATTGTAGCGCGCCCCCAATTGTTACGCTACTGGAAATGACAGAGGCTTCTCGAACGATTTGACAGAAGTTTCTGGAACGATCGAGAACAGAATGTACACGTCCTTAAATACAGTGCGTGTGGGGCGCGACAGGCATTCAGTCAGAGACAGTGAGTGAGTCAAGGTCAGTTGCTACGGTGCAGTGAATTCAGTCGAGTCAGTTATCGCAACAGTAAGGCCAAATATATATATTGTAGCGCGCCCCCAATTGTTACGCTACTGGAAATGACAGAGGCTTCTCGAACGATTTGACAGAAGTTTCTGGAACGATCGAGAACAGAATGTACACGTCCTTAAATACAGTGCGTGTGGGGCGCGATAGGCATTCAGTCAGAGACAGTGAGTGAGTCAAAGTCAGTTGCTACAGTGCAGTGAATTCAGTCAATAGTCAGTTATCGCAACAGTCAGGCAATTGGTACGGCGATACAGAAGACATAAATAGTCAGTTAGTACATAAATAAGAGTACATAAATTTGTGTGTGTGTTATAGCAGTGTTTGGTGTAATTAGTTATTGTTGAATTATTGTTCACTAGAATCCGTTTATTTTTATTTGTTAGTTTCTTTTTGTCATTGTTATTAGAGAAGAAGTTTTCAGTTTACTTGTTTGTATTTATTTCGTTTGTTGAAAATAAATCAGTTTTAAACCACCACAAAGAACAGTTTTGTTGCAATATACATAATAATTAAATGTGTAATTAATTAAAACTCTAGAGAGCTAGCAATAAGTTCAATGTATACCGTGCAGCCAAATATACTTTTATCCCAAGACTACATTATATCGCAAAGAAAACGCAACACTCATAGCATACAATGACATACACACTACAATGAAGAGCTTTCCTAGGCGAATGTAAAACATGCCCTTATAACGTCTGCTGCTGTGGCAACCGTGACGTCGGCACGGTCAGCCAACGAGTAAAGTATGGGTTTCGAGTGTGCACAGAAGGTGCATAGTTAGGTGGTCACGTGTTAAACACATTCACTCATGCAGTGCTTAATGAATTCGATCAATAACAATTTGATTAAGACACCGTTATCTCAGTAGAAAAATGGCAATAAAAAGTACGTGTAACCTTGATGCGCGATTGAAGAAAAACTTGTTTTTATTATTCTTACTTTTTAAGAAATATATTCACTTGCAAATTGAAAATAACAACAGCCCTTCATAAGCACGTGGATAGAGTCCTCTTATTATATTGTTTACAACTTCACAGGCTCAATTTCAGGTTTAATTTGTGTTCAGTCACAGTGGAGTCTCTATAAATTTGGGATCTGAAGGTTAAGCTTCATAAATTTCTATATTATGGATCCGCCGCTGCTTGCGTATATTTAGTTTGCGATTTGCGACCGGTAATTCAATGTAAATTAACTTCTGAAAAAATGTATACAATTTAAAATGTATTCTCGTATTATACTTCATAATTTACATATCAAACGTGTCTTCCGTAGAATCGTATTTTTGTGAAAGGTTACAAAAAGTAAATAGTTTAATCTAGAATTATTTTTTAATGTTAAATTATAGTTTTACCAACTTATCATTAAAATGTGCTTATTTTAAATTGATCTAAAATTTTTAGTTTCGCGACAGTGTGACAAAAATAATGTGTATATTTTAATTCCTTGGTCGATTTCGCATCAAAACCAATACAAATAAAAAAAATTGTAATAACACAGTTTCATATAGTTACACTACAGTGTACAACAGCGACGTCATTTTTTTCCCAAATATTCTACTAAAATATGAGAAAGTTCTTATTATACAGACGTTAGTTCAACCAATTTAAATAAATAAAATTCAAATTTTGTCTGTAATTTTACGATTTAGAATCATATTTCTATCAATCCAACTTTAAGAGGTGAGTTCAATATATATGAGGCATAGTTCTAATGTATGGAGCGGGTATATTTTCACCTTGTTTCATTGCTAAAATGATGACTCACTTCTACTATTTTTGGTACCTTACTGATTACTGTAGACCGATATATTGCATTTTCGAAAAATTGTCTATCTGTATGTATGTTTGCTTGATAACCCGAGAACTACTGCACCTAAGCTGTTGAGCGTCTATAATCTACAATTCTTCTTCTCTTCATCACGGGTCACAGCTAGTTAGATATATACTTTTATTGGTGATACATTTATTTTCCTAACCAAGCGCCATTAAGTACACCTATAATTATATAGATGACGCTGTGACCTGCAGGTAATCGTAATGATCGCTGCGATTACAATACAACCTCGATATAGCAAAGCTGAAGGAAATTAGAAAATATTCATTATACCAAGTAATTCGTTTGTTATATAGAGGTTAGGTTGGTCTAAGATTAGTTTTAACAAGGTAAGGAAACCCATTTTCTCCTGAAAACTTATCTTTAAACTTTAAAATTGTAGCCAATGTACTTGCTGGAATTTCGAACTCTTTAGCGATGTCTAATTTTTCTTTGTAGGATTCTCGTCTACATACTTAATGATTTTTCGTTTCTCTGCGACGGTTAAGGAACACGTTTTTCGTTTCTCAGCCGCTGCAACTTTAAATTTACTAACAACAGTGACCAACAGCAGTATTTACATCAAACAACGATGATTGTCTTACGATAAATTTAACGTGTCTGAACCTCTCGAGACATGAATTGTTGTTGCTATTGTGGAATTGTGTGTGATTGATTGGTAGGATACGTTATGTAAAGGTTATTAGTGGACAAAAATCGTTAAATAGAGGTAAATTATACTTTGTTCTGCAATGACTGAAAATTCGTTATAAAGAGGTTTTTGATAAAAAGCATTCGTAATGTATATCTTGCATTAATCTTACGGGCAGTTCTAGGGGATTTTGAAAAATTTGTTAAATCGAGGAAATCGTTATATTGAGGTTCGTTATATTAAGGTTACACTGTATTTTGTAGTCTTTCAAGGAAATGTAAAGTGCTTTGCTGCGATCGATCCCAAAGCTCTCGAGATCAACCGTTTGAGCACCCCTGCTATACACTATACAGTTCCCGAACTTTGTATGCACAATGTTGAATATACAATTGTTAATAAATCGTGCTTTCATATTACAAACACAGTTCTGATTAGTTAAATAATACAATAATGTGCTTATAGCGACCACATTAATACAAACTTTCTATTGTTCTATTGTTTACCTACTCGTTTTACTGTTGGTATTTTATTTTGAATAAGCAGTCTAATAAAACCACAAGCTCTCCTTTGTCTATAAAACAACATATTCGAAGTTTTTTTTATTCAATAACTATAAGAAGTTTATCTAGTTTTTAGTGTATTTGCCATATGGCAACATACACTATTGGCGTCGGTCGGATGGCGGGACCTAGGGGTCGGACCAAAATTTCTCGACGTTTCATAACCTCCTAAACACTTTGGCACCATTTTTAAAAATGTTTATATATATGTATATATATATATATATATATATTTATATATATATATATATATATAGATATATATATATGTGTGCGGGCTATAACTTTCGAAGGACTTAATTAATTTTGACGAAATTTGGCACACATGTTGGAATCCATTACCGCACGAAGCCTATTTAAAATGGGGCCAATCGGATCACATTAAGGGTGAATTTTAGGGGTTGAAAAAAGTTTTTGGGCCCCAAAATACCGAAAAAAATCTCAGAATCGTTTCAAAATTGAAATTTAACCCTTTAATAGAAATTAAAAAGTGCCCCTAAAATTTTAATAAAATCGGCCCAACCGAACCGGACTTACAAATTTTTTGAAAACACTAATTTGCAGATAGTGACATTTATTTTATTGAAGGGTGTATTTAATTCGGTGTAGACGTTAGATTGATAATAATATTACAATTAAGAAAAAAATGTTATTTTAAGGGGTGTATTAAGGGGTTAATTTTTTTATTATGCCCAAAAACAAACTTAATTTCACATAATAACAGTATAAAACCACACGGCCCTATACAAGCAAATACACTATATTGTCGGCAGGGTTTTGGCACTGCGACCCGGGTTTTTTGTTTTGTACCTGGCAGACTTTTTTTAAATGAGTAAATGCAATAAGACGCGAGTGGGTCATAATATATTAGAACTAGGGTTGCCAACCGTCCCGCTATGCGCGGGACGTCCCGTTTCTCATACCCTTAACGAGACGTCCCGCTCAGGATGTGTGCGGGACGCTAAATATCCTGCTTTTCGGAGGACGCTAATTACATTGCATCAATTCCGTGTTCTAATGCAGCAGTAGAGAGAGTCTTCTCACTTTGTAATAATGCCTGGACCGACGCGCTAAATCGTCTTCATGTGGATTCTGTAAAGTCAAAGCTACAAGTTAAAGTAAATTTTTCTTATCCATGCAAAGATTATTACAATTTTGTAGTTAAAAATAGAAAAATCCTTAAAAGTTCCAAATGTCAAGAAAAATACTCATTTAAAAAGTAATTTATAGTTTTCATAATAAAGTCTAAATTACACTTTAACTGTTTTTTTTAGTAAATATGGACTATTATTAATCTAACAAGGTGTTTTATTTTATTTCTCATCCTGATTTGTAAAAAAAAATTCAGGTTTTTAAACCCTTGTCCCGCATTTGAAATCATTATTTCCCGCAAATTTATATTTTAAAGTTGGCAAGCCTAATTAGAACTCTATACAAGCAGGATCCTAAACCCGGTAATAATGATAAATTCGGGTTTGAACCCCAACGGGGACATTGTTTATGGATAACAATTTTTTCTAGTGTTCAACCGAAACCGAAACCGAATTTCGGCAACATTTTCAGTTTCGGCCGAAACCGAAACTACTACTACTACTACCTAGTACCTACTCTTATGCTATATCACGTAATAAAACTTACCGAATTCAAAATAAATCACACGAAAACTCATAACAAACTAAACGAACTGTAAACACAAGCCAGTCACCACATGATAAGGCACGTGGACGCGGCAAAATGTCTTCGTCGCTTACTTGCTTGGATGGAATTTAACGTCCCGAACATGGCCTATCACAGCGCGAGAACTCTCGAATGCAGTTTCGGTTTCGGTCGTAGTTTCGGCAGGTTTGCCACCGAAACCGAAAATAAACCGAAACTCGTTTTTTTGCCGAAACTCAATCGAAACCGAAACCGAACTTTCGGTCGGACTTTTTTTCTAATATCACATTATAATGTCAACAATGAGTGTTTCATAATATATTAGCTATATTTTTGTATTTTTTCAAAAAATACACTTTTTGCAGTATTTTTGTTCAAACGAAAAAACGACTCGAGCGATTTTGACATTTCTTTCATAACAAATTGACGTCAATACGCTTCGATTGACACCCTAACGAAATCGCCACCGGTTTTTATACGCAAGATTTCATGTAAAATTAATATTTTTGCACACTTTTTGTTCAAACAAAAAAAAAAGATTGGGCCAATTTTGATAAGATTTCTTTCAGATCAAAATGACGTTAAGACGCTTCTATTGATACTCTAACGAAATCAATGTTCGCGAGATATTGTATAAAATCATTTTTTGCAGTTTTTTGTTTAAGAAAAAAAAAACTGGACCGATTTTGAAAAAAATTCTGTCAGATCGTATATACGTCAATTGGTACCCTAGCGTATGTAGTTGATATATATATAATTTTTGATTCTCGCGATTTCGTTCTAGAAACATACACACATATTTCTTTTCAAAAATATTGTAAAACGATTGTTATAACTTGGAAACATAAAAATATGCAAAATTTTTTTATTTCTGTTTTCAGATCCATTACAATAACTTCCCAATGTACTGGAAATTGTAAATAACTGATTATAAACTATATATAAATTTTAACAAACATTGTTGAGTCGTGTTCGAAATACTGACAACAAAAAATAATAAAAGAATGCAACCAGATTTGAAGTTTTTCATCACATTATCTGTTAAACTCAATAATAAAATTTTAGTAGTGTTGTCCAGTAGACTTTAGTATAGGTTAGATCTTGGACTAGTACACAGTCTGAAAATAAATTGAATAACGCACACATATAATATATTTATTTCACCGTGTGGATTGTCAGAAATTGAAATGTCAGAACTTGAAATGTCAATTTTCACCAAATGTCAAGTATATTTGCTTGATCATCTTCTTCGTTGTCCGCCAGTGGCAAATTTCTACAAAAATAATATTTCTTACATGGATAAAGTGTGTCGGACGTTACATTTTTTATATGAATTTTTCCACACTGATGCTCGATTTTTGATACGACTTTCAACTTTAAATCTACATGTAAAAATGTCATTTGTTTTCAACTTAATGGTAGTCTCCAGTTTATTGATAACACATAAGCACAGTAGGTAATATAGATGCCCCTTATTAATATGAAACATTGTTTTATACTAGTAGTGGAGCCTACGATTCTACCGTATTTACCTCGCAGGGCTCTACCGTATTATTCGGCACGGGTATAGTATATACCCGTATTTCCACCATGTACTCAAATGTAGCCAGTTTATTTGGATTTTTTTATAACATAAAATAGTATATAATACTCATGGATAGTGTAGTTTTTTTTAGTGAAATAATTTTCAGAACCGGTTCAGTAATTCCAGAGATTACCTTAAAAATAAACATGCAAACTTTTGCCTCTTCATATATTAGTATAGATTAACTTTTCACTACATAGAGAAGGTATTATAATGGGTCCGAAATCAGAAATTTAAATTTTTAACATAATTTTTTTTAAGGTTTCTACAATATTTTTAAACACTTTTTGAAAAAATGTTCGTGTGTGCGTGTGTGTGTTTCCAGAACGAAATTTTGAGAATTAAAAATGATATCGATCATGTTAAGGTACTAATCGACGTACATGATCTGAAAGATTTTTTTTAAATCAGTCGAGCCGCTTTTTTATTTAAACAAAAAGACTACAAAAAAATAGTAAATTCTACACGAAATATCGCATATAAAAAAGATTATCGTCCTCGTTAGGGTCTTAATCGAAGAGTGTTAAAGGAATTATGATCAAAAATGTTTTTACCAAACTCGGTTCAGCTGTTTTTTGTTTAAACAAAATGACTGCAAAATAGTGGGTATAACATCAAAGCTGGCGAATAAAAACGATATTGACTTCGTTAGGGTACCAATCGAAGTGTATTAACGGCAAAAAAATCCAAAAGAAATTTTAGCGAAATCAATCCAGTCTTTATTTTTTTGACAAAATGACTGCAAAAACTGAATTTTAGGATTTGTTAAAAATGACTTATTGGATCTAATTTATTATAATAATAATAATAATAATAATAATTTATTTCCAAAAAGATCGCAAAAGGATGCTTGGATAGTCATACAGATACATATATTCACAATTCAAGGAAATCGTTAATGTTGTAAAAAGATTTTGTAATTAAAAACTTCTTAAGAGCTATTTTAAATTGAGCCATTGGCGAAATATTTTTTATATGAGACGGCAATTTATTAAAAATTGTTATGGAGAAATTCAACGGGCTTCGTTGGAAGCTTGTTGTGTTACATTTGCTCCCTTTAATGGCTCCACCATGTCTGGTATTATATTCATGTGTATCACCAACCATTGGTAAAGAATGGCATCTTGCTTTTATATATACTGCTGCATAAAATATGAAAATGCAAGGCAGTGTTAATATATTGTGTAATTTGAAAAATGGAATACATGAATCAGTTCTTTTTAAATTAAACATATATCTTAAAACCATTTTTTGTTTTACAAAAACCTTTTTACTTAGTCCCGCTTGACCCCAGCAGAGAACTGCGTATTTTAAAAAAGGATAAATGAATGAATAATAAGCTGTTTTAATAACCGTAGGATCTTTTGAGATCCTACAAAGTCTTCTTATTAAAAAGGCATTTTTGGAAATTTTAGAACAGGCAAAATAAATAATATTATTTCTAGCATTCAACATTCATCAAACTGGGAAATTGGTGCTGAGAATCTAGGAGCGCTTTTTTGTTTGTTAGTTGAACCAAGTAACGGAACCCTCGATTCGGGAGTTAGGTTCGCATTTGAGCAATCTTCATTTACTAAAATATAAAAAATATATAAAAAAAAACAGGGAAATAATATGCCCCATGTCCAATGTTTCTACTCTCTGGCCAACCTCTGATACTCAGTGACCTGCAGATAGTTTTATAAACTTCTAAAAAGGTCAATAAGTAAGAACGACCGTCGAAAACTAACTTGTTTATAAACTTCTATATGAACTTATCTCTAACAGAGCAGATATTTTCTTAAATAAAATAGCAACATTCATTTTTGTATATAGAACTTGAAAGTTGAAACACCCACTCGATTCGCTCGTCAAACAACAAAAATAAAAACTAACTAACCATAAACATTAAAAAAACCCGGAACGCAGTGCCAAAACCCTGCCGACAATATAGTGTATTTGCTTGTATAGGGCCGTGTGGTTTTATACTTTTATTATGTGAAATTAAGTTTGTTTTTGGGCAAAATAAAAAATTTAACCCCTTAATACACCCCTTAAAATAACATTTTTTTTCTTAATTGTAATATTATTATCAATCTAACGTCTACACCGAATTAAATACACCCTTCAATAAATAAGTCACTATCTGCAAACTAGTGTTTTCATAAAATTTGTAAATCTGGTCCTGTCGGGCCGATTTTATTAAAATTTTGGGGACACTTTTTAAATACTACCAAAGGGTTAAATTTAAATTTTGAAAAGATTCGGAGAATTTTTTCGGTATTTTGGGGCCCAAAAACATTTTTCAACCCCTAAAAACTACCCTTAAAATAGCCCGATTAGGCCCATTTTAAATAGGCTTCTTGCGGTGATGGATTTCAACACGTGGTCCAAATTTCGTTGAAATCAATTAACTCTTTCGAAAGTTATTGCGCGTACACATATATATATATATATATATATATATATATATATATATATATAAATATATATATATATATATATATAAATATATATATATATATATACATATATATATAAACATTTTTAAAAATGGTGCCAATGTGTTTAGGAGGTTATGAAACGTCGAGAAATTTTGGTCCGACCACTAGGTCCCGCCATCCGACCGACGCCAATAGTGTATGTTGCCATATGGCAAATACACTAAAAAACCCGGGTCGCAGTGCCAAAACCCTGCCGACAATATAGTGTATTTGCTAATACAGGTATTGTGGCTTTATTACATGAACTTAAGTTTGTTTTTGGACAAAATAAAAAAAAATAGAACCCCTTAATACACCCCTTACAATAATAATTTTATTAGTTGAAATATTGTTATCAATCCAACATCTGCACCAAATTAAATACGACCTTCAGTAAATTAATTCGTATACGCAAACTAGTGTTTTCATAAAATTTGTGAGTCCGGTCCTGTCGGGCCGATTTTCTTATAATTTTAGGAGCACTTTTTAATTGCTACTAAAGGGTTAAATTTCAATTTTGAAACGATTCTGAGAATTTTTTCGGTATTTTTGGGCCCAAAAACTTTTTTCAACCTCTACAAACCACCCTTAAAATGACCCAATTGGGTCCATTTTAAATAGGCTTCGTGCGGCGATGGATTCTAACATGTATGCCAAATTTCGTTAAAATGAATTAACTCCTTCGAAAGTTAATGCCCGCACATACATACATATATATATATATATATATATATATATATATATATATATATATATATATATATATATATATATATATATATATATATCTATATATATATATGTATGTATGTGTGTGCGGGCAATAACTTTCGAAGGAGTTAATTCATTTTAACGAAATTTGGCATACATGTTAGAATCCATCGCCGCACGAAGCCTATTTAAAATGGACCCAATTGGGTCATTTTAAGGGTGGTTTGTAGAGGTTGAAAAAAGTATATAAACATTTTTAAAAATGGTGCCAAAGTGTTTAGGAGGTTATGAAACGGCGAGAAATTTTGATCCGACACCTAGGTCCCGCCATCCGACCAACGCCAATAGTGTATGTTGCCATATGGCAAATACACTAATAAATATCAATGACGGGTAAAAATTTTCATATTCAAAAATACATAAATTACCCAAATTATAGTAATTTAAATTGTTTAAATGATATTGTAATGTAGCCTAGCTGGGGCGGTTTCATTATTCTCTCCCTCTCTAGCACATGGGTACTTGGTAAATTCAGTAACTTACTATTTGGACCGTTCTCTTAAAAGATTGAATGCGTGCAAGTATAAAATCATAGTACAAATAAACATATTACGTAAAGTTCACGCAGGAATTTTCCAATACGTCTACACGAAAATATATCTACGTCAATTTCAGCAAAATTCTAAATCTCATAAATATCAGACGATTCGTTGAAGTGCAAATTATTAAAGCTGCTGAAATTTGATATATTTATAAAAAATTCACATAAATTAACTGGTAAAATCCAAAATAATTCCTTAACCCAAAACGAACGAAAATGACATTGCAAATAATTTTTTTTTGTTAGTGATGAATAAAATCTACCGAACTTTCATAAATCACTCATTGACGATCGAGTTTATAAAGATATTGAGAAGAGGATAATTTTCGCACGAAATTTATGCACGGTATCCACGTTTCATCGTGTAAAGTTTTCATCGGGCTATGATGCACATTATGTACGTATTTTCTAATAAAATGACTAGATATTGGAATACAGAAATGTCAAAAAAACATTCTATTTATTTATATACACTCGACAGGACAAGTCCCAAAAAAAAAATTTATACATTTAAGTACTTACATCATTACTCACTAAAATTTTCTCATAATGAAATTGGGCATTATTTTATGATACACCGAAAAAATATTTTTATTTCCAAATTCTACAAATATATTATACAAAAAAAAAGAAAAACTCTCATAGTAACGACTACGCCAAATTTTTATAGTTTCCTTCTTTGATATTATGTTTCGTTGCACTACGTAATAATAAGTTCTTAACAACGGCGATAACATTAACAAATTATAACAATGAACGAAACTAAAATGGCTACAAGTTCACATTTTCTAAAAGTGACAATATTGAAGAATTATTTTTTACGAAAACGTCGCAGAATATTTATTGTGTTTGAGATATTGTGGTTTTTATTTTTGATACTTATGGCGTGTTTTCCGGTTATAAATTTGATATCTATGCATGAACATTCAGGAGCCCAACTCGAAGTTGATGAAAACAAAATATTAAGACGCATTCCAAGAGATATGAAGATATTCTATCTGCCACAAAATTGGTTTACGCAGTCGATAATGGAACGAGTAAATAGTAAATTGCCAATGGCTACTATGATACCATTTAAAAACGATGACAAAAGGTCTTCAATTAATGACAATGGTCAGCACCAAATCTTCGTAATTTTTGATGAACATAATGGCAGTGATCCACCAATGAAGTTCAAATATACGTTGAAACCGTTTCAAGAATACTCAATGTCATTTATACTTTTTAGAACGGATCCTGATGTAAAGAATCCGTATCACACTTTGGAAGATTTTACTGCTTTGCAGTATTGTTTGGACAAATCATTTCTGGAATTGCTGAATGTTTTTCCTGAAAATAAAACTTTTGAAATTTCTTGGACTCAAATACCTTATCCAGCATATCTTCACAATGAGGCCGCGCAATTCATTGTGAAGTCAGTTATCACGCCCACGTGTTTAATTAATTTCATTATGGTATGTGTTTATGTATTGAATAGTGTGGTGAGCCAGAATCAAAGCGGTTTAAAAGCGGTTACAAAAATATTAGGGGCAAAATCGTGGCCACTTTGGTGTGGATGGTTAATTGATGGTTGCTTTTTGTATGCGGTACGTATTTTTGTTACCGTTCTAATATTAAAAGCTCCACTAAGTGGGAAAGTTCTTCTCCCGAATACAAATTTAAGTCTGATAATAACGTTTTTTGTTTTATACTGTTTTGCTGAACTGAGTTTCTGTTTAGCATTAAGCAACGTTTACAGTGGAAATATAGTCGCTGTTTTAGTAACTGTTCTAATGTGGATTACACCTTACTTTTGGTTTGATGAACTGATTTCATACGATTTGATGACGTTCTATACATTGTTTGAATGCTTGTTTGTAAGCGTGCTATTAAAAAGAGGCTGTCAAATATTTATTGAATTTGAGACTATTGGTATAGGTCTACAATGGCATACATTAATGGATCATCCAACTAATAAATTTAATATGTTCGAAGTATTTGTTGCTCTTATTATCGATATCATATTATACACTATTATCTTCTGGTACACAGAAAAAGTAAAGCCTGGAGCATTTATAAGCTCTAAAGTATGGTATTTTCCGTTCGAAAGGTTTGTAAAGTTTAGAAAAACTACGAAAATAAACATTGTTGGTGTAAACTTACCTCCAAAAAACATTGAGCCTGTGACTTCGAGTTTGAAAACAATAATAGAATTTCGATCTGTGCGTAAGACGTTTGGCTCCAAATATGTTCTTGATAATTTTAGTATGGACATTTATGCAGATCATATAACTGTACTTCTTGGATTTAATGGAGCAGGAAAAACTTTGTTAGTGTCTTTGATGACAAGAATGTTAATTCCGACTAGTGGCAATATACTTATTGAGGGAGTTGATATTAATAAATATGTGGCAACAAATATAGGCTTCTGTTTAGATTTTGATATACTGTTTTCTGAACTGACGGTAAAAGAAAATTTAATAGTTTTTTGCATGTATAAAGGTTTTTCAAGAACTGAAGCGAAAAACAATACAGAACAATTGCTAACGCAATTAAATTTTAAAAAAGAGTCCAATAAAGTTATTAAGAATTTATCGAGCGGTTTGAAACGTAAAGTAGCGTTATCTGTAGGTTTAATTGGCAACCCTAAGATTCTTGTGTTTGATCACCCTACTGAAGAAATGGATACAGATTTAAAGAGAGATATGTGGGATTTTCTTATCTCTATGAGAAAGAAACACACTATTATTGTTACCACGTCCTCTGTAGAAGAAGCTTGTTACTTGGCTGACAAAATATGTTTCATAAATAATGGTCAAATATTGTGTTATGGATCGCGAATGTATTTAAAAAACCTTTTTGGAATGGGATATCATTTATCAATAACCAGGACAAATTCATGCTCTGTCGAGCTAATTTCAAAAATAGTACATAATTGTATCGGCGATGTCGTTATAAAGAATCATGATGGAATGATTATTCAGTATGTGTTACCCGATAGTAAAATGTCTCATTTTTCTACTCTTTTCAAGTCACTTGAAGAAAACAAAACTGAATTGGGTATAGTCTGTTTAAACGTAAATTATGTTGACATTGCGGAAGCTTTTCTAAATTTAGTTAGAGAAACTGATAACAGACATTCAATTGTATTTTCGAAAAGTGCTTTAAATTTGCATGGCAGTAGAACGAGTGTTGCTACCGGCGTATCTTCTGCATCAGGATATTATTCGAATTTTGGCAATGCAAGCCATTTGAGAGGTGGTATATCGGGTATTTGCTTATATGAATTCAGAAAGTTCGGATCATTACTGTACAAGAAATTGTTGTTTACTATGCGTAAATGGAGATTTTTTGTATTGACGATTTGTGTTGCATTTTTCCTGATCTTATTTCCGTTATTAATTCGTCACTATGACAGAAATAGGCGTGCAGATACTTATGTCTTAGATTTAAATATGTATGGTAAAACAAATTTGTTGTATTCTGATAACGGCGAAGACAGTAAAGAAATCGCTGATGTCTATAGTAAACTTGTTTCGAATGTAGTTGCAACTAGAGTGTTACGCAGCGAGACCCTTAATTCTGTTTTTTTTAAAAAAGCGGAAGCTAATTTTGCGCGATTTCTTTCTAAATACATTGTAGGAGGAGAGTTTTATAGTTCAGATTCGAAAATAAAAGCTGTCGGATATTATTCACGTGCAGCTGTGCATTCCCCGCCTATAAGTTTAAATATGATCACTAATGCTATACTAAAGAAATATAAAGGGCATAATTATTCAATAACAATTCGTAATAGTCCATTTACAAGGTATTTTGGAACTACCAAGGAAGAATTTGAAAAAGCCATTACTAAATGGATGCTAATACCTGTAGGAATATTTACTTTGTTAGCTATCTCGTTATATTATCCCTACTATGATCAATATAAACAAGCTAAACAACTACAACATACTACCGGCGTTAGCTTTCTAACATACTGGTTCGCTTGTTATTTGTGGGATATTTTACAGTTCTTGTCACTAACTATCGTAGTTTTAATTGTTATTTATTTTATTAGACTGCATAAGGAAGCATTTTCTGTATTGTTTCCAGGGTTAATATTGTTTGCACTTAGTGGCACCTCTTATACGTACATCTTTAGTCGAAATCCTACGCTTGTTACTCTTTTTATGTATTTCTTTGTTAACTCTGTCATTGGTATAATCTTGCCTGGTTTGCTGTTTATTTATGATTGCGAACAATATTTCCTAAGCTATATTTTCATGTTGTTACCACAGTACTGCATGAGCTACATAACTATTTATATATTTTTTCAAATCGAATCTGCCGAACAGTGTGAATTTTCGTTAGGTTCATGTGTTCCCTACAAAGACCATAAAGCTATTGTGACTGTGTATTCAATGCTTGTGGTTGATTTATTCTTGTACACATTTATTCTTATAGTGCTTGAATCAAACTTTATCAGTAAATATTTTAAAGATAGTCCTAGGCTATACAACACAGAGTCACTCGAAGATGATATCGAAGAGGAGAAAAAGCGTGTTGAAACTCAAATCGCAACTGGAATATATACAGATTTACTTACAATTAGTAATTTGCAAAAAGAATTTAAGAACAAGACAGTGCTTCGAAAAGTGACATTTGGAATATCCGCAGGAGAATGTTTTGCTATTTTGGGAGATGGAAGGTCAGTCTTAATGAAAATTCTCGCCGGATTGATGGAACCATCACAAGGGGATATTATTATAAGTGGAACATCACGTGTCCAGGACAAGAAAGAATTTATGAAGTATATAGGATATTGTCCACAAGTAGATGCTTTCACCGATTATCTAACTGGAACTGAAAATCTTTGGTTGTTTGCACACCTTCGAGGTATTCCAAGAGAAATAGTTGGCGTGGAAGTTAATCGATGGTTGCATTTACTGGAATTGTGCGACTATGCTGATATATATTCCAGAACCTATACGAGTGAAGAGAAACGAAAGTTGAGTATTGCAATTGCGATGATTGGAGATCCTCTAGTTGTACTATTGGATGAGCCTACGGAGGGCTTAGATTTTATGGCGAGGAGACGTCTCTGGCGAGCTGTAAATAAAATTCAGAGATCTGGACGCTGCATTGTTTTTACTTCACATGATATACAAGAATGTGAAAAATTTTGTACTAATGTGATTATAATTAATGATGGTAATATTGTATGTGTTGGCAATGCTCATTATTTGCAACACCGTTATGGACAAGGTTGCTCCTTAAGGATAATGTTTCATTTAAATACGCCGGAGATTATTATACATCAAATGAAGACTTATATTGAATCGAAATACCAGTATGACGTAAAAGATTTACATCCTGGATTTTTGTATTATCATTTAAATGAATCTAATTTTAAATGGCACAAACTATTCAAACGAATTGAGGGTTTGAAGAATACATTTCCAAATTTTGTTTTGGATTATATTATCGAAAATTCGGCCTGGAAACGAATGTATTTGTTACTGGGTCGCAATAAAAATGAAAAAGTTCCCAGCTTACAGCATGTTTATAATTCTGTTGCGAATGAACGTGGCGATATTAAATTATTCTAATTAAGGTCACCTTTTCTTTTTAACACCATTTATAAAATATATCACATCATACACTGAAACAATTTTAAAAATTCAGCATTTTTGTCGTTTATTAGAGTAGCGGTATAAATAGAAATTGTGCCATTGTTCGATGACATCCATCAGACGAATCATTTTGATAGGTTTTATCGAACAATGACATAATTTCTTGAAACAATGAAAGTACTGTTACGTAGATCGCTGTGGTAAAATGTTATAAAATTATAGATTGTAATAAAATGTAGGTGTATGAATTATGTGCAAATTAAATAGAACATAGTTCGATATGCTTATAATAATTATACTAATAAGTAGTGATAATAATCTCTTTTGATTTGTAAAAAATAAAATACAGCAGATATTCAGTGAGGTGTTTTATTTTAAAAATGATTTTGTTTGTGCCAGTTCACAAGTTGATCTCTTATTAATAAGAAGTCCGTGCTTAAAAAGATACGTAGAAAAACTTAGATTTTAAATAAATAATTACAACCAGCAGATAAATATTTTTTCGATTATTATATTTCTTATCAGTAAGATACGTCTTTAAAAATGAAAAATGTGGTCAGTCGGCCATTTAACTCTGAAAGCCTGACTACCTCTCCTAATACAAAAAAAAAAAAAAACCCGGGTCGCAGTGCCAAAACCCTGCCGACAATATAGTGTATTTGCTTATACAGGCAGGGTGGCTTTATTATGCGGACTTAAGTTGGTTTTTGGGAAAATAAAAAATTTGACTCCTTAATACACCCCTTAAAATAACATTTTTTTTCTTAATTGCAATATTATTATCAATCGAACTTCTATACTAAATTATATACAACTTTCAGTAAATAATTCACTATCTGCAAAGTAGTGTTTTCATAAAATTTGTAAGTCCGGTCCTGTCGGGCCGATTTTATTAAAATTTTAGGGACACTTTTTAATTACTACTGAAGGGTTAAATGTCAATTTTGAAACGATTCTGAGAATTTTTTCGGTATTTTGGAGCCCGAAAACGTTTTTCAACCCCTAAAAACGACCCTTAAAATGGCGCGATTACGCCCATTTTAAATAGGCTTCTTGCGGTGATGGATTTCAATACGTGGGCCAAATTTCGTTAAAATCAATTAACTCTTTCGAAAGTTATTGCCCGCACACACACACACACACACACACACACATATATATATATATATATATATATATATATATATATATAAATATATATATACATATATATATACATATATATATATATATACATTTTTAAAAATGGTGCCAAAGTGTTTAGGAGGTTATGAAACGTCGAGAAATTTTGGTCCGACCCCTAGGTCCCGCCATCCGACCGACGCCAATAGTGTATGTTGCCATATGGCAAATACACTAACAAACTCGGGTGTTTTAAATTGTTTATTACTAATCAATCACAGGTTTTATTACGAAATCAACCTTTTAACTAAAAACAATAAAAAAGCAGCCTTACCATTTGACAACTATGCTTCTTATTTGAACACAAACTGAAGAACAGTAAGCTTCTTCTGGCACAATAAACTAAAACTGTTTCATTGAGCCGTACAGGTCGATATTTGACCGGACACGATCGTAAAAAGCCCAACATGTCCGGCTAAATCCGAACGCCTGGCAACACTCTTCGTAGTGCAAAAAAAAAACGAGCGAGTAGTCGCCAATGATATAATATGTAACATATTTATTTCACACTGTATCTATACAGATATACAGGTATACAAAAATTAATTATATTATGAAAATTCACTACAATTAGAGATTTTCTATCTATTCAAAAAATAGCTTTTTAAAAATAAGATTTTGTTGAAATGTATTAAAAAGGAAAAAATAATTTTTGATAATTTAGGTTTCTAATTATTAATAAAAAAACCCGGGTCGCAGTGCCAAAACCCTGCCGACAATATAGTGTATTTGCTAATACAGCGAGTGTGGCTTTATTATGCGAACTTAGTTGGTTAATTTAACTCGGTTTTTGGGCAAAATAAAAAATTTGACTCCTTAATACACCCCTTAAAATAACACTTTTTTTTCTTAATTGCAATATTATTATCAACCGAACCTCTATACCAAGTTATATACACCTTTCAGTAAATAATTCACAATCTGCAAACTAGTCTTTCTTAAAATTTTTAAATCCGGTCCTTTAGGATCGATTTTATTAAAATTTTAGGGACACTTTTTAATTACTACCAGAGGGTTAAATTTCAATTTTGAAACGATTCGGAGAATTTTTTCGGTATTTTGGGGCCCAAAAACATTTTGCAACCCCTAAAAATTACCCTTAAAATAGTCAGATTGGGCCTATTTTAAATAGACTTCTTGCGGTGATGGATTTCAACACGTGGTCCAAATTTAGTTGAAATCAATTAACTCTTTCGAAAGTTATTGCCCGCACACATATATATATATA
Organism: Venustoraphidia nigricollis; assembly: GCA_034508555.1. Lineage (NCBI taxonomy): Eukaryota > Metazoa > Arthropoda > Insecta > Raphidioptera > Raphidiidae > Venustoraphidia > Venustoraphidia nigricollis. The sequence goes on from JAVRKA010000070.1 coordinate 25,516, forward strand.
TATATATATATATATATATATATATATATATATATATATATATATATATATATATATACGTATATATATATATATATATAAATATATATATATATATACATATATATATAAACATTTTTAAAAATGGTGCCAAAGTGTTTAGGAGGTTATGAAACGTCGAGAAATTTTGGTCCGACCCCTAGGTCCCGCCATCCGACCGACGCCAATAGTGTATGTTGCCATATGGCAAATACACTAAAAATTATTTTTTTCTTTTAGTAGGTATATTTCAATAAAAGTTTATCTTGAAAAAGTTATTTACTAATATTTTATTTCATTCTTTTCAGTCTTTCCACTTTTTTTACAAACCCTGTAAATCCCTAGACATAGACTTTTAGTTTGAATCAGAATATAGGTAAATGATAAAATTCATCTGCAACCATCTTAAATTTCTAAACTTTGTTAAAAAAATTGAAATTTACAATTTCTAAAAGCCGTAAATATCAACTTTGAGTTGGATCAGAATTTAAATAACAAAATTCGTCCGTTACATTAGAATCGCCATCTTGAATTTTTAGTACCTACATAAAATCGTGAAATTGTATTGTCATCGGAACTACATGTGTATGCTAAATTTCAACACAATCGGATAACTAGAAGTGGTTTAAAATCGACCCAAAAGATTTGAGTCAAACTAACAGATTGATTCTGAAACATGTAAAGTTAATTTGTCTACTGCGCTTATAAAATTCAACACAGCATTCTCCGGTAGGCTAGTCCGTCGCTGGGTATCAGTATTTAAACGTCGAAAGAAAACTAAAAAAAAAGACGCTGAATCGATTTAGAGAAGATTTATGAGAAGCCACCCGGAAGGTATCCCCTATTAAATGGAAAAAAAATCGTCAAAATCTTTTCGAAAATATGAGGTAACATATATTTAAAAAATTATACGGCCGACTTGAGAACCTCCTCCTTTTTTGGAGTCAGTTAAAAATATATAATATCAGTATATAATGTTCGAAATATCTTGAACAAATTGGTACCATACTGTATATTCCTTATTTTTATATGAAATGCAACTATAGTTATATTTCTTCAAGTAGATAATATTATAAGCTTTATGGTCACTTGAGCAAATGCATCTCTGAAAAGTTAAATAAAAAGTCCTCCAAGTTTCACTTGAATTTATATTATGTGGAATTCATTCAACTTGATTAATATTTATTACGAATAAAGGAATGACATTTTCACTTTCATGTAATATTTCGATGTCTAGACTTTATGATCCAATTCCTAGATGCCGCCATACGACCAACACCAATAGTGTTCGCAAATAAAAAATGATATCGACTTCGTTAGGATATCAATCGAAGCGTGCTAGCGTCATTTTGATCCGAAAGAAATTTTGTCAAAATTGGTCAAGTCGTTTTTATTTTTTTGCTTAAACAAAAAGACTGAAAAAAGTGAGTTTATTACGAAATTTCGCGAATAAAAAATGATATCGACTTCATTATGGTGCCAACCGAAGCATATTAACGTCAATACGATCCAATTTTTTTAAAATAAAAATCGATCCAGCCGTTTTAAATAAAAATACTGCAAAAAGGTAGATTTCACACGAAATCTCGCGAATAAAAATCATATCGACTCTGTAGAGTGTTAATAGAAGCTTATTTACGTCAGTATGATTCGAATCGAGTCGGTTTCTTTGTTTAAACAAAAAAAGAACTGCAAAAAAGTACATTTTAGAATTTTTTTGAAAAATATTTCTCGGATCTAATTTGCTGAATACCTATATATTTAATATTCAATATTGATCATACTGGGAAGTCATTCGTGTGGACCTCAAGGGCCGCATTTGTAAAGTGCCAATAAACAACCCACCTCACGGCTTGTTTTTATATGGATTTATTGCAGATTAAAGTTAGGTACTGTATGTATAGGCAAATCCACTAAAAACTCGAATACCTACTCTATTGATAAATTTGAGTGACATTTTGTTCTTTTGAAAACGTTTTATCAGCTCAGAGACAAGGAAAGTAATAAATTTTGTACTTGACACAAAGCTATTCACAAGAGCTGAGTGGAGTGGTAAATATAGTATAACCTATGCTATACAAAATATGTTATCCAAATGAAAAACGATTATAAAGAGTTGAAGCTTTCTGTGTGTCACCTGTTCAAACGAAAACACTATTCGATGTAGTGTATACATGTGATTTATAGCATACGCATCAATGAAATCGGCTGCTACTTAACTATACACATATGTTTTAACATTATATTTAATACAAAAATTATAAAAACACGTTTATACAAACGCACCAAAAAGTAGAAAATAGATTTCTGTCTCTTCTATGACGCTTAAAAGCACGGGGCACTCGATCAATTAAATGAAATATAGATAAAGTCAGTGTCCCACGCTTTGAAACATTATTAAAAGAGAAAAAAATATGTTCCACTTTTTAGTTAATATAAGCGTGTTGTAAATGTTATAAGTGTTTTGCCTTTATATGTTATATCATATTAAAATTTAAACGACTGGAGACACGTTTTTGTCTCAATCAGCACCGTCACTTCTACCACTTGTTTTTTTATTTGCAGTTTTTAACTTGTTATGTAAATAATATTATTACGATATGTGTAGACAAAATGAACAAAAATTTTGCCATCAGCAACACAGTCACTCCTGCCACTTGTTTTTTATTTTCGATTTTAAAATTGCATATTTATAAATGATATTATTATGTGGAGTGAAAAAATATCAAAATCATCAAAAGTAATTTATATAGTTATTATTTCTTTTGGTAGTAATCTGATAATTTAAGTTTTAAAGAGATATCAACGCAATGCAATCATAACTTAGTTTTTAACTTAACGACATTCTCTTAAGTCTTAACGTTAAAATAAATTACAAAAAACCATTATGCTAAATAAAAAGCTTGAATGTAATTACTTTTTCATTCAAGTAGGAAACGCGCCCGACACAGACTGTCTCCAACAAGCCAATAGCGTAAACGCGGCTGAAAAGTCAAAGTAAAATAATTCGCTGTATTCCTGCTAGATTCACACGCAGCAATTACAGAATTTCATAGAATAGTGAATTACACACTTTTTAACGTTCTTTCACCACAGGGCATACGGTATAGGCAACAATTTGATTTTAAGTTTATAACAGGTTAAATTCTTTCTTACAAATATTTTTCAATAGAACAATCAATTCAAGAGACATATAATTATAATTTGTTTTTAGTGTATTTGCCATATGGCAACATACACTATTGGCGTTGGTCGGATGGCGGGACCTAGGGGTCGGACCAAAATTTCTCGACGTTTCATAACCTCCTAAACACTTTGGCACCATTTTTAAAAATGTTTATATATATATATATATATATATATATATTTATATGTGCGGGCAATAACTTTCGAAGGAGTTAATTCATTTTAACGAAATTTGCCATACATGTTGAAATCCATCACCGCACGAAGCCTATTTAAAATGGGCCCAATCGGGTTATTTTAAGGGTAGTTTTTAGGGGTTGAAAAAAGTTTTTGGGCTCAAAAATACTGAAAAAATTCTCAGAATCGTTTCAAAATTGAAATTTAACCCTTTAGTAGCAATTAAAACGTGCTCCTAAAATTATAAGCAAATCGGCCCGACAGAACCGGACTTACAAATTTTATGAAAACACTAGTTTGCGTATACGAATTTACTTACTGAAGGTCGTATTTAATTTGGTGCAGATGTTGGATTGATAACAATATTTCAACTAATAAAATTATTATTGTAAGGGGTGTATTGAGGGGTTCATTTTTTTTTTATTTTGTCCAAAAACAAACTTAATTTCATTTAATAAAGCCACAATACCTGTATTAGCAAATACACTATATTGTCGGCAGGGTTTTGGCACTGCGACCCGGATTTTTTTTTTATTTTAGAGGGTAGAGGATCAAGATTTTAGTCAAAATGAAACACTTATATATCACGCAACGTTTCGTTTAATATTTTGTAAACTTCCTCAAGCGGTCTGAAAAGAAGTATTAATATTTTTATAAACATCATAAATGTATTTACATTTATGATAAAACATTGGAATCACTTAGGATCTTAATCACTCAATTATAATTATAATTTTTTTCCAGTTACAATTATTTTATTAATAAGAATTGTTTTTTTGTTGAATTAGTTGGAAGTTTATTGAAAAAAAAATGATTTTTATTCTAAAGTAATTCACGAGTACAATAAAGACACCCGACCGCCAATTATGTGTAGTAGTCGATTACTTTAATATACAAAGCAAAGTCTTCGTTCGCGTCTGTCTGTGTGTCCGCTGAAAACATGATAACTACTGAATGGACTTGAATGAGGATTAGGAAGGTTCAGGGCTATAATAACTGCCCGTTATTCATTAAAAATAAGATAAATAGATGTTATAAATTACAATTTAGCTTTGATACTTTATTAATTTTCAAAAGAGGGTATAGTTTAAAACCGTACCGAAACCAAAACACTCAACATAACTGAAACCGGTATCCGGACGCTATTTTGATTCGGTTTTACTTCATATTTAGAACCACGTAATTTAATGCTACTGTCACATACACCGGTTTTGACCATTCAGTATAGGTTTTGGTTGCCGTCCGGTCGCCAAGTGTAGACCGGACTATATGTCCGACTCCCAAACGGCAACGGATTCTACAGTGTTACAGGTTTGTGTACGCTTTCAAGCGAATTAAATCCAATTTCCATTGCAGAGAAGTAAATGTGCAATCGACTTGCATTTCACCGTAAAGCAGCGTATCCGACAACAAAAAAACCGTCCGGTGATCTACCAGATGGTCTAAACCGGTATGCGTGAAAGTAGAGTTGGAAACAATAAATATTCGATAAAATCTTGCATAATACATACGTATCTATATTCATAAAGAATAAAATAAATTCGTCCTATTTACTAAATCGTGTTTATCTTGCATTAGAACGATGTCAGGGGTAATACAATATACATTAATGTTGCCACTCAGTGTTGCATCGCATCAAAACAAGACGGAAGCCAGGAATTATTTAAGTCTGACGCGGCGCAACTTACGTATTCCACCAAACCAACACTCACCCTCTTTTAGCTATACTCCTTTCCAACAGACTCGGACTAACAGTGGTAAACAACCTACTTCCTTTTTATTACTGCCATTTACTCGGCTCTATTTCTATGTGTACATGCATAAATAATACACAAACATATTGTAACTATACTTGCAAAACTTTATAACATTTTACTAGACAGATAGATCACAGAAATGAATTGTAAAATTATTTAAACAAAGAAATTCTTTTAAAAAATCACGTTTTTTAAACGAACTAAAAAGTGTAAAATAATTTCTTCTAGCCCATCACAAAAGCGTGGGTTTTAAGTTCTGTGATAGTTTGTTAGTCACAAACCCACGCTTTTAAAATGGATTAGGAGAGACTAATTTATACGTTTTAAAGACGTGGCTGGTATATTTTGTTATTTAAATAAATACTTTCTACTTTTTAGTCTTGTGTAAAGTTTTAAAGTTTCTAGCTCATTGGGAAGCGCGTTTTGTACCCGAAGGAGAGCCGGGTCGGTCAGCTAGTAATTAATATTGTATTGTCATCGAAGCTACGTATTTGGGCAAAATTTCAATTCAATGGGATAACGGGAAGTAGATAAAAAATCGACTGCAAAATGTGTATTGAACATGCAGACATAAAATGACAGACAAGAGAACGCTTTGCACAGAACGTTAAACGCGTCCGGAGTCGTATAAAAAGTATTCACTTCAAAAAAGAAACACTTAAAGCAGTATTAATCCACAAATAATGTATTTGCTAACAGAGTTATAATATAAAAAGAAGGACAAGATTGAATAGAACTCATGCTTTGAGGATCCCGTGCCATTATTTATTTAACAAAGATTAAGCTGGTCATAATTCCATATACTATATTCCACATATTAGAAACTAATGATTTTCAGATCTTGTTTAAAATTATCAAATTTTGATACGCGGGATGATAATATTGTTTTCATGTATTAATTTTTTATAAAATTTTCAAGTTCGATTGAAGTCAATAATTATTTTAACATTTTTCTGACAATCCGGATCTGGAGCAAACAGTCAAATGATTACATTTACGGTTTATCTCTTGCGTGACGCAAAGGCTATTATTTTAAATCTTAAAACATTTCCATAGGACCCACAGAGATTATTTTAAAGTCTCTAAACGTCTTCTAATCTGGTTTGCTGCAGCCTTATAAATATCTCTTGTAAATTTGTATAGAATTTTGTTATTAAAAAATGTTAGTTTTGACAACGAAATTGTAATAGTGAGAGACTATAAATTACAGAAGCTGAGCATCTGAAGTGCCAGGGTCTTTTAAGGTGAAACTGCTTTACGCACAGTAGAGTTCTTTGAGTTCAATGTTTTTGATTATGTATCAAGGGCGAAACGACCACGATTTTTGACGTCACTCGAATCAAAATCGCATTCCTTATAAAATAGAGATTTTTGCCTTCATTTCGAGTATTGACAACACTTTTAGCAAAGAGCATACGATTTTCAGTACTTACTCATTTTTTAATTTTTCTCGACTATTTGAAGCTCGTTTTGATAGCCATAGTATCATTGCTCCCGAAACACAAACTATATTTTTTGCACTAGTCCCTATAAATAAGCTGCTTTTCATTTTCTGTATATTTTCAAAATTTTTGACACATTATTTATGCAGAAAATTTAACTTTTATAGGTCGTTTATGAAAGTTACTATTGACTTGGTTAGCACCAAAACTTTTATATCACTTTACGCACTAGTGTTAAAAGGGGTAATTTTATATATCCGATATACCTACAAGCATATCTATAGTGTGTGAATTACCTATTGGACGTTATGGTAAAACGAACACCAGCTAATTTTAACAGTTACATAAGTCATAAAATAATCACGTGCAAAATATATATATATATATATATATATATATATATAATATTTTTTGCAGACACTCCTATGAAACAACTGATCTACACCGAATTTTTAAAAAAAATTTTATAGTTAAATTTTGCTGAAAATTGAATTTTGATTTTGATTACATCTAAATGTAGGCTGCATTCAATATTGATGCGGTTACACCATGATTTACTACGAAAATGGTAGTACAACTACGTTTATTTCGTTTTTAGGCAACTTTGCAGCACTAGTGTTAAATGTGTCACTTTACAACCGCTATACAGGCATGAAAAGTAGCTATTTGTGCAAAAATGTGTTTTATATATTTCCAAGGCTCGTCAACTCGGTAAGACAACATAAATACATATTGCCATCACAGTCATAAGTAGATGGTAGACACTAGATAGTAGATGCGCTATGCATTTTTAACAACGTCCTTGTTTGGAATTGCAGGCAATAATTCATCCGTTAAAGCTGTACAGGACCGTTTTTTTCTCCCTGGCGCAGTCATGTTTTTTATTAATTCATGAATTTCTATATTTATATATCTACGGTCACAAGGCAATTTGCGTATGCAAAATTTAGATTTTTGCTTTTCTTAACACTAGGGATTGCAATGCTGGATCCAGCCTCTGGCGCTGGATCCAGCGGTGCGGATCCGCAATCAGCTAAAACGAGTAATATTAAACAAATGTTTTTTTATCACTGTCTCTTTAAAATTGCGCAATTAATTAGATTTTTTGTTTCATATTGGCGAGTTCCAGAAAGTGAAGTATATTCGAAGCGCAAGTGTCGTCATCTTTAAGGATCTCTTCGATAGTATTAGGTAAGTCTGCTTTGATTCTTTCGTTATTGTAAGAAGGGCATGATATTAGAATATGTTCAACGGTGAATTGTATGTTGCATTTGTCACATAATGGAGGGGCTTCCTTTTTTAATATAAATGAATGTGTTAGGTTAGCATGGCCAATTCTCAGTCGGGTTAAAGCTGTTTCATCTTTTCTATGTTGTTGAGTGGAGGTGATAATTTTTTTGGTGTTTTTTATTATTTTCCTCAGATTATTAGGTATGTGTCCATAAATTATTCTTTCCTCAGCTATATCTTTTCCATAGTACGTTATGACGTCGCCTAGGGGGATGTTCGAAGTTATAGGAGGAGCATCTAGCAGCGTGGCGTTTATAGCCTCTTCATCAACTCTTTCGTTCCCAATTATTTCATATTGTCCTGGAATCCAGATGAAAGAAATGGTGTATTGAAGATGGGGAGAAGAATACGATTACTCACGTCTTTTGTTCGCGTCTGTACATTAGAAGCACTGTATGTAGTGACTCTCTCAAGACTGACAATCGAAACCGAGAGCAAAATTTATTCAAGAGATGAAACATTCATTTATGTATAGTACCAACACATCTATTATTATGATACATCAGCTGAAGAAATCATTTCGAATGAATCATTCGATCATAAAGCAACCTTTCGATTACCAAAATCATTCGATTATGCCCAAGACTAATTAAATGAATAGTAGCTACTATATGCTAACACTCAAAAACTACAATGTTTCTCACCAATTTTTGAACGACCAAATCAGATGCTGATCAAGCTATTTTGTTGTTAAATCGATTCATGGGAATACCTAATGAAAATATATAATAATAATAATAATAATAATAATAATAATAATAATAAATGTTTATTTGTTGCGCCATTATATAAAATGGATACAAAACGTCATTACACAGTTAAAAAGAAAATGTTAAAATAATTAATCCGATAACAAGTCGTTATGGAATATGGGACCATATTAATTATGTAATGTTTTATCTTTTATCAAAATCGGTGGAATCTCTTATTAGTTTTGGGATATTGTAATATATTTTGTATCCAAGGTAGGTAGCACTCTTTTCAAAAAAAGTCGTGTTATGCTTTATGCTGTAATTCTTTGGACGTGTATTGTAAGTACTATTGTTTTTATTTTTGTCATCAATTGCAGCTAGTTTATGTATAAAAGTAAGCACATCTATTGCATAAATTGAGTAATAGGTCGGAATACCATTGCTCTTAAAAATGTGTCGACAAGTTTTTCTACATTTTAAGTTAAAAATTAACCTTATAATTTTTTTTTTGAATGATAAATATTCGATCTTTCTCTTTCGACATTCCCCAAATAATAATAGCATAATTGATGGTAGATGCAATATATGCATGATAGAATGTCAGCAACATTATAATTATAATTATAATTTTCTTGTAATCTTTACTAACTTCCTTATATGGCTGATTTTTTTTCAAAATATGGAAATTTATAAAATTTTGGTAAAATAGTTCTTACTAGCATATTGAGGGTAAGTTCAAAAATTATATTTTTTTGCAGTTGGCAGTGCACTGTCCTTATTTGTTAATAATCTGCTAATAAAATTATATAGGCCACTTGCTTTTGTGACCACAGATATGTGCAGCATGCAAGAAGAGTATGTTCATTTGTAAGTAGACACATAACTGCATAACGTACTATACTACAGGAATGGAAGAAACGAGAAAACTTGACTTTTGCTACAGTCTAGTTCCTTTTTGTACATTTGAAGACTTAACTACGTGGTGGCAGCACTGTGCATAGTTCTGTCACATTCGCTGAAATATGAGCCGTCTGGGGATTATGTATAAATTTTAATATAAACACCAACACGTTTATTCGCTGCTGCTGCACCAGAATGTGATTTAGAATATTAATTTTTCAGCAAAAAATTTTTATAAATTCATGTCAAACGTATTTTTTGTAATTTGTGGAAGTTGAACAGATTAAGGATGTTATGGAAATATTTCAAAATGAACTAAATTGAAAAATATTACTCTTTTGTTATTTATCTCTAAATTCTAAAGCTCTGAAAAACAATTCCAAATCGATTCACCATAGATAAAAAAGAGGTGTGTCAGCCCGTAGACACATGACGGAAGCTATGCTCCTTACGTATTTTATATTAATGTTTAAAAACTGCGTATACACAAAAAAAAATTATTGGATTTTAAATTTTGTAAATTTTTTCTGTAAAAAATACTTAATTTTCAAATTATATTTCATCTTTGCTTCACCCAAAACTCTCACTACTATGACGCGTCAACGTCTAGTGTTACATAAGATAAAAATTAACTTTCGTATGATATGCATCATTGCATACAGTTACAAATATATCAATGAGAAAGACTGACTGTCACTATAGAGTTATAGATAACTCATTCCGCCTCGAAAGTGGAAAGTTTCGAGTTTGAGACCAGACAGTGACAGTATTTGAAAATAGTGATGTGCCAACTCGGGTTTTTGCTAACTCGAGTTAACCGTGTTGACAATTTGCGCAAATCGGTTTCAAATCGAGTTACCCAAACCAAGTTGGCAGGAACAGTCTAAATAGCAGTTGTCTGTTTCGTTCGCGGTTCACAACTGTGAACCGCGAGTAGGGTTAGTTATTCGGTTTGATATTTCGAGTTGAATGGATGTTTGGGTTGATATTAAATATTTAAGTAAAAAAAATATTTTGAAAGAATTCTAAATGGTTACAGGAAAATCATTAGGTCGTAAGATTCAACGTTCGTTACTATATTACAATATTAATTTTATAAATGTTTTTAGCAATAAACTCTTTAATATAAAAAATTGCTTAAAATTTTAAAAATAAAACCTCTGGGGTCTGTTTGATATATTATTAATATTAATAGGTATGTAGAACAAGCTAGTCTGCAGTTGATGAGTTCGCGCGGCATAAAAGCAAGTCGACGACAAGGTCGACGCTATAGCGTAGGTTACTTTACGACGTCACGACGGTAAAAGAACAGTCGATTTATGATTGCAGTGATTCCAATACATAGGAAGCGGTGAGTGGATGAACGTTGGAGCGAATCGTATTTAATGGAACTGCGCCATTGATCACAAACGGCTGTGTTCCATCTCCATAAATATTTCGCATTTCTGATGGCTCATACATATATAAAAGCAGGTCTACTCTAGAGGCTGATAAGAGCTTAGCCGAGATAATTGGTTTTAGTTAATGCAGATTTTAGACAGTCGATAACTAAATTCATTATTGTCTTAATTACATTAAATCAAGACGATCGATATATCGTCGAGTTCGTGAGAACAGACGATCAACTAAAAAGCCTAATTTACTGGAATACAAATGCATTTTAGCTTTTCCTTTCACATCAAGAGATGGCGGTATTGTGCTCATTAGTGTATTTGCCATATGGCAACATACACTATTGGCGTCGGTCGGATGGCGGGACCTAGGGGTCGGACCAAAATTTCTCGACGTTTCATAACCTTTTAAACACATTGGCACCATTTTTAAAAATGTTTATATATATATATATGTATATGTATATATATATATATATATATATATATATATATATATATATATATATATATATATACGTATATATATATATATGTGTACGCGCAATAACTTTCGAAAGAGTTAATTGATTTCAACTAAATTTGGCACACGCATTGAAATCCATCACCGCAAGAAGCCTATTTAAAATGGGCGTAATCGGGCCATTTTAAGGGTAGTTTTTAGGGGTTAAAAAATGTTTTTTTGGGCCCCAAAATACCGAAAAAATTCTCAGAATCGTTTCAAAATTGACATTTGACCCGTTAGTAGCAATTAAAAAGTGCCTCTAAAATTTTAATAAAATCGGCTTAACAGGATCGGACTTACACATTTTTTGAAAACACTAATTTGCAGATAGTGACTTATTTATTGAAGGGTGTATTTAATTCGGTGTACACGTTAGATTGATAATAATATTACAATTAAGAAAAAAAATGTTATTTTAAGGGTTGTATTAAGGGATTAAGTTTTTTATTTTGCCCAAAAACCAACTTAATTTCACATAAATAAAAGTCTAAAACCTCACGGCCCTATACAAGCAAATACACTATATTGTCGGCAGGTTTTGGGCACTGCGACCCGGGTTTTATTTTAAAATGTATCATCAAAATATTAAACCGTATCATAGTACTAAACTTTAATTACACAAATGGAAATTTTTGATTTTCATTTTGCCACGAGGAAATGGCATTACTGTGGTCATTTCTACATATTATCTTTATCATCATATTATTAAATAAATGATAACTTATAACCATGAATTTTTTGAAGAATGATGAAATGCCTTGATGACATTAAATATTAAAAAGAACCACTGACACTTAATCATCATCTGATGATGCTAACATGGTTAGCGAAACGTACGTCAAAAAAAAATGTAAGCGGTTTGATGTTTCGTGATTATTTTTAATATTCAGTATGATATTTAAAAAAAAATTGTGCAACTATCTTTTGCACAAAAAAATCGGATGCTTCAGTGACTTTAGACAAATGCCATTCCGAACTTTCATTTAAAACATTTTATACTGTTTTTTTATATTAAATTGAATATCCAACTTTTTCTACTTCTTGGATTAGAATTTGGAAGCTTATAATAGAGGAGCAATCCCAAAAAAACACGGCATAGCTACACGCTTGGCTTTTCCTAAACAACTTCATCGTTAGTCTACTCGTACATTAGATTCGCATTTCTCCCGATCCGGACCGATTTCAACCGTCGCGTCGTGACTCCCGATCGAGAGACAGTGGCAGTTCTATTGTAGAGATGGGAAAAACGGGTCTTTTTAGTGATCTGCATCTTTGCATCTGGATCCCGTATGTGAGCCGGCTCACTGAACCGGTTCAAAAAGAGACGAGTTCTGAACATGTTACTGCAGTCTGCCACTGAGTTACCTAGTTCAGTCAATCATATCACGACCTGTATAGAATCAAGAATGCATAGCCAAACATGTGATGCATGAGTCATTTGAGCTGACAGATGCATCAAAGCAAGAACTGATACGTAAGTGTAAAGTGTGCTTCTGTGTGTAAGTGTTTCACTGAGTTATGCGGAGTCGGCTCTCACGGATCTTCTGTCGGAGTCGGCTCTTTGAACCGGTTCAGATCTGAGTTACACAACTCTATTCTGTTGTGATGGTATAGTGAATGACTTTGACGATGATTTTTTGTATTGTCTTCTGCTATAGAAAAACGTTCGTTTTAATAAAAATACATAGAAAAAGGTGTGGGTGCATCATTTTAATGAAAATAGATGTGATAGGAAGTATTTCACAACTTACCAACCTATAAATTTCCCCGTTAAATTCAAAGACTACCACAATATAACTATATTCAATAACTTTTGTGTCTGTCAATTTTCCCCCTCATTATGTGCCGTTGGAATGAGCATCGGAACAAACACGTCTAATCGGCTAACTCGCCGGTCCGTTAACGACCGTCATCGTTTATTGTCGTATCGGACTTTCCCTTCCAATGTAGGCATCTAGATTATAATTTTCGTGTTTGCTTCTCTTCCGATATCGTCCGACATCGGCTCGGGAAAAGTACGGACCCAACGTATGTCAGCTATATTCAAAACTGTGCAGATTCGTAATTTAAAATCACGAGTGTTTTTTAATGCAACTGTAATCATTTTTACAGATTGGTACTCACTCCAGCTATTGTTTCGATCAAACCTATTTTGCTTTTACCCTTTGCACTAGAGGCCATGAAATACAGTATTTAATGAGTGTTTTGTTTATGAAAACAAAAATTGAAACAGTGCATTTCATGCATAGCTTCACTCTCCATTACACAATATTAATATTAATCGTATGTATTCATCGATTAAAAACATTCATTAACGCATACAGTTAAAAATCTGCCAAGCGTAGCGTAAACAAAAAACATTTTTTTTTCCAAAAATGTTAGTAATTTGGATATGCAGTAGATTCGCGTGGGTGTGAATGCTCGCAAATATGAACTATTCAAATGGGATTATTTACTGAATAAAAAGTTATGAAATCCTACCAAAAATATAAATGTTAAAAAGTGGCCAATTTCGGTATCTACAAAAAAGAGTTGGGATCTAAAATAGAGCCAAGTTTTCACTTGACAGGTTTTTAGTGTATTTGCCATATGGCAACATACACTATTGGCGTCGGTCGGATGGCGGGACCTAGGGGTCGGACCAAAATTTCTCGACGTTTCATAACCTCCTAAACACTTTGCCACCATTTTTGAAAATGTTTATATATATATGTACATATATATATATATATATATATATATATATATATATATATATATTTATATATATATATATATATATATATATATATTTATATATATATATATATATATATATATGTGTACGCGCGATAACTTTCGAAAGAGTTAATTGATTTCAACGAAATTTGGGCCACGTGTTGAAATCCATCACCGCAAGAAGCCTATTTAAAATGGGCCTAATCGGGCTATTTTAAGGGTAGTTTTTAGGGGTTGAAAACTGTTTTTGGGCCCCAAAATACCGAAAAAATTCTCCGAATCGTTTCAAAATTGAAATTTAACCCTTTGGTAGTGATTAAAAAGTGTCCCCACAATTTTAATAAAATCGGCCCGACAGGACCGGATTTACAAATTTTATGAAAACACTAGTTTGCAGATAGTGACTTATTTATTGAAGGGTGTATTTAATTCGGTGTAGACGTTAGATTGATAATAATATTACAATTAAGAAAAAAATGTTATTTTAAGGGGTGTATTAAGGGGTTAAATTTTTTATTTTGCCCAAAAACAAACTTAATTTCACATAATAAAAGTATAAAACCACACGGCCCTATACAAGCAAATACACTATATTGTCGGCAGGGTTTTGGCACTGCGACCCGGGTTTTTATATTTAATATTATAAACACATGATTTGTGTGTGAAAACTTGGTACCCTTGTAGTTTTCAATTTTCTTTTTAACTTCCCGCTAAGAAAATTGAAAATTTTCACAAATTGGGAAGTTATTGGTTTCACCCCGATTTTCGAAATTTGAGTTTTTGTCAGATCTCGACGTTTTGAGATCCTAGGAAGCTATTCTGACGATTTCTAAAATGATGTCCGTATGTCTGTGTGTGTATGTGGATGTGTGTGTGTGTGTGTGTGTATGTAATAATAACTTTTGAACGGATGGACCGATCGAAACGCGGATTGCGGCATTTGAAAGGAACTTGCTGAACTTAGACTTCCTGAAAATTGGAACTGATTCGGCCAGGTAGATTTTGAGAAATCTCAAAAATAAAGCTTTTTGGAAAGCAGTTTTTTTTAATATTTTGAAATATTTTCGAAACTACCGCATCAAAATCGGTTAATTCGTTCGAGAGATATCGTCGGGGAAAAATTCTGAAAAAAAAGTTTTTTTAAAATAACTTTTCAAATTTTTGTTTGGTTGATTTTTTTGTCAGAAGTTATTTTTTTGTGCTTAAAAAACTGCGTCAATTGCCGCAAACAGCACCTCGATCATTTGATTCGTTCAAGAGATATCGTTGAAGAAAAATTTTGAAAAAAATGGTTTTTCAAAATATCTTCTCAAATTTTCATTAGATTGATTTTTTTATAAGAGATTATTTTTTGTGCTTAAAAAACTGCTTCGATTGCCGTAAACAGCATCTCGATCGGTTGATTCGTTCGAGATATATCGTTGACAAAATATTTTCAAAAAAGTGTTTTTTCAATATATCTTTCCAAATCTTTGTCAGAATTTTATAACGGTTTATACTTTCATAGTTTCGAAAATATTTTGATAATAGAAAAAAATCAGATGTTCTTTTTTCCGAAGATCTGTCAAAAAGAAATTAGGTAGCTGACAAGCATGCTTTGATTAATTTTTATGTTAAATCATATTATGTAATCATGGAAATAAATACCATAACCGTAAACCGTGAACAGAAATTTTATTTTATTATAATATTTCAAATGTCAATATTTATGAAGGAATGGTCCTGTCGCCCAATTGGCTGGAATTTTTTAAAATAACTTTTAACAAACACCGTAGGGGTAAGCCACATCTCAATAGATCGGAAACAGCGGGAAGTTCCAGGGATGGCCTGCAGGGTCAACCGTTTTTCAAATTTTTTTTGTAGGAACCAAGTTGGCCACTTTTTTCACATTTAGGTTTTTGATCGGATAGCAATAACAGCAAAGTGTTTACACAGTGCATTGGACTATAGACTAGTGTGAACAATAAATAGTTTACCACTCTGTAGTGTTAGCATTTTTAAAGTCAAAATGTGTAATAAAATAGTACGCCTCTATATAAAAGAATTGTTATTCTGCAATTCTGTTATGATCAGGGGCGGATTAACCAACAGGCATGTACATATTCGCCTAAGGTGACAAATTTTGGACGGTGAAAACAGTTATGTGTTGACAATTTTCTTTTGTTTTTTAACTTTTTTAATATCACATATTTTGACGATTTTATTACCATTCCAACCCCACAAGTGGGAAATTGTACTAATTTAGGTCGAAATTTATTTCAAAATTTTACAATATTTTTTCGTTTTGAAAATGTCTGCTTATTAGCCTGTTTGTCTGTGTGCAGGATACAGGTCGAACAATTGAGAGGTTCGAAACCAAATCTTGATAAGATGTTTGACATATGAATACGGAAAACCTTATTATTTTTGGTCAAAATCGGCGCATACGCAGAAGACATAAGCTGTAACGTTGTTTTTTTTATAATAATGGTAATCTTTTTTCAAGATTTTATAGTTTCAAAAATATTTTAAAAATAAAAAAATCAGCTGTTCTTTTGTAGTGAGGATCTGTAAAAAAATTAGTCCAATTGACTGGAAATTTGTATTATAACATAGTTTAAATAACATATAGGATAGAATAACATCTATTACACATAAATAATACATTTTTCAATAAAAAAACATAACAAAATTATATATTAGAATATTCCTACCACACTTTGGGCTGGGCAGCTTATAAAAGAAAGAAATTAAGCAAAAAAATCGGCATTGGTTGTTGCTAAGGGACGAAGTCCGCCTCTGCGCGTGTACAATATAAAGCATGACGTGCACGACACATGACTTTTGCGGTCAAAGACTGGTAATAATATAAACACAATTGATTGATCGTTAACCACTTAGTGTTGGTTCAACAAACAGTTGATGACAGAAGGATATTTTGGGTCAGTCGGTGGTTAATGGTCACAATTTATTTTAAAGTAGATTGGAAATTTTTATTTTTATTCAATCGTCTTTAAAATATTTCCTTTCGTTAATTTGCATAGCGCTAAATGAAACTTAAAACCAACAAAGATTAACTAGGAAATTTTCAAAAGTATGTAATAGGATTAAAATAAATAACACAACAAAGACATTAAACCAGATATTAAAATTTATAAAATTTCACTTAGTTAATACTATTCTCAAATGAAACAGTTTTAATATATTTATACAGAATTTACACCTTCTTGCGGGGATTATTCAAGTAATTTTACAGTGTGTTCATAAAAAGTGTTTAATCACATTTATGAATAAATAAGCGAAAATATACATCAATTGAGAACTTTTTTTAACTAAGTTAAAAAAACTAAAGTTTAGAAAAACTAAAACAACTCGCTTTTATGAACTAAAAAATGCAAAATAATTTGATCACAAAATTAGCTTTACTGTAAAAAGCGTGTAGTGCTTAATATCGGCAATACATTTTTCATTTACTAGCTAATTGTAAACGTAGAGCTGCTATGAAAATTTAAATAGATAGCACTTCACGCTTTTTACAGTAAAGCTACTTTTGTTGTCAAATTATTTTGCATTTTTTAGTTCAAAAAAGCGTGTTATTTTAGTTTTTTTAAACTCTAATTTTAATTATAAGACTAAAAAGCAAATTGCATTTAACTATGAGGTAGGTAACTCAACACACGTCACTGTACAGCGTGTTAGCTTTCTTGCTGTAATTTTTCAAGTTTGTTTATCCGAAAGATCCTTTGTTTAAGATAATGAGACAAACTTATTAAATTATTGTATTGTCGTCGTTTCTTAATAAGTGTGCAAAGTTTCAGATTAATAGTCTGACGTTTTGAAGTGGGTGAATTTCACATTCAAAGATTCCATTACAAACATACTAATAAAAGCGTGTAAAAAAGAAGGACGTAGTAATTTTCACCAGTATATTTATTTGTATTAATGGGAAACGGTCGGAGATACTGAGATCAAACTTTTTGTAGGTACACTATTTTTCGTTTGTCAATCAACTATCCCCCTCTTGATTAAAACAAATGCATGACATTTTATGGAATCAATGACAAACCGATTTAATAAAATATGATCAAAATCGTTTGACACATTTTCCAGAAAATTTCAATTTTCTATTTTTTTCCATTAGTCACCCTTATTTAGGGGAGTAGTCAGAAAATAAGTAAAAGCACCACCAGAGGAATCCTTTAAAATTTACATTCCTTCGGTCCAACGATGTGTCGGTTGTCTCTGCATATACAGACAAACGAACGCATCAACGAATCCAGAACTCATTTTTTCCAATATTTAGGAGCCATGAAACGTCAAAATTCGTCAAAATTTCGGTTTAGATTTTTTTCGCTCTGACAAACCTATCAGAAATACGTATTATAAACCTATCTAGACTAATCGATTCTTGTATTTTCAACTTCTTCTTTCTCCTTACTTTGAGGTTGAACATTCTCAAACGTTTTTTAGTGTATTTGCCATATGGCAACATACACTATTGGCGTCGGTCGGATGGCGGGACCTAGGGGTCGGACCAAAATTTCTCGACGTTTCATAACCTTCTAAACACTTTGGCACCATTTTTAAAAATGTTTATATATATATTTATATACGTATATATATATATATATATATATATATATATATATATATATATATATATATATATATATATATATATATATATATATATATATATATATGTGTGTGTGTGTGTGTGTGTGTGTGTGCGGGCAATAACTTTCGAAAGAGTTAATTAATTTTAACGAAATTTGGACCGCGTGTTGAGAAGCCTATTTAAAATGGGCGTAATCGGGGCATTTTAAGGGTAGTTTTTAGGGGTTGAAAAATGTTTTTGGGCCCCAAAATACCGAAAAAATTCTCAGAATCGTTTCAAAATCGACATTAAACCCTTTAGTAGTAAGTAAAAAGTGCCCCTAAAATTTTAATAAAATCGGCTCAACAGGACCGGACTTACAAATTTTTGACAAACACTAATTTGCAGATAGTGGCTTATTTATTGAAGGGTGTATTTAATTCGGTGTAGACGTTAGATTGATAATAATATTA
This sequence comes from Venustoraphidia nigricollis, assembly GCA_034508555.1. Classification (NCBI taxonomy): domain Eukaryota; kingdom Metazoa; phylum Arthropoda; class Insecta; order Raphidioptera; family Raphidiidae; genus Venustoraphidia; species Venustoraphidia nigricollis. The sequence continues at coordinate 44,641 of JAVRKA010000070.1, forward strand.
CAATTAAGAAAAAAAAATGTTATTTTAAGGGGTGTATTAAGGGGTTAAATTTTTTATTTTGCCCAAAAACAAACTTAATTTCACATAATAAAAGTATAAAACCACACGGCTCTATACAAGCAAATACACTATATTGTCGGCAGGGTTTTGGCACTGCGACCGGTTTTTTTTTCATTGGCTTAGCAGCATAGGAGGAGACACTGCGTAAGAAGTAGAAACTAAAAACTTGAAAATATGTGAGTAAAATCAGTTGAAAATAAATAAAAAACCCGGGTCGCAGTGCCAAAACCCTGCCGACAATATAGTGTATTTGCTAATACAGGTATATCAAAATGAAATTAAGTTTGTTTTGGACAAAATAAAAAAAATTGAACCCCTTAATACACCCTTTACAATAATAATTTTATTAGTTAAAATATTGTTATCAATCCAACATCTGCACCAAATTAAATACAACCTTCAGTAAGTAAATTCGTATACGTAAACTAGTGTTTTCATAAAATTTGTAAGTCCGGTCCTGTCGGGCCGATTTGCTTATAATTTTAGGAGCACTTTTTAATTGCTACTAAAGGGTTAAATTTCAATTTTGAAACGATTCTGAGAATTTTTTCGGTATTTTTGGGCCCAAAAACTTTTTTCAACCCCTAAAAACTACCCTTAAAATGCCCTGATTGGGCCCATTTTAAATAGGCTTCGTGCGGTGATGGGTTTCAACACGTGGCCCAAATTTCGTTGAAATCAATTAACTCTTTCGAAAGTTATCGCGCGTACACATATATATATATATAAATATATATATATATATACATACTGTCACGTTTTTCCTTTCTGTTGCCCCCCTATGAGTTAATTTAGTCCTTAAACATCTTCTTAAAGTTCCCCTCTAACGATACATCGTCGATGTTTCACTTTATGCAGTCATTTAGTAGGTGAACCAGCTCTTTGAAATTGTGAACGAACGGTACGCTGATAGTGCGCACGATTTTTACGCAATAGACATGCGACCGGAACGTTTTTGTCTTTTTTGGTTTTTGAAAATTTTTTCGTCAGTCAAGGTGTGGCCAGCAAGCTGTTCACTGACGTTTGGTTTGCGCGAATTTAATTCGCTGCTAAATGATTTTAATTTATGGAATTGTGTGTTCTTTTGGGCCTAATTGAGGCACTGTTGATTGTGGTTGTTGTGCTGTTCAAACAACAGGAGCGATTCGCTTGTAACTGCTGGATAAATAAAACGGCGCAATTGTGCGTTTTTTCACGAAGCCGACATTACGACCTTGTGTGACCTTGTGGATAAAATTCTACTCTGTGAAAGCGTAGGAAGTGTTGGAAATCATTAGCATCATCCAGGAGGGTGCTGATCTCTTCATCGGAAGCTGTTATCTTTTGCCAATCCGATTACCGTTGGTTCTGCCCTACGAAATTCTACAATACCTCTGCCGTACCTACCAGATCATCAGGACAACGCCCTACAGTTGATCGCGTCACATCCAGTAAAACTTGGTACGAGTTTCCTGATTTAAGGTACAGTGTCATTTTTATTTATTTTGTCCACAAGACAATATTAAAAGGGAAATGTTAAAGTGAATCAAATTGGCATTAGTGAAAACGTATTGATTAATGTTGAGTGTAAATTTATGATGTTGTTGATTTAATTTTGACGGTTTATAATTTGATAAAGAATTTTTGTGCAAAACAGTAAATTTTGTACGTAATACATCTAACTCAGTTCAGACTTGCAGTGTAATTAGAATGCTGACCTTGACCATTATATTGTAAATTATACTTGTTTTTTTGACAGTTATCAGTCAAATTATTATTTTATAAAATATTAAAACTTAAATATTTAAATTTATTCCGAAATAGAATTCTGGTTATAATTGGCCGATTATTTTAACGTGTCATAGTATTTGTTTTGTTTGTTCATTTTGAGCTGACGCTAAGAACGCTGGAGCTCAGTTAAGTTGTGAAGCCTAATTTTAGTTAAAGCTGCGTTTCTGACCTTTCACCCTATTAAGCATTTGATTGACGGGTGAAGTTTCTTATAATTCACGTATTCTATACTTACAACCGTTTGCTATTATTTCTCCTGCTTTGTTAGTGTTCAGCTAATAATATTGTTAAATTATAGTTGTTATTGTTTTGTAAATCCATCTTTAAGTTATTAGGTTCTCACAGCGGTGTTACTTTAATTACATTTCAATCTCATAAATTATGGTATCATATAGTATTATTTTTAACGTAAAAATAACTTTTTGATTGGCCAAACATTAAACTGAAATATTATATAATCTCTTTTGAAGGCCATTTCTAATATTTATTTTTTGAATTTAATTGTTGTTGATGTTAATTTTATTAAAATTATTTCGAGCACAGTGAACTAATAACAACTGACAATTGACAAACTGTGTGACGAACATTAGTTTCAATCGTTAGATTAGTTATCCGCTCATCTGTCGAGTAACCTCATCTATCCTGAGTTTCGTCCATTCAGATATTGTTAGTTCACTGCTCCTGTTGGTGATTTATACACGGTCAGATTCTGATTAGAATCTATTATTGTGTTTGTTATTGATCTGATTAATTATTTCGTGTGTACAACTAGAAAGCGTTTTCACGCCCTCACTGCTCAATTAACCTTATGAAACTTTAAAACCTTATTATTAACTTTATGAAAACCTGCAGCATTGGTTATTGTATTAAATTTTATTTAAATTACGTTGGAGTTATTTTTTGTTAGGGCTTTTCCTTAATTGTTTCTTCCAGTTGAATCCTGCATCTGGAAGACACGGCAGAGGTAGAGGAATTTCAAGGATTGGCGCCCATTTTGTCTTTTTATCAACTTTTCTATTTAGACCGTATGGTTAGTTGCGTCCCCTATCTCTGATTATCATCTGATTAAGGTAAGGACCCTTTGTCCCAACGTTGCCTCTCAACCTGCGACCCCCCCGCTAGCTGGCCGGGATCAAACCCTCTGGGTGGGGTATTGTGTGCGTCTTTTTCACACAAAAAGAGACGTTACACTTTTGGCGCCTCAACGTTTGGGACCTGAGATTGTGGTATTAGATCTATCATAACTTCGTTGTCAGATCCAACGTAATTCTGTGGTGAATTGAAAAAGCGGTTTTGTCGAATTCAATATCTTGCTGTGAATTGAGAATTGTCAGATTTTTTTTTAAAGTTCGTATTAAATGTAATTCTTTGATAATTGTGTTAAATTTCAATTTTTTGAAAAAAATCGTGTTGATTAAAATTTTTACCGAGACATTTTGAAAGTGATTAAGTCAGGGATCGGTCGGAATTAATTGAACCCTAAAGTCGGTTGAGCAATTTGATTTTGTGTTTGTGTGAGAACGGTCCAAAATGGAAATATCTTATGAAATAGAAGTAGATTACCTTACCACGTCTGAGGTTGATTACGAATTATCCATTCGCGGATTAGTTGCTGGGTCGGATGAATTGAAACGACGTAAGTGTCTGAGGCGGTTGTTGGCGGCTGACTATAAACGAGTCGGTATTTCATACCATGCTTCATCACCATTTAATCGCGACGCGGATGGCGCTGAAATCGACCTTAGCATTTCGTCGGTTAGCAGAGCTATAGAAGACTATAACGAAGATTTGGATAGTACTTTCGTGGAGATTCGCACCCGACTAAACCACCTGAAAGGTAGATTACTGAGAATCAGTGCTGATGATGAAGAAATAAAAGCCTTTAAAAATGATAGATTGATAACGATCCTGTCCTTGGAGGATGAATTCTTATCTAAGCTGCCAGATGTGACACCAGCGGACGGAGGTCAGAAAGCGGTTGAGCTGAACCGAACTACGGTCGCTTCACGGCTTGATAGTAGTCTCGCGACGGTTCCTGCCAATGATGCTACGGAAGTTACAGCTGACACATCGATTATTAATTTTAATACGCCGTATCGGCACGCGAATTACATCCCAGTTTGTAAGTGGGGAATAAAATTCTCAGGCGAATCCTCAGAAGAGAGCGTGGCCGAAATACTCCAAAGAATAGAAGAAAGCAGCATTTCTAAAGGCGTTTCGAAGGACGAACTATACAGGTCGGTTTTTGATCTATTGGAAGGATCCGCCTTGTCGTGGTACCGTTCGGTGCGTGATTCGATTACTTCTTGGGACGATTTTGTTGAACGTCTTAAAGCAGAGTTTCAGCCCATTGATTATGAGAACGATTTATGGAACGAGATTTTCCACAGGTTTCAGGGACCAGATGAGCGAGTTGGCACTTATTTGTCATGTATGAAAAATTTGTTTGCGCGTTTACCTACGCCTACGTCTGAAGTACAACGCTTGAACGTAATTCGGAGAAGTGTAGTTTTTGCTTCCCTTCCCTAAAATATTTGGGATTTGTTGTAGACGATCAGGGCTTGCGAACTAATCCAGATAAAATCGCGGCAATGGTGGAGTATCCGCGACCTCATAATACTACGGATGTTAAGCGGTTTATTGGTATTTGCTCCTGGTACCGTAGATTTATTTCAGACTTCTCGACTCTGACGGCGCCTATCACGTCACTTATTAAAGGTCGGAAGAAAGGACAGGGCATTACCTGGACTGACGAGGCCGACAACGCCTTCTTGAAAATAAAGCAAGCTCTGGTATCTGCACCCATATTGCGCAGCCCGAATTTTCAACAGCCTTTCACTATCCAGTGCGATGCATCTAATGTGGGCCTTGGTTGCGTACTCACCCAAGAGAACGAAAATGGAATGGAAGCACCTATTGCGTATGCTAGTCGTACCTTGTCGACAGCCGAAAGGAATTACACAGTCACCGAAAAGGAATGCTTAGCCGTGTTGTTTGCTATTGAACAATTCCGTCCGTATATTGAAGGAGTCAAATTTAAGGTTATTACTGACCACCACTCCTTATTATGGTTGCACAGTCTTAAGGATCCGGTTGGTCGATTAGCTCGTTGGTCTGTCAAACTGCAACAGTTTGATTTTGTAATAGTGCACCGGAAGGGTGCCCTGAATATTGTTCCTGATGCCTTGTCACGATCACCGTTAGAATCGTGTCTTATTGAGTTCGATGAAGAAATTTGTGCAAACGATCGTTGGTATAATAATATGATCCGAATTGTGACTGCTCGGCGTGATGATTTCCCCAATTATGATGTTAGAGATGGTCGATTATACAAGTTCGTGCCCTCGGATTTTGGTTCAAAGAACAATGTAGAATGGAAGCTAGTTGTCCCCTCACGTCATCGTCGAGATGTGCTTCGGTCATGCCATGATGAACCTACTGCTGCTCACTTTGGTTTTTTTAAAACGCTTAATCGTGTGTGCGGTTTATACTACTGGCCTCGTATGCGTCGAGATATTAAGCGGTACGTGTTTAAATGTAGAGTGTGTGCAGCTCAAAAAATGTCTACAACTGCTAGACCTGGATTTATGGGGCGACCCAAGAAGGTTTCTCAACCCTGGCAATTAATAGCTGCCGACATCATGGGACCTTTCCCGAAGTCCTCCAGTGGTGCTTCCTATCTTCTTGTTGTAACCGATTGGTTCTCTAAATTTACATTGCTTAAACCTCTGCGTCATGCTAATGGAGACGCTATAGCGACATTCTTGGAAAACGATGTTTTTCTTCTGTTTGGAGTTCCGCAAATATTGATGTGTGACAATGGAACCGAATTCACCAACAACAGAATGAGGGATCTCGTCAATCGTTATGGTGTGAAATTATGGCCAAACGCACGCTATCATCCGCAAGTAAATTTTGTTGAGAGATATAATCGCACGATTGGCACAGCGATTCGGTCACATATTCAAGATTCTGATCATCGATCTTGGGATAAAAATATTCAGAAAGTGGCGTTTGCACTTCGTACAGCTGTTAGTGAGTCTACAGGCTTCTCACCAACTTTTTTGAACTTCGGGCGTTTTGTGCCAGTTAATGGGAACTACTTTGGGCGGTTCGAGGACATTGATGAGCTAGATTTAGATGTTGTTAGAGAATTCCATGCTCGTGAATTAGAGGAACTACCAGAAATTTACAAGACTGTCCAGCATGCCTTAACGGAAGCATATGCGAGGAATGTCCGCTCCTATAACAAAAGAAAACGACCTGCAGAATCCTATTCTGTTGGGGATCGTGTCTGGAAGAGACACCACGTAATGTCCAGCGGGAGTAAACATGTAGCGGCTAAACTTGCACCGAAATACACTCTGGCTGTTGTTCAGCGAGTTGTCTCCGATCTAGTAATGGAGTTAGCAGATGAAGAAGGTCACAACTTGGGACGTTGGCACGTTCAAGATTTGAAACCCTTTCGAAGTGATACACCCGTAGCATCGGATAATGATTCTACGTCTTCGGAGTAATACTTAACTCAGTTGTTTGATAAATGCTCTTGTGGCTCGCATTTTTCTAAGGAGAGGGGGAGTGTCACGTTTTTCCTTTCTGTTGCCCCCCTATGAGTTAATTTAGTCCTTAAACATCTTCTTAAAGTTCCCCTCTAACGATACATCGTCGATGTTTCACTTTATGCAGTCATTTAGTAGGTGAACCAGCTCTTTGAAATTGTGAACGAACGGTACGCTGATAGTGCGCACGATTTTTACGCAATAGACATGCGACCGGAACGTTTTTGTCTTTTTTGGTTTTTGAAAATTTTTTCGTCAGTCAAGGTGTGGCCAGCAAGCTGTTCACTGACGTTTGGTTTGCGCGAATTTAATTCGCTGCTAAATGATTTTAATTTATGGAATTGTGTGTTCTTTTGGGCCTAATTGAGGCACTGTTGATTGTGGTTGTTGTGCTGTTCAAACAACAGGAGCGATTCGCTTGTAACTGCTGGATAAATAAAACGGCGCAATTGTGCGTTTTTTCACGAAGCCGACATTACGACCTTGTGTGACCTTGTGGATAAAATTCTACTCTGTGAAAGCGTAGGAAGTGTTGGAAATCATTAGCATCATCCAGGAGGGTGCTGATCTCTTCATCGGAAGCTGTTATCTTTTGCCAATCCGATTACCGTTGGTTCTGCCCTACGAAATTCTACAATACCTCTGCCGTACCTACCAGATCATCAGGACAACGCCCTACAGTTGATCGCGTCACATCCAGTAAAACTTGGTACGAGTTTCCTGATTTAAGGTACAGTGTCATTTTTATTTATTTTGTCCACAAGACAATATTAAAAGGGAAATGTTAAAGTGAATCAAATTGGCATTAGTGAAAACGTATTGATTAATGTTGAGTGTAAATTTATGATGTTGTTGATTTAATTTTGACGGTTTATAATTTGATAAAGAATTTTTGTGCAAAACAGTAAATTTTGTACGTAATACATCTAACTCAGTTCAGACTTGCAGTGTAATTAGAATGCTGACCTTGACCATTATATTGTAAATTATACTTGTTTTTTTGACAGTTATCAGTCAAATTATTATTTTATAAAATATTAAAACTTAAATATTTAAATTTATTCCGAAATAGAATTCTGGTTATAATTGGCCGATTATTTTAACGTGTCATAGTATTTGTTTTGTTTGTTCATTTTGAGCTGACGCTAAGAACGCTGGAGCTCAGTTAAGTTGTGAAGCCTAATTTTAGTTAAAGCTGCGTTTCTGACCTTTCACCCTATTAAGCATTTGATTGACGGGTGAAGTTTCTTATAATTCACGTATTCTATACTTACAACCGTTTGCTATTATTTCTCCTGCTTTGTTAGTGTTCAGCTAATAATATTGTTAAATTATAGTTGTTATTGTTTTGTAAATCCATCTTTAAGTTATTAGGTTCTCACAGCGGTGTTACTTTAATTACATTTCAATCTCATAAATTATGGTATCATATAGTATTATTTTTAACGTAAAAATAACTTTTTGATTGGCCAAACATTAAACTGAAATATTATATAATCTCTTTTGAAGGCCATTTCTAATATTTATTTTTTGAATTTAATTGTTGTTGATGTTAATTTTATTAAAATTATTTCGAGCACAGTGAACTAATAACAACTGACAATTGACAAACTGTGTGACGAACATTAGTTTAATCGTTAGATTAGTTATCCGCTCATCTGTCGAGTAACCTCATCTATCCTGAGTTTCGTCCATTCAGATATTGTTAGTTCACTGCTCCTGTTGGTGATTTATACACGGTCAGATTCTGATTAGAATCTATTATTGTGTTTGTTATTGATCTGATTAATTATTTCGTGTGTACAACTAGAAAGCGTTTTCACGCCCTCACTGCTCAATTAACCTTATGAAACTTTAAAACCTTATTATTAACTTTATGAAAACCTGCAGCATTGGTTATTGTATTAAATTTTATTTAAATTACGTTGGAGTTATTTTTTGTTAGGGCTTTTCCTTAATTGTTTCTTCCAGTTGAATCCTGCATCTGGAAGACACGGCAGAGGTAGAGGAATTTCAAGGATTGGCGCCCATTTTGTCTTTTTATCAACTTTTCTATTTAGACCGTATGGTTAGTTGCGTCCCCTATCTCTGATTATCATCTGATTAAGGTAAGGACCCTTTGTCCCAACGTTGCCTCTCAACCTGCGACCCCCCCGCTAGCTGGCCGGGATCAAACCCTCTGGGTGGGGTATTGTGTGCGTCTTTTTCACACAAAAAGAGACGTTACAATACATATATATATAAACATTTTTAAAAATGGTGCCAACGTGTTTAGGAGGTTATGAAACGTCGAGAAATTTTGGTCCGACCCCTAGGTCCCGCCATCCGACCGACGCCAATAGTGTATGTTGCCTTATGGCAAATACACTAATAAATTTGGTTTCCCGATGTGACCACATATTATAGAGCACAGAAAAAATTGTTCTGATAAAGTGATAACCCTATACATACGAAAGTTTATACCTATAAATAATACATACTACATATTTTATGAAGTATACAGTATACAATAACCATACAAGCACATAATTATATTAACTCGCTGTTTATTTAAAAGGAATTACACAACAACGTAACAATGCCCGGATTAATGTTTGCGTCGCTTAGTCGGTGAAATATAATAATACAAATGTATAAAATACAATATAAATTTTGCAGGTGATTCATAAAATGGCTTAGTTGTGAATGTTGTGATATATAATATTAGAGTTGAGCTGTATTTTTTTTAAACCTTTAGAATTGTTCATTTTATAAAATAATAAAATAAATCCTCTGAGACTAACCGGAAAACAATTTCAATTATTATTCTCTTTATGATAAACAATTGGGAAGATTTGATATTGTAAGGATCTGCATTAATTAATACGATTTTTAGTATATTTGCCATATGGCAACATACACTATTGGCGTCGGTCGGATGGCGGGACCTAGGGGTGGGACCAAAATTTCTCGACGTTTCATAACCTTCTAAACACTTTGGCACCATTTTTAAAAATGTTTATATGTATATGTATATATATATATTTATATATATATATATATATATATATATATATATATATATATATATATATATATATATATATATATATAAGCGTATATATATACCTATATATATATATGTGTGCGGGCAATAACTTTCGAAAGAGTTAATTGATTTCAACTAAATTTGGCCCACGTGTTGAAATCCACCACCGTAAGAAGCCTATTTAAAATGGGCTTAATCAGACCATTTTAAGGGTAGTTTTTAGGGGTTGGAAAATGTTTTTGGGCCTCAAAATACCGAAAAAAATTTCCGAATCATTTCAAAATTGAAATTTAATCCTATGGTAGTAATTAAAAAGTGTTCCTAAAATTTTAATAAAATCGGCCCGACAGGACCGGATTTACAAATTTTATGAAAACATTAATTTGCAGATAGTGAATTATATACTGAAAGATGTATATAATTTGGTATAGAGTTTCGATTGATAATAATATTGCAATAGAGAAAAAAAATGTTCTTTTAAGGGGTGTATTAAGGAGTCATTTTTTTTATTTGGCCCAAAAACCTACTTTAAGTTCGCATAATAAAGCCACACTGCCTGTATTAGCAAATACACTATATTGTCGGCAGGGTTTGGGCACTGCGACCCGGGTTTTTATTTTTTTGAAATGTACATTTTTAGTCGCAGAGTAATTTCGTTTAACGAAAAATTAAAACATGACACCGTTAGGAGTGAAGGAAACGAAATGACAGGCTATCAGGGAGCTCGATCAACACGCACCATTCTGTTTGCTTAGTACATAATGGATTGCTTTAGTTAGCTAATTGGTACTGTTAGGAAATATCCATCGTTTGACGTAACGTTACAATGCGACGTTAGAAAAATGGTCCCCGTGGCACATTTATACCAAATAGCTGGCCAAAAGGACAATTTCTGAAAACCACCGAAACCGCAAAAGAACTATTATTTATGAGAGTTAGGTAATTGGGTAATATGAAACTGACCCGCTCTCATTATTATCAGTGCGCTCAATTTTAAGTTGACTGTTTGGAATAGTGCATATTAAGGTGACTGTTTATCAGCTGTTCAATATACTCCCTTTTTCATCCGCATAACTCTATCTTACGACCAGTTGGGTGTGTGTGTGCGCATGTAAAATGCACTTACGTTTCGGAAATCTTTAATTTCTATGAACAATCTTAACCAATGTTTCAAAATATACTACAAGTATGTACTATTCTTCCCAGTTTTTACACTTTACTTAATCTAAATAAACGAATCAGATAAAAACGAAAATTAACATAAGTTTTACACAAATTTTTGTACAGAAAACATTTAATTTGTAAAAAAATATTGAACAAGCCAAATTTGTCGGTACTGTTAACAAAGTTTGCAAAGAAAAAACTTCAATGTGTAAATCTGTATTTCCGTAATACGAAATCTCGTGACGTGTCATGTAATTTATAAGCATATAGATGGGTGTTTATCATCAGAACTGTCTGCCAACCAAAACGAGCTCATACACAGCACGTCTACCATAGGTTATTTCAAGGTGGATAGTGAGTTGATTATCCTGACTGTCAGCATCAGGTCATAGTTATCAGATTATTGCAATGCGATCGATACTACATAATCCAATTGTGTAGGTTTTCACGGCTGGCGTTGTTGCAAACTTCTTGGTTTCCAGGCTTGTACGCCGTGGTTCATTGGTATTTCTACCTGACGTTTCGTCTACAACTGCGGTAGACATTATCAAAGGCGATGTAGTAGCGGGCGAAGTGTCCTTCTCGGCTGCTCACAAGCAAGTGTGTCGACTCCTGCTGCTCCTTCTTCTTTTATGCACCGTTGGTTGTCTTTCTCTACTCGGTCGTAGTTTGATACTACATAAGTACGTAAAATTTTAAAGTAACAAATCAAGTGGAAGTGGTTTAAAGTCGATTTGCAAGATTTAACCCAACCTGACTGACTGACAAACATGTGAAATTGAATAAAAGCTTGTGCTCTCGTAATAATGGTTTATAAACATCCAGCCGTATTTTATTTCAAAGTTTATTTGGAATGAAAGGAAAGCGAATTCCGGAAATAATATTCTTATTTTAGAATGTATACAACGACAATTGTGTAGACTGGAAAACGAAACACAGGTGTGCTTGCTCAGAAGATACGTGCAAAGAAGACTTTAATGGAAATAATAAGTGTAATGTTACACTTACACAGTTCATTCAAATGTAATAATGTACAATGACCAATGTGCTTGCGTGCAAGGGCTAGGTGAACAGTGTAAAGTAGTATTGTTTCATAAAAACAGTAGTGAGACAGAGAGAGATTGTAGATTATAGACGCTCAACTTACAATCTCTCTCTCTGTCTCGCCACTGTCTTTATAAAACAATTGTGGTCTACTGTAAAGCAGCATTTAAAATTCCAAGAAGTCGAAGTGTCTTTGCCTGCGCAAGAACATTCATTGAACCTGAACCAGTTTGTGGCTTTTCTTATAGAAATGTCCAGCAAACTGTCAGGAGATGGACCTGTGAGCAACATCTCTCAAATTGGGACCTGGCTTTAGGTAACAAACATGGGAAGAAAATGCTTGCAGGTCCTTCATCAAAGTTAACTGAGGACTTAATTAGACTTAGCAGACCGATACTCAGAAAAGTGATTGGGCTTTTAACCGGTCATGCTTTCTTGAGAAAACATCTACATGTGATGGGGATACATCAGGAATCAACACTATGTAGACTTTGCGAAATGGAGGATGAAACAGCCACCCATATCGCGTTCGAATGTGAGGCTTTAACTTACAGGAGAACAACCATCTTTGGTTACATCGATGAGGATGGAATAGTTCCACAGGATAATCTAGTAGCAAATCTTCTGGAGCTCATAAGAAGATCCAGATTATTTGATGACTAGATCCAGTAAAAGGGGAAGCACAAAAATCCTTTCAGGATGTGGTGCATTTGGGCCAAGAGACCACCCCATTCTATTTTAATCTTTAATCTTTTAACACATGCTCTATTAGTTGATGCCAAGACTCATGATTTCACATCAAATCAAGCTGCTTCATCGAGTCAACAACTAGAAAGATTCCCATATCTTTTTTAAAAGTCCTAAAAATTTAAAAATTCATAATGAAAGAATTTCTGTAATATCTTTAAAAATAACGTAGTCGTGCTACTTAAAAAATTCCAGCCAATTGGGCGACAGGACAATTCCAACTTCATAAATATTGACATTTGAAATATAATAAATAAAATAAAATTTCTGTTAAAACGTGCGGTGATGCGGGTAATAATTAGTAATAAATATTATGAAATTTGCTATTCATTTTCATGGTTACTTACATAATAGGGTTTTACATGTAAAAATTAGCCAAAACATGATGCTTATCAGCTACCTAATTTATTTTTGACAGATCTTCGGAACAAATGAACATCTGATTTTTTTCATTTTCAAAATATTTTCGAAACTATGAAACTTAGAAAAAACATTTTTCTACGAAACTTTCTTGGAAACATGAATAGAATATTAAACCGCCATAAAAAGTATATCATTATACAAAAAATAACATTATAGGATATATCTCTTCTGCGCATGCGTCGATTTTCACCAAAAACAATAGGGCTCTTCATAGTTGCGTACCAAACATCCTCTCACAGTTTGGTTTCAATTCGTTCATCCGTTTGACCTGTATCGTGCTCACAGACTAAAAGACTAACAGACGCACAGAGTTTTTCCAAAAATATGTTTTTAGTGTATTTGCCAAGATTACTAGAGAAGTAGGTTGCCTGGTAACGTTGAGAGGGGAGTGACGCTAGAGGAGGTAGCTACGTCACATGTTTGCCAGTTGCCGATAGAGGTTATGTTTTTGCTTGACATTTGTGTGAATACAGTCTAATTTTTGTTCCATCAATATTATTTCAATTGACTGATTCTTCTTTGTCTCTGATTGACTGTACGAATCATTTTGTTTTAAGTAAAGTAAGTACCTAAGTGAATAAAGTAAGTGATAAAGGTAAGTAAAAATAACTAACATACAATTAATCTATAAAATATGATCTTAACTATTTTAATTAATAGCTGAGAAATCTACAGGTATCTTAACTATTTTATAGATGCCTGGTGGAGTTGTTTGTAGTGTAGCATTGTGCAAAAATAATTCTAAAAAGGCAAAGGAAATGGGAGAGAAACTTTCCTTCTTTTCTTTTCCAAAAGAACCCAAGATTCAAAAAGAATGGGTAAGAAAATGTTATCGCAAAGATGCATGGGATGTTGCAAATAAAAGAATTTGCAGTAAACATTTTAAACCCGAGGATTTTGAAGACGAGTTGCAGGCTAAAATAATGAATACACAACCGAAACATCTAAAAAAATTTGGTACGGAGTTTTAGCTCGTTGATTTTGATTATTTATTTTGTTTACTTAGGTATATTATCCATAGGGTACATAGTAGCGAGTATTTGAGGTGTACTTAAGTGAAGGATACCTAGTATATCTCCTTACTTGTATAGTAATAAATTTATTTTTTTAGCTGTTCCTTCTTTATACCTGTTGAATGAAGAAGAAAAACATAATGAGAGTGAAAGATCAATGAGAATGACGCGTAAAAAAAGAAAAGTTACTGTAAAAGGATTAATCAGCAGGAATGAAGAACCATTAGCTGATGTAACCAGGCCTCAAGAGGAAACTTTAAGCATCGACTTATCAGAAATACCATCCTGTAGTAAAAATACCGAATATGATATCTTAAAAAGAAAATATGAAGAATTGCAAACGGAAAACATATGTCTAAAGAAGAAAATAGATAATCATGAAAATCAACAAAAATTACTGCAGCAACATATTTCTGATTTAGAAAAAAAAGTAAAAAAAGATGCCATTCATTTTGATGACATGGTAAAAATAGCCTTCAAAGATTTTTTGACTTCAAATCAAATTGACATTTTATTAAAAAGAAAAAGTAAGGCACGTTGGACTCAAGAAGAATTATGTAGGGCATTTATTTTGAGGTAATAATAATAATAATAATATTAGATTTTAATCTCTACAAGTTAAAGTGTAAAACCCATTTTACAGAGAAATTCAAAATAGAATATGCACGTAAAATCTAATAGAAAAGTAAATATATAGTTTTTTAAATTATTTTAAATACTTAAAAAATATTATTAGGTATTTTAGCAAGCGAGCGTATATTTATTTAAGAAGCACTCTACATTATCCTTTACCTGGATTATCAACACTGCAGCAATGGGCTGCAAATATTAATTTATGTAAAGGCATCCTTGAAGATGTTTTAAATGTTATGGATACTGCAGGGAAGATAAAACCTCATCGTTTTAAAGCTACTGTATTGTCATATGATGAAGTTAAAGTTTCTTCACTTTTTGAGTACTACCAAGTTTGAAAACTACTAGTTTGAAAACAATTAAATAGGTATTCTAAAACTGCAATACTTCCAGTTACTGTTTGAAAGAATCTAAATTTTCAATTTGTTATCAGTTAGAAGTTCAAGAAAAAAAAAATGAAAAGATACAAAAACGCCAGCTGACTTCAATATATAATACTGTATTATTCCAGTACTTATTTAAAATGGGCAAACATGTGACGTATTCCCGCGCTGCTCTCTGATTGGTCAAGAGTTACCATGCAACCTATCCTCTAGAAACCTTGTGTATTTGCCACATGGCAACATACACTATTGGCATCGGTCGGATGGCGGGACCTAGGGGTCGGACCAAAATTTCTCGACGTTTCATAACCTCCTAAACACATTGGCACCATTTTTAAAAATGTTTATATATATGTATATATAAATATATATATATATATATATATATATATATATTTATATATATATATATTTATATATATATATATATATATATATATATATATATATATATATATATATATATATATATATATATATATATATATATATATATACATATGTGTGTGTGTGTGTACGGGCAATAACTTTCGAAAGAGTTAATTGATTTTAACAAAATTTGGCCCACGTATTGAAATCCATCACCGCCAAAAGCCTATTTAAAATGGGCGTAATCGGGCCATTTTAAGGGGTTGAAAATGTTTTTGGGCCCCAAAATACCGAAACAATTCTCAGAATCGTTTCAAAATTGACTTTTAACCCGTTAGTAGCAATTAAAAAGTGTCCCTAAAATTTTAATAAAATCGGCCCAACAGGACCGGACTTACAAATTATTTTGAAAACACTAATTTGTAGATAGTGACTGATTTATTGAAGGGTGTATTTAATTCGGTGTGGACGTTAGATTGATAATAATATTGCAGTTAAGAAAAAAAATGTTATTTTAAGGGGTGTATTAAGGAGTCAAATTTTTAATTTTGCCCAAAAACCAACTTAAGTTCGCGTAATAAAGCCACACTGCCTGTATAAGCAAATACACTATATTGTCGGCAGGGTTTTGGCACTGCGACCCGGGTTTTTATTATTTGGATTCAGGGGACCTCAAAACGAAAAAATATTGTAAAGATTTCAAAAGTGAACTTTAACCTAAACTGTTTAGCACCATTCCCGACTAGGGATTAGAATGGTAATATTGCAAGAACTTGTCTAACGCACTCCATGCGGTTAAATCTTACGATGTGTTTGGAACGAGAGTCTAAAACAAAACGCACGAGGTTAGTTCGTTCCCGTACGGTTCCACAGTCGTGCACTTCCTCCTTTATATTCAAAATCTAAGACCGCGGAGGAAGTCGGCAATTCTATGCTGGAACTGAAATAATAATGATAAATGAAGCCTATAAAGTATAGAAAGATAAACCGTGAAATCAACATTTACTTCCTGCCTCAATAAATCAGTTCAAAATCTACCTCCTTCGGAACTCTGTAGTAGCGTACTTAGTAAATTATTGCTACTAACAAGAAGTGAATTTATCACAATAAGTGCCATTAATGAATTAAAACACAATATGTACAACAGCATAGTTTTACAAGTACAAAGAACAAGCCACTATCTATAGAAAACTTAAGTTCTCCCATTTCTAGTGTGGCTTCTTGTGACTAACTGCAAGAGTATGGAGTGTAAGAGAAGGGCCCCTACACTTAACGCTTGGGACGCCTTCCATTTTAATTACTTTGTAAAATATTACTTGCACAGCAGCATTGCCGATGTGAAACTGTTAGATAAATACATATACAGAATACGGCAGAAGTAATGGAAATACAGGCTGTTTACAAAGTTGGACAAAACACCATTGGGATCTCGGAATGCATGTTCTTGTAACACAAAAAAAACGAGTGTGCTTTAGACCGCACTACTGAAGTAAAACATCCTGCCATAATTTGTTATTATTCACCCGAAAATAAATGCCTTTAAAAAAACCTTAAAAATATTACTCGCTGCGGACAGGACTCGAACCTGTGTGCGATCGAAGCACATTAGGCTGCGAGTCCAATAACTTAACCGCGCGGACAATCTAGCTACGCGTGGACGTGTCGTTAAAAGAGTATACAAAGAGCACATGTTCCAGTTGATAGTCTCAACTTCCGTTCGCGTTTGCCGTTCGCTATTTCCGTAAGAATTTCGTCTCGCATTCGCCAGCTTACTCCCTAAGTCAAGCGTGCGTAAAGAAGTTTTACTTCAAAAACTTGTGTCGCGATACATGCGATTGAAGTGAAAATTCTTATGTATGAATAATTTAAAAAACAATTTTGTCAACAAACATACAACGTAAAGTCGTAAAATATTATATGGACCATTGAGCGAAACGGGCAGATGAATGGCATGGCACCTCACATAATATATCCTTCATGGAAAGTATGTCACTTATCTGTGAACGCATTTGTGTCACTTTTCTAATTATAGTTTTTTAATTAGACGATACGACGAGACCATTCCAACTAAAAAAAATGGCATTTGATACAAATAAAGTATCTGTCTTTTTAAGTACTTTAGAAAATTAGATCAAAAAAGATTTTGTTTACAATTCGGAGGCCTCAAGTGAAAAAGTATTGTAAAACTGTAAAAAGTGATTTTTGACCTAAATAGTACCAGTCCCAACTTAAGGACTTGTAACGGTAAAATGGAATTTTTTGCAGGCGCGCATTGAGAGTGCACTGTAATCTATGCAAAGTCTCACTTTACGCTTAGACACTAATGACCGTAGTTGTTAAGCGTCTATAATCTAATCTAATCTTTTTAAAGTAGAACATTTTTATTCCGGAAAAATATACAAAATCTCCAATGCCGAATTTACAAACCTTCACTTTAGTAGTTTCACGTCAAAAATCACTTGATTTTAAAACTCTTGTCGGAAAAGAAAACATACTAAAATCAAGCTGAAGTACTTAGTGTTGTCAGATTTTTTCAGCCCGATTTTTCATCTAAGTAGCAAATTTGGCGTGGTAGGTACTTAAAAAAATTGAGTGATATGTAACATCTAATCTCGGTAATGAGCAGAATTTTCGTGAAAATATTAGAGTCGGGTATTGAATAAAGTTATTTCACATATAATTTTTTTTAAGCTTTTTTATTTTTAACTTAATTTCTTAGAAATCTAACTACTGTAATTGTCCTCATGACACGGCTTATAACATAATAAGATAAATTTAATAATTATCTTGATAGTATGAGTAATAAATAATAGCAGAAAATCTTAAGGTTTGATTGATCTCATTAAAGTTTGTGATTTTGAGTTAAAGAATTGTAACCATTGTCATGCATTTTTTTCCACGTTTTGATTTGTTTCATCCCAGCCAGGCTTTTTTCTTAATTAAGTCACGATATTTGGAAAAACGGATCTGGCAAGAGTATTTATGCTGCTAATTCGAATAAGTACTATTCTTGGCAAAGCGAAAACAGCTCGCAATAGCGATATGTCTAATTTGCAACACACTCTACATAAATATGTATTAGTGAACACACACTTCCGCGTCCAATGCACAGCCGCGTTGGTAAAAAGCTCTCAACTGTACGATTATGTACAAAAGTTTGGAACTGTAAAGTAATACACGGCGAAAACTTAAAACACAGCTGTCTCACACTGAATACATATTGTTAACGAAAATGTATCTCGTAATAATAATTACTACCATATTATTAGTGTATTTGCGATATCATCACATGGGACATACACTATTCTCATCGGTCGGATGAAAATTTTTCGACATTTTACATCATTCTAGGCAGCTTGGCACCATTTTTGAAAATGTTTATTTATTATTGACTTTATTTCTTTTTTGTCCTTGGTAATTAATATAAAAATGATTTTTCGGGAAAAAGGACTTTATTTATAAGTAAAACACTTAATATTTTATTTTCAGCGACGTTTCGTTCCTTATTTGGAACTTTATCAAGCTTTAATAATACAGTTAATAAAGCTTGATAAAGTTCCAAATAAGGAACGAAACGTCGCTGAAAATAAAATATTCCTTATTTGGAACTTTATCAAGCTTTAATAATACAGTTATTAAAGCTTGATAAAGTTCCAAATAAGGAACGAAACGTCGCTGAAAATAAAATATTAAGTGTTTTACTTATAAATAAAGTCCTTTTTCCCGAAAAATCATTTTTATATTAATTACCATATTTACAGTTATTAAAGCTTGATAAAGTTCCAAATAAGGAACGAAACGTCGCTGAAAATAAAATATTCCTTATTTGGAACTTTATCAAGCTTTAATAATACAGTTATTAAAGCTTGATAAAGTTCCAAATAAGGAACGAAACGTCGCTGAAAATAAAATATTAAGTGTTTTACTTATAAATAAAGTCCTTTTTCCCGAAAAATCATTTTTATATTAATTACCATATTTACAGTTATTAAAGCTTGATAAAGTTCCAAATAAGGAACGAAACGTCGCTGAAAATAAAATATTCCTTATTTGGAACTTTATCAAGCTTTAATAATACAGTTATTAAAGCTTGATAAAGTTCCAAATAAGGAACGAAACGTCGCTGAAAATAAAATATTAAGTGTTTTACTTATAAATAAAGTCCTTTTTCCCGAAAAATCATTTTTATATTAATTACCATATTTACAGTTATTAAAGCTTGATAAAGTTCCAAATAAGGAACGAAACGTCGCTGAAAATAAAATATTAAGTGTTTTACTTATAAATAAAGTCCTTTTTCCCGAAAAATCATTTTTATGTTTATTTATTATATCTATACCTGTGTATAGATATTTTCACAAAATCCATAGTCTTTATATTTGTCGTTTAGTAGAAATTTAATTGTCTGGCTGGCTAACTCGATAACTACTGCGTCAATTTCGATAAAATTATTATTAACCAATAACTATTAGCTCAACTTTCAACTACAAATTAGTATGTGAGGTGATCCGGAACCAGCGAATTCCGTTATGTACGAATCGAGGAAAAGAAAAGTAAAATAATTATGAATCCTAGAAAAAACAAGCCGTCAGTTGGGTCGTTTATTGGGAATCTACAAGTGGGATCCTTGAGGTTCCCATTATGATCAATTTTGAATATTGAATATATGTAGATATTCAACAAATTAAACCCTAGAAATATTTTTTAAAAAATATTTAATACACTCATATTGCAAGGTTTTCTTTTGTTTTAACAGAAAAACGGCTGAACCGATTTTAATACAAATTTCTTTGGAATCGTATTAAGTTATAATTGGAACTCTAACAAAATGGATATTATTTTTTTATCGCGAGATTTCTTGAAAATCAATTTTTTAAAGTAGGTATTTTTATTTAAACAAAAAAAACGACCGGACTGATTAAAAAAAATCTAGATCAAAATGTTAATACGCTTCGATTGACACCATAAAGAAGTCGATATCGTTTTTTAAGAAAGATTTCATGTAAAGTCTACTTTTCTGCAGTTTTTGTTACAAAAAAAAAAACGGTTGGGCCAATTTTGATAAAAAATTCTTTCGGATCAAAACGACGTTAACACCCTTCGATTGACACTCTAACGAAGTGAATATAATTTTTTATTCGCGAAATATTGCGTAAAATCTACTTTTTTTGAGCCTATTTGATTAAAAAAATGGCTTTTGAAAAAAATTTCTTTCGGATCATTTTTACGTTAATACGCGTCGACTAGAAACCTAACGTACGTACTAACACACACATACAAATACATCTTTTCAAAAATAGATTAGTGGCCTTGAAACATAAAAAATTGGACTTCGTTTTTCGGATCCATTTCAATAACTTCCCAATGTACTGGAAAATTAAAAATATTTTATAAAAGTTATACACAATTTTATTCTCTATAAGATGGAAAATAACCATTTTTTATACTAAAAAATTAAATGGGGTCAAGAATATGCAAAAGTTCGCTTTGCGGCTCCTTTCAACCTTGGTAAAAAATGTTGAAAACCATGATTTTCATTATCGGACCCATTACAATAACTTCCTTATACACTGGGAAGTTAAAAAATGGCCACTGAATTCTATTTAAAAATATCTAAAAATTATAGTCACGGTTTTTTCGAAATTTTTATTAATTCCAAATTATTAAAAGCGAGAAAATTAAAATTTTTTACTATACTTAGTTTAAAACGAAACATGTTACCAGAATTCTAAGTTTATCATAAAATTTGTACAAACGACTCATTACATATTATAAATAGCGAAATAGCCTACGAAAATAACGAAAAGGTCACCCCTTATACATATTATTTAGACACGGGCGTAGCCAGAGGGCGTCATAAAGGGACAATGCTCTAACTTAAAATGCGAATGCCCTATCAAATACAGCCTTTTGTGAATGCGTTTGCCACCTCAAATTTCTAACTCTCTACCTAAAATGTGGTTCTAGTTACAACCCTTTATACAAACCATATCGATTAGATAGGCCTCTAAACAGTTTTTTTTTTTTTTTTAAATAGCGATGTCTATATTTCGTACACGACTGAATAATTACAATGGGAATCCTAAAAACGTCAAAAAGTACACGCAATGCTATTTAACAGCTTATTTGTCGTAAATTAAAAGTTTTGAATGATCGATAGAAACCAATTATTTAAACGCATTACATTTTTTTTTGTAACAATTAACTTCATG
The DNA here is from genome assembly GCA_034508555.1 of Venustoraphidia nigricollis. Lineage (NCBI taxonomy): Eukaryota > Metazoa > Arthropoda > Insecta > Raphidioptera > Raphidiidae > Venustoraphidia > Venustoraphidia nigricollis. The sequence continues at coordinate 66,046 of JAVRKA010000070.1, forward strand.
AAAACACGATGGATAGAATAAGACGCAACTGTTTTTTTGAGTAACGTTTCAATTATTTAGAAAGAGCAACCTATAGAGGAAGTTAGTCTCAAACATTAACCAAATTAATATTATTTTTCTGTTCGATTCTTTCTAGACTTCTTAAATAATTCATCTACACTCGACGTGTGATCAATTACAGACTCGTTGCGTGAAGTGACGACCAAGGCCGCAATAGTTTTGGTCTTGCTTCTTTAGTCTTAGTCTTACATATTCAATCCTCGTCTTGTTCTTGCATATTAATTCTAGTCTTGGCCTTGCGTATTTATTTCTGGTCTAGGTCTCAGTCTTGTTTTTTTTTTGCAAGACCAAGTCTAATTTTGCTCATCACTAGTTAAATGTGTGTTAGGTACAGTCTCTAACATAACTTGATCGAACCTTCTAACCATGGAGAATAGAGAGAAAGAAGAACTGAAGTGTCTAAAAGATGCGGAAAATAAAGGTTCCTATTTCGGCCAAAACATAGATTATAAGATCCTAAATAAATTGGGTAACCGGACGATCTAAACTTTGCTTTGTTTGCAAAATTGAATTAGATAAACCAAAATAAAAAATTATCGCAGGCTAAATATGGCGTCTTTGTCCTAACTCTAAGGGCCTTATAAAGAGATTGTAGCTAATAAACGCTCAACATGTGAAGTCATTAGAGTCTCAGGGTTTTATAGCTACAGCGACGCGAGGTAAAACTTAAATATACGAACCGTTATTGTCAACGATTTTTGGGACACGCGCTTCACACTACTTCCTACCGAGATCAGTCTCTTTTCTCTTTATCCTCCATGCTTCTGACGTTGATATAAGTATCTACCTTAATATTATAACGAACACAATTAAATTGAGTAGACAGTTTATGTACACATAAAAAATTAATTTTGATGTTGAAGATGCAAATATTTTAAATTAAAAGTTAATCACGAAAACGCGAATTATTACGATGAAACATTTTTAATTAGATATTTTCCAAAATTAATTATCTGACACAAAACTGCAAGCACAATACATAAACAACGCTATAATATAAATATATTTAAGTCCTCAATATTGTTCACGTCCATTATAACTAATAAGTTTTTTATTTTTTCACGGGAAATTGGACAATTGAATTTTAATATAGATAAATTAAATTAAAAAATTTTGCGACGTTTCGTTAATTCGTTTTAACTTCTTCGGGCAAAACTTTAACTAGTTAACCATAACTTCAATAAAATTTGGATATTTAACAATACATATATTTAATTCAATAAAATCAAATAGTAAATATTTAAACGAAATGAAATTATGTATTTTTTTTTATTATTAATAAGTAAGGAATATCATGAAATTAAAGATCATTAATAAGTTATTAATGATCTTTCAGTACCTTTAGCATCTTTCTCCATGAGCTCGAACCCAAGAACCCACAATACATGGGGCCCTTTAACTCTGGTGACAAAATGACAATTTTAACTAGAATGTTGTTTATTTCTGTTAATAACCACTGTTAAAAGTCCCCACTTGGCTTAAAACGGTTCTGGCAATAGTAAAAATTACTTTTTATAATATTTCTCAATTTCCACTTTGGACCAAATTCAGAGATTGTCGACTTTAACAAATTCCCAAACTTTTTTATAGGAATATATTTAAACGCCTTTGTGTAATATTACGTGAACTTGTGAATTTATTGTTACCAACTCATTTTATCTTATTTTATGGTGTAGGATTACATATAAACTGAAATACAATATACATGCATTATACTTGAATAATTTATATGTTTTTGTTACGTGAAACGAATCACGATTAATAATTGTAAATAATTTTTAAAGAAATATTGTTTCAAACAAATAAAACTGGAAATGAGGAAGTGTAGCATATTTAGAATACCAGTTTGTTAGTAAGAGGAAAAGGAAAGAAGCTAGGCAAAATAAACCTTCGTTAACATATTAGAAAATTAGCTAATATTAGAATAAATAACAAAAACTAGGAATCGTCTCAAAATTTTATTTAATCAAAAAATCTTAGAAAGTGTGAGTTGACCAAGTGTTCAAAATGACGTTACCGTGCGTCGATTGACACTAACGAACTCGATATAATTTTTTACTAAGGTTGACTCTAATTAAAAGAAGTTAATTAGAGTGGTTGTGATCCTTGATGATTGTTGGATAAGTGTAGATAAAATCTGTGGCACAGGATCAATAAAAACACAATACTGAAGTTTAAATTTGCTTTTTCACTGACGTTTCGGTGCGCTTTGCACCATCTTCAGAGTTCGAATGCTGTCAATTCATATCAGTATTTCGTCGAAAGATTAAAAACATGGTGATAGGTAAAATGGATGTTTGTAATAAAATATTTTAGTTAAAAATTGTTTATGTCAACTATTAAAATTGTCACTAAATAAAACTGATGGCATCCACTCAAAACGAATTTTATTATAAGACGTCAGTGAAAATGCAAATTTAAACTTCAGTATTGTGTTTTTATTGATCCTGTGCCACAGATTTTATCCACACTTATCCGATAATTTTTTACTCGTAAAAATTCGTACAAAATTTACTTTTTTGGAGCTTATAAAAAAAAGAAGGATTGGACCGATTTTGAAAAAAATTCTTCTAAATCATATTTGCGTTAATACGCGTTGATCGGCACCCTAATGTAGTCGATATCATTTTTTACTCTTGAGATTACAAATAAATGACCCCATACGTAGTACGTTCATGCATATACACACATAGAGAGAGAGAGAGAGCCATAGAGAGAGAGAGAAGCATAATTTCAAAAATCGTATAATGGCCATGGAACATAAACATGTTAAAAATTTTGATTTTCGGTCTCATTACAATAACTTTCCAATGTGCTGGAAAGTTAAAAATGGTTAAAAACGGTTCATCCATTCCGCTAGAGATAAAGGCTTTAAACTCTTAACACCTCTCATTTTGCAGGAGGGTTAAGAAAATATGTATGCAATGTAACAATTTGGAAATGCTGCCTTTTAAGACAGCAAAAATAATGGGCACTCTATATTCCAAGAAAATATAGTCGCAAATAAAAATAAACAATGTAAACAAAAGTCTAAAGCAATATATCGTTTTATTTGAATATTTTTTTTACGCGTGTGTCGTACATGTTTTTCCACTCTATAGCGTGTAAGTTCTTTTGACAGTTTTGTAATACGTAACAATGTGTTGACACGCTCTCCGCATTACATGTTAATGAGGTTCAAGTTAAAGCCGACCGTGTCAAAACATGATCAATAAGCCTCACCGGACTGGCCACGCGCTGTGAATAACTTTAATCAAAGGTTTTAAAGGCTGATTACTCTTAGACACGTACATCTCATATGTGATGCTGGGATCCTCAAGATATCCTAATTTACATTTATGAACTAACGCGCATAGTGTTGCAAAATTACCGGTAATTAACTTTTCATTGCAAACACTCGGCTACTCCGAGTAATAATAATAATAATAATGCGTTTAACGTCCGTTTCTCGACTTTATGTCATAACAGACGCCATTCGCACCATTACTATTTTTTCATCTACCACTTCCCATTATTTTTTACAGCTTCAACTTATGTAATAGCAATGGGCGAATGAAGGAATTATAGGAAATTAGGATAAGGTAGGTAATTTTTGAACTAGGAGTTTGACAGATAATCGGCCATGGCCTCAAATAAGAAACTATCTCGATATTTATCTAGAATTAATTGAGGGAAACCATGAAAAACCTCAATCAAGATGGCCGGTACAGGAATTAGCGTTTCTCGGTGAGAGGCAGTAGGAAAAAGTTCCAGTCACATCTACCCCCGCCGGGATTCGAACCCTGTACCTCCCGAATGCGGTTACTCCGAGTAATTTTGGAGATTTTCTGGGTCACCAGATGAAATATAATCGTAATTAATATGAACCAAGTGAAACCAAAGATAAAATACGGGTCGCAGTGCCAAACTCTGTCGAGTAATACAGTAGAACCTCGATAACTTAAAATCCAAGGAAAACGTTAAAAAAATGTAAGTTATCGAGTTTTTTACTTATCGAGAGTTGAAGTTAGAGAGGTTGATCAGAGTAAAATTTTTAACATACTGAAGTTTGTGGATTTTATAGAGGATGTATTTAGTTCAATAGAGGTTACATAAATTGTTTATCTATTCATTTAGAATCAATTATTTATTTATTTAAACAAAGAAATCAGTAAAGCGATTTAGGGGAAAACTAAAGTGAAAGTCAATTAAGTTCTTGACAAAATCTTATGTTTGGGTTCTTAGTCATGATGACTCACTGATAATAGTTCAACTTATGGAGATCACCAAAATATTATTTTAAGTTATCGAGGGCGATGTTTAGAATATTTGTTTAAGTTACCGAGGTTTTGTGATTTAAGTAATGGAGGTTTTATGCTTTCAGGGGAAGGGAATTCGAAAAATTTTTAACTTACAGAGGTTTTTAACTTATCGAGGTTCTACTGTATAGTTTATTAGGATAAAATAAAAAAAATTAATGTATGATCCTTAAAATATTTTTTTCAATATTATTATCAATCCAAATTAAATACACTCCTCCGTATCCGGAACTACCGTTTTCATCAAATTTTAGGTCAATTTTATTTAAATTTTAACATCTAATTTTAATCCTCATTAATGGGTTACATTTAAATTTTAAAACGATTCTGAGAACTTTGTCGGTATTTTATTTCTAACCCCTAACCGCTCTTGCCCGATTGGACACATTTTAAATAGGCATAGGTGATAGATTCCAACACAGCGACCAAAAATCATTTATATCAATTGAATCTATCGAGACTTATTGTGCTAACACAAACGCTTAAAGTCAACTTTGGTTTTTCAATTGCAAATCATATTTATTTAACAGATTTATATACAAAAAGGAATAACTTTTGTTCGAAACATTTTTCCATTTGGTGCTCTGTTTCTCTAAATGGGAGTTTTAGCAATGTGTAAACTTGGCGTAAACTATTCTGTTAGTGCGAGAGCCTGTGACCTTTTTATCAAACATCTCGCCGAAACTGAAAATGTATGTATTAATTAAGAATGCTATATACTTACATTGCAGATATTTGAAAACTTATTCAGTTATTGTACATATATTTAGTTATTTACACGGAATTATAATTCAGCTGCTTATATTTCGAAACAAGCGTTAAGTTTAGTGAAATCGCCAAAGTTGAAATTTGGTTTTATAATAGTTGAAACAAAAAATATATATTAAGTTGGAGCGGAAACATGGCTGAGCGCCGCGCCCATCTTTTCCCAGGCATAAATTAAGCTGAACTATTTTACGATTTCAACTCCAAAATTTAGGTCAAATTTTTATTATTTTCAGAAAAAAACAGCTGTTCATTTGATCTGTTAAATGTGAAATTAGTTAAGTAGCTGACAAGCATGTGAAGCCATATAGAAACGCATAGTAAATATCATATTTATTAGTAGCCGTTACCCACGTATCTGATCGTCTTAACAGAACTTTGTATATTTATTATCATATGTCGAATGTGCACATTCTTAAGTAATACATAAATTTTCAACTTTGGCGGTTTCTTTTTTGCTATTTATTAATTGACATGTTTGAGAGGTTGGTGTAGCCGTATCCACAGCTGAAGCTTACACGATTTCAACTTAAAATCAGCTTTGACGGTTTTGATCGACAAAAATTGTCGCGGACTTTCAACCCAGATAAGAAATAATAAAGTCATATATAAATAAATAAATAAAGTCACATTAACAAACTGTTTATTCTAATAACTAATAAATACAAATAATTTGTTTAAAATTATATAATACAACTAGCTACATTTATTAAGTATATCATGTATTAAGGTACTAACTACTAACCACTGTGATTAAAAATTTTTCAATTGTCTGGTTTATCGTCATCACAATATATTATTATAGGTTGGTTTCGATGATGTTTTGTTTCATGTATTTCTAAAATTGTGTACAGTTTACGGTTATTCTTCACAGAATTATATTTTCTTCCATTAACTCTTCTGATTGCTTCCCCGAAATCGCCTTCCAGTTGATCATTACTCTCAATTATTTCAATAATAGTGTAGAGTTTCCGATTATTTACCACTGAATTATGCTTTCTTTTATAAATACTCCTGAGATTTTCAACAAATTCGCATTGTTCACTTAACTGTTTGTTTTCCATGTTCAATAATTATTTAGTTTTTAAAAAGTAACAGAAAATCTCCAAAAGACTCAGTATAAAAAGCACTACTGCGCACAATTTTTTTTGATACTTTATCGTTTGCTTTCGTACTTCGAATGAATATTTTGTAAAGACAAACTCCACTATATAAACCAATTTACCTGGCTTGGAAAAGTATTACTTAGGCTCATAGAGTACAGGTACTGAACAACGTCTTCCGTATTTTAACAACATATCAATGGGCATAGCACATGACATGTAGAAGGGAGCAGGTAAATAACGACAAGTTATAATTAAATCTACGTGTTCCTTCCCAAGATTTTAATGAGGAATAATTCAAAGTAAATTTTAAACTAATTAAAAAAAATATCCAAACATGATCAAAAACAAGAATTGAAAATTAAACCATTAAGACAAATTAATTCTAGTCGACCAAAAATTCTTAGAATTGTTGATTTTATAGAGATAAATGGAGTTTTGGGTTTACATAGTTTTCAGTCTTTATTTGAAAACCAAAAAGGAATGAAAAACTAAATGTAAAAAAATCAAAAAGGAATGTAGGGCATTTTAAAATCTCCGAAAACTTTAACTTAAAAATTATTTTTAATGCTTTTTGAAAGTTCTTGGTAGTATTTGCCATAAATAATTTATAAATTCCGATTAGTTTCTTAAAACATAAAATGCAAAAAAGTAGAGACAAGAAATATTGAATAAAGCTTCTATAAAAGTTTTTAAAGTGAACCACTGATACTGGTATTATTTGTGATTTATAATAAACGTCAACCGAATGCACCTACTTGCTAGCTTAACTAACGTAAATTTGAGATTAGAATTATATTATTCTTATTTTGCATGTATGACCCAGTTGTCAAAATGCACTATTTTAATAAACAAAAAAAAATACTAGTTGAGAAAAAAGGAAAGCAATAACGATGTTTAAAATTGCATTCATTCAGTAACGTATCGACATATTTCTTTTACATATATTTTTCAGTTTTGTATATAATTCTTTTCCATAGTGCCCTTAAAGGGTTAAACTCTTATTAGTTCTATGACCACATTAAAATAAATGATTATCGAGTTTTATGAAACTTTTTATTTATTATCAGAAAAAAACCTACCTGAGAAGTCAACAAGTAATAAAAATTCATATAAATTCGAGATAACATTTAAGTTTTTTCCGAGTCAACAAAAACTCCTGGTAAGTAGGTAACAATAAAACTGACAACGAATACGGTCCGTTCCAGTTAGAAAATATTTGGCAGTATTTCTGATTCTATTTCTGCATTTATGTAGGTAGAACTACATACAGTGGAACAGAAAAAAATGCATCCAAAGTATTCAATAGATATAAAAACTAACTTCATGTTACACTTCAATTGTTTCAGTACATAAACAAAATTTGAAAAAACGAATTTATGATTTTAATGTCATCGAATCAGCTAATGTCAAGTTACTCTCAAATTGATATCAAAAAAATACCGCGTTCCTATTACTCCTTTATTAGAAGCTTCCATTAAATAGGTTCTTAAACGCCTAAAAAATGGTAAGAAATTAAGCCTTTTATATATTTATCAAATTAATTATTTTTTTATATAGAAAACCAGTACTTTGATTTCAATGAGCACACACAAACGCCTGTGTATTTTTTTGTTTAGAAATTATGGGCTGTCAAAATTTTTAACTTCCCGCTAAGAAAATTGAAAATTTTCAAAACTTGGGAAGTTTTACCCCGATTTTCGAAATTTGAGTTTTTGTCAGATCTCGACGTTTTGAGATCCTAGGAAGCTATTCTGATGATTTTTAAAATGATGTCTGTATGTGTGTGTGTAGGTAAACCTCTCATAACTTTTGAACGGGTGGACCGATCGAAACGCGGATTACGGCATCTGAAAGGAACATACTGAACTTAGATTTTCTGAAAATTGGAACTGATTCGGCCACGTAGATTTTGAGAAATCTCAAAAATAAAGCTTTTTGGAAAGCAGTTTTTTAAAATATTTTGAAATATTTTCGAAACTACCGTACCGATTAATTCCAAAATCTAATCAGCTCTATTCCTCTTTTAACAAACACATCTCAATAGATTGGAGACAGCGGGAAGCTCCAGGGATGGCCGTAGGGTCAACCGTTTTTCAGATTTTTTTTGGTGCGCTTTCTAAACATTTATATGCGTACTTCTAAACCATTAAACATATTATACTGAAATACGCCTGTGCTCATTGGAATCAACGTGTCTTACGCATAATGGGTTTGAATCTGAAAAAACGCGACGTGATGATTTTTTATTGACTATAAGTAATACCCAGAATAGAATACCTACCTGAACGAAGCACGTTATGCGGCCGAACGGTTCAATACGCCTATCTTGCAAGTACAAGATAAATTATTATTCGATCCCCCGACAACGCCAATATTATTTTTTCTAATACTAATGACATTTTTTTTATTTTTCTTAATAGTACATACTAAAAAAAATTTAATTTAATAATTTTTGTACTTACACGTAAATTTAAAACATTAATATAAGATACCTAAGGAGCATATCTTTCGTCATGTGTCCATGAAATGGTGCTGTTTCTTTTTTTATGAAAACTTATCTAAATTCCTTGAACAATACCGAAACTTATCTACCGAGATTTTAGGTTAATTAAAACGTTACATAACCGCCAGCAATTGGAAATTTTGATGGATTAATAGACAAGTTACCTGAAACAAAAAAAGGGACATTATTATTATTATTTTAAGAGCAATCGTACAAATTTAAAAGAGTTAATTAGAAACATATTTCCAATCATTGAGATAAATAAAAAACCCGGGTCGCAGTACCAAAACCCTGCCGACAATATAGTGTGTGTATGTAAACCTCTCATAACTTTTAAACGGGTGGACCGATCGAAACGCGAATAGCGGCATCTAAGAGGAACTTGCTGAACTTAGATTTTCTGAAAATTGGAACTGATTCGGCCAGGTAGATGGTGAGAAATCTCAAAAATAAACCTTTTTGGAAACCAGTTTCGAAACTAGCGTACCGATTATTTCCAAAATCTACTCAGTTCTATTCCTCATAAAACAATGTCAATCGCCGAAAACCGCATCAAAATCGGTTAATCCGTTCGAGGGATATCGTCGGAGAAAAATTTTGAAAAAAAAGTTTTTTCAAAATATCTTCTCAAATTTTCGTTTAGTGGATTTTTTTGTAATAAATTATTTTTTGTGCTTGAAAAACTGTGTCGATTGCCTCAAACTGCACCTCGATCATTTGATTTGTTTAAGAGATATTGTTGAAGAAAAATTTCGAAAAAAATGTTTTTTCAAAATATATTCTCAAATTTTTGTTAGATTGATTTTTTTGCAATAGATTATTTTTGTGCTTGAAAAACTGCTTCGATTGCCGTAAACCGCATTTCGATCATTTGATTGGTTCGACGGATATCGTTGACAAAAGATTTCCAAAAACGTGTTTTTTCAATATATCATCCAAATCTTTGTCACAATTTTATAACGGTTTATAATTTTAAAATTTCGGAAATATTTTGGAATAAAAAAAAAATCAGATGTTCTTTTGTTCCGAAGATCTGTCAAAAAGAAATTAATTAGGTAGCTGACAAGCAAATACCATAAACAAATACCATATATAATATTTGTTACTAGCCGTTACCCGCAATAATGCAAGCCACATCTCAATAGATCGGAAACAGCGGAAAGTTCCAGGGATGGCCTGCAGGGTCAACCGTTTTTCAGATTTTTACATTTAGGTTTTCATTCCTTTTTGGTTTTCAAATAAAGACTGAAAATTATGTAAAACCCAAAACTCCATTTATCTCTATAAAATCAACAATTCTAAGAATTTTTGGTCGACTAGAATTAATTTGTCTTAATGGTTTAATTTTCAATTCTTGTTTTTGATCATGTTTGGATATTTTTTTTAATTAGTTTAAAATTTACTTTGAATTATTCCTCATTAAAATCTTGGGAAGGAACACGTAGATTTAATTATAACTTGTCGTTATTTACCTGCTCCCTTCTACATGTCATGTGCTATGCCCATTGATATGTTGTTAAAATACGGAAGACGTTGTTCAGTACCTGTAGTCTATGAGCCTAAGTAATACTTTTCCAAGCCAGGTAAATTGGTTTATATAGTGGAGTTTGTCTTTACAAAATATTCATTCGAAGTACGAAAGCAAACGATAAAGTATCAAGAAAAATTGTGCGCAGTAGTGCTTTTTATACTGAGTCTTTTGGAGATTTTCTGTTACTTTTTAAAAACTAAATAATTATTGAACATGGAAAACAAACAGTTAAGTGAACAATGCGAATTTGTTGAAAATGTCAGGAGTATTTATAAAAGAAAGCATAATTCAGTGGTAAATAATCGGAAACTCTACACTATTATTGAAATAATTGAGAGTAATGATCAACTGGAAGGCGATTTCGGGGAAGCAATCAGAAGAGTTAATGGAAGAAAATATAATTCTGTGAAGAATAACCGTAAACTGTACACAATTCTAGAAATACATGAAGCAAAACATCATCGAAACCAACCTATAATAATATATTGTGATGACGATAAACCAGACGATTGAAACATTTTAAATCGCAGTGGTTAGTACCTTAATACATGATATACTTAATAAATGTAGCTACTTGAATTGTATAATTTTAAACAAATTATTTGTATTTATTAGTTAATTTTAAATCGCAGTGGTTAGTACCTTAATACATGATATACTTAATAAATGTAGCTACTTGTATTATATAATTTTAAACAAATTATTTGTATATTTATTAGTTATTAGAATAAACAATTTGTAAATGTGACTTTATTATGTCTTATATGGGTTGAGAGTCCGCCACAATTTTTGTCGACCAAAACCGCCAAAGCTGATTTTAAGATGAAACCATGTAACCTTCAGCTGTGGATACGGCTACACCAACCTCTCAATTAATAAATTGTTTTTTTCTGAAACTAAAAAATTTTTGGCCTAAATTTTGAAGTTGGATTCGTAAAATTATTCAGCTAGATTAGGGCTGCCATATTTGGTTAGGGTCTCATCGGGACGCCCTGGAATAGGAAGTAAAAAAATACGCAATTTTAAGACAATACAAAAATATTTATTTGCTTATTTAGTCAGATACATAATTTATTAACACATTTTACGTAGTAGAAGAAGTACTTGGTGTATTAATTGTATGTTTATTATACTTTTCTGAAGACTTTACTTTTTTCAGCAATGCAGAATTATCTTTAACATAATTATAAAACTCGGAACTATAATAGGCACACAACGGAGGAATTTGTGCGGCAAACGAAGTTGCGTGGGTAGTTAATTATTTATATTTATTTGCGCAGATATCGTGACTGTTTAGTGTTTGTCGGGACGTGTCGCTACGTGTCGGGACAGAGGACTCAATAACGGTGACAGTCCCGATATATCGGGACGAATGGCAGCCCTAAGCTAGATGTATGCCGGGGAAAAGACCCTGACGTAGTGAAAGATGGGCGCGGCGCTCAGCCATGTTTCCACGCCAACTTAATATATATTTTTTGTTTCAACTATTATAAAACCAAATTTCAACTTTGTTTCTAAATATAAGCAGCTGAAATATAATTCCGTGTAATTTACTGAATAAGTTTTCGAATATATATATATATATATATGTATATATATATTCGAAAACTTATTCAGTAAATTACACGGAATTATACTTCAGCTGCTTATATATTATATATATATATATATGCTTATAGTTAGCTGCTTATATATATATATATATATATATATATATATATATATATATATATAATTAAACGTTTTCAAAATTAGTGCCAAGCTGCTTAGAATGATATGTAACGTCGGGAAATTTTGGACCGACCCCTAGGTCTCGTCATCCGACTGATGCCAATAGTGTATGTTGCCATATGGCAAATGCACAAATTTTGCTACATATTTAGAAAACTGCTAAACATATTTTAACATAATTTTTACCTACGTGATTGGAAAATGCATCATTACATATTGTTTGTTTTTGGGTAAAATAGTTCGCTTTTTTATTTCAATGACGTTAAATAAGAGTTGCGCATACGCAGAATATCAAAAGTAAAGTGTTTTCGTTCCTTGGGAATTTTTTTCGGACCGAAAGTAATCAAAAGTGGCGCCATCCTACGACAATTCGCCTAACCTTCAATATATTTTAACGCTATTTTTATAAGTATTTAATATTGTTCTCTCGAATTTCAATGCACTTATTTCAAAGAAGCACTGTGTGTTACTCGAGTGAAATTTGTGATTGCGATTCGGTAACTGTCGCCAGAACTAGGGAACGAAGCGGTCGCTCCACGCGCTAAGTCTCAAAAGGCGCCTCAGTGGTGAAGAAAAATAAAGGATACATTTTTTTTCGCTTTCTGATATTTAGATGGTGGTATATATTATAGGCAAGCAAGGGGGCACCATAATTGGATCTTGCTCCATCCTAAAACTTGCTTCGGGACAGCACTGACTGCCACCCTCGCCCTCGTTAGTAATCGCAAACTTTTGGTTCTTGTAGCACATTGTAATATTACACGCTCCGTACATAAAACAAGCACATGCAAAATTGAATAGATAATTTTGTATGGATTTTCACTACCCTACCAATTATCAATGGTTTTTGTTGAAATGTAATATGCTAGAGGCCAAAATCACCAATTCAACGATTTAACCATTAGTTTTAATGTAACTCCGCTATACAAATATTATAGGTACGTTGGTTAATTTTTATTTTAAAACAAAACGATTAAATTAAAAACTCGAAATGCTTTTTTCCCTGCTTTGTTTAAAAACAATGTAAATTTAAAAAAAAGAATAGCGTAAAAAATAACAGTATTGCTATGACGTCTAAACTATAAAACAAACTTCATAAATTGAAAAAATTGATAAAAAAATGTTGTTTCGTTTCTCATACAATATTAGTCAAACGACATAACGGATCGAAACCAAAATTTCAGAAACGTAATTATAAGGATAACCATTTTTTGGATAAAATGAGCGTATGCGTATCTAATAATGTCAATGTTTTGGAGTTGAAATGGTCCCGCCGTCTAATTGGCTGAAAACCGTCGTCACTTGACTCCAGACGAAATAAGCAAAGAAGTCGGAGCACTAGATAAAGATAGAGTATAAGTTGATGTCGCTCTGGCACTTTAAACACGACACAAAGTCTCTTTTCTTGATTGAGGTGTCGATATGGAAATACTAGGACTCCTACAGAACATTACTAGTAAGCGTCTACTTTGTGAACATACACATAAATGTAGACATAGAGCCAACCGTCAGATTTACTAAGTATCAAAATTTCAGGTGTCTATATATTCTGTTCAAAAGATACAGCCTTAGTAATAAAATAAAAATAATATACTTTATATAATAATTACCGTTATGAATATTGTTCTTTGTATTTCATTCAGGACATGTCTATGAAAAACGACTAAGGTGCAGAAATGCCTGAGCTTTTAATACGTTCCGTTCGATGTCGCTAGTGTATGCACTATTTTGATCTTTTTAGAAAAAATACCATATTTATTAACAGCAAACAGACTTCACATATGTTTAAATTAGATAAAATATATACTTCTTACTTAATTATTTTTTATTTATTTTCGTATAACGTTTCGTCCTTATTTCGGAACTTTATCAAGTATACTCAATAAGTTAATCATCAATTGTTAATAAAATATTTAAAATTTCGAGACCAAAATTAACTAACAATTGATGATTACGCATATAGCCTCGATTCTGCGCGTTTAAGTAAAAAAAAATTGATGATTGACTTATTGAGTACTTGATAAAGTTCCGAAATAAGGACCAAACATTGTACGAAAACAAATGAAAAAAAATTGCCCACCGTGAGATTTACATCTAATAGTATTTATTCCTTGTAAATTATAGCCGCTTAAGAACTAAGATAATTAGAGTTTAATTACATCAAAATAAATTAAACGACATTACAAAAAATCGGTGCGTGTACTTATGTAATTTGAAGGTATACTTGTTTGGCGTGATATACGTAAAAATTGGTTGAAATAAAATCTTTAAAAAGTTAAAAAATAATACGTAAAAAACTATCCTCATATATTTTAAAACACTAAAAATTTTATTTTAATTTTTACATTTTTCTGCTAGATGATACTAAAACGACGATTGGTTGTAATAAAAAAATCAATCCACTTTCTGTCAACTGGATACTATAATAATATAGTATCCAGATGACAGAAAGTGGATTAATTTCGCCCATCTATAGTTGCTGTCTGAGCTTGTTATGACAAACTTCATATTGTCGAATTTTCGTTAGCGCGGTCAACTTCATACTGTTAAATTTTCGTTAGCTATGCGTACCCAACCTTCGTTCCTGCTAACTTCAGAAATCCATGAGCGTAGGTGGGATTTGAACTGGTGACAATTTGATTTAAAGGTCAAACTGCACTTGCGTCTAAATCAGAAGCGATCGAATTTTGCTCGGCACCCAGTAAGCGGCGTGGTTTGATGTGTGCGTCGGTGTAGATATAATGTAGTACATTGCACATTCCTCGTTCGTCATCGGCCGCGCGCCGGGCGGGTGAACTCACGATATGCGGGAATTAGTTTACAGTGCCATCATTCACATCCGTAATTCCACCGCACCACTAGCCACCCCTTGTTAGGTACCCACTTTCACTTCACCTATCATCCGCAACCGACACATGGGCTCTCTCCATGTCATCCACATATACGTAACACCTATATTAACATATTATATAGGTACAAAGAGTAGGCAACTTCACTGTAAGAGGAGACACAACAGTTAGTCTCTTTTTGTCGGGGAATTCCCGTGATTTTCTAAAGCAAAGATCATGATCATGTACGCAAATAAGTATTTACTTTTTAAAAAACCTAGTAATTTGGGCAACATGACTATTCCGACTTCAAAAATATTGACGTTTGATATATCATAATAAATAAAATACAATTTCTGTTAAAACGTGCGGTGACGCGGGTAACGACTAGTAATAAATATTATTTCAAAGATTGTTCTGATCCTGACTAATTAAATAGATGAAAAATTGTCCGAGGACTTAGGATCAATAAGTCAATACTAAATTTTTATTTAATAAAAATTTAGTATTGACTTATTGATCCTATATCCTCGGACAATTTTTCATCTATTTCATCTAATAAATATTATAATATTTGCTATTCGTTTGCATGGTTACATAATATGGTTTTACATGTAAAAATTAAAAGCATGCTTGACAGCTACCTAACTAATTTATTTTACTTTTTTTTATTTTCAAAAACTATGAAGCTTAGAAAAAATGTTTACGAAACTTTCTTGGAAAAATAAATAGAATAATAAATAGTTATAAAAAGTATTCTATCATTATACAAAGGAAAAAAACAACATTAGAGCGTATATTTCTTCTGTGCATGCATCGATTTTCCCCAAAAACAATAGGGCATCTTAAATATCCTCCCAAAATTTGGCTTCAATCCACTCATCTGTTTGAGCTGTATCGTGTTTACAGACAAACCGACAAACGAACGCACTTATGCACGGGCGTTTGAAATTATACTTCGTAACCATGATTAAAATCTAATTACACTCCAAATTTGACCAAAATCAAAGGTCCCGGCTGAATGCTATATGACCGCCTCATAAAAAACACTGCTTTTTACGACAGTGCTTATTACGACATACCGCATAAAGTGGCTATATTTAATGTAATATCTTCATATCTTCGGAGAATTATATCTGTTAGAACGACCAGCTGTATTGTAAACAACATTCGTACGCACAGAAGTATTCCAAATAGACTAAAATTACAGATTTTATGAATACAGAGAAATGATAATGACAATGTAAATATTATTCCTATTAATATCGATGGATTTATATGCAGTTACGTATTCAATAATACTACATACTTAATAAAAAAATACTTTGTACCTCGAAAACGACACCGGTTGTTAGGATTATCTGTTTTTACTACCAAATATGAGTAGACCCTTCGATGTCGTTATAACAGATTTTGACTGTAATATACATGCAAATCATTTATTGAAATAAAATCTTCAAAAAGTTTAAGAATAATATTTAGAAAAAATAATTTTAAATATTTGGAATAATTTGATTTTTACGATAATTAATTCATTGTCTGGATTTTTTTTTAATAATAACTTTTTTCAGAAATAGAGGTTCTGTGTTAAGATTGCGGACGGACGCATATATGGCTAGCAGCGAATCTTGGTTAAATGTCGCGTCGTATAGAAATACCTATAGTCTTTGATGTGTGTTGCTAGAACAAGCTGACTAGTTCTAGAGCAATGTGTGCATGTTGGTACTAGCTACTAGTTTCCTTGGCGTATCATCCTTATCTCTTATTTCCTCTCTGCTTCTCATCTGATTCCCTGTTTCTACTCATTCACTCGGTCGCGATATGGACCGGATTTAGCACGACTTATTCCATAAAAACGTCTGTTTAAGGTTGTTGGAACGCTCTGAATTTAAGCCTTCGGCTGTCTACGGATTGTAGACTTATTCGTCAACGTTCCGCAAAAATTTTTTTTTTTTTTAATGAAGATAAAGGACATATCTAGGTCTCTAATGGACTACTTTTGTAATTTATGTACGATTTACTAGAAAAAAGTTGGCATTAAATGTGCCAAAAAAACACACATTTTCAGTTCAATGTCACACTACGACCTTATTCACAAAATTGTTCCATCACGAACCTAAAGTGACTCTTCCTTTTTCGGAAAAGTTTTTTAAATCTTCAAAATATTTCCAAAAATTAGAGTAATCAATTGACAGCGACATCCTTGCAATAGCATCTTTCAGCCTCGTAGTGTGCACCAGCCAAAAATTGAAACGTGCAGATGATTTGAGCGAGACAGAGCTAAAGAATGTCACACCCACATTATGTCCTTTGCCTTCCTCGCCTCTTACCGCTGGGCCTCAGCACAAACTGTGTGAAAGTGATCCAACACTGTTAAAAGGTTTTTTTTTCGAACTGTTTGCCCAAAACTCCAAAATTTACACATTTTAGATTATTTAAAATAGCTGTATAGTAATGCTTTGTTTAAAGAATTGTTTTTTTTTTTTAATTAACATTAAAGGGTTATATGGAATACCCAGTAATCGGGTACAATGGAATATTCCATTTTTGTCGAACCGACGTTGTCAAGAAAAATATCCACTGAAATTTTTCTATTTGATATGTTTCACTGAATCAACAATTAACAAAAACATATACCTATACCTAAATAAACTCACCTAACTATAAAAACAATTTCATCGCAAAAAGATGAGGCACAATTCAATTACAAAACACACCGCTTTAAACTGTAAAAACATCAAGCACATAAATAGCGTGTTTTTTTAGAGCCAGTGACGTTCTTTGATATAATTCATTGAATAGAAGATACCTACATTTTAGTACACTATATTAATATCAGCATTATGTAACAAATGGCGTCCTCAATTTTTAAAATATGCTGTATTTCATATTGTCGTATCTATTCCATATTACTGTGCTATAAATTCACAATTTAAGGAGCGATCATGTACTTATACTTCACAATGTAATATAAGGGGCAGAGTTTTTATGTACAGGACAGGTATGCTTTCACGTTGCTTAATTGATTTGGCGAACCGTACTATAATAATGACTCACTCCTACTGTTTTTGGTACCTTGATGGGTACATATTAACACGCTTTTATTAGCTTCACCGGTATGTTTGTTTGCAGTAACGGAATCTTTGAAAGTGAAATTTATCCACTTTAAAACGTCAGTTAAACTGAAACTTAGTACATTTATCAAGGGCCGGTGACAATATAATAATTTAATAAGTTTGTCCCATTGTCCTGACCAGGATCATCAGGATAAAAAAATAAGACTAAAAAAATAAATAAATAATAATAGTTTTAAAAAACTAAAAAACACGCCTTAACAGCAAACCGAACTAAGAATTAAAAAAAATATTGTGAAAAAGCGTGGTGTGCTTATTACTATTTTTATGCTAACTCTACTTTTACAAATAGCTACCAATGAAATATTTATACCAGTTGGTAGCAAGCACCCCACGCTTTTTTACAACAGAAAATATTTTTTATTTTTTAGTTCGGTTTGCTATTAAAGCGTGTTTTTTTTTTTAGTTTTTATAAGCTATTATTTGTATTATATGCACGTTTATGATTTTGTATTAAATCTTATATTTATGATCTTTTGAAACAAAAAACTACACTACTCTACAGAAGCAAATCTGTCCCCATATTAATTACACAATCCTTCAAAATTTTCCAATTTGTAATTTAAAACGCATGAAAAATTTTCGCGCCGACACGCTTGATACACAAATTTTATATCGTATGAATTAATTTTTTGTCACTTTCTAACATATTTAACATTACATAAGTTAAAGTGAAAACAGCGCTATTAACTCTTAACATCGACCATACAGAATAGTACTAAAAGTCAACATTGTACCTCATCATATTAAAATTTAATCCGAGACGCATATGTTTGAATATCAAAATTCCATAGAAGAAAATGAATCCATTGAGGCCAAGGTTTAAAATTTAATCAAACCTTTATTTCATTCATTCATTTCGATGCAGACCCTGTACGAATCGTAGATAGAACGTGAAATCCGAGCGTATCATTTTGATAAATGATTTTATTGCTGTTTTATATCTAGTCACAGAGTACGTGACTGTAGGGCCATAGCACTTGTGAACAATCCCACTTCTGCGTTCCACCCAGCACATTTCGTGTTCTCCATTTGAGATTTAGGTAAGTAGGCATAGTATCGAAGTGCGTGTATAGAGTACACACCTACCGCGTCCTATCAACCGCCACCGTCGCCCTTCCTCCCCGCACCCCTCCCGCCCAACCGCATAGTACACACATATATCCTCACGTACACAGCCCACCAGAGACGACTTCCCGTAAGTAGGTGATGTATCATCAGAAAGTATTTTTTTGCAGATGAATGCTTTTTGTCCGGAAAGTATTATTATATGCATGCATATGCACAGATTTGGTTGGTTAACTACCCAGATAGAGGCAGGGCTGCCACCTTTTTATGATACTGTGAAAAAATTAAAAAAATATATTTCTAATTCTCGTAACGAGTGCTTTTTATTTGATACCTACGTGATATGGTGCACTTGAAAAAATTATTTTTTTTATTTTTTTATTTGAGTCCCGAAATTAGCCCCCAAAATGAAATATATGTGTCAAATTTGATCTTTTTTCGTCCAGTATATTCAGAGGAAATAAGCTGGCAAACGGACTGACAGACAGACATAAGAGTGATTCTATGAAGGTTACGTTTTTTCATCGAATATACGGGACCTTAAAAAATGCAACAACATTTAATCCGGAAGTATGCAGGATATTCTTCAATAGATATTAAATATTGCCACTATGTTTTATCAGCAAAATTTATTCCATTTATACTCTATTTTGCTTACATTTTATTATTGTTAACATATTGTTATTGCATATTTAATATTTAAATATTTTGTCATTGTTATTATTGTATGTTTCATATATATTTGTATATATATTATTAAGCTTTTTAACCTCAAGAGACAGATTATGCATTGCGGTACTT
Source organism: Venustoraphidia nigricollis (assembly GCA_034508555.1). NCBI lineage: Eukaryota > Metazoa > Arthropoda > Insecta > Raphidioptera > Raphidiidae > Venustoraphidia > Venustoraphidia nigricollis. The sequence continues at coordinate 85,871 of JAVRKA010000070.1, forward strand.
CTCTAAATAAATATTATTATCAGTTAAGATAGACGGAACTTATTCCAATTAGAAATAGGCAAAGCACATTAAACTTCAGAAAACTCGCCATGTGACAGTAAATTAGGTCTTAAAAATTCCAAAGGATTTGCTTTATATTCGTCTAAAATAAAATTGTGAGGACTACAGTGCGGATAGTACCCATTTTTTTTATATCGGTATAAAAACTTAATAAACGTTGAGTTACCTATTAGGACTTCAGACAGTCGTAAATTTTCCCTTTCTGACCATCGCATTCCCGTCCTTTTTACAAGGAAAAGCTTAATAAAGCTGCTATAATATGAGAATCAGAAAACCCGACGGTAGACCTACAATAATTTCTGTTTGTTCAAGAGAATTAAAACGCTTATGAAAATGTAATTAACGTTTATATTCAGAACATAACGATTTCACACGGAGGCTCTTATCTGCTAGAGACATTTGCTGAAAAAAGTTCAAGGAACGCTTGCGGTGCGTTTATGTAAAAAGTTAGTCCCCAAGACAGACAATATATTCTTAACGGTTATATAACAGACGGTTTTTATAACAATTTTACAGTTTTTACAAAATCGATATAAAAAAACCACACGCAACGTTCACAGGCAAAATAAAATTTTAAATAATTTTGACAACTGCAAAATTCTGCATATTAGTGTCCTGAAATAGTATATTATACCACAAGAGCAGAAAGTTAAATTTCCTGCATTGTGCGTGAGATGGCCGAGGCAAAGTCGAGGGCATCATGTGTTGCGCAGTGCAGGACTTTCAGCTTTCTGCCTGTGTGGTGTATACTATTTTTCTTCATACCCAGTCGAAAGTACGTACTTTCATTAATATATAAAAACCCGGGTCGCAGTGCCAAAACCCTGCCGACAATATAGTGTATTTGCTTGTATAGGGCCGTGTGGTTTTATACTTTTATTATGTGAAATAAAGTTTGTTTTTTGGCAAAATAAAAAATGTAACCCCTTAATACACCCCTTAAAATAACATTTTTTTCTTAATTGTAATATTATTATCAATCTAACGTCTACACCGAATTAAATACACCCTTTAATAAATAAGTCACTATCTGCAAATTAGTGTTTTCAAAAAATTTGTAAGTCCGGTCCTGTTAAGCCGTTTTTATTAAAATTTTAGAGACACTTTTTAATTGCTACTAACCGGTTAAATGTCAATTTTGAAACGATTCTGAGAATTTTTTCGGTATTTTGGGGCCCAAAATCATTTTTCAACCCCTAAAAACTACCCTTAAAATGGCCCGATTACGCCCATTTTAAATAGGCTTCTGGCGATGATAGATTTCAATATGTGGACGAAATTTCGTTAAAATCAATTAAGTCTTTCGAAAGTTATTGCCCGTACACACACATATATATATATATATATATATATATATATATATATATATATATATATAAATATATATATATATATATATATAAATATATATATATATATATATATAAATATATATATATATATATATAAATATATATATATATATATATATATATATATATACATATATATATAAACATTTTCAAAAATGGTGCCAAAGTGTTTAGGAGGTTATGAAACGTCGAGAAATTTTGGTCCGACCCCTAGGTCCCGTCATCCGACCGACGCCAATAGTGTATGTTGCCATATGGGAAATACATTAAAAAGACTAATTCTTTCAAGTGAGTAATTTTGAGGTTATATGGATCTAGTAATGTTCACGTAATAACATCAGTTGACTACTACTGCCTACTGGCAAACACGTGAGCTGGACACCTGGCAAACATCAGTCTCACGTATCAGTGCGCATGACAAAACTGTTTTGACAAACGGTATACGAGTAATTACAGCAGTGCATAGATGTAAGACTTTCTGCTTTAAAGTCGAATCAGAAGATACGTACTTTCGGCATGGAATGAAGAAAAAAAGTTTTCACATGGTGGAAGCAAAGAATCAATAACATTCTATAAATCTTAAATTAAAATTCTAAAGAAAATGCAATAAAATATAGAAAACGCAACGTAACGTACCGTAACACAATGTAATGTAACGTAACGTAACTACGTAACAAAATAGAATAGAAAACAACACAACATAACATATAATATCATTTAATAACGACGATTTAGGCATCCTCTGACTTTAGTTAGTAAAAAGTTCTACCCAGTTGAACAACGAAATGGACTGTTTTCTGTATTTTTTTTTTATAAATTGGCTTTGGTTAACTTCTTATCCCAGACGAAATTATTATTACAGTACTAATGTTTCAGTTAAAAGTGTTAATTTTTATTTTCCGCAGCATTCATAAACTTTTCTCTATGTACTTTTACTTCCCGGGCAATTATGTGAATGGGAAAAATGTGAAAATATTTGTTAAGCATTCATGAGATTTTCGGTCGGGGTTCATGCGCTGTGCCGCCATTTGCTTTCAACAATGCACATTACACGTGGTTGTTAATTCTTTATTCACAACTACACATGTTCGACTATTACCCAGTTTTAAGTACAGTCCATTAAATAAAAGCATCAAACAAGTGCACAAGTTTTGACTTTATATTGCGTATTAAATATGTAACTGCCTACCTGGTTTCAGTATAAACACATAGACGAGGAGCGATATATATTTCACCGTTCCAACCCACTAGTGGGGAATGGTACTAGTTTAGGTCAAAATTCAATTTCCAAAATTTTACAGTGTTTTTTTTTGTTTTGAGGTCCACCGAAACCAAAAAAACATATTTTTGTAAACTATGTGCGTCTGTTGGTCTGTTAGTCTGTGAACACGATACAGGTCAAACGGACGAATGGATTGAAACCAAATTTTGGAAGGATGTTTGGTATGAAGAGCTCTATTGTTTTTGGGGAATATCGACGCATGCGCAGAAGAGATATATTCTATAATGTTGCTTTTTGTATAATGATGATATACTTTTTATAACGGTTTCCTATTTTATTCTTTTGTCCAAGAAAGTTTCGTGGAAATTTTTTTTCCTATGTAAGTTTCATGGCTTCGGAAATATTTTGAAAATAAAAAAAAAACGGATGTTCTTTTGTTCCGAAGATCTGTCAAAAAGAAATTAGTTAGGTAGCTGACAAGCATGCTTTGAATAATTTTTACATGTTAAATCATATTATATAACCATGGAAACAAATAGCAAATATCATATTTGTTACTAGCCGTTACCCACGTCACTGTGCGCGTTAACAGAAATTTTATTTTATTTGTTATAATATTTCAAATGAAGTTGGAATGGTCTTGTTGCCCAATTGGCTGGAATATTTTCTTTATACCCGCGGTCGAAAGTATGTACTTTCGGCTTCGATTTTAAGGCAGAAAGCCTAACATTTGTGCACTGCTGTAATTACTCGCATGTCATTTATAACAGCGGGCCGAAAAAAGTAACAGCGGGACAAAATAGTTTTCTCGTGCACACTGATACGTGAGACTGTCGCTAGCCAGTACTAGCTAAGAGCTGTTATTGCATATAACCTCAAAATTGCCACTTGAAAGTGATTAGTATTTTTATATAATGGTGAATAAACGCTAAATAGTGATATTAAGTAAAAACTATTCAAAGGAAAAGATGGACGAATAATTAAAAATTTTGATAATAAACGCACCTTCGAACGGGTAGAAGATTGAAATTCCTGAACTGCGCGTCATGATGCCTGAGGCGAAGTTTCTGCCCTTGTGGTGTAATTATATACTGTTTTTGCACGACCCTCTATAAAAGAGCTGCTTTTTCATCTGCATAGCTGTAGTAAAATGACTTATTTCACATTAGTGTGGAAAGTTAAACAGAAGAAATACGAAACGTAGTTGTACTACCATTTCCATAGTAAATGTATGAAAATCCAACGCCGCCTACAAAGGGAAGTGAATTTACTCAAAATTGAATTGTCGAATATTTAAAAAAAAATGGAAAAATCAGCTATGTAATCTCGTGCGTGATGATATGTCGTCACGCATTAGAAACGTAACCTACTGTTTTGCTCTACCTCCTATAAAATAGCTTTACATGCATGTAAAGTGACACATTACGGACTTGTGCAGCAAAGTAAAACAAAACTGAACGCGCTATAGGTACCCATTGCTTAGTGAATCGCTTCTACTTCATCTGTCAGTTGTTTTTTATAATCTAAAGTAATGTTTGTTCAAAAGTGACGTGTCAAACATTTTGAAATTGAAGTGCATAGGATTTACATGCAAAAAATGCCATATATACTTTGTGCTAAGGAAAGGTTATTTCCACACAAGCGGTTCAGGTCGTTCCAATAGATGATTAATCGATATTTCATGTCGGTCGTTTCACAATTTGATTAAATTTAAAATTGTGGACCGGAAATCAAGGGAATTATTAATAGGGTGGAGAACACTGATTATATATTTAATTATTTTCTTGTATTTTGTGAAATAAATAGTAATTAATAAATAATAAGTAATAGGTATTGGTATAATAAAAGAATGTAAGAATCAAATGAAAAAAAAAACCCGGGTCGCAGTGCCAAAACCCTGTTGACAATATAGTGTATTTGCTTGTATGGGGCCGTGTGGTTTTATACTTTTATTATGTGAAATTAAGTTTGTTTTTGGGCAAAATAAAAAATTTAACCCCTTAATACACCCCTTAAAATAACATTTTTTTTCTTAATTGTAATATTATTATCAATCTAACGTCTACACCGAATTAAATACACCCTTCAATAAATAAGTCACTATCTGCAAACTAGTGTTTTCATAAAATTTGTAAATCCGGTCCTGTCGGGCCGATTTTATTAAAATTGTGGGGACACTTTTTAATCACTACCAAAGGGTTAAATTTCCATTTTGAAACGATTCGGAGAATTTTTTCGGTATTTTGGGGCCCAAAAACATTTTTCAACCCCTAAAAACTACCCTTAAAATAGCCCGATTAGGCCCATTTTAAATAGGCTTCTTGCGGTGATGGATTTCAACACGTGGTCCAAATTTCGTTGAAATCAATTAACTCTTTCGAAAGTTATCGCGCGTACACATATATATATATATATATATATATATATATATATACGTATATAAATATATATATATATATATATATATATATATATATATATACGTATATAAATATACATATATATATATATATATATATATATATATATATATATATACATATATATATATAAACATTTTTAAAAATGGTGCCAATGTGTTTAGGAGGTTATGAAACGTCGAGAAATTTTGGTCCGACCCCTAGGTCCCGCCATCCGACCGACGCCAATAGTGTATGTTGCCATATGGCAAATACACTAATAACGTTTAGTAATAAATGATTTTGTATCTAGTGCGTGATGACCGATATGTTGAAAAACGAGATCCAACGATCTTTAACAGACAAATAAGTCAGTATATCGTCACGCATGAGACATATATAGTATTTTTGTACGTATCCTCTATAAATTGCTGATTTTCACAAAAATTTTGAGCAAATTCACTTCTAATTGCAGGATGCGTTGTATTCTCATGGAAATGGTAGTCCAACTACGTTTAATTTACTTCATGCAACTTTACAGTACTAGTGTTAAATGTGCCATTTCACGATCACTATACAGATATGAAAAGCGAAAGTCGACTGAGTACAGTTCAGCTATTTCGTGGAAGATAATTATTTAATATCTTTATGGTTAAATTTAAAATTATAAAGTATTAACTGAATCTTTTAAGACGATTCAAAATCTACCCTAAACATCAAAAAGGATCACTTAGAGTATCATTTCTTATAAAACTACTCTTAGACTAAATAAGTACAATCGTTATAACCATTATAAAACACAAAACATTTTGGTGTGCCCTAGTAGCACAACCGTAATAAATATTGCACGAAACAAAGAAACGAGCAGGCGGTTAATTTGCATTCACGCCGCATTCAATGTTGTTAACAGTAACCGCTATTAGCCATGTCACATTCTACTTGATTTCTAGTTTTGGCAATGTTATACCCACCGTCAATTGTTTATGTATGTAAACTTAGAGGCTCCGTAATGTAGCTTGATACTTGAAACTTGGATGCCCACTGAACTCGATAAATATTGGACAGCGACTATTTCACACAGAGTTGTCGGAATGTCCGTATCTGTTTGTGTTTAACTTTTCAGTACATTGAAAAGTTATTGTAATGGGTCCGAAAATTTAAATTAAAATTTTAACAAACTTTTTTGTTTCAAGGTCACTTATAATTTTTACATTATTTTTGAAAAGATGAATATGTGAGGACGTACGTACGTGGTCATTTCTTTCTAGAATAAAATCTCGAGAATAAAAAAATGATATTGACGAGTAGTAACGTAAATATATAAAAACCGGTCAGGCGCGACTCGGACTCGCGAGAAGAGGGATCCATTTTCCGTGAGTACTTTAAGACTTAAGATTTTCGTTTAGGTTTTCCTGTAAACTATGGGTGAGACCCGACATTCCCTATTTTGTTCAAAGTTTTAGGCTCACTAGTTTCGGAGATAAGGGAGGGGGAATGGTCAATTGTTCATCTATTTTCTTAAATACCTTTAAAACTATTTATTTTAAAATTATAAAAAAAACGACTTACATATGTGTACCAAATTTCAACTCAATCGGTCTAGTAGGTTCGGAGGAAATTGGCTGTGACAGAGGGACAGACAGACACACGAGTGATCCTATAAGGAATCCTTTTGAGAAAAAATCCTCGGGTCCAATTTGTCAAATATATATGTATTTTATATATAATAAAAATTGATCATACCTACTAGGAAGTTAGTCGTGGACTCATGCGAATCACATAAGTCGCGCTTATAGAGTCATTATGCAATAGGGATGTTGACTGTATTCAAATAAAAACATAATTTTAACGAAAAGTAGTAGTTCCTATGATAGAAACACTAAAAAACACTATGTTTTTCCTTATTTTTAAGGAATTTAATTAACAGACACCAATCAGAGCGCATGACGTCATATGTTCAGTCGCTGTCAAAAAATTTCATTGGTTGGTTAATATTTAGTGTGTAATTTATTATTATTTGTTTATAGGAAACGTCAAATTACATGTAACTATAGCAACGACTACGAAACAACTTTTCATCACCTCAGTTTACTAACGTTTATGAGCACAGAATACGCATTTATAGGATGGTAGCTCCCGTGTGAACTTTTGGGCCTCCTTTGGTGACGTCATGTGACTAGTATTGGCGTTTTGAACCGAAATTTGAAACGGGATTTAAAATACATAATTTTTAAGGCTTGAGTTGTATTTAAAAAAAATAATAAATATTTGTGGCAATATTAGGGACTTATGCACGATTTAAAACACTTTCCCAAAAATAGTCAACATCCCTATTAGATCCATATGACGGTTTGTTTCATTATATCGTCGCTACATTAAGAGAACTGGTACAATAATGACGACTGGCTCTGCAGCTAGGTTGTTTAAAGACTTTTTGAACACTCGTTATCAACTATATCCATGATATGTTACATATGCATGTCTAATAATATTATATGTAGATGTTTTGCGGCGCTTGCGTCGGTTGAGGTTGTCGAGAAAGAATGAATTGGGTACGGTTTTAGGTGGTGGAAGGCACTTTTTGTATTTTTCCTTTTATCCTGTTTTATGACAACTTTCCTGTTTGGTAAATCCTTATGTATTATCCTGCTTTGTGTGGTGTACATGCACTTAAGATTTTAAATGGGTTTTGGTGAAATGTTTATTAAAATGAATGTTTTATGTTTGCATTAAAAAATAAATATTTAAAAACGTGAAATGTAGTGTTTCATTTGAAATTCTTACGATTACATTTTTAATGAGGTTATCTTTTCTTTTAACAAAGAATATTTTAATATAAAAGTTGATTCAAAGAATTCATTCACGGGGAAAGGTCGGTATCTGTAATATGCAAACAATTTATAATTGTTTCTACAGCCAAGTCATAGTTGTTCGATCCTTTGTTATCCGTCATTTTTATTTACTCGACGTTACCACCTGAAAGAAAAAAAAAACAACAACACAGAAAAACAAACTTCTGTCACTTTTTTATGTTTTTTTCTCCGATTTACAAGAGTAATTTTACTGATGAACAAAAATAGAAATCTTGCCTTCTGAATTTCTTCATAACAATAGAATGGTAGAATCTTGCCGAGTTATTAATGGCACATGAATTTGTGAAACCTGATCAAAATCGTTTGAGTCCTTTTCAAGAATATCTGAATTTTCTATATTAAACTATCTATCCTTATTTAATGGAGTAGCGAAAAAATGAGAAAATCACTCCAGAGGAATTCCTTTAGAACCTTAAGAGGGTATTCTTAAGTGGCCACTTCGAAAAATCGATTTTTTTTTCATATTTCAATAGTAAAACCTATCGAAAATATGCTGTGAAAAATAGAGACCGAAATTCCTAGTTTTAAATAAATTACAACTCATATAGTGGCCGACGCGCCGTAAGTGACTTGTTGGCTCTTGAAACTTTAAACGCATTTTTCTGGAAACATTATTTTCTAAAACTGTCATGGTCCTCAAAAAAAAAGTATTCAACCGATTGCTTTGAAATTTATATATGTTTTTCTACTCATTAATGGTTATCGTCCGTACTAAAATTGCTTCGAAAATATTTTCTTATTTTTTTAAACGATTTTTAACAAAAAAATTAACAAAAAACACAATTTTTTTTTCTACAGTCCGCCATTTTTTTTTTTAATGAAATTGATTAATTTTAGTAGGGACGATAGCGACATCCCTACTGAACAATGATCCATTCGATTTTTTTATTTCAGACAACATGAACAGCCGCTATTACCATGACCAGTGACCTGCTTTTTTTAGTGTCTAATTTAATTTTAAAAAAATATATATATAAAAAATGTAAAATAAGAGAACAAAATTTTTTTTTATACAGTTTAAGATACAAACAAAAACATATAAAAAAATTAAAATGATTGAATGTTATTGTCGTCTAAAAAAAATTCCCTAAAAAGAGGTAAAATTTATGCGTTCACGTAAGAATACCCCCTTAAGTTTAAATCCGTTAAACGGCGTGTTAGCTAGACCTCTTTATCCTTGAACTAGATCAAACTTTCGTAGCAAGATATATTTTATTTCATTTTTTACCTACCGGGCATGAAACGTGTCACAACAATAACAAAACATTTCGTTACGAAAAAAAACAAAATATATTTTTAAAAAGTTCTTAAAATTTATTTATATCATAGAAATAAATTATGTACGTGAATTATTATTTTATGACGCAATGACATTATGTTAAAACGAATACCGCCAAATTTTAACAGTCACGCAAGTCATTAAATAATCACACACCAAATACAAATAGTAGTTTTTGTTGACATTCCTCTAATTTTCAAAATTCAGTATTTTGAAAATTAGAGGAATATCAACAAAAACTACAGTTCAATTTTAATCAAGATAAGGAGTATGGCATGGAGGGTTCGTACTGGTTCCATTTCAAACTGAGTGGTGTGAAAACTTATACAGATTGGGAACCACTGGTTTAGGATAACTACTATAGTAGCGAACTGGTTCTAAAAATGTTTCAAAATTTCAAAAATCATGGTCCGTCAACAAGAGAGTCGTCTGTCTGAATAAAATATTGCCGATCCCTGCATGGTTTAAGGAAAACATAATGTATACTTAGAACGTTACAAAATGCAGCTATATAATTTAGTGCTTTGCCATCTTAATAAGATAAAACGTTCCATAAAAACAGCGAGCGAAAATTATTAACTTTTATAGAATTAATTAAACCATTATGCAGAAACGAGAGTCATAATATCTTTATTTACAGCATGTGCACATTATTAAGACCGTATCACACTACTAGCCCAAAACATGTCAGTAACAGCTGTGACTGTGAGACCAAATAACCGTAACAGCTATTTTAATAAGCATTATCAGAAAATGATGGGAATAGGATCGATAAATCGTGTCTAAGATGTCAGATTCTAGTAATTGTTTCTATCTCGAAACGTAGTAGCCATGGAGCTAGTAACGGATGTGTGAATAAAGTACGCTCTGCTACTGTTTTACTTTCATATTTGGTAAGAAAAAAAAACTTTTTTAAGAAAAATATTAACCTCCTTCAAAAAAGTCACTAAAAAGATTAAAATAATGAAATTTTGAGGTCGGCGCCAATTTAATAAAAGTAGATATTTAATTAAAAGTTTTAGTAACGAAATTGGCTCCGGCTTAAAAATTTCATTATTTTCATCTTTTTAGTGACTTTTTTGAAGGAGGTTAGTATATATTGTTTTTAAGTTTTTTTTTTTTTTTACTTTTTAGTGGATTTGATTTCGTACATTTTTATTAATAACATTTCGTAGTTGCTTAGTTTATAAATTAATAACTTCTGAACCGATTTAAGTAAAATTTATGCCGGATACCCCTGAAGGTATGTTCTAACAAAAGAATCATCAAAATCGGTTCACAAATGCTGGCGATATAAGGTCGCATTCATATACAAAAAGGTTTTTATGATGTCATTTAAAAACGGATAAACCGATTTCTATAAAACCTATATGGGACTAATCCGGTAGCATTCTGAACAAAATGGTGTTGAAATTTTTCAAATCGGTTGATAATTGGCAGAGTAATTGCGTGACAAACATGCAAAAAAAACATACAGACGAATTTGTATAACCTCCTTTTTTTGAAGTCGGTTAATAAAAGTATGATGATAGGGTCGAAAAATCTTGTTCAAAATAAGGGCAGATTCTGATTGTTTCATCCTAAACTAAAATAATAAAAAAATGTAAAAAGTATATTCGCGTGAACTTTTGTTATTTTTAAGCCTTGCAGCGTACAACAAGCTCTCTCTACATCTATGGCCAAAAGATAAAATCGCTTACTTCGAATTTGTGGTGAAATCTAGTTCTCCATTTACGCTGTAATGAAACACGTAACGCTTTCGATCACATGCATCGAGACACCTTCTTACCAGACGAGCGTTGAGAACGCCGAGTCGAACAAAATTAATTTATTAAACGTCCGTTTGAAAACTAAATAAACTTTAAATCGAATTTCAATCCACACAGCGTTTACTATTTTCGTATGACAAGGAAGATACTAGTGCTACTTTTGAATCACAATGTGATTAGTAATTGCTACTTTCAAATATCAGTGATCATAACTGTGACTGTGATCACAGTTTGTGTTTATCACGCCATTCGTATTTCCATATGATAAATCGTATCGCATACAGCGAACGTTACTGATACTGACGGTAGAATTTATCTTCACGAATTGTGATTAAATATCACTGACGGCTCTTTTATAAAGGCGATTTAATTATTGCTTTTGTCTTAATTATATAAAGTGAGTTTGTTCACCTATAAAAATTTAAACACTCAGGTCGCAATGCCAAAACCCTGCCGACAATATAGTGTAATTGCTAATGCAAGCAGTGTGGTTTTATTACGTGAACTTTAGTGTGTTTTTGAACAAAATGAAAAAAAATACCCTTCCAATAAAATAATAATGTTTTTCTTAGTTAAAATATTGTTATCAATTCAAATTTTGAACCAAATTACACCATTCAGTAAGTAAATCCTTATACGCATAACTAGTGTTTCCATAAAAATTGTAAGTCCGGTCCTATCGGGCCGATTTTATTAAAATTTTAACAGCACATTTTAATCTTCACTAAACAGTTAAACGATTCTGAGATTTTTTTCGGTATTTTCATACCCGAAAAACAGTTTTCAATCCCTAAAAACTACCCTCAGATTTGCACGATTAGGACCATTTTGAATAAAGTTTGTGCGGTGGTGGATTTCAACATGTAGGCGAAATTTCGTTAAAATCTATGAACTCTTTCTAAAGTTATAGCTGGCACACACATGTATATAAATATATAAACAATTTCAAAAATGGTGCCAAGTTGCTTTGAATGTGAAACGTCGAGAAATTTTGGTCCGTGCCATATATGGCAAATGCACTAATGAAAGTTCAAAATGTTTAAATAAAGAAAAATAAAACTTTAAATCTAAAATCTAAATAAAACATATACCTTAGTACAAAAATTAGCAAAAGAAAATAAAGAAAAAAAACGTTATAATAAAACAATATATCAGGATTCTTTTATTTATAACGCTATAAAACAGCATAATGCCATGCCTAAAATACTCCTTCAAAAAATCTCGTATAAAACTTTTAAAATAAAACTAAAAGCAGAATTATTGTCGAAACAATAAATGCACATTAGAAGTGTATATTTTTCATATTGGTGTATTTATTTATTCTGATGATCTGTCAAAAAAAAAAATTGTTACAGAGAGCATAATAATAATAATAATCATAATTTGTAAATATACCTAAGTACCTATATGTCAAATATTGCAAAATGGTTAAGTAGAACAGCCATTGGCTGGACTTCGCCAAAATAAAGAATTTTTCTATTCTATTTCTATTCTATTATAAAACAAATCGAAAAATAATTGTTAACAAAATATAGCTAGGTATATACTAACACTATAACATTAATTAATTAGAAAAAAAATAAGGTTATGATAAATACACTAACCAACAACACTGATATTTCGAGAGTTGATATATTTTGATAAATATTAATTTATTGGCGTTGTTATTTGTTGATATAAATATCAAAAATCATAACTTGGTCTTAATGCTGTAAGGCAGCAATTACAATATATGTACCAACGAGTAGCAGTAGCAGCCTGTGATTTTCTAGCATCAGTGGTTGAATCACAGGTATGTGAAATATCGCTCATCATTGGAAAATACCTCAAGGCATGTGATCGACGGTGCAGCAATCTATATTTTCGCTTTAGGTCCTACACATTCACTGAAGGGTTAATAAACTGCTTCGAATTACAATTCAAATATGGTATGCATGTAGAAACTAGCCGTTACCCGCGGCATCGTACGTGGTAACAGCAATGCCGGATTTGGTAATTCAAGGCTCACGGGCACAAAGGAAATCCTCATTTAATGAGATCAAGATTGGAGGAATATTAAAACACAATGCAAATTGTTAAGGTGAAAAACCTATTTTTATTCAATAGTTAAAATGAAAAAGCTTAAAACTACATTTTAAAACTAGATATATTAGCAAGATATTTAAATTAAATGAATTTTTTATCAACAAAGGTATTAATTACATCGTCGATGTTTATTTCACGCAATATATCGCGTTCTGTACTCATTATACTGTTAACCTATTCAAACGTTCTTGTGCCATCGAAGTTCGTGAATCAGAAATTAAATTTTGCATTAGGTTGTGGAAGCCTCTGAACCTGGGTTTCAAGTACCCTAACAGAAACTTTATTTTATTTATTACTAGTAGCCTCACAGATGTAGCACCGCTCGTTGAGTTAATTTCCAAACCACCACACACGAATACGGTTACACCCATTTTCGTTGCCCTATTTCCCAGTTCTCTCGCGTCAACTAGTGATGAGCAAAATTGGTCTCGGTCTTGCTTTTTTGCGAGACCAAGACCAAATGAACACAACTAACTCCAAAATCAAGACCATCTATGCAAGACCGAGACCAAATACGCACGATTAAAGTAAAAATTATAATTTCGTTATATCTCTTAAAAATAAATTTCTAAAAATAATTTTCAGGACTAAATACGCAAGATCAAGACCAAGACCAATACTAGCACGGTATTGGTCTTGCTTTGCTCATCACTGACGTCAACCTAATAGCACTCTAAAACAAGAATAATTTTGGCGCAGTTTTTATCAAAATCAGTCCAGTAGTTTTTAAGTTAGTAAACCGCCCGTAAGAATAGGTGAAACGTGTTTGTATATTTTTATAACACGGCGTTAAAACCTGCAAATGACAAATTTTTGACGTAAGCTGTTTAGACTTTCGGTCATAGATATTTTGTGACAACAGCTGCATATAATTATGTGTTGTTTCATAAGCGCATACGTTATGTAAAACAGTACTGCTGCACTGCACTAGACTGTTCAGTTAATGGAGTGACATTCTGTCAGTCGTAAGCTCGTTTCACTAATTCCACTGTAATACGTCCGACTTATTATACTTGCTGAAAAGCCGTTTTATATTTAATATAATTTTAAAAGTTAATTGTCATTTCAAACGTTTCAAAAAGTTGAAAATACCTAAAATTGTGTAATGTAAGATAAAATTGTTTAAAAAAAAGGCCGCCTTAAAAAATATACTAAAAAGATCAATCGATCAATATTCATCACTTTGTTTGTAATTTTGGGACCCCAGGAACGGGACATCTCCAGCCTGTCAGTAATTACGCCACTGAAAAATAGACCAAAACTAATATGTTTGAAATAAACAGACAAGTTGTCAACATTAAATAGATCGATGTTAACTGATACAAATAAAACGCCAGCAAGTTTCATCACGAACATTTCACTTAATTGATACAGTTTTATAACAACGAAAACACGAAAACGAATTGGAGGAACAAAACAATATATTTTACCATTAATCCAACGAATAAATGAGCTTAAAACAGCTTTTATCGTTAAACCTTTTTAAAAAATGTTGTGTGCGGCCTTTCTAAAACATTAGTCAGTTGACTATACCATACGATATATTCGCTGTGAATAAGCGGAGTTATTGAAAACAAAAAAATCATGCCCGGAGTAAAATTCGGAACACAGACGTAGGTTACAGGACAAAATATAATCACTAAATTGCTTCTTCTTCTACAAAAATTACCTGATCTCGATAATTTCTCAACAGTTTCCAAAGTATTATTGTGATACCTGTTGCTTTTAATAATTATTATCCTAACGACAATAGCTGTAATTTCATTCTAGTTCTGCACTCTATTATTCCTCTGTGTATATTTTTTTAAATTTTTGATTAAAAAACTAGAAGATAGAAGCTTTAAAAAAAGTCGGTTCGTGGTTAAAAACAGATTTTTAATATACTTACATGCAAATAATTTATTGAAATAAAATCTTCAAAAAGTTCAAGAATAATACCTACGAAAAATTAACCTCGTATATTTTAAAACACTTTCAAAATTGTATTTCGGTGTTTACTTTGATATTCAATTCATTGAGTCATCAAAAATACGATATTATAAATTCCACTGTATGACACTTAAAACGACTGTTGGTCGTAAGCACAGGTTATAGTCGCCTAGTATATTATATAGTTTTCAGATGATAGAAAGTGCATTGGTTTCATCTATCTATCATTTCAGTGTTAACCTCGTATAGTCAACTTCACACTGTCTAATTTTCGTTAGCTATGCGCGCGCAACTTTGGTTGCCAGCTGAAATTTTACCTTCAACGCACCAAAAAAATAATAACTTCATAGCCTCATTTTTTTAATACAGCAATTTGAAAATCGCAAAAATTATCTGATTCCTTAATTATGTTCAACAGTGGAGTCTTCTGGACCCATGTTACACAATATAAAATTACCATACGTTTGACATGTACGGTTTTGCATTAAGGCTCTCCACTAGCCACAAATATTTACAATCAACTTTCCCCATTTATTCTTAATATCACATGTAGAAACTACGCAGACAAATATTCCAAACACACAAATTCAAACAATAGTATTACTTATAATTATGATTTAGTGTTTTACCCTTAACCCTCGGGATATAATCTAGTGATTTATGCTCAAAGGATTGTAGTTATTAAATACATCGGATGTAATCTATTTATCTGTTAATTCGTATGGCAAACTTGGGATAAATATAGTACGAAGAAAGGAAAGTGGCATATCGGTTCACCGAGAGTACATCCTAACCTAATAAATTATGTAAAATATTAATTGTGTTTATGCTAGCAGGCGGAAATATTACAACGTCGTTTCATTCTTATGTAGCAACCCTGCGGTTGTTAGCTTTCACTTGAACGAAACCTAAAGAATTAACCCTTTCTCGGTTCACTTTGAATCTCTACTCTCAAGTTAGGCGGAGTATTACGAGACGAGAGCGAGTTGTAAGCCCGTGTAGTCAGTGGCGAAATATTATTAGAATACAGTATTGTACTTTATACGCTTGTATTTACCAAAACAAACATTTTTAATAAGTTATTAAAAATAACAGAGAATTTTTAAATAATAATAATTTGTTGCTTCCATAAAGAATACATTGGTATATAAAACAAAATATTATACAAAATGAAAGTATATAGGTTCCTTCCAAGGAAAAGCTGTGCTGAGGGAACCATTATGAAGGAGGTTTAACTGAACTTAAATAATTTGAATTACTCTGGACACAAAACATTTGAAATAGAAAACATATAAATGTAATATAAAAAGAAAAAACTAAAGCGCATTAGTATACGTTTTTACTGACAAATACAAAATAAGCTTTCAACATTTGCTTGGTTTAAAAGTCATTTTTTGAGTAAGGACCTAAATATATTTTTGTTGTTACAATTTTTAATATGGTCAGGTAATAAATTAAACAAAAAGGGAGCAGTAAATAAAAAATATCTTCTAAATAATGACTTATAAGGTCTAGGTACACCCATTT
This sequence comes from Venustoraphidia nigricollis, assembly GCA_034508555.1. Taxonomy (NCBI): domain Eukaryota; kingdom Metazoa; phylum Arthropoda; class Insecta; order Raphidioptera; family Raphidiidae; genus Venustoraphidia; species Venustoraphidia nigricollis. The sequence goes on from JAVRKA010000070.1 coordinate 102,366, forward strand.
TTGTGTGCCTGAGTCTATACGAATATTCCTCAGTAGGCCGTGTATTACCACTTCTAATATAAAATATTTTTAGAATCGATGAATATTTTGAATACACTTCATTGTTAATGAGTTAGGTTATACTATCGTAGTTATGGAGTTAGTTGTTTTCGTGGTACAGGACTCTGTAAAGTGAATGGCAGTGGGCGGAGTGGAGATATCTTGTACACACTACAATTCAAATCTCACACATACTTTGTTAAAACACTATTCAGTCGGTTCCTTCACCTTCTTGCTCATACCGATATACCTCGTGGCTACTAACAGGGACAGGGTTAACTTACTTTAGGAGAACGGAATAAAAAGCAAAAGAATAACAATAGGTACTCATTTGTTGACTTCTTTCAAGGCCATTGGCAAACGTTTCAACACTAATAGTTGTTTCTTTTCATTGACATTCTTTAAATTAACACTACGTGCAGAATATCGATTATATTTTTTTCTAATAAAACATACCTTCTGAAATTTAAAAGCAACCAACAAGGACAAAAAATAAATATATTTATTTAATATAAAAATGATTTGTCGGGAAAAAGGACTTTTTTAGTTTTGTCCTTGGTATAATTAATATAAAAACGATTTGTTGGGAAAAAGTCCTTTTTCCCGACAAATCATTTTTATATTAATTACCAAGGACAAAAAAGAAAAAAGTCAATATTTATTTAATATTCACACGGAAGCTGTGTGAGCTTTAAAAATTTGTTCTGTAGCACCCCAACAGGCGACAATTAGCTTCAATTTGACGCAACAAAATATGTCCTCGGATTAAAAAAACGATCGAAAGCATGTAATAAGGGTTTCGGCTAAATCCAACTTTCAATAGTAATTAGCGATCGACTTTTTTATATCTATTGTGTAATCAATTTCGTGATTTAAAATTGTTTATACTTAGGTACAATAACTTGAAGATATAAAAAATTATGTTTCTAGCTTTCAAGTGGACGCTGAAACCTGACTCATAGATTTAAATCAGAGGTTCCTAACCTTTAGAAGAAAAGAAATTCCAATTCAAAATAGTTAATTTTATAAGAAATATATTTTCAAAATTTTATTTTTTCCAAAAAGTAAAAATAAAATTTGGATTTTTTTTGAAAAAAAAATTGAAAAAATTTTGAAAAAAAATTTTTTTAAAGAAAAGTTTTTGACAAAAACTTATCGGTACTTCTTTCAAAAAAAAAATTAAGCTTTTTTGTTTGAAAGTTCGAAATGGTGCAAAATGATTTAAGGGTCATCAGTGACCGTTTCAGAAGCATTTTCGAAAAAAAAATGTTCACCAAATTTTTTTTATTAATTTCCTAATTAGATAGGTACGGCACGACCCCCGCCCCCATTTGCCTATGAAACGTTCCGGCGCCCACTGGGGAGCGGCACCGTCCCCGTTGGGAATCCATGATCTAAATTCTAGAGTGAAGGGAAGGGAATATATACCTATTTAATTAACTTACAATGATTAATAATATTTTAAGATCTTATCAAGTTGATTTAAATACGAAACCATGAAATAGAATTTCATGCCGTGTCCTGCAGAAGGTCAGACCTGAAGTTAGTTAAGTACACACATAAACCTTTCAACAGCACCTTCATCATAACATGAAACAGCTTTGAAGCAAACAACAAACATACCTTCCCCTAGTTTACCTTGGTTTTCATCAAGGAGTTACATGTAAACATTCTGACGCCCTGTTATTGATCTGCTATTAAGAAACTTAAGTCTCTAAAACCACAACTAACTGTAACATATGCAAACATGCTGTGTACATATAAATTTTATGAAACATATGTGAGGTCGAAAGAAAAAAAAATTAACGTAATTTATAGTTTGAGTGACCATAGGAGTGAAGAAAGTCTTGTCAAAGAATTTGAGTGTTCGGTTGATTTAAACGTCAAGGTTATTACATATTGAAAAAAATAGTTATGGATGTCTGTCCCTCCGTTTGTATTTTGCAGAGGCCTAGATTATACACCATTCGATGAATTTTAATCTAATTTTAAACTTAAGATTTTTAGAGAATTTCTCAGACCTTTTCTCATATTTTCTTCCTACTTTTCTAAATACGATATTTTTTCGAAGACAACTCTTACGGTTGCGATCATGTTTCATAAGCCGGTATGTCAAAAGTTTTAATACAAAACAGCTATTTACAAACATTTTTTCTACATTATTGTAGTTTCAGTTTTCTCTTTAAATTAAAATTTTAATTAACTAGCTGCAATTTGCAAAATACTTGTATTTTGTTCTAGTGCATTTTACTTGAAAATTCTAAATCAAATAAAAAACTACTACGAGCGAAAGTTGCTTCTCTTTTCATGCAGAATCCAAATTTGTTAAAACAATATGGCCCGACATTAAAAAATCAAAGTTGACTTTAAGATTACCTTAAAAATATTCCCTTATCAAAAATTAAAATATTCCACATTCTCCCCTCCTCGAAATTATACAAGTTTTTTCATGTGACGCTCAGTTTCCGATATATTCTTGGTGATTTTGCCGTGGACACGCAGATACATAAAATCAAAGGAAACCATACGCAAGATATTTGATATTTGTGATAACTATATTTACTTGGTATTAAAATTAAACCGTGGTCAAATATCCATTTACCCGTTCCTTAAAGCTGGGCTATAAGTACCGGCTGACTACAAATATCGGTATAATTATGTTATAATCAAACAAGGTTACTAGAATACTAAGGTTGGGCGTAAGATGCTATAAAAGTGATCACGTCTGTGATTAGTTCAATCGATTGCTTACGTCATTGGAACCAATGGTTTTTAGTGTATTTGCCATAGGCAACATACACTATTGGCGTTGGTCGGATGGCGGGACCTAGGGGTCGGACCAAAATTTCTCGACGTTTCATAACCTTCTAAACACTTTGGCACCATTTTTAAAAATGTTTATATATATATATGTATATATATATATATATATATATATATATATATATATATATATGTGTGTGTGTGTGTGTGCGCTATAACTTTCGAAAGAGTTAATTGATTTTTACGAAATTTTGCCCACATGTTGGAATCCACCACCGCAAGAACCCTATTTAAAATGGGCCCAATCGGACCATTTTAAGGGTAGTTTTTAGGGGTTGAAAAAAGTTTTTGGGCCCAAAAATGCCTAAAAAATTCTCAGAATCGTTTCAAAATTGAAATTTAACCCTTTAATAGCAATTAAAAAGTGCTCCTAAAATTTTAATAAAATCGGCCCGACAGGACCGGATTTACAAATTTTATGAAAACACTAGTGAATTATTTGCTGAAAGGTGTATATAATTTAGTTTAGAGGTTCGATTGATAATACTATTGCAACTGAGAAAAAAATGTTCTTTTAAGGGGTGTATTAAGGAGTCAAATTTATTATTTTGCCCAAAAAACCAACTTAAGTTCGCATAATAAAGCCACACTGCCTATATTAGTAAATACACTATATTGTCGGCAGGGTTTTGGCACTGCGACCCGGGTTTTTTAAAATTATTGTTACCTATCACGTAAATTACATTATTATAATTAATAAATATCAAAAAAGGTATACCTTGAAGGAAATTTACGACAGAAACGATTTATGTTTGTTATTTTTTCAATTTTTTAAAAATTCTGATTTATACAGTAGGGCCTCGTTAATCCGGAGAGGCAAAAACAAGACCCTTTCCGGATTATCGAGGCGTCCGGATTATAGTATGCCATATTTAATGATAATAAAACACATGTTTAAATTTAGTTTCTTTAATCAATTTTTTCGTACACCGGGACCACGGTCTGTTAGGCTAACAAACTTCAAGATTTTGTCTTTGTTTTTCTTTATGTTGCCTACAGTTGACCTGCCTATACCAAACTTCCGAGCAATGACAGGGTAGCTGTCACCTTTATCCAACATTTCTATAATCCGTAATTTGTCTTTTAATGTTAATATTGAATGTTTACGTGGCGGCGCCATGATGTTAGCGAGCGCGCTAAATTGACACTGTACGTACTACACGAAAGGTGATAAATAAAATACTGACGACGCATTGGCTCATGGCAGCCCGCACCTACACCCACCCGCCTCCCACGCGAACCCCATTTGCCCGGCCGGATTACAGCGATCACCGAACAAGCGGGAGTCCGGATTACCGAAGCCCTACTGTATTTAAAATATAAAAAACGTTTTAAAATACGTGTATTAAAAAGTCAGTAAATAAAAACAAAATTGATAAACACGGAGGAACACAACACACGAACTAAAATTAAAACTATTCAAAAAAGGTAATTAAAATGGCAAAAAACTTTTAACATTGAAATGCAACTTTTCACAGTAGCCACGTGAGGCTTTTTTCCCAGCTGTTTGAAAAAAGGATCCATTTGACGTCAGTAGTTTACTTTCTCCACCCTCTTTCCCTTCTCGCCTTGTCACACTTTCAACAATTTTAACGCCCCAACTTAGTTTCTAGTAATCTTGGTTATCAAAGTTTGAAGTACGACAAATGTTTTTTTTTGCACAACCCCTATTAAATAGCTACTTTACATGCATGTATACAAGTAAAACAAAATTAGTATGTCAGTTATTGTTTTATAATCTATTAGAAGTGACGTCTGCTACAAAATGAACTGTCAAAAATTTTGAAAATGAAATATAAAGCAGCTATTTTATAGAAGATACGTGTAAAAAATACCATACAGGTATATCTCATCACATCTCGTAGGAAGATAATCTATTACTGTACTAGGTAAACCTACAATCTACTTTTAAGCCAGTGTTTTACTTAAACTTGAAAACATGTGGTAAATTCACTAAAAATATCAAAATCTACCACAAGTCCTTCCTTGTGGCCTATATTGTAGTTTGTATATTGGAAAGTGAAAAAAACTACATGAAATAATCAAAGCACAAGTGAAAATCACTTGAAGACAAGTACATTGTTAACATTCTACAAACTAACTTTGATGATAATAAGAGCAGTTAGTTTGTAAAGTTTATGTCACTTCTAAGCCTACGTAGGACCTTTCAAAAGCAAACAGTTTGCTAATAATATGTGAATTACTTTTGTATACAACAGCCTTTTGGAGTCTAGTTTTAGAGAAAAGCAAACACATATAGGTACATCAATTACATACACCCAATACACCTACGTAATATTACAGTAAAGTACCAATTATCTAACTCTCGAATGTTTTGTTCGACTGTGTTAGTATATATATTTTTTTATAACAGATAAATGAGGCTATATGCACGTGGATACTTATTTAATTATTTATTTATATATATTTATTTATTTAGTACCAACAGTTACAAGAATAATCAATTAATGGTATTAGCCGTTATAAGTAGATATACAGACTGAAGAAGAGAAAACAAAAAAACTAAATATTTAAAATATCAGAAAAAAATTCAAATAGTTAATTAGCCTCTGCACTCACTCTTTTGTTCCCTATAATTCAGAAGTGGCCCGGACTTCAGACGAAAGATATAAATAAGATACTGAGAATGGGGAGAGAATTTGTATAATTCATATCACACAAAGTTTGATAGTTGATTTATGTCGCACTTATTTCCAGGTATACAGGATGTCCAGTAAACATTCTGTAAGACAGGTTCGACCATGTGCTATGAAATAACATATCCCACGGTTTTCGATATATTTAAACCTTTTAAATTTATGCAATGCCCATATCACAAAATCTTATATATTAAACCTAGATTCCAATTACCATAAAACACCTAAACAATTCTTTGAAATAAAAAGATATTGCTACTTTATTTGAACAGGTGTTTAATTTTTAAATACTTTCATTTAGTTATGTACTAGCGAATTTAAATAAATTCAAAGATGGAATTAGTGACAGACAGAAAAATTTAACTGAATATATTTAAAGGGCTTTCGGAATCTCGTGATAGGAACTTTCATTTTTTTTTAATATCCATATTTTTGGCTTCAGCGCAATTAGACACAACTTTATTCTACGTTATTATTCAGAAGTTTTATTCTGAGTAAAAATTAGAACTCAAGCATTCTTATTCATCCTTCTCTAATCATCCTTCTTCATTCATACCCCAAACATACTTCCATTCGTACCTTATTTATAAATTTTTCCCGCTATAATACACCTATATATTATAAGGAATTTTCTTATCTTAAAATGAACTAGGGAATCACTTCCCGAAGATTGTCCGTGTAATTTTGAAATACCCTGTGTGTATAAATATGCAAACTTGTGTTTTTTCTCTAGGTCCGGAATCCGATTTCTGCAGACGATTTGAACTGCACGTTCTCTTGTGTCCTTGATAATATTAAAACAGTTTCTCGTATATAAAGCCCGTTATAATTTACTTTTTTTGTTTATCCGATCACTTTTCGGCCCCATTTATGTCGGGACTCTACTGTGTCTATCTGTTGGCATAGTTCTTCATTAAAGTAACTTTTGAAAAGCCTACAGCTATTTAGCATTCTCGCTAGTTTACAATTTATGGAATTAATAGGTACACTTTAATGTTTAAGACTTAAGTCAACATTATAATAATATGATAGTACATGTAAAACGTAGTAGTTTACACCACTTTATCACATCAAAAACAATGTTTCCAAACGCTGAATGTTTACATATAATTAGCACACGCATTTTTCCTACCCGTACGAAGTTAGAGTATGCCGCCATATTGAAAATAACCCGTCAAAATTCGCTTCCTTCTTTTCTGTTCGTTTCAAAGTTAAAAGGTTTATTACTGATATTTAACAGAATTTATTTCTTTATAAAAAAGTTTTTGAGCATTTTTTCGTACAATTGACTGTTTAGATTTTAGAAGTTATAGTCACGATAAGTGCGGTAGTTTTGCACATTAACAAGTTTTTATTGTAGTATTGCGTACTACGTAAGAATGCTCTGGAATTTTAGAATCGGATTTTTTTCAATAAGTTAAGATTAAAATAGAATGGGGTGGTCTCTTGGCCCAAATGTATCACATTCTGAAAGAATTTTTGTGCTTCCCCTTTTACTGGATCTAGTCAGCAAATAATCTGGATCTTCTTAAGAGCTCCAGAAGATTGACTACTAGATTGCCCTGTGGAACTATTCCATCAATGTAGCCAAAGATGGTTGTCCTCGTGCAGGTTAAAGCCTCACATTCGAACACGATATGGGTGGTTGTTTCACCCTCCATTTCGCAAAGTGTTGCATCTTCCTTTTCATCAGAAGCTGGTTCTGAGAGGATTCTAATGTTGACCCAGCCTACCCCCAAATAAGGTTTGAGGTTAATCCTTTTTAAGGCCGTCATCGACTCCTCATCAGCTAAATAGACTAGAGTTTGCCCGTAAGTTTCCTCTCGTCTGCTGACTATCGTCCAACCTTTCGTCTTAAGTCCTTGAAGGAGTTTAAGGCAATCGGTGGCCTTCGAATCCAGTGTGGTTTTTGGGACCCATATCAGGATTTTATATGCTCTAATTAGGGTCTTTGCAGAACCTACCTTAAGAGCAATCCCCTTGAACGGATTCAAGGTAGCTTTCTATAAGATACTAAACACTAGGTCCCATTAGTCCTGACGAATTAGTATAATTTAGTACAAATCAGCAATAAATAAATAGCTTTTAATAAAAAAACCCGGGTCGCAGTGCCAAAACCCTGCCGACAATATAGTGTATTTGCTAATACAGGTATTGTGGATTTATTAAATGAAATTAAGTTTGTTTTTGGACAAAATAAAAAAAAATTGAACCCCTTAATACACCCCTTACAATAATAATTTTATTAGTTGAAATATTGTTATCAATCCAACATCTGCACCAAATTAAATACGACCTTCAGTAAGTAAATTCGTATACGCAAACTAGTGTTTTCATAAAATTTGTAAGTCCGGTCCTGTCGGGCCGATTTGCTTATAATTTTAGGAGCACTTTTTAATTGCTACTAAAGGGTTAAATTTCAATTTTGAAACGATTCTGAGAATTTTTTCGGTATTTTTGGGCCCAAAAACTTTTTTCAACCCCTAAAAACTACCCTTAAAATGACCCAATTGGGCCCATTTTAAATAGGCTTCGTGCGGTGATGCATTCCAACACGTGTGCCAAATTTTGTTGAAATCAATTAACTCTTTCGAAAGTTATTGCGCGTACATATATATATATATATATATATATATATATACGTATATAAATATATATATATATATATATATATATATATATATATATATATATATACGTATATAAATATATATATATATATATATAAACATTTTTAAAAATGGTGCCAATGTGTTTAGGAGGTTATGAAACGTCGAGAAATTTTGGTCCGACCCCTAGGTCCCGCCATCCGACCGACGCCAATAGTGTATGTTGCCATATGGCAAATACACTAATAATAACAGTTGAGATGATAGTCGGTGGTAAGTGGTAGGCATTTGCAACTTGGATACACTGTTTGTAATTTGTATTATGTTCTCCTTAAACTCTGATGCCGTTAAATAGCAATTGCCTGTTGCAATGTTCCGTATATCTCTGTGGCTAAAATAAAAACCGCTTATGTAAAATTATTGTTCTATATCTTAGTATCTTCAGAGAGATTCTTGAAATGAAACTTTTATGGTAACGAGTCAATGAAACAAAAAAGCGACCCAGTGAAGATAAATAGATTGAGAAAGAAAGAGATACAAGACAATATTTATGAACTGTACAAAGCATTTTGTTGGCCGTGCTATCTTTTTTAATTAATGAACACCTCAAAAACTACGCAACATAAGATTCTAAAAAAAAAACTTTTGAGATGCACAAAATGACTGTTTGGATATGTCATCGTAGAATAAATGACAACTCATTCCGCCGCGAAAGTGTAAAGTTTCGGGTTTGAAACGCGATGGGGACAGTGTGTCAACATATTTTTTTCTAATATAGCATTATAACAATGAGTGTGTCTTAATAATTGTACCAAACCATAGCTTTTCTTACTATATTAATTAATTTAGTTTTACGAACTATACCGTAATCAATTTACTAATAGTAGACACGTTACCTACACCACATGGCACACTTCACTACCACCACATAAAGTTATTACGTCCGAATCTTTTTAGTAATAAATAACTGTTATACAACTTTATAAATTATTTATATTTCTTACTTAAATATTATATCATATAAATCAAAATTTAATATTTAAGAAAATAATTGGCATAATTTGACTAGAGCCGCATACTGCATATAATGAGTTTGACAGAGACAGATATTACACTTAGTTCAAAAGTGAGTGACAAGATAGTAAGAATATTTCCTCAAAACTGAACGTGAACTTTTTTTGCTATAAAATTTTTACGTTATCTAAAAGAGTCAAATTTTCGAATACTTAATCATTTTTTGCAAATTTTGTCTGGAGCCAATTTAGATTAATTTTATTTTTATGTACACTTCCGTTGAGGCTTTTCATTTTTCAAAGTGTTAAAAATCACATTTTTAATAATTAATTACTTGTAAACTAGACGTGCAAAATTTTTAAGAAAATTTAGTTGAATATATGACAAAATAATATATTAAAATTTCAGCTTGTCGTTTGGAAACTGCTGTATGCATCGAGTAACCTTAAGTTTATAAGTATAATCAAGTAGTAGTCACTGACTATAATTTCCGAACTGAACTATCGGTATATATTATTTTTCAAAGGCGTTTTTTGTCGATATGAAATATCTCCCTTAATACTGTATCAAAACTATTGTTTGATACGCCATTTTGGAGATTACTTTTCTCTCTAATGACTAAAAATAAGTTAATATCTTAAAATTAATGTTTTCGGCAAAAAATTACAGTTTAAAAATTTTAACAATTTCATTACAGAAAATTACATTTAGAAAAAACAAATGTAGCCATTTGGTGGCAATCTATTTATTTTAACAGTTGTCGGTAATATAACGTGTAGTGGCGCTGAAGTCTCTGAATACAATAGCATAAAATAAAACAAATGTCGCTATCTGGTGGCAATATGTTTATTAGTGTATTTGCCATATGGCAACATACACTATTGGCGTCGGTCGGATGGCGGGACCTAGGTGTCGGACCAAAATTTCTCGACGTTTCATAACCTCCTAAACACTTTGGCACCATTTTTAAAAATGTTTATATATATATATATATATATATATATATATATATATATATATATATATATATATATATATATATATATATATATATATATATATAATATATATATATGTGCGGGCAATAACTTTCGAAAGAGTTAATTGATTTAACGAAATTTTGCCCTCATGTTGGAATCCACCACTGCAAGAACCCTATTTAAGATGGGCCATTTTAAGGGTAGTTTTTAGAGGTTGAAAAAAGTTTTTGGGCCTAAAAATACCGAAAAACTTCTCAGAATTGTTTTAAAATTGAAATTTAACCCTTTGGTAGTAATTGAAAAGCATCCCTAAAATTTTAATAAAATTGGCCCTACAGGACCGGATTAAACAATTTTAAGATAGACTAGTTTGCAGATTGTGAATTATTTACTGAAAGGTGTATATAACTTGGTATAGAGGTTCGATTGATAATAATATTGCAATTAAGAAAAAAAATGTTATTTCAAGGGGTGTATTAAGGAGTCAAATTTTTTATTTTGCTCAAAAACCAAGTTAAATTCACATAATAAAGCCACACTGCCTGTATTAGCAAATACACTATATTGTCGGCAGGGTTTTGGCACTGCAACCCGGGTTTTTTTAACAGTTATCGGTAACATTATGTGGCGTAGTTGCGCTGAAGTCTCTGAGTAGAATATAGAATAAAATTCATTTCCACCTTATTATATTACGTAACTGATCACTAACGGTGCGAAGTATTCGCACGGGTCCGCTAGTCAAAAATTCTACTTAAGCGTTTTTGCCGTTAAACCACCGATCTGTAAGCACATCCACTCAAATCCCTGTATCTCTCCTTGTATCATCAGTCAGGTTCCAGTAAAACAACAATGCGCATTAGTATGAGAGAACATAATGTACCGTAAGATACATGTATCACATGTAGTAAGATAGTGCTACCGCACAAAGGTAACCTTTATGTAAATTAATGACTTCCCTACATCCGGCAAACAACCAACACTTAGAGTGCAGACACCGTTCTCTCCTCATCTACTCAACAACCTTCACATATTTTCCTATTATAGTAGACTGACGCTAAAGCATCTACACGCGACAACGCAGCTATCTTGTCATAGAGTTACCATACTATACGACAATGAAAGAAAAAGAGATTTCCGGTAAAAATCCTGATATCCCAGATAATTTTCGATTTTTTCTTCTTTTATCTAGCGGACAACATAATTTCAAAGAAACTCTTCGTTAAGGCTGTCGGAACGCTCTGAATTTTGTTTGTGCTGAGACCCAGCTGTAAGAAACGAGGTAGGCAAAAGACATATTGTGCGTGTGACCTTCTTTAGCTCTGTCTCGCTCAAATCATCCGCACGTTTCAATTTTTGACTGGTGCCAACTACAAGGCTAAAAGATGCTATTGCAAGGGTGCCGCTGTCAATTGATTACTCTAAATTTTGGAAATATTTTGAAAATTTAAAAAACTTTTCCGTAAAAGGAAGAGTCACTTTAGGTTTGTGATGGAACAGTTTTGTGAAATAAGTACGAATAAGGTCATAGTGTGACATTGAAAACGTGTGTTTTTTAGCATAATTAATGTCAACTTTTTTCTAGTAAATCGTACATAAATTGCAAAAGTAGTCCATTAGAGACCTAGATTTGTCCTTTATCTTCCTTATAGAGAAAGAATTTTTACAAAATGTTGATGAATAAGTCTACAATCAGTTGACAGCCGAAGCTCTATTTTTGGCTTAAATTCAAAGCGTTCCGACAGCCTTAAAGATGGGATATTTCGAGTGAAAATTATTGAACTATTCGATTATTAAAATATCCCGAGATGTCTCGAGAGGCTTTATCTACGACTTATGACTTATAATACAATCTCCAGTAATAAATTATTATACCTACTAAGCTCTTTCCTAACTCTTCAAAACACTACAGATTGCATGTATCAGTATTTAATATATGATTACTTAGTCTTTTATCTGCCACTGTTCTATGAAGCACTACATGCAGGTGAATCTCTCAAGTCTCATAATCAAAAATTCGTTCATTATAAAATAATATCTTATGCAAAGCCAGATAGAATAAATTGTGCTTTCACTCGCATTCTAACCACTCGAGATGCTTATATGCATTCGACTGTACTGAATACGATTACTTACGTCTTTTATCTGTGTCTGTACTATGTACGTTACTCTCTCAAGAGTTACAATCGAAACCGAGAGTAAAATTGACTCGAGACTGGAAACAATAATTCATTGAAGCATAATACCAATACACATATTATAATGATACATTAACTAAAGAATCATTTCGAATGAATCATTCGAATAACAACCTTTCAATTATCAAAATCATTCGATTATTCCCAATGCTACTTTTCGTGAAAATTTTTATAACTAGAAAGCTTATAAAAAATATAATATCTCACTGTGTTATTTCTAAATATTTTATTTAATTAACATTTTTAAAGCACTGCTTCTTGGCGCAGACCTCAGGACTGGCAGTGAAGTGCGAAAAAATTAGCAAGCAATTTATAGTCAGATTAAACAAGGAAAGGATCATAGAAACAAAGTGCACATAGTAAACAAAAAATAACATTATTCTTGACGTGTATTCTTGACTTAAATAATAATACAGTAAGTACTCTCGTCAATGGCTTCACGATGTCAGGAATTACTTAGCGTTATACATAAGAGTCGTCTGCCAGACATCATCGCTACGATCATGTGAGAAAGGATTATGTAAAAGCGACGTTAACGCATATGAAACCGCGGGTAAAGGTTAGTAAAGAATGTGTATGCATGTACGTAATGTTAAAGAGGCGTTTCAGCTGGAACAGAACAGAATATTGACTGTAGAGTTACAATCAAACTCTTGACTTGATGCGACGCGTCGCGATGCCTCTACACATACTGATATCGACGCTCTGTTATTGAATTAGATTTATGTATTGAAGCGTTCTATTGAATTTGTATTCATCAAAAAATACACACAGCTATAGATATTTGAAAAAAAAAGATTGAAAAATGTAGAAGCTGTAATAAATTGTATTATAACATAGAACTTTCCGTTGTGCAAGAATCAAGTGCATAATACACAGATTCTTGGATTTGTGTCATTTTACTGTATTCTTCAATACATATTTTCATATCAAATACTACTTACTGATTTCTTTGAAACCAATAGTAATACATAAAAAGTTGTTGTGGGATATCAAGTTTGGAGAGTATAGTAACAATAAAATTAATGCAAAGGATAACTCTAAAAAAAATTTTTTTTAGAGTGATGATAATCCTTGAAAGTGATTGAGAAATGTCTTAGGAAGAACCTAGGTGGCACAGGATCGAAAAAAAGCAAATACTGAGATATATGAATTGCATTTATTCTAACGTTTCGGCAATCTTTTTGCCATCTTCAGAGAGTCAATGCTGTCCAGTTGTTCAGTATTATTGTGAAAATGTGATATAAAATAAAGTGAGAATCTAACATCACGTATATTATTCTTTAGCTTTTAACTGATAAAACTTTTAAAAAATTTTAGTAAAATAGTTAACAATTTACATTTTTATACGTGATGTTAGATTCTCACTTTATTTTATATCACATTTTCACAATAATACTGAACAACTGGACAGCATTGACTCTCTGAAGATGGCAAAAAGATTGCCGAAACGTTAGAATAAATGCAATTCATATATCTCAGTATTTGCTTTTTTTCGATCCTGTGCCACACAGGTTCTTCCTAAGAAATTTCTCAATAAAATTAATAGAACGAACTCATTGACGACGAAAAATAAAATCATGGTTTTATAAAGCATTTATTTTGTGTTCGTTTTGAGTTCATTTTATTAAATCTATCAATTTTATTCTTAATACACTCTCGAAACTTGATATTAGTGATTTTTCCCACAATCACGAACTTCAAATCTACATTGAAATGTTTTTGTTTTTTTTTTTGAGGTTATCAGTCAATTTTGTTTTCTTGGTATAATATATATTTGTTTTTTGTAAAAATGACCATAGTAACGCAGTTATCTTTTCGTCGCAAAATGAAAATCAAAAATTTTCATGTGTGCAACTATAAGGTTTAGTACTATAAGAAAAATGTAAAGTCAGAATGTATTTGTATTCCCGTAAATAAAGCTTTTTAGTAGATCGTCTGTCTCAAGAACTCTATAACGATCGCCTAAAGTGAAAAAAATTAAAATTTTGTGTTTGTTTAGTCAAAAATGTTAAATATTAATTTAAATTGAGTAACAATCGACTATATTATACCTATACTATATAAATTAAGTTGATAAAATTAAAACAAGTTATTTTTATTTAATTTAAAATGTATGTAACATTAACTTACAAGTAACGTTCGAATCTAAATATATTTCTAAATAAATAAAATACGGTAATGTTTACGAAGTCCGTCTCCGATTTTAATATTTTTTTGAATAAACATTCAAATCTCAAAGATAAAATCTATTTAAGTAATTGCATTTAAACAGGTAATAATAATAAATCCTTATTATTCCATTTGAAACGATGATCATCAAGAAAAGCGGTTGAATGTTTTAAGAATTTCTGACAGAAAATAAAATAAAGAATTATTAAAGTCACTCTAGCAGATGTTGTTCAAAGAGAATTTTATTACAAAAATATTTTTAGTCGACGACTCCGCAACATAATTTTACTTTGGTGAGTCGACGCGTTAAGTGGAACAATGCAGTTAAACTTTTGCTGCCATATTTTAGCATTCTGTTTATGTTACAGCGCCGTGTCTATCAGACAACAAAAGCCTTAACACGGTGTCCTGGATGAGCGAAACGTGTGTCAAGTAGGACAACCCTCCGAGCCATCATACGTTTTATCCAATTGTATTTTTGCGACCGGCGTCGTTCCAACTATTCGTTTCCTGATTTATAGGCCGTGGCTCATTGATATTTCAACCTGACGTTTCACCTACAATTGCGGTAGACATTAAAGGCGATGTATCAGCGGGTGAAGTTTGTCGACGACTGGTGTTGTTCCTTCTTTTATGCTTAGCGTGTTAAAGTTCACTGCTCGGTCGTAGGTCGCTCTTCTGTAATTGAACGTTCTGCTCAGTTGTTTTGTGTGCCACAGTGCTGGTGTCCAGGTTTTAGACCTTCATCTTTTTGATAGAAATTCTATGGTCTCTCTGTATATGCGTGGATTGTAACTTGGGTTACCTCGAAGAGGATTTTGTCGTTGTTCAGCTATTGCAAATTTTTCGGTGTGTCTCAGTCTACAAGTTCTTTAGTGCTCTGTTATATGTGTCTTTACGCTCCGCTTTGTAGTCCCAATGTACAGTGAACCACAGGTGCAGAGAACGAAGTATATTTCAGGTGGGGGTTCCTTGTATCCTTGGCAAATCTTCGGCACTCCTGATCCATTTTTGTTGGCCTGCTGGCTGTTTTGATATTATACTTCTCCATAGAAGTCTGCCGATGCAACCCCTTGTGTTCCTAATAAATGACATGCTCTTCCTCTTTGACCTTCTTGACTTACATTCTTTGGAATGGCTTCAGCATCACAGGACGTCAGAAGTGCACGCAGTGAATATTTTGAAGTAAAACTTGTTTAGTCGCCATGGAAATAATTTTGTTTCCTTGCCAACACACTACCCACAAGCCAATTCCGATTAGATCCCTGCTAACATCTAATTTGCACAATTCGTTTTTTCGTTACGTTATTGCAACGAAAAAACCTACACAGTTTTCATGTATGATGTTCGTGATTTACTTGTAAGCCGCTGAACCAATTTCAATTTGGAATATTCAAAATGAGCTGTTAGCGGGGAATGAAGAGACCAGTGGGTTGAGGGAGGAGGAATTTTAACGACACGCCTCTTTTTGTTTAGTGTTTATTTGGTTATAAATGTTTACCTATGATGTTTCACTAAAGAAGTGCAAGGTTTACATAGGGTAGACGACTAGTCATTGGACATTACTAGTCATTGGACATTACTAGTCATTGGACAGAACACATTTTCATTAGCTATAATAATAATAAGAGCGATACTAAAGCAGATTTGAATGACTCATTTTATGAGTCATTCAAATCTGCTTTAGTATCGTTCTTATTATTATTATAGCTAATTAAAATGTGTTCTGTCCAATGACTAGTCGTTTATCCTACATCTAGTTTTTATTTTCAGGTATGAAATACAACTGCTTATGCAGGACACCTTGTAATACTTCGTTGGCGTTGTCCCATCTACAAAATGCCACTTTTATTTTATAACAAGCTTCCGTCATTCTAAGCTGCCTTCATTTTATAATATATTAAGATAAAAATTTCTCTCTCAATTTACTCATCTAAATTTCATTTAACAAGTGCGTCTTAAAACAATATTCTCGCTTAAACTGAGAGATTTTTTTATATGATCATTCTGTGTATTTAAGATTTTTTTTAATTTCAATTTTAAAACAGTACTCAGGTTCTGTTTATCACCAACAGCCAAAAGTTATTTAGATCCATCACCAGTTATTATTATAATCATTTGAAAATCAATTGAAAATTTTTTACCAGTACTCGGATCAAAACCTGAGAACTGGGGGCTCGTAATAGAGGAACCAAGAAAGCGTTACATATAAGCAACAGTATTGCTGTATGCTTGAATATTCTTAAATTCGTAATCTTTTCAATAAATCTGTATGCAGAAAAAAATCTGTATTGACTTCTAAAAAAAGCCAACTTAATCTTGAAAATATTTATGCAAGTATTCCAAAATTGTGAAAACTGAAATTTATTATCTGAATTAGTACCATTTTTTCACTTGCAGAGGCGAACTGATAATAGTAGTTTATATATCTAGTGGCGTAATCAAGTTTATTACTCACGAGTAGTAATATTATGTTGAAGCGTTTGCTAGCGAATTTTAATAGCCACACAATGGTCATCATTACGCCCGAGTTATATGTTATATTTTTTTCAGTATTTTCAAAATTTTTCACCATTCATTTATCTCTATAGTCAGTAGGCTTTGTATAGTGAACATACGTGGGTTGATCAATAATACCCGCATTTGGCCACGATTTTTTGGGGTTCAAAAGGAATCATTCTCATCGATTTTCTGCAATAAGGAAGAACAATCACCGGGCAGTACTACTGTGAGCTGTTGGACAGATTCAATGAGAAATTGAAGGAGCCACGGGTACTATAACGAAGAAAAAAATGCTCTTTCATCACAACGCACCAGCTCTTTCGTCTTTGATTGTCGCGGTCAAATTACACGAACTGCATTACTCGTCCAATCTGGCACCCAGCGACTTTTTTCTCTTCCCTAACTTAAAGACATGGCTTGGAGGAAAAAAATCGGCTCAAATGAAGAGGTAATCGCTAAGACAGAAGCGTATTTTGCAGGTTTTCACGAACCACTTTTTTTCAGCGGATTAAACAAATGGTACGAACGTTGGGAAAAGTGTGTAGACCTGAAAGGAGACTACGATGACAAATAAAAAAATTGTGTTGAAAAATATTGCGTTATTATTTCAAGAACGGGTACTTATTGATCAACCCACGTATGATGTCTGCTATGTACAGACAGTTAGCTGCTTGCGTGTATAAGATTCGAGGATAATTGTCCGGCTTGGAATAATAAGAGAAATATTGAACTTATTGAATTTTTCGTTAGTTATTATTATAATAATTAGTGTATTTGCCATATGGCAACATACACTATTGGCGTCGGTCGGATGGCGGGACCTAGGGTCGGACCAAAATTTCTCGACGTTTCATAACCTCCTAAACACTTTGGCACCATTTTTGAAAATGTACGGGCAATAACTTTCGAAAGACTTAATTGATTTTAACGAAATTTGGTCCACGTATTGAAATCCATCATCGCCAGAATCCTATTTAAAATGGGCGTAATCGGGCCATTTTAAGGGTAGTTTTTAAGGGTTGAAAAATGTTTTTGGGCCCCAAAATACCGAAAAAATTCTCAGAATCGTTTCAAAATTCATATTTAACCCGTTAGTAGCAATTAAAAAGTGTCTCTAAAATTTTAATAAAATCGGCCCAACAGGACCGGACTTAAAAATTTTTTGAAAACACTAATTTGTAGAAAGTGACTTATTTATTCAAGGGTGTATTTAATTCGATGTAGACGTTAGATTGACAATAATATTGCAGTTAAGAAAAAAAATGTTATTTTAAGGGGTGTATTAAGGAGTCAAATTTTTTATTTTGCCCAAAAACCGACTTAAGTTTGCATAATAAAGCCACACTGCCTGTATAAGCAAATACACTATATTGTCGGCAGGGTTTTGGCACTGCGACCCGGGTTTTTTGAATTGTACTTTACCACACTAGCATGTAATGGATCACTTTACATGCCTGTATATGCGCATGTAAAGCAGCTATTTTATATGCGGTAGTGCAAAAAAGTACAAACGATGCAGCCCTTAAACTGAAGACAATAATTATTGAGTTTATGTATTTATTCGAAATGTAAGAAATAAATCATAATTATGCTAAGTTGTATTTTGCGGGAAGAAGCAAAAGGTAATATCACAAATCATTTATTCAAAAGAGCTCTGTCACCGCCATCCAACCATTATCTTCAACAAAAACCAATTTAATCAGAAATTTACATTTTTCGTAACGGGGACAGATCGTATCCAACGAAACAGGGAAAAGGTGTAACGCGCATTCAGCACGTTTAAGTGGATACCTACGTACTTATTCGCGGTAGGGCTAGTAACTACTTAGCATTTTCTATCGACCTGCAATTTTATATCCGGAATTTTACCTGTGTAAAAAGTTTTATCAGATTAAAAATTATTTTTTGCACTATCCCCTATAAAATAGCTGCTTTTCATGTCTGTATAGCGGCAGCAAAATAATAACTTTCACACTAGTGCTATGAACTAAAACATTGGTTTTAGTTCATAGCACTAGTATCAATGAAGGTGTATAAAGATCGGCCTTTTTTCGCACATCCGATGAAAAACGGATCTCTTGGTGTCTGTCTGTATGTCCGTCTGTCACAGTTTATTTTCTCCGAAGTTATTTGACGAAAAAAGTCCAAATTTGGTATCTAAATAGAACTGAATGACTCAATCACAGACGTATAGCGTAAATAAACGGATTCCGATTTTGGGGATTATTTTTGTCTGATTTTTGTTTCGTAAAAATATCTAAATATTTTATATTTCAGAGAGTAAAAACCAACTTCCAAATGAACTGGGACATACTTATTAACAGTGCCCCCAAACAGACGAAAAAAAATCAAAATTCGTAAATTTTTGTGTGAAGGAGGAGTTAAAACGACTCATTCGAATAATAATTACTTCGATACCATTTGACTTAAAAACACGAAAGACTTAAATCGGAGAAATACGCATTCGACAAATTTTCGATATTAGCATCCCAAGGGGTGAAAACAGTAGTGGAATCTTTCGTGAAATTGCTTGAGCTAGAAGCATGAAAACCGAGAAATATATACTTTGGAAGAAATTACACTTCTCGACGACTTTGTCTACCCAAGCATAGAATACAGTGCCAGCCGCACGCATTGTCTAATTCATAAATAGCGCGTCAGTCGTTAATCGTGCTCTATCTTTTCCTTCTTCAGTCTACTTTTCCTCACATGGATTTACGCATACCTACTATAGAAGTTTTACATTAAAATTAAACTTAAACGATTTTGTCTTGTGACCAGAAATACATTATTATTACGCCTACTTTTTATAAGTATTACGTTTAACGTCGTTTTTATACAGCGAAGAAACGTATAAAAAGAAAACAACGATTGAAAAGTTGTGAAACCTATTAGGATATTATCAAGACAAAAATGGCGGCGTATCCGGAACACAGCTACAATGTATGGAAATCTGCAGCTGAAACATTATATGATGATGAACCGAGTTGATTTTCTTATCGCTGTGTAAGAAATGCTTAGCAAAGTACCGGAACACAGCGCGATGTGCACAATATAGGTACAGTTAAAATAACGTATTAACCTTCTCAGGGTTGAACGAGCTACACGAAGCATTACTATGTAAACAAAAAATCGGTCACGTGCAAGCTCTTGTGTGTTCTATTGTCAAACTTCAGCGGTTATAAATAAGCAAATTAATCGTTTATGACAATTTAATGCGCTATAGAATTTTTCAATTATAATATTTTTTTTGTCTGTTTAGGCTTTCATATTATTTACTAAAAAGATTTTTTTAAATATATAATAAAGAATAAGTTAATATAAAAAAAACCCGGGTCGCAGTGCCAAAACCCTGCCGATAATATAGTGTATTTGCTAATACAGGCTGTGTGGCTGTATTATATGAATTTAAATTCGTTTTTGGGAAAAATAAAAAATTTAACCCCTTAATATACCCCTTAAAATATTTTTTTTTCTTAATTGCAATATTATTAACAATCTAACGAGTGTACCGAATTAAATACACCGTTCAGTAAATAAAGTCAAATAACTGTATAGATACAGTAGGTACTCATTTTTGTACAATAAAAATACATATTCTTTCGTCTGGGGAAAAGAAAAAAATTGTTATGATACATAATACATATTTTACAAAATGAAATAACAAAAGCATTACCCTCCTTCTGGCGTAGACAGACAAAAACATGACGACAGTTTAAATATTTTCTGAAAACTGAAATTTCCTCTTTCATACATACAGACCTAGATCAGTCCCATAAAATTACGAAAAATATCTAAAAAAAAATGAGTAGTACATAGTCAAATTAAAATTTAATGTGATTCTACACTCAGTGTTTTTGTTTTGTAGTTTAAATTTTTAAGAGATATTTTTTAATTAAACTTTTATAATTTAAATATAAAATAATAAAATATTTACCTGCGTTGCAGAACGCATTGTCAAAAAATCTGTTCTGACGATGACCTTAGATATTGATAAATATATTTACAGTTTTTATACATGCTGGAGCAGTCTAGTGTCGTTAAATTCTCTTGTAGAACATTAGATTCTACTTGCACAAAAACAGATGATTGACCTACATAAAAAAAAATTTCTTTTCATGCTAAATTTTTATAAACACACGTTGAAAAATGTGGTTTTGAAATGGAAATTGTAGAAAAAAACTCTGTTGAATAGATGTAACTATACACAGTTTAAAAAAGCATATCGTTTCAATCGATCAATTATTTTTCGAGTAGGATCTATTTAAAATATCCAATACTATTCTTTTGGAGAAATATGTGAAGTCACAAGCTAAGGTCATTATAAAATCCGATTTTTTGGCAATACCGTTTGCAACCCAGCATTAGTATATAATAGAGAATGTTTTCTACATTTTTATCTCCAAATTGACTCAATATGTGTGTAGGTACTTTGTACACTACCAATTTCATGTAAATGTAGAATAGACTGCTCTGCAGTCTGTTTATTATATTTTTTTTTATTTGTTATTTCACTATCTCAATTTAGATTGAATTCTCAAATGAACACACATGATAAAATATACAGTGTGTAAACGGTAATATGAAACATATATTATATATTATTAATAATTTTTTTTCTTTATGTCATTTTGTTAGTTTTTGTACTTATATTATCATTCCAATCCACTAGTAGGGAATAGTATTAATTTAGGTCAAAATTCACTTTTCAAAATTTTACAATATTTTTTCGTTTGAGGTCTCTCGAGACCAACAAACATATTTTTGGAATATGTTTGTCTGATAGTCTGTGAGCACGACGATACAGGTCAAATGGAGAACTGGATTGAAACCAAATTTTAGGAGGATGTTTGGTATGCAAATATGAAGGCCCCTTTGTCTTTGGAGAAAATTGGCGCATGCGCCAAAGGAATATGTACTATTACATTGTTTTTTCTCATATACTTAATGATATACTTTTCCATAATGATTTATGTTCTATTTATTTTTCTAAGAAAGTGTTGTAAAAAACTTTTTTTCTCTAAGCTTTATAGTTTTGGAAATATTTTGAAAATAAAAAAATCAGCTTTTCTTATGTTCTAAAGTTTTATTGATATGCCAAAAATAGTTGACAAGCATGCTTCAATAGGGTATTTGCAGGTGATCAAAATATTTACTATAATATGTCAAATGTGAATATTTTTAAAGCTGGAATGATTGTGTCGCCCAATTGGCTGGAATTTTATGTATTTGAACATTTTAAACTTTCATTAAATATTTATAAGCGCAGAAATTCACTACAAGTAATTACGAATTACGACAAAAGCAATACTTACATATCGACTTTGATACGGCTATCAGTGATATTTAATCACAGTTCGTGCAAATAAATTCGTCCGTCAGTTTCAATATGATTCGCTGAATGAGAATCGATATCATATCATATAAATAGACAGATAGATAGATAGATTTATTTACCACATTGACAAAAAAATGTATGGCAAGTCCATAAAAAAAGGATTAAAATTGCACATTAAAAAATCATTTATACGATAAAATTCTCTGTTTACCAGATCATTCTTTAACTTTCTTTTAAGGTTTGCAGTGGCAGTGATTTGATCACATTTGACAGATGCTTGTAAAGTTTAAGGCAGTTGTATGAAATATGAATGACGCGATAACCGCAAACCGTGATCACAGTCACAGTTTGTAATCACTTATATTTGAAAATCGCAATCACGAATCACGTGGTGATTGAAACGTAGCAGTTTGACTCATCACTAGTCGCGTATTTAAAGAGAGTCGACTGTATACGTAAGGTAGGCATATTTAACGACATATGGCAATGTGTAAGCGCTTATCAATTTTTAAAACTTACAAACTAAATCCGAGAATATACGGCGGGATCTCGGAGGGCGGAAACACTAAAGTCATACATTATTTATCTGGAGCTCTGTATGAACAGCGGCATTTATACAGAAAGCATCCCGCCATTCTATTTGATAAATCTGCCAGCTTTAAAGAATTGCCTTTTATATACACATATCTGTGACCGAAAACAAAAAACGCTTATGTCGAATATATGCCAAAGATGATTTCATTTCAATGGATAGCTTTAACAATGTCTTACGCAAAAATAATTCTGAGGCATTATTCTACAGTTAATACTCGGCTTTAAAATGCGTAATCGTACTACCAGTTAATAAAAGTATGAAAATCAAACGCAGCCTACAACTGGATGTTAACATACTCAAAACTGAAATGTCACATTTTTTTAAATTATGTGAAAATCAGTCAAGTCAACAGTAGTTTTCATAAACTACTTATCAGTTACCATTAGAAGTATATGAAATGGACGTGCCGACAGTAATTTCTGTTTAAAAAGTACATCACAATAAGAACTTCGTTGTCGTCGATCACACATGTCGCCTTTTTCAAAAATGAGCTCGAGTCAACGAACAGACCGGAATTTTGTCGTATATTTTGAACAGAAGGAGTCCGACTAATCATTTTGAGTTTTTGTTTTGTCATTTTACTTCCCAAATCGTCGAGGTCCTGCATTAGAAGTTTCGATTCGAAATTATTCAAATCGGTGCAATTGCATTGACTCTAAGTGTCATAGCTTTTTGGCCACAGATATATAATATATATGTTATACTTTGTGAACACATATATATATAAAAGTAAAACGCATTACACGACCGTAGCTGCAGCATATGGCGTTGTGTTCTATCCTGTTACGAAAGATCAATGTCCAGGCTTACTACGTGTATCCCAAGTCGTGACGGCGTGCGTTTGTTAGCTAAAAGATCACATTTCATTGTTTAGGTTGTCTTCGTTCCATCTGTGAAAACATGTGCAGAACACACTCGATACCTACATTTTTTGTCCAACTTCAAAAATTTGATTATTTTTCTTTTGAGCGACTTTTTTAAGGCAGTTCTATTCTTTTTATGTGTAAGCATCTTATACTGCGGTGAGGGCCTAATTCAATGAATCTGCAACGGAAGTGTGTAAGGGGAAATCAACTCTGCGCAGTCGCTTGGCTGCCCATCTACGAACTTTATACCAGAATCCTATAGTACTATAGAGTATGGAAAAGAATATCTAATAAAATATATAATACTGATGTAAAGGAATGAATTACTGGTTAATTAATCGGTTATATATTCGCTTTTATTTTCCCATTTTTAAAGTACTTACGGCATTCTTTGCTGGGGTCAAACAGGTCTTCATTGTCAAAAAGTATTTATGAAGCAAAAAATTATTATGAGGTACATGTTTGGATTAAAAAGAACTGATTCTTGTCTTCCATAATTTAAACGTCACAATATCATGACTTTACCATGTATTTTCATATTTTACGCAGCTTTATATATAAAAAAGAATTGTCACCATTTAGATACAGTAGGTAACATTCATGCTTATCCTACACGATATGGCGATGCATTTAAACTGCCAAAGTGTAATACGGCAGCATATCATAACAGTCCAAAAAATTCCTCAATTACTGTTTTTAACAAACTGCCTAGAGAAATAAAGGACATTGTGGTTATTAACAAATTTAAAATAGCCCTCAAAAAATTTTTACTAGATATGTCTTTTTATAGTATAAATGGCTATTTTTTGTAACAATATATGTATTTGACAAACCAAGCATCATTTTGTGGTTCTTTTGGCAATAAACGTATAATTATTACTATTATTATTAATTTATTATAAATAGTCGCGGCGATTTATTATTCTTATACATGGCAGTGCAGAAAGTTTTGCGCGTGATTCCGGGTGAGATTTTAATTTTATAACCAATATCTATCTACATAAATATAAATGCATTATTTAATTAATTCCTTCGATTCTACTGTTGAAAACTGCTCTACTGTTTTGTTTCTTTGTTGTTCTGAGAAACAGAAACCGGAAGTCACCATTTTGTTTTATAGGTAGCCGGTAAATTAACCAGTCAAAATGGTTACTACCATAAATAACCGGTTATTTTACAACACTAATATACAACAATATAGTAGAGCATAGAGTATTGAATATAGATAGAGTATATAGTAACAACAGACCTTATGTTTATTCAATTCAGTGTGATTTTTCTATAAGAACGTTTTATTTGAAACCTTATAACTTATACAGTAATCCAAAATTAAAAAAACCCGGGTCGCAGTGCCTAAACCCTGCCGGCAAGAAAGTGTATTTGCTTATACAGGCAGTGTGGCTTTATTACGCGAACTTACGTTGGTTTTTGGGCAAAATTAAAAATTTGACTCCTTAATACACCCCTTAAAATAACATTTTTTTTTCTTAACTGCAATATTATTATCAATCTAACGTCTACACCAAATTAAATAATAAGTCACTATCTACAAATTAGTGTTTTCAAAAAATGTGTAAGTCCGGTCCTGTTGGGCCGCTTTTATTAAAATTTTAGGGACACTTTTTAATTGCTACTAACGGGTTAAATGTCAATTTTAAAACGATTCTGAAAATTGTTTCGCTATTTTGGGGCCTAAAACATTTTTCAACCCCTAAAAACTACCCTTAAGTGGCCCAATTACGCCCATTTTAAATAGGCTTCTGTCGGTGATGGATTTCAATACGTGGGCCAAATTTCGTTAAAATCGATTAACTCTTTCGAAAGTTATTGCCCGTACACACACATATATATATTATATATACGTATATAATATATATATATATATATATATATATATATATATATATATATATATATATATATATATATATATATATATATATACACATATATATAAACATTTTTAAAAATGGCGTCAAAGTGTTTAGGAGGTTATGAAACGTCGAGAAATTTTGGTCCGACCCCTAGGTCCCGCCATCCGACCGATGCCAATAGTGTATGTTGCCATATGGCAAATACACTAATAATATCAAAGTCCACCGGACACTGTAGAATCATGTCATATTGCACTGCGGTTACGCAGTCGGTTCAAAGGTCATCATTTCTCGGATCCATCGTTTGTCCACTCGTCACTAAATTTGTCGTTTGCATGTCGCATTTTGAAATTAAAAAATCATCTACTATTTGTAACGACCGACGTTTGTTTCCGGTACTGTTTCGATTTTAAAGATGAAATCACGTCAAAAAAATATAATAAAATAATATTCAGCAATTACGTTGTGATAAAGTTTAAAAATCACTTTTTTATTCATACATATAATATTTTTCTGTACAAGCGGAAAAAAGCTTAATACATGCTTTGATAAATTGTTGCGTAGATTTGTGATAATATATTGCCACGATGTCCAGTCTTTTGTTGTAAAAATGAAACGCCGTGTCGTTTGTTACATTCAGCACAGCTGTCCGAGTTTAGTGGAAATGAAATTCAGCCGTCGCCGTCGCTATTGTATAGCTTAATTAACTGATTGCCTTCTACTAGCTTTTTCAATACATTTACCAAACAGACTATTCCACATACAACCTATATTTACATATTATAATTAATTATTTTCATTTTTCGGAAACAACTAATTAAAATTTATTATATTTAAAACATAATATTGAAATACAACAGAATCCCAATTATTCACGAGGGTCCGAATGGCATGCACGTGTTTAGAAAAAATGATGAAACAATGTCGGCGACTCCCCCAGTTCAGCATTAGGCTGCACATACATTGGATCCGTATTACTTCAGATCCGATGTCGACCGATATCGAACGACATCGGAAGAAAAGCAATCATCAAGATTATAATGTATAGGTGCCTACATTGGAAACGGAAGCCTGATACGACAATAGCTGATGGTTGTTATTAACGCAACGATGGGGTGACCCATTAAACGTGTTTGTTTCCAGGCCAGTATCTCATATCGACGACGCGTATGTCGTAGGATAATTGAAAAAATCGTATTTTCGCGAAAATCCGAGGACTTTTGCAAAAAAACGGATAATTGGAATCCGGTTTTTTGCAAACGTCTTAGGATTTTTGCGAATATCCGATTTTTTTAATTATCCTGCGACACATACATAATAGGTGTGTTTAGTATCGTGTTAACACTTTTTACACTATTGCGTTTGTTGTACAAAGGAGTCAAATTACACTCATCTGTTTGATATCTCAGTGTCGAACTAAAAGAGTAAACACTAGCAATCCTGATTCTTGAGCAGGAGTACATAGAGAAGACATATGCAGTCGCATTTCGACTATTATTAAAAGAGGTACATTTTTCACTATCCTTTTTAGTGTATTTGCCATATGGCAACATACACTATTGGCGTCGGTCGGATGGCGGGACCTAGGGGTCGGACCAAAATTTCTCGACGTTTCATAACCTCCTAAACACTTTGGCACCATTTTTAAAAATGTTTATATATATATGTATATATATATATATATATATATATATATATATATATATATATATATTTATATATATATATATATATATATATGTGTACGCGCGATAACTTTCGAAAGAGTCAATTGATTTCAACGAAATTTGGGCCACGTGTTGAAACCCATCACCGCAAGAAGCCTATTTAAAATGGGCCTAATCGGGCTATTTTAAGGGTAGTTTTTAGGGGTTGAAAACTGTTTTTGGGCCCCAAAATACCGAAAAAATTCTCCGAATCCTTTCAAAATTGAAATTTAACTCTCTGGTAGTGATTAAAAAGTGTCCCCACAATTTTAATAAAATCGGCCCGACAGGACCGGATTTACAAATTTTATGAAAATACTAATTTGCAGATAGTGACTTATTTATTGAAGGGTGTATTTAATTCGGTGTAGACGTTAGATTGATAATAATATTACAATTAAGAAAAAAATGTTATTTTAAGGGGTGTATTAAGGGGTTAAATTTTTTATTTTGCCCAAAAATAAACTTAATTTCACATAATAAAAGTATAAAAACCAGACGGCCCTATACAAGCAAATACACTATATTGTCGGCAGGGTTTTGGCACTGCGACCTGGGTTTTTTTATATATATAATTTTTTTGTGTCGTAAAATGAAGCTGTTTTAATATAAATAAAAATATTTTTGAAGCTGGAATAGTTCTGTCGCCCAATTGGTTGGATTTTTTTCTTAAATTAACTAAGGCCTTCGAATGTTTGTCAGTGTCATTTTTAAACAGCCTGCGTTGTACAATAAATTGAAACTTATGTACAAATTATTTCATTATGTATAACAATGTTTTCGAGTGAACTTTAAGAGAGTAAGACGGAAAGAACGGTGTCAAAAAGATGATGAAAATATATAAGGTATATTGAAACAAAAGACTTGCATTTTCATTAAAGCTCGGAACAAGGGATTAACAAAGAATGGGATGAACGTCAGTGCACTCAACTTAAAAGGAAAACATTTATATTCATTAAGAAACTGAAAAGTAATAAAGTCCATAGTTACCAGTCTTAAACTGTAACGGAAGTTTCAAGAACAAGTTATCACCTTCGTCGTTTGATGCAAAACTCCCCTTTTTGTCACCCGGTAAGGGTTGACGGTTCTATTTTGCGTGCACTAGCACTCCTTTCGCTAAATTAAACACGTATTATACAGTTTCAGAAAGGTGTCTTGAACTGGTAGCTTTGGTCTAAGTTATTGTTCCGATCCTTACTTATTTACAGACATACTATACATTCAGCTTTACATAAGCCAATTTTAAACCACCAAACTCTTAGTCCAAGGACTCTTGACCATAAATTTTTGTAAAAACTAATATTTTGGGAGTGGCTAGTATTTAGGGTGTAAATAAATACGCTGCACCTAGCTGACCGGCATGGCTTATTCCGGGTACGATTTAAAATCAGGTAAGTTTTACAAAAAAAATTACAGAAAAAATTAAATTTGAATAAAATTATTAAGTAAGTCAGTATTTTTAACATAAGTTTGCTAAGAAGAAACTTCAAAGTAGTAATTTGCCTTCCCGTAATTCGAAATCTCATGACGCGCTGTAAAAAAATATTAACGAGTATCACGTTTTTTATTAAATTTTTAGGGCAAAAATATATGTATTTTGATATTTTTAAACACCAAACCAAATTTTGTGGCAATTAATGCTTAATCACAGCTAATAAAAACAATATTAAAATGAGTTTGCGACGACAGTTCGAGAATTCCCGAGAGCATATATTTCAGTCTGAGGGATTAGTTACATTAACAATATGTTAAAACTGTTTTAACATCCTAAGCGACGCGGGGCACCAGTGTTTAGATCACTGTGTATTAGATGCATTTCATATCGTACTCCAGTGTTAACACTTGTGACACTATTGACTTTGTTACACAAAAGTGTACGATACACTAATCTAAAT
This sequence comes from Venustoraphidia nigricollis, assembly GCA_034508555.1. Taxonomy (NCBI): domain Eukaryota; kingdom Metazoa; phylum Arthropoda; class Insecta; order Raphidioptera; family Raphidiidae; genus Venustoraphidia; species Venustoraphidia nigricollis. The sequence goes on from JAVRKA010000070.1 coordinate 131,631, forward strand.
AGTCTTTCAGCCTTGGACTAAAAGTGTACAGACTAACATTCCAGACTCTTGGGCAAGAACACACAATGTAGTGTAGATTACGAAATACATGCCTGAATTTGATATCGCTAGAACAAATTGATACTTTTGATAAACCTAACATACACTGCTCAGTGTAAATTTTAATATAATAAACCACAGTAAATATTACTCTAGTGTTTGTTTTACCATTAGTTAGGAACCGGTGGCCTATAATATAGAAACCATGGAAACGCCATATAGATAACGCGCTCAAACCCGATAGTTATTCTGAATGAAGATGACAAAAGAAAAGGAAAAACAAAAAAATAAAACACAATACCGATATCGTCGGCAAAACATTATCTGTACAATGACTACAAAAACAGGAAACAATACAAAAACTAAGCGTCTGAATAATCACTGCTTTATTGTATGAAATGGCAATAGTAACGCACACAACTAGCCTACTAAGGATGTAACAATGTATTCTGGAATAGTAGATTGTAAATCTAGTTGCGTAATGTTGTGTATTACGACGAGGCGTGGCATGATGTCAAAAATGAACGATAGGGAGTTTTGACAGTACGAAATATATATGCTATTTTTGCTCGCAACCCTGCAATACTGGTTGTCACATTGTATTAAGAATTTTTCTTTAGCGTTTTTGACAGTTCGATTGTGGAACAAACTGCACTTCTATATTTGCTTGTTTTTGATAATTACTATCACGTCAATTGTTGTTTTCATTTATACATCTAATGGTAGCTGATAGGAATTTTATGAAAATTACTGTAAAATTGGCTAGATCGCATACTTTTGTTTTTCATTAAGCACTAGTACGTAATGGGTCACTTTACATGTGTTTGCACACACTTCTATGAAAAAGTTGCTTTAGCGGTAGTAAAATGACCATTTAAACACAAGTGCTCTGGACTAAAGCAAATAAATGCTATTTTACCAAAACAATAGTAATTTTTAAAAGCGGTCTGTCAGTTATCATTTAACATCGAAAAAGGAACAGAGATAGCAAAGCAGCCATGATTTTCTTAAACAACCCAAATAGATTGCAATTAGCTACACATGCAGCTGTCAAAAATATTAAAGATATACCTATTATGATGTAAAAAACAGTTATTTGATAGGAGGTACGTGTGAAGAATGTGATATTTATCTCGAACGTAATGTTATAATGACTCGTGTGATTATCAAAACTCGCTGCACTCGTTTCTGCATAATTTCCCAACTCGTACACAATAACTGCGTTTTCGTTCTAGATACATAAACTTCTTTTTGTTTGTTTTTCTAACCGCTATGACGTTTTTAATTGGCGCGATAACAAAAAACCCGGGTCGCAGTGCCAAAACCCTGCCGACAATATAGTGTATTTGCTTGTATAGGCCCGTGTGGTTTTATACTTTTATTATGTGAAATTAAGTTTGTTTTTGGGCAAAATAAAAAATTTAACCCCTTAATACACCCCTTAAAATAACATTTTTTTTCTTAATTGTAATATTATTATCAATCTAACGTCTACACCGAATTAAAGACACCCTTCAATAAATAAGTCACTATCTGCAAATTAGTGTTTTCAAAAAATTTGTGAGTCCGGTCCTGTCGGGCCGATTTTATTAAAATTTTGGGGACACTTTTCAATTACTACGAGAGGGTTAAATTTCAATTTTGAAACGATTCGGAGAATTTTTTCGGTATTTTGGGGCCCAAAAACATTTTTCAACCCCTAAAAACTACCCTTAAAATAGCCCGATTAGGCCCATTTTAAACAGGCTTCTTGCGGTGATGGATTTCAACACGTGGGCTAAATTTCGTTGAAATCGATTAGCTCTTTCGAAAGTTATTGCGCGTACACATATATATATATATATATATATATATATATATATACGTATATAAATATATATATATATATATATATACATACATATATATATAAACATTTTCAAAAATGGTGCCAAAGTGTTTAGGAGGTTATGAAACGTCGAGAAATTTTGGTCCGACCCCTAGGTCCCGCCATCCGACCGATGCCAATAGTGTATGTTGCCATATGGCAAATACACTAATAATGTGGGACGACGTCAGTCATCCCTAATACAAGGTTTGAACATTGTTTATTATAGGCGAATAGCTCCGCTATACATGTTTCGATCGTATTGTCTGTACACCACAACATGCAATCCACTCTAGTGCATATTAATTATAAACTGACTGCCAAATGGGCATTCAGTGCACAGTTACTATTCACCAACAATCATTCAACGGTTATCAATATTTTAATGTTTACACGCTCTAGGTATTATATAGCGTGCTTATTAGACAGGTCTCTTTTTCTCTCTTCTCTCTCTCTTTCTCTCTTCTCTCTCTCTTTTTCTCTTCTCTCTCTCTTTTTCTCTTCTCTCTCTCTCTCTCTCAAAATCGTGTCTGTTAAGGTGGCGGTTCGCGCAGCGACAGAGACAGGAGACCGAGACCGAAGACAGAGACGGGAGACCGAGATCGAAGACAGAGACGGGAGACCGAGACAAATGTCTCCGTCTCCGGTGGTCTGTTGTGTAGCGAGACCAAAGACCTCTGTTCATTCAGTTTTGTTGAGTCGTTACGTCAATACTGTCGTGTTCTGGAAAATTATTAATCCACAGCGTAATGGAAAGCCATTCAGTTATGAAGTTACTATTATTATTATGCTTTTCCAAATATTATCTTTCAAATTTTCATCTCTGTATGCGTCAAGTTGAGAATTAAATAGCGCAGGATGTTGTCTAATCATTTCAATCAATTTATCGGTGTCTTCATCAGAAAACGACGTCATTTTTCACAATTTTGCACGTACGTCTCGAGCGAGACGCGAGACAGTACTAGTCCGGGGTAGAGACCGTCTCGCAGTCTTCTGTCTCGCGTCGCGGTCTCCTGTCTCAGTCTCGCTCGCGAACTGACACACATAGAAAACCTAAGGTCAAGTAACGGTCTCCAGTCTCTGTCTCCGGTCTCTGTCTCCGGTCTCAGTGTCCTGTCTCTGTCGCGGCGCGAACCGCCACCTTTACACATTACCGTAAGATAATACTCATTCCTAGAATACATTAGGATTTCTATGCCTAATTGTTTAGTAACCAACAAATTGACCAATAAATAATCAATAAACGCTTAGGCGATTATCATGGTGATGAAATCACTTGGAAGTCAAGACGAAACATTTTAATGAAAACTTACGACACTCACAGTTGCAGAAAGCGTTGTCAAAAAATCTGATTTGACAATGATCTTAGATTGTGAGAGCACACATTTCTCCACATTAAACGCATTGCAGAATTTTAAATTGATCCTGCTCGAAAAATAATTGTTCGATTGAAACAATATTCCTCTTAAACTATGCATACATGTACTTAACATAATTTTTTGTACAATTTGCACTTCGAAACAATTTTTTTCTACGTATTTTGATCAAAATTTAGCTTCGAAAGCGATTTTTTTCAATGTAGATCAAGCATTTGTTTTCATGTGAATACAATCTAATGTTCTAGCTAACACAGAGTTTCGCAACGACATTAGACTGCTCCTGCATGTATGATCACAATCTAAGGTCATTGTCAAATACAATTTTTTAACAATGCTTTCTGCAACCCAGCATAACTCAAATAAATTATTTATATGTGACCTGCCAAATAAGTACACTAATGTTTCCGCCATGGTTCTAGGAATGATTATAAACGTCATGTAACCATTATATTAGTGAAATGCTTAATAGCTTATTCTCACACTTACAAAATAGCTGGTTTTCATGCATGTATACACTTAAAGTTACCTATTACTCACTAGTGCTGTAATGAAATCACAAGAAGTCGATCTCACCAATTCAGCAGTAAGTTTCACAAACTACCAATAAGAAATGGCGTTTTAAACAGAACTAAATTGTGAAAAATGCTGAAAATATACTGAAAATGAAGTGAAGGCAACTGCGTTTTAGAGGCATTACGTGCCAATAACTTAAAACGGCTTTACAAATAAATATTAAGTTTGCTTTCAAGCGCCAAACATACCAGCCTACCAGCTACAGTGTTTTTTTTTTGGTTTCAGGGAACTTCTAAAGTAAAACTTCACTAGAATTGGCAACGCTGTTAAAATTGTATTCATAAATGGTGGAAGCAAAAGTGACAATACCAAATAGCGCCTTTACCTACGAATATTTTCTTTGAAAAACTTTACAACATTGATCTGTTCATTAATTTGATTCTCGGTGTTAACTGTTGTTCACTATTCGAAACTAATAATTTAATTATTCATAATTTTTTTTCAATAACGATTTTTCCTGTTTCGAAATGACTGACATATATATCCAGGCATTTAGACGCAGTCTTACGTCAAAAATAAAAAGAACTTAGGAATAGTCGAGATCATTTATTATTAATCCTAATACACAGGTTCGAAACTGCAAATGTATAAATAATATAACGTTTAAGTATTAAATTGATTGGCGTAGATAAACGCAGATTAAATAATAATAAATTTTAAAAAATACTTACAGTATTTACAGCAATATCTCACCTGAAACAAGAGAAAAGAATTATTATTAACAATAAAATAAAAGCTAAAAAAATCTATTCATTTTTTCACAAGTTTCATCTTGCAATCGCAACTGTTTTAAGGAAAATCAAGGCAGTGAGCTTCGATGTAAGTTAAAGTAACGTACTTGATTTAACAAAAGTTCAATCAAAGAAACCATAAATTCCGACTCAGCATCCACAAATTGAATGTCAATCATCTGACCATACAAGCCCTAAAGTCCACTTCACACGTGCTGATTTTTCCGTTGGATTGGTTGTTTTTTTTTTCGCTGCTGGTTTCCAGACCTGCTGTGGCGCTGGATGTTCTGATGTTTTGTATGCGTATCGACTTCACACGATACGCGTTCTGAAGCTGAATTTGTAGACGGTTTTGTTAGAATGTCAACAAAAATGGAAGACAACGTGATTATAGCTGAAGTTGTTGTGGACAAACAAAAATGATAGCGTTCTTACTAATTTGATAACTCTGTATTTTTGACCGACTTCAAAAAAAGGAAAGGTGATCAGTTCGACATGTATATTTTTAGTGTATTTGCCATATGGCAACATACACTATTGGCGTTGGTCGGATGGCGGGACCTAGGGATCGGACCAAAATTTCTCGACGTTTCATAACCTCCTAAACACTTTGGCACCATTTTTGAAAATGTTTATATATATGTATATATATATATATATATTTATATACGTATATATATATATATATATATATATATATATATGTGTGTGTGTGTGCGGGCAATAACTTTCGAAAGAGTTAATTGATTTTAACGAAATTTGGCCCACGTGTTGAAATCCATCACCGCAAGAAGCCTATTTAAAATGGGCGTAATCGGGGCATTTTAAGGGTAGTTTTTAGGGATGAAAAAAGTTTTTGGGCCCCAAAATACCGAAAAAATTCTCAGAATCGTTTCAAAATTGACATTTAACCCTTTAGTAGTAATTAAAAAGTGTCCCTAAAATTTTAATAAAATCGGCCCGACAGGACCGGACTTACAAATTTTTTGAAAACAAAGCAGATAGTGAGTTATTTATTGAAGGGTGTCTTTAATTCGGTGTAAACGTTAGATTGATAATAATATTACAATTAAGAAAAAAAATGTTATTTTAAGGGGTGTATTAAGGGGTTAAATTTTTATTTTGCCCAAAAACAAACTTAATTTCACATAATAAAAGTATAAAACCACACTGCCCTACACAAACAAATACACTATATTGTCGGCAGGGTTTTGGCACTGCGACCCGGGTTTTCATTTTTTCTTAATGCTTGTTCAGCTATAACTTTTGTATAAAATAAATAAAAATAACTACTAAATTGACAGATTACATTGAAAGTACATAACTTTTATTAATTTATTAACTATATAAACTGTCACAAAATGACAAAAGTATACGCTATACTGTTTTCTGATTGATTCTTCTCAAAGCACGCAGAGAATCACACACTAAAAATAGTTCCTGGTCAAAATTACGAAAACCAGCCTGGGTCCGCAGTCACGTCATAATTTCATTTTTGTAGCCAGCACAAGTACAAATCACTAAACCAGCGTCGTGTGTGCAGGGCTTCAGGAGTGAGTGACTCAAGCCTTTTCAGCAAAACGTCAATACTTACAAACAACATTACACCTATATCTCAATTCTACGATCAACATGTGCAACAACCTTCTTATATTTGGTCCAGTCGGGTTGAACAAAAAAAAAAAATGCGAAAGGAACTCCTCCTCACTGATTAATTATATTTATTGAAAAAAAAAATACGTGTTTTTTTTAACACAAAACTTAAAACAAAATTGTATAAAGTATATGTAATATAAATGCGCGCAAGCAAAATATACCTATGTAGTATAAATGCCCTAAAGCAAAATATACTATTCACTGAGACGTTCGTTTTTCGTCTGCCCCTGTGCCGTTATTGGCAATGATTTTATAATCACCAACGTTGTCGACTGTTAAATCATCAATTTTTTTATCTGTCCCTGAAATTGCATTGCGTTCTATAAGTCATTCCCTGTTCGGAACGTTACACATGGACAAAATCATTTATGCCAAAATGTTTTTTTTTGTAACACCGCACCATTACGCATACCTGTTTTCAAAGTTTGTGAGTACCTACCTAGTGCAATCTACGTGTCCATCAAATCAACGACATTTTTTAGTGTATTTGTCATATGGCACGTACACTATTGGCGTCGGTCGGATGACAGGGACTTGGGCTAGTTGGCTAGTAATAATGATTACACTGGGCGTGTTTACTAGTAGCTAATGAATTCACCGGCTAGTAGGTAGTAAACTCGCTCAATGTAATTGAGCTTTTAATTGAGAAAAAATCGCTTTAATCATAAATTAATTATTTGCAAACTGATTTTTTTAATACATATGTATAAATATTAACAAATAATTTGTTAAGCGAAAACATAACTGTCTTGTGTAAGAAATAAAATGATAAAACCAATGAATAAGCAAGAATGCAATTATTAATTAAAATATATTTAATCCATCAATACAATCGATGTGAACTTCATCTTGTCTCAGCACAGAATGCCCCATGCATCCGTTTACAATCTTTTACGATATCAATATGCACAGTTTATATAACATAAAGAATTACACAAATCATGGAGCAATATAACAGATTGAATAAGATTCATTTAAGATCAGCAGTTCTCAAAAAAAATACAGTAGAACATCGATAAGTTAAAATCCGAGGGAAACGTTAAAAAATTTAAGTTATCGAGTTTTTTACTTATCGAGAATTGAAGTTAGAGAGGTTGTCAGAGTAAAATTTTTAACTTACCGGGGTTTGTGAATTTTATGGAGGATGTATTTAGTTCAATAAAGGTCACATAAATTTTTTATCTATTCATTTAGAATCAATTATTTATTTATTTATTTAAACAATCAATTATTTAAACAAAGAAATCAGTAATTTTTTTTGTTTCAAGCAGTTTTGATTTTCTACATCAATTATGTTTTCTATATTATGTAAAGAAGAAAAAAAAATCGTCGTTAACATCATCATAACGCTCGATAAAAGCGCGTTTAAAATCGTTCACAGCCTTCCTTGCTCTACTGATTGAGATTGGCGGATCTAGTGGCGACTCATTCAAATCTCAATTTTCTCCATTTTCAACTTCGATGTTCAGAATATTGTTTAAGTTACCGAGGTTTTGTGATTTAATTAATGGATGTTTTATGCTTTCAGGGGAAGGGAATTCAAAAAATTTTTAACTTACAGATGTTTTTAACTTATCGAGGTTCTACTGTGTATGAACAAAGACGCAATTTCAAAAAAAAAAAAACAAAAAATTAAAATAACAAAAATGTATTCAGCTTAAAAGTAAATACAATTCATTTTTTGTAGTAATATCGACTTGTCAGTCAGTTAATTAGCGTTTAACTCTAGTTCTGAACATTTGAAACCATCTATATTCGGTCCATCATAATAGCCATCAGTATAGAAGGTAACAGTGCGGTTTATCAAAAGAAGTTTTAAGTCAGCGATTTGGTCACAAGGCAACATTTCGTTGTCGGTTATATCTAAATAACGTAAGTCTGAAAAAGATGGTAAAAGGGGCGTTCCCTTTATTTTAGTTATCTGATTTGATTCTAAATGTAAACTGTATAATGATTGAAGCCCGCCTATTATTTTAAAATTAAAACTTTGTAAATTATTTTCATAAAGATACAGCCATCGTAGTTTTTTTAAACCTGAAAAAATACCATAACCTAACTTTGTCAACTTATTATTGTTTAAATATAAGTCAACTAAATTTACGTTTTTTTTAAAAACTCCTGGCTGAAGGTGTTTAATAGAATTTGACTCTAAATATAAATATTGAAGCTCTGTCAGTTTTGAAAAAACTCCACTTTCAACATCGACTATATTATTTCTTCCGAGATTCATATGCGTTGTTGTATTGTAGTTATGGAAGTCGAAGATATCCGACGATAACGTGGAAAATTTACAGTCTCTGAATATCGCTCGATTTATTTTATAGCTTTGGTCACTCAAAATTCCCATGAATATTTTGTATTCACTGACAGTGGCCTTATTGCAGGAAAGGGAGCCATTTGCAGCTGTGTAAGTACAGGGTGATTGAGCCTGTGCCACGCCCAAGTTTATTATCAATCCAAGGCCCACTACTTGCGCAATGTAAAAGTATAACATTGTTCTGGTCTAAAACAATTAAAAATAAACAAATGACAAACTGTTGTTAATATACAAATGACTGTTTACCAGCTGTTCAATATGCTCCCTTTTCACCCAAATATCTCTATCTTACGAGCAGTCGTGTGTATGTGTGTGTGTGTGCATGTAAATTGCACTTACGTTTTGAATACCTCTCATTTTTATGGAAAATCATATTCAATCTTTGATGTTAATGCTTACAAAAGAAACTAGAAATATGCACCACTCTTCCCATATAACTTTTAGTCAACTTTTTACAGTTTATTTGATCTAAAGAAAAGATTTAATTTCAGATATAAACGAGTAAGTTTTACACAAATTTTTGTACAGGAAAGTTTAATTTGAAAAAAAATCATTAAGCAAGTCAACTTTGTCAGTAAGTTTTAACATAAGTTTGTAAAGAAAAATTCCAAAATGTTAATTTGCCTTCCCGTAATTCGAAATCTCGTGACATACTGTAAAGAAGTATTGACAAATTTCATGTCTTTTGATTCAATTTTTAACTTAATGCTTAATCACAGCTAATAGAAGACAGTAATAAAATGAATTTTGCGACCACAGTTTGAAATTTCCCGAGAGCATATTTTACAAACTGAGAAATCAGTTACCTTAATATAGATGTATAAATATTGACGAATAAAATATACTATGCGAAACATACCTGTCTGGATAAGAACGTGAGAGAGATTTGAACAATTCGACAGTAAAACAATTTAAATTGATTTGTATTTATATACAGCATAGACCAAGTAATTGATATTATTAATGATTATTCAAATGATAACTCACATTGTCATCAGGAAATAAAATTTAAGATAAAAATATAGAAATAATTTATAATTCTCTTTGTTCTAACAATCAGGGATATCGCCAGAAAATTTCGTTTTTAGGGAGAAGAGCAAAAATAATATAAAATCATAACGTATAGTCTGTAATGGTATAATTTTAAATACTCTTGAAGCAAATTTACAGTTTTTAGTCCGGGCTAATTTTCGAGACGGCTCAACTGATATTGATGGCACTTCACAGGCAAATTAAGAGCTATGCCAGGAATTATCTAGACAAAATTTTATCCCAAAAATAATCCTTAAGAAGATGAAGGACGGTATCTGGAAACCTTCACCTTCATAAAAAATACGCTGTATCTCTGAAATTGCTTAAGCTAAACACGTGAGAGTCGGGACAAAATACTCTTCTGAGCCGTTTTTCGAAGATTACCAAGACAGACATACAGACCGACTGAAAACTGAAAATTTGCTTCAAGAGTCTTTAAAATTATTCAGTTATAGACTCTACGTTACGATTTTTTATTATTTTTGCTTTTCCCCTTAAAAACGAATATATTCTGGCGATATCCCTGATTGTTAGAATAAAAGGAATTGTAAATTATCTCTATCTTTTATTCATAAATCTGACAATGTTATTAATCAATAATAATATCGATACGATAAATAAAAAACCCGGGTCGCAGTGCCAAAACCCTGCCGACAATATAGTGTATTTGTTGATACAGGCCTTGTGGCTTAAGGTGATTGTTGGGCAAAATAAAAAAATTAACTCCTTAATACACCCCTTAAAATTACGTTTTTTTCTTAACTTGTAGCGTTTTGCCACATTTTGATATTTTTTTTTGTCATTACAAAAAAAAAACTAATGATTTATTATACTTTTTTTTTAATTCATAGAAATATCTATTGCGGTATTATAAATAAAACATTGATCTTAAACCGATTATATGACGTCTAAGATAAAATGTTCATATTACATAATGTTTCATTTTTAATTTTTGCAAAAATTCTTGCACAAAAATTGAAACGAATTTATTCAGTCAATTTTTAGACGGCTTGGTATCCACTTTCCTATAATTTCCCTCCGTTAAATTATGTGTATTTGTTCATTTATTTTTTTGAAATAAAGTAGAAATATTATATTGTCTCTTCTAGTGGGTAATTTCTATTGTGAAGTATTTTTGTGAAATATTGTAACTGGCTAATTATTCTTTACTAAATTATATTTTCACATCGGTATTTTATTAAATACATTCATTTTTTTATTTTTAACTGCGTTTGTTTATTTGTTTTTTTACATATTATATAATCATTCGTACTCTTTCTTGTAGTTACGTTAAGTAAAACAATAATCATTAATGGGCCCAGCGAACTAATTTACCTTTCTTTATCTTACTTAACGTTACAAACTACATTATTATTGTCGATCGAACGTCTAGACCAAAATTAAAAACACCTTTCAGTAAATAACTCTATCTGCAAACTAGTGTTTTCAAAAAATTTGAAAATTCGGTCCTGTCAGGCCGATTTTATTAAAATTTTAGGTGCACTTTTTAATTGCTATTAAAGGGTTAAATTTTGAAACGATTCTGAGAATTTTTTAGATATTTTTGGGCCCAAAAACTTTTTTCAACCCCTAAAAATCACCCTTAAAACGACCCGATTGGGCCTATTTTAAATAGGCTTCGTGTGGTGATCGATTCCAACATGTGTGTCAAATTTCGTTAAAATGAATTAACTCCTTCGAAAGTTATTGCCCGTACACATATATACCTATATATATATATATATTTTGATGTTCTCTTGTGTAGACGGACTCCCACTTGTTACAACACTGTCAAAAAAAGAAAAGAAAAGACAACAGTCGAATCTGTGTTGTCGGCGTCGCAGGAGGATATCTGTTCTTAAGTTGCTGGGCCCGTTTAGTTTATTTGACAGATAATTTGATATCCGCCTATGGGCGTCCGATCAACACAGACCCTTAGGAAAGCAAGAAAGAAAACAATACAGTGTTTATTCCGTAATTATAATTAACAGTTTTATTAGACGTGCAGCGAGGTACAAAAACCAGTAGCGATTGTTCCGAACTTGGATGTGAGGCGTTCGTATCAATAATACTTTTGCGAAGAAGTAAATTGACCTCAAAGTACTGATTTAAATACAATCGCTTAAATAACTAAAATTATAATAAGGTGAGCTATTGTACTATTTAATAAATAACAGACAACCCAAACGCAACACACAATTACTTCAGTAAATTCAATTAAATATAAGATAAGCTATTTTACTCATTAATTACAGACAACTTAGATATTACAGACAGACAACAGGACAAATAAATAACATAATACAGACTTAACGGAACGGGACAAAATCGGATGCGTCTATACTTCACCAGGTACCGGAACAGAGAGCTTACTTAACTAATATAATTCTACCTTAATAATAACTAACGGAGACGATACTTAAATACTACGGACAGAACAGAACACAATTCGCAAAATACCGACTTAAAAACTACGGAACAGAAACGGATACGTCTATACTTCACCAGGTACCGGAACAGAGAGAGTTGTTATTTTATTTATTGTTTATTATTCCCACGAAACCGTCACCTAGCAAACATATTCATTACACAACAATGTCAGGCTTTATTGTTCGTTGCTAAGTGAGGCATGATATCGTAGTAGCCACGGATATCAGAAAATGCAATACAGAAACACAGCTGCCTATAACTGTTCAGATATAATTAAATTATTAACTATTTATTTAATTAACAATTAAGGTTATACTATATATTCTTGTGACATATGGGCATAATGTCACATATATATATATATATATATATATATATATATATATATATATATATATATATACATATATATATATATATATATATACCTATATATATATATATATATATATACCTATATATATACCTATATATATATATATATAAACATTTTCAAAAATGGTGCCAAAGTGTTTAGGAGGTTATGAAACGTCGAGAAATTTTGGTCCGATCCCTAGGTCCCGCCATCCGACCGATGCCAATAGTGTATGTTGCCATATGGCAAATACACTACTAACGTGATCTATGCTATATATAAATCCAAATCAATTTAAATTGTTTTACTTTCGAATTGTTCAAATCACTTTCAAATTCTTATGAAGCCAGGTATGTTTTCGCATAGTATATTTTATTCCTCGATATTTATACAATCCTCAGTTTGTAAAATATGCTCTCAGAAGATTTCAAACTGTGGTCGCAAAATTCCATTTATTTCTTGCTTCTATTAGCTGTTTCGAAATTTTGAATGCACTGGTTTTGGAAATGCAGAAGAGATATCAATTTTTGAGATGAGTTTTCAAAAAAACTACATCTACTATGTAACCAAAATTCCGAAAAAAAATTGTCTTCAAATTTTAAAGAAAAACGCTTTAAAATGATTCCCCGCATAACCGAAAACTAAGTTGTTTTTTTTTTTTGGTTGTCAATAAATGTGACTTAGCAAGCTTTGTAAGTATGGCACATTTGAGTCCAGAGAAATTCAAATGTTACAGACAAACGAGAGTTCTTATAAGGGTTCCGTTTTTTTCGTTTGAAAGTCAACATAAATCGGACATAAGCTGTTTTTAGTTTAGTCCACAGATGTCGACAACCGGTTCTAACAACTGTCTACAATATAATATAATACACTGATATAATCACTTTTGAAGATAAGATAATATACTTATGTAAAAATAAATACAATAACGCAATCTATTAAAATGAAAAGCCAAAATGCCATAAATAAGTTATATCAGTAGATCGTTTGTTTCACGAATTCGAGATATTTACGGTACCAATTATAGAAATCACTTTTGAAAAAAATGACTTTGATTTTTTTGATAAAGACTAGTTGCTTGGTGTAAAGAATTTCGGTTTTAAATTTTCACTAGGCATTCGTGAGATGTCAAACTTTGAAGCGATTTTTAGATAATGCCTTAAAGAAAACAGAATTTGGTTTGATATTTTTGTTTTCTGAAGGAGGTATTTTTATGTTCGTATATATTTTCCGTCTGCTTAGAAAGTTTAATCTTTCTACCGCACAATATAAAAAAATTTACGAGACGTGAAATTAAGATCAAAATGTGAGAGCTATATTTATATGTAGATCAGAGCTGGTTCCACAAATATGACAGCTCTTGGCTTGTTTGACGTCTAAGGCGTGACATCACGTTCACCATTTCCTCTCGCTCTATTTACTTTCTTTTGTTTTTATGTAAACACAAAATAGCGTCAGTTTACGCCTATACTTCATCGAACTGGTGAAATAATGGAATTATTGAGAGACAGGAAAATCACAAACACGCCAGAACTGAAAGCGCCAATTGGATTTCCAGTTTATTATAAGAATAAAAAATATATGACAGCATTAATTTTATTAGAGTAGATGCAGTCGAAAAAATTACGAACTACTTTCGGATTTAGAACTTGACTCTTTCAGTTTTGCACTAAACGTGCTATCACCTCATAGTGCCACTACAAAAATGTCTGTATAACTAACGACTATTAAAAAATTAAAAATAACAATACATTAACAAAAATATTATTTAGTACTTTTTGCTATTTTTCAAAATCAAATTCATTTTTACTCGATTGCGAAAAAGGAGGAGTTACGTAACAGTCTACGTATGTATGTGTATGCGTGTATATGTGTTCAATCATGGCTTCTAAACTACTAGACGGATTTTGACAATAAGGTGTCTATCGATTCTTCTTGATGACTTGCGTGTTATAGGGTATATTACGTCACCACGGATCCAATATGGCCGTTGATAAACGAAAATTATTGACTACCGAAAAATGATTACCGTGTAAGCCGTAAGCGAGGAGAATCCAAAACTGAAATGTTCAAAATAAAAATGAAATTTTCAAAAAACTAAAACGATAAAAAAAATGTCGAATATGAAAGTAGACGGGTAGCTAAAACAAACATCTTTTAGCCCGACTATGTTTCATATTGGATTTTTTTTTTACTTTTTCATAGTAGAGTTTTCTTTTTAGTTTTAAATAAACACGAAAATGAAACGTGTTTTAATATATTTGACTATAACTTTACCTTAACTCTTTTTCGACTAGGACCTACGAGACATATCGGTGTGAGCATAGAGGTGGCGGAACCAATTAAATCGTGTTTTATCAAAGTATATGTGTGATTCGAAATTAGTAGTGTGTATGTGAAATATCCACTCCACCCACTGCCATTTACTTTACGCAGTGCCATACCATAAAAAAACTAACGATAGTAACCTAACTTGGTAACAAATAGTTTATCGATTCATTTGAAAATTATCTCTTACTTTTAATAACGAATTTTTTTTGTGTTTTAAAAAAGTTTAAAGTACAATTCTTCCAATAACAAACCTTATTATAAGTGTTTACCATTCATGGTTTAGCTCCACCAAACTCTAGAGTAGAAATTCAAAGTCGACCGGGAAAGGGTTAACGTAAAATTTCAATAAAACAGGATGTTTAAAAGCCGCCTTGATGCATGTGCAGTCAATTTTTTGCTCTCTCGATCTTATGTGTATGAACGTGTTTGAAGTTCCGTCCCACAGAGCAGAGAGACCTTCCCACGATTTTCAATTAAACATCCCATTAATCAATCTCGATTCACTGGTTTAGGAGGAGTTCAATTGACAGACTAACAGACAATAATTTATATAGGGGGGAAGAATGTGTCTGGCACACATCAATAACAGTCGCTCTCTTAGTATTTTGCATATGTAGAGAAAATGCAGAAAATCGCACAATACAGTAACTGGAATTGAAAAGACGTCATATATACGGCCATATAGGTATTACAAATATGTAAGATAAATTAGTATAAGATAAGATATGATATTTATTTGCGCTGTTACAAGCAATATGTGCAGTATCATCATACATGGAATTTAAGTACAATTAAAATTTACAGTTAAAATATTCGTTGATAAAATACAGACAATTTTCGGGTAAGTTTTTTCATTGCATGCAAGTTTGAATTGGAGTGACTACCAGTTGTTAAAATGCACTTACGTTTCGGAAATCTCCGATTTCTATCATTTTTTTTTTTCAATTTTTAATATTAATGTTTCTAAATAAGTTACATATATGTGTGCCATTCTTTCTATATGACTTTTAGACATGTTTCTACAGTTAATTTGATCTAGATAAACGATTTAAAATCTGATGGAAGCGAGGAAATTAGCATGTCTCACGCAAATTTCAGGATAAAAATATATATGTTTTGAAATGTTTAAGCACCAAGCAAAATTTTGTTAAGCGTAATTCTTAATCGCACCTAATAAAAATAGTAATAAAATGAATTTTGCAACCACAGTTCGAAATTTCCCAAGAGCATATTTTCAATCTGAGGAATCACCTTAAATATAGATGCTGGATTGCAGAAAGCATTTGCAGAAAATCTAGTTTAACATTGACCTTAGATGTGTGTGGTCACGATCCAAGATCATGTCAAAATAGTTTTGCGGACAATTATTTGTAACCATGGCAACACAAAACAAATCATATATTTAGAGCACTAGACTCGCATTCGGGAGGTACGGATACGAATCCCGGCGGGGGCAGATGTGGCTGGGACCTTTTCCTACTGCCTCTCGCCGAGAAACGATTATTCCTGTATCGGCCATCTTGATTGAGGTTTTCCATGGTTTTCCTCAATTAATTCCAGATAAATATCAAGATGGTTCCTTATTCAAGGCCATGGCCGATTACGTATCAAGCCCCCAGTTCAAAAATTATGTATCCTATCATATAATGCCTTCATTCGCCCATTGCTATTAGTTAAAGTTGAAGTTTTAGAAATGTAGAGAATAACGGGAAGTGGTAAAATGGAAAATAGTAATGGTGCGAATGGCGTCTGTTATGACATAAAAGTCGACAAACGGATGTTAAACGCATTATTATTATTATTCTGTAAATATAATTTTCGCCCCCTATAAAATAATTGTTTTTCATAACTTTATAGTGGTTATAAAATGGTTCTTTTCCACACCAGTGTGTAAAGTAAAACAAAAGAAATTCAATTTTACTAATTCAACAGAAATATCTCTGTCAGTTGCAACTTAAATCCATATGATCAAAAGGGACAGTACAGTAGGCGTTGCCACATGTAATTCCAAGATGGCTGATCTGAAATAGTAAAAATATTACAAATATAAATCAGCTATTTCATAGGAGGTACGTACAAAAAATGTAGTATCTCAATTGTAATGCTTTTATGACTCATGTGACCATTAAAACTCGATTATTATTATTATTATAATCGTTCATTTCAAGAATGTCACACCTCGTACGTAAAACTTCAGAAGTTCGAAAAGTATATCTCTTTCGCTTAACGAAAATAATTTTATCAATTTTTTAATGCTTTATACATATTATATACATATTACATATGCTGCTCGATGAAAAGTTTGACTTAACAATAATTAGAACCCCCAAGGCCTTCACGTCTATAAATTCTTCCTGAGTAGCCGCATATTTTTTTTTTTTTTTTTTTTATAAATAACGTGCGCAGCTACTATGGCTATATGCACGAGTCTAAGTTATAAGGTAAGTATAATATACAATGTCTCTAATATTTGTAAATATTTAGTTGGGTGACACATAATAATGATAAATTATATTTTTTCTTTTAGGTGGGTAAGGTCCAAGAACTTCAACACGCCGCATATTTTTCTATTATAACAAAAACGTGAGCTTTTAAAATTATGTCCACCATTGTTAGTTGACACTATATACTCACAAAAAATAATTATATTTTGGTTATCATCACACATAGAGGTTATAGATTCTTTTTATATTATAGAAAAAATTCTTTCTTTAGGATGATTACACTTCAAAAAGGATAGTATGGATAGTAGACATCTAATGAAATTTTCTTTCCAAAGTAAAATTCGTGTCTCGTGTCATACAAGGAGCGCATGCATAGGTTGAAGGTGTAATTTGAAGACACGCTTTCAGTGTTGTAGTAATAAAAATTTCAGTCATTTTTAATATGTGATTCAGTATGACAAGTAGAGGATATTCCTGATAAGCGTGCAAATGCGGGGCTGTAGACGAAACATTTTTTTGAAGTGAAACTTTTTCGCACGGTAGCGCAAGTTCAATTCATGCGATTGAAAGTGATACGAATCGTTACAAAAAGGATCTAAAGATCAAAGCATGAAGAACCCCGTAGATACACGAATATTGATTCTGTATAGTTCATACTATAAAAATAGACTTTTTTAAAATAAAAATATCAACCTCCTTCAAAAAAGTCACTAAAAAGGTGAAAATAATAATGAAATTTTGAGGTCGGTGCCAATTTTATTACTGAAACTTAAAATTAATAGGCATCTACTTTTATTAAATTGGAACCGACCTCAAAATTTCATTATTATTTTCATCTTTTTAGTGACTTTTTTGACAGAGGTTGATATTTTTATTTTAAAAAACTTTATTTTATTTTTTACTTCTTAGTGGATTTTATTTCGCACATTTTTAAAAAACTACTGAACCGATTTAAGTAAAATTTATGTGGGATCACCCGGAAGATGTGCCCTAAGAAAAGAATCATCATAATCGCTTTACAAATGTTGGAGATATGAGGTAGCAAACATTAAAAAATATGTTCTTTTGACGTCATTTAAAAACGGATGAACCGATTTTAATAAAAACTATATGGAACCACCTGGGATGTATACCCTTTCAAACAAAAAAAGAATTTTCCAAATCGGTTCAGACGTCTTGTGGTGATCGGGGAACATACATAAAAAATAAATACATTATTCATGTTTTTCGTGACATGTTTCATTTTTTCTCGGCTAGGTCCCCTCGCTAACCCGCGATAAGGAACTTCGTTCCAAAAGATTCCGAGGAACTGAGACCCTCCTCCTTTTTTTTTAAAAGTAGTCTCTTTTTCATCAACTATTTCATACTTCACCTATCTTTATTTATATCTTTTTTCAATTTTGTCAATTTTTCAATATTGTCTTTCTTTCATATGAAACCAATGAATTTCGAGACGCGGCGTTTTTTGCAATATGTTTTTTGCAATATGTGTGTATCTCACATTCCTAAGGTTTTCAAAAGTTTCACTTTAAAAAGTCGCGATCGTTCCAAATCGGCTCGAGTCGATCCAGTGCACTAAAGCCACAACTTTAAGATTGCAACTCCGAACGTCGTCCTTGACTACAGCACTGAACGTTCTTATCTAATTTAAAAATATGTAACGTAATTTTCCTTACATAAAGGAGGAAGGACACGCATTTCATTATTCATACGTGCCGTAAATACGTTCTGACATGTGTTTTTGAAACTTTTTTCGCGCTCCAACGCGACGCGAGATTGATGTTGTACTTATCTACTGTATTAAACACAACCATGTTTACCAGCCCGCCATGCTTAGTGAATCGTTAACAATGATTAATGCGCCGTTCATTTTTGTTCATTTATTTTCCATGTCCCGTTTAATTACACCGTTATTTTTTTCATTTTAATTTTGTTTATATAGGGTAAACATACTCTTTCTCGACCACGTACCTGAAGTCGACCACTTTTAGCGTTATGTCCAGTTTAAAGTAGGCGACACCACTGCCGCTAACTAGAGAGAGGGAGGGAGGGAGAGAGGGAGGGAGAGAGGGAGGGAGGGAGAGAGAGGGGGAGGGAGAGAGGGGGAGAGGGAGGGAGAGGGAGAGAGAGGGAGAGAGAGAGGGAGAGAGGGGGGAGAGAGAGAAAGATAGTAGATAGAGTGGAGCCCATATACTTATAGAAATGGACATGGCATTGCCATATATCAGTTGTTTTTCGGTTAACTGAGTGAGGAGATAGAGTATGCGTGGGGCCATATCTATCCTTTTCTTTCCACGCCCGATTGAGTTTAAGGTACTGTTATAAGAGAGATACAGATGACCCCGCCATCGGTTTATCCTTATCTTTCGAGGGAGGATACTTTTTGTACAGCTAGGACACGTCCGTTTCTGTAAGTCTATGGTGAAACCAGTTGACCAAAAGACGTAATTTTAGATTAAAAACACATAATTTTGATTGAGTATTCTGATCATATAAGTATATAATTACTAAAAAATACTATTTTTATACAGAGATGAAGTGGGCCAAAACAGCAAAGCTTCATAAAATTAAAAACCAGCTAGTCTTTCCTCGTATGTCATAAACGTTATTATTATAAATGTCAAAATTCATATAAAATGGTGGCATCTAATCAGTGACCAACAGTGTGTTGATCACACTGTTTATCTAGTAACGAGTCAATTACAGAGATTGCCTCGTTTCGTCTGACAAATTAGCCTATAAGCTTGGAAGTGACGTCAATCTATAATGGCAATATTAAAAATGTCAATTATCTATAGGGTTATGTAAATCTCTAATCTCTTTACGCAATATATAAATATGGAATTAGGATTTAAAATACTAACGTTATAATTTTCTTTATAGCGTATTAATTTACTCTTAATAAAAACTTAAAGTGGTTGACGATAGGTAGTGATTGAACATTAATATATTTACCCTATGTTACAAACAAAGCACTAAATCACGTAGCCATGTTGGACAACATTTTTGCTGAACAATAAACACTGTCTTAACTGTAACACTATCTAAATATCCTTTTATTAATGAAGTACCTATGCATAGGCGTACGCAAAGGACACACAGAGGGGATTATTACCTTTCAGTTGTAAGAAAAAAAAATGTTGAAAATTATATTTTCCATTTGTTTTGAATATTTTAAAAGTGATATCGATTTGAAGGTTAAAATAAATGAAACGGAAAACAAATGAGTGACGACAAAGTCATGAAAACAATATAAATAACGACATTTTATTATCCACGTTCAAAAATAAATATTTAATAATAAGAATAAAATCAACTGCAAAAGTAAGTTTATTTTTTTATACATAAGAAGTTTCACTTCATTCATGTGTGCCGCGACACATGCCTTTTCAGTGTATTTGCCATATGTGGTATATACACTATTGGCGTCGGTTGAATGGCGGGACCTAGAGGTCGGACTCACATCTCTCGACGTTTCATAGCCTCCTGAACAGTTTGCCACCATTTTTGAAAATGTTAGATTATTCGTAGAGAGAAAAAATTGTGGCTCTCAGAAGTAGGTTTTGCGATGGTCAAAAGCAGTAAAGTTTAGGAGAAACTCTGAGCTATCGACCATCAAGTTACAGACAGAATGTTGTACTGAACCTAAAACTAATTAATATCGGTTTATTGTTTTAGTAAATTGTTTCCCAAAATAAGTTGTATTAAAATAGGCATTTATTGTTATAAGGAAATGAATATTTAAAAGCTCAATTTTTACTATTGGAGACGTAATTTCTTGATCTGCCTTATTTACTGCAACCGGTTTTTACAAATTTAATATGTGAATAAGTATTGGAACACTTTTTTTTATTAATTTGCTTATTACGGATAAAACATAACTTTTCTGAAGCTCTTGTTTTCTGTAATAGGCACACATTACAACTTATGAGGGAAGTATACTGTGAAATTTGAAAAACAAAATTAAATTTCTTTAAAATATGTATTTTCAAATTTTCTGAAAATTGTCTGAGTTACAGTTACTTTAGTGAGAGCAGGTAGCGAGAAAATCCCTGCCAGACGCTCCGCCAAGACTCTTTGATAAAAGTACCTTTCCCAATAGACGAAACATTAAGCTTCATACTATTGTGAAACATATTTTCTTTTGTTATAGGTGTCTGGTTTTCTTCTATATTGACTCTGTATAGACTTCTACATATCAAATTTTTTTAAATACATAGCTTTATATCAAGAAAAAGACAACGAAAAGTTGAAACGCGCTTTTCTCGAAGCGGCTTTTTTCGACCTTGTGGCCACAATTAATTGAAAACGTATGAGCCGATTTTTAATTTTTTTTTTTTAATATTTTAAATCGCAGTGGCTAAGTCTATACGTATGTGATTTCAAAAATTTTAATAATTACTGTTTTTACAAATTGCTTGAATAAAAAAGGGCCTTATAAATTGAAAAAATGCAACCCATCGCCATTTTGAAAATAATTTCTAAAAAAACGGCTATGCATAACGATATAGATATCGATATTGATAAAATTTTGTTTTTTATTTTTAAATAACCCTTCACCGAGACATCAATGCTACAATGGAGAGAACATGTTTTAGTCCGTTAAGTCAAAGCCCATTTAAAAAAAATAATAAAAATGTATACGAAACCAGTTTGATATATACGCGGTAAAATAACAATACCTGAGAAAAAAATTCAAAATCGATTATATTTATTTTCCCCTTGTTTAGTAGCAAAATCAATCTATTCGTGTGTACGTCCAAAACTAATTTAATAGATTTCTGTACCACTATGAGACATTGGTTTTCATTAAAGTTTGTTTCGAAAATTGTCGGCGAGTTAGAACGAACTTTTCGGTTAGCGAGTTTGTTCGTATCGGTTCTATTGTATGTACGTGGCTGTGGTTTGTATTAAAATACGCTACGAAGTTTGGCAAAGGTAGACTATTGTTCGATTATGTCATTTCGTTGGAATCAAACGCATTCATGTTTGAACGATTATTTGGTACCTCCAATTATTTACTCTAGTGAATGTTTTATTGTGTGTGCTTTTACGATAATGAATTTAAAAAAATGAATACGAATATCACAAGCTGGGGTTTACTATTCTAGAAGATGAATTTTTAATAGAGAAAGTGAAGCAAAACTGGCTTTTGAATTCGAAAAATATGAAAAGTTACAAAAATCTACAAATAACTGTTATTATTATTCATGTCTCCTAAATAAACAACCAATAATAATAATCACTCATACAATGCACACAAATATAGACAGCTAAGTACACGATAGTTCATAAACGTCAAAGAAGGTACTTGTATTCTTCCCCTCAACACAAAGCTTCTATAGTGATGAAATAGTACAAGGGTTGAAAATTAGCAATTCCGAATGCGAGAGGAATGTTTAAATTGTGCAACAATTTAAAAAAATCTTATTAATAATTTTTCACTCAACACTTGATACTTATGTTAGTAATGAATTGAGGCTGTTTTTTGAGTCAGATGTTTATTTAATTACGGCGACGTTTCGATTACTGGATTGTAATCATCTTCAGGTCTGCCAATAATTAAAAGTCATCAGTTAAACTATTGATATAAAATCATATAAAGCTTTGTATAAATGAGTTTTATACAAACCAGTAATCGAAACGTCGCCATAATTAAATAAACAACTGACTCAAAAAACAACCGCAATTTATTACTAATAAGTAGGTATCAAAAAAACCTTTTTTAAAAATAGAATCAACTTCAATAAAAACACTAAAAAGAAGAAAATAAAATTTTGAGTATATCTTCTGCACATGCGCCTATTGTCCCCAAACACAACAGGGCTCTTCATATTTGCATATTAAATATCCTCTCAAAATTTGCGTCCAATCCGCTCCTCCATTTGACCTGTATCGTACACTTACTGACAAACAGATAAACCGACTTATTCCAAAAATATGTTTTTTGGATTCAGGGGACCTCGAAACTAAAACATCCTGTACAATTTCGAAAAGTGAATTTTAACCTAAATTAGTACCATTCCCCACTAGTGGCTTGGAATGGTATAAAAGAATCATTAAAATCGAATCACAAGCGGCGTAGATGTCACAGAACATGCATAAAAAACGACTGTACCGATTTCAGAAAAAATGTATGTAGGATCACCCTGAAAGTATAGAATATAAGATCATTGTAAACTCGCGGAGATATCGCGGAGTATACATACAAAAAACGCGTCGAATTGATAACTTTTCCTTTTTGAAGTCGAGTTAAAAGACCGCGCATACTTATCAAGCACGAACCAGCACTAACCTGCAACTTACACGCTTTGGCACACTAGACCAGCACAAACCAGCAACGTTTAGTGCAGTTTCCGTGTTGGCAGGCATTTTGCAATTTTCAGGTAATGAGTGTGGAAGGATTTTTTATTTTGACGATGTTGTGTGAAGAGAAGGAAGTGAATAACGCCAGGCATCAATGAAAATTAATTAATGAAAACGACACATCACTAGCACACTTATCATTTCACCACATGGATACCCTCACGAATAAGCTTTTCTGATCCGTGCTATTCTGGTTGTTCTGGATAAGTGTACACGGTCTTTTAAAGAACAGCAAATGCATTTTTGTTTCCATAACAATTTTGTTCGAAATAGAATTAGAAAACTGATATGTTGCCATGGAAACGCGTATAAGCACACGTGACGCTACTGGACTCTGTGCAATGGTAAGTATCTATGAACTACGTCAAACGAGATTTTTTGTAATCAATTTTTTGTTTCATCTTTCTATTTAAATTTAATTCAATTTAAAACAGATAACGGAAATTAAAATTCTGAAAAGTTTATAAAACAGCAACTGCCTTTTAGTACGACTTTTCCATACCTATGCCAATTTTTTTTTTAAACCAATTTATTACTACTACGGTGCTTTTTTTTAACTTAAAAATTTCCCAATTGATCGAGATAGGATAAAAAGCGTGGTTTCGGCAGGAGTTCTCAACTCTAGGCCCGCGAGCACAATGGCGCTCGCCGACCGTCTTACGTGTACCCGCCAACAAAAAAAAATTAGCTTTTCAATATAATATGTAAATAGTAAGTTCATTTTAGTAATACTGAAAAAAGTACATGTTTTTAAGATTTTAATCAAAAAAATCAATCAGGCTATAAGTTTTATTATGAAAATGGAGTCCTTTTAAAGTTCTTGTTGTATTTTCTCTTTTCAGACGTCTGTCACTTTTCTTCTTGTTCATGTAACGTGAACTTTTTTTTTTACATAAAGAAGAAAATCTTCATAAACTGAAATATTAAATTTTTGATATTTTTATCTGCAAACTTAAAATATTCATATAGCAACTTTGCAATCTTTAAATCTTGTTTGAATTTGGGTTCTATCAACGCTAGATATATAGCTCCGTCATTAGAACAAAAAAAGACAAGGAATCTATGAGTTTTATTACAGAGGAAAACCGAAGGAACTATGAAAGTGTGAGTGTAATTGCTGAAGTCAAAGCAATGCATGAAAGAAAGCAAGAAGTGCAACCACATGAAGACTAATGGAAAAAAACTAAGGAAGAAAATCAAAGGAAAGACGCAGGTACAATGGCTGATGTCAAAGCAAGACAAGAAAGGAAACATGAAGTGCGATAACACGAAAATCAACGAAAAAAACTGCTAACGAAAATTGAAAAAAAGATGAAAGTGTAGAAGCATTCGTTAAAGTCAAACCAAAGCAAAGCAAGAAAAGCAACGCAAAGATGATAGACTGACGTTCTCAACCTCTATTACTAAGCGAGTACAGCCGCGGGTAGCGGCTACTACTAGATAAATTTATACTGAGAAAACCGCTCTATGTGTTACTTTTTCAAACTTCGAAAAACGCTTATTTTTGTGCCACTCCTTTACTTTACAGGCCACGAATATTTGATATGAATCTGGAATTATTGTTGAAAATCATATGGAAACCCTCAACAAGATAGGCAGTACAAAAATAGGGCACTTGAATTTGAACAAACCTTAAAAATCTGAGAAAAATTTAACAAATTATTGAAGTGCAATAATCTCCCTCCCTCAAAATATAAACCCAGTACCTTCAGAGTACAACTGTACCATTACGCTGCTACACTAAATTTCATTTTTTGAAAAAAAAGCTTTAAAATAAGTTGATGCTTGCAAATAATTTATTAGCACAATTTTAAATTAAAATTTATTTCCAACATAATTAAAAACTGTCTGATGTTATTTTTTCCTTGTTGAGTGTTTTTTCAACACTTTAAAATTAATCATAGTCATCATCAGCATATTTAATTAATCGTGTAAAAAAAGAAGCTTGTGGAAACAGCAACTGTGATACCGCAACGAAAGTGTTGATTTATATAATATTTTTAACGTTTTTGCCCATACATAGTACAATGGCACATACACTATTGGCATCGATCGCTTAAATTAGTTTGTAGATTATAAACTCTCGACAAATGAAGTTTTTAGCGTCAAGCGTTTATCGGATGGCGGCTTGAACCGTAAAATCTCAGCGTTTTACATTATTTTGAACAACACCGAAAAAATAAACTTAATTATTTCACAATCGAAATTAAAGACACTTTTTAGTCGTCCGATTGTTTAGTTGTATAAGTTCTTATGAATATGCGTTCACATCGAACTGTTAAATCGACCGATTAATTAATTTGTTAATCATTTCCTTGGGACTCTGAGATCACCGAAAAATTATCTGTCAAGGCCAGGTCTACCTCTAATAAAAACGATCAGGCAGGATCGAACTTTCGAAATTTATGAAAACATAGTTTGCGGATTTTAACTTCTTACTGAAGTGTGTATACAATGGTTCACTTTTTAACGATGATTGAAAACTTCAATTTTATTTGTTAAAATATTTTATTTGTTTAGAATGTAATAATTAAAAAATAACGTTAGCAAATGAACTATAATATTCTGAGAACTTGACTTTATAACAACTATCGCAAAGATAGTATTATAAATTTTCCTGCCCTTGTTTATATTAAAAAAAGGCAGGATCAAATTCGAATAAGTAAAGGTGTTGAAATTGAAAAGACGAAGATAATTTTTACTATTTATTGTACAAGACGACGACAATTCTTCCTTCGCCGGTGGACATAACGTCGACGGCCAATACGGTGATAATTTTGTTTTACGTTTGTTTAATTAATTAATATAGAAAATATGCACTGCTCTCTTACTGGTGTAATTATTTTAACGTGGATGATAATAATGGACCAAGCCTCGCCACGTTACAAATCACCGTCGAGAGATGTAATTTATTTTAAATTACTATAAATTAATTGATGTTAATACTTCGAAGATTAAAATAGAACTCTAGCTAATATTGAATTTTTCAACAAATTATAAATGCAATTTTGACAAAAGACGACGCATTGGCCAATGATAAATAAAGGTTGCTTATTTAACTTGATTATTATATAATTAAGAAATTTCAAATTGTATTCTTGAACTATTACTATTAATTCTTAAATATGATATGATTTTATCGGATAATATAATCAAAATTGTAAGTTAAAAATCGTGACATACGTTAGTTATGTTACATCCACCGACGCTGGAAGAAAAAAAAATTAAACATACAATACATACATACATTACACAGAACATTGAAATAAAAAAAAAAATAGGATTAAATTTCATAATTCATATTACAAAATTTGGTTTACTAGTCTCGTTGATGAAATTTCCGGATGTGTTGGACATGCGTGCGATAGGTTCTTCCGGTGGCCTCGTCTTGCAGGAGAACGGACACAGGGGTTGTAAATCTGACAATGCGTCGGGGGCTTGACCATCTTGGCCGAAACTTCTTGGTTTCGTTTGGTGCGTTGACTGAACAAACTCGTTGCAGAACCAACTGTCCCACCTGGAACTGATGTGTCGCTGGACGGCGGCGGTCGTAGTATTTCTTACGCCTTGTCTGACTCGCCTCAAGCGCACGTGCTACTTCTTCTTGAGTCGGGATGTGATGCGGGGATATCAGCTTGGCTATGTTCCACAAATTGTCCAGTGGTCGAGCGAGTTCTCGGCCGAGAAATATTGATGCCGGTGACGTGTTCGTGGCTTCATGTAAAGAGTTGTTATATGAATACGTCAGCCATTTTACCTGGTTATCCCAGCGGGAATGTTTCTCAGCGCATTGCTTTAACAGAATTGATACGCCGGCGACTATATTTCGATTGACGCGTTCCGATGCGTTGGCAGCAGGGTGATAAGGTGTTGTTGTGACTCTCTTGATCCCGAACCTCAGGCAGTGACTTTTGAAGGTTTTGCTGACAAAACATTTAGCATTGTCGCTGACAAGAAGGTTAGGAGGGCCATAACGACACCATAATTCTTCTAGCTTCCGTATGCTGGCGTCAGATGTAGCTCTCGGTAAAGGCATGATTTCCACCCATTTTGAGAATGCGTCGACTAGAACAAGCGCATACCGGTTCTTGTTGGCAGTTAAGGAAAGTGGTCCGATGTGGTCGATATACACCTTTTGCCATACTGCTGTTGGAGGCACAGCGTACATTGGAGCACCTTTGTGTTCATTGGACGCTTTGCAACGCTGACATAGCAGACAAGAGATGACGTAGTTCTTGACGTCATTGTAAAGTCCATTCCACCAGAAACGTCTAGCGATGTCCCTATATGTTTTGGTAATACCCGGATGGGCACTCATGTCAACATCATGATAATAGTAAACGATCATCTTACGGATTGAGCTTGGAACGTAGATTCTCCACAGTCTGTTTTTTACCCACACGTCGCATCAAAACGCCTTCCCGAATGCCGAAGTCTTTAACATCCTCTCCAGCGCGAATTCGTTGGCGGATGCCTTGGCAATAAGGGTCAGATTCTTGATGACTTTTGATGGAGTCAAACGATTGTGGAACGGTTGTCAATACGTTCAGTCGATACACCGGAGATGCTTGAATTTCATTGTCGGTCTCATCATCTTCAACATACAAACGAGAAAGGGCATCGGCCACAGTGTTTACAGTACCGCCTATGTGAATGACGTCAAAATCAAATTTTGAAATCTCCAGCAGCCAACGACCGACCTTGCCTAGCTGACGCTGATGACATGCGAGCCAAGAGAGCGCGCCGTTGTCGACCTGGAGGGTGAAATGATGGCCAAGAAGATAGTCCTGAAATTTGCGAAGACCGAAGACCATGCCTAATGCTTCTTTTTCATAGGTAGTATATCGTTGTTCTGCAGGTAGTAGTTTACGACTTGCAAATTGAATTGGATGGAGACCATCTTCATAGTCCTGTAACAGTACCGCTCCGACGGCAATGTCGCTAGCATCGGTACGTAGTATAAATTTCCGATTGAAATCCGGAAATTTAAGGACCGGCGCAGACGTGAGTTTTTCTTTCAATTCACAAAAGGATGCTAAGTGTTCTTCTTCAAGTTTGAACTTCACACCTTTTCGCTTCAAATGGTTGAGTGGAGCGGCTATTTGCGCATAGTTGGCGATGAACTTAGAAAAGAAGGATGTCATACCGAGGAAGGATCTAAGCTGTTTGATGTTTGTCGGTGGCTCGAGACGTTGAATGGCTTGGAGTTTCTCTGGATCCACGTGGATTCCATCACTGCTGATGATGTTTCCCAGAAATCGTAACCGTGCCATGGCGAAGACAGATTTTGCTGGGTTGGCCGTTAGACCAGCTTCACGTAATCGTTCCAATACGATGCGAAGATGTTCAATATGTTCATTCATATTATGACTATAAACAAGCAGATCATCGAAGTACGGCAATACAAATTTATATCTGAGATCTCCGAAGAGGTCAGTAATAATACGGTTCAATGCACTAGGTGACACTGCCAATCCAAATGGTACATGTGTGAACCTATACTGTCCATGCGGTGTGACAAATGCTGTAATGTTTTTTGATCTATTTGATAACGGTATCTGATAGAAGGCACTTGTCAGGTCGATTGACGAAAATACAGTTGAGCCGTGAAGTGTCATGAATACATCTTCCATCTTCGGTGACGGGAAAGCATCGAAAATGATGTTTTTGTTCAAGCGTCTGTAATCTACGCATAACCTCGGTGAACCGTCTTTCTTCATTATTAAAAACGCAGGTGAAGCGTAAGGACTGATACATTTTTCGATTATGCCCTTTTCGATCAGTTTCTTCACATGTTCTTGAATCAAGGTAGCTTTACTTGGCGTTAGAGAATACGGTGCCTTTCGAATAGGTGTCATATCCTTCAGACGAATGTCAAGTGTATAACGGTCCGTATGTCCAATCTCTTCGGTTAGTACGTCTTGATAATTGTCCATTAAATGCTGTATCTTCTCTTCTTGTTCAGATGTACGCTGAAGCGGCTGTTCCAAAAGGAGTGAAATGGAATTATTTTTAACGGAATCAAAAAATATAGGAACAGTGGTGTTTTTAATCGGAAATTTAATGCGATTAAAATTAAAATCAATAAGTGCTTGCATGTGACGAAGACTAGTATTTCCAAGGATTATAGGGTAAGAGAGTTCCGGAACAATGAAAAAGGTAAGTCTCCAGGTAAGTGATTTAATTTTAATGATAAAACTTGCAGCTTTTCTTATTTGTAGGTTTCGTCCGTCAGCGATCTTGGCTTGGGAATGAAATTTGATGAGCTTCATTTTCTTAAATGATTTCAATTGCTTGATTATGGATGGATGCACGAAGTTTGCTGAAGCTCCGGTGTCGACGAGACAACGAAAGGATTTCTTATTGATTGATATGTCGATAAAAGGTAAGGCTAAATTTTTATGATTGTTTTCATTCAGGAAGGATAGCTTGATAGCCGATGGAGGGTGTAGTAAACGGTTCCTCCTGGATGGAATTAGTTTTTTGAATTTTTAAAAGGTTTAAAATTTGATTTATTTTGCAGGTTACTCGACGAAGATTCTTCGCGGGACTTGGCAGCTTGTAGAAGAGCTTGTGTTTCTTCAATTTCTCGCGATAGTAATTTGAGTTCATCGATTGATATTGGAAGCGGTTTCCCTTTCAAGTTCAATAACGTAGAGTAGTTCGCGTTGGCGCAAATTTGTAGAATTAACTCTGAATTATTCATGTTAGCGTTCAATGCTGATGCTTTAGCAAGAATATCTCGAATAAAGTTTTTAAACGACTCGTCCGGTCTTTGTGTTCTCCTCACCAAAATGTTAGTCAATTGCTGTTTGGTGACTGGTGATATAAAGGTCCAAATTAAGGCTGATTTTAAATCGTCCCAGTTCTTAAATTCCAGAACCGCTGAAGCCCACCAGGATCGCAAATCGTCGTGAACTTTACTGAGCAACGATTTTAATAAGGTACACTCCGGAGATAATCGCAAATCGACTACAGCTTGTATTTCTTGTATAAATTCGACTAGTTTGACGGGATCGTCGCCGGTACAGTTTGGGATGTTATTTGTTATGTCTCTGGCGTCGATTTTGAAATTGCAAATTGAAGAATCGGCTGTCAATCGACTTGTTATATCAGTCAAAGCTCCAACTTGATCCATAAGATCTGCAGTCATTCTTATTTGAGTAGCTGCTGCTCTTGCCAACGGCGAAGTCCTTTCTGGAAGGTTATTCGTACTCGGATGTGTATTTATTTGAGCTGATGTAATTGGTCGATGACTTGTCGAAGTTATAGTTGTTTGTGCTATATTAGAACTTGATTGAGTAAAAACTCCAGCTTGAAATTCTTGTGGAACTGACGAAGAAACTAGGGTTGAACCCGGTGTTGGCATCGTCTCCGTTGTTGTATTTAACTCTAATGACGGTGGTTCAATCGGCGAATCTTCAAGTCTTCTTGCTTCTTGTCTTGTTCGAATTTGGCGACTTTTATCCATTATTGTCGAACTACGCTCTGCTACCAAAAATTATATAACAACTATCGCAAAGATAGTATTATAAATTTTCCTGCCCTTGTTTATATTAAAAAAAGGCAGGATCAAATTCGAATAAGTAAAGGTGTTGAAATTGAAAAGACGAAGATAATTTTTACTATTTATTGTACAAGACGACGACAATTCTTCCTTCGCCGGTGGACATAACGTCGACGGCCAATACGGTGATAATTTTGTTTTACGTTTGTTTAATTAATTAATATAGAAAATATGCACTGCTCTCTTACTGGTGTAATTATTTTAACGTGGATGATAATAATGGACCAAGCCTCGCCACGTTACAAATCACCGTCGAGAGATGTAATTTATTTTAAATTACTATCAATTAATTGATGTTAATACTTCGAAGATTAAAATAGAACTCTAGCTAATATTGAATTTTTCAACAAATTATAAATGCAATTTTGACAAAAGACGACGCATTGGCCAATGATAAATAAAGGTTGCTTATTTAACTTGATTATTATATAATTAAGAAATTTCAAATTGTATTCTTGAACTATTACTATTAATTCTTAAATATGATATGATTTTATCGGATAATATAATCAAAATTGTAAGTTAAAAATCGTGACATACGTTAGTTATGTTACAACTTTAATCTAAGAATAAATATGTTTTCAGAAATGTAGATACCTAGAACAAATGTGAGATTCACACAAAATTTACGCAATTAAATTACACATTGGGTGCCTTTACACTTACGTTCTTTTCGAACGTTCTGGAACGATGCGTTAAGGCTGTCGGAACGCTCTGAATTTTAAGTTAAAAATAGAGCTTCGGCTGTCAACTGATTGTAGACTTATTCGTCAACATTCTGCAAAAATTCTTTCTCTATAAGGAAGAAAAAGGACAAATCTAGGTCTCTAATGGACTACTTTTGTAATTTATTTACGATTTACTAGAAAAAAGTTGGCATTAATTGTGCTAAAAAAACACACGTTTTCAATGTCACACTACGACCTTATTCGTACTTATTTCACAAAACTGTTCCATCACAAACCTAAAGTGACTCCTCCTTTTTCGGAAAAGTTGTTATAATCTTCAAAATATTTCCAAAAATTAGAGTAATCAATTGACAGCGGCATCCTTGCAATAACATTTTTTAGCCTCGTAGTTGGCACTAGCCAAAAACTAAAACGTGCGGATGATTTGAGCGAGACAGAGCTAAAGAAAGTCACACCCACAATATGTCTTTTGCCTACCTCGCCTCTTACCGCTGGATCTCAGCACAAACAAAATTCAGAGCGTTCCGACAGCCTTAATCACACGGTAAAACGTTCGATCAAGAACGAGGCGCTCCTATAGAGCGTGTCGCGAAAATTACAACGTTCCGATCACCAACTCCACATACAAGAACATAAGAAAAGATTTATCATAACGGAAGGTTTGTCGGTTTAACCTCCCGCATCTTCCCGCATGCCTCTGTTTACGTTTAGAGTTTAGACCATGGTTTAGACTAGCATTCTTTAGCGTGCAATTGGAATTCCACGCGTCAAGAACGCGCGAAAGAAAAGTAGGTGCGAAGGCACCTATTGTTAGAAAGTCGTAACAAAAATGGAAACCATGCCGAATACTGAAATTACAAAAAAATGTATCATTTTAAGCAATATTAGGAAAAATCAGGTCTTGAAATAAATCAGGTAAAAAGAATCAGATGAAAGGACCAATCTGTACGTTTCAACACATTTATTCGTTATACAAAACGTCGTATAACGAATTTATCGTATTCTGAATTTAAGCAATATAAATTTTTTGTTCAAAAATAATTGTAAGTTCACATGACGGTGCATTTAAGAGCATTCGACACCTACAAATACCCCCCTGCACGGTTCACCTAAAATCTTTTACCGTCACCTCAAAACGGTTACAGCTCTCACGACGCTATTTTGAAAGATGAAAGGTTTGAATACAGGCGAATTTTTTGGACGCGTAAAATAGTACGTAATTTATATTTTTTTTTTATTGAAGTTTTTTAAGGGCATTTTTTCAGTTTTTCGCCCGTAAGAGCTGAAGTGTGAAAATAATTGATTTGAGAATTTTGTTAATCATTTTATTTAATTATTGAAATGTCCTCTTAAATATCTCAATGCATGTAAAAGCACTATTTTATCAGCAGGGTTCTGCACAGCGACCAGTATTTTTTATGTTATAATCTCTGTAATTAATATTACCAACAATATTTTCCATAAATTACAAACATTTTACTTGGAATAAACACTACACGCTTCTTAAACGATGTGGTACTTTACTTCCACAGAACAATCGTCATTTTTAGGATATTATAAGCTCGTTAACTGAACTGGGTTTTATTTATTGTAGATTATAGATGCTCGACAATTAAGGTCATTTGCATTTTATTTACAACAAATTATATTAAACATCACAAAAACATCTATGAGAATGGGATTCAAATTTACGAATGACAGCAGCTGTGTTTTGCAGAGTGTGGTTTAAATTCTAAAAGTGCCGATTGTTTCGTACTGTGCAGTTGGGCCCAATCGAGATATTTAACTGTGAGTGCGTGTACTGCTTAAGAATTAAAACAATCCAAAAAGTTCAGACTATAAATTAGCTGAAACAATTTAATTGAAACACAAAGAAAGAGATGTTTATAGTGTTCTAATATATTTTAAAACATTTTCCTTTTTGTGTAATTTATCATAAATTTGGGAGTCAGAGACGTATTTGTAATTGAACAGAATTAATTAAAACTTTTGCTTCAATGTGTGTATTATTATAAATGTGTCAGTAATTACAAGTATTAAATTTTATTTGTACAATACAAAACGTGCTGTGCTTACATATTAAAACATGAAATATGAGAGAATATATGCATCCACACGAATACACTGATGATGCAACGTACATTTACGGTCACAAGAAAAAGTAGTCTATGTCTAGTTTATAGCGTTAGGGATGTCGAAAAAATATCGATATATCGATATTTTTTATGTGATATACCTATTGATATTTTTGGGCGGTATTTAATATTTCGATATATCGATATAAAATTCCGAGTATCGAAAACCGACATTTTTTTCCAGTAACAACACTTGCATGTAGGTAGGTACTACCGCGACTGATAATGGCCGTCTGATTATTCCGAAAATATCCAAAACTCCACTGAAAAAGTAACATGATTGTGTTTTTACATATGTTTTTGGAACATGCTTTTAAGTGCGTTCCGAAAACAACAACAGTGAATAAAGCACACGTAAAATACGTTTTTTTTCATCGGATTTTTCGATATTTTCAGAATAATAAACAGTCAAAATAGCTATTCATGCAGTATTTCATTTAATTACTACAACATCTAGAATATTTTTAATTATTTCGATTTACACCTCATGCTGTACCAACAATTTTCTGTCGAATGTCACCTCTGGCACGCATGCCATAGGTTCGTCATCCCTGGCTTTATTAATTGTTCGATTAATCTCTAAAATGATTTGCTCCTAAATGTTTAGACGTTTGATTAATAAATAGAAAAAAAATGTATCGTTGTTTTTGATTTCAGATAATTATTTATTATTTGATTTATTAGAAATAATGTCCGTAAGGCGTTAATTGCTATTTGAGATTATATTAAGCTAGCCAATATGTATACCAAATTTCTTCGAGTGTCAATGTTTTCTTTAAAATTGTATCGATATATCGATATTTTTTAAAAAATATATCGGGACCGATATCGATACTTGAAAAAAATATCGATACGATATATATCGATACTTTACTTACATCCCTATATAGCGTTCCACAGCCGCAAGGAGTCTTTATAATTTCGTCATGTACGTCCATCTGTCTGTCACAGATCCATATACCGAGAAAGAAAATTGCTTGAAGCGAACAAATATTTGTTTGTGCCTATTGAATCGTATAACCTATTTGGATCAAACAATATATTTTGTTTACCTCAATCAACATTTGTTGGTCCCAAACAATTTCCTAAAATTTGCAATTCGTTTTATGACATTTCATATAGAGATATTTTTTATATTCACAATACAAAAATTCTAAAAAAAAATTTTGAATTTTTTTCTCTGCACCCACATCATCAAGTGAGAAACGTTCAGCGCTCCAAAAAAAGAAGAACAGCATCAAAAATTAAGAAATAACTTTATTCGAAGTAGTCACCTTCGAAGTTAGAACTTAAATTATCCGGTTACAAGTCTTAACCTTTTGTTTAAATATATGAATAAATTACCACACATTCGAATAAAGCCACTTTGCCATATGACCAATAGATATTACGTACGATTTCGTAAATGTGTGTGTGTGTGTGTGTGTACAATACTCGCAGAACTCTCTGCTCTAACATTCATGGTAACAGAGTATTCCCCGCACAGAGTAATTCTGCAATGAAAAACCGACCGTTTCCCGGCCATTCATAACGCTTCATTGGGTTTCAAAACTTCTACACTAGCGTTACCAGTAAACGTAAAATGATATTATAATAGAAAGTTGCTTGCACTGCTGACCTTGACTTTAACCTTTTCGCTACTGGCGCGTCTTTGGACGGCGAACGACATAAATATAGATTGGCAAAAAATAGACTCGTGTGGTTCTGGACTTGTATAGTTCCGGGAACTATGTTCTCTGTCGGAAATACGAAACGTCACCGTTAGAAACAAGTTCATTGACGCTATAACTGTATTTTCCTCTATGCCATGAAGTAATATCTACAGAATCGATATTGTTTATGAAAGAGAGAGAGAAAGAGATTGTAGACGTTTAACGTTTAACGTTTTAACAGCTGAGGTCATAAGAATAAGAAGTTTTATTGTTTAAAGAAAAATGATTTTTGCAAGGAGGAGGCTTGATAATAATCTTAATACTATCACTTAATGTAAGCATAAATGTAAATGTAAATTAACATATGTAAAATTAACAAACGTAAAACAAACAAATGTAGCGATAGCAAACGCAACTCATTCTGAGAACGTTCGATCTGAAAAAACACCCACTATTTTGCTTTACTAAGAGCGTTTCAAAAAAATCAACTAACGAATCGATTTAGTCATTTTTTCGTGCTCAATTCTGTTGCACACGATTTGAAGATCGATTTTTTTCAGGAAGAATTGACATTCTTAAAACAAAGGTAAAATGTACATCACAAATATGTGAGGCCCCAATCAAGAGAAACGAAAAATTACTTTTTTGCAGGTCCCACCTTATAAAATAATTTCTTTTCATGCCTGTAGAAAGGCGTTAAATTACCTATTAAACACTAGTGTGTTAAGTAAAAGGAATAGGTACTTACATGCTATCATACCAAAACAGTATTTTCCAAAAGCCACCTTTCAGTTACCATTTTAGAATTAATCAGTAACAGAGACAGCAAAGTAGACATAGTTTTCGTAAACACCCAAATAGACTGGTATATAGGCAAACTCTGAACTGTCAAATATATTATACACAAGTAGACATTTTTTGAAGTTAAAATCAGCTATTTTACGTGCAAAAAATGTAGGATTTCACATGTGACTGTTAAAAAACGCTCGTTTTAACATAATGTCACAACTGCATTTACGTTCTTGATACATAAACTACTATTTGTGTAATATAATTAGAACCACACTCAAAAATTCCGTCGAAATGTCTTAAAATATTTGCCTCCATAAAAATGAAAATACTATTTTCATTTCTTTGGGTAATCATATAAAACTTGGTTTGAGTACCATTACCTATATTCAATCTAAAGATATCTGCCGTCATCTAGTCAGACAGCAGCCAGAAAGAAGCAATTAAAAATTTGACATTCTGAAAATACATAGAATGTAAAAGTTCAGGAATCACTGTTAAAAAATATGTACCATAGCTCATCCACGACAAACTCATAATGTTTTCAACCCCCAACGAATCAATGACGCCTAAATGCGTTTTAACAGCGTCAAAGTCCGCCGTAACGGCAAACTTTAGATTGCCTAGCCAACGCACACAATCTGTCCGAAAATCATGTAGTTTCACAAAAACGGGTGTGGAAAATGCGCTTTAGGTGAAATTTGTGTATTCGCTTGAGACTTTCACCCTGAAATAGATGAGAGTCAAGGTTTAAACACAGAATTATCACAGACTTTGCAGAATTATTTCCTTTGAGAGATTTTGAAACGAAATTGGATTTTATTAAACCTTATTCACAGACGACCTGATTCTAAAAAGCAAAAGAAAGCTTCTATATCTCTTATAGTTTAGAATCGTGGAAGCTGTTTAGTATAATGTGCGCATTAAATATTCATAATTTTAAACCAAAAGAGATACAGAACAGCATAAGTATGCTTACTGGAAATGGTGTGTCGTTTTCTCAAGTATGATTATTTTGAAAAAATCTGAGAGAACTTAAATTTAATTAACTGACAGAATGTCTCATTTTTTGTAAACATTCACATTGTGTAAAATATATACCCATTCTTCTTTACACATTTTTAGTAGACATTTATTAATCGTTTCATTACTATTTTTTTTTTGTAATTAAATGATGTCGTTTCTCATTTTTTTCAATAAGAAAAAAAAATCTGTTTGAGTTTAACTAGAATAACAGCTAGTTCCGAATGTTGTCGAGTACCTACTAATGAGTTTATAAACGTTTTTTTAAATCATTGAAACGAGCAGACATGTCGTTTGATATTTGAAGCAAAGTTTTTTTTCGGCTGTTACGCGCTCGACTGCTGGACAGTAAAATAGGAAAAAACGTCCATCATTGTTTACTGCGCGAGTGGATATCTACCCTCGCTTAGCTTAATTGTGCTCTGTGGCTCACGCGCCAGTGCTATCTTCACTTGCTTAGATAATGCGCTGTGTGACGCACACACGTGCTATCCACGCTTGCTTAGATAGTGCACTGACCTAACACTTCGCTTTTATCGAAACTGCATAAAAATATGGAACACATCTATTTTTCCTGTCAAGCGACTGACGTCACTAAAAGCTGTAACAAAACTGTTCTTTGTGGTGGATTAAAGATGATTTATTTACAACAAACAAAATAAATACGAAACAAATCAACTAAAACTATTTCTCTAATAACAATTATAAAAAGAACTGACAATGAAAAATAAACGAATTCTTATAAATAATAACACAACAATATTTACAAATAACACTGCTATAACACACACTATTTACAACACACCACTCTACACACGCACCGATATTTATGTACTAATGTTATTTATGTCGACGATCTATTTATTTCTGAACTCAATGGTTATCAAGTGCCCGAGCCCCACACGCGCCTATTTATAGGCGCATGGGCGTGGCTTCTCGAATGATCGCGCTATTCTCGATTCGTCGAGAATGTTCTGTCGTTTCCAGTGGCGTAACAACTGGGGACGCGCTACACAGCTATACATTTATTGTAACACAGAATATTTATTTGTTATAAACTCACTATTCGGTAACGGATAATTCAAATATTAATATCGCTAATTTAACCAAGCAGTTTAATTTACCAACCCTTTGGGCAAATATGGTGTGTACTAAAATATTTACATATATATTATATATGCCAGAAACATCTTATTTGCAATTATAACTCGACCTATCGAAATTCTCTTAATGAACTCAACTTTATCCGGTATCTCAGAGCGATCGCCTACGGACAGTATAGTGAAATAGGGAAGAAAAATCTGAGCAGACCGTTAACGAGATGTTATCACGAATAAGCTGAACGAAAAACACACGAATATTAGTAAACCACGCCTACTGCTCTACTTATTGGTGATAATCTATGTTATATATTTAAACGAGTAATTCTTTTTGCGGCGTGTATACGAGTTATCGCTCAAGAAACTCTGGTATTAAAATGTAACTGAGATAAATTAACGGTATTTTTTCATTGTTTGAAAATTTTTTTTTTGTTGGTTCATTGCTGCCAATTTTTCTAATTGTTATTTTAAGTGAGAAAAACGTATAGCAAACACGGCAAATTAATACCATGTTTCTTGAACTCTCCGAGCAAAGCTCGGTCTCCCAGGTACTATTAACAATTTCGCCAACAGGTACAGTAAACTTGATTGAAACCTATCAAAAATTTAAGCATAAAAAATATTAATTAGTTCTAATCAACAACAAAATTCGAACACTCACGTTATTACAATAACAATAACAATGAAAGACAATTATTTTCATGTACACACGTCATGACAGCTTACCCATCTGTGAGTAAAACAGTTTACTGGCGAATGCTGTTTTATCCATTAAAATTGTTCATAGATGACGCTGCATTGCCGTAAACATGATTGAAATCTATCACAAATTATGTTATTCTTTTTGATATAAGTAAACTTTTGTTCTTTGTATTTTTTAAACATTCCAATACGTACACCTACTCACATTATAACTGGAATTTAAAGATTATGTCCACACAAAACTTGACCCGTGCGAAGCCAGGCCCGCAGCAAGTTAATATTTTTTTTATGATTAATTATCTCAACGGTACTTTGGATCAAAAATGTTTAAAGACACTTCTGGTCACAATTTTTTTTGAACATTAACCACGCCTACTTCCTCACTTATATGATAATCAACTGTTAGCTCAAAATTTTGTGAGATGGTGCTATATGATAATATCCGAACATGAATATGTTCGGCTTACATCCAATAGTATCTTTCATTGGCCAGAGCAAAGCTCGGTCTCCCAGGTACTAGAGATCATTGGTCTGGGATAGCCTGTATATAGTTAATTATTCTTACTCGGTATGTTATATCTTAGAAATGAAACATAATTAATCAGCGAAAATGATTCACACAAAGTTTAGTGTTTTCCATACATTTACATTACTATTTCAGCATAACTGGAGAAAGTTTTGAACTTGGAAACTAGTTCGCATATGTATGTAATTCAGTACAAGGTTCATTGACTTTGTTTTGCATATAACTATAGTTTATACTAGTTTATCATATAAATCGCTCGATTGCACATTTCTGTTCAGTTGAGCAAAAACGAGTCAATTTTTCCGTACGAATAACATTCGACAATCATTGTCAACAAAGTTTACATACATTTACAAAAAGTACGTCCCCCATTTTTTAACCGATTTTAAAAAAGAAGATTATCAGTTCGACATGTAAATTTGTAATTTTTACCTCAGGCACTGCGCCAAATCAACAAATCAAGAGGGTTATACTTTTACACGAGTGCGA
This sequence comes from Venustoraphidia nigricollis, assembly GCA_034508555.1. Taxonomy (NCBI): domain Eukaryota; kingdom Metazoa; phylum Arthropoda; class Insecta; order Raphidioptera; family Raphidiidae; genus Venustoraphidia; species Venustoraphidia nigricollis. Next base: position 171,823 of record JAVRKA010000070.1, read on the forward strand.
TTAATTAAAGGGTCATGTTTTTAAAAAGATTGTGTAAATGTATATAGCTGAGATTTTTTACTCTCAGGTAGAATCTAAACGGTTTAAAGGATTTTGATAAATGACGTGTCAATCGATTCATCTTAATTTCTCGAGTAATTGTGGGTATATGAGGTCGCGTAAAATCTAATGAGACAATTAGTTTTATTACTAACAAAAACGAAAATTAGATGAGCTTTGATCTACCTACATTCTTTTATTCAGTGAGCAGTAAATTATCCTTTATAATAACGTTTTAAGGCGTTCCTACGTCCACGCATGCAGGTAAAAAAATTGGAATTGTTTTAAAAAATTGTTTGGTTCGATTTACAGGTCAGCGTTATTGAAATAATAAAATGGCAAAAAGGTCAGTACAAAACCCGCAACGCCGAGCTTCTCCCAGCCCTACATTATATTCTCTGATTTATTAATGATATGATACAAATCCAAAATGTTAGTTTGAGTGACATGTCAGTGTAAAATTGTGTAAGTTAAAATCATGAAAGAAGTGAAATTTACTGATTACAGCGCTTTTAATCGATGAAGTTTAACAATCTCCGAGAACCTATCCCTTAGCTTCCTGTCATGCTAACACGGTTAGGGACTGGGATCTATATTTGCGCAGAAATTAATATAGCTCTGAAATAAAATGTTAATTTTCATTATTGTCAGTGCAAATTAGGTACGTAACACTGCTAGTGATGATAATACATATTATATTGAATTCTAAATTAAGTACATTAAAACTCCGTGTTTACTGTTTATTACAAATATATGCAATGACACAGTGAGGCAGAAAAAAAAGAAACGCGGTCAGAATTATAATTTTTAAGTTCTTGATATGAATAAAAATTGATTCGTGATTAAATGAATTGATTGGGGCATAAAATCAATAAAACTAATAATACTCCAAGGCGGAGATTGCACGATTGTCTGTTCTCTATAAGATCCACATCGGCTCAGCACGGCAGTTACCGAGTCGATCTGAGCCGACTAGTGCATGGGAACTCATTTAACTTCATATATCCCAAAACTTCCGCTCGTATCGAAACAAGTGTGGACTGTAATTCTTCAATTCTTAGTCCAATTTCAATTAAATTTGGCGCACGTAGGGCTCCTTAATTCAAAGGATAGGTTTGCGTTGAGGTAAAGCTCCCATGCAAATATGAAAATACGCTTAATACAAACAAACGATTGAACTGTTTTTCGGTATCATGGGGCTTCCATACTCAAAGATTATCTAAGTAATCCACAAACAACAGTCAAGGTTCTACGGTACATTTTAAAATAAAAAAAGCAATTTAATAAATAAGTGCATTGTTAAACGATTTCATTTAACTTCATGTTCCTTATATTTGTTTGTTTGTTTCAAATACTGCGACCAATTTTTCACTTTCTGTTATTCGATTCACTTGTCATGCATGTATAGTTCGATGCAAATACAATATTATGCTAACTATTGTCTAATATCGACAACATTAGTGTTAAATAGTAGCGGTACCGTAATATAACCGTGTTCATAGAAGTAAATGCGGATGTGATTTTCTCGGTAGTGGCCACACCATCGTAACATAAAAAGCGGCATCCATTTATTTTTATGGACACGTTTTTTTGTGCATCACAATCATCACATTACGCTTAAGGGGGGGGGGGGGGGGGGGGGGGTAAGGTATTAGATTTTTTTTTGCATTTTTTTTATTTTCGAAATTGAATCCGTAATATCTGAAAAATATTGTGTCAAAATTTCAAGTCAATTGAAGCAAAATTGACGAAGTTATGAGTATTTTTATACCTGCCGGATTTTTGTACCTATACCCGAGTGGCGCGGACTCCTGGTGCGAATGGCAAAAAGCTGCAGCTGCTAATGCATTGGATTCGTTCAAACACACGTATTGTGCTCTTCCCAAGGATGTTTTGGATGCAATCAAGCCTATCTACGAAGATCTGAGCAAAGATGCCCTCCTGGAGCGATGTGTCGGAGGCTTCACGCAGAACAACAATGAGAGTTTGAACCAACTTATTTGGAAAATCTCACCGAAGCACTTGAGTGGAACCTCTGTTGTCGTTGAAATTGCAGCTTATGTGGCAGCCAGTGTCTTCAATGAAGGTTCGTTTGCTTTACTCACCTTCATGCAAGACATGGGAATCAGTAGTGGATCAAGCGCTCATGACTGGGCGCGATCCACTGACTCCATACGCATAAGCCGAGCAGAGCAGGAAGCTGAACGACAAACCAAAGAAGGCAGGATTCGTCGTAGGCAGGAGCAAAAAGATGCATTAGACATCATCGATGATAGCAACATCCTCTATGGACCTGGCATTGATGACTCAGTGTGAGGTATGTCGATAAAATTCGCTTATAAACGTTTTAACTGGATTTTTTTGTGTTTAAAACTTTAAAGCGTTTTTCCCACAACTCACGTTTTCAAAGTCGGTGCCCCTGATAACTCCAAAACTACTGCACCGATCCTTTTGAAATTTTAAACACTATTTCTGTACATTATTTACGAGGTAACGCTGTCGAGTTTTTTTTTTTTTTGTTCATAATTTTGATTTCGCAATAACAAATTAGCCGATTTTTTCCCACAAAATTGTGTTTTTCATTTCAAAGTGTTCGAAAAAATGAAAAAAATTGGAAAAAAAAAACTCGACAGCGTTACCTGGGGAAAACTATTATCTAACGAATAAACTTTGATTTTTTGATTTCAGATGATCCAGCACCAAGTTATGAGGGGCACCGCAATTCAACTTTTTTTCGAGACACGTCCGAACAATTGCTGCCATTGTCGTATTTTTTAATATTTCTTTGTAAAAATTTGATAAAACATTCTTCGAATGTCATACTTCAATGTAGCATTGGTTGAGTAAAGAAATTTTAACTGCGTCGTCAGAAAAAAAATCACGAAAACATGGCTTTTTTCGTATGATTTGACCTTACCCCCCCCCCCCTTTACTGACCGGCCCGGCTTCACCAGAGTGCTAATTTGCATTCGGTATAGCGAATTCAATATGATTTTAACCAGACCGATCAGTTATTAGGAATCTAAACGTTCCCTAAGAAACAAGCTTTCGAAGTCATTTACATGCAGTGCTTCATAGAACAACGGCAAATAAAAGACTAAGTACTCATACCGGGTACAACTTTTGCCTAAAACTTTTTTTGGTTCAACCGGTGTATCAACAAAAAAATCCATTCAAAGTTTTGAAAAAAACACCCGTATATTAAATACTATGAAATGCAAACTGAGAGACAATTGCATGCATTGTTTTAAAGAGATAAAAAATGGCGTAATACAATAATTTATAACTGAAGATTGTATTATAAGTCAAAACTTGTAGACATAAAAATCATTTGAATGATTTTGAATAACACCCATCTCGAGATATTCTAATAATCGAATAGTAAGACTATTCTACTATTCTACTCGAAATATTTCATCTTTAATTCAGATACGTTCAGCAGTTCTCGTGTTTTTAGCGCAGACACAAACAGACAATTATCTTGATAAAATGGCAAAAATACAGAACTTGTTAAATAAAAATTTAGCTGTTACTACTGTGGAAGTTATTCATATTTTTGTGTATATGCCAGAAGTCACGACGTCAAAGATAAATGTGAGTTGGAAAATATTCTCATGACGTTTTAGTACCACTAAATGGAGAAGAACTTTGCTTTCAGAAACTCCTACCAATTTCAGAAGAAGAAAGTTTCAGCGAAAGTCATTGATTTAGATGCATATAAAAAAAATCCAATAGGTAAATATCGCTGTTTTTATCAGAGTTTTTTTACAGTTATTACTTAATTTTCATAAAAATTATTAGCCACTGTACTGCGTAGCAGTCTAAAATGTGTTATTGACAATCTACTGTTAATTAAAAAAATATTCACCGTGTCTGAATGTTTATTTATGTACTCTAAATATTTCAAACTTTTAATTGAGTTTATATACAATAAATATATAGTTGAAATAATATACAGAATGTCAGTTAAATTCTGTGGAGTAATTGATAAGATGTATGCTTAGTACGGTCAAGGTCGCCGGTTCAATCCCGGTCGACATCATTAATTTTTTACCGAGCAGTGTAGCAGGTACAGGGTTCGAATCTCGGCGTAGGCAGATGTGGCTGGGTCGAATGATTGTTAATACTCGCTAAATCGCTAGTGTTAACACTATGTCACCCTCGTGATAATACCTTTCAACACAAACGAGATATATAAACTACTATTATTGTGCAATATAGGTACAATAGGGATGTTGACTGTATTCAAATAAAAACATAATTTTAAGGTTAAGTGGTAGTTTCTATGATAGAAACACTAAAAAACAATATTTTTCCTTATTTTTAAGGAATTTAATTAATATTTAATAAATAAAACGTAATTAAATCACTCTCAAGTCACGTGACAACGAACACAATTCAGAATGCATGACGTCACTCAGTCATAAACATTATCAGACACTGCCATAGAGAAAGACGCTGTTCACTCTGTCAAAAGACTTCATTGTTTGGTTAATATTTAGAGTGTGTAACTTATTATTATTTATTTATAGGAAACGACAAATTACGTATAGCTATAGCAACAACTACGAAAAAAACCTTCCATCACCTGATCAGTTTACCAGCGTTTATGACTGTATGACGGCACGGCAGTCACGTGACAAGCAATGGCGTTTTGGAGCGAAATTTGAAACGGAAATTAAAATACATAATTTTTAAAGCTTGAGTCGTATTTAAATAAAAATAATAAATATTTGTGACTATATTAGGCACTTATGCACGATTTAAAACACTTTCCCAAAAATAGTCAACATCTCTGTTGTCATAAATTATGACAATTAATTTCGTCTTCATCTTTATTTACGCTGTCGCCGGACGCAATCTCGTTTCAACAAGACAATGAAAGTGGCGTCCGTATAGAAGGAAGAAGATGATGTTTAATTTTTTAAGGTAAAAAGGATTTTTTTGTGTTATAATTTACAATGAAAGTACTTACATTTTGCCGAAAATTAACATAAAGCAATTATAATATAATGTAAAAACTTACAACGGGTTTTCTAAAACTTTACCAATTATAAACGTAGTTACACTTCAGACTCAGAGACTTAAACAATAAAAACGTTTCGATTCGTAACGTAAGAATTATTTAGGTACTTTAGATTAGATGCATAAAATTCTCGACGTTATTTTAAGGACGCCCTCTATAAAAAACAAACAAATTTATTATAACGTAAATATTTTGTAATTAATTAATAAGTTTTTTTTTTCAAATTCTATGCAAATGTTCTCTCTAAATTATATAACTCGTTATAAATTCTCTCGGGTTGTTTTTAACCAACTTAAAAAAAAACATATTTACAATTTTTTTAAATGTTTATTTTTTTGAAACTATTTAAATATACCTACTATTTAAAATTATGAAAAAAATATTTTTATAGTCTTCACAACATACCTTTTTAAAATGATAGCAGCTCACAACCTATATGTAAATTTGAAAAAAAATTGAGTAGGTACTTAAATTATTATACGAATATTTTAAACTGTTAACTAAGGCAAAGTTGTCGATCAAATTCCAAATTTCTACAATATGCATGGTTACTGAAAAGATGGACTTGACAAACGGATACTTGAAGAGTTCCGTTTTGTTATCTTTGAGGTACGAATCCTTAAAATTGCAAAATTTTTGGAAAATACATTCGGTACCTACTACTGGAAAATTACTGGATCAATTTCGGCGAAACTTTGTAATTGTAAAAACGTTACCATAGTTTTGATACAGAAATTTGACATTTATCATGGGCACATTTTTCGTTTCATAACAACCATTTTTTTTTCTTCCCTCAAATCGTTGAAATGTCGCATAAGAAGTTTCTCTTTAAAAAATAAGGCTATAACACTCTTTGGTTATAGTTCGAGAATCTGGATTTGGCATTTTGAGTGTGGCAATTGACATTTCATGCGCAATATAGTTGCTGATGGCCTACTATCGCTCTATCTGTGTCTCTTTGATCACAAAACGGTCACAAAAGTATTCCAACCAATGTCAATGTTTATATCGTCACCCTACTGCCAGACTATGCTCCTCGCACTGCTCCTCGCTCTGCTCATCGCGCTGTCGCGATGTTGCCCTAAGCGGCCAGACACTGCTGTACTCGCGACGCTCCGCACTCGGCTTTCGCCTTTCGGCAATGGAGGTTGATACTGTGGCAGCGTGCGCACTATATGCCTTTATAGCATAGCGTACTGAGTGGCGCGGGAGTATGTGGCCGGCTTACTCGTGCTTTTATTGCCGGTCCTTTGACTCGCGCACAAAAAAACCGACAATCGAGGGAGCACTGAGCATGACGAGGAGCATGACGAGTAACGCGGCCACACAACGTCTCTGCCTCCTTTCCTCGCTACTTCCCATGCCACTCGTCGAGTGTGTGGCTGAGGCATCACAAAACAGTGCAATGTCGACGCATGCGTACAAAACCAATACAAAAAGTTTCGTTACGGTTTTGTTACAGTCCATTTATAGCAGGCTGGAACAGAGCTATTACATTATGGACTCGCTAACGTGCGTTCTAGGGAAAGATAGGAAACTACACAAACCTACAGAGTAGATTTTATCCGGTATACGATCGGGCTGGGTTAAGGTTCAGCTGAAAATCAATAATAAAAACATAATTATCTTAGATTCGGAAATTCAATAAAACGTTAGCGAAGCATAGTGACGCTAGACGCGTCTGTTGTTCCAAGATAACGCAGCAACGTGTAACGCTAAAACAGTTGAACGTGTGTTGTATCTAATTATCAAAAGCCTATTGTCTCTAATTAGCTTAGTAACTGCGCGCACCACATATAAGTAAATTAACGGGATCACCGCATCTTTAAATGCTTTCACAATGTTACATTGTTTCGGGAAATTTATACAGCTTTTTATACAGTTAAAAAAATAATTGGTGTTACTTTTCTTAGAGGCACAATTTAGATAATTAAAAAGGTGTATGATCAAGACCGTATGGGCAAAAAAACTTAAAAAAAATATTAACCTCCTTCAAAAAAGTCACTAAAAAGATGAAAATAATTTTATTACTGAAACTTAAAATTAATAGGCATCTGCTTTTATTAAATTGGAACCGACCTCAAAATTTCATTATTATTTTCATCTTTTTTTTAAGTATTTTTGTTTTTTACTTTTTAGTGGTGGATTTGATTTCGCACATTCTTAAAAACTACTGAACCGTCATAAGTAAAATTTATGTGGGATCACCATAACACCATAAAGATGTGCCCTATTAAATAAGAAAAGAAGCATCATAATCGCTTTACAAATGTTGGAGCATACATTAAAAAATATGTTTTTTTGACCTCATTTAAAAAGGAATGAACCGATTTTAATAAAAATTATATAGGACCACCTGGGATGTATACCCTTTCAAACAAAAAAAGTATTTTCCAAATCGGTTAAGGCGTCTTTGAGTAATCGGGGAACATACATAAAAAAAAAAAAAATAATAAAAAAAAAAATTCTGACGAATTGAGAACGTCCTCCTTTTTTTTGAAGTCGGTTAATAAAAAGTTTTCTTCATACCATGCTGAAAATACGTACGTTCTAATTCGATTTTAAAGCAAAAAGTATAACATTTATGCACTGTTGTAATCACAGCTAATATTATTCGCATATCGTCTGTATAGGCGGACCTAAACAGTTTTGACATGCGCAGTGATACGTAAAACTGCCGTTTGAACACGTATTCGCCAGTATCGTAGCAGAGATGCAGTTGTAGTTAGCCAACTGCTGTTATTACGTATAACGTCAACATTGCTCACTTAAAATTAATTAGTCTTTTTATATATTGGTGAAAGTACGTACTTTCGACCGGACACGGACAAAAAGCTGAAAGTCCTGCATTGTGCGACATATGATGCCCTCAACTTCGCCTCGGGCATCATGTGGCGCTGTGCAGGAAATTCAACTTTCTGCTTTTGTGGTGTAATATACTATCTATGGTGATTTATGTACAATCAGGCTCAAAAAACTAAAACACCCATGAGCGAAAATTCAGCTCACCACACGTTGTGGTTTCTGTAAAACATCCACAACGCGAAATGGCTCTTATAAAAACGCCCATGACAAAATGTGGATATTTTACAGAAACCGCAACGCGTTGAGAGTTGTTTTTTTACTCGATGAGCGTTTTCGTTCGACCCAGGAAAAAAGTTTACACGCCGCACACAGGGCGCCTAAGGTAGTTTAAAGCTTAAAAAAATGAGTGAGTCTTACAGTAGTCGCCAATGATGTGTAACATATTTATTTCATACTGTATTTATAAAAGCACTGTTAACAGCTGGGCCTTTTTTGTCTTTCTCCCTTTTCCCTCTCTCTCGAATACGCTGCAGCACATGCGCCAACTGTAGGCCAAATAATCATATTATTGTAAATTGGATAATTTGAATAGCGCGCGCTTTTCTCGTTTTCTTAACGCATTTATGCTTCACTCATAAAATTACTGCCCACATCGAGAGCTAAGATGTTACACAAAAAAAAAGACTGGACCAATTAACAAAACTTACATTTACACAATAAACATTTATCTAATGCTTTGACCCGTATAATACGGTATCCGGGTTAATCCCCTGCAATCCCAATGGTATAATAACAATAGCATTAGTTCCATAAATAAATACTGAAAAGGTATGAAATACGTCATAATTACCTACTGTATTATACTAAACCCGTCGGCCATGCGTTTTTATGCATTTTTCGTGCGGTGTGCATAATGAAAAACAATAGCGCGGGTTTTCACGCGAGAACGGACATCAATGACTCGTGCTTTTTTATCCACTCTGCCTATATTATGCAGGATGTTTTAGGCTATATTAGTTCATTGCGATAACAGGGGGCTGTCATTCTCGAATAAATACGGCTATAGTAAAGCATAAATATGTTCAATAGATTTTATTGCTTAATTAAAGTTTTAGTTCGGTTCTGAGAGAAATATTTCAACGCTTTAATGCACAGTGAAAAGCATCTCTCTTCTCGGATAGCTATTCCTACTTTGACAATAAAGTAAAAGGAAAACTATAAAAAATATGTTCGTTTAAAAACTCAGCTTCCAGAAAATAGACATTTACGTATATAGTTCAGTTATAGGTCGTATCAGCGATCTACAATTGTTTCGGTGCCATAAAAAATATAAACTTTGAACTTGTTATAGATCCCGATAGTAATAAAATTTTCATAGGCTGGAATACTTCTATAGAAGCGAAAAAGAACTTCATCTCCATACAAAATAGCCCCCACTGACCGTCATATAAATTTTAGGAAGATATAAAAATACTCTCTGATATCCAGTGTCTGTATTACATGTGACACATTATTAAAATTTTCGATTAAGGGCTAAAATAACTAGAATCCGCAAGGACAAGATGTCGTGCCAAATACAGAGACGTAGTAGCGGATTTCTTCTCGTTCAGGAAGGAACGCCCTTCCTCAGTGCCGGCGTTAGCCAACGCGAGGCCCTGGGCCGTGCACTTTTTATGAGGCTTTCGCGGTTTAGATTAAATTTTACCTTAAGGTAATATTTGGGAAGGAAATTCGTACTGATACTGCAGATTTCTTGAATAATCATAATTTAATGGTATTGCCATAGTATTTTCCAATCAACATTTCATTTAAAGAGTTTTAATATTATTTGCAGAATAATATACTGATTACTGTGGACGATCGAAATTATTTTATTGATTAAATACATGTACAATTTAGACATAAAAATTAAAAGTTAATCTTGCGAGCTTTTTATTCACAAGTGTTCACAAGCGCGAGGCCTATTTTAGCGCGAGACCCTGGGCGGTCGCCCAGGTTTGCCGCACCTAAAACCGCTACTGCCCTTCCTGAACGAGAAGAAATATTTTAAGGTGAGTATTTACCAGCTATTCAATATGTGAAGCTTTGTGCGTAATCACAACTAATAAAAATAGTAATAAAATTAATTTTGCGACGACAGTTCGAAATTTCTTGAGAGCATATTTTTTACGAGATAAAATAAGCCGTGAAAATGGAAAACTTAAAGGAGTGAAGAAAAACATATTTTAAAGTTAAATTTGTAATTGAAAATAAATTACAGTCAATTAATAATCAATTGTTAAAAATCTTGTAAATAGCCTCTGCTATACTTGTACCTTGAGTATATCGGGTAAAGCCCTGATTTTCTAAGATAACCGAATCATAATTTTGCGGCCGTAATATGATGGTGATTGACGTCACAAAAACGTGTTCATAAAAGTAAATTGATGCCGCTTTTCTACGTTACGGAGATACCGCCACTATATACTATCGAGAAAACCACATCAATTTTTTGTTTCGTCATTTAGCGTCATATTACAATGTCGTCGGTGACAGGTATATATCTCTTGTTTTTTTAGGTCAGGTTAGTTCGGGTTGCTTATTATTATTGTTTATTAATACCTTTCAATAATCATTACATCAAATCCTCAACCACGAAGATATTAATTACAATTAATTACAAACAAATATGAGACATATCAAATTAAATAAAACAGTTTAAAAATGCAAATAACATCGTGCTTTTCTATTTCAAATACAAAATGGTTAGCTCTATTCGTATTTAAATACTAATTGCAAAATACATATTCTCAAAATATGTTTATTGAAATAAAACACTTTTTTGTGTTATATGCATATTATTTAACTTATTTCATTGATGTTTTATGTTTTCGTTAAATGATTTGCTATAGTTTTATAGAAATAAAAATGTTAAGTAAAACGGCGGCGTATTGATAAAAGCATCCTTATTGATTGCACGTAATTAAACGTTAAAGAACTTTGAGTGAATTACTAATTAATGAAAAACCACCCAATGAATTTATACAGTTCGAGCGGTAACGAATAGGGTTGTGAGATTTTTTCATTTAATTTAATATCTAGAGATCCCACTTTAGCCGCGGGTTGCACAGAAAAGAGCATGAGACGTCCGCTGTGCAACAAAGATGGCACACGCTGTATTTGAAAAAAGTCCATTGACAGAACAAACATTTAAAGACTACTGTATTTTACAAAATAGAAAATAAATCAAAAAACAAAAATAGAAAAAAACTACTGGACCGATTCGAAAAAGGCTTTCACTAATCACTGCTTAAAACTTTATTGTAATGCTCGGTTCTATGTTTTGATTATTTAAACGCCTTATTTATAGATACTATTTTACAAAATTCTTCGTGAACGATATAGCATGCTTGAACGGTATTTCCTCTTCTCACACGACTATTACAAGCGCATATAACCCGCGAAACAGCAAATGGGACGTGCAGTGTATAAGTGTTCTTACCTGGAAATGTTTTCTTTCACGAAAGCCGACATAAAATATTTGGAATGGTCTTATCATGCTATTATAACAAGGAGCTGCTATTTCCGAGCAGTGTCGAGTAAATTCAACAAAAAAGCCGTGAACACATAATGTGTCTTAATAGACAATCGACAAATTCGGGCGAAGTCGGACCGGGCTGCAGCTTACTATAATATTATTGATGAAAATACTATATTCGATACGTCGGTAATTCATGTCTTCACTCATGAGTCATGAGCTCCTGATCTATCATTTCTATGAGCTTGACATGATTAGTGTAGTATGTGTGTTTTAAATTGGAATGAGAATGGATTGAAGAAAGTAGAAACAGCCTTATAAGTCAGTCTATAGAACTGTTGTAGCACACATATGAAGAGATTTGATAAAAAATATTCCAATGGTCAGTAATATAGTAGTCGATAATAATTGACCGTTCAATATTTGATATCGAAAACGATATTTAATTTTCAATATTCCCAACCCTTGTGAAGAAAATAAATTCATCTAGAATTAAATTCAATACAACGGTTCGTTGAAGTCTTACAAAATAAGAAAAAAATATGTCAATGAAACACTACCAGAAAAGGATGATTTTTTCCCAATGTCGGTTGGCCTTTTTTTCTAAACGAACTGAAAAATAACTAGCAAATAGAGAACCCAAATTCATTTTTTAAGTTTAACTACTTATTCCAATTCGGGCTGTTTAACACATTAGATATCTACCAATGACCTGTACTATTTATAAACCTTGGATATGTCGTAGGATAATTAAAAAAATCGGATTTTCGCAAAAATCCTAGGAAATTTATAAAAAACCGGATTCCAATTACCTGGTTTTTTGCAATTTTCCTAGAATTTTCGTGAAGATCCGATTATTTTCTACGACATATATATACGTAGATATCGAGTTACAATCCGCGTATATACAAGGAGGCCATATAAATACACAAAATCGAAAAGATGGCGGTCTAAATCTAAATAAAATCCGGATTCAGCACTGAGACATACAAAATAACTGAGCGAAAAAACCAACGACAGAAGAACAAACCACGACTGAACAGAGAACACTAACACGCTGAGCCTAAAACAAAAGGAGAACACCAGTCGTCGACACACATGTGAATCGCGAAGAAGGACACTTTGCTCACTGCCACACCATCTTTGATAATGTCTACAGCAGTCTTAGATGAACTATCAAATAGAAACACCAATGGATCAAGGTCTACAAGTCTGGAAACCAAAAAGATTTGGAATTAGAAGATTGTTTATTAAAATCTAGTGTGATCAGATAATTCGTTTACTTCGTGAACTAGTAAAACGAAAAATCATAAAACACAATCTGCCTTTATTTTGGATTTTGTTGATACACGCGCTTAACCGTGTGAAATTAAAATTCGTAAAGCGGGAATTGATTATACTGTTGATAATAGTTAGATAGCTATTAATATTATTTTTGGGGACTCTATTTTTTGAACCACTGCTATGTAACTTTGTCGTCAAGTTACCACTGAACCATACCGACGAGGATGATGTTGATTGAAATACAAGGAAACCTTTACACACAGAGATACCAACATACACACATCACATTCCCGAAAGAAAGAACAGAGAGAACTGCAGAATAACTTTCACTTCACAGTGGAGAAAGGAGAAAAGCAGTAGATACCGGCACGCAACGACCGTTATTCAAATATAATAGAAAGAGAAAGGATAAAAGAAGGTCGAATGAAATTAAGGCAGTTCTTTCCGGATATTGAAATACTTTGATTCTGTTCATTCAATAAAGTCGTTTTTTATTTCACTTTTTATATTGCTTGTTGGTTACAATGATAATTAATGATGAAAACATGTGAAATCGACATTTTGACAAATATACTTTTACAATTTTGTTTTTGTAAAATGATTTACTTGCCTAATACTTTTCCGAAAACTGTAAAACAAATGTTATTTGAATACACAGATTTAATAAATTATACACCAAAAGACAGATATTCTAGACCGGTGTTTCCCAATCGTTTTTGTTACCATGTCGCACCTAAGTCTTTCTAAAATTATGTTGCTCTCTAAGGAACATATACATATTTTTATATTCAAAGTTGAATTATTTCTTAAATGAAGTCTAATTACAACTTTGTTCATGACACAAGACGATTTTAGGAACAAGAAAGATTTTTGATATTCTAATTTTTAATAATTGTTATTTAATTGTTTAATAATTTCAACATTCAATCTGAGTTCACTGAGTGCATTAGATTTAGAAGATTCGTGCACTTTGTTGCAGAGAGATTTTAAATTTGTTATTTATTTTTCAGTTCCGGATCGTTTAGGAATACAAAACCTTTATAATTTGAACATTAGTAAACACAGAATATCGGCATTGTCAATGATTTATTATTTGAAATAAACTTATTTTGCGCACACTGCTATGAACTATTCACAGTCTGAGATCGTTATATAGCTAGCGCTCTAGCGGTAAAGTTTGATAGCGCCCATCTCCATTGGGGACAAAACTATGTTTTACCCCAATATTGCCAAGGTCATGGACCAAATATTCACAAAATCTTATCCTAATTTCGAAAATAGTCCAAGAAAATTACACTCTGACTTCGAAAAAATTCCGACCAAGTTGGAGTTTTGTGGAGACCTTTACTATGATGTCCTAAACATAATATATATCTATCTATCTTTCCTGAAAAGTACCCTTAATTTGAACCGTGGGTTTTTAAGGGTTCAAAGGATTTCAACTTTTCACAAATATCTCGACAATTGTCAATTTTTTAGGGAAAATAGCTATGAGAAGAATGGTACTTTATAAAATTCTACACAAAAATGGCTCTTATTTTTATTTTTTGTAGAATCTGTTATTTTTGAGTAAATTTGTTGTTAATTAACTAAGTTATAGTTTGAAAATTGTGAGTGTAATAAAAAATCTGTTCATACAATATTACAAGTCTTGCATATACTTCGACGACAGTTGTTTATGCAAATACTATTTTTCTCATATTTGTTTACGGATGTTAATATTCTTTTGTTGAAAGTACTGAAAACTTTCCATATTGTGCTGAAATGACAAAATTATGATAGATGACATTTTAATGGAAAAATATCCTTGACACCTAGCAGCAAACAGCACAGGTACGTAAAATATACATGGTAATTTTTTTATAACACACCTATATTGCCTTAACCGGTAACTATGTGAGTAATAGGCAAACATAACTAAAAAAAACCCGGGTCGCAGTGCCAAAACCCTGCCGACAATATAGTGTATTTGCTAATACATGAAATTAAGTTTGTTTTTGGACAAATAAAAAAAAATCGAAAGCCTTAATACACCCCTTACAATAATAATTTTATTAGTTGAAATATTGTTATCAATCCAACATCTGCACCAAATTAAATACGACCTTCAGTAAGTAAATTCGTATACGCAAACTAGTGTTTTCATAAAATTTGTAAGTCCGGTCCTGTCGGGCCGATTTGCTTATAATTTTAGGAGCACTTTTTAATTGCTACTAAAAGGTTAAATTTCGATTTTGAAACGATTCTGAGAATTTTTTCGGTATTTTTGAGCCCAAAAACTTTTTTCAACCCCTAAAAACTACCCTTAAAATGACCCGATTGGGCCCATTTTAAATAGGCTTTGTGCGGTGATGGATTCCAACATGTATGCCAAATTTCGTTAAAATGAATTAACTCCTTCGAAAGTTATTGCCCGCACATATAAATATATATATATATACATATATATATATAAACATTTTTTAAAATGGTGCCAAAGTGTTTAGGAGGTTATGAAACGGCGAGAAATTTTGGTCCGACCCCTAGGTCCCGCCATCCTACCAACGCCAATAGTGTATGTTGCCATATGGCAAATACACTAATAAAGAAATAAAAAACGCTTATATAACAATTCACTGAAAAGTAGATTATTAAATCGTATTCTTACTAGTGTTGTAATGGGTTATAATATTCCGACTATATGTTTAAAACAAACGACAGTGAGTTTTAACTGTCGTAATATCATTATACGCGAGGTAAATACAGTGTAAACTCCATGTAACGTCAAACTCCCTAAAACGTCGAAATTACTCGACTTTGGTTGATTTGCATTGTTGTCCATACAATGATACACTCTATGTAGCATTACACCTACTCTAAATAAGGACCATATGTCATTATAAATCAAGTAATTTCGACAACTTATAAAGCACCTGTTCTTTGTAGGTAGGTACTTTCTAAGTTGCCGAAATTGATAAGAATTGCGGTTTTATTCTCTAGCCCGTATTCAGTTGTGTTAATAGTAATGTTTGTTTGTAAATTTTATGCGTTATTATTAAATAAAACTATAATAGTAAAACAATATTGATTTTTCTTTCTCTCCATATAACGGCAACTCTCTATAACGCCAGAAAATGCGCAGTCTCTTCAGCGTCGCTACATAGCGTTTACACTGTATGTTATTTTTTACATGGCCTCCTATAAAATAGTTCTTTTCATGCCTGTCTAGCGGTAATAAAATAATTCATTTCTCACTAGTGCGTAAAGTAAAACAAATGCAATTTTAGCGCAATACAATAGTAATTTCTCTGTCCGTTGCAATTTATGCACATGTGATCAATAGAGATAGCAAAGTAGGCGTTGTCTTAGTAAACAATTCACGGTCGTGAACAGTTAAATATAAAAATGTTTATTATGAAGTGAGAATAATAAACTATTTTATAGTAGAAACGTGCAAAAAATGTAATATGTACCTCGCTTTAACATTGTTCTAGAATCATAAACCATACTATTTTTTAAGCGTAATGTTAAAAGACGCTGTCATGCTTTATCATACCCTTACATCAGAAATGTTTATCCAGCCTTCTGAACTCAATTTACTTGCTTCAGTTGTACTATTCCCGTAGGATAACACAAATTAAGAGAAAATGCTTAATCTGCTTTACGCGGCTTTTAACGCAGTTAGTTACAAAAAAAACTGTAGATTATTGTTGATGTGGACACAAATAAAGTGGTTTTATGTGGATATTTTTTGATGCAAACAATCCAAGAATTACAAGGCGTGACTATATTAGAATATATTTATATATTTATTTTAAGACAGGGCAGACGCTATCTTCAAATTTCCATATTAGTTCGTGCAACGGATAAGGACCACAGAAACAATTTGAAAAATACAAAGGGACGTACATTATTCCACGGATGTTAACGTAGTGCTTTAAAATCTCCAATTTTTCAAAATTTACGATAAAAAATTCGAATTGAGTCAAAACATTATTGTTTAAGTAAATTAAAATTCTATTTTAGCACGTTATCAGATGTAACTCTTCTTTTTCTCATTGCATAATTAAAAATAACCTCCTGCTTCATAATTAAGGAAGCAAGTAAGATAAAGCTTCCATTATATATTTTTTCTCAAGTTGGCTTGCATTTGTTTTCGCTGTTCAGTCGTGTATTTAATTTTTATATTTTAACCTCTTTCATAATTCTCATTTCCGTGTCACCATTAATTCAGATTTTCTTTTCAATATAAAGGAGTTATACAAAAATAAATCACTGGTCTAAGACCATTTTCCAACTCAACATTTTAACGCTTCTGTGAAAATAATAACAAAACGGATTTGACGTTAATGAACGTTCATTACAGACGGAAAGAAATCTCTCATTTTACTCTTTCAATACAAAACACAACAAGAGTTCTTCTTACAACGTGTTTGCATTATTTCTGCAATAAAAGGCCGTTTCGTATCGAAAATGTTTCGATCATTATTAGGGCTTTGTTTACATAATCGATTTGTACAAACTGTTCATTCGATAATGCAATTTTCTTTTGTTTAAAAATAACTTGACTTCTATTTTTTGTCGGACATTGAGATCTTACGTACACATTACTACACTCGAATCTCACTCATACTTTATCAAACACGATTAAACTGATTCCGCCACCTCCATGCTAATACTTTTCGTGACTCCTAGCCGGGAAACGGTTTAAGGTCATATCATTCTTACAGTGTGGGGAATATATTGCTTGTTCTTCATACCATGCCGAAAGGGCGTACTTTCTAGTTCGAAAGCCTAACATTTATGCACTGCAGGAATTAGTCGCATGCCGTTTGTAACGGCAGGCCGAAACAGTTTTCTCATGTACACTGATATGAAAGTACGTACTTTTGGCATGGCATGAAGAAAAAATTTCAACTTTCTGCCCTTATAGTGTAATATACTTTTACTATTAACTCTTATATGCATTGTAGAGTCAAGGATTTTTCAAAACAAGTAAGCTATCTCATTATAACATTAAATAACATAATTACCGTATAAAGCACATACAGTCCCTGGCCAATTTATTAGACGCACTGTATATTTTTAATAATTTTATGTTTCTTAAGAGTTTTTTTGTACATATTTAAACTACAATATTATTGATTTTTATTTAAAAGATTTTATGACAGATGGCTTCAAAATCTTTAAAAAAGTGTTTAAAAATACAAGTGGCATTAATCTGAATTAATCTAAGAAAGGTTAAAAACATTACTTAATCAACTTATAGTAGGGTTCTAAAATAGTTGGCAGTTACGTCACACTTATACTTCACAATATAAGTGGCACAGTTTTATGCATGGGACAAAATACACTCTTCCAATGCATAAAACCTGTACTGCTTATATTAGGTTGTGAAATATACGTGTGACATCAGAGCTAATCATTTTGGAACCTTACTATAGTTCGGATGACACTTTGTAATTTTTTTGTATTAAATCTTATATTAATTGTTTAGTTTAGCATTGACATTTTGTAGCAATCCAAAAATTAAGCAATGCAATTAAACTAATCTTATCTTAATTACAGTAGTTATCGAGTGTCTACAAGCTACACTAAATTACGATAAACAAATGCGAAACATTTCTTTAAATATTATAATAGTATTATGTAAACGACTAATTTTTCAACATTAATAATCTATACTAATACGACATATATAAACCGAGCTGGGTAGAGTAGTGGTGACAGCACTAGACTCGCATTCGGGAGGTACGGGTTCGAATCCCGGCGGAGGCAGATGTGGCTGGGACCTTTTCCTACTGCCTCTCGCCGAGAAACGATAATAATTCTTGTATCGGCCATCTTGATTGAGGTTTTCCATGGTTTCCCTCAATTAATTCCAGATAAATATCAAGATGGTTCCTTATTCAAGGCCATGGCCGATTACCTATCAAGCTCCCAGTTCAAAAATTATGTATCCTATCCTAATTTGATATAATGCCTTCATTCGCCCATTGCTATTAATTAAAGTTGAAGTTTTAGAAATGTAGAGAATAACGGGAAGTGGTAAAATGGAAAATAGTAATGGTGCGAATGGCTTCGACAAATGGACATTAAACGCATTATTATTATAATTTAATAATAAATCTTAGGTATTTCGATTTAATAAGAAAAAACAATCGTGTTATTGTTAATGTTGCAACATTAACAATAACACGATTGTTTTTTTTTATTAAATCCAAATACCTGAGATGTATTATTGAATTATTGTAATAATTTTGGATGCGATATAATGTGGAATTATTATTACTAATACGATATTATTAAGAGGTAAAGTTTGTAACTTTGGATGTAGGAGGTACCTAATCTCTGAAACTACCCATCCGATTTCAAAAATGTTTTCACCAGTAAGTATTTAGAATGAACCTTCAGAATGGACATAAAATAAAAGCGCCTTTTGTGGATACCAATTTATTTTGCAATGTATAAGTCGACGAAAAAACTGTTGTTACTCTCGAACGGGACGACGCCTCGCAAAGTAAGTTTGTAAAACGGTGGAACTGAAGACTCTACTGCTGTTATATGCAAACTATAAAACATTATTTATCAAAATCACGTGTGAAGCCGCGAGTAGCTGCTAGTTTATTTGTAAACAACTGCGACAAAAAACCTCATTAGACATTACGTGCGTTACTCATCCCTGGACAATTGCTATCCTGATATATTGTGTGCTATTCCTTTAAAACACTTCTCCCAAGATGCTCATTATCAAGCTCCATTCACTCACGCAAATGTTTACTATTTATGTCAACTTTTTTTTACATTTTCGTTTTTACAAATGTTTACTGTTGTTAAGCCTTTCCTCATTAAACAGAAAGAAACGAAACTCCGACGTGCTTAAAGACGTCAAAATAAAAATATCACATCCGTGCTGTGAATTCATGTTGCAAAAAATGCTACTGTATTTCACTTTTTACACACATTTTAAAATAAGTACACCAAAAGAACTCCGCTATTTTGCGGTTACTTTGTTTTATATATCAACATTTTCGCTTTAATACAGGAGGTAGTAATTTTATATTTAAAATAACTTTTATTACATTTTAATCATGCAGTTATAGATAAATACTAGTCACAAAAAACTTATTTATTCCAACATAATTTTGTTCAAACTTGATATTTTACATTTTGAAATTAGCATTCTTATTATAGCTAAAGGGTTTTACTTCATTGCTTTCAAAAATATTCAGTTTATAGAAAACCAGAATAAAAATATTAAATCACATTTCGTGTAACATCAAATGTTATTAATCAATACACCAAATTTTAACTAAAACACGGCTTGAAAATTATATTAGTTGCAGTAAAAGTCAAAATTAGATTTCACAAGCAGATGTAGCATTTAGAGACTGAATGAAGTTTTGATAAAAGGATAATAATTTAATTTCTAGTTTCTAGTAGTTCAGGATATATTAAACGGGTTTTAGATATTCGATGTATTTTCACGATGAATTAAACTTCTAGCTAATGAAATTACCCTAATATAAACATTTAGTCAAAACTTTAACACCTTCATTTTATGAAATATCTAAAACATGGAAAAAAATGTAGCTAACTTATCGTTGCAATATTTCTTCAAAACACCGGACGTCATTTTTAACTCAAAATAGCTTAAAAAATAATAGTTAGGAAACACTGTCCTGAGATTCAGAACGCATTGTCAGAAAATCGGATTTGGCAAGGACCTTAGATTGTGATCAACTAATTACAGTTTTTACATAAATAACAAAATATCAGCTCAGATGAAGCGTAAAGTGTGGAGCTCGAAGAAGGTTTGTTTGCCACTTTTTCTAGTGTAGAGGAGGAACCCCACACAATGTTTTCATCAACGTTAATAACAGAAATAAATGCAATAATTTTTTAAATTGCAGTTTTTTTTTTCAAGAACTAAACCCACCAGGCTAATTAGCAAATAACACGTCCACAATGTTAAACTAAAATATTTAATATTAGTGGTATCATTGTAATTTACAACCGTCTCGAGACTCTTTTTTGTTTCCTCGTCCCTCAAAATGTAATATACATATTTCCGAGATGGTTTACCATTTGTCTTCGAATGGATGTTTACCTCCAACCACTTCTAAGGAAATGATAAAACCACGTGAAAAAGTACGACCGAAGTTATGACATTAAATTACGGGACAACCAGTACAATATTAAAAACAAGTGGAACCAATCTATTGAAAATTAAAACCACAATTCTTGAGCTTGAAATTTTAAGTAGATTTCAATGAATGATGTTTCAGTATGCAATTTACAATACTCTAATTCAGTTTTACAAAAGTTTCTGGGCACCTAAAATATTTTGTAAACCTTTCCTTGTGAATAAATACCGAAAAGTTTCCGGCTTTCTGAATTGAAAACAATTTCACATCTCAAAGCAATTCACAAATGACATCATGGTAGGTATCCTCTTGGGACGCAAGAACTGGGTATAAAATTTCTTCGACCAAAAGGCAAAATCACTCATGTTGAATTTGCGTTAAAACAAAAATACTGATGATTAAATCATTCAGCTTATTTTTTAAGCTAATCCATATCTGTAAATGCCTCATGTCATAATTCGTCACTTTTTCATACGTGTAACATAAATTAATTAGCTATTATAAATGAAGACATAATTGCAATTCTGTATCTAACTCCTCATATATCTATATCTATATTATCTACCTAGTATCATAATTATCTACATCTATACTATTCGATTATTTATATAAAAAAAAATTGTATGTATATTTGTTTGAATATGGAAAGTAAGCTCTGGAACTACTGAACCAATTCTAAAAATTCTTTCACAAATAAAAGGCTACACTATCCCTGAGTAATCTAGATTTTTTTATATTTATAAAATAGTGTTTAATACAAAATCCCAGTATTTCTAAATCAAATCGGAATAAAAATCGCTACTTGGTTGCTTATCGGCGTGCGTGCGTGGTTAGATCGAATAGTTCAACTGAAAAAATACGTTCCACTACTATTGGGTTTTTGAATGAATTATTTTTTTACATAAATGGAAAGATCACATACAAGTTTTATAGCGAAACTACTTTTATTATTTTGTTTAATTTCATAATGAAAAAGTTATATTTGTTTTAAAAATAATGTTTAAGCTAAGATCCGATAACGCGCCAAAAACCTCTGTGACGTCAAAATGTTTTTATGGTCCTGGTTGCCATGGTTACTTTGATAGTATGTATTATAAAGCCATACAAATGCACAACTTTTGTCATTTTGACGTCACAAATATTCCTGGTACGTTTTGTAATCACGTGATATCTTATGAAGTTTTATACATTTTAATTAATTTGTTATTAATTACCTATGGCTTAATTTTTTTTCTTTTCGTTCTTCAATATTATTTACGATATATTATTTAAAAAATAAAAAAAATTAGTAGTTTTTTTTTAATTCAAATACTCAATTGTCGTTGTCGTGTTTCATCTCAGTTGCATTACGAACCGCGGGTAGCGGCTAGTATTATTGTAAAGAAACTATCTTGAATGCTTCTTTTCAACATGTTACTTGCTTTAAGCTTCGTTGAGCAGTTATAAGGATGTTTGGATAAGACATTTTTAAAACGCATTTTAAATTTAGAATTTACATAGAGAGAAATATTTTATATTTTGTATGTTTGTTACGCAAAGTGAACTTAATTCTTTTTTGGAAGAAGAAACAAAATATTTTTTTTAATGAACATGAGTGATTACGTCGTTAGGTCACATATTTTTATAGAAGTTTAGTTTGTCGATGGACAAAGGTATTTGCTTATACAAAATTAGGAACAAAGACCTTACAAAATTACAACCAAAAAATATTTTGTTAGTGCAGTGTAAAGTTGCATAAAGCAAAATAAACGTAGTCGTACTACCATTTCCGAACTAAATCGTAATTCTAGAGCAGCCTATACAATTAGAAGTGATCATGCTCAAAATTGAACTGTCAAAAATTTTGAATATATTTTATAGGTAGATTTAAAAAATACCATCTCGTGCACAGTTATTTAGCGACTTGTATGACTTAAAACTCGCTGTTGTTTGTTTTACCATAATGTCACACTGCGTCATAAAATAATAATTCACTCACTAGATACGTATTACATAGGTACTAATATTTTATTATTATTCTTATTTTAACTTTAAAGATTTGAGTAAACCAATTTTGATTTTATTTAGTTTGACCTTTACAAATTTAAAGTTTCTTATACATATTTTTCATATTGCGTGGTATCTCTGAACAAATTTAAGGTGCAGTCAAACGTTTACTCGTTAACTTGCGTTTGGTTTAAGATGCAAGAAAAAAAAACAGTGAAATTGTACCTTAGAAACAATAATAATGTTCTAAATAAATAAAAAATTGGAAAGTTAACTAAAAACGTAGTCTTGGTTCTATTGAAAAATTAAATGTAAAAATGCCGTAGGTAGGTAAAAGTTCCTACCATTAGAAGAATAAATAGAGTAATTAAGTTAATTAGTGTAGACAAGGAATTTAATTAAATTTTTTAATTTCAAACTGATTATATAGTAGACTACCCACTGTATTTTTAAAAATCGCAGAATGATAATCACAATAGGGTAAACATATATTAAGGATGTTTTCAACAATGAAATTCAAAAGCGAATCAGAAATATTTTTTATTCATCTTTAATGTAGGGCGGACCAATCACAGATTGCCATCTTAAAGATTAATGACACACGTCACAAGTTGTTTCTCGAACAGAGTTTCTTATTAAAGGGTGTTTAGATGAGTTTTCTTTCAATCAATTCAATGAAAAACCTACGCACTTCCATCGAATTCTTTACAAATCGTTTGAATTAAGTTAAACTGCTACTACAAAAGGGATCGACGTGACATCAACTAGTAATTTACCCTTTTGTAAACAGTCAAAGCTGGATGTCAAGCTTTTTAGTGCTTTATCTGTATGTTCGCAAACTGTAATCGTGTCCCAAACAAAATAATCAAATTATTTTTTGAAGTAAAACTTCTTTAGCGACGTACCTATACCGTTAAAGGGGAAATTATTCAACGGCGGGGAAATATAAGAGAAACATTGGTAACGAGTTCATAACTATAAAAAAAGTTTCACTTCCTTGTGAACTTACCTTTTTTTATAAAATCAGTTAAGATTATTTGGGTCTAGTACCAATACGTATTAATTTCACTATTTTTAACAATAATTTGATAAAGTGATTATCAATTCTAATAACAATAAATAGAAAAATCCAATTGACACTTTTATCAACTCTTGGGTTAGATTAGAATCTAGAGGAGTCATGGATAAACAACGGCGTAGTTATTCTCAAGCTCAACTCATAAATTAAACAAAAAAAACTCCAGTTACGAGGTTCTGATCTGGGAAATAGTGAAAATATCAATCAGCCTTTTTATTTAATTTAAAAGTAAGAACTAGTTAAAATTAAATTGGTACTATAAGTCTTCGCCAGTTTCGGAGAATTGATCTCAAAAAACCGATAAAAGTATATTGTAAGTATCGACTGATTTTCGGTTTTCTTATTAAAATCATTTGAATCAAAAATGTAATCCGGAAGGTTCATATACAGCCATGAAAGCTTACAGCATTTACAGAAAAATGCTAATTAAAAAAAAATAGTGTGTGCACGCGTGTTACATGAGACACCATGCAGCTGTGCATAATAAATATGCACAAACGGCACATTGGGAACACCCACACTTGTTGGACAATCAACTTATCTAATAAAATTATCCTTTTTCTTCTAGCATGATATTAGAACATATTCATTATTGTTTTAGAATTACAATACTATAGACCAATGCAAATGGTCAAGAAATAATTCATTTATACATTTATATACTTTATAATATTTGTAACTAACAGTAAATACAAATGTAAATTGTATTACTGAAATTATACTTTTTTCATAATAAAAAATACAAACTTAATTTTTAATAATAAATAATAATTATACTTTTTAAAAACACAAGTTTTGGTTGCAAACTTATAACTGGCGCAGTCGATACTCTTGCGGGGGAGAGAAGCGAAAATTCTCTACAACTACACCTCAAGAAGAACCTACTAGTACTATGAAACAACGGACTACATTCATCATACTGTGAGTACATTTTCTGTTTCAAAAGTGATTCCTTGAAAACTCCTTTATTGTTCCGACACAAATAACAAAGCAACAACTTGATTATTCAATATATGGCTATTGCAGTCGATTTATAATTTTAAACAATATTATTGGTATACCCATGGTTGACAATTTAACACAATCTGACACATTAAGTCAATTGTTAGAAAATTTAACTATATCTGTACCACCAATTAATAATACAGCAAACATGACAAATACACAGAATTTACCAATTTTCGATCTGAGGGAAACTCAATTCATACCCGAATTTAACGGTAATAACCCTGAGATTCTTACTGATTTTTTGAATACGGTTGATAGTCTTATTAATTATTATCATGATCGAGCCAACCCTACAAATTGTCAAAACGTTCGACTTTACAATGGATTTATGTCACGTATCACCGGTAAAGCAAAAACGGTTATCATTAATAGTCGCGCTAAAACTTGGGCAACTATTAAGGATACATTAATGCGGCATTATGGCGATCAAAGAGAAGAAGATGACCTTTTGTTTGCGCTTCTTAGTCTAAGGCAAAAGAGCACACAGAGCTACCTAGATTTTTATGAACAAATCTATCACACTCTGAGTCTTTTGATTACCTATACCGAATTAAACGATGACGAACCAACCCGTGTAATTAAACATACCCAATTTTCAAACTTAGCTATGAAAGTTTTAATTAAACATACATCTGAGCCTATGGCAACATTTTTGCGTACATCTAGACCTAGTTCGTTGGAAACAGCACGTAACTTGTTGATAGATGAAAGCAAAGTGATTGGAAATTTTCCTTCAAATGTTAATAGCAAAACACAAAACATAAATAAGTTGACAACCAAACCAAATGCATTTAAACCTAATAACAATACAAATCAAAACTACCCCGGATATCATTTCTATCCTAATTTTAATCAACCCAGACCCACATTTAACATGCAACAGATCCCGTCTCAACAAACTGTTTTCCCGTCAAAACCAGTTACAAACTTAAACCCGAGACAAATTCAACAACGATTCCCAACTAATATATCAGCTTTTAGAAATAATAATATTCAGAGAAACCAAAATGTTTTTCGCCCAAATACAAATACAAACAGACCGATACAAAACCCGACTCCGATGAGTATTTCTACTCGAAACACTACACCAAATAATAATTTCACATTTAGAAACCAAAACCCAAATCAAAGACCAACAATTATATCTGAAGAATTGTTTAATAACGAAACAGATATACAGGAATCAAACACCGAATATATGCATTCCACAGATTTACACACCGATAACAATAAACAAAATCAATTAGAACCAGATTTTTCAGACGAATTTAGCGAAATAACTTTCGAAAATTCAGAACAATCATTCGATGACCAAAATTTTCATTTTGTCGAGAACAGAACCGAACACACATAGAAAGTTATAACATTTGTAATAAAAGCCGTTTACCATATATACAAATCGCGAATCCACCCCTGAAACTTCTGATCGATACAGGATCTACCAAATCTTTTATTGATCCTAACATTGCAAAAAAATACTTTTCAAAATTTATTGAACCAGAAACTTTTACTGTTTCTACTGTATTTAATTCCCACAGTTGTAACGGTTCCATTAACATCAAATCCTTCCAAGAATTCAAGACCGACACTAAAATCAAATTTTATATGTTTAAATTTCATAACATATATGACGGTTTAATAGGCATAGATAATCTATCCTTACTAGAAGCACAGATAAATTTCAGAAAACAAGAAATTGACACTCCAAATGTTAAAATACCTTTTAATTATTTGGAAAGTGGAAATCAAATTATATTTGAAGTAAAAATACCACCCTGTTCTTCGATAACAACAAAAATACCTGTAGATAAAAATGGAACAATTTTAATACCAGAACAAAAAATTAATTTCGTTCAAATACCAGAAATCTTAGCTTGTTCGAACAATTTTTTAGCTACAATACAATTGTCCAATGACACGAAAAACGAAAAAGTACTAGCTTTAACACATCCGATAAACGTTATTTCTTACGATACAAATTCTTTTCAACTTTTTCATTCCGAGACACATTTTGAATCACCCGGTATAGAATCACTGATACGAACAAATCATATGAATCCAGAAGAAAAATTTAAAATATTACAAATCTGTAAAGAATTTCCTGATATATTCCATATTGAGGGACAACCTTTAACGTTTACTAGTAATACAAAGCACAAAATTAGAACATCCGATGAACTGCCAATATACACAAAATCGTACAGATACCCACACATACACAAGGCGGAAGTTAAACAACAAACCGAAAAAATGTTAATGCAAAATATAATCCGACCCAGTTACTCTCCTTGGTCCAGCCCAGTCTGGATAGTTCCGAAAAAACCAGACGCCTCCGGCAAAACAAAATGGAGAATGGTGATCGACTACCGAAAACTAAATGACAAAACTGTAGATGACAAATTCCCTATTCCTAATATCACAGACCTCCTTGACAAATTGGGACGAGCTACCTACTTTAGCACACTAGACCTTGCCTCAGGGTTCCACCAAATCCAGATGGACCCTAAAGATATAGAGAAAACAGCTTTTACAACCGAAAACGGACATTTCGAATTTCTTAGGATGCCGTTCGGGCTGAAAAATGCACCTTCAACTTTCCAAAGAGCTATGACCGAAGTTTTTAGTGAACTAATTAATAAAATTTGCTTAATTTACATGGACGACATAATTATATTTTCCACGTCCTTAGACGAGCACATTCAAAATATAAAACTAATATTTAAAAAATTGCGTGAATCACAATTAAAAATCCAACTCGACAAATGTAACTTTTTATCAAAAGAGACAAAATTTCTAGGACACGTTGTAACTTCGAGCGGTATAAAACCAAACCCTGAAAAAATTGAATGCATACAGAGATTTCCATTACCAAAAACACAGAAAGAAATCAAATCATTTTTGGGACTTCTAGGTTATTATCGCAAATTTATTAAAGATTTCGCTAAGATTACAACCCCTTTAACTAAGTGTCTACGTAAAAATGCCAAAATTATTCATGACAAAGAATTTTTAGACTGTTTCGAACTTTGTAAAAATTTATTGTCAAATGAACCGATACTAACATACCCTGATTTTTCGAAACCATTTAACGTTACGTCTGACGCCTCAAATTTAGCAATAGGCGCTATTCTGAGTCAAGGGCCGATCGGAAAAGATAGACCAGTAGCATACGCCTCACGTACTTTAAATGAACATGAAAAACATTACTCGACCATTGAGAAAGAGCTTTTAGCAATAGTCTACGCCGTAAAGCAGTTTAGACCATATGTTTTCGGGACCAAATTCACAATAATCACCGACCACAAACCTTTGCAATGGCTATTTAATTTGAAAGAGCCAAATTCAAAATTAGTACGTTGGAGACTAAAGTTATTAGAATACGATTACAACATAATATATAAAAAAGGTATATCAAACACAAACGCAGACGCCCTTTCCCGCATCGAGATCCATACGAAAACTGTCACCAAAGATCCCGACGAAATTTCTATGATCCCCTTAAACCCTGACGTACCAAATCTAGAAGATCTAGATGACGTTTTGGATGATATACCACTATCAAATTTAGCTGACCTGCTAAAAGACAACGATATACCCGAATTAGATCCTGAAGACATTTTACAAGAATTTCTAATCCTGAATAACAGACAGAATGACGACGATGCGACTATACACACAAACGTTGAAAATCCTATTCTGGAAATACCTGTATGTGAAAAACCACTTAACTACTTTGGAAATCAAATAATAATTACATTCGTTAATACATTTGTTTGTAAACCAAAAATAACTAAACCTTTCCCTGATAAAAATAGAATAGAAGCCTTTATATCCAATGAAAATTTCGAAAAAGAAATATTTGACTTATTCAAAGAACGTATCAATCCGAAATGGAAATATGGTATTTATTTCTCTAATAGAAATAGGTATGACAATTTTATCACAACTCTACAAAAAACTTTTAAAAATAAAGCTTTTTGCCTAACTCAAACGAATAAACTTCTTATTGACGAAAATGACTTGCAAGAACAAGAATCGATAATAACCAATTACCACCTTGGTAAAACTAATCATCGCGGCATCGATGAAACTTACAATAAACTTAAAACACAATACTACTGGCCCAAAATGCGTGAACATATCACGAAGTTCATAAATAACTGCGAAATATGTCAATTAGCAAAATATGAAAGAAACCCTAACGTACCACCGTTACAAATCACACCAACACCTAGCAAACCTAATGAAATTATTTCGATCGATTTGTTTCAGTACAAGAAACAAAAATTTTTGACAATAATCGATGATTTCAGTAAATTTTCTCAAGCATACCCAGTAAATAGCAGTAACGCTCTAGACGTAGTGAACAAATTATTAACACATTTCAGCCATCATTGTGCACCACTACAAATTAGATTAGATGGAGGACCCGAATTTAATAATACTATATTAAAAGAATTTTGTCGAACACACAATGTAAAACTACATTTCACGACACCACAACACCCCCAATCTAACGGAACAATTGAACGCCTACACTCTACACTTTTAGAA
Source organism: Venustoraphidia nigricollis (assembly GCA_034508555.1). Lineage (NCBI taxonomy): Eukaryota > Metazoa > Arthropoda > Insecta > Raphidioptera > Raphidiidae > Venustoraphidia > Venustoraphidia nigricollis. The sequence goes on from JAVRKA010000070.1 coordinate 201,246, forward strand.
CACTTAAGAATAATTCAAAATAGCCACCCCAAAACAACACCTTGCGAACAAATGACCTACGCAATAATAGGTTATAATAACTCTATTCACACAACAACCAAACTAAAACCTGTAGATGTTTATTATGGACATATAGACAAAAACGAAATTTTAACTATAAACTTAAACGAAAAATTCCTAACAGACTATGTCCAAAATCATAGGGCAATCACAAAAACATTGTACCAAAACATACAAGAAAACACACATAATAAAAAACAAAAAACAATGGATAAAATTAACGAAACAAGACAACAACCTCCTAATTATCCCGATGATACACAAGCATATATAAAAACCAAACCTAGGTTAAAACATGACCTTAGAGCAAAAAAGGCTACAGTTCAAAAAGATTGCAACTTGAAAGTCAAAACTTCTAAAGGTATATTTCATAAACAACAAATTAAAAAACCTTTACAATTCCAGACTGTTTACAACAACCCTGACAATGACAATGAACCAAGAAGTTCGAATAACTGACCTTTCGGACAACCCTGGAATCTTACCCTTTTTCCTGTTTAATACAAAGATCCAAAAAACAACTCATACAGTCATACATTATTATGACCTGAACCTATTAGAAAATAATCTGATCCAAATCCAAAATCATAACTTCAATTTTGCAAATACTTCGCTATCTACTATGTTATCTGCTAGTTTAAAAGAACGAACAATTGAGTTAAATAATATATTAAACCTAAATTTTGAAAAACTTTATAGCGTTCTATTAAGACCAACCAATTATCACAAATCACATAAAAGTAAACGAGGTTTAATTGACGGACTAGGTTCGATAATTAAAGCTATATCAGGTAACCTTGATCACGAAGACGCACAAAATTTCGAAACCGAAATCAAAAAATTAAAAAACAAGCAATCTGAACTTATTAAACAAGGTAATAATCAAATTTCTCTAAATAAAAACCTTTTAGAAAACTATAATAAAACTATTACAGCCCTGTCAAACAATCAGAAAACTCTCGCATCGACTATAGTTAACAATACTAACTATATAGAAAAAAGATTCATAATTAACGACATAATTCTAAATCTAAATTCAATTCATAAATTTCTCACTGATTTAGAAATCGCTATTACCTTTACACGTGAAAATAAATTGCATACTACAATACTTCAACCAGTTGAATTGCATAAATTAATTTTAGAGATAGAAAAACAATATGGACAAGAATCCTTAGCATTTTCAAAAAATAATTTACATGCATATTATTCAACGATTACAGCAAAATCATACATAAGCAATGATCACGTTGTTAACTTTATCATTCAAGTGCCTATCTGTTATGATTCAACCTTTAAACAATATGAATTGATACCTATTCCAAATATGTATAATTCCATCCTAATACCTGAAAAACCCTACATTACTTTGAACCAAGAATCGTACTGGTATGGAGACAAACCATGTGACGTCTACAACAGAGAAGCATTCTGCGTTTTTCAACAAAAGAAGACAAACGCCTTAAAATCAAATTGCGTTTACAATTTGATAAGAAATCAAGAAAAAACCGAGTGTAACTTAACTAAAGCCGAAAGAATAATAAAACCGATAATCGAACAGATTGACTCTGTACATTACGTAGTAATTACACCTGAACCTACAAAAATATTAAGTTCGTGTAAAATTAAACCAATAATTAACAAAGTTAATTTAATAGAACTACCTAAACAATGTGATTTTACAATCGCACATGAAAACTACATAAATAAAGACGATTCTAAAATAAAAGAAGAAATTGTACTTCCAAATCTAATACTACATAATACAAATCGTGAATCGAATTTCAAAATAAACTTAGAAGACGTAAATCTAAAAGACATTCATAACGTTATAAAAAATTCAAACTTTAAACAAATAAACGAATCTATAAACGACAAATTTATTAAGTATAGTTGGACACCAATCTACTTAATAGTGTTTTCACTGATTGTGTATTTTATCTGGAAAAGAAGAAATCACATCAAGAACATTTTTTCAAAATCAAAAACGGAAGTTACATTTCAACTTGAAGAATCACCCCAACTCCCTGCAGAAGAATTTCATCCAAGTGCATTGCCGAGGACAGCAACGTCTTAAGGGGGGAAGTGTTACATGAGACACCATGCAGCTGTGCATAATAAATATGCACAAACGGCACATTGGGAACACCCACACTTGTTGGACAATCAACTTATCTAATAAAATTATCCTTTTTCTTCTAGCATGATATTAGAACATATTCATTATTGTTTTAGAATTACAATACTATAGACCAATGCAAATGGTCAAGAAATAATTCATTTATACATTTATATACTTTATAATATTTGTAACTAACAGTAAATACAAATGTAAATTGTATTACTGAAATTATACTTTTTTCATAATAAAAAATACAAACTTAATTTTTAATAATAAATAATAATTATACTTTTTAAAAACACAAGTTTTGGTTGCAAACTTATAACTCGCGCAGCAGAAGTTATACTTCTCTGGCGTGATCGCGATAATTGATATTCACAAGATTGATAAAATAACATTGATAAAAAAACAACATTGATAAAATACACTGTAAAAAATGGGTGTAAAATTACATTGAAAGTTAATGTAAAATTCCCTCAATTTTCTAGGTAACTTTACATTATTATTTATTTTTATAAGGAGATGTGTATAAAAACTTGGACTTTCTGTGTAAAATTAAACAAATTTGGTGTTTATACATAAAGTAAAGTAAACTTACATAGACTTATGTAGTTTTAATGTAATTTGTTGTGCAATATTCCACTGAAGTTTGCAAAAATTACATAGTACAATGTGTAATTACATAACAAAATGTAAAACTTAAGTGATGTAAAATTACCGGTCATTTATGATATAGTAACCATTTTGACCGGATAATTTAGCGGTTATTTAACCGGCTATCTATAAAACAAAAGGCTGCTTTAGGATTTTCTATCTCAGAAGAACAAAAAAAAAACAATAAAGTAGGTATAAATAGAATCTAAAGAATTTTTTTTTTAAATACTGTATTTATATTTATGTAGATATTGGTTGTAAAATAATAATAAATCGCCGGGGTTATTTAAAATAAATTGCCGTGGTTATTTAACCGGTAATTTATTCTTTTACATCACTAGTACAACTACAAATAAGAAAATTGTAAGTTTAGGAACAATCGCCACTGCGCATGCGCGGACTCTCTGTCAGGGTTGCCAGAAATGTTTACACAAAAGTAGCGAATTTTTTCGGAAAAATCGCAAACTAATAAAAAAAAACCGCCCAATGTTTAAAACTTTAAATAAATATATCTTTTCCTTTTTTATATCATTTATTTTTAAAAGTTTATTAAAAAATGTTATAAATAACATATGATAGATACTATAATAAATTATATTATTTTTTATATTCAGACTGTATACTCGGCAACCCTGTGTAGTAATATGCGTGCCAGCGTCATTCCTTTGAGTGGACGCATGCGTACCTCTACTAAGCTAGGTAAATCCCAAAGGCCAAAGCATCGCATGTGATGCATCATTGCATGGCACATATTATAACTGTTATAAAATTATCTCTGGTTATACGCCATAAATTGCTGTTTGCACTGATCATCAATTATTTGTTATCAACAGGTAAGTTTCTTTTATTTAATACTTGTTTTAAGGTGTTAGCTGAGGTAATAATTAATAATGTCATTTCAGTGTAAATCCTGTAGTCAAAGTTTTTCCTGTGTGAAGAATATAATTTACATCAATATTTCCACAGAAATTAAAAGGGAAAATTATATGTATGTTTAATCAATGCTATCAAATATTTAAAATGTGTTTTTTTTTTAGGTTACATCAAGAATATATTCAGTTTCATCATTTCCATATCCAGTGCACCTGTCGATATTTCGGCCGTGCCAATGGTTATTGCGGGTTACAATTCCAAAATATGCTGGCAACAATTTGACATTTGGTTAAATTTAACTCCAAAAATTATTGTCGACTTGAAAAAAGGTAAAAGAACATTCTTCCAGTTATTATTATTTATTATATTTTGCAACAGAAGTAACATTTTTGTTTTTTTAATAAATAAATACATTGTTTAAGCAGTACCGTCTTTTTTATTTTCCTTTCCCATTCAAAAATCTTGTGTGTAATTTTACATTTAAATATGTATTATTTTACACAAATATTACATAAACGTATGTAAAATTGTAGGGTATGGGTTAGGGAATTTTACACATTTTTTGGGAAATTACATTTTTTTTGTTTAAAATATTACATATTTGTATGTAATGTGGATTACACAACTATATGTAAATTTACAGGAAAACATGTAGCATTCCATATGGTGTGTAAAATTACCAGAATAATCTAGGGCATTATTTGGACTCTAGATTATCTGTGTAATCGGCCTTCTCAGTTTTTACAGTGTAGAATACGATGTCTAGGGAGATGATAAATATAGTTAAAAGTTAGCATGCTCACTTCAAGTAGTACCTATTTACTTTGGATAATAGGTGGACAAATCCATCAGCACATTGTAACAGAGAACCTATCATCTATGAATACAAAGTAAAATTATACTGCATCAAAAAGTCAGCTTTTTCGACGATTTCAACCTTGACGATACTCGTAGTACATTCATATTAAATTAACAAATAACTTCATGGTGTCTCATTATCGTTGCATGCTCTTCCGTAACAGAGAAAAGAAGTATAACTAAAAATTCACAAATTCTACGACAGTAGGTTCTAATTCGAAAACTACAGTCATATATAGGTGTTAAAATTAGATTGCAAATTATAAAAAAAAACTGCCAGTGAATTGAATATAGTGATTATGTGAGTGGTGTTTATAATGATATGAAGTTTTGAAAGAGACATTAAGGTATCTATTCTGTAACCTCTGTTAAATTTCGGTCTCACTTTAATTTATGTAATATTAAATTTGTTAGAAAGTGACAAAAAATTAACAAACCTAATAGATGGTACAGAATCACGCCATAAACGCATTATTGATATTATTATCGTTAATTTTAATTTATGGAAAAAGTTAATAAAAAACCTGTTAAATCTCTGTTTAATTCAATAATAAACTTTCAATACACAAATTAAACTGGACCTATAAAATTAAATAAACAATAACAAAGTAAAATGAGTACACCTATATCATATATAAAAGCCATTAATGGGACGTATTATTATTTAAAATTGTTACACTTAATTAAAAAATATGTCTCTATAATGTACAGGTCATGCAACATAGCTATACAGAACTGAGCTGCACAATATGAGACATACGTTGTGCAAATAAAGAGCAAAAAGCGCAGTCAGCGGCACGAACTGTTAAAAGTGTAACAACAATGTTTTTTTTTATTATTATTTATAACAGTCTTTTTGCACACAACCTTATAAAATAGTTGCTTTAAGCGCTCGTAAAATAACCCATTCGGCACTAGTGCGCAAAGTAACACAAACATCGGCGATCTAATCAAATTAAGAGTAATTTTCATAAATAATCTAATAGAAGTGAAGTTTGTTACACAAATGAACTATCAAAAAAAGTTTCAGTTATACTGAAAATGAAGTGAAAAATATAGTAGGTATATACGATATTATCTCGGAAGTAATTATATTATAACTCGTGTAATTCATGACTGTTAAAACTTGCTAACACTCGATTTTAAAATTACAGACTCACCGATAATATACATTACATCTCAGACACATAAACTACAATTTTAAACAATATTATTGCCAACTTAAGCACCGACTTGTAGTTATAACATCGATCGTTATTAGAATGCTACTATTTATTGTACAGCGCGTATAAAAATGAAATACCCGCTTTATAAGTATGAAATACTGCAGTTGATTGTTTCCCTGTTGACCTTGAATCCCTACTCTAGAGTTAGATGGAGCTAAAGAACTCTGGAGCATTACGGCACGAGATTTAGAGCTGAGATACTAAGCACGTGGTCTAGTGACGTATACAGTTAATATAATAATCAAAATGGGAAGAACAATTTGAATTAATAAGATACATTTATTAACGAGTTACTATCGTTGCTATAGAATTAGTTTATACATTCTACAGCACTGTGTAAAGTAAATGGCAGGGGGCGGAGTGGAAATTACACGTACTCAATACTTCGTTCAAATTTTACACATACTTTGATAAAACACGATTCAATTGATTCCTTCACTTTCATGCTCACACCAATACGTCTCATGGCTCCTAACCGGGAAAGGGTTAATTATTAATATAATAATAATTCGCTTGTTCATACAAGTATCGAGCTATGTTACGGAACCTCTATATATGCTTTATTTTGTTGAACATGATGAAATTATGAATTAAAACATTTTCTCTCTTGCGAATCCTCTTTATTTACAGCTGACTACACAAATATTAGATCATAAATTTTAATTAACATCTTAATTAATTTACTTAATTATACCAAATTTTGCACAGTTTATTGCACCATCAAAAGTTTTAAAAATTCACGTTGCGACACAGTAAATACTGATGACGAAAAATTAAAGTATATAAAACGTCATGTTATTTCCAAATATATTAATATTATACTAGTTGCCTGGTGCATTTGTCGATGGCCTATTAAAGATAAAATGTTTAATTGGATAAGGATTAATACCATACGTTTCGATTTTGCGGGACGTCCCGATTTTTAAATCAAAATTAAATGTCCCGCGCGGGACAGGTTCAGTCCCGCTTTCCGGGGATAACTCGGCCGTGCGTAAATAATTATTCTCTTATTGTAAGTTGCAATTTGTAACACTCACTTCTCAGACTATTGTTTGAAACGCCATATTTTTCTAATGAATAAAACTTCTTTGATTTTGATTTCTGTTTTTTTTTTCTATTCAGAAGACGAATAAGACTCAACAATTTAACGATAGGGTAAATCTGACTTAAAATATATTTTTATTAAAATACATTTTCTATGGCTATTTTTACTATCTATTGTCACGTAAACGTAATTTGAACTCAAATAAAAAGATAATTATTTAAAAACTTCTGTTTATATACGTTTTTTTTACTATGTCCCGCTTTCGACGAAAGAATCCCGCTTTTTTCACTCAAAAATTTCCAAAATCCTGACTTGGCAAAAAAAAAATCTGGCAACGCTGATTAATACTATGTTGGTCAAAATAGCTTCGCAAGTGTCGCCAAGCAAGTAAACCATAATTATTTTGTTGCGAGTAATTTTTAAATCTGTGATATTCTTTTAAGATATTCATTTAAATGATATGGTGTACAGGTAAGTCTTAATTAAATGCCTAAGGTAACTAGCAAATTTCATTGGATAAGAATTAATACCATGTCAGTCAAAATAGCTTCGCACAAAAGTGCAGGTTTATGCTTGATGAGTGTACGTGAATGAAATATAAGCGGCTTAGTTTTAATTATTGGGACGGATATGCATTACATTGTTCCATTGATTTGCCGCTTCATTAGGGAACCGTACTATTATGATGGCAACACTAAATTTTGGTACTTTACTATAACTTATTTTTAATTTCCTTGTTTTAAATTTCGTATTATTTATAGGAAAACAATAACAAATTTTAAAAAACCCGGGTCGCAGTGCCAAAACCCTGCCGAAAATATAGTGTATTTGCTTGTGTAGGGCCGTGTGGTTTTATACTTTTATTATGTGAAATTAAGTTTGTTTTTGGGTAAAATAAAAAATTTAACCCCTTAATACACCCCCTAAAATAACATTTTTTTCTTAATTGTAATATTATTATCAATCTAACGTCTACACCGAAATAAATACACCCTTCAATAAATAAGTCACTATCTGCAAACTAGTGTTTTCATAAAATTTGTAAATCCGGTCCTGTCGGGCCGATTTTATTAAAATTGTGGGGACACTTTTTAATCACTACCAGAGGGTTAAATTTCAATTTTGAAACGATTCGGAGAATTTTTTCGGTATTTTGGGGCCCAAAAACAGTTTTCAACCCCTAAAAACTACCCTTAAAATAGCCCGATTAGGCCCATTTTAAATAGGCTTCTTGCGGTGATGGGTTTCAACACGTGGCCCAAATTTCGTTGAAATCAATTAACTCTTTCGAAAGTTATCGCGCGTACACATATACTTATATATATATACATATATATATAAACATTTTTAAAAATGGTGCCGACGTGTTTAGGAGTTTATGAAACGTCAAAAAATTTTGGTCCGACCCCTAGGTCCCGCCATCCGACCGACGCCAATAGTGTATGTTGCCTTATGGCAAATACACTAAAAATATTGATTTCATTTTAAATGGAATTGAAATTCTTTGTTTATGATATACATAATGACGTGTTGTTATAGAACTCAATAGACAGCCATAGTGCCTTTGCAGTGGAATCTGCATTGTTTATTTTGAATAAGCAGCTGTATTGCGCATAAAAATTTTGAAGCTAATTTCAATGTAAAAATAAAAAGCTGAAAGGCAAAACAAAGAAATAAAAATACTGTCCGCAATGTAAAACCTTTTACATGTTTATGCATTTTAAGTAAGTAATCTGTAAATCTCTTTCAGTGTTTTCCACAGTTCAGTAAGTTTCTGAAACTTTTTTTTGTTGATGTGCTGAGAGTTATCCTTCTATTCGTTCGCACAGCATTAAAACAAAAATGTTGAATACTAAGAAAAATAGATTACACAAACTAGAAAAAAAAATAAAAACGTCCCGGTCGCAATGCCAATTCCTGACAACATACAGTAAAAACCCGCTTAACGCGGGAGATACGTTCCAACAAGTTCCTGCGCTATACGAAACAGCACTAAACGAGGTCATCTTAATACGTAAACAATAAGCATAAGTGAAACAGAACCGAGAATAAGAAAATTTGTTAGTTTCTTTTTGTTTAGTTTTGTCACATTTATTGTTAAATACTTTTTTATCACATTAATTATAGATTTATAAATTGATAATATCGATTTTTGTTCATAAAACTTTTATGAAAATCAAATAAAAGTTCGAGTAAGAAGTAATGTTTTTGATGAGAAATAATCCTCATTTAACACATTTTGTTTTTTGTGAAGAAGTCATCTAATATCGTTTGTCTTTTTCTGTTTCGTTCAGCAAGCTGTTGTCGATAGCAAGATATTACATCAATGACACATCGTCTTGCCTTTGAACTTCTATCAACGTTTGAATCATTTTGTATAAACTGGTCCATAATTTACGTTATAGTGCCTGAGTTTTTCTTTTTTAGAAACCGCGTAATACTGAATCCTTAAGCGGAGCAGCGTTAAGCGAAGTATTACTGTATTTGTTATCGTTTGAATCCGAAGTCAGTTAAAACGCGATCTAACTAGTCAAAAATAGTCGCAACATTGACCTTTCGTCAATAACAGTTTTAACTAGTCAAAACTAGTTTTCAAAAAGTCTTTTAGGAAATTCTAGCATTAACCAAAATTTTTCACCTAATTTTCATTCTTACTAGTTACAACCAGTATTTAGTAAAACCAGTCAACATTTAAACTACTCGTAGATCGCAGTGCATGCATAAATTAGACACAGTAACGTATTTTATGTTCTAAGGTTGGTGTTATTAGCGGTCAAGTTTAATAATAATAATAACAATAATTTTATTTATCAAATGTAAAATACAAGGTTGACGTATCATTACACAAATTTTATCACATTTAGTAATTACACTTTAAAAAACCGTTTACAGAATAGAATTCGCTTTCCAGTAATATCTTGAAAATCGAGTTCTTAAAATATGACTCATAGCTTTTATTTGTGATATCTACAGGTAGCTTATTAAATAGTACTGTACACATATACCTAGTGCTCCCCTCAAAAATGGCGAGTCGATGCTTCTCTATAGAGAGATTTTCTTTGTTTTTTACATTATAGTTATGAAGATTAGATATCTTAGTAGTGTTAGTTAAGTCAGCATGCCCTTTTTGAAAGCAGAGACACATATACATATGTACAGAGATGGTGGAGTCAGTAAGTATAGTTTTTTGAAAAGGTCTCTGCAAGACAAACGCGGAGGATCCCCAGCAATAATTCTTACTAATATTTTTTGTAGTATAAATGTATTCGAGATATCAGTAACACCCCAAAGCAGTGACCCATACCTGGCAAAATATAGAAAAGATCCAAAGTAAGTGTTTCGACGAAAGACCAAATCCATGTAAATGGACAAAGGAATATTTTTATTTTTTGGACAGAAAAGCAAAACACAGTTTTTGACAAAATCAAACTTTAGAATGAATTTTATTAAAAGACAAAGAATCAAAATTTAAACAAATTACATAATATAATAAAAAAAAGAAATTACATAAAATAACAAAAATTAAGGTGGACTCAAGAAAAATAAACATTTAATACATATACTAAATTCTTACTACTCTAGGGCTAACAATTTGTTTTATTTGTCGGATAGCATAGAATTGTTACCCAAGTTTTATCGCCAGCTGAATTTTATGCTGGGACCGGCTGAGTCATCAAGATGAACGCCTAAAAACTTGGCACTGGTGGATATTTTTATTTCACAATTTTGGTAGTTTAAGCCGTAATAGAGATAAATAGTACAATATTTCTAAAATTTGAATCGCATTTTTTCTACTTAAAGTAACAATCTTAAACTCTTTGCGGTTAGTACTCAAGGTCACCGAATCGAATCACACAAGTAGGTACAGAAAAAAGTCAGTTCTGTATATTATCTCCACTCTCTAGTATTCTGTGCCAATCGTGTATTTGTCTATAGACTGTGTATAAGCAAATACACTAATAATGAACTAAACTCGTACAATAGGTACGTTGCCTGACCGTGTTGCTATACAATCAAGGCAATATACGATTGGAGGAGGGAATTCGGAGAGAGAATTCAATTACCTGTAATTCACCGCTTTAATCTATTGTATCACCGCTCAACTCCAAATACCTTCACTCTATATAATTCCAGACAGACAGACAGACACATTCTTTCTGTTCTAACAAATTGCAGTCTAATTTAACTCGCGAGCTGAATAACTAACTCTATTTTCATTCATTAACACCAATCTAAAAGACTGCTAATTGTAAAACCTGAAACTAATTGCACGCGGTTTTTGTAAACTTTTCAGTGGGTGAAAAGAATAATCTATTACCGTGCTTCTACAGGAAAAGTTTGAAAACATTTTTCTACATAACATGGCTAGTTAATTCTTTTCTTTATAGTGAATTAGTCTTTAGACGCTAATTTTGAGAGTAAATAGATAATAAAGTTCATATGAAAAAATGTGTGAATCCAGTTAGTACTCTCATAGAATGTGTGAGCATAGCAAGAGCGCGCGCGTGTATGTGACATGCGCTATAGGTTTTGGACGTTGCCTATAAAAATTGCATATTAAAGTTTTTGGATAAACGACCATATCTTTGGAACGGTTAACTTTAGGACATTTGTTTATTAAGACTTCTCTGCTGTATGGCTTGCATATATAATAGTACATTAATTTTTCAACTCCGTGTATATTACATATGTAGTCGGCAGTACGTATGTAATTATAACAACAGACAATAGATTCCCAGTTCGCAAACAATGTTATCAATGGTCTGTGATTAAAAACAAAATGCGCGTACGATGTGCAATTAGTCTCCGATAAAACGACGGGCTTATCCCGGTCATAATCCTCGAATTATATTGGCATCAGCTATATGCTTCGGCTGCTGGCTGCAGGCGCAGCAAAACTAGATTGTATTCCCGCATACATTTGTCCGCACAATAGAACTTTGCATACAAACTGTTTGAGACATTCACAAATTGGATTCATAGTCCAAGACCTTGTGGCAAAACATGATAAGTATTTTATAAAACATATCCACATTTACACGTTTGACACATAACACAGACACAAAAATTCTGGATCCTTCCCCTCGACACAGAGTTCGCTCTAGTGAGTGGAAGTATCCTTGTATATTTTATAACAAAATTATAAAATAAGAGGAATGATTATTTTATAATGAATATTTTATAATTTTGTTATGAATCAATTGGATCTTATCATCTCACCCACAACTTGTATATTTTGTTTTTGTTGTATCATATGATGTGCAATGTCTAAAATTTAATAAATAAATTTAAAAAAATCAAGGCTAACATTTGAGGTTAGCAGGTATTTAGGCTGTAAATAAATACACCAGTCAGCAAATCAGTAGTTGGGACACCTGGCGTCGGGACGCTTTAAAAGATGGATAGTTGAAGTTTAATACAGTGTTAAATTAATGAATATAATTTATGAAACAAGAAACATAGACAAAGATATCTTTTCAAAAATAGTGTGGTAACCTTCAACATAAAAATTTGTTAAAATTTTTAATTTTGTATTTCGGTCCCATTACAATAACTTCCCAATGTACTTGGGAAACCACATTTTGTTAGAATCGAGCTAGTCAGCTGCAAAATTACTACAATACTAGAAGGTTGGGTCTAAGAGGCTACAAACGTGGTCACGTCTGTGTTTGGTTTAGTCGACTGCTACGTCACTGGATGTCGGATGACCATAACTTTTTCACGTGGCACTTTTCCCAACTGTTTGGAAGAAGTATCCTGTGGCGTCAAAAGTCTACTTCCCCCGTCATCTCTCGCGTCTCGCCTACACACACCTTCAACAATACTAACGTCCAACCATAGTTTCTAGTAATCTTGAGTCAGCTGGCGGTTGAAGTTATAATAATAATGAGACGCGAAGGAGATTGAGTAACGGATAAAATATCAAGCCTTTTTCAAACTAATTGATCTTATAATTGCTATTCTTGGAGGAGCCAAACCGTTGCAAATTTAAAAGATATTCTAGCATGTCAGCGTGATGCTGAATCGCTAATCTGGCTGTCGCTCCGTGTAGTCCGTGCACACGACCCAAACTCACGGCACTTTCTCATTTCAAAGTTTGAGACGCGATTATAGTTTCAACTTACCCCGCGCAAGTATCCCTTGTATGATGGCGCCGAACCCGAAATTTTAGATGCTTATAGATGCAAAATGAGTTCTTCCTTCTCTATAATAATATTTTATTCACGTTGCCATGTGATAAGACAATAAAATACAATAAAATTAGAAAAATAGTTGAAAACTATTAAATTCGCAATGCAGCAATATTCGGAATGAAAAAAATTTAAAGTTGACTTAGAACTGCTTTAACATTGTTTATGCTGGGCGTTTGGACTCAGTTCTTAATTTTAAAAGGATATTGCACGAACATAATTCAGTGACCTTTTATAAAATGTGTAATAATACTTTCTTGAGTGAATTTTAGATATTTGTCTTTGTATCATGATTGATGGTATGGAACTCTCGGCGTGCGAGACCAGCCTCCACTTGTCCAAGTTTTCCTTTATTGTCGAGGGTTTCTGAAAAGCATGTAATGAAGGTTGAAGACCACTGTCCTGGTTAATCTAACACATTGTATATAGTACGTACCACAAACGTCTATATGTATTGTAGACATTTCCCGACCTAATCTCTATTTGGAGCGGATCAAAATTACACGAGTTCATTTGTTACAGTAGGATAAAGCCAGCTGTCTGCTCCAATCTTTCCGCAATACCAATGCACAAGCCTGGATTAACGTTATTATTGTAATAGACAGTTTTACCTAAGACTTGTTCGTGCCAACCAATAGTACCTAATCATCACGATAGATCTCACTCGAAACACATTCGGCTATGTTATTTGTGTCGTAAAACTGTTTACACATTTTATATATCAGATCGATTTCAACGCTAAATACATATAGTTATGCTTTGTACGCTGTTATAATTATTTTGTTATTAATGTGAAACCAGGACCGGCTTTTGAGAAGGGGCGAGGTTGGACGTCAGGCTCAAAGGCAGCTATGCTATAGGCCTAGGCAGAAAACTCTAGCTACAAATAAGCAGTAAAATGGGAAAAACGAGCAAACCGTCACCGTCTAAGTAGTCTCCGTTTAACTTAAATAGAGATTTAGCATATAAAAATGGCATCGTCCTTCTATACCCGTTAGTATACCTAAACTCCAATATAATTTATTTACTAAATATAATATTACTGAATATAATAGTACTAAACGAAACACGTTATGTGGCCGAGCGGTTTAGTTCTCCTACCTTGCAAGTACTGGCTTGACTCCCGATAACGCTAGTATTGTTTTTTTTTTCTTTTTTTACTAATGATATTTTTTTAAATTCTTATTAATAAATATATATTTTTTTATAATTTTATTGTAGATCCACGAACTCGCGCTTGGTTCAAAATCGTTGGCAAAGTCAGTATACAACCAGCAAGTTGTTTTACCCTATCAATAGATAGGTACATTCATATTTTCATACGCAGGAAAAAGTTGTTTCAATGTGGAAACTGTACAAAAAACAATGTTATATACATGTTTACGCAATTAAAAAAAATCGTTTCAATCGACCAATTATTTTTCGAGCTGAATCGATTTAAAATTCTACAATGCTTTTCTTATGAAAAAATATGTACGATCCACCATCTAAGAACATAGTCAAATTAAATTTTTTGACAACGCTTCCGCAACCCAGCATGAATGTTTTGGTACATTTGACTATAGTCCCACCATAAGCCATAACCCTAGCATTTTGAATGCTTAAATCTGTATCCGACTATATTCGGTGAGTATTACATTCATTACATTATGTATATCTTCGTTGCATTGTTGCGCCAGAATCGTCAGACAGTTTCCCTCTGTTTCTTGTTACGACCCGTGCGGTGGATTTCGAAATCCATCCACACACCACCTCTTCGCTCCTCACAAACACGCATCTGTCATTGTTCTCTCACTCACACCATTGATATAATAACCTATATGGAATGTGAATTCTATCTGAAAAGAAAAAGACAGATAGCGAAATTTACCTGTCTCTTTCTTTAAACAGAGATAGGCGCGATCAGCACGCTATCTTTCTCTGGCATTTTGATTTTGAGCGGTTACATCTAAATGAAAGCATTCAAAATAAACGTTTTAAGAACTTTTTTAGGGTATCCAGTTAACAAATACAATAAAAACAGCATGTTATTTAATGATCAACTATGTTTCAAAAAATATAATGTATACAGCGTCGAGGTGGCGATTGCCAGCCGGGTCTCAGCCTGCGTGGGCCCCACACGGAACATTACGTTCCGTAGTGAGAGTGCGTAACTTTGTCTATGACTTAACACCAACCAATTTCTATCTTAAAGAAGTCCTAAGATGTGATTAAGAGGAGAATTGATTTGTTCAGATCCATAGGAAAAGTTAATTTTTTATACCCTAAGCACAAAGTTAAGTAGTTTCGGAATTTGCTTTCTACGTAACGTATTTTCAAAGTTCTCTGCGTTTTCAGCACGGGTTAAACTGTATAAATTGAGCTGAAATTTTAAGCTAATAATGTTTTCAGTATATAGAACCATTTCAGGCGGAAGCAACTCAAAAAATTTGGAAAAAAAATTGGCTTATACAAATAAGGGCCAGTCTAATAGACTGGCCCTTATTTTGACATGTTGGAAATGCTAACCTTTAAAATGGTTCTTTACATTGAAAAAATGATTCTCTGAGAATTTCAGCTCGAATGATTAAAATTAACCCGTGCCGAAAACGCTGTAACGGTTATAGGTTTGCGGGGCTTGCCGCAAGCCAGGCGGTAGGTAGGATAGGGGACTCATGCAGGCTCTAGGTCCCAGCTCTTGCGATCTAAATGTAAACTAGATCAGATAGTTCGTTCATACATTAGAGAGAAATGAAATAGAAAAATATCCCATCTACCATTATCCAGTCTCGGGCCCCAGGCTTGTGGGGAGCCACCCGGGCCCTTCCGGCCCAGTCCGACCCTGAATGTATATAATGAGATTTTAGATAAAATTACGGCTCACTGTCGGTATGATAACTGTTCGAAATAATGCGGAACCTGAAAAATTCAAAAAGATAAAAAGTTCGGTTACTTTTAGAGCGTACCTATAGAGACATTTTTTTTATTCAGAATTTTTTTATAAACAAGCAAAAACCAATTTTTTTTTCATGAAGAAAGCAACAAATTCAAATTGTCATCAAAACTAAAGGTAAGTTTGCAGGAATCTTTTTCAATCACTATTTTGGGCCGCTATCAAGTTATCATGGCGACAGTGACGCGCCATTTTTTTTTATCAAAAATGGTGCTTCAAACATAAGTGATTAATAAATAACATGCCATATTTATTTTATTTAATTAATAACTTTCTAGATCCAAAAAAAAACGTAATTTTGAATGCGTTTAGGCAGATATGATCCCTTAAGATTGGATTCGGGCAGTCTATACTGTACATCAATGACTCAAATAAAACACGTAAGTCTTCATTTATGATTAATAGTGAGCGAATTTTTGATAGAATTATTTTTACTGCAGCCAAGACAATACAAGTCCTATATGAAAAATGATGAACAACGGTGAGATGTAAGAAGAGAAGTTATTAATTGAGAAATGTTTGCTTAGCTATACGTACGAGTAAGTATTATAGATTTTCAATTAAATGAATAGTCAATAAATACAAATAATTTCAAAAAAAAAAAAATTAGTGTGTTCCTCCTTTCAGGGGCTTTTTTAGAGAAAGTTCAGTTTTTCAGTTTTTTTTTTTTGCTTGTAAGTTGATTTTCATTAAGGTTACTGAGTATAAGTTGTTAAATATGCTCCCTTTTTCATCCGTATAGCTCTGTAAAATGTACGCACTCACGTTTAGGAAATCATTGATTCAATAAAAAATATTCTTTAATATTTGATGTTAATGCTTGAGAATGAACCAGAAGTATGTGCCATTCTTTCTATAGGACCTTTAGCCAAGTTTTTACAATTTATTTGATGTGAATAAACCATTTAAAATCACATAAAAATGAGAAAATTACCATCAGTTTTACACAAATTTTTGTTCAAAAAAAAAAAAAAATTAAACAAAATGAAATTACTTGCAATTACTGTTCAAATTAATTTTTTATTTATAAGACGTTTCGACCAACCATTTTGGTCCTTTTCAATTTTTTAAATGGTTGGTCGAAACGTCTTATAAATAAAAAATTAATTTGAACAGTAATTGCAAGTAATTTCATTTTGTTTAATATTTTATTACTGTTGGTAGAGTCAATATTATTAAAAAAAATTAAAATTGAAAAAAATTATTGAGCCAACCAAATTTTTCAGTATTTTTGACATAAGGCTTGTAAAGATAAAACTTCAAAATACTAATTTGCCTCCCCGTAATACGAAAGCCCGTGATTTGCTATAAAAAAATTGTGACGAATATCACGTTTTTTTATTCAATTTTAGGGCTAAAATATATGTTTTTTGAAATTTTTAAGCAGCAAGCCATATTTTGTACAACTTAATGCTTAAATACAGCTAATAAAAACAATAATAAAATAAATTTTGCAATCACAGTTCAAAATTTACCGTGAGCATATTTTACAATGAGAGAAACAACCACCTTAAATATTAACTTGATTACTATTTACTTGATTACTAAATAACAAATATATTTATAAAAAAACTACTGAACCGATTTAAGTAAAAATGTGAGAACACTGCGAAGGTATGCTCTATGAAACAGAAAAAGAGTCATTAAAATCGGTTCAAAATTGGCGGAGTTATCGTGGAACATACAACAAAAATGCAGGTCGAATTGAAAACGTCCTCCGTTTTTGAATTTGGTTATAAATAAAAACGTACATTTTGACATAAGCAATTTTTCTTTTTGCCTACATACATTATCCTCTACATCCACAAATGTATGTATTCAAAATAAAAGAAATTTGTGTAAGCAGTTTTCATTGTGAATTGTAATTATGAATATGAAATATTATGCACGCTATTTCATAATAAAGGAAATCGTTGGATATAAAATAACTTCTGTTGCGTTGTTCATACTTGACTGCTAATGAAATTCAATATTGATTTCTTTTTAAATTGCCTTTTTCAATTATACGAAGTATAAAAGTTGATGCAAGTAGATTGCTCTCAATGAATTTAAATCATCACATGAAAATAGCTTATGTATTATTATAGTAGATTAATTTTAATTAGACGAACAATCCATTTTTTTTTTCATACAGAAAGCATTCAAAGTGGAGTAACGAAATCTTATTTTCGTATTTATTTATTATTAATAAAACAAATTTTAAAAACAAGATTTTTTTAAAATATACTAAAAAAACAATATTTAACAATTTAGATTTAAAACTATAAAAGCGTGCACCGGTACCCATGATCGTTTATTAGTTATACAACCCACGCTTTTATAATTATGAACCTAAATTGTTAAAAATTATCCTTTTTGTCTTTTTAGTATATTTAAAAAAAGCTTGTCTTTAAGCAGTTTTTATTAATATTTTTTTTTGTTCATTTTAGTCTTTCAAAATTTTGATTATTAAAACATTATTAATTATTTAATTCTAAAAACGATTGAATCATGTATTTGTCATTGGGAGTACACATTCGTAGAAAATTTCAATTCGATTGGATATGTGGTGTTCGGCATATTAGATTTACAATGACGTAATATAGCTTATCGTATTTCATTCTTCAAACCGTTTCATTTGATATCCATGTTAAGAGGATTGTGAATAAAAATGTGATCCGCCATCTTGAGGCGTCCGCCATATTAGATTTATGCATTGTCCCTGGACTTGTATACGTGTGTCTTTCAAAGCTTTAGCGTTATTAGATCTAATCGAAATTTTGATTGCAAGGTTTGATCCATCCACTGACAGACTAACTAACAAACAGCTAGTTAAGTAAAAGCTTGTAAAAAATATGACTTTCCTTCACAAAAAAAAAACATCTTTAAAGTTCAATTCCAGATATATGTTATAATTATATATAATTATTACCCGTGATACTGTTTTCTATTATAAAAAAAATATGTATCATCGATGGTTATATCTATACTAATATTATAAAGAGGAAAAGTTTGTAAGTTTGGATGTAAGAGGTAATCTCCTAAATTACTCATCGGGTTTCAAAACATTTTTTGCCAATATTTAGAATGGACTTTCAGGGTGGACATAGGCTATATATTATCGCGTTAAAATAAAAACGCTTTTGCAACATAAGTCGATGAAAAAACTGCAGTTACTATCGAGCGGGGCGCGGCTTTGCAAGGCAAGATGGTAAAATGGTGGAGGCTTCACTACTGTTGTTGCTGCCGAGCGAGCGATAAAACATTGTTTATCTTAATCGCGTGTGAAGCCACTAGTAGCGGCTAGTATTACCCTAAAAGGCAACGTCTGTCTGCTGTTCGCCCATATAAGCACGAGAAACTCAGAAACGATTCAACCGAGTTGCATGCGATTTTACTGAGATTAAATATGTCGAAAGCTTTTAGACTATATTTCATGATAGGAGGCTATCACTCCCGAGCAGTAGGTAGTAGATAGTAAAAAAAATGTTTCATAATTTAATATTTGAATTACCAAACAATAGGTGTTTTAAAGCATTTGGAGCTTTAAAAGCATTACAGCATATACGTGTTATTAAATTGCGAAAATGATACGCGTTTAATCTTAGATAAAAGCGTAAAAGACAACTTCAAAAGACAAAACGAATTAAATTTAATATAAGCAATGAATTTTCATATTCATAACACATAAACAATCATGCTAAAACATAATACTATGTACGCTGAATTATGGAAATCGTCTGTTTGTCGTAAAAGATAATTTTATTTTATCTTTTTTAAGGTTCACACTCACTCAATCGGATCGGATTGGCTTTGGACACTGAATTTTGCCGAGTTGATCCGAGTCGACTAATACGTAGGAACTCATTTTCATGTATCCCAAAACTGCCAATCTTGCCGAGCCGAGCCAATCTGATTCAGTGGGCGTGGATCTTTATGCGACTCCGAACACGGAAAAACGATGAATCGCGACTCATTATTATCCATGAAAGGTTATATAGACGCGGGATACCAGTATCGAGTAGTGCAACGCAAGAACACTCATCCGTTCCCAATCACTCACAAGATTCACGTTTTCTCTCTTTCGCTCTTTTACATCATTCAACTAATTTTATGTAAGAAGTATTCACTTCAGTCGTGTGTAACAACACACACTTTTTTTTTTTTTTATTTAACACTTTCTTTAACGACATAGTAAAGATATCGAAAAAAAGGGATACAGCACAATAAACAACTGCTGGACTTTTTATCCAATTGTGTAGGCTTTCACGGCTGGCGTTGTTGCAAAACTTCTTGGTTTCCGGGCTTGTACGCCGTGGTCCATTGGTACTTCTACCTGACGTTTCGTCTACAACTGCGCTAGACATTATCAAAGGCGATGTGGTAGCGGGCGAAGTGTCCTTCTCGGCTGTTCACTTGCTTGTGAGCAGCCCGCTACCACATCGCCTTTGATAATGTCTACCGCAGTTGTAGAAATACCAATGGACCACGGCGTACAAGCCCGGAAACCAAGAAGTTTTGCAACTGCTGGACTATTTATGTATTACACTGCGGCGACGGCCGAACTGTATGGTTTTATGTTATTTACACTACTCACTACAGAAATGAAACTAGATACGTTGGCAAACAGTGATCCTAGTTAAGTAAGTTTATAAGTAAACAAGCCTACAGTTCGACCGTCCGGCAAACAGTAATATGCTGTTACTTACGCAAAATCTACACTGACATTCACAGAATAGCATATGATTTGTTTTTCTATGCCAACTTTTTCTATACCAACTTTCGAACTCGCGTAAGAAGTTACACTTCAAAAATATTCCTATATCTAGGGAAACAATCTTCAGTACGGCGGACTTAATAGTATTAAGTCTACAGCACACGACGCTAGTTTTGCAGCTGAATTAACTGCTTGTTTTCGCTGCTAAATTCTAGACGTGCTGTAGCGCCGGATGTTCTGATATTTTGCATGCATGTTGGTTTCACACGACGCGCGTTCTGAAGCTGGATTTGTAAATGATTTTGTTGCATGCGCTGTGACAGTTTGAGTGTCAACAAAATTAAACGACAACGTAATTATAACAAAAGCAGTTCGTCGCAGACGAACAGTAATTACTGTGTTTTTATTAACTCATTAACTGTATATTTATATTAATATATCAACAATAAACTGTCACAATTTATAAAAGTATACGCTATGACGCCAAATTTGTTTATGAGGTTTGCCCATGTCACCCAGGTGACAAGATATTGTTTTTCTTATTGGTTCTTGTTCAAAGACAGCTCCGGTTTTCATTCTAAAATCCAACCTAGGGCCAAGCAACGAAGCCCGCAGTGTCGTCATTTCCATCCTTGCAGTCAATCCAACGACAAAATCAGCATCGTGTGCAGCGGTCTTTAGTTTTTAAAGTCACGGCGGCCGCAGACGGTGCATACGTATGTACATATTACATAATATAAATCTGTAGAACATAAGTCCCTAAACAGAGACGCTTTAATTCTCAGAGCTCGTAAGTTATAACGGTAATAAATCAACATGCAGACGTTACTTGAGGAGAAAAAATGTATACATCATAACCATTGGACGTGTAATAAATTTAACATACAAAAAAGAGTTTTTAAAAATACGTCGAGCATTAAGTTACATCATCTTAGTACAATGTCATTCATATAACTAATAATATATTACTTCAACTCGTGTAATATGTACGTATGCTATGGCTCTTTAATGGATATTATCTGTATTTCTGAAAAATTTATACGAAGAATATTTGTCATGCGAAAAATATCTCAGTTTGGTTCAGTACGATCCAAACTTTTATATACGGAATGGTTTTCTTGTGTTAGACTTCTTGGAAGACTCTTGATAACCGAACACAAAAAACAATGAATGTTTATACTTTGCATTCACGTAGGTATAATAGAGGTAAACATAACTGACTGGTTTGCATCTAGGATTGAACATGACTTCTAGGTTAAAGTGTCCTTAGAGATGCGCCCACTCGTAAGTAATGCTCCCAGTACAGGTGCTTTGAATATATGAATATTATACAGTCATGTACAAAATGGGAAGTAAATAAACAAAAAAAACAATATTAAACGATTTAGTCAAAAGTACATTCATGAGCGTGGAGTAGTTTTTCCACAGAGAAAAACAATTTTTATATTTATATAATACAGTCCGGTTAGGCCCAGATTTGTAGATTGTCTATAAAAGATTAATTATATATTTGCACAGAAGCAAACCAAAGAGATATTAAATTAATTAATGGTCCACATGCTGGAATCCATCACAAGCCTACTTAAAATGGACCCAATCGGATTATTCTTAAGGTGGTTTTTAAGGGGTTTAAAAAAGTTTTTAGGCCCCAAAAAGTCAAAAAAAAATTCAGAATCGTTTCAGAATTGAAATTTTACTTTTTAGTAAAGATTAAAATATTCTGCTACAATTTTAATACGACCGGTTGGACTAAACTTACAAATTTTATGAAAAAACTAGTTTGTGGATACGAATTTATATATTTACTGAAACGTGTATTTAATTTGATGCAGGCGCTGGATTGACACAATATTGCAATTAAGAAAACATTATTTTAAGGGCTCTATTAAGGGGTTAAATGTTTCATTTTATCTAAAAACAAGTCACAATACCTGTACTAGCAAATACACTTCCAAGGATGTCGCCAGCCTTTGAGCCAGAGGGGGGCAGAAGGATGAGAAAAAAACAAAAATTTCAGATTTTTGAGGGTTAAGATATTAAATATTAACACATTTATTGAATCCTTAAATTTGATTTTAGTTTCAGAGTGATTCTGCTGAACGCTACATTTTATTACTTACTTATTCTGTGACATTAGGCAGGAAAACTTATAACTTAAAAAAATTCCGAACCTCTAGGGAGGGGCAGCTGCCCCTACCTGCCCCCCCTTGGCGACGCCCCTGTACACTTCATTGTCGGATGGGCTTGGCACTGCGACTCGAGCATTTTTTTTTAAGTCGCACAGTTTTTCACATATAATGATATTATTTTGTATGTTTTAATGATGATGTTAGATTAATTATTATGGGTCGAGAATCAAGATAATTTTTGTCGGCATAAATTGTTTTACAAAGCAATATTTCAATAACAATTTATTAAAAAATTCCCTTTGTTATTTTCCGACATATTTATAACTATAAGAATGATTCGTACGTTATAGATAAATGTCTGTTTTTATTATTGTTTTATCGAAATTAAACTATTTTTATGAGTCAAAGCCAAAAATGTGATAGTTTTACAGGACGCTACTATGTTTAAATCTAACTTGAATTGTAGCCAAGTTTCTTTTCCTACATTATTTTATGACTGTAAGACAGGAATATTTTTATATAAATTAGGAATCATTGCATGTAATATATGACTTTCAAAGACTTTGTCGACGCTTCACTTTTCAAATGCGATTTTTATTATAAGATTATTTACCCCGTTTATTATTAGTGTCTTTGCCATATGGCAACATACACTATTGGCATCGGTCGGATGGCGGGACCTAGGGGTCGGACCAAAATTTCTCGACGTTTCATAACCTCCTAAACACTTTGGCGCCATTTTTAAAAATGTTTATGTATATATGTATATATTTCTGAAAATGTTTATATATATATATATATATATATATATATATATATATATATATATATATATATATGTGTGTGTGTGCGGGCAATAACTTTCGAAAGAGTTAATTGATTTTAATGAAATTTGGTCCACGTGTTGAAATACATCACCGCAAGAAGCCTATTTAAAATGGGCGTAATCGGGGCATTTTAAGGGTAGTTTTTAGGGGTAGAAAAATGTTTTTGGGCCTCAAAATACCGAAAAAATTCTCAGAATCGTTTCAAAATTGACATTTAACCCTTTAGTAGTAATTAAAAAGTGTCCCTAAAATTTAAATAAAATCGGCCCGACAGGACCGGACTTACAAATTTTTTGAAAACACTAATTTGTAGATAGTGACTTATTTATTGAAGGGTGTATTTAATTCGGTGTAGATGTTAGATTGATAATAATATTGCAGTTAAGAAAAAAAATGTTATTTTAAGGGGTGTATTAAGGAGTCAAATTTTTTATTTTGCCCAAAAACCAACTTAAGTGTGCATAATAAAGCCACATTGCCTATATTATCAAATACACTATATTGTCGACAGGGTTTTGGCACTGCGACCCGGGTTTTCTATTTTTTAAACACGCAGCTTTAAGTTTTTTATGTACATCTAAAATAAATGTAACATTTCCAGCGACTAATAATATAAACTATAATGACACATACACTATTAATTTTGGTCAAATGGTGCAACCTAGGGTTTAGACTAGAAAATGACATTTCACACAATTCCACAGTGGGGTCCGATTTCACAGTTTCTGGTCAATATTCTCTAGCTTTCGAAATTAACCGATAATAGAGTCCCAATTAATAGAAAAATACTAAATCCCAAATAATATACAATAGTTCACCCCTTGGAGAGGGACTATTGTACGCCACTTTCTACATCATTTCAGGTAATTTCTTGAAATTTTATAATTCAGTATTTTGGTCGTGTTCCAGAAACTGTGTACCACTGTACATTCTGAGCAACTTGGCACAATATTTGGGTTTCTTAATTTAATGACTCGAAACGAAACATTAAGATACTGAAATAATAAGAATAATACCTTTAGAAATAAGTAAATCCTCTCACCACTAAGCAAGTCTCTCGGTAAAAAACATATCTCACAAGGGACTTTATTCCCCGAGATGCTTAAAATTTAATATTTATTGAACAAAAAAAAAGTAAGAGAAAATGATTTAAAACAATTTTTAAATATTTAAGTTCATAATTATTAAAAGTGATTTTTATCGTACACTGCAATACAAATTTTTTATCTACTTTATTTAAAATAATTTAGTTACGTTTTTTGGCCGCCATATTGGATTTTAAATACAGTCACACAGTTTACTCTACTTGTCATACCCTCTCATTTGATACCGATATCAAGGGGGTCGTAAATAAATAAATGACCCGTCATTTCGTGCCGGCCACCATTTTACAATGAAATCACACTGGTGGTTGGATTCTACTTGTGATACCCATGTGGAAGGGGTTGTACAGACGAAGATAATCCGCCATTTTGCGGTGACGGGCATATTGAATCTAGCATAATATTCAATGTACTTTATTGTATTTTCTTCAGAACCAAAGGTGCGCGCAAAATTTCAGCTCAATCGGAAATCGGGAAGTGGATCAAATTTAGCTTGCAAGATGTGATTACAGACAGACAGACAGACACCAAGTTGGGTGAAACTAAATAAAACCTTGTAAACAGAACATTGTCTGTTTAAGTCAAATATAATAATTCAATCTAAAGTAACAGACATTTACATAATTACATCTGACCGTTTTCAGAAAAGTTTATTTTAGACATCAAATCGCTGTCCTCTAGCACACCAGTTAATCCGAGTACTTATGAAAATTTCATTGAAAATGTAAACACAAACAAAAGTTTACTTAAACTGTAAAATGTAGAGCAGAGAGTTGCGAAAAATAAATATTGACTGAATGGCGCGACGGTGACGATACGGTTAGTTACATTTTCAAACTTGTCCCTTACCGTACAAGGGTAAGCTTCGTATTATAATTATGCAATGGATACAGCGTTGGCAAAAAAAACAGATTTAAATGCATTTCATATATAAGTATACATTGTTTGAATCTTCCGCCGACTGCTGACTAATTTTGGGCTGCACAAAGCATTGTCAAAAACTTCGATTATTTTCATATAATTACAGTTTTTATACACGTAGAAACAGTCGTCAAACAAAACGTGCATTTAGAAACATTGAACAACATTTTATTAGACGTCACTGAGCACTGATCAACTTTCAAACATTTTGGCGGTAGGTGTTTAAAAGTGTTGTGTTCTGTTGTAATTACAGCAGAACACAACACTTTTAAACATCGGAATTGTTTAATCAGTGTGAATTGAATCCTATTAAAAGCATTTGAACAGATTTTATTTGACGTTTTCGTTTGATCATTGCGCAATCAGTTTTAATCGGTTTTATCAAACTGAGATCTATCTGACTTGTTTAAAAAAATGTATTCAATAAATTAATTCTATACTAAACTCAAGTACTTAACTAGTTTTTTTTATATATTTTAAAGCATTCCGACGCCAGATGTCTCGACTGCTTGTTGTATATTTATTTTCACTCTAAATACTAACTAATTTCAAAATATTAGTCTTTACAGAATTCTTACAATATTTGATCAAAAGTTCTTGAACGATAAGAGTTGGGTAGCTAGATGATAATATTTTAAAAAGTGTTTGAAGAAGAATTATGTTTCCATCGACACCTATTTTTTTCTTGCCACTACTGTACATACATTATACATAACATATCTGCTATATGCAATATCGTCATTTGCCAGTTGCATCTCTTAGTTTATGCTCAATAGATCTCTTAAACGCCTAATTAATTTACAACACTTGCATATTACACTGTCTGTGCATTAACAAAACAAAACAACAGCGGTAGTTGTGGTTTATTTGACATTTGATTTCTTTACTGGGTGTCTCACAAGTAAATTTGTATTAATCTGACGTGCATACTAACAAAAGTTATAAAAATAGATACAGCCGCTTTTACTGACGCTTATGCAAACAGACAGAACAAATATCCATGTTTTTGTCGCATAAAAAAACTGCAAAAAATTGATTAGCAGGCAATTTAATATATATTACTACTGTGAGCTAACAAGAAAATGACATGGCATAGAACTTCAATTAAACAAGCCATTGTACAATAGAAAAACTTGAATAATACGTTTTTTAAGTATTTGAAAAACGCCTACTTACATATTTTTACGACAAAATGAACATTTACTCATATATTTATGTCAATCATACAAAAACAATCACATTGCTCGGAAAACTCCAGCGTAAACTTGGTTAATACGGTCAGTAAAAATCAGTTATTACATCAGTAAATCGGAATCTCGGAAAAAATGGTCCGGTTAATCTGACACTAGAAAGAACGAGGTGTAGTTTCGTATGCGCAATAAAACACGAAGAACACATGATTATGGTGGACATTACTAAAAATGGTGGAGGTACCGGGTTTTCTTCCTAAATCTGGATATTATTAAAAAGTTTTTACTTGAGTTGTTTTGAGTTACAAATCAATTCTAATTAATTTTGTCCCTTTTAAACGAAATTTAGTAAAAAGATCATTATCTTTAAAAAAATATTTTTTATTTGCCCTGCAATAAGTATACCAAATGGAACAAATATTTTGATGATTTTTCCGAATCGATCTTCAGCTGATGCTAGATTCAGCGTCATTGTGCACGTACTTAATTAGTGTATTTGCCATATGGCAACATACACTATTGGCGTTGGTCGGATGGCGGGACCTAGGGGTCGGACCAAAATTTCTCGACGTTTCATAACCTCCTAAACACTTTGGCACCATTTTTAAAAATGTTTATATATATATATGTATATATATATATATGTATATATATATATATATATATGTATATATATATATATGTATATATATATGTATATATGTATATATATATATATATATATATATATATATATATATATATATATATATATATATATATATATATTTATATGTGCGGGCAATAACTTTTGAAGGAGTTAATTCATTTTAACGAAATTTGGCATACATGTTGGAATCCATCACCGCACAAAGCCTATTTAAAATGGGCCCAATCGGGTCATTTTAAGGGTAGTTTTTAGGGCTTGAAAAAAGTTTTTGGGCCCAAAAATATCGAAAAAATTCTCAGAATCGTTTCAAAATTGAAATTTAACCCTTTAGTAGCAATTAAAAAGTGCTCCTGAAATTATAAGCAAATCGGCCCGACAGGACCGGACTTACAAATTTTATGAAAACACTAGTTTGCGTATACGAATTTACTTACTGAAGGTCGTATTTAATTTGGTGCAGATGTTGGATTGATAACAATATTTCAACTAATAAAATTATTATTGTAAGGGGTGTATTAAGGGCTTCAATTTTTTTTTATTTTGTCCAAAAACAAACTTAATTTCATTTAATAAAGCCACAATACCTGTATTAGCAAATACACTATATTGTCGGCAGGGTTTTGGCACTGCGACCCGGGTTTTTTTTTAACTTCTAGAATATAACAAATAAATGAATTATGTCCTGGTGATTTTAGTATGGTTACCGACTAGAAATAAGAGTAATTTGTATTTCGTAGTTACTTTTAATACTCAGTAAAAAAATTAAAACATACGTACAGATTTTAATCATAATCCAAAATTTAACGGCGAAAAAATGTTTGTAGCATCTTTAAAAACAACAAAATTATGCTATTTTAAAATTTACAACTATGCGGAACAAGTGTGATAATTATAGTAACTATTAATAGTCATGAAGGCAACAAAAAATTAGTAGTTGAATAGATGTAATAAACATTGGCATCTCTGAATAGATCTCAAATTAATGACTTACTATATTATTACTTGTTAGTTTCTATAACTACTGATACGGCACATTGTGCTCCGCGCCGTCATATTGATCGGCCATACGTTGGTCAGTCAAGTTTGCGCCTTCACATATAAAAAATTGAATATTTCCGTTGTATTTAAAGATATCAAAATAATTTGTACATATTATCATGATATGACATTATCATTATTAGTATTTTCGTTAAGTGGAAACTTTCTAATTGAGCGGTACTGTTTTAGAAATTATTTGCACACTATAATGTTGTAAATTTTACACCGGTAATAATATTAATGTAAAATTGATCTAAATCAACAATTATATTTGTAAATATTGATATAATCTATATCTATGTATTATAACGGCGTCACAACTAAACTAACTATAATTTATATGTATACACGCTCCCAGATATGGGTGACTGGGTACGCGTAATTACCTATACATATTATGTAACAGTATGTGTATATATTATGTTTGTATAGTCCTCCATTGCAATATCATTATAACGTGGTTGCCGAACGTTTGCTTGTATGTATTTAACCATTGACTTATAATAGGTGTGTTTGGTGTACTAGTGTAGTGTAGGTAACGTAGAACATTAGATTGTTATATTCATAAAAAAGAAATTAGTGACCTACATTGAAAAATATGGTTTTTCAAGCTAGATTTTTATCAAAACACGCACAAAAATGTTGTTCCGAAGTGAAGCTTCTAGAGAAAACTGTTAAATACATACATACAAAGTGAAAAGAAATATCATTTCAATCGATCAATTATATTATTAGTGTATTTGCCATATGGCAACATACACTATTGGCGTCGGTCGGATGGCGGGACCAAGGGGTCGGACCAAAATTTCTCGACGTTTCATAACCTCCTAAATGTTTATATATATATATATATATATATATATATATGTGTGTGTGTACGGGCAATAACTTTCGAAAGAGTTGATTGATTTTAACGAAATTTGGCCCACGTCTTGAAATCCATCACCGCCAGAAGCCTATTTAAAATGGGCGTAATCGGGCCATTTTAAGGGTAGTTTTTAGGGGTTGAAAAATGTTTTTGGGCCCCAAAATACCGAAAAAATTCTCCGAATCGTTTCAAAATTAAAATTTAACCCTCTGTTAGTAATTAAAAAGTGTCCCTAAAATTTTAATAAAATCGGCCCGACAGGACCGGACTTACAAATTTTTTGAAAACACTAATTTGCAGATAGTGACTTATTTATTGAAGGGTGTATTTAATTTGGTGTAGACGTTAGATTGATAATAATATTACAATTAAGAAAAAAAATGTTATTTTAAGGGGTATATTAAGGGGTTAAATTTTTTATTTTGCCAAAAAACAAACTTAATTTCACATAATAAAAGTATAAAACCACACGGTCCTATACAAGCAAATACACTATATTGTCGGCAGGGTTTTGGCACTGCGACCCGGGTTTTTTCTCGAGTAGGATTAATTTAAAATTCCACAATGCTTTTTTTAATTATATATTATACAAGGTGGGTTTAATATATTAGTATTGTCTAGAATCTAGATAACTCAGTGAAATTTATACTGAAATTGTCAAATTCAGAGATATGTCACACAAGGGCGTACCCAGGATCAAAACTAGGGGGGGGGGCAAGCCATGGTAGTTCAGGTTGTAACATTTTATCACCGAAAAGGTGAATGAAACCAAAATATTAAGTGCTTTATCAACTAAGTTATTACAATTATTTGCTTGAAAAAAAAATTATTCTAGTTACATGTCTTATACCTCTTATCATTTTTCTTGGATTTGTAGAAGTAAAGTTATTTCAAGAATTGTAAAAATTCCAGCAACAAAATTTAATAACGACTTATTTTTTGCTTCCAGGGGGGCAGCTGCCCCCCCTGCCCCTCGCTGGGTACGCCCTTGATGTCACATGATCTACAATTATCTTCTTTCCCCTACTTAAGAGTAGTATTTAGACTTATGATTCTACACCGAAATACCAAACGCAATAATGTCAAAAGTATTAACATTTTTTACACTGGATCACCTATTACTGTATGCTGGATAGTAGTATTCACTGCCAGAAATTCTGACCTTACATCGCAACTATGTACTTGTAAAAAATAAATAGTAGAATTTTAAATCGATATGGTTCAAAAAAATAATCTTCAATGATATCTATGTCCGCGAGTATACGCCGCTCGTGTCTACTAACTCATACAACGCCCTTTATTCAATTATAATTAAAAATCTGTTTTTACTGCTATTTTATTTTTTCCACTACTCCCTATAAATAATTGCTTTACATGCCTTAGTGCTGTAATGAAAAGCAAAAAAAAAACCCTATCTAACCAATTCAAGAGTAATTTTCATAAACAGCAGCAGGCGCGAGTAGTAATTTTCATAAGCAACCTAACAAAAGCAAAGTCTGTTTCATAATAGAATTGTCAAAAATGTAACAAATATACTTATATGAAATGAAAAGCAGCTGTTTTATAGTGTAAAAACTACCGTATATATTTCGTGCGTTATAGTATTATGAGTTGTGTGACTGTAAAAAAGTCGCTGGCGCTCGTTTTTAACACAGAATGTCACATCTCGTCGTAATATAGCTATATGGAACAGTGTACTATTTTAAAAAACACCGAAAAAAAGAACAATGAAATATTTTTTCGAAAAGACGTAATCTTAAAGAAGATTTTGTAATACAGTCAGACCTGTATAATACGTTTTATTTTTCATTAAATTTCGAAATTATTATTTCTAGTTAACTATTCTGTATTCCGGAGCACAAACAAAACGAAGCATGATAATGTAAGTGGCTCCAGTTAGCAATCTTTGCTTTGTAGCATCCTCTGGGAATTCATATGTTTTTCCCAACAGAAATAAAAGTACGAAACTAAACTTCTTTTCTCTTTTTTAATTCACTTTATTTTAACATACCAACAAACTCGTTGAATTAACTAGATCTCTAGACAACTACCTAGTTAAAATTTGTTATAGGATTAATACCGTAGACATGAGAAAATAATTAATTATGGGGATATAGCATATTGTTGCAGGGGGGAAGCTACTGAGGGACGGGTACGAAGCAAATCTATGATTAGACCTATTCTTTTACTTACTATTGTAGTAATAATAATAATCATAGTAATAAATAATAGGCATTTCTGTGTTTCGGAACGCAATCTATTTTGTGTACTACTAAAGGATGAAAAGTGAGTAACTGAATTAACAAATGATTTACTCATTTTGTTTAAACTGACAATAGGCTCGTCCCACCAAAAATGCATATTACTTATCATTCAAAAGCCAATAATGTAAACTAACTTCTTCTTAATTGCAAACAAGAATTAGAAAAATATATATTTTAAACTTTGAGCGTAAACCATCATATGATGACTACATGACAAACTGATTATGGAACAATTTTTTTGAGAATTTTTCGGAAGCTTTTCCTATAGCAAAAAATTCCTAGAAGTGTGTATTTTGAACATAGAATTTTGATATTATCAAAATACCGTGGTTAGCTAAATTGAAAGAAAATCACAAGAAAATAATTTATTCGCATTTTTACGGCTCCGTACCTCAAAAGAAAAAAGGAACCTATAAAGGATCACTTCGTTGTCTGTCTGTCTGTCTGTCAAAACCCTTTTTCTCAGGAACGCGCGTGGAGGTATCAAGCTGAAATTAATATCAAATACTCAGGTCTGCAATCCCTCGGACCTGTGAAAAAATCAAACTTCTAGGTCAACGCAATCGAAAGATACGGTCGTTTATGCCGCGTATTTTGACTCTCGCAAGAGAATCAAAACCTATAAGATACTTCCCATTACTCTAGAGTCTAGATTCTAAAATAATGAAATTTGGCAAGAACCAATGTCTTATAGCACAAGTAAAGGAAAAAATCCGAAAACCGTAAATTTGTAATTACATCACAAAAAAAGCTCTTCTCATAATTTACGTACTATAAGCGACATCGGACGAAATATCTTAAAAGCTATTAGTTCAGGCATTTATGCGGCTCGGTGTGTATATATAACAACAAATAGTAAAAATAAAATAATGTTAATAAATATTGTATAGTGACACGGAACCTTTTGTATGCGAGTTCGACTCGCACTTGGACAGTTTTTTTCTAACGATAATTAACTGTCTTCTACGTCATCATATTATGACGGTTTATGCGATTTAAAATTATATATCTACTTCTTCAATTATATTATTAGTAATTAAAACGAAGGATATAAGAACGAAAAAGTTGGTTAACATTATTCGTTTACGTATAAGGAATAATATGCATAGTTCAAAATTATCAAATTTTGATATGTAGGACGACCCTGTTAGAACTCAATGGATATTGTTCACATACACATGGGGTACTGATACACTTTTGGCTGATATCGGTCGTAACTTCTCATCTGACACCAAAACAAACCTAATAAATCTAATAATAACTATGTTTCAGACCATTACGTTTGACATCTAGTCTCTGAGGTTATGTTCAAAACTTACTCTAACCACTACCAACATACAGATGTTGGCACCAACACACTCAAAGCACGCACATCCGGTGACAGAGTATAAATACACAGAAATTAGGAACACTGAGATCTGTGCGCGACATTTTACTGGTCGGCGGTTGCTTATTTGCTTAACAAATCGAGCACAGTTGGGAAACTACAAAACTTCGTTGTGATTTGAAGCTCAGATCGTAATCAAGTTGCAGTCATAAGGTTTCTTTAATGTGTAATATAGCCGAATTGCTGACAGATTTTGGTTTGAAAGGAATAGTAGCTTATGCGTCTTGCACTAAAATTCAGTTTCTTATTCAAATTCAAATTTATTTTGTAAATATATATTTACAAAAACATCATAAATGTAAACAAACAATCAAATTATAGTGTGAATAATTCATTGACGGAATAAAATTTTTTGTTTTTTATAAAGCTCTTTAAACTTATTTTGAATTTTTCAAATGTTTGAACTTATCTGTTAAACGATATTATTTTAAAACGGGCAACCAGCGTATTTTAACAGTCACATTACGTAGGGACACGTAGGTACTACTACATTTTTTGCACGTACCTCCTATAAAATAACTTCATATTAAATATATAATATAATATGAATACATCTAAGAGTTCAGTGTTCGACCATATTGCAATCTATTTGGGCTGTTTACGAAAACTACGCTTACTTGTATGTCTCTGCTGCTCATATAAGTTTTAAATGGTAAATGGCAGGTCGCTTTTGGAAATTATTGTTGCATTGGTAAGATCGCATTTCTTACTTTACACACAGTAGTGCGAAATGGATCATTTTACAATCGCTATACAAGCATAAAAAGTAGCTGTGCAATAAATAATTTTGTAATACAGAGCGAGTTTAACAATAATCCGAAAAACAAACATTTTATTTTTTTCGGTTATCACTGTTATTAAAAAAAATCTAATTTCTTTCAAATTTCCCAGCCGGCCATAAAAAAAATCTTTTTAAAGTTCAGTACAAAAATGGTGCAATCGGGGTCAGAAAATACTTTCTTGACTCTTAATCAGGAGACAGGACAAACCTTTATTCCAAGAATACACTTGAAAATGAATAAAAAAATAGTTTTGGAAATGTATTTTAAGGTAAGATAAAATGTATGGAAACTCTGCACTTTGCAAGAAAGAACCTGGATATTGAGTTTTCATCTACTAAAATTTGGTAGTATTGAAGTTTTCTTTATTTTATTCTATAATCGTCCTAGGTCATAAATTTAAAAGCATAACAGCTAACGGTGCGTTCTAAGATGAAGTCCAGACTATTCATCATCTACCTCAGCGTATATCATCACATGTCTTTAGTAGATTATGTCGATTAATTACGGCTCATAATTCACATTTAAGTGCGTGACGTAGCTAGAGATATCGGACCCTTACGCAAGCATATAGTCGGAGAACCCTGCTCCCTTTGTTCACAAAAATAAAAAAAGTTGGTATTTAAATGATTTCAAAAAGAAGGTTATCAATTCAAAGTGTATGTTTATTCAGCCATAACTTTACGATTTAAAAAAAAATTGGACACTATTTTGTTCAGAATATTTACGGAAGGGTTCTATATATTTTTTTAAATCGGTTCAATTGTTTTTAACTCACATCAAAAAAGAGGTTTTGTATATCATATGTAACCTTATAATCTCCACCATTTATGAACCGATTTTGATGGTTGTCTTTTTATTTAATAGGATGTATTTTGAGAGTAGTTCGCTTAAATTTTACTAAAATCAGGTCACAAGTCTTTTTCTAGTTTTGTAATAAAATATTAAGTTATAAGGTCGTTAACGTTCAAACTACGTTTTATTTTGGAGGCGTAACCCTCAATAATAATATAATATAATTTGCGTCATAGTGCACATGAAAAAATTGTTCTACAATTTAAAATTTCGAATTTAATAAAACATGTTTAATGATTTTATAAATATTATGTCCTTTGACCTTTTAATATTTTCCGGCACTTTGTTCTAAATCTGAATCACGGCATTGCGAGCATCATTTGCATCATTTGCATTCAAAACCACAATTAAGCATCGAAACGAAGTCTATTGTTAAAATTTTTGGAATTGGAATGATCTCGCTGCTTGTCAGCTGATTTTTTTAAATCCATTAACACCGAAATTAAAATGCTTATAAGAACTTTTCAAAGTTGTGAGTAAAAATCAGCTTTTAAAGACAGTAGGTACAACCCCGTTCCTATACAACTTCACAATTCTTCTTTGAACAAAAAAGTGTGTTTTATTTGAAGCATACACTTCGCAGTAATTTCTAGTATACGTCAATTACTGACGTAATTATTGAAGTTCTAATATATTTTTCCATTCAGTGTAATTTTATACTCATTTAATTAAAACAGTTTCATCCTATTCAAATCTCCGGAAGAGCATCTTTAGTATTAAATTTCCATGTGATCTAATAGTTAAGAACTAAAATCAACAGATATACAGTTACCGAACTAGGGATCCAGAAGCTTTGTAGCAAATATCCACTACGCAAACCAACACAAAGTCCGTCTTGTCTATAATATGTTGTAAGTACTTAAAATCTACAATCATACAGTGAAGTCTCCATTATCTGAATACTTCAAAACATTCACATTAACTTTAAAACATGGGAAATTCTAAACGCGTATTCTTTGTTTTGATGAATGTCTTGAAACGAACATTAAATGCATTCTTATTATTAGTGTATTTGCCATATGGCAACATACACTATTGGCATCGGTCGGATGGCGGGACCTAGGGGTCGGACCAAAATTTCTCGACGTTTCATAACCTCCTAAACACTTTGGCAGCATTTTTGAAAATGTTTATATATATATGTATATATATATATATATATATATATATATTTATATATATATATATATATATATAGGTATATATGTGTACGGGCAATAACTTTCGAAGGAGTTAATTCATTTTAACGAAATTTGGCACACATCTTGGAATCCATCACCGCACGAAGCCTATTTAAAATAGGCCCAATCGGGTCATTTTAAGGGTGGTTTTTAGGGGTTGAAAACAGTTTTTGGGCCCAAAAATACCTAAAAAATTCTCAGAATCGTTTAAAATTTGAAATTTAACCCTTTAATAGCAATTAAAAAGTGCTCCTAAAATTTTAATAAAATCGGCCCACCAGGATCGGATTTACAAATTTTATGA
Source organism: Venustoraphidia nigricollis (assembly GCA_034508555.1). NCBI lineage: Eukaryota > Metazoa > Arthropoda > Insecta > Raphidioptera > Raphidiidae > Venustoraphidia > Venustoraphidia nigricollis. The sequence goes on from JAVRKA010000070.1 coordinate 237,398, forward strand.
AAACGCTAGTTTGCAGATAGTGAGTTATTTACTGAAAGATGTATTTAATTTGGTGTACATGTTCGATGATAGTAATCTTGCAGTTAAGAAAAAACTGTTAATTTAAGGGGTGTATTAAGGGGTTAATTTTTTTATTTTGTCCAAAAACAAACTTAAATTCATGTAATAAAACCAGACTGCCTGTATTAGCAAATACACTATATTGTCGGCAGGGTTTGGGCACTGCGACCCGGGTTTTTATTACTTATTTTCTTTAATGAAACTTTTTTTTTCGAGAAATTTCGTTTGGCAGTGTAACGAAAAAATGATAAAAGGAAAATGGTACCGGGAAACACCCGACAGAAGCGAAGCGTTTTACGCATTTAATGATTTGAATCAACGCAGTAGCTACGTTTTTACGTATTTTACTCGTCAGCAGAAGAGCGCGCAAGTCCGAAAAAAAGCTTCGCTTGTAAATGATACCATCAGAAATGAAGGAAATAAAATAAGCTACTAACGGGGAACTGATCGAGATTTGACATAGATCTGATATAATCTAATAATATAATCTTATTTTATGTATAATGACGATACACTTTTCATAATTGTTTATTATTCTATGTATTTTTTCAAGAACGTTTCGTGCAAAATTTTTTTCCTACGTTTTATAATTTCGGAAATATTTTGAAAATATCAAAATCAGATCTGTCAAAAATAAATTAGTTAGGTAGCTGACTAGCATGCTTTGGTTAATTTTTACATGTTAAACCCTATTATGTTACAATGAAAATGAACAGCAAAGTTCATCGCGTCACCGCACGCTTTAACAAAAATGTTATTTTATTTATTAAAATATTTCAAATATCAATATTTATGAGGTTGGAATGGTCCTATCGCTGGGATTTTTTTAACTGTGTATACGTGTATTTAAGATACTTTTTTGTATAAATTTCACTTCGAAACATTTTTCTACGCATATTGATCAAAATTTACCTCGATACGCGATATTTACCTGTATAGGCAAATAATTTTTTTTTTTTTGTTTTACGTAACATAGAGAGTTTCGCATCGACATTATACTGCTCCTGCATGTAAAAACTGTATCAATACATAACAATCTACGGTTATTGGCAGGAAAAATTGTCTGACAATGCTTTCTGCAGCTCTGTATCAGTGTCTTCACATCAAAGGTTCCGTTCCCCTTCAGTAGATTCATGGACAGATTTATAATTAGCTACAGTGAGAGAGGGAACGAAAACATTTTTGAAAGGACGTAACGTTGCGTAGGAAATGCGACCTTAATAAAAGTCAGTTTTTTCATTTTATATTCTGTGTTCAAAGGTACTCGTATATTGATGGGTTATAATATCTTTAAGCTGTCAGGATATTTGATTTGGGTTAAACCAAGGGTAGATCTGACCCTGGTCGACTCCAGCTGTCCGTTCAAGCATTAATGTTTACACAACAATAAATACACTAAACATAGCTCTTCTATTGTTTACACGACTGTCTGTTGTTTCGTATAGCAACCGTCCCCGATCTATCAACACCTTCACACTACACCAGAAACTCTGTCGTCAGTCCAGTCCATTATTTATTAAACATAGGAAATCTGTGCAAATATTCAGTCGGGATTTCGAACGATAGATAAAATAAACGGTAATATTCAGATTGTCATGAAACTAGGGTTACCAACTTTTTTTGAGATAAATAACGTAACTTGTTCAAAGAGGAAAATAAAAAGTATTTGAAAGAAAAAAACATTTTCAGTTATTTTTTAAGTTTGACATGGGAAAATGAACACAAAATCTCTGTCAACTTATGATTAAATAAAACGTTTTCAGTCTGATTGTATAAAAACTATAAAAATAAATATATTTTTCGTTAGACTGTAATATTTAAGTATAATCTGAATAAACTCTCTAGGTTTTTTCAATAGAAATATTAATCATTGCTTCCCTCAAACCAAAGTTACACAAATCCGGAAAATGTCTCTGATTTTAGCTTTTCAAGTATTTTAGCTTCTCGTTATACTTAATAATACAGTGATAAGTACAAAGGAAATAACAGACATATAAGTATTAAAAAAACAATGAGAAAGAAAAAAAACCGATAGCAGCGAACTCTGTCAATGACACTTGACCGTCTTGAAATCTTTCGTTTTGTTGTTTTGCCTTATGTTCGAAATAGAGTATACAGCATAAAGTATAAACAATATCCAGCAAAAATAAAGTACCAATGATACTTTATTATAAAGTATGGTTGGCAACCCTACATGTAACACTGCAACCTAAAATATTTACATTGCTTTTGATCAGTCAGGAAAATATACGAATATAAAGAAGAGAAATTCTTGCTTTCAATAAATATTTTTTTATGTGTAAACGTCTTTGCTACGGTACTAAATATTGGTAGTATCTCCAGATGAAAAAATAATAATTTGTGCGTGAACTTTACACTACACACTAAAGAAGTGAAACTTTTACGCAAAATGTACATCTATACTTAATACGTCACAAATTGACATTTACAAAATATAAAAAAGAAACGTTTATTTGTTTGTTCGAGCGTAAGGACCGTTATAACGTATTAGTTAATTACAAATTCGAACGAACAAGAGAAACGATCAAAACGAGCAATTAACGTATTGTAAATTAGTATAAATTCGAGTGAAGAGACGAATAACCGGACGGGGCATCTAGAATATTACACCTCTAAACGGTATTGGGATTTAACTTAAAATGATACGACATCTGATGACAGAAATTTAAACCATATACACATTACAGTTCACATGTTATTAGCATATACATATCTAAAACACGGCGTATTTAACATTACATTTCCACCTAAACTCTGTCCATTAGTCAAATTTCAATATTATTTTCTTTATTTAATTTTTGAGTGACAATACGGCACAACAAATAGAATAAATCAATAGGTTTGATTTAACAGACAAAATTATCGTCAAAATAGAAATGTTCCGTACATACAACTCAACGCATTCAACTTCTAAACCAGAAAATATTCAAATCTTTGCTTGTGCTCACTGAAATAAGCTTCCATAAACCACGTGGCTCTATTTAGTGTATTTTTCACCCCCTCTCCCATTTTTACGTCATTTTAGCCACTAGAACAGTCGTAGATTTACTGATCGAACGAAATTTCATATTTGACATTCTAAATACATTTTGAAACTAATTATACCTGAAGGGCTTTTAAAGTATAGTCACCTTAATTCAAAAAAATATTATACCCGTGACCCATTTCAATTACTTCTGCGTAATGCGCATATAAAACTAAAAAGGCGCACGGTCGTACAGGTAAATAAATTCAAAAATATGAGACACTAATGGTCACACATTTTTCTCACTTTATCGCAATTTCGCACTAAAATACAACTAGACATCTGCAGTGGTGCAATATTATAACTATTATCTGTTAAGTCCACTACAAAACCAGTCGCTAAGTGCAGCTATGAATTACCCAGTATTTTTCACACTCTACAATTTCTTCCGCAAATTAAATTAAGTATTATACGAGGTCTTATATAAAACGAATGAGCCTGATTTTTGGGGTTCCGTACCTCAGAATGAAAAAAAGGAACGTAAAGCAAGATTTGGTTGAGGATCAATAAATAAAAAGCTTTACCAATATTTCGCTATGGCCAACGTTTCGAAAAATTTATTTTCATCTTCATTTTTCGAAACGTTGGCGATAGCGAAACTTTGGTAAAGCTTTTTAGTGTATTTGCCATATGGCAACATACACTATTGGCGTCGGTCGGATGGCGGGACCTAGGGATCGGACCAAATTTTCTCGACGTTTCATAGCCTCCTGAACACTGGCACCATTTTTGAAAATGTTTATATATATATATATATATATATATATATATATATATATATATATATATATATATATATATATATAAATATTTATATATATATATATAGGTATATATGTGTACGGGCAATAACTTTCGAAGGAGTTAATTAATTTAAACGAAATTTGGCACACATGTTGGAATCCGTCACCGCACAAAGCCTATTTAAAATGGGCCCAATCGGGTTATTTTAAGGGTGGTTTTTAGGGGTTGAAAAAAGTTTTTTGGGCCCAAAAATACTTAAAAAATGATCAGAATCGTTTCAAAATTGAAATTTAACCCTCTAATAGCAATTAAAAAGTGCTCCTAAATTTTAATAAAATCGGCCCGACAGGACCGGATTTACAAATTTTTTGAAAACACTAGTTTGCAGATAGTGAGTTATGTACTGAATGGTGTTTTTAATTTTGGTGTAGACGTTCGATCGACAATAATAATGCAATTAAGAAAAAAATGTAAACTTAAAGGGTGTATTAAGGAGTTAATTTTTTTATTTTGTCCAACAATCACCTTAAGTTCACATAATAAAGCCACAAGGCCTGCATTAGCAAATACACTATATTGTCGGCAGGGTTTTGGCACTGCGACCCGGGTTTTTTTATTTATTGATCCTGTTAGATATTTTAAATTTTATTTGAATTATTATTATTTAATAATTTGTACTACTATGTAATAATTGTACTTATTATGTAACAGCATTTTATTTTAATAGAATTGTATTTTTAATTTTTAATCATTACTAAAATAAAACTGTTTGAATAAACTGTGAATTTTTATTAACAAAATTTAAAGAAACCTAACAAATTGGCGACGAGAAAAATGGCTACTTATTACGGTTCAGTAAGAACTTTTGATATGAATACAAGCGATTGGTGTGTTCATTATAGATTATTAAAACAATTTTTTATAATTAATAAAATTGAAGAGGCGTCCCTTAAACGTGCATTTTTGATTAGCAGTTTAAGCGAGGATGCGTATAAATTACTAACAGATTTAACGGTACCTAACGAGCCAGAAAACAAAACTTTTAAAGAGTTAGCCGAACTGTTGTATGACCATTTTGGTGCTAAGACTTCAGTTTGGGGAGAACGGTCGTTATTCTATGATGCTAAACAAAAAGAATCCGAAACAATTACTGAGTGGGCTGCTAGAGTTAAACATTTGGCGGCTAACTGCAAGTTTGGAGCAATGTTATCCGATTGTTTGCGAGATAAGTTTGTATTTGGAATGCAGAGGAAAATAATTTTTGAAAAATTGATTCAAGAAAAACCGGAAGAGTTAAGCTTTGAAAAAGCTATAGAAGTTGCGCAAAATTTATAGAAGAGTAAGCAATATTTTACAAGGGCAGAAGTCATGGGGGCTTCAACGGCGATCAAGTCCGAACCAATCTACAGGGTGAAGGAAAACAAGCCAGCCAAGGATAATGAACAGCAGCGACAACGTGCCTGTCGGGTTTGTGGCAAGACGAACCATTCATCGGAGAAGTGCAGGTATAAAAGCTATAGTTGTCACACTTGTGGTAAGCAAGGACACTTATCACCGGTTTGCTATCAAAATAAACAAAACGAGTCTTCAAATAAAAATATAAATGAAAATGTTAAGGATACGAAATTTTTGGAAACTGATTCTGCTCCAATGTTTAATTTAAAATCGAATAAAAATGATCCAATATGGTTAACAGTCGTTTTAAACGGTATTCATCAAAACATGGAGTTAGACAGCGGTTCTGCAGTCACAGCTATTTCAAAAAATTTGTATCTAGAATTTTATAGTAAAGTAGAATTATGTAAGACACAAATGAAACTGATGACCTATACAGGAGAGGAAACTGTACCAGTAGGATCATGTAATATGCAATTTCAATTTAATGAACAGTCGAAATACTTAGAAGTATTTGTAATTGATGGAGGGGGACCGCCCATAGTAGGTCGTGATTTTATGAACAAATTTTCCTTAGGAATTACGGGAATTAAAAGTTTAAAAATAACCAATGAGGTAGATAAAATAATTCTAAAATATCCTGACGTGTTTTCGGAGGGTATAGGTACTTTTAACAAAGAGAAAATTAAGTTAACATTAAAAGAAAATGCTAAACCACAATTTTTCAAACCCAGACCACTTCCGTTTGCATTAAGGGAAAAAGTTGAAAATGAATTAAATAAACTAATTAAACTGAATATTATAAATTATGTAGATTTCAGTGATTGGGGTACACCAATTGTCCCGGTACTTAAATCTGATGGGTCAGTAAGGATTTGCGGGGATTATAAAGTAACTGTTAATTCACAACTAGTAACTCATAAGTATCCCCTACCCCGGATAGAGGATTTATTTACTAAATTGCAAGGTGGGAAAAAGTTTTCTAAAATAGATCTGACATTTGCGTACCAGCAGATTCTGTTAGAAGAAAATTCAAAAAAAATCACCACGATCAGTACGCACAGAGGGCTGTTTGTATATAACAGACTTCCATTTGGCTTAGCCTCGGGTCCTTCATGTTTTCAAAAAATTGTTGAACAAATGTTTCAAGGTATGGAGGGTGTAATTTCATTTTTAGATGACATTTTAGTGACTGGTCGTGATGATAAGGAGCACGTGGAAAATTTAAATTTAGTATTAAGCAAATTAAATGATTGTGGGCTGAAAGTAAAAAAAGAAAAATGTAAATTTTTTCAAGATGAAATACATTATTTGGGTTATTGTATAACTGAAAAGGGTTTAAATAAATCACCTGAAAAAATAAAAGCAATTATGGAAGCACCTTGTCCAAAAACGGTAACCGAAATGAAATCCTTCTTGGGCTTGGTTAATTATTATAGGAAGTTTGTTCCAAATATGAGTGAGATATTAGAACCTCTTTATGAATTGACATTAAATAATCATACATGGAATTGGACAACGAATTGTCAATATTCATTTGAAAAAATTAAACGTATAATGGCATCATCTGATGTGCTTGTACATTACAATCCAGATTTAGAATTAAAATTAGCATGTGATGCTTCACAAATTGGTTTAGGGGCTGTATTGTCTCATGTATTCGAAGATGGTACTGAGCGTCCCATTTCGTATGCTTCAAAAATTCTGTCAAAATCACAAAGAAATTATTCTACAATTCATAAAGAGGCATTAGCGTTAGTTTTTGGCGTACAAAAATTTTATCAATATTTATTTGGTCGAAGTTTTACATTGGTAACGGATCACAAGCCTTTGGTGGCAATATTTGGAGATAAAAAGGGGATCCCGACTATGGCTGCTAGTAGGTTGCAGCGATATGCTTTGTTGTTATCTGGTTACAATTACAAAATTGAGTATATTTCTTCGAATAAAAATGTCTCTGATGCATTTTCCCGATTACCTATCGATGACGTGATTGAAAATTATGATTTTATAAATGATTATACGTACTTAAATTATGTGTCTGATAGTAATTTAAATTTAAATATTGAAACGATAAAACGCGAAACATGTAACGATCCTATTTTAAGCGAAATAAAACAATTTATAATCGGAAATTGGCCACACAAAATTGACAATCCCACAATTAAACCGTATTTCAATAGAAAAGATTCGTTATTTATCGAAGACGATGTGATTATGTGGGGTTACAGGGTAATAGTACCAACCACCATGCGACCAGAAGTGTTAAATGAATTGCATAATTCTCACATGGGGGTAGTTAAGACAAAATCATTAGCAAGGGCATATTTTTGGTGGCCTAATTTGGATAACGAAATCGAAAATATTTGTAAATCTTGTTTAATTTGTGCAAAAGTAAGTAGAAATCCTGAAAAAACAATGCTAGTTCCCTGGCAGTATCCTGTAAATAAATGGGAGCGGCTGCACATTGATTATTTAGGTCCCCTAAGTGGAAAAAATTTTTTAGTTATAGTGGACGCTCACTCCAAATGGATTGAAGCATTTTATATGACGTCAACAAATGTGGAAGCTACTTTATGTAAATTACGCGAAATTTTTGCACGGTTTGGTATACCGAAAACTTTAGTAACCGATAACGCCACGGTATTTACATCTAAAATGTTTCAAATCTTTTGCGAGCAAAATGGTATCGCTCACAAGCGTGGCAGTGCTTTTCACCCAGCGACGAATGGAGAAGCCGAAAGTGCGGTGAAAATTGTTAAAAACTATTTGTGTAAAATTAATTTAAATGAATCTATAATAGAAATTTCAAATAAAATTAATACATTTTTTATGGATTATAGAAACAGCATTCACAGTACAACAGGCGAGACCCCTGCTAGACTTATGTTATCTCATCATATACGTAATCGTTTTGACTTGATTCCTCCTTTAAAATTGCATGAACATAAAATTGATAAAAATAAATTATTAATACAGGTTCAAAATTCACAAAACAGACAAATTAGAAACAGTGGGGGAAAGAGAAACATATTTTTTGATAAAAACGAAATTGTTATGTGTAAAGATTATAGAAAAAGACCGGATAAACCTGAATGGGCTCAATGTAAAATCATAAAACAAATCGGTCTGAAAACGTATATCGTACAATTAACAGATGAATCAAGTATTACGTGGAAACGCCATGTCGATCAGATTGTAAAAATTGAAAACACCAATAATGTGTATTCTAAGACAGTACAGCCTGATATTGATGTTAAAAAAACTGAACGTCCTAAACGTAAAAGAAAACAACCTGATCGATATGTTCCAACTTAAACAGGGAGGAATGTTAGATATTTTAAATTTTATTTGAATTATTATTATTTAATAATTTGTACTACTATGTAATAATTGTACTTATTATGTAACAGCATTTTATTTTAATAGAATTGTATTTTTAATTTTTAATCATTACTAAAATAAAACTGTTTGAATAAACTGTGAATTTTTATTAACAAAATTTAAAGAAACCTAACAGATCCTCAACCAAATCTTCCTTTACGTGACATTCTATTGGATCAACACCACCATATACGAAGAAAAAAAGGAACTCTTATAAGAACACTTTGTTCTCCGTCTATACGTTCGTCAATTCCTTTTTTCTCAGGAATGGTTAGAGAAATCAATTTGAAATTAATATCAAATACTGAAGTCTACGACTTCATACTCCTATCTCAAAAGCAAACTTTTAACTGAGAGCAATAAGAATTTATGCTCTTTTTCTTAGCATTTTGATATCGGAAATCTGCCCCAACAACAATTCGTCAAAGAGAAATCACTTCTTATATAATTATAGCCTCCATGTTTAACAGGGCATCAAGCAAATGAACAAGTTTCATGTGAGGCCAAATCAGCAGCGCTGCCTAACGACCTGCAAGCAACATACCATGCATAGCACTCTGCAGAAAAATCCAGCAAGCACACTAGCATCGTGTGTGCCATACTTAAGTCGTTATACTGGTACGGAACCCTTCAAATCCTAAGACTTGCTGACCTCAACTGTTGAGCGTCTATAATTTATAATAAGACTACAGCTATCTGTGTTGTATCCATTGTGGCTATTCTTGATTTATAAATGAGAACTGATTCGGCGGTGGTAAATTAGTAAATTTAGTTACTTCTAGCGGCATGTCTGGTCAAATACCTAAGTGAAGAGATAGCGAAATTTTTAGTGTATTTGCCATAAGGCAACATACACTATTGGCGTTGGTCGGATGGCGGGACCTAGGGGTCGGACCAAAATTTCTCGACGTTTCATAACCTCCTAAACACTTTGGCACCATTTTTAAAAATGTTTATATATATATGTATATATATATATATATATATATATATATATATATATATTTATATACGTATATATATATATATATATATTTATATGTGCGGGCAATAACTTTCGAAGGAGTTAATTCATTTTAACGAAATTTGGCATACATGTTGGAATCCATCACCGCACGAAGCCTATTTAAAATGGGCCCAATCGGGTCATTTTAAGGGTAGTTTTTAGGGGTTGAAAAAAGTTTTTGGGCCCAAAAATACCGAAAAAATTCTCAGAATCGTTTCAAAATCGAAATTTAACCTTTTAGTAGTAATTAAAAAGTGCTACTAAAATTATAAGCAAATCGGCCCGACAGGACCGGATTTACAAATTTTATGAAAACACTAGTTTGCAGATAGTGACTTATTTATTGAAGGGTGTATTTAATTCAATGTAGACGTTAGATTGATAATAATATTACAATTAAGAAAAAAAAATGTTATTTTAAGGGGTGTATTAAGGGGTTAAATTTTTTATTTTGCCCAAAAACAAACTTAATTTCACATAATAAAAGTATAAAGCCACACGGCTCTATACAAGCAAATACACTATATTGTCGGCAGGGTTTTGGCACTGCGACCCGGGTTTTTTTTAATATTTACTATTTATTACTCAAATAAATTCTTAACACAAAATTATAATTCAAACTTATTCTGCGAATATCTGTGAGAGAATGCCTTGAATCATTATCAAAAATACTGTTTTAGATTTGTTATGTAATAACGTGTAACAAGGATTATAAAACAAACTACAGTTTGATCGGTACAACACACTATCAATATCGGTTGGGTAGTATGTGCAGAGTTGAAACCATGAAGCCTTTATACAGGGAAATAACGTAATACCAATAATTGATGACGTTTTTAAAATACAGTTGGAAATAAAAAAAGTAACGTCACTACTTATATCGGATCTTTTGCTAAATTTTACGCTAGAATCTCTTTAATAATTCTTTTTTTTTAGTGATAAATTGTGCAAAAACGTGTATCTCTACGCAAAACTTTAACCAACGAAATACAAAGATTTTCATTTAATTTGAGTTCGCACGATCTTGACTAGCGTTCTTTGAAATCAAAGTAAAGTAGTCAACGAAATCAACTGGGTTTTCAACAAATTTACGTGACACGGTTGCGGTATCGTTCCATAGATGCTAAAATAGTAAAATCATCAACGGCTTACCACTAGCTGCTACTACTAACGACGAATGATATCACCTCGTAGGACACACACTTAATACTACGTTAGCACGACCAAAGAATAAACCTTATGTCACATTTTCTACCATTGGTAAGTATACATTATTTCTCAACTAAGGTGTTTTTTTGTCGGTATGAAATATCTCCCTTAATACTGTATTAAAATTAATGCCTGATACGCCATTTTCGAGATGACGAAAACTAAGTTAATATCTTAAAATTAATATTTCCATTAAAAAATTACAATTTAAAAATGTGACCAATTTAATTATAGAAAATAAGATTCAGAAAAAAACAACGTCGCCATCCGGTGGCGATCTAATTATTTTAACAGTTGTCGGTAATATTAAGTGATGTAGTACCACTGAAGTCTCTGAATAGAATAGAATAAATTTATTTCCAGCCTACTATATTACGTAACTGACCACTAACGGTGCGAAGTATTCGCCCGGATCCGCTAGTTTTTTGTATTTCTATTCCAATCCTAAGAGAAAGCATTCAAGTCCGATTACTATTTACTCTCTCTCTCTCTCTCGTAGTAATAAGAATATAATAATTAACAGCTTTTGAGCTCTTTTGTATAAATCATGAACTCTGATTTAAAAAGATTAATCTTTTTTAATGCATCGTTTGTATAAAATAATATTGAATAGGGTAGTATTTCTATGCGATGAATAATTCCATTGAAAGTCTCATTTGCAGGCAGAATTCCAATTACTTTTATATAAGCAGTAGAAAATTAAATCAGATTATGCAATACATTATTATATATATATTATCATTACAGTTAATTGTTTTTTATGCGATTATATCCATCTCTATTTACTATCGAAGCGTCATTAAAATTAAAACTATTAAAATAAATTAATTGATATGCTAAATGCATACGTAGGAAAACAAATAACGAGAATATTAAACAGTATAATTGCAGGAGTGAAAGCAAGTTTATATCGATTTAAAAACAATTTTTAATATACCACATTTTTAAAACGAACTAAGTATAAAATAATTTCTCCTAGCGCATTATAAAAGCGTGAGTTGTAAACTCTGTGATAGCTTATTAGTTACAACCCGCACGCTTTTATAATAGGCTATAGAAGAAATTATTTTATACTTTTTAATCCATTTATAAAACGTGGTATATTAAAAATTGATTTCATATTCACATATTAGACAACAACTCAACATCTCATCAGACATAAAGACCTCACTAAGCGACTTAGAAAGTGAAATAGATAAAATTATACAATTTACCAGACTGACAAATATATATAACAAAATATAATAGTTTTCAACATGAACTAACAGTGCAAATGATTTAGCTATACTGTATACTATTGTAATCTAAATTTCTAGGTTTGTTCATTTATATTTTTTTTTCTTTTCTCTCTTTCATTTGTTCTTTTCTCGCATGAATGACCACGCTGTCAAAAATGCGATTGTTTTTGTTAATAAAAAAAAAAAAAAAATTGGTTTCTATTGAGATAATTATCTTCTACTTTTTAGTTTTGCGTGTACGAAATTTTAAAGCTTCAAGTCTCTAGCTCATTGGGAGCACGATTTGTATCCGAAGGAGAAGTCACATTTATTGTTAAAAATATTTTTCTTATTTTTATTTTCACATCTGAATTCGCATCTGCATCTGCAGATGTTAATAAAACCCGCATCTGTAACATCTCTGCTGTACTGTACATAACCACTTCTATGAATATTGCATGTTTCTATTATAAATGTAGATAGTAGACAAAAATATAGTTTGCGTGAAGTTCTAACTCAATCTCTAGTATTGTGGCAAATGTCTGCAAAAATAGTTTGCGATTAAAATGTTTTCGTACAAAAAATGTGAAAGTAAAATGAGAACTCGATTTGGATTATGGCGAACATTAACAAACGAACGGAGACTATTTGTGCTGAGTCAGTGGTTAGTTGGACTCTTTGTATGCATTCCGGAGTACATATTTGTCTACAGTATCAAGGCAAAGTGGCCTTAACCAAATTTTTGGAAAAATAACAAACATCAGTAGTAGTTCAAATGCCCATTTTTCGTCACAGATAGAGCCACGTCGGATAATTACGTGGTGTGCTCAAAACACCATAAAATAATAAAGTTTGAAATATCGTTTCGATCTGTTAAATCAGAGGTTCCCAACTTTTTCTGAATCACCGCCCACCTTTAGAAGAAAATACACTATTTTTTCCAGAAATAAAAAAAAATTGGACAAAACTTTTTTGAAAATAAATTTTTTACAAAAGTTTTTCTGGACTTAAAATTATATTATTTTCCTAATTATAATTCGGTAGGTCATGGCTGCCCCTGTGGACTGCCTAAGCGTCTCTCATTTGTCTCTGAATCCACTACCACCCCCATGGAAAGCTCTAGCGCCCACTGGGAGACAGTACCGCCCCCACTGGGACTGTATGTCTGCTAGGCATGTAAACGAACGAACGAACAGACGGATGGAGATCTAAAACTCGCTCCTTCAACATATCGAAATCTTCTATCCGGAAATGAGTAATTTTAACGAAATCCTAATAAATAATAACCACAAAAACTGCAAACCGCTAAAGCATGAATTATATATGGAATAGGATATAGGTAATTTCGTTCATTTAAATGTATTTAAACAACTCCAAATAAAATTAGAAATTAACGGATTGTTGATTAGTGTTCATTTAGTTTCTTTGACAAAGCTCGACAGTTTTTAGCTCTCAAGTTGTTAAAAAATATTAATTATTTTGATTCAAAGAAATAATATTTACATTCAACCGAATATGGAAAAATTTTGGACAATTTATAAATTACTACTTTCAATTGTCAAATTTTCCAGTATTTTTTTTGACAAAGTGAAATATATCGACGTACCGTATAATAAAAAATAGGTTATGAACACATGGATAATAAAGTGACCCATTTTTTCAGTCTGTGCTACGAAGTACTAAAAATTACAAAAAATCAACGTACTCAACTTTGTCTTGAGGTCACAGATATGTACTACATGTATATACGAATCACTCGTAGAGATCTCTGCCAAAAAAACACGCATTTGAAATGCAAAAATGCGAGAGAAGTTAAAACGAATCGGCGAGCGAGGTACTTTCTAGCCACAAGTGACTCCATATTTATGAGCGACTAGCATCAGAGACACGTGTGATTAATAGCCGGCATTTATAATCCTAAATAGGTTTGTTGTGGTTGCTTCTTTGTGGATCAAACACATTACAGCGTTATATATATCCGTTTCGTTCTTTGAAACATTATGAAACAAGACGGAAATACAACGTATACATTTAAGACATATCGTCTATCTCTTTCCGTGGACAACTTTGAAACTCTTGCTGGCAATATACGTGAAATCAAATGGCACAGAAAAGCGGTATGTTATGTCCCATATGCCTGTAGAGGAACAAAACCGTAAATCAGACGAGTCGTTTACAAAGTTCGCTTTATGGACGTCTAGGTTTATCTACGTAATATTTAAATGTTTATATCTCCAAACTATGTTCACCAGTGCCCAGTAGCGTCTATAATAACCATAAATAAGCAACCATTAATTTCTGGCTCAGTTGTTATATTGCAGGAGTCGTTGACTTTTTTTTATTTACAGAAAGGTCTTATGCAAGAATTACAGTCGAAAGAGATTCGGATCTAATAGGAGAAAAGTCAACCAAACAACTTGAAAATGAAGTCGGTGTAAACAAATCGACAGTTACGAGAATTTAAAAAAATAGAGGTATCATCCATATAAGTTATTGCGAATAAATTTGATTTTTATATCGTTTTTTTTTAATATTTCCAATCTACCATCCGCAGAAATTTCTATCTAAGTTCCTAACAGTTTTTTTAATTAGGCTGTCGTCTCTCTGAATATAGGTTCAAGTATTCTGCAAGTTGGGTGGTTGACTTTTCTCCACTAATTTCAAAGTTTGCTAAAACTAATTCTTCGTCACAGTGTTGAATGTTGCCTTTTTTCTTTGAAAATGAACCCTATACCTTTAAATTTCTATTTAAGTTCCTAAAAGTTATTGAATAAGGCTGTCGCCTTTCTGGATAAAGGTTGAAGTATTCCGCTCGAGCCCTCGTGGTATTTTTGTTACGCTGAATATATGCGCAAAAATAGCCTCTTTCTCCAAATTTGAGAATGCTTGAGCCATCTTCGAGTAGTAAATCAAACAAAATGAATTAGCAAAACTGTAGCGATCGCTCGACAGATTGTTAATCTGTCAGTATGTATTTGTTTCAACAAATTTTGTTTTACACGGCACACTCTGATCGGTATGGATAACGGCAAAAAGCTATTTTGGTCAGTTTTGTAGCTTCTGATTGGTTTAGATATAGGATATGCTATGTCAAATTATTCAGAAAAATAAGCAGAATTTGAATATCTGAAAATCAAAAATGCCGTCCATAAGAAAAACCAAAGTTCATGTCAATATCTCATTATGTAGTGGAAATAAAAAAAATTAAACCTGCGTCACTGAAAAGATCTTAAAAAGTTATCAAAGAATGGTTAATGAAATTTTCAAATATCTTCATAAATAAAAAAGTTATGGCCAGTTTTCATAAATGGCAATTTTCACTATTTTCTGAATAAATTCATAGGGTGTCAAAATTCACTTGTTTTTTCGACGGGACGTTAATAAGCCCAATTTTTTTGCACTACTTTGCCCATTTAACCGACTTTCTATCTCCACTAATAACAAAGTTACCCATGTTAACTAACGTCGGTTGAGACACCCTGTATAGGTAAGATGTACAGGTAAATGAGTGTTTGCCTTTCCTACCTAGATACGCCAGGTAGTGCGCGTACGAGAGTATTTTGGTTTAATCTGAGTGAACAATCACCTTAATAATGCTTATTGTTACTTACCTTGTACAGAATCAGCAGCTTGCATGCAAGGCCAGATGACGGACGCCAATAAGGCCCAACCAACCGCGCATTGAACCGCCAACCAATTAGTCAACATTGTGCGTTACTGTCAGATGAAACAGTACCAGGATAGTGTATATGTCACAATCCTTGATGACGTTGTGTAGCCAGCAGGATATAGAAACTACCGGTGCACTCTCAGTTAATCACTCGAGAATTATGTAACTAACACACAACATGTTACACTAAACCACACAATCATCAATTTTGAGTTTATTTGTTCATTCAACTTTGTACGTGATTACAAAATACTTATTGTTATAGTACTTCGCGAACATTGCTCATGAATCACTTATTTACATACAAATTTCTTAACGTATGTCATGATCGCCTGATACTTGAAAATTTACAAGTTACTCACGAAACATTATAAAATACTATGTTGCAAAAATAAATTGTCATATATTTTAGTTTAGTAACAATTTGAGTACACATTTACATTCAAAAATACATGATTTTTTTAATAATCGCATAAGAGATTCTCGAAACAAAGGCTATTCACAAAACAATGGATAAGTGTTATCATTCATTTTTTGAAATTGTAATACTTACTTCGATAAGTATTCCGTCAAAATACTGTTTACACTTTTTACGGCCGCACTAAAAACTCTATAATTACTCACTGAGTATAAAACTTTCAGTTGGAAAAATATACCGTCTTACATTTTTACAAATTTTAATATTTTTTTTAATTATTATATGTCGTGAACACAATTTAAAAACCGGTGCATTTACATATAATAAAAATTAATTTTATCATAACAGTTTTACTATTATATTTCAAGACACGGAAACAACAAAAATTGTCGCAAAGAATGTCATTTACTTATCAATAAAATTAAACTTGCATGCACCTGTTTTAACTGCTGCAAAATGCAAGTAATACGATTATAACTATGTAAGTTATTCCAATGTCAATCTAGATTATATAATTACTTAAATATACATCTTAAAATATTTTTATGCACAATTTTTCTTTTTAGTTTTAAATAATTTTTCACCTTGATGTCGATCAAAGATCATAAGATTACACCTCCCCGGTTATGTAATGATTTATAAGTATTTTATTTTTTAATTTAATTTTCGTATGCTACTAATGTAATTTAAAATATACATCTATAGACTCATATTTACAATTATTTTATGTGAAAACACTTTTGTCATACAACTGAAACGAGTAGAACGCAATATTAGATTAAAATCTGACGCTGCGACTTATACGAACATTATTTTAATTAATTATTCATTTCTGCTTTATTTCCCGTTGGATTTAGGTACACCTTGAAGTCTGAAGTACACGCGAACTCGTACCACACTGAAAAGAAAAATGAATTATTGAATTTTTGTCACTGAATTACGTAATTTAATTTTTATTCTGCCATTTTAGCCTAAAAGCAATATATTTATTATTCCCTAGTATGCGTATTATTTCCTACGTTTATTTAAAAGAATACTAACTAGCGGCCCGGTCCCGGTCGTAAGATATTATAATCTATTGGAGAAAAAAAACTCTAACAAATAGAGATATGGTAATCCGTTGATTGTTAAAAATTTGAAGGACACTCAATAGCTCGGGATCAATAAAAGCAATACTGATGTTAAAATTGCATTTATGGCTTACATTTCGGTGAACTTTACACCATCCTCAGAGCAACAATGCGGTTAAATTTCATTATATTGTATAATTAATAATAAATATCCATCATGAATTATTTTAATTTTGTGGAAAAATGAAAATATCGATAACATTCCATAATCTGATAATTATGACCTGATGCTGCAGGCAGGCTACTCAACTCACTATTCAACTTCTTGTATGCGAATTATGCAGAAAATCCCATTCAGGGATCATATAAGCCTATACCTAAATAATTTTGAATATGACCGAGCTCTCAAAAGATAGATTCGATAATAAAATTATTGTGGTTAAGAAGTAATTAAAATGCTGTTTTTATAGTTTTCAAATAAAATAATTTTAGATTTCTTAAATATTTAATTTAGTTTAACATAATAGATCCTCTCACTATCGGTTCCGAAGTATTGAGTTTATTTTTTTTTTTTTTTTTTAAACCATAACCATTGGCTTCAGGGCTTGGTCTATGTGCCAGCATCTTATTCCCCATACTTCATAAACATATAACATATAGGACTGGGACACAATGATGGATGCGTTAACAAGAATTGGGATTGGAAACATGGAGAGCAATAGACTCATAAATGCAGGACCAACTCTAACACTAGAGTCTTTCGTAAATAGATTAATAAGGTTAAGAACAACACAATAGGAGACAACGTTCTGTTAGAAGTGGTTTATTGAGTTTATTAAAGAGAGATAAAAAATGGTGTGCTTTTCATAGCTGTCTTTTCGAAAAGTGTTGGTAAAATTATAATTTTACAATTTCATGTTTAAAATATAACCAAAATAAAAATGCTATTAAAAGTACCCAGTTGAAAATAACTTTGAAATATAAAAATAAAATATGGTTTGCGACGCCGTTCCAAATAACCAGCTGCTTCATGTCATGCAAAATATAGGTATATACTATTTTTTTTCCTAGTTTAAATAAACATACAAAAACAGACATCAGTTGTGAAATATCGCGTGTTACGAATAAAGAAAAATTTTACCTTCTTTCCTCTTAAACTCGAATCTCTTTATGAATAATTTAATCATGTATAAATATAGAGAAAGAGAAAAATATACAAAACGGCAGTGGAAAAGTAAATAAGCGATATATCAAGAAGAAATGATTTCGCCAAATTATATGTAAATAAAGAAAAGGTTAAGCAAAAACATCTGAAAAAAATAAAAAATACGCCCGAGGTGATATTAAGTAGCTAACATGATTTCGTCTCATGGGTTTTACCGTTTTAAGTTTTATTGTCAAACAATTATTTTATAAAATATCGAGATTATGATAATATAATGTCTGAATATATTATTACCCTCGGGGCGAAGCCGGACCCGGTAACTAGTAAGCTAGATCGACGTACAAAAAACTGTAGGTACTAGGGATGTCGCAAACGGCTGCAGCCACATTCGCAATCGCGGATAATTCGCATCATTTTTTACATCTACATAAGTATCCACAAGTCAGGCATTGGAGAGTTTAAGGCTGTCGGAACGCTCTGAATTTAAGCCAAAAATAGATTTTCGGCTGTCAACTAATTATAGACTTATTCGGCGACATTCTGCAAAAATTATTTCTCTATCAGGAAGATAATGAACAAATCTAGGTCTCTAATGGACCACTTTTGTAATTTATGTACGAATTACTAGAAAAAATTTAGCATTAATTGTGCCAAAAAAACACGTTTTTAATATCACACTACGATCTTATTCGTACTTATTTCACAAAACTGTTTTATCACAAACCTAAACTGACTCTTCCTTTTTCGGAAAAGTTTTTTAAATCTTCAAAATATTTCCAAAAATTAGAGTAATCAATTGACAGCGGCACCCTTGCAATAGCATTTTTAGCCTCGTAGTTGGCACCAGCCACAAATTGAAACGTGCGGATGATTTGAGCAAGACAGAGCTCAAGAAGGTCACACCCACAATATGTCTTTTGTCTACCTCGCCTCTTACCGCTGGGTCTCAGCACAAACTGTGTGAAAGTGAACCAACACTGTTAAGCGAATGCATATGTGATGCAAGCCATGACAAAATTATCGAGGGTAGACCCAACACTTGCGTACTCAAATTTTTTAGCGCCTTGACCAAAGCAGATTAATATATTCTGTTCCTTTGCTTAATATAATTATCTTAGCTTAATATAATAATTTTTTATGTCACAAATAATACAACTTTGAGTACAGAATATTGAATCATTCGATAGTTTTATAGAAAAGAATGCAATTCAGAAAAGATTATGTAACTCGCTACAAAAATTGGCTAAGGTATTATACAATTGTAAGGTGCGATTCACATTACAATGCAGTTATTATTCATCAAATATAATTTACCAAGTCTGACATTTGATCATTAAGTAATGAAAAACGACTTTCTTTATAAAAATGATAATAAATAGAGCTTTTCATTGTATTTATCCGCAAGCGTCCTCGCCAATGTTAGGATCATGCTATTAAAAGATTTGGGCACTTTTTGACGCAATGGCTGACCCAGTAACGTTTTTCAATGTTAATTTAGATGAAAATGTTATCGACGATGCTAAGTTAGTGCACAAAACAGTGAAAGAACATACTTTTACTCAATTGAAACGGTGGTTGAAATGCCACGATCGGAAAAACTGGTGGAAGTAAATGAAAACTGGTTGAAAGGTTACAGTTTCACTTATCATAAATCATTGTCAAAAAATTTATTTTCGAACGTAGTGAAATATTATTCTACGGTGTTGTATCACTTCTTTAAATAATATTTCTTATTTAATTACTACTTATTTACATTTTTAAAATCACTCTTCACCTGTCAAAATGTAAAATGCCCGAAAAATATAATGAAAGTTGAGGCATGGGCTTACTTAATTTCACGAAAATTTTATATATACCAATCAGAAGGAATACTGTTAAAATATTATGATTCTTATTATTTTTTCCACATCCCCACATATCAGTAAAATCCACGCCTGTAACATTTCTGAAACCGACGACGATAAAGTTAAGATATAATTCGTCTTCATTCAAGAACATTCCACCATACAAGAAAATATTAGAAAGAGACATATGCTCCATGTTTATCGCCGTCTTATTCTTGCGTCTTATGATGCGCAGTGGTAGACTAAATCCAGTCCTCTATGTCGATGGAAAACTAATAATAATAATACTTTCTAAGGGTTGAACATTATCGAGAAACAATAATTTTATTACCCTTTCAAACTAATGGCTCTTTGCACAATCACGATAATTCTGTGTATAGTTAAACGTCTTTGTAGGTTAAGTATAAAACGACGAATCTGAACAAAGAGTAGGTATACCTATCGCATATAAATTATACATAAATAACAGTATACAAACACAACGTTAGTGAAACACGACATTTGTCACAATCACTTACGGCATTCGCACGGAACTTGTTCACAAAGCCTACCAGAAACTCGCACTCGAAGGTACACAACACTGAGGTGCAAGGATCGTTGGGGCGCCTAAATGTTTACTAACTCTAACTCTGTCCAATGGCGGCTCGTGGGTTCCAAAGTTGGTGAAATGCTAGAAGAAGATTTGTTTTTACCCTCAGGAGTATAGATAAAAATTGTGTTAAGGAAGAACTGAAATATAAAAATCGTGAACGCGGAAGGATTTTTTCGCATTGTGATTGTATCTCAGAACCTGCCCTGGAAGTGTCTAAAACACACTGGAATCAAATTTCCATGCAGCAACATGGAAAAGTTTTTATCAAAGGGCCATCCAGAAAAAGGACTGAAGAACTACTACAACTTAGTAGGAATAATCTTCGACTAGTGGTTGGTCTCCTAACAGGACATTGTGCCCTAAAAGGATATCTCCAAAAAATGCGACTATTTAATGGGGATGCAATAAGGAGACAGAAACAGCGTGCCATATTCTGTGCGAGTGCGAAGCTCTGGATCGCAAAAGACAGATAATTAATCTATGAACAATCATCAGTGGGTCCAGAAGAATATATCAACCAACCAGTCCACGGACTGTACAAGTTAGTGCAAGGAACGAGGATACTGGACCAAGTGATATAAAGAAATTGGGATATAGCACAGTGCTCTCGGCGGTAGACCGGCTTCCATGTTAAAAAAAAACTCAGGTTTCATCGCACCCTGGTTACACCCTTGATTATACTTCATACCTTACGGAAGCTTTCTTTATTCCAAATATCGTTTTTTGTATTAAAAAGCAAGCAAGGCCAGCAAAAAAGTGTTAGTAAATTTAAACTAATGCACAGAAAACCAGGAAATAAACTTTATTTCATATGCTAACACAAAGACCCTATTATTCTAAATCGTTTTATTGTCATCTTTCCATTGAGATAACAGTGTCTAAATCAAATGCAACGTCGTTGATCGGATTCATTGTTGATAGAACTAAAGCATCTGTAACTAAAGCTATCTGTTGAACACTGAATTGGTGAAAATTTCAACATGTAACACTTGCGCACTAGACATTAGAATGTGAATGATCGTGCGAACGTCACTGTTGCCATAGCAAGGGACGCTGGAAGTGCAGGTTTTACAATAGACTGACACAATTCTTCATTGTAGTGTGTATTTCATTGTACTTTGCTGCGTTTTCTGTTGATGTCAACGTAAAAGGTACAGCACGCTAATTTTGTAAAAATATTACACTTGATTACGCTGTATACATTGAGCTTATTGCTACTTTATTAGAATTTGAAAAAAATACAAAATGTATTTATTAGATGTGAAAGAATGATAAAGGTGCATTTGGCCTACTTCACCTGAATAGGCGCCACTGACTCTATCTATTTTGTGCGCGTAATGTATAAGCTACAGAGAAAATACCCTCTCTTCGAAAATGAATTAAAATTCAGAATTCGTACATCAAGCAAAACAACTATATTTACTTTAGTATAACATAGCTATTGTTGTTTAAAGTAAATCTAGTTTGTAACATTATAATCTAATATACTGGATGTTTCATTTCTTACGAAATGAACTGATTTTTGATGTGAAGCTTCTTTACGTAGAGTGAATTGAATTCATGCGGACAAACGTATAACGAAAATACGTTACGAAACGCTGCACCTCCAATTCTCTATGCCAATGACGCATGGAGTTGTGCGTGTGAGTTGATTTTAGAGGCGACACGACTAGAAGTTGTATTTTTAACTGTAAAATTCTTTATAAATCGTTTTCTATTATTCGTCAATTTTAATGTATTATTAAGTAAAAAGGAAAGTTCCCGTTCGCGTCTGTTTATGCATTCACAAAAACATGAGAACTTCTGAATGGATTTGAATGCAGTTTTTGCTATTCGATAGTTTATTTCTTGGGGAAGGTTTAGATCTATAATAACTCTTCAATCCAGTTTCGCTCGGTTGTAAATCGAATTTGAATCGATTTGAATGCGGTTTTTACCATTCGATAGTTTATTTCTCGAGACACGTTTATGTTCATAAGTTCGAATTTGCCCGGCTGCCAAACAAACTGGTTCTAAATTTAAGTACGGTAATAAATAAGTATAGATTTGAGCGAACAAGCGAAGCGAGTATGTGTAAGTAGCATAAACTTGATTGAACGAACAAAGTGAATCAGATCCCGCAATTAAACAACTCATTTAAAGTAAGTCTTGACATAACAAAATTTAATCTACATGGGTGAAGTCGAGTCGGCTCACCAGTTGATATTATATAAAAGTATATACAACGTAAATATATATTTTTCTTTTCTTTTATGATGATAATATTATCCATTGCTATAATAATAATATCGTATTCGCTACATGGTAGGTAGTTCTTTTCTATTCCCAGAAGTCCCGTAGTTGGTAGTTTACTTGCCAAATTCATGAAAGGAGTAAGTTTGATGTTTATTTCATGTATGTGACTATTTACCCATCCAGGTGAAATAATCTTGCATTTTTCATGTAACGGCTATTTCTACTGTTTTATTCAGTGCACCATTTTGAATTGTCTCTAAACAAAACTTTTTCCTTTCGCAGTGAATACCTATGCGACTTCTGAGGAATAAACTGCAAACAAAAAGCGTTAAATAGTAATTTAATGTCTTGTAAATTTAATATAGATTTAATATTTCATATATTATTTCAAGTCGGGATATTGTAGATGATTGAGCATTGTATCTAACCACGTGGTCACTGCTGCTTTTTTTAATATCATATACCTATATTAATACGCTAAGGTTAAGATGTTTGCCTCCCTTTTACGAAAAAACCTC
Organism: Venustoraphidia nigricollis; assembly: GCA_034508555.1. Classification (NCBI taxonomy): domain Eukaryota; kingdom Metazoa; phylum Arthropoda; class Insecta; order Raphidioptera; family Raphidiidae; genus Venustoraphidia; species Venustoraphidia nigricollis. Next base: position 260,971 of record JAVRKA010000070.1, read on the forward strand.
ACAATTACTCCACATAAATTTTATATCATTTTATAAATAATTACTTGCTCTATGTGTATCAATAATTAAAAAATCTATTATTGCTTTTGTTTTTGCAAAAAAATTAATTAGAACAATTATACATTTATTCAGTATATGCAGCAATGCTGCCATCTGACGGTTCTAATTTTGAAACAACGTCAACATGATTGACGGTCGGTAAATCATTTTTGTTTAATTTTTAATCAAAATTCACGTATAAATACTTTTCGTATGGCGGCGCTTCAGCTCAACGTTTTCAATACTTGCGCCTCTATATGACAGTTTTAGAAAAATGTATTCTTGAACCGTCACTGAGCTTCGTAATGTAATACAACAAAAAGAAGAAAGTTATAAAGAGTGTAAGAAATTAGAAACGAATTTTAGTGCGAATTATTCGCACAGGTACCGCTAGTAATAATATATTCAAGAAATAACAGTACAATGAGTACATGGGTGATTTGACAAATAGATAAACAATTAGCATATTACATCTCATAATATGTCTTATAATAACTTAACAACTATAACCATCATTTATCAACTATTATTATAATTTATTTATTCGTCATTGCTTAGTATTTTTATGCATACTCTGTGCGTTATACTATACAAATAACATGTCAAACCAAGCGGTGTAGCGTAGTGGTGAGAGTGCGGGACGCGTATTTGCGAGGTACTGGGAAGAATCCCGACGGATGACTGATGTGGCTAGCACTTTTTCCTACTGCCTCTTGCCGAAAAACGGTATTATTACTGTACCGGCCATCTTGTTGAAATTTTTCATGGTTTCTCTCAATAAATCCAGTTAAATATCGAAATGGTTCCAGATTCAAGGTCATGGTTGATTACGTGTCAAACTCCTATACTCAGGAAGTTGCCTACCTTATTCTAATTTCCTATAATTCCCCCATTCGTCCATTAATATTAATTGAATTGAAGTTTTAAAAATGTGGAAAATAACGGGAAGGGGTAGATGGAAAATAGTAATGGTGCAAACGGCGTCCGTTATGACATAAAATCGAGAAATGGGCGTTAAATGCATAATTATTTTACTATTATTAAATGAAAATTTTTGGAAATATTAAAAATGAAGACAAACTCAATTATTTTATTGTGGGTATGCGACAGACACACATGTTTTGAAGTGAAACTGTTTGAAATTTTCTAGATGACGTTTAAGGGAAGATAATTCACCAGAGGTAGCTTGGTAATGTAAAATGGATAAGGCATCTATGAAACAAGTTCATAACTCCAAAAACGTTTCTTTCACTTCCTCCGTGAAGCTATGTGGATGAGGCCCAAACGTTTTTTTCTTGATATATGTATGCAGTATGTGTCTTTTAAATTGATTTCCGATAAAATACGTTCGCTAAAACCAAGATTAAGCAAATACTCTGATTATACAACTAAATACGTCAAATACGCACATCTCTTGACAATTTGCATGCATTCCTATACGTATGTCAAAAATAGCAATGCCCTCAATGGGCTCGGGTTATCAACGGAATAGCAACAACTCCTTACCTTATTTCTGTATTTTCTAATGTAATATTTATTTTTCTGTAACATTCAAGAGCGAGTGAAGTGGCGGGTACAGCTATTATTATACAGGGTGCGGCAGAGAGGACAGATGGTTTTAAAAAAATCATAAAATAGTTAATTTTTACTCAAAAACAAATTTATTGATGGAATCAGGTTCGCAAGGAAATAGCATTTGAGACAGTCAAGTGTGGAAAATCACATCAGGCATGTGGTGGCCGAAATCGTTGATGCAGTGCTGGAGGCGTTCTTGGAAGTTCGCGTAGACTCTCTCCAAGATCGCTCTCTCAACTTGGGCGACTTCCACGTGAATTGCGTCCTTCAATTCGTCTAGAGTTCGGGGCTTGTTCTCGTATACTGTAGGCTTGAGGTGTCCCCATAAGAAAAAAATCGCATATGGATAAATCTGGGGACCGAGGAGGCCAATGAACATCGCCAAACCTGGAAATAAGGCGACCAGGGAAGAGAGGGCGAATAACGTTCATTGATGCTCTGGCTTTCTTATGAGGACACCTCAAGGCTACAGTATACGAGAACAATCCCCGAACTCTAGACGAATTGAAGGACGCAATTCGCGTGGAAGTCACCCAAGTTGAGAGAGCGATGTTGGAGAGAGTCTACGCGAACTTCCAAGAACGCCTCCAGTACTCCATCACCGATTTCGGCCACCACATGCCTGATGTGATTTTCCACACTTGACTGTCTTAAATGCTATTTCCTTGCGAACCTGATTCCATCAATAAATTTGTTTTTGAGTAAAAATTAACTATTTTATGATTTTTTAAAACCGTCCGTCTTCTCTGCCGCACCCTGTATAACATTTTGAAGTTCGGTAAACGTATCTACAATATTTTGAAACTTTGAATGAAAACATGAATAGTGGAGTATCAAATAATGTACTCTCACATTACATAAATTAGTTTTCCGTCTATAATGAGATTTATAACAAATTATACAATATCTGGAGGTATGGAATTTATGAACTGTCAATGTTTTGCAAAGATGTGATTAATTCATCAAAATGCCAATATTATGTAGTTTGTTTGAGATGTGAGATTGTATTCTGTTGGTATAACTTCAACGGTAGTTGTTTAAAAGTTACTTGTTCGAAGATTCAATGAATAAATCAATAAACATTAAACCAGATATAGCTTTCAACGTGGAGAGACTAAGAAATAAACCAAAGTGGAGGAAAGGCAAGACTTTATCGGTTTCTTTTGTGAACCGCTATATTCTTGTACTCAAAACCACAACTTTGTTGTTCCTCTTGTTGGATACTCTCAGGTCACATGGCAAGAAAACTTATGTCATATTTTTAGGGTTCCGTACCTTAAAAAGGAAATATTAAGCTGCTAGACTAACCTGTAGTTTAAGTTTTGAGACATTTTCCTTTAGTCCTTCAAAAATAGAAAGTAAATATTTTTTGCACAACTCCCTAAAAATTTGGCAGCATTAAGGAGACCCGTTTAATAATCGTGCTAATAACTAAAATACGTCCAATCTTAGTGATCCAATAATGATTTTCAAAAGCTATCTGTCAGTTATCATTTAAAGCCATAAAAGAGGGAAAGAAAGCAAACGTACTTTTTGTAAACAAGACAAATAAATTACAGATGGCTGCCAGTATTAGAGATGTACGTATTATGATGCAAAAATTAACTATTTTATAGGACTTACGTGTAAATAGTGTAATATGTATCTTGTACAGTGAGTGACTGCTAAAACGCGCTAGTCACTCGTTTTAACATAATTCCACTCTCTCTTATAATAACATACGAGACATATGAACTACCACTGCGGTTCTGACTCTTGCACAAGGTACAGACATACAAGTTTTATAAATGCATTACATTTTAAATCTTTAGCATATGTAGCATATGTGACATACTGACAGACAAACAAGAACGTCTCGCCATAAGGGCTTCGTTTTTTACACTTTTAGGAAACCCTAAAAATCATCAATTCAACATAAGCTACTTTATCTAACTACCAAAAGTTGTTCGGCCAGATATATTTTATGTATGTTCATATGAAAAATCAAAGATGTCAATTTATAATGGATGACAGAGATTAGGTTGAAATTTCTTTCACACATGAGGAAAAGTTTAGTTTTGAGAAATGTTTATTGGAAGAAAATGTTTCGAAGAAAACTATATTATGAAAACGTTTTGGAAATGATTCGAATAATTAGTTAACACATTATGATTAAATTAAGCTAAATCCACTTGCGGAAACTAAAAATTAAAAATTACGTATTTCCACAAAACTTTCAAAAAAATTTCTGCATTTGTCACACACTATTTTATACATTTAGTTCCAATATTTCCCCTTTTTATAATTCATTTTATTGTCGAAATAAATAAAGCCTTTGGAAATGTTTTAGAATCGTTTAGAAATATTGAAATTATCTAGAAACTTTCCAAGCAGATCGCATCGTTGAAATATAACAAATTTAACCGAACGTTCCTTTAATTGTTTTCTACACGACAGAACAATACTGACATATTTTTAATATCCCTATCTGTTTTTTTGAAGCAGAATCACTTATTGCTATTTTAGAAATTAATGGTCGACCAATGACAGGCTACGACTATCTGTCTTCCTTTGATACAAACTAAATCAATCATAGATCCAAGATTAGTACAGTAGTAAAAGCCAATTCAGACTAGCCGTTCTCGGTTACGATTCACCGGTCCGGTTGGGAGCTCGACCAATCAGGGCGTAGTCGTTCCCGATTGCGGATCGCTTCGAGCGTTTAGGTTCAGCTCTAATTTCAACCGGACCGTTCGCAACCGTAGCCAATGAGAACGCTTGCTGGAGTCACGTGATTAGCCACTTGTTTTTGTTGACGTTTAACTACACATCAAACGTCAAATCATATTTCGAAATTGCGCATGCGCACCGAGAATAATCGTAGAACCGAATCGGGATAGTGTGAGCAGCCTAGATTAATCGAAAACCGAACCGGACCGGTGAATCGTAATCGAGAACGGCTAGTCTGAATGGGCTTTAAGGTTGCCTCGTTCCATCTCAGTGTAAGCGCGAGATCGACGTCAGCTGGCGAGTATAAAGTTAGATACAGGAAATATTAAAAATTAGGAAAATTTTTATTTTTATATATTCTCGAATATTAATGGAAAAGCAATCAAAGACTGTTACCTCGTGTCCAAATTCCTGTAAAAGGATCTCTGCTTTAAAGCTCATAGAGGCACGTGCAATATGAGCTGAACGAACTACACGCTATACACAATATGTTTATGTTTTCTTCCAAATACACTGAACATTCTGTTACATTACATGACAGTCTGAAGCTTTTCATAAAGCTCTGCCTCATACATTTCGATGTCACAGTAGAACGACAGATGGCTATATACTGAACTTTAGATAAGTATGTATTGTTCTGGAAGTAACTATGTATACACACGTACTTGTCTAAATACGCACTTTCTGAGTCCTATATTAATTTACTAAGACTAAAGCTTTCATAAGCTCACACCCGAATCGCTGAAATATAATAAACTCTCGCAAATTTTGAATACGCAAACTGAGCAAGGCTCACACTTCATGTTTATGAATTCTTTTATAATGTATGATGTCTTGAAGCTTTTGTAAAAAAAGAGTGGGTGCGTTTACTTCAGTACGCGCGTTTGAAGTTGGCGTGATTAAAAACTAATTTCTAATATACGTGCATATCATTTATTGCAATAAAAACTTCAAAAGTTAATACTTGCAAAAATTTCAATTCAGATATTTTAAAGCACTTTCAAAATTTTATTTTGGTTCTTACATTTATATTCAATCCATTGTGTAATCAAAAATACGATACTATAAATTCCACTGAATGACACTTAAAAAGACTATATTGATTACAACCAAAGGTTATAGTCGTCTATTATATAACGAGAGTTGATCAATAAGTACCCGTGTTTGACGGCAGATGATGTAAACGAGTGAAAAAAGAGCAATTTTGTTTTTTATACGATTATTTCACCGTGGTCAAAGATGGTGTCCCCATAGACAGCATCCAACTTCAGTTTTATTTCTTCACAGGTTTTTTAAAAACGAATTAAGAATCGATATTGCTCTTTCCATTTTGTCAAAAAATACAAAACACGAATGATACAACTGGCTGTCAAAAATAACCTAACCTATGAATTTATCTACAAGTCAGCACAAAGTGGTCTAAAAGTCTGCAATGCCAATACACGACGGTAAAGTCAACTTCATTCGTCAACGCCATCTGTCGTCAGACACGGGTACTTATTGATCAACCCTCGATATACAATTTCCAGATAACAGAAAGTACATCGATTTCGTCCATCTATCATTACAGTCTGAGTCTCTTATGGTCAACTTCATACTGTCGAATTTTAGTTACCAATTTCACACTGCTGAATTTTCATTATGGTGGCCACCTTCATACTGTCGAGTTTTCGTTAGCTGTGCTCGTGCAACTTCCGTTGCCTGCTAAAATTTTATTCCGAACGCACCAAAAGAAGTATTATTTTAAAAGCTGATCGAAACCAAGGTATTTTTCTTTAAACAATTTCCACGTGCCGTGTGATAAGTTTTAGAGCTTTCACAAAGCTTGCTTTTTATATGCTAGTACATGTAACATGCCTAAACAATAAATATATCTATATGTGCATTTAATCCGCCTGGAGGCGATTTATGTACCGCGAGATAAGTCTTGGAGCTTTCGTAAAGCTTGCACTCCACATCCTAGTACAGATGTCAGAGCTGAACAATACAGATGTGTTTATGTAATAGATTCCCAACGGGGGCGGTGTTGCCCCCCTCCCCCAGTGGGCCCTGGAGCCTTTCTTAGGGGCGGTAGCGGATTCAGAGCTAAATGGGGAGCGTTGAAGCAGCCAAGAGAGACGGTCGTAACGTAATTATCTAATAAAGCAATGAATTTAATAATATACTTTGAAAATCGGGCAGGAGGACAGAATGTAGTATCCAAAAAATTTGGTGAAAATTTTTTCTCGAAAATGTTTATAAAACTGCACAATTTGGAACTTAAAAAAAAAACTTTGTTAAAGACATTTTTTTTAGAAAATAAAAAAAAAACTAATTTATCACTTGTATCATTATTATTAGTATAAATATTATGATATGAGATCTGAAGTACCGAAAAGTTTTTGTCAAAAACTTTTCTTTAAAATTTTTCTCAAATTTTTTCCATTTTTTTTTAATTTTTGAAAAAATTAGCTTTTGAAAAGACATTTCATATATACGGAGCATTGTAATTTTTTTCTTTTCTCTAAAGGGGATGGTAGTCCAGAAAAGGTTGGAAGCCACTGATTTATGTATTTTTCTGGAAACTAGTATTGTGTAGCAGTCTATGACATCATAGAATCCTATATTGTGTGATAAGTCACAGACTGTTCGCAAAGCTTGCACTCATATTCTTCGCATTACAAAGTTCTGTATGTTTCAATATTCTTCTGGAAGCAAGTATTGTTATATTCTGTGTGTGTGACAAATTTATATTTTACGTCAAAATGTAAAATTCGTGGTTGTTTACAAATAAGTTGTTTGAATTGCTCACTTTTTTGAAACGGTGGGCCACGCCGAATTTTCAACGTTTACCAATTTCATATTTAAAAAACCCGGGTCGCAGTGCCAAAACCCTGTCGACAATATAGCGTATTTGCTAATACAGGTATTGTGGCTTTATTAAATGAAATTAAGTTTGTTTTTGGACAAAATAAAAAAAAAATGAACCGCTTAATACACCCCTTACAATAATAATTTTATTAGTTGAAATATTGTTATCAATCCAACATCTGCACCAAATTAAATACGACCTTCAGTAAGTAAATTCGTATACGCAAACTAGTGTGTTCATAAAATTTGTAAGTCCGGTCCTGTCGGGCCGATTTGCTTATAATTTTAGGAGCACTTTTTAATTGCTACTAAAGGGTTAAATTTTAATTTTGAAACGATTCTGAGAATTTTTTCAACCCCTAAAAACTACCCTTAAAATGACCCGATTGGGCCCATTTTAAATAGGCTTCGTGCGGTGATGGATTCCAACATGTATGCCAAATTTCGTTAAAATGAATTAACTCCTTCGAAAGTTATTGCCCGCACATATAAATATATATATATATATATATACGTATATAAATATATATATATATATATATATATATATATATATATATATATATATATATATATATATATATATATATATATACGTATATAAATATATATATATACGTATATAAATATATATATATATATATATATACATATATATATAAACATTTTTAAAAATGGTGCCAAAGTGTTTAGGAGGTTATGAAACGTCGAGAAATTTTGGTCCGACCCCTAGGTCCCGCCATCCGACCAACGCCAATAGTGTATGTTGCCATATGGCAAATACCCTAAAAATTCACGCTAGCAAGTTTTATAATTTGTCGGCCGTTCCCGTGTTTACTATAATATTCTTAATTTCAACGTAAGTACGTAGGGGCCGATTTTATTAAAATTTTAGCAGTACTCTTTAATCTTTACTAGTGAATAAAATTACAATTTTTAAACGATTCTGAGAATTTTTGAGCTCAAAAAAGTTTCAACCCCTAAAACCCACCCGTAAAGACTCGAGTGCCTCTATTTTATATAGGCTTCGGACGGTGACTGATATGTAGACCTAATTTCATTTCAATCGATTAAATCTGTCGAGTTATCATACTGATGCTAACATATATTTATACATATAAATAAACAATTTTAAAATAGTGCCAAGTCAGAATGATGTGAACCCCTAGGTCCCGCCATCCGACCAACGCCAATAGTGTATGTGCCATATAACAAATACACATTAATAAGAGAGAATAATGTCAATCTATGTTGATTTATTAGTTTCTGTGAATGACCATTCTATTTATATTAAGTATAGTAGGTGTAGTTCCGAATTTTCATTGCCAGTTTCGATTTTTTTTACATAGACTCTTGAGAAACATATTTTAAATTTTGCAACAGTGCCTGTAACCCCCAAGAGGGGACAATAAGTTTCGATACGATGTAAGAAAACCTAGATTCGAAAAAAAAATACGATCGAGAGCGTGTATTAAAGTTCTAGACCGGAGGGAGGGGTTTGACCTTTTAACTTTGGAAGAAAACCAATTATCAAACTTGAATTCGTTTGCACGTTATATTATTTATATAAATTCTAATTACATAACTAAGAATATTTGAAACTCATCATAACAAGAACATTCAACACCTTTGATGTGTCAAAAATGAATTTTCTTCGGCCTGCGATACAAAATAAATTGGATAATCTAATTATATTGATCCTATTTCTTTTCTTGAACGTACTAATAAAATTTGCATATTCTTTTATCTTATGTGATACTAGTTCCTTATGCGATTACACGCGTGAACATCATTTTTTTTTTCGAAAATTCTCTAGAGGTTAATTTGCGCTCGGGCGAATCCGGACTGAACATCTATGTACAAAGTAAAGAAAAGATAGGAAGTAGCACGTATGTGTACTTGCCAGAGTGCGAGCAGCAACTCCACTATATTAGCCCTTCCGTACCGCACTTCAACGAGTTGTCAAGTGCACGCGACCTTGCTTCTATCTGAGACTTGAGAGAGTTTTCGAGAATATTTATACTAATAATTATAAAGAGGTAAATTTTGTCTTTTTGTTGGTTTATATGTAGAGGTTAAGCTCTGGAACTACCAAACCGATTTTAAACATTATTTCAGTAGTAACAACCTATCCTATCCATGAGTAACATAGGCTATATTTTATTTTGATAGACAGAAGCTTTTAATTCGAAAGGAAAACGAAATTTCATACACATGCTGTTACGATATGGTTGATCAATAAGTACCCGTGTTTGACGACAGATTTTTTGGGATTCCAAAAGAATCAATATCATCGACTTTCTGCAGAACGGAAAAACAATCACCGGGTAGTATTACAGTGAGTTGTTGGACACATTGAATTAGAAAAATATGGCAAAGAAAAAAGTGCTCTTTCATCACGACAACGCACTAGCACATTCGTCTTTGATTGTTGCGGACAAATTGCACGAACTGCATTACGAATTGCTTCCACACCCACTTTACTCGCCCAACCTGGCATCCAGAAACTTTTTCCTGTTCCCTAACTTGAAGGCATGATTCTAAGGAAAAAAATTCGGCTCAAATGAAGAGGTAATCGCCGAGACAGAAACGTATTTTGCAGGGTTCGAAGAATCATATTTTTTCAACGGGTTAAACAAATGGCACGAACGTTGGGAAAGTGTTTAGACCTGAAAGGAGACTACGTTGAGAAAAAAAAAATTGTTGAAAAATATTGCGTTATTATTTCAAACACGGGCACGTAATACGTATTGATTAACCATATTGATTATATGAACTGTTTGTTTACTAACTAAAAAATGTGTAATTCTTTAATGAGTCCGTGAGTCATCAAATCGAGGAACTATTAAATGTGAAAATAAACTCACTGTATATTTTTGTTAGTTTCTACCGAGCTGGGTAGAATAGTGGTACAGCACTAGACTCGCATTCGGGAGGTCCGGGTCCGATTCCCGGCAGGGGCAGATGCGGCTAGGACTTTTTCCTACTGCTTCTCGCCGAGAAACAGTAATTCCTGTACCGGCCATCTTGATTGAGGTTTTCCATGGTTTTCCTCAATTAATTCGAGATAAATATCGACATGGTTCCTTATTTGAGGCCATGGCCGCTTACCTATCAAACTCCTAGTTCAAAAATTACCTACCTCATCCTAATTTCCTATAATTCCTTCATTCGCCCATTGCTATTATAAAAGTTGAAGTTTTAAAAAATGTAGAAAATAACGGGAGGTGGTAAATGGAAAATAGTAATGGTGCGAATGGCGTCTGTTATGACAAAGTCGCGAAACGGACGTTAAACGCTTTATTATTATTATTATTATTATTATTTTTGTTAGTTTCTTACGTTACGTAATTACATGAGGAAATGTTTTGATCACAATAAAAAATACTTATTAGGAAAAATCAGGTCTTGAAATAAATTAAATAAAAAGATCAGGTGAAAAGACCAATTTTTTTAAGTATGTTTTTATTCAATGTAGACGTTTCGTCGGTATTATTCCGACTTCTTCATGTACCTTGAAAATTTAGTTAAAATATGTCATACTAATATTTTTTTAAATAAAATAATGAATTACAATAAAATTCAAAAAATTATTAGCGTCAAATGATGAAATTTATAATATTTTTAATAATTTAAAGTTTATTGACGAAACGTCTACATTGAATAAAAACATAGTTATAAAAATTGGCTTTTCACCTGATCTTTTTATTTAATAAAAAATACTATAACCCGTTATCAACACAGTGTATTTATAGTTCTCTAAGAAATTCTAATTTCTTGTGTTACTCTTACTTGTTTTTTCTGTTTATAAAGTTTGCAACCCACAAAATTGTAAGCACGAAGTAGAACACCTGTGAGAAATTTTGAAGCTCTAGCAAAGCTCGCACTCCACATAGATCCTGCAACAGAATATACGAACCATGAATTTGAAAAACAGAATTCAGAGAAATATTATTTTATTTTATTTTTATTTTAATGTAGCATTAGTCCAATAATTAATTGTATTACATTAAACTATACATAATTATGTACATAATGTACCCTTATTAACGTTTTTTTTTAAATGAATAAAGTTTTAGTTAAATTAAAAAAAAAAAAAAAAAACTGCGTATATTTCTGTATTCTTCTGAAAACAAGTACCTATTGTGTAACATTCTGTGACGTGTGATAAGTCTTGGAGCTTTCGCAAAGCTCGCACTCTACATGCCGGTACACGTGTCACATCTGAACGATACACTTATGTATGTTTATGTATTCTACGACACACTCATTCACTCAATGTTTGCGTGCAGAGCGACATCCCGTTCCTTGAGTGTTATGTAACGCATTCGACTACGAAACACGGGATAGTCGCCCCTGAAGCAAGCATATCCGCACACACAAAAATATTATCTCATATATATAGTTGGTGTCTGGTGTATTCACGTAACACAAGCTAAATAATATATTATTACAAGATGTTTGAATAACATCCATTCATGACGCCTAGCGTAGGCTTCTTTTTTTCAATATTTATTGAAAATAGACATGTGTTAGATCAAGGGCGTACCCAGGATCAAAACTAGGGGGGCAAGCCATGATCATTCAGGTTGCAACATTTTATCACGGAAAAGGTGAATAAAACCAAAATATTAAGAAAATTATGTATAATTATAGCAATGCTTTATCAACTAAGTTATTACAATTATTTGCTTGAAAAAAAAAATATTCTAGTTACATGTCTTATACTAGTATCATTTTTCTTGGATTTGTAGAAGTAAAGTTATTTCAAGAATTGTAAAAATTCCAGCAACAAAATTTAATAACGACTTATTTTTTGCTTCCAGGGGGGGGCAGCTGCCCCCCTCTGCCCCTCGCTGGGTACGCCCTTGTGTTAGAATGCTTTGTCGGATAAGCTATGATCTTAGATTGTGATTAAGGCCCCCACGGGTCAATGCGGGAGTGAAACGGGAACAGCGCAGGAACAAATTATTGACGAAATACGTGAGCGTTTACACGCAAGCCATATGCCGCTAACATATCCCGATATATAATTTGAACGCGTGCCGCTCCGTAGTTCCGCGTTGTTTTCTGAGTATTTATTTATTACTTTTAACTGTAGGGTGGTTTAACACTAATCACTCATTAGTGTATTTGCCATATGGCAACATACACTATTGGCGTCGGTCGGATGGCGGGACCTAGGAGTCGGACCAAAATTTCTCGACGTTTCATAACCTCCTAAACACTTTGGCACCATTTTTAAAAATGTTTATATATATATATATGTGTGTGTGTGTGTGTGTGTGTGTGTGAGTGCGGGCAATAACTTTCAAAAGAGTTAATTGATTTCAACTAAATTTGGCACACGCGTTGAAATCCATCACCTCAAGAAGCCTATTTAAAATGGGCCTAATCGGGCCATTCTAAGGCTAGTTTTTTGGGGTTGAAAAAAATTTTTGGGCCCCAAAATACCGAAAAAATTCTTCGAATCGTTTCATAATTGAAATTTAACCCTCTGATAGTAATTAAAATGTGTCCCTAAGTGTCCCTAAGTTGGGCGTTAGCATTGTTGAAGGTGTAACTACGCACGACTCGAGTGAGGGCGGGAAAAGTAGGCTTATGGAGTCTTTTTCCAAACAGTTGGGATAACAATAATTGAAAAACCAAGCCATGGACTTCGGTGACGTAAGCAAACAACTCAACCAATCACAGACGTGACCATGTTTATAGTCTCTTACGCCCAGCCTTCTAGTATTCTAGTAATCTTGAATTGCAGTAACAATTCCGTCTTAGTCCAAAAACAATAACAAAATGGACTACCGTGTTTATCGCTTATTCTTTTCTATGCCCAGTACAACATAAGCACTCCATATCTAAACGTCGTTGGCACAGACAATAAGAGAAGAGAATATTGTCTATTTTAGAGCCATTGAAAGCGACTAGATTCTCAATGCAAATGACGTGCAGGTGTAATATGATGTGTGAGGAAATCTCTAGGGACGTTAAATCGACATACAATTTGTATAAACAGGCATCTCTAATAAACAGTAGTTACATTTTGAATATCGTGTTTTCAGCATAGCAATGTAACTGCTATATCGAAAATACAATGTACAGTGTTACAACATCGAACGCAAACATTTGATGTGCACATCGTAACAAAGTAATATCGGCAAGCACGGAGAGTGTACATTTTTTATCGTTTCAATCCAGCTGTGAAAATGATGCATCCAAAACTTGCATTTCCAAGTTAAACTTTTATACAATATACAAAGTGATGATCATGACTACTAAAAGGACTTTAAAAATGCCTATCTATTGAACCAGATAGGCTCACCACTATCGGCAATTTTAGGATACATGAAATTAAATGAGGTCCCACGCACTAGTCGACTCGAATCGACTTACTTAACATACATTAACGTGAGAGAAAAAGGCTTTTATTAATTAACTACTATTATTAGTGTATTTGCCATATGACAACATACACTATTGGCATCGGTCGGATGGCGGGACCTAGGGGTCGGACCAAAATTTCTCGACGTTTCATAACCTCCTAAACACTTTGGCACCATTTTTAAAAATGTTTATATATATATATGTATATATATATATATATATATATATATATTTATATATGTATATATATATATATATATATATATATATATATATATATATATATGTGTGCGGGCAATAACTTTCGAAAGAGTTATTTGATTTTAACGAAATTTGGTACACATGTTGGAATCCACCACTGCAAGAACCCTGTTTAAAATGGACCCAATCGGACCATTTTAAGGGTAGTTTTTAGGGGTTGAAAAAAGTTTTTGGGCCCAAAAATACCTAAAAAATTCTCAGAATCGTTTCAAAATTGAAAATTAACCCTTTAATAGCAATTTAAAAGTGCTCCTAAAATTTTAATAAAATCGGCCCGACAGGACCGGATTTACAAATTTTCTGAAAACACCAGTTTGCAGATAGTGAGTTATTTACTGAAAGGTATTTTTAATTTTGGTGTAAACGTTCGATCGACAATAATAATGTAGTTAAGAAAAAAATGTAATTTTAAGGGGCGTATTAAGGAGTCAATTTTTTTATTTTGCCCAAAAACCAACTTAAGTTCGCATAATAAAGCCACACTGCCTATATTAGCAAATACACTATACGTCGGCAGGGTTTTGGCACTGCGACCCGGGTTTTTTTTTTCATTTATAATGTATCATTAATAAAAACTACAATAGATAAATTTATCAAATATGAAACAGGAAGTATTGAACACAAATGTAGGTTTACTTTTAAATATCAATTTTGTCTACAATTTGCTTACACTATTGTAAAAAAGAACTCTATTGGGAGCTGAAAACAACTCAAAATCAAACATGTCACGTACTCTACGTACGCCTGCCTGGTCAAGACTAACGTTTACTCTAAGATAACAAAGAGATCAGGTTATCTGACTCCTTTGTACAGGGTGGGGCAGAATGGAGTCCCTAGTTTCAAAAATTCACTGGAGGGGCTTCAGAGTAGGTAGAGGAGTGGGACAGGTGGCGTTAGGTGGGGGTAACAATGCCGTTTTCAGTAGTCACCATGCGGTGGACAGGTGAACAACGGGGCTTTGTTGTGGAGACCTTTTTTAAAAACGGGGAAAGTGTAGTGTCGACGCAGAGGGCCTTTTGCAGGCGGTTCAATTTAAAACGTAACTACAGTGTTCCTGAGCCTAAAACTATTCGGAAATGGATCAGTAACGTAAGGACGACGAGAAATGCACTTCCTAAAAAACCAGCCGGGCGACCTAAAAGTGTGAGAACTCCCGAAAACATCGAGGCAGTTAGGGCGTCTATTGAACAATCTCCAACACGTTCTGCACGGAAACACGCCACTGCCCTTGGAATATCGTCCAGAACGAAAGGGCGAATTTTACACACAGACCTTCAGTTACACCCCTACAAGATGATGATTGTCCAGGAATTGAGCCCACAAGGTTGTGTGAAACGTAGAGATGCTTGCAATGCAATCCTGATAACTGTACCCCCTGGCGCTATTGTGTGGACAAGCGACGAAGCACATTTTCACCTTAGCTGCGGTGTACAAAGTTCGACCTCGAACCCTGGAAGCTCTGAGGGAGGCAATTGAGGACGTAATCAGCGGAATTCCACAAGATATGCTGGCAAGAGTGGCTGAAAACTTTGTTGAACGGCTCAATATGTGCATCGCCCGCCAAGGCCACCACTTGGATGATATTATCTTTAAAAGTTAAGTAAAAAAAATGGCGTAATATGTACTTTTCAAAAATAAAAACCTTTTTCTTTTATCTTGACCTGTTTTTTCACAATTTACCCGCCAAATCAGGGATTCCATTCTGCCCCACCCTGTATAACAAACGAAATAGTGTAAAAAGTGTTTACACTTTTTAAACTCGAGTACGATACCAAAACACATCTATTATATAACTACAATACTTTAGTTTAGTTTAGTTTATTAATTCTCCAGAGACAATACAAACATTGTATGGATTTGTGACTAGATAATATAAGCCAAATAAATGGAATACAAATTTACAAAAAATATTTATATCCCACCAAAAACATAAATGTGTTTATATTATAAATTGATATTGATTTCTCAAGAGCAAAGCAAGCTACGAAAATGATAAACATGAATCTGAGTGAAAAGCTCCTTGAACCCGAAGTACGGCGGCCTATATTAATAAAAAAACATCAGTGTTTTTTGTGCATAGCTGGACCGCAGTAGGGACGGTGTAGGCCGCTATAATAGTACAAATGGTGTCGTAACGGTAGGGTAAGTCCCGACCCGACATTGATTTTGTAACCATAGGGTCGCGTTTCAATTAATGTCACTTTGTAATGAACTGCCACAAGGGGAAAGGTCGTAGTGGGGGGTGATTGCTTCCTTTAAACACAGTGTTTTATTTTCTGCACCAATGCTTATAAATACTGGCCAAAACCAGCATTTTTTCATACTTTTAGAAGCTATGTATTGTTTTACATATTTACAGACTAGTGTATTTCAACTTTGTATTTTCAACAACATCTATTTTATACTGATTTCAAACTTTTACTGTAAATATTTTGACAAGTTTGTAAAACCAATTTTTCGCCACAGAAGGGAAATTATAGATAGAAAAACCAATTACAGTTATTTAAATGATGGTTACAATATTAAAATATCACAGATTTACTTAGAAATTCCTTATTTAACATTATGTAGGTTAGGAATATATTTACTATACTCCATAGTGAAAACCAATCATAACTTAGGTCGGTATGTATCTGCTGCCATCTACGTTACGCTTGTCATGTGCCCACGTTGATTGTCGGTACATTAGATCACAAAAAGTCTCAGAATTGTTTTTTTCTATCTCACTTTACTGTCCGTGAGCGGTTGATCTGAGACATCCTGTATATTTATTTCGATTATTGTATCGTTTAAATAAAAATACCTTTAATTTGATTTCTATATAAGTATTCTTAGCGATTCACAACGAATTTCTACATTGCAGATATTGAATATGAGTTAGTTATTTGGAAAATGTAAAATTGAAAATTCGAAGTTATAACGAAACGTGTATATATACAATCGGATACTAAAGAAATTCCTGAACAACAATTTCACGTCAACAGAAAACTAATTACAAAGTTTCATTTATAGTCGCAATGACAAGTGAATTCCCTATCACAAAAAGAGTTGTGCGTGCAACTTACTTATTCTCCGAGAAGGTAGCTTGAAAATTCGAACTGAAGACAAATTGAAGCTGGGATTAAGGGTGGTCTAACCGTGAGGATATTATTTAAAGATGGGATACTTCGAGTGAAAATTGTCGAACGTCGAACTATTCGATTATTAAAATATCTCGAGAGGTTATTCAAAATCATTCGAATGATTTTTATACCTACGAGATACGACTTATAATATAGCCTCTTTCAGATTGTATTTCACAGTAGTTAATATAGTATGATTACTCAGTCTTTTATCTGCTACTGTTTTATGAAGCACTGCATGCAGGTGACTCTCAAGTCTCATAAAATTTAATTCGTTATATAATAATCATATCGAATGCATAAACAGATACAATGAACTGTGTTTTCACTTGCATCCTAACCATTCGAGATGCTTATATGCATTGCACAGTACTAAATACGATTCCTTACGGATTTTATCTGCATCTGTACTATGAAACACTATATGTACGTGACTCTCTCAAGACTGACAATCGAAACCGAAAACAGAATGTCTTCGAGAGTTGAAACATTCATTCATTTACGCACAGTACCAGCACACCTATTATTATGATATACTAGCTGTTACCTGCGACTTCGTTTGCGCGAATTTAACAAAAAATGTTTGTACCGTTCGCAGAATTTACGAAAAGTTAATACTTTTGTATTCCTCGTAAAGAAATACCCATGATAATTTTAATTTCATTCTTTGCAAGTTTCGTGTTTTTTAATGTAAAATACTCGGGAGATTTACGTCAATAATTAATTATTTATTATTGTTTATATGTGGATCATATTGGATATATACTTCCCTATTTGAATCGGATTTTGTTCATAATTGCATGGTTTTTAATTTTTTTGGACGGAACCCTAATTCTTTTTTCTAAAATAAAAGTAGTTACTCCTTATAACATCAGTTACCTGCCAGTGAAAGTCTCGTCAAAATCGGTCCAGTCGTTTCGGAGATTAGCCGGAACAAATAGAAAGATAGACAAACATTTTAAAAATTGATTTTTTAACATAAGTACATAGGTATTTTCATGTGCATTTAGTAAAAAGCTGTTATTTTGACATTACAAACAAACACTTCAATTTTATTTATTTGTATAGATCAGCTGATGTGGAATAATTTCGAATGAATCACTCGATTATAAAAATCATTCGAATATTAACCTTTCCATTTCACAATCATTCGATTATTTCCAAGATTATTATTGTTCACTCGATTATAAAAATCATTCGAATATTAACCTTTCCATTTCACAATCATTCGATTATTTCCAAGATTATTATTGTTCAATGTTATAGACACATTATGTGATAAGTGTTTTTAAATGCGTACAAAAGTACATTTTTATATCCTTGGGTTTCATTTTGAATAATTTATAATAAATATGACAGTAGTCGAAAACAACTTTGGAAAGTTACTGAATTGCATTAAAACAATAACAGCTTATTTTGTGCTTATATTTTGCATAAATACTAAAGACTAAGGTTAAATATACACCAGTTTTATTATATTTATATTATATTGTATAGCAAGCTAATCGCTGGCAGAATATACTATATCGCTGGACTGCAGAACGCTTTGCCAGAAAATCTGAATTAATAACTGTATTCATATAAATACAGCTTAATGGCGTTGTAAAACTCTTTGTTGGAAAGTATTAGACTATAGAGCTATAAAAATAAATGACATCTACACAGATAAATATTATTTTTCTAGTACGTGGTGACATGTTTAAGGAATCCAAATTAATTTAAATTTCATTTTTACTGGACATAGTCTAAGTTGCATTCTCTTTCGTTTGGTATTAACGACTAAAAAACTAGATTTTTCCACTTAAGTCTTTTATACCTGACATCAAATTTATATTATAGCAAATGTGGCATTATAATAAATACGAGTATCAGCGAGGTTTAAAATTTTCAGCATTTTTGAGAGCTAGGCTGCGTCTATACTTTTACTATGGAAATGGAAGTATGACGACGTTTAATTTATATTTGAGTCATTTTACTACCCGTATACACAGGCATGAAAAGCAGCTACTTTATAGAAAGTCGTGCAAAATATTATTTTTCAAGCTAAATTTTGTTCAAAATGCGTAGAAAAATGTAGTTTTGAACAGGAAATTATACAAAAAAAAACAAAAATTGCTGAACCGATGTAAATAAAACTTATGTGAAACCACCGTGAAGGTATTCCCCATTAAACCAAATGAATTATCAAAACCGGTTTATAAATGCTGAAGATATGAGGCAACATATATTAAAAAAATGAGCGAGTCTTACAGTAGTCGCTATGATGTGTAACTTATTTATTTCACACTGTATTTATAAAAGCACGGTTGACAGCCGTGCCTCTTCTCTCTCTCTCTCTCTCTCTCTAATACGCGGCAACACATACGCCAGTCGCCAACACTGTTCCGCACCAAAGAAACATATATAATGTAGTAAATTGAATAATTTGATTAGCGCGCTCTTTTCTCACTTCCTTAACGCATTTCCGCTTCATTTCCCCCACACCAAGAGCTAGGATGTTACACATTAAAAAACTATGTTAAATACTTGTAAGTTAACATTTAAAAAATCGTTTTAATCGATCAGTTGTTTTTCAAGCAGGATTGATTTAAATGCTTCTCTTATGAAGAAATGCGTGCGTTAACAATCTAAGGTCAGGCTTTTTGACCATGCATTCGGAAATCCAGCAAAAATGTCACAAGTTATGACTGTCTATTTATTGTTACTCGGAAACAACCCAAACTATGTGTTATTGATTGGACTTCATATTTTTGACGAAATAAAATACCCGCAAATAGACTGCGTGCGACATATTTCGTTGCACTCATATCACTCAACTTCGGTCTCCTTCTGTCTAATCTTCTTAGTTTAAACTTACAGTATGAATTGAGGCGTTGAGAATTATAGTGGCCTAGCCCACAAAATTTCAATATTATCTTATGTCCATAAAGTAATCGGTTATTATCGAAAGTTTCGGTAGAAGAACGACCTAACCGCAGTTTAATCTACGAAACGGCTCTTAAACTGCGGTTAGGTCGTTCTTCTACCGAAACTTTCGATAATAACCGATTACTTTATGGACATAAGATAATATTGAAATTTTGTGGGTTAGGCCACTATAATTCTCAACGCCTCAATTTAGAATCTAAACTAACCGCGTTAAATGTAAAAGCAGCCTTAGTAGGCACAACGGGTATACAAACAATTCATTTACGAAACCCAAATAGACACTTTATATTTTCAGTAAAGTTTCAGCGTATTTTATACGTCAGCCCGACGGTATTTAAAAACGCAATTTTGTTTTAATGAAACAAGAAGAAATCTTCACGCATTTCATTAAATTTTTTATAAGAATTTTTTTTCATAAACTCGAATAAATTACATTTTTGTTTAAAAGTTTTCACATGGGCATCTATTAAAATTTAAATTAATGACACAGAAAAATATCAGCCAATTATGAAGCGTATTAAGTAAGTAAACACAGTTGATCAGAAAATACTGGAACCTCAAGCAGGTCGTATCACATTGTTTGAAATTTATCAATTGATAAAAATAGTGCGAAATTTGAAAGAAGACTTCTGAAACATAGGATTAATAATAAAGCAGAATACTGATATTTTAAATTGCATTGAATCTGCTGACGTTTCGGTACTCTTTGTTCATCTTCAAATTATTCAAATGATACAAAGAGTATCGTAATTTTAAACATCAGAATTGGTGTATTAATTATATTGATGCTCTATCACAGATGTCTTTCGTCTTTTACAGTACCATTCTAAGAATCATATTTTTTCTCTAACATAATTAGAGTCAATTTAACTATCAAGATAAAAATAATGCTTTTAACGTCCTTTGTTTAATATCATATCATAACAAACGCCACTCATACCATTACTATTTTTCCATTTACAACTTACCTACCGTTATTTTCTGCATTTTTTAGTGTATTTGCCATATGGCAACATACACTATTGGCATCGGTCGGATGGCGGGACCTAGGGGTCGGACCAAAATTTCTCGACGTTTCATAGCCTCCTAAACACTTTGGCACCATTTTTAAAAATGTTTATATATATATGTATATATATATATATATATTTATATATATATATATATATATATATATATATATATATATATATATATATATATATATGTGTGTACGCGCAATAACTTTCGAAAGAGTTAATCGATTTCAAAGAAATTTGGCCCACGTGTTGAAATCCATCCCTCCCAGAAGCCTATTTAAAATGGGCGTAATCGAGCCATTTTAAGGGTAGTTTTTAGGGGTTGAAAAATGTTTTTGGGCCCCAAAATACCGAAAAAATTCTCAGAATCGTTTCAAAATTGAAATTTAACTCTTTAATAGCAATTAAAAAGTGCTCCTAAAATTTTAATAAAATCGGCCCGACAGGACCGGATTTACAAATTTTATGAAAACACTAGTTTGCAGATAGTGAATTATTTGCTGAAAGGTGTATATAATTTAGTTTAGAGGTTCGATTGATAATAATATTGCAACTGAGAAAAAAATGTTCTTTGAAGGGGTGTATTAAGGAGTCAAATTTATTATTTTGCCCAAAAAAACAACTTAAGTTCGCATAATAAAGCCACACTGCCTATATTAGTAAATACACTATATTGTCGGCAGGGTTTTGGCACTGCGACCCGGGGTTTTTTTAGCTTGAACTTAACTACAAATAGAGGAATTATAGAGAACTAGACACGAACCTGGCTTCGCTCGGATTAAGTTCTGTGCGGAAACAAAAAAAATGTAGTTAGAGTGTATAAAAAAGTATTTTATAACAAAAAGAATTTCTATAAACTGTTGTTTTGACAGAGACGGGCAAGCTGTCATGGCGTGTGTATATGAAATAATTGTTATTCATTATTATACTACATTCGAATTTTGCGGATATATTTTATCAATTCGAAATTAATATTTTTTTACGTTTAAAGTAATCGACTATGGCCTTAAATAAGGAACCATTTGGATATTCATCTGGACTTATTGAGGAAAACCATATAGAAAAACTCAACAAGATGGCCTGCACAGGAATTACCGTTTCTCAGTGACAGGTAGTAGGAAATAGTCCAAGCTACACATTCTGTTGCTGCTAAGGTTTAAACCCAGTACCTTCCGAATGTGAGTGATCTCATCACCACTAGGCTAATCACTTGGTTACACCATTTAGATTTATACATAATGGTGCTTAAGGCTGTCGGAACGCTCCGAATTTAAGCCCAAAATAGAGCTTCGGCTGTCAACTGATTGTAGACTTATTCGTCAACATTCTGCAAAAATACTTTCTCCATAAAGAAGATAAAGAACAAATCTAGGTCTCTAAAGTCTCTAAAACACATTTTCAATGTCATACTACGACCTTATTCGTACTTATTTCACAAAACTGTTCTATCACAAACCTAAAGTGACTCTTCCTTTTTCGGAAAAGTTTTTTAAACCTTCAAAATATTTCCCAAACTTAGAGTGATCAATTGACAGCGGCACCCTTGCAACAACATTTTTAGCCTCGTAGTTGACACCAGCCAAAAATTGAAACGTGCGGATGATTTGAGCGAGACAGAGCTAAAGAAGGTCACACCCACAATATGTCTTTTGCCTACCTCGGCTCTTACCGCTGGATCTCAGCACAAACAAAATTCAGAGCGTTCCGACAGCCTTAAAGAGGAAACTAAGTCCTCTACAGCTACAGAACCGCACATTTAAAAAGAGACTACTGTACACGCAAAGATAGAAAGAGACAAACAATAAGCTTCAATTGGTAAGAGGATCATCGAACTTCCTTTGTAACATGTTTCGTATAGTTTAATTTGATTGGATTACTTTTTCACATTAATTAGCATGAACTCCGATGTAGCAAATCAGATTATCTGTATCTGTTGGGGTACTAATTATTTTAATTATATTTGTTCACTCGTGTGAAAGTACACTTGAGGTTTCGATAGACAGTCAAGCATGATTGATAATGTTTGTGTTTGCGCAAACATTTTGATTTTCTGGTAGTATAGATCCGTGGTTCTTAATCTGTGACACACGGAACACCAGTGCTCCGTGAAGTCACTTCCAGTGTTCCGATAAAAATTGTTGCAAAAGAAAAATCAATAGAATCTAAAATTATTTTTGTATGAGATTGTAATCAGTAAACGCGAATGACGATTAAACTTGTTCGTTTTTAACGCTCTTAATTAACTTCATGTTCCGTATATTTATTTGTTTTAAGTCTTGCGACCGATTTTTTACCCATTTCTCGTTATTCAATTGAGTTGAAATTTTGCCCTAACGACAATATGATATTTACCCCTAGTAGAGATAAGGGTTTCTAGGTATTCACACCTAATTGCTATCGAATATTTTTTTTAATTACATTCTTGATTTCACAAAAATTGGTCATACCTGCTTTAAGACTTGTACAAGTAAACTTTATTCTATAATCATAATATATCAGTGTTGTAAAATTAAGTGTTCCGCGCAAATACATTTTAGAGTTTAGTATTCCCTGACTTCAAACAGTTTGAGAACCAAGGATGTAGATACATGAAGGCCAATTCGGAAATTGTAGGCAATGACTAATAGGTACTTAGTTTCAAACAAGCTTATATGGAGCGGCCAAGCAATGTAAAGAAAAGCTGTTTTTCTATGCATAAAAACTTTTAGCCACTTATATTGCATTGTGAAACTGTAAGACTAGTCACTGTCTACAATTTCCGAATTGAACAATGGTCTCCATGCGATATCTAATATATAAAAGTTAAAACATGCAGTTAAGGCCCCAGTACACAGTGGTCTCTAGTGGGCCATTGTAGACAATCGCCACTGTGTACAAGGGGTAATGGTCTGTAGTGGCGGACAATTATGAATCGTGGTGCGCAATCCATTTTTTTGACACACTTCAAAGGAATCGTGGCGTGGCGTGGCCTGTGGTGTTCACACACTCGCCCATTGTTTGGACAGGTACCTACTTTTTTTGTTGCGTGCTATACTATTTAAATTTTTAATCGCCCAAAATGTCAGTATCCTGGAGCAATGAAGAGACTTTTAGGTTTATAATACTCTAATACTTGTAAATAGTATATAAATAAATAGCCGCAGCTGTAATTACTTCCACGTCCATCGCAAGTGCTTCGCCAGGCAGAAATGAGCCATGAGCCATTGTGTGAACACCAAGTGATAGTGGCCTACAGTTGCACATTGCAAAGCATGGCCCACTACAGACCACTGTGTACTGGGGGCGTTTATAAATGTAATGGACGTTTGAAAAAACATTGTATATTTCAAGTCAAACGCACGATAAAGTGAATTGGAATTATTCAGCTGATTGTTTACAGGTACCTTTACAATATAACCCATAACAGATTCAAGTACATTCAAAACGTGAAACGTTTGAACGGAAAATAATATGTCGTTATTTCTAACGATTCACCTCATAACTGCAAATGTTCCGATAATCCATAGTTGCACGTGTATAATATGTCGCAGCTATGATATAATCCCACTTAATACCAATTTTCTTTACCTACTGCCTTAACGACACCTAATAAGAACATTCATTATTAAGATAGGGTTATAGTAAAAAAAACTTTTAAGTGGCCGGATAAAATCATTTATATATATAGTGTCATCTCACTACTAAATATAGTAAAACGTCAATGTTTTTCAAGGCTACTTTTCATCCTGAAATATTATTTTGTAAATGTGATAGGCATGACCTATTTTTTTTTTGTTTCCTTACGGTAATTGTCGTGGTTAAAATTCTTAATTTTTGTATACTTATTAAGGACATGATAATACAATTACCCTGAAAATTTGTAGTCGATCGACCGTATAATTAAAAATTGGATAATTAACATTGATTGTATACGATCTCTGTAGTTCTGAACCAGTTTCTTATTTATAAAAAAAGAACTAGCTGTCAGAAACTTTCCAAAAACTGACAGTCTTTCCATGCATTTGTTATGAGCTTAAAAAAAAAATAAGAAATTTTTTTTGACCGTCTAATTATTTATAAATAACGGTTTAAAGTTCAACAATTTATAGAAAAGTATACATGCATATGAATACTGTATGGGTTACGTTTCCACGGGTACAGTCTTGCGTACAAATTATGGATCACTTAGCAACAAGCTAGTATACTTTTGTGGCGCATATAATCTATAACTTTTTGACAATATTATACCACGACAACTACCTTAAAATAGATCATACACACATGAAGTATAATATTAAATATTTGGTTGGCATGGAAAATAAGCAAAGAGAGGCGCTGTTTTTGTAGTTTTGACGGAACATTTTTTGACAAAAGTAGGGTATCGAGATTTCACCGAATGTTGAGCAGAAAAATCTTGTGGAATATCGTTAGTCGGGCTTACGTTATTAATTGTTGTGCAGCAAATTTGTGTAAAGAGTCTGTTTTGTTACATAGTTCATGTGAGAAGATTGTGAAGTGCTGCAGCAGGTTCGTTTGAAGTCGACGGCACCTGCTTCGCTACGGTCCAGCGTGACTTCTGGCTCTCAACATTTACAACCATTTACGGAACAAAAATCTGTAACGTTCTGAATAATAAGCGCTGTGACAGAATTTGAACATCGGCAGAAGCACAGCGATCTTTTACCATTTTGTTTATTTTTTTTCTCTTCTGTGACGTTGTTCTAGTTTCAGACAACCCACCCCTGCAACCGACCTTGAGCAGCCAAGGCTTGCGTCACAGTGTGTTTGGTATATATAAGAGTAAAGTAGATAGTGAAATTTACTCTGAAAAGTGTACGTTAAGTTTACCCCATCTGTACACTATTATTACAAACGGGGTAGTGACAAATAGGTTTAGATTTATAGTGGAGTGCCGTTAGACGTAAAAATTGTAAAACCTCGGAATCCAGGGCCAGTCAATGAATCTTCATAAAAACTTTTGGACTGCATTGTTAAAAGTTCAAATAAAAAAGTTAAAAAAAAAATGTTTTGCGATCTCGATTGCGGGGTGGATGCCACCCCTTCTCGGGGGTGAAAAATGTTTCGTTGAAAATAAGCACGGAAATGGATAGGCTGACTAATTCTAAGCAATTTTTGTTCTATAAAGCTTTTTCTGAAAGTCCATACTTTTCGACTTATTCGCGAGTGTAAGTGTCAATTTTTCAACCAATAAACCTACGTTTTCAGATGGTTTTTCCCGAATAACTGAAAAAGTAAGTATTTTATCGAAAAAATCATTCTTAGTAAAAATGTAGCTTATAAAAAAACAAAAATAATGGTGAGTTTACAGTGTCTGTAGACCCAATACAAATGGAGAACTACCTTGTTGAAGGTTGGTTCTTATTCGTCAAAAGCCAAAATTGAAAGTTTCAGCGTGAAGTTACCAAAATACAATGCATTTTTCGGGGGAAACTCATGGAACATTTTTTGAAGTGCTTAAAAGAACCTTTATTTTTATTTTTTATAAAAGTCCCTAGCATCAAAACTAACTGAGCTCTGACGAAAATAATGTTGGTCCCTATTTTTTTCGGCGTCAAAAGATGTGAAAGTCACCCCCTTATTACCACACAAATTAAAAATAATCATTACCAATTCACAATTCACTTTATTTATGTACTTGTAACATGCTCTAGAAGTTTGACCGGTTTAAAGTGCTTAGTTTTGAAAAAAATTGAGTTTGAAGTGAAAAGAGCATTTTTGTATTTTTTTAAAAAATTGCCTTTTCTTCAAAATAACTCAAAAACTATTAATGATACGCAAAATTTTGTAGTGTGCCAAATTGTGGGTTTTGCTTTTCTGAAAAATTTCGTTTTTTTTTTCTGTAGGATGAAACTTTAATAGGATATGGCCGTTTAAAGTTTGCATATATTCGTAAATAGTAACTTTTCTAGTTCTTTCAGCTCTAGCCCTTTCAAAACTAAGCACTTTAAACCGGTCAAACTTCTAGTGCATGTTACACGTATATAAAAAAAGTGAATTGTGAATTGGTAATGATTATTTTTAATTTGTGTGGTAATAAGGGGGTGACTTTCACATTTCTTGACGCCGAAAAAAATAGGGACCAACATTATTTTCGTCAGAGCTCAGTTAGTTTTGATGCTAGGGATTTTTATAAAAAATAAAAATAAAGGTTCTTTTAAGCACTTCAAAAAATGTTCCATGAGTTTCCCCCGAAAAATGCATTGTATTTTGGTAACTTCAAGCTGAAACTTTCAATTTTGGCTTTTGACGAATAAGAACCAACCTTCAACAAGGTAGTTCTCCATTTGTATTGGGTCTACAGACACTGTAAACTCACCATTATTTTTGTTTTTTTATAAGCTACATTTTTACTAAGAATGATTTTTTCGATAAAATACTTACTTTTTCAGTTATTCGGGAAAAACCATCTGAAAACGTAGGTTTATTGGTTGAAAAATTGGTACTTACACTCGCGAATAAGTCGAAAAGTATGGACTTTCAGAAAAAACTTTATAGAACAAAAATTGCTTAGAATTAGTCAACCTAACCATTTCCATGCTTATTTTCAACGAAACATTTTTCACCCCCGAGAAGGGGTGGCATCCACCCCGCAATCGAGATCGCAAAAAAATTTTTTTTTAACTTTTTTATTTGAGCTTTTAACAATGCAGTCCAAAAGTTTTTATGAAGATACATTGACTGGCCCTGGATTCCGAGGTATAACCCTAACGGCACTCCACTATAGGTTAGAGTTAGAAAGATAAATTGTTTCTATATTTTCAAACGGTTTTATTTATATATTTTTATATTGTTTTTACATTGAAACTGATTCATTTACATCAATAAATTTGACAAGATTTTATCTAAATTTTGTCCGAACTCTACAACTCAATTTGTTCAGAAGTAGTGGGGGCACTTTAGGCGCGAACTGAATTTGTACTATGGATACAATATGTAAATATAAAATAGTAGCTTACGTATCTAGAACGTAAATGCAGTTTTTATGTACAAGTTCTATCATTATGTTAAAACGGGCGACCAGTGACTTTTAACAATCACACGAATAGCATTACGTTCGTGATATATATTTCTTACACGTACATTCCACAAAATATGTTATTTTGATTTCATAATAAGTATATATCTAATAATTCAGTGTTCGGCCATATTGGAATCTATTTGGATTGTTTACGAAAACTACGTCTACTTTGCTATCTCCGTTACTCGTATAGTTTTAAATGACAAATCGCTGCTGAAAATTACTATTAAATTGTGAAAATCGCATTTCTTTTGTTTTGCTTTACTCACTAGTGCGAAAAGGCCATTTTACTACCGCTCAACGGGCATGAAAAGCAACTACTTTATAGGAGCTCGTGCAAAAAATATATTTTTAGATTAAAATTATTAAAATATCTTTGTAAATAGATATTCCACTTAGAACTTCTATAGCTGCGGGCGTTTGAATAAAATAACGTTTTCTTATAAGAATGAGGTTTACTTACATTAATATTATTATATTTGAACAGATAGAATCGAGTTCATACGTTTCGTTTAAATGTAATGTCTAGATTTACGAAATGACCTTTTTTACTGTTGGTAATAATCCTGGTATAATTTTCAAGCTCAATAGATCTTTTAGAAACCTAAGATTTCATAGAATGAGTTTATAAAGTACTCACGACTTTTTGTTTTTTTTTTTAATCATTGAAATGAGCTCCGTTCAACTTAAATATAGTTAATTGACTTTTTTTATCTAACACTTACAACGGCTTCACAATAAATTTTTAGACCACACATCTATTTTTCCTTTCGTACAGTGACGTCACTAGCTCTAAATACCACGGTTTGCTATTACAGTCCATATATTTAATACATGTTTTATATTGATAGCTCGATCAAAAAACGTCTCTAAAATTTTAATAAAATAAACCCGACAGGATCGGACTTGCAAATTTTATGAAAACACTAGTTTGCATATACGAATTTACTTACTGAAAGGCGTATGTAATTTGACGCAGATGTTGGATTGATAACAATTTTTCAATTAAGGAAAAAATTATTGTTTTAAAAAATGTATTAAGGGGTGAAATTTTTTTTGTTTCGTCTAAAAAGAAACGTAATCTCACATAATAAAGCCACAATGTGCCTATATTAGCAAGTGTTTTGGCATTGGGACCCGAGTTTTTTACACTTATTATTGAATAAAAATGATCAGAATAAAAATCTAAACGTAACGCGTTATGTGACCGAGCGGTTTAGTGCAGCTCTCTTAAATAATATACAGGATGACTGGTTCGATTAATAATTTTGTTGTTTTTTTTTTGTGTATAAATAAATTTTAAGTATTAATACAAAATACGTAAGGGGCATAAATTTCTATCGTGTGTACATAAACTAAAAAATATAAAAAAAAAATTATAATGAGCCTCACCCTCATAAGCTCACATAAGAAGTTTAACTTCTTTAGTTTTTCATATTATAATTACGGCGAAATTATTACACATTTTAAGAGGGCAGTTTGATTGTTATTTCATGGGAAAATTGTCATATGGACAGAACGTCACAATCATACCATAGTTTTATTTACATACTATAATCTACAGAAAAACATTTTTAATATGAATTGTCGGTATTGTACCAAAATCGTAACCTCACATTATGTAACGTTTCAACATATACTTGTATTTAAAAAATGTTTTAATTCGAAAATTGTTCTGATATCTGAAAATAGAGAATATTTTCCTTTCTGAATTTACATGAAATATATGAATTCCTACCGTTCGTACGTTAAATTACAGAACTTATTTTCTGCTTCAATTGTTCGTAATTTTAAACGTCAGATTCAAGCCGTCTTACAATTTTGCGAATCAAAATGCAACACACTATAAACTTCTATCCTTGTCAGTTTCATGTAGTTTAGGGGACAAACTAATTTCCTCTTAATTTGTTACATTCTACTTCCCCTCGATTTTTACTTTTTTCAAACAGATACGTCGCTAAAGGAGCTAAACTTCAAAAAATAGTTTTATATAAGATACAAGTAGGTATCCAAGAATAGTCCATATCCACCCTAGAACATATTCCAAGAGAAATCCCGTTTTACGTCGATTTTCCAATAAGCATGGTCTTCTCCTAGCTATAATTTAAAAAAGAACGCAGGCCTAAAACTTGACTCTATTGTTTATTCCAGTGCGCATATATAAACACGCGTCGTCAGTTCATGGATTCCTGTGATGGATCTAAACTATAAATACCAGTCATTCTGACGCTATTGTCTTAACAGACACACAGCACCACTCTCCACGAACTTTATCATCGCAGCGTCGCTTTGCGGAACAACTGATTTATTGTGCCGTATAAAAGTGTACTTCTCTGAATTAAGATATTATTTCGCGTAAGCGTCCCTCTTAATTACGCCTGCCTCCGGCTTAACAATAATGTGCATACCTCTCTGTCTAGACCAGAGTTTCTCAAACTTATTTTATCAGATATAATACCTATCTTTTCAATTGTTAGTTGCGATCAATTAGAATTTTTAATTGTTAGTTATAAATAATAATTAATTAACACTCAATCATTTTTTATTGCTCAGTTTGCAATATTTCGTATTTATCGTATTTATCTATTGCTTCGAATTTATTCGTTTTAATGCTTCCTAAAATAGTAATAAGTTAATGCTCAATTAAATTCTAACCAAATAAAAACTGTTTTGGTGACATAGACTTTATTCAAACACGACGCCGCTGTTTAAATGGGTTTCCTACCTACGAAGCTACACTCTTCTGGTGCGAATAAAGTGAAATCCAACGTGAAATTTTGAGTAGCTAAGTTTATCGTCAAAACACGATGCAGTTTCCAAATCTTGCGTTTTCAATACAAAAAATAGCATGTGTGCACTGGCCCTTAAAAAGTTCAGTGAAAAATTGTGTCCACGACTTAACTTTAACCTTAAAATTTTATTATTTTCCGGTTTTTAACCTCCTTCAGAAAAATGAATATAATAAAATTTTAAGGTCGGCACTAACTTTAGGTATTACCAATATTTTTTTTAAATATCTACGTTTGTTAAGTTGACACCGACCTTAAAATCTTATTATTTTCCCCTTTTTTGTGACTTTTTTTAAGGAAGTTCAATTCAAAGTTTTTATATTTTACTGTTAAGTAGATTTACAGTACGTAGTTCGCACGTTATTAAATATTGACCGATTCCTTTTTTTATATTTGATTACTAAACTGAAAACTAGAAATACCAAAACTTCTAAAACCGAATTGAGAAAAATTTTGTGGGCTCACCCTGCAAGTATGCTCTATTAAACACACAAATTATCATTAAAACCGGTTCACAGCTGCTGAAGACATCGCAAAACACACATAATAGTATAAAAAAACTACAGAACCGATTTAAATAAAATGTATGTAGGACCACTGCGAAGGTATGCCTTTATATTTCTTTCATTTTTGATGTCAGTTAATAATAAAAATACACACATATTTTGACGTACACTATATATGACATCATAATGTTATGTGCAGAGTTCATTCTTCTTTTGTTCACTTCAAAATGTCAAATCATTTACAAGGAATGTAGTTTCGCTAGCAACAAAAAGTATTTTATGAAGACACGTTAGCTTTTCGAACTTGGAAATTTTATTTGCATTGTTTTTGACGTTTAAATACTCGCTGTTCAAACCAGTTTCATCCGGATGAAGTTTAAAATGGTAGCGTGTTCTTCATTTTGAGTCTTGATAGTGTCTCGAAAACTCACCGTTCGCACGTTCGAGTAGTTATTTTTTTCGAAAACCATCAAACGTCTTTATTTTTAAGAATAGTATTTTTCTCAAGTTTTGCGTTTAGTAGTCTTGGAAATAATCGAATGATTTTAATAATCGAATGAATTTTATAATCGAATGATTCATTCGAAATTATTCCTTCGCGTAATGTAATAGGTGTGTTGGTACTAAAAATATTTGAACTGTCGAATAAATTTTGATCTCGGTTTCGACTGTTTTGAGAAAGTTACCAACATACAATGCTTCATAGTACAGACGCAGATAAAAGACGTAATTAATCGTACTCAGTACTGAGCAATGCATACAAACATCTCGAGTAGTTAGAATGCGACTGAAAACGCAATTCATCCTATCTGTCTATGTATTCGATATGATTATTATAACGAATGATTTTTCGATTACGAGACTTGAAAGAGCAAGCTGCACACAGTGCTTCATAGAACAGTAACAGATGAAAGACTAAGTAATCGTATATCTAATTATGTAAAATGCAATCTGAGAGAGACAACTGCATGCAGTGTTTTAAAGAGTAAAGAAAGGGCGTTGTATAGATATTTATTACTAAAGAGTACAGAATATTATATAAGTCGTAATTCGTAGATATAAAAATTATTCTAATGATTTTGAATAATCTCACGAGAGATCTCGTGATATTTTAACAAACGAATAGTTCGACAATTTTTACTCGAAATATTTCTAGCTTACGACTACTGCACACCACTCTGCTGAAATACTCAACCGATGTATTACGAACGCACGATTCTAAATACACTTCGAATGGAAAACATCGATTACAAAATCGAACGAGAAATTTCGAGTAGTTGAATAATCGTAAAATTGCAATTTAGTTTCGATGCAATTCCTAAGTCGCCCATTTTCGATACAAAAAATATGTTGAAACTTAAATAATTTCAGATATGCGCGTAAATACACGTGAATAAATATATGTGAAATATATGTGAAACCCCTTGATGTCGGTTAAATGACTCTTTACTACAAGCACCTATCTCCCGGATTCTAATCCGAGAACTGGTTGAATTTTACTCTCAACACGTCAAAAGTAGTATAGCTTCAAAAACGGAAACTTTATGTTAAGATTACGTTATCCGTCCATCTATCGGGGTCACAGGTCTGTATTTTTTAAAAATTTAAATGATTTTCGTAGCAAATTATATTTTCGGATGCCTAATGATGTTATCCGCAGGTATTTGTGAATTCGTTTAAAAAAAATGGTAGTTTTAAAAATTACATTTTTTTTATTTTCTTCGGAATTACCGCATTGTTTTGTTGCATCCTGTATAATTTTATAATATCAGTAGCATATTCACGCATCAGTTATTCCTGAAACACAAACTTTATCGATTCAACATTATGTAGGTGTATTAAATGAAACGCGCATTCACGCATTACAAAAAAGTCTCCTCGTCATTGCCCGTGGGAAACAAAGCGCTCCAAGAATAAATAACTGTTATATTACTTTTTTTTTAATGTTAGCCGAAGAAGGAAGATGCAAAAATCAATTACGGACTACAAGTCTTCCGTTTTTATACTTCATTTAGCATGCAAATTTATAATTTTCTTCATTTGATTATTTACCTTAATATTTATTTGGTTTTAATAAAATTAGCTTCTTACAGAGAATTCCAAGAAATACATACAGCACGGACCAGAAAAGTCTGTTCGTGAAGGTTTCACGAAGTACTTTCACGAAGTAACGTAGTAGCGCACTTCAGATCAGCACCTGCAACCAACAACCAGCAACGACCATCAGTCCATCGCCTGCAATTTCTGTCTAGCCTTGCTGGATTGATTTAGTTGGCTAGTAGTTGGCTAGTAATTCATTAATACGGTGAACCCAAAACTTTCTTTTTTCCTAGCTTCTTCATTTCTCTCACCATCGCCAAAAAAAAAATTTTTCCAACGAACTTAACATACGTCTATGTTACACACTTGCTACTTGAAAGCTGCAAAATGTCTACTGAACATGAAACCTGCGATAAAAGTTGCTGGTTTGTGCTGGTCTGGTGTGCGAAATCGTGCCGGTTGCTGATTTGTGATGTGCTAGTCAGGGCTTGATAAGTGTGCGTTGTCTTATATACGAAATACATGTGTAGCCACCATTGATGGCGGAACATTGTAAAAAGACTTACACAAGACGTTAGTTTACAACAGCTACTAGTTTACTAGAGCTACTTTTGGGGGAGCCTAGCTCTCCAGAACCCCTTCCCGTCGTCTATGGTAGCAACAGCTCGAAACAGAAACAGGAAATAAATAAATACTTTACATGTACATATTTACGCGCGTGTCTTTTCCGAACGTCCGGAATTTAATTTCGATAGACTTTACAGTATTAGTAATTCAGTTGTTTAATAATCCCTTTCTTATACACTTACGTTACAATTTAATTTAGACATATTCACGTAGGTGTCTTTTCTGTGCGCCTAGGGTCTGATTTAAGTAGACGAAACGTGTGTATAGTTTAAATTATTTAATTCTTTTTTAATTCATGCTTTCTTATGTACACTACAATGCAATTTATGCTTATTCTACACGTGAGTGCAAGATTCTAAACTTTTTTACCATTCCAACTCAATTAGTGGATGAATGGTACTGATTCAGGTCAAAATTTGCTTTTCAAAATTTTACAATATTTTTTCGTTTTGAGATCCCCGAATCCAAAAAACATATTTTTCGAAAAAGTCTGTCAGTCTGTGAGCACTACACAGCTCAAAACGACTGAGCAGATCGAAACTAAATTTTGGTAAGATGTTTGACATGTAAATGTGAAGAGCCCTTATTATTTTCGAGTAAAATCGACGCATGCGCAGAAGAGATATGCTCTGCAACGCTGTTTATTCTGTCATAATGGTAAATTTTTAAATCGGTTCAATAAGCCGTCTATTTTCCCAAGAGAGTTTTGTAAAAAAACGTTTTTTTCTATATTCAAAGTTTCAGAAATATTTTGGAAACAAAAAAAAATCAGCTGTTTTTTATTCTGAAGATCTGTCAAAAAGAAATTAGTCAGGTAGCTGACAAGCATGCTTTGTTTAATTTTTACATGAGACACAATATTATGTAACCATGCAAACGAATAGCAAATATCATAATATTTATTACTAGCTGTTACCCGCGTCATCGTACGAAATAAAATATTTTTTAAGTTGGAATGATCCTGTCGCCCTATTGGCTGGATTTTTTTCAATCACGTTAAGTCTCTAAATGCACAGTTTTTTTTTCTTTCAATTTTTTGACTAATTTGTATCTTATCGTCTTGGAAATCTCAATTGAAGTTGATTTAACCTTTGAAAATTATTATTTCTGGTAACTACTCTATACAATATCTTAGGTGCGTTTTACAAATACAATTTGCTTAATGCTGTATTTATAAATATGTATACTTCGAGTAAAATTAATAAAATTTTGAACGTTAAAAACTGTTATAAGATTATAACATAAAACCCAGTACCAACGCAAAATATTATATTCGCTTGTATGATTCGTAGGGGTGTACAGGTTAAGTATTTGACGATCCTTAGACGCAATCTTATTTTGAATTCCTCTTCTATGGAACCACTAAACACTGTTCTGATTATATTTATTTCATCATTATAGATTATAATAAATAGGCAACATTCAGAACAGCCTTTAATTTGCGAATTATAAAAGAGGGCTATAGTACCGCTAGTATCTGTTAAAAATTTCAAACCTACGATCATTAGTGGCCCTATAATCAAGATCATTTATTATAAAAAAATGACTTATTATTACTCTGCACTATTTCAGAATAGACTATAAGTACCTATTCGCTTGCCGGGAGTACAATATTCTTTAGAAAACTTTGGTAGATTAGTAAATGTATTCTAGTAAACTTTTGAGGTTATAAATGCTCGAGAACACACACTGGTTATAAAAAAGCACAAAAATTAAGATGATTCTTTGTCAAAAAGTAAACATAAAAAAAGAGTAAAAATAAATGAAAAGTTACTTTTTACTTAAAAAATAATTATAAGTATGTACTATTCTTTTTATTAGGTAGTGAAAAATCCTTACCAAAATTCGTTATTTTAACTTTTCCAGAAAAACGTAAAATTTTCATCTTCATTTTTGGAAGGGTATTACATTATGTGAAAGGTCTCCCTAAATGTTCGACAGGGAATCTCCTTAAGTTTTTCGCAGCAACTTAGAAACAAGGACTATCATAGATGATAAATATTTTCATTTTTTCTTTCTGCCGCCAAGTCGACAATAACGCAAGAAAAAAATTTACATTCTGGAAAAGGTTTGACTTTCCAAGTAATAGATTTTCTTATTCAAGTTCAGTATCTGATGAATATTAGAAATATTTTCCTGATGAGTTGAGTGCTGCAGGAATAAAAATGTTTAGATACTGTAATTATTCACACTTTTGATTTGAGCTCATTGATATTAAGTAACGATGTGATTTGATTATGAAACGAATTATTTCAGTATTATAATTTACAGTAATTTTCAACCAATTGAACGTCGTGTTCACTGAATAAAAAATTAAATATTATCGTGTTCTTTTTACAGGAATATCACAGATACCAAAAAACCACCTTCATTAATGTAGAAAAATAAAATGATGAAGTCAAAAAATGAACACGTATTCAATTATTAAATAAAGTATGTTCAATTCAGCAATACAATCAGTGTGAACTCTATTCCGTCTCAACACATTAAAATAAAGTTTTCACTCCGTAGATACTAACTACTCGACTCGGAATGCTCGGACATCCCTAGTGTTTCGTCAAATCTATTTTAATATAAAAAGTTGTGGACAAACTTTTCGCATATAATTTCACAACTGACAGTGTTTCGATACCAAACATAACGGAGAATATGATATGACTGTATTATATATTATTAGATATGTTTCTTTTTCAAATTATTAAAAAAACGTAACCAAAACATGCTTCCATTAACTACCGACTTATAACAGAAATAGAAATACTATCTGAAAATAGTAAACTAACAAAAATATAATGTGTTTGTTATCGTAGGTATCGAAAAACTAATGTGCTATTAGGACACCAATTTATATTTGTATTTTTTTATTAATAAATAAAACGTCTAATTGATACTGTAACCAGCTCTCGGATTAGAAGCTGGAAACTGGGGACTTGGGACAGAAGAATCATGGAAACGTCCTATAAACAAGTATTCTCAAACCTTTCTGTTATTTTATAATTTTGGTACGGAAGCCTAAAAATTGAATTTTCGCTTAATTTATTAAGATGACTGTTAACCAGCTGTTCACTATGCCCCCCTTTTCACCCGAATAGCTCTGTCTTACGAGTAATTGTATGTGCGTGTGCATGTAATATGCACTTACGTTTCAGAAATCTCTAATTTCTATGAAAAAACTTATTCAATCTTTAATGTTACTACTTCAAGATAAATTACAAATATGTGCCATTCCTTCCATGTGACTTTTAGACAAGTTTTTGCAATTTATTTGATCTAAATAAATGATTTAAAAGCAGATAAAAACGAGTAAATTAGCTGGTTTTACACAAATTTTTGTACACAAAAAATGGAGTTTCAAAAATATTTTGATGGAGCCAAATTTGTCAGTATTTTTAAAATAAAGTTACTTTGCCTTCCCGTAATTCCAAATATCGTGGCGTACTGTAAACCAATATTGACGAATATCACGTTTTTTGATTCAATTTTATAGGAAAAAATGTGTTTTTTGAAATTTATAAGCAGCAATCCAAATTTTGGCAGTTAATAAAAACAGTAGATAATAAAATAAATTTTGCGACCATACTTCGAACTTTCCCGAGAGTTCTTAACCGAAGCATTTTTTTTAATACGAAATATGAAATGTTTGTGAAATACATCACTTTATCTGCATCTCAAATTACAACTTCCCACAACCAACCGCTTTCTGTAACTAGACTGATAGACAGAGGATGTAGACTCACTATGAGGGTTTCGTTTTTTACGATTTTGGTAAATCAAAACTAATCTGCGAGAATAGACAAAAACAGAGATAACAAAATTGCATATGTTTCGATGTAATTTCATGTTTTGTATTATACTTACTTATATAATTAAAACAGTTGACTACGTAGAAATGAACGCCATTTAAAATCTGCATAAACTTGTATCCTCTTAACATTCATAGAGCATAAACATTAATGTTGCACAAACGTTTTGTATTCGTATCTACAATATTTAGCTGAATCTATAACACTTGTATTAACTACCAATGGTAGCCACTATTGTTGCTATAAAACAGTCGTTAAGATTAAACCGAACCGACCGTACTTTGGAGGGTCTTCATCGATTTATGAAGACTTCAGTAACGGTTGAAATATTTCAGCTTCAAGTTCTTGTAGACAAAGATTTTACTAACTTTATTAAAGCACAAATAACTACCGTATTATAGTTATTATCATGTTTTAAAACAATCACGATGAAGGTATTCAGTAATTTACATACACTTCAGTAATCAGTTGATACACTAGTTTTCGTATAGACGGAGAACTTCGCTAATTACATTAAATCCCAATTAACTTCTGCATACGCAGCAGAATGTTCTGAGTTATTTTAATATTGTAAATTTCGTCACATCGTACTTATTCATCGATTTTTCTCCCAAGTTGCAGATTTCAAAAAACTCCCCCTGAGCAGTACAGTATCTTGTTTTTGAATAATTTAAAAAAATCACAACTAAGGTTTATAAACACTTAAGTAACCAATTTAAATATTTTAGATACACAGACTTAACTAAATAAGTAACACGAGTGCCTTGTTTTAAAAATAATTTTAAACAAATACGTCACAATACATTTTCACATTATTTATCAACACAATAGCAGATTATGGACGCTCGACAGCCACGTATAATTGAAATGAAAGGATTTAAGTTCGGTAATGATGTCACATAAATACGTTCAGTGCGTATTGGAATGTGTCAGAGTTGACAGTGTCAGTAATCGGATGTCCGGTACACGATTCCGTAAGTATCAGGATAACAGAAGCGATACGCAGGGGCGCCCGATTTATCCGGCGTACACAGAAAGACTAGTTCAGTCTCTCTTGTTGCCTTTTGAACAACCACCGCGCCCAGTGCGCCGTACCGAACGTTGCGTTGCGCTTACCGCGACCGTAGCTCGCACTGTTCGACATATCGAAAGCTCACCCCCTGTACGTTGAACTAGGTCCTGATCTTTTGCAGAAAGATGCAGTTTGCCAGACGCCTAGATTTAATTCATTTACGTGTTTTAGAACTGCCGATAACACTAGTCGCTGTGCAAAATCCTGTCTACAGAATATTGTGTTTGACATTAACCTATGCACTATAATACAGCAGTACTAGCCTTTATACAGTTTCGTATTCTATGTAGTCAGTACTTCACGGAGTAAAAATTAATTGGTTTTATAAAACGAAATTTGTAAAAATGAAAAATATATTTATTACACAAATTAAGTATAGTTTATTAATGTTTAAAACAATTCAACTTTATAAATTAACGTACTACAAAAAAATGAATTTCTTTTCATTGAATCAAATATTTACTCTAAACCTGATTAAAGTTACGTAATATCACTGTAATATCGTATAGAATCTAATTATTTCTTATGCTCAGTGGTTTTGTAAGTCGTAAAGTGCTGGTGCCCAGGATAAAGGCCTAAGTCAAAGTACGATATACAAAACCACTGAGCGAATCCACCAACCACGTAAGGGAGACCTACGACCGAGTAGAGAACATATACTCAGCATAAGTGAAGCGAGGACACTAGACATCGACTCATTACTGTTGTTGATATCGAGTGGGGCGCAAACCCCCGAGGGAAGATGGTAATACGATAGAGCCGAAGACTCCACTACTGTTATTGGTGCCGATTTTCATCTATAAATATGACGTGTTGTGTTTTAAGTTTTCACTCTCGTCGGCAGTCCCCAATAAATGCTTAATTTTTTGTTATAGATCAACAGTAAATTATTCTTAAAATTCAAACTCGTCGAAATAAATAACTTGTTTTTAATATGTAAACTTGTGAGATTTTAGTCTGGACCAAAGAAACATTTATTATAAAATCAAATACGATTTCTGCCCAGTATGTATCAATATTCATGTGAGTTAATTAGATAAAATCAATATTACAAATATTTGTGATTATTTAATTTGCCTGATTCGCTGAAATACTTATTACATACGTTACACCGATATGGTTTCTCACCCGTAGGTGCGCGTTTGTGATTATTTAATTTGCTTGATTCGCTGAAACACTTATTACAAACGTTACACCAATATGGTTTCTCACCAGTATGTATGCGTGTGTGACGATTTAAACTGCCTAACTGGAAGAAGCACTTTTTATAAACATCATATTGACAAGGTTTCTCACCGGTATGTGTGCGTTTGTGAATACTTAATTTAGTTGATGGGCTGAAACACTTATTACAAACGTCACACCAATACGGATTCTCACCGGTATGTGTGCGTTTGTAAATACTTAATTTAGTTGATGTATTGAAACACTTATTACAAACGTCACAATAATACGGTTTCTCACTGGTATGTGTGCGTTTGTG
Source organism: Venustoraphidia nigricollis (assembly GCA_034508555.1). NCBI lineage: Eukaryota > Metazoa > Arthropoda > Insecta > Raphidioptera > Raphidiidae > Venustoraphidia > Venustoraphidia nigricollis. The sequence goes on from JAVRKA010000070.1 coordinate 301,193, forward strand.
AAAACTTAATTTAGTTTATGGGCTGAAACACATTACAAACGTCACACTGATATGGGCTCTCACTAGTATCTGTGCGATTGTATTTTTTGTTAAACTGCCTGGTTCACTGAAACAAACGTTACACCGATATGATTTCTCCCCCATATGTGAGATTTCCGTTTTCGCACAATAATCAATTTTCTACCCTAGTAAGACTATTGTAATATTATATAAATAATATAAACACGATACATAATTTAGGTATATATATTTTCTTATTTTATCGAAACTTCTCCTGCATTACCATAAAGAAAGATTATGTTAATAATTTTCATTCCGTTAAGCTAGTTGCTTCTAACTTCCAAACATTAATCCCAAAACAAAACTTCAGAAGCTTTTGAAGGGACATATGAAAGTGGTGAAAGTTTTCCACGGTCTATTATATATATAGAGTTCCTATACCTACACCTGTTTACTAAATTTCTGAGATTTGATTGGTTAAACTCAAAGTATAATGTTTGGAAACGACATAAATCTAATAATGAAAAGAGAGAATTGGAAAATACCAACATTAATTAAAATCGCGACTGTAAAAGGTTTTAACGATATAGCATTAACTTAAATGTATAGTTTATAAGATGCCTAAAGTGAATTATTAATTTTCAAAATTTTTGTAGTATGTCTGTCTGTCTGTTTACTTTTGTTCCGGATTAACACAATAACTGCTGAACCGATTTTCATCGATATTTGACTGCAGTGTTTGGTATATATATTAGGGAATATATAACCCTCCTGAAAATTTCAAAATATTTTAAGATCATTTAAAGGTATTATTTTCAAAATTTCAAAATTTTGCAATTTTTATAATTTTTCAAAATATATTTTTTTCATAGCCCCAAATATTTCCTTTGAAATGAACTTTGGTCCATATCTGGAACTATAATAGTTTTCGGAATATTTAAAAAATAAACTTGAAAAATCGGAAAAAATGGTGAAATTGTGAATTTTGCTTAACCCTCGAAAAAAAGTTTTCCCTCAGCAGAGCTTCGTTTTATGATAAAAAAAAACTCCTCAACAAAATTCATCCAAATCAAAAGGAGTCGATTCCAATCATTGGTCAATTTGACATGGAATGAGCCAGGTGTGTTTGATATCGTGCTCCAGTGTAAAAAGTGTTTCACACTATTGAACTATTACGTTTGCTTTACAAAAGTAATAATAATAATAATATGTTTATTGCCAAAAGATCTACAGAAGCTTGGTTTGTCAAATACATATTTTTTTACAGAAAATAATAATTTATACTGTAAAAAGACATATCTAATAAGAATTTTTTTAAGGCTATTTTAAATTTGATAATATCCCCAATGTCCTTTATTTCTTTAGATTTTTTTTTAAAAACAGTAATTGAAAGTTTCTTTGGACTTTTATGATATGCTGCCGTGTTTAAACGCATCGCCATATCGCGTAGGATAAGCGTGAATGTCGCCTATTGTAATGGCGACGACTCTTTTTTATGTATAATGCTACATTAAATATGAAAATACATGGTAAAGTCATGATCTTGTGACATTTAAAATATGGAAGACAAGAATCAGTTCTTTTTAAAGTATACGATACACATGATCTGTTTCTTATGTGCCAGAATGTAAAAACTAGTAGTCTCGACTCTTGAGCAGTGGAACGTAGTGTAGTGTAGATCACGTGATAGATGTCTGAAATTGACAAGTGTACCAATGGTAGATCTAACGTACAGTTTTCAGTATCACTGAGTTGTCCACACTACTCTAATATACCAAACACACGTAGTATAATATATCAAGGATGTCAAAATAAATCACGATCTATCGATTGAGAGCCAAATATACAAGACTGAGAACACAAAAAAAAACTAATAAGTGCAACGAGGCAGACATAACCAAAATGAGTAGCGCGACGAAGATAGAATTAATATCACGACAGTGTTCTCCCTATATTCTCATTACTGTAATATTAACGTTATATGATTTTTTTCATTTAAAATCATTAAATATCAAATAATTATAAAATACAAAATATTTTGTAAAAAAACCGAAGAAATGTGGAACATAAAGTGAGTTTGATATATCAGTGTAGTGTAGTGAAATTAGCATTAGAAACAGAAGCGTAGCGTGCCTTGGCGGGGCCCCGTATAAAAATTTGTTTGGGGGCCCTTCCCCCGTTGAAGTAAATCCCGCAGTCCGCGATAACCGATGTAGATTGTTGCCAACTTTTGAACGCATGCTTTACGCGGGAAAAAAAGAAATTGCTTTTTTTTACTTTTGTCATTTCTGAAATAAAAAAAAAATTGGGAAGTTTTTATTAATTTTTTCTTACGCACGTTGGGGGCCCCCTTGGCCCGGGCGCCCCGTATAATTGATACGGCAGATACGGCGGTAGCTACGCCCCTGATTAGAAACTAAGTAAGGTTTATCAAAATTATGAATTTGTTCTTGCAATCATCAAATTCAGATGATATCACACCGTTTCCCTGCTCAAGAGTCTGGACTGCTAGTATTTACACTTTTAGACCGACACTGAGTTATCAAACAGGTCAATGTATTTTACACTTTTGTATAGCAAACGCAATAGTGTCAAAAGTGTTAACACTTTTCACACTGGATACCAAACGCCTATAGAGTGTTTATTATATTTTTATAAAATATTTTCTTGTGTCTCAGTTCATGGAAAAGTAGGCCGCAGATATATTTTTACAGGAAAGGTAAATTAAATACCGTTACTCGACGGAAGTTATAAGAGCAAACTTTGTTTCCTCAGTTATTAAAATAAGATTCATAAAGAGAATATTTTCCTATACACATTTCACAAAAACTTTTTAAATTAGTTTAGTCTATTTTGCCCTACAAAGTGGAAAGAAATGTTCAAATATACATTTTGTGATATCCTCTAATTCCTGCAAAATAACTGCTTTTTACGCATAGCAACCGATCGTAAAATATCGATAGCTAGCCGATGCCGATCCGGGCGCTAAAGTAAGTATAATAGGCGAAAAAGTATGATTCAATAGTTGCAATATTATTTAATATTTCTCTAGCTATACAAAACAATTGACAAGAAATGATCTTAGCTACGCCGCCCTCCCTTCCACCATTTAAGGACTATCTACCAAATGTGCGTGTAAAATGATCTTACGTTTCGGAAGTCTATGAAAAAATTTATTCAATCTTTGATGTTAATACATCAAAATAAACTAAAAATATGTACCATTTTTCCCATATGACTTTTAGTAAAGTTTTTACAATTTATTTGATCTAAATAAACGATTTAAAAGCAGATAAAATGAGAAAATTAGCATAAGTCTTACACAAATTCTTATACGGAAAATAAATATTTTCAAAAAATCTATTGTTCAATCCAAATTTGTCAGTATCTTCAACAAAAGTTTGTAAGAAAAAACTTCAAAATGTTAATTTGCCTTTTCATAATTCGAAATCTCGTAACGTGTTATAAAGAAATATTAATGAATATCACGTCTTTTTTTGAAGGCAGATATGTTTTTTTGAAATTTTAAAACAGCAAGCCCAATTTTGTGAAGCTTAATACTTAATCGCAGCTAATAAAAACAGAAATAAAATAAATTTTGCGATCATAGTTCAAAACTTCTCGAGAGCATATTTTCAAATCTGAGGACTTAACTTTACTATACTAGTAAAATGTCAAATAGGCAAAAAAAGTAAAAAAATGAGTTTTTTAACCATTGAAAGTATTGGACGTACAGACAAAAGCTGCTATTTTATAGGGTATAGGACAAAAGGTACACTGTGTATCAAGGACGCAATGGGATTTTGACTCATGTGACGCCACACTGGTCAAAATCATCTTCATTACGCTTTTGAATCTTAACACACAACCTACTATTCTGATACGAAGTTGAATTATTTGACACAACTTCAATTAGCCCAATTTATGGGCATCTGAAGGAACACAAGGTTTGAGGCAGTCGTTCTGTGAACATCGCAAATCGTTATAACGTTAGTGAATTATTAAATTTAATGGGAAAAGGCAGTCGAAGTGAAATTATCTTATTTGGAGACTTCAATAGACAGATGGGATATAATAAATGCAAAGACCCGATTGTCTGTGAATGAGAAAGGACAGTGTTTATGCGAGGAACACCAGCTGAGAATAACTAATGACTTCGCTCGCTTTAATCTACCTATATGTGGTACTATACCGCCTGATCGAAGAAAGTACGTCTACTAAAAAGAAATGTGCATAGGTCATAGGATCCCTTAGTTCAAGATTATTAGAAACTAAGTTTGGGCGTTAGCATTGTTGAAGGTGTGAAATGGCGTAACGCGGAAGATGGCGGGGAAGTAGGCTTGTGGAGTCTTTTTTCAAACAGTTGGGATAATAATAATCGAAAAACCAAACCATGGGCATCAGTGACGTAAGCAATCGACTTAACCAATCACAGACATGACCATGTTTATAGTCCCTTACTCCCAACCCCCTAGTATTCTTGTAACCTAGCCCTTAGTTAGGAAAAACGACATGAGAACAAACGAATGATTTGCAACTAATATGCGTTTTGTTATACAACACGGTCCTGTCAGTTATTCCAGTAACTCATGACATGTCTGAATGATAACTAAGGCGTTTCTTATTCAATATTCAGATGTGTCAATGTAGGGTGTTGATTCATTGATGCACATTTAAGCGAAGTGTTAGTGGCGTTACGACATATGAGTAGTTTATCGAACTTGTAGTTGACGGGATCTGTGTGATTTTATGTAAATGCTAACAAATATCTAAGAATATTTTATACTTTGTTAACGTCTGCTTATTTAAAATAAATAAAATTAAATGACTAATGACAGACATCTGAAAAAATTCAATAGTGAGCAGCGTTTCACTCCGAATTTGGAGCTTCTTTATGTTCTTAAAGAAAAAATATATATTAAATATATATTATGGCATATTTGTGAATTTAAATTTGAAAGATAGTGAAAATTAATACTATTATTGTTATTAATTTTCACTCTCTTTCAAATTTCAATTCACATATGTCATATCATATATATTAATACGCTAAGGTTAAGATGTTTGCCTCCCTTTTTCGAAAAAACTACACAATTGCTCCACATAAATTTTATATCATTTTATAGATAATTGCTTGCTCTACCGACGTCAATAACTAAAAAATCTATTATTGCTTTTGTTTTTGCAAAATAATTAATTATAACAATTAAACATTTATTCAGTATATGCAGCAATGCTGCCATCTGACGGTTCTAACTTTGAAACAACGTCAACATGATTGACGGTCGGTAAATTTTTTTTGTTTAATTTTTAATCAAAATTCACGTATAAATACTTTTCGTATGGCGGCGCTTCAGCTCAACGTTTTCGATACTTGCGCCTCTATATGACAGTTTTAGAAAAATATTTTCTTGAACCGTCACTGAGCTTTGTAATGTAATACAACAAAAAGAAGAAAGTTATAAAGAGTGTGAGAAATTAGAAACGAATTTTAGTGCGAATTATTCGCACAGGTACCGCTAGTATATTATATACTTTTTCTTTAAGAACCTGAAGAAGATCCAAATCTGAACGGAAACGTTGTTCACTATTAACATTTTTTTTCAATTGTCTATTCTTAGTAGTTTAATTTTATTTATTTTAAATATTTACGAATATTAATAAAATATTTACAAGTTTTCCTTTGTCAATAATCGCATCACCCAATATGCGGGAACATCTTCAACGTCTGTAGTCGAAGAATTCTAGATGTTACACACGATTCCACTTGCGACGTACATTCGCTGGTCAAACTATATAGGGCACTATTTTAAGTACAACCTCCTATGCAAGTAGCCCCATTGATGTAACATAACGAATACATATGAAAGAAGATACCGTCACAAAGATAAATTTCGATTTTTATGAAATTGTAACTGTACTTACGTTATAGTATAAAAGCTGATTTTTTTACGGGTTACTTGGGGAACTATTAGAAGATGTTTCTCGAGTAGTCAAACAGTTTCAACAGTTCTAACCCCTAGCCAGACAAACTTATAGGATAGCTGTAGGTGCGAGCGCGAATGATGCGACTGAGATACTGACGCGCTCGCACCGAGGGTCAGACTGGGCCGGAAGGGCCCGAGTGCCTCCCCACAAACCTGGGGCTCGAGACTGGATAATGGTAGATGGGATATTTTTCTATTTTATTTCTCTCTAACTTTATGAACAACCATCTAAACCATTCTAAAAATGGAACGATTATAAAAATGAAATTAACTTCGATTGTAAAATATGTTAATTCCAGACATATAATATTAATATATTATCACTATTATTTATTTTTCTGCTTAAACGCGCAGCAACGAGGCTATATGCATTGATGGTGATGAACATACTGAATGTTAAGATGAAACGGTGAGAGTTTATTTGTTAAAAGTTCTTTTTAGGTCTACACTACATGTTTATTATCAAAGTACTTTTTATTCGCTTTTGAAACCACCAAACGAATCAAAATTAATTCGGAAAATAACTCTTCAGACAAATTGTCTCATTTACAAATTAGGTAATAAATGTTTTTGTAAAGAAAAAAAAATGGTGCGCGTACTTATGTAAATAGAAATAGAATAAGATTGTAGATTATAGACGCCCGACAAATGAGATCATTGCGTCAGATTTATCGTGTAGGAACTTGACAGAAAAAAGTGTAACTTATTATTATAAAGTTAGATGAAAGGTCAAAGTTGTCACCTAATACTACCTGCACAGCTATATTTTTTACCCTGTACTGTTACACAAGCAAGGCTTATGACGTGTCCATTTTAGAGTACAGAGATTCTCAAAAGGCGACATGCAGATCAACTAACACGGGCTTACTTTTTAAATGTCAAACTGAATATGAACACAACAATCACATAACGGATTGTGTATTCCTTTTTGTTAAAAATATTATTTGTTTTAATTTTTTCACGTTTTCAAGTCGCCTGCATAATGCTTTTTCATATCTCTTGCATTTGTGAATCGATTTTTCTATTTAATAAGAGATATCCTCAGGCTACAGCAATTTTATTTAAATCGTCTCAGTAGTTTTTTTTTTTTTAGTTTTAGGTTTGTAATTAAATATCAAGATATAACTCGGCTAATATCGTGCAAACTAGATATTGCAAAGTCACTATAAATATAATATTATATTTTTTATAAAAAAAAATTAAACCTAAGCTACTAAACAGAGGAAAATTATAACATTTCGAGATTGGGGTTAATTTTATAAAAGTGGGCAGTATATGAAAAGTTAGATTATCGCTAACCTCAAAATTTTATTATTTTCCTCTTTTTAGTGACTTTTTTGAAAAAGAATCGTTTTTTTATAAAAAGTTTTTCTACATTTGTTGTTGAAGCTTGCGGATACGAACGTGAACGTGAATTAATGTCATAAAGTATACACAATATATTCCATGTTCCTTAGCGTTCTTTGATGATGCATTAAAAGAATGCAGGACGACTCCATTGACCCTTCAAATTACCCAAAGTGTCGATTATTTCTTATCGGTTCGGGCCGCACCGGGGCGGTTCGGTGCGCATCCAGCTTTACAATTCATTATTAATTAATCAACGTGGTCAACCACTTGATTGGAACGCACTCTGTTGATGGGATATTCCGATTATTTCCACACGATTGCTTCCATCACTATATTACGTAATCATTTCGGTTTGATGAACACAAATCTCGTTACGAAAAAATGTTGCGACGTTCTGTTTTCGTGTCGCGCACATATTTTCTGCGTTGGTCAGTTGAGTTGGCGAATATCAGAAGCTTTTGATCATGTAAGCTTTGATGCCAAATGGTGTCCCATGACCTCGTTACGGTGCGTCTAGCACAACGCACGAAGTCCGGGTTTTCGGTTGGTCATTTCTGGAGAACGACGTTGTTTATATTATATTCTCAGTTTTCCACCCTACACATGCGTCTAGATGGATTTTGTATGTTGCGTATTCTTTATATTATCTTTGCGGATGTTTTTGTCGCACAAATTCATTTCGTTATGAGTTAACTATAATATTCAGATATATGTGACATGTTATTTATTTTACTTTAAAATTTCTTTTCGATCATTCTGGTGTTAATAAGCTTCAATTGGCACCCTAACAAAGTTGCTATCATTTTTTATTTGCGAGATTTTGCGTAAAACAAACGTTTTTTGCAATATTTTTATTTATACAAAAAATCGACTGTATCGATATTGATAAAAAAAAATGGTCACATTGACTTTACTACACTTCGATTGGAACCAAAATGAAGTCGCCAGTGTTTTTTATTCGTGAGATTTCGTATAAAATCCACTTTTTAAGCAAAAAACAACTGAGCCAATTTTGATAAAATTGCTTTCAGATCATATTTACGTTAATACGCGTCGATTGATATCCTAACGTAGTCGATATCATCCTTTATTCTCAAAATTTCAGACATGTTTTCAAAAATAGTGTAGCGACTTTGAAATATAAAAACATGTTAAAAATTTTGATTTATATATTCGGATTCATTACAATAACTTCCCAATGTATTGGGAAGTTAAAACTCGTTTATAGGTTCATTACCTATATTTGCCAGTAAAAAATAAGAGATGATACTCTTTCACTATGAAATATAAGTTTAGTCACTGTAGGAAAACCCACACTTTCATCGCAAGAAAATACGCTAAAATTAAACAAATTTTCTTGTAAACTCATTATTTACAAGCGATATCAAAGCAGATAACGTATGCTGAATTTATCTGAAGCATTACAAACACATTACTCCTAAAAATAAATAAAGAAATCATTTTATAGATGCACGTGTAAATTTATTTGCATGCAAAATACTTCTAAAGTAGATAATTACAACAATTCAATTTCTAACAAAATAAAAACAAAGTACAATATTTACATAAAAAGTAGTCTGGTTAAGTCTTTGATAATTTATTTTTTAAGGCATAATTTATTAGACAGTAAATTTCAGTCAAAAAACGTTAAAAACCACAGAATATTTTCTTGTTTCTTACTTTTTAAAGCACGATTTTTGCTGTAGTTGGGTTTTAGTTTTTATGTTACTTGCCTGATGCTGATGACTAAGTTTATATTTTGTTTTTAACATTTTTACTGAAATGTCCGATCTTTAAAAATGTTCGATACTCTAAAAGAACTTATCCTTTTTTTGGATTGTCTGATCCAATTTTTAAATATACACTTGAAGTGAGAATTATTTTACCTTTATCGGTAAATTTTATCACATTCCTGAATCGACCTTCCGGTAAATTCTTAGGCACATAAGCAGTGTTATAAATAAAATTTTCCATTGTATAAGTTTTATTCTAAAAATTTACAAAACTCATAATGTAGGTTTTTGTTAAAAATATTATAATTTAAATAAAAAATAATAATTACCAAAGGGATGGGACAAGAATCAGGTACACCCAGAGCTTTCATTTGAGGCATCAACCATACATCATTTTTAATAAATGCACAAACATTTCCTGTCATCTTCAGAGCAATTTCTTTATAATCATTAGCGGTGAATTTGAATGATCTTAAATCATACTGTAAATAAATTTTAACATCATCCACTTGCCCAGTGCCAGTGGTTAGACACTTGTATTCGGAATTAATTGAGGGAAAGCTGGATTTTTTTTAAATCCTTCAGTTAAGATCTGAAATAAACACACTATCCCCCCCCCCCTTCTACTAGTCCAATTTTGGCTGATGCGTCAGATTTATACTCAGAAAAGAAAGTTTTTCATTAGCATAATAATGTCTCAAAAACAACCAATACTATAGAAAATTGTCTATAGTACAAATGTAGTAGAGATTGAAATTCTGAGTAAAATGGGTGCCCACAATTTATATTTTCACTTCACATTAATCCCACAACTCTATTCCAAAATTTGTCTTAATCTTAAATCAAGTGTCTTGGTTCCAAGTATTATAAATGTTGTTTATCTCAGATTCCCTAAATATATCAGAAACTGTGTGTTCCAGCAAATCGGATTTTCTGGCAATGCCTTCTTCTATCATAAATGCTAACTATAGAACCCAAATGTTATATAATTAATGACTTCAAAAAATAACGTTAAAATAATAGCAACTTACAGTGACTGTATCAATAGGTTTTAAAAGTCTTATATGACCGAAGAAGGCTTTTGTTGTTTTGTTAATTTTTCGAACATACACGTCAATGTTGCCATAAGAATCATCAAGTACTTCCATGGACATCCTTTCTACTTCATAGTACTGAAAAATAAAAGAAAAGAAACATTCTCAAAGAAAAAATCCAGCTAATAGGGCGACAGGATAATTCCAGTTTGAAAAATGTTAATATTTGACATCATGCAGAAAATAGATATATAGATATAGATATAGATATAGATATAGATATATTTATTGCCAAAGCAATAGGATCAGATTCATTCCACGGAATGATCTTCCATCTGTCCTTATTACAAAAATATATACATACAAATTATTACAGTCTATAGATACAACTCAAACAGTAATAAATAGTACTTAAACTAACACTATGGAAGTAAAGTAATTACCTAGATAGGCCAATGATTTAGCTGCTCGTTTAATAGAAATTTTTGAATTTGAGTTAGATTAATATTGCTTTCGTGACAAGGAACTATGTCATGAAGGTCATTTAATAATTTAGGAGCTAAATACGAGAATGATTTTTTAAAATTTGATGTACTATGTGGTGGAATCTCAAACGTAGTAGACCTAATCTGATACGGATTTGAACGCTTTATCAGCCTACTGGTTAAATATTTAGGTGCGTCGTTTTTTAGCAAACGGAATAGAAATAAATAAAAATGAAGGTGTCTACGATATGTCATATTTAAAATACTATGTTGCATGAGTAGGGGTGTAATATGGTTTCTATAGGGAATATCGAAAACAAATCTTTAACAGCAATTTTGAAGTTTTTGAGCTTTGTAACGGGTTTGGTAGTCCAACGAACTACTGTAAACGACGTCACCATATTCAATTATTGGTAAAACTAATACATTGACCAATCTAAGCTTCATTTGAACTGACAGATAGTTTTTGTACGGAAATAATTTTTTCAGTCTGAAATAAGCAGATTTAAATTTGATAGCTATATGTTCTGTAAATTTCATATTTTGATCAAAAGTTACACCCAGATTCTTGACTGTATTTGCAACCGGGATAACATCACCATTTATGTTTATGTCCAGAATATGATTGTTCATTGATCGGGTAATAAAGTTACTTCCGATATAGATAATGGATGATTTATTGAAATTTAAGTTTAGACCGTGATTATCTGAATAGTGATGTATTGACTGGAGATCAATGTTTATAGCTTCAGTAGCATTCTGTTTATCGGATAACTGGAAAGAATAATATACCTGCATATCATCAGCATATTGATGTAATAAAATAAAATAAAATTTCTATTAACGCGGTAGGTGAGACGGGCAACGACTAGTATTAAATATGATATTTTCTATTCGTTTCCAAGTAAAAATTAACCAAGGCAAACTTGTAAGCTACCTAATTTCTTTTTGACAAATCTTCAGAACAAAAAACAGCTGATTTTTTTATTTTCATATATTTCCAAACATAAAGTTAACAAAACTTTCTTGGAAAAATAAGTATTATTCTTAAACTTTTTGAAGATTTTATTTCAATAAATTATCTGCATCTATATTAAAAATTAGTTTCTAATCACGCCAAAGAAGTGTAACTTCAAACGCGCGTACACGCCTGATTGTACTTACCCCAATAATAATAACAATGAAAGACAAAGAAATGAAACAAAAAAAATACAACTTCATCTTGCTAGTAAAAATGAGCAGGAAATGAAACGCATTATTTTTTTTGTTTATTTATATACAACCAGTCAAATTATATTAATATATATTTTCAATTAAAATATCGTTATGTGTGCGATAGTTATGGATAATTAAATTAAAAATATTTTTGTAAATGGTCTTTTCGTTGTGTATGGGAAGTATATAATATACAATATAATATATTTTTTTGTTAAAATGCATATGTTTTTAATTTTTGCATATGTGATATCATCTATTTGTGTTCTATATAATTAATGCCATTGTAGTTTTTGTTATCTTGTTATTGGAGCAATATTTAAAACAGCTAATGCCATGTTTAAAAATATCGAAATTCGGATATGGAGACATATTGGCTATAACAAGAAAAGCCTTTATTTATTTCGAAGGTTTTTTTAAAATTTTTTCCCTCAATAAAAATTATACTTATTTCATATTAATACAAATTCTTCTAGAAGTAAGAAGTGTTAGAGTTATAGACTAAGGTCTGGAATCAGCATGTACAACTTTTCTGTTCTTCTTTTTTTAACTAATGACAATAAAGAATCTTTTTATTTATTTATTTATTTCAGGTGTAGGTACAGTTGTTAGAAGGCCGAGATTTCCGGGAAAATTCTGGAATTCGTCGACTTATCCCGTGTTCAAGAATTAAAATGTTCTGTTCAGAATTTTGATGATATTTTAGTATTCTTTCGCGCAATTGAAAACGTCGACACTTATCACATTTACCAATGTTTTTTTTTTTACTTGCTTGTCTGGCTTGTTTGTTTGTGGTATGATGTATGTTGGATGCAAAAAAATATTTGCAAGTCAATGGGCACCCTCTTCCATTTGTTTCATTGACGTAAAACGTTGCAGCAGTATGTGGTTTCGATAATAATGCAATATTTGATACTTTGTCATTGTCTGACTTGCAAAATTTTCTTACTCACCTACCTGACAGTTCTTATGTTGAATTTTTATTCATTTGGAGAGAGGACTACAATACTGACAACAAAGATTGATAAAAAATGAATTAGTCTACCACCAATTTGATGTTTTTCATCATATAAATCTGTTAAATTCAAAAATAAAATTTCAGTATTGTTGTCCAGTAGACTTTTGAACGGTCGCAGCTCGGACTATCCCTATCTGCACGTAAATAAATAAATTGTAATAAAAATGAAATAACAGAGGGCAGTAATTTTATTACAAACATCTTCTTGGTTGTAAAGAGTAAGTGTGTTGAATGAATATGTTACGGTCATAATCCGCGGTTACTTAATTAGTGTATTTGCCATATGGCAACATACACTATTGGCGTCGGTCGGATGGCGGGACCTAGGGGCCGGACCAAAATTTCTCGACGTTTCATAATCTCCTAAACACTTTGGCACCATTTTTAAAAATGTTTATATATATGTATATATATATATATATATATATATATATATATATATATATATATATATATATATTATATATATATATATATATATATGTGTGTGCGGGCAATAACTTTCGAAAGAGTTAATTGATTTTAACGAAATTTTGTCCGCATGTTGGAATCCACCACCGCAAGAACCCTATTTAAAATGGGTCCAATCGGGCCATTTTAAGGGTAGTTTTTAGGGGTTGAAAAAAGTTTTTGGGCCCCAAAATACCGAAAAAATTCTCCGAATCGTTTCAAAATTGAAATTTAACCCTCTGGTAGTAATTAAAAAGTGTCCCCAAAATATTAATAAAATCGGCCCGACAGGACCGGATTTACAAATTTTATGAAAACACTAGTTTGCAGATAGTGACTTATTTATTGAACGGTGTATTTAATTCGGTGTAGACGTTAGATTGATAATAATATTACAATTAAGAAAAAAAATGTTATTTTAAGGGGTGTATTAAGGGGTTAAATTTTTTATTTTGCCCAAAAACAAACTTAATTTCACATAATAAAACCACACGGCCCTAATATATACAAGCAAATACACTATATTGTCGGCAGGGTTTTGGCACTGCGACCCGGGTTTTTTTTTATGCTTAAACGCGCAGCAACGAGGCTATATGCGTTGATGGTGATGGTCTGTAATAAATAAAACAAATGCCACACACACGGCAAGCCTTGGCCAATACGTGCAAAGGTCGGTCACTAACGAGTGGCGTGGTTGCTTCACCAGTGGTAATGATCCAGGCTGGAAGGTATTGGAAGGCTAGTCTAGGCTTGCTAGATTGGGCGATTTTCTTTATACGTACGCTTCTTAATCTAAATCTGAGCTACAAATCGCATATTAGGCTTTTCTCATTTCTTAATATTGGCAACGATCTACAACTACAATATTATATGTTGGTAATTTCTACCATTTTCTTTATTCCGTCTCATCTAATTGTTGCTGTTCAATTGTCCTCAAAAATTATTCAAAATATTTTGTTGTAATTTATTACGCGGTAAATTTAAGTATACCAATAGAATATTGCAAGTTTATGATTAGGCGACTGTTCAGAATATTTTGCATACTTATGATGACAGATAGGGCGACTCGGTTAAAAACTTTCTTACAACCCTGCTGGTCGAAGAGAGTGACAAGTGCCGACCAGGTTTCAAGCCGCGTCAAAGGAACCGTCATGCTTAACGATCATCCAGTCAGTCATTAAAGATGTTTAAACTAATTCCGTAAAATACTTGAAATAACTTGCTTAATAACAGAAAAAGTATTTTATTTCAATAAACATATTTTTATAGCACGTACTTAATGCTTACACAACTAGTCAGTTTGTATTTGAAAACAGGAAGTTATTCGCATTTTTAAATGGTTTGTTTATAATTAATTGTTATCAAAAACTTAATGGTTGAAAGTTTGATGAAATGATTATTGAAAGATATTAGCTACTGCAAAATAATTGAGCGGAAGTGTCCTTGGTATGTGTTCTGGAAGCAAATATTCGGCAAGGAACTTTGATCAATGTGTAGCCAGCCTATGTTGTTGGTGCTTCACTGTAGTAGGGGGAGACAAACATTGCAACCAAATATTTGTCAATGACTATCGGGCCAGGTTTGCCATGTGTGGCCCTAGCTTAATAAAATTGCCGAGTAATGAAAATAATAAAATCTATCAAGGACGCTTTAAACTTGTGTTACGATTAATCTGTTTTTGTTTATCATACTTTGATAATTTCATTTCAGCATCAGTATTCTAAGGCAGTATTTCCCAAACTGTTTACGCAAAGAAATTTAAATGGTACACGGCAAAAAATATTTTTTAAACAATAGTCGATTGTGAATCAAGAGTGTAAGGAAGACGGTTTATCACAGGAGCGCAGCGAATATCATAACCATGGGTAGTATACCGCACGTATACACCACACACATCGTAATGTTCCGCCTAACTCAAATAAGGAAATTCAAGGTCAATTGATTCACTCAGTGCATTTAATTATTCAGAGATAAGCCATCATTTATATATGCTTCGAGATATTTTGATCTTTTTTCGTCTAAATGGAAATACATAAAAAAAACATAAAAAATAAGTTAATATATTCTATTCACCACCAACACTGCCGGCGTTATAATCTGGTACACTAACCAAAAGCACGGTATTAACCAAACCCGTGAAATGAGCGTAACATATAAATGTTTAAGTACAATACGTTCACTTGCCTTGTAATCACGAGGGTGGATTTCAGGCGGCCCGCTTCTTTAGCAGGAACCGCTATCCGCATATGTCTGTGGTTTAACTGAAAAATCGCTTATGTCGATTTTAATAAAATTGGTCGAAAGTACGTACTTTCGGCTTCGATTTTAAGACAGAAAGCCTAACATTTATGCTCTGCTGGAATTACTCACACGCAATCTATTACAGCGAGTTGAAAGAAAGTAACAGCGAGACGAAAGAGTTTTCTCGTGCACACTGATACGTGAGTAGCTAACAGCTGTTATTGTCTATAATCTCAAAATTGCTCACTTGAAAGTTATTAGTCTTTTTATATAATGGTGAATAAAAGTTAAATAGTGACATTAAGTAAAAACTAATCAAAGAAAAAAATGGATGAATGCACCAAACGGGCAGAAGATTGACAGCCCTGCGAACTGCGTGATATGATGTCCGTCGTTTTAAGGTCCCCCGAGCCCAAAACACATTTTTTAGAAAAGTATGTTCGTCTGTTTGTTTCCTAGTCTGTTTGTCTGTAAGCATGATACAGGTCAAATGGATAAGTGGATTGAAACCAAATTTTGACAGGATGTTTTCCATGCAAATACAAAAAGCTCTATTGTTTATGGGGAAAATCGGCGCATGCGCAAAACAGATATGTATACTATAACGTACTGTTTTCTATTTTAAAGGAATACTTTGAAAAATGATTCAATATTCTACTTATTTTTCTAAGAAAGTTTTGTAAGAGAACTTTTTTCTAACCCTTATAGATTCGGAAATATTTAAAAAAATCTTTTGTTCTGAAGGAAAAATAAAACAGTGTTAGGTAACTGGCAAGCATACCTTGGTTAATATACAATATTATGTAACCATGCAAACGATTGGTCTTGTCACCCAATTGGCTGAAATTTTGTTTCCTTCAACACAAAAGTACCAATGAAACAGATTTGTTTTCGTGAACTAGCCATGGTAATTCCATCTTTTAGAACTATTCTGTGTAAGATTACTACCGGCTATTACAACAAATAACTTGAAATCAAAAATGGTATTTAAAAAGTTTGACATAAGCAGCTTTGTCTCGTCGCCACAGAGTTGTGTGTGAATGCCGAGTGCTCTTTCTACCTTGTCACAATTTAATCTGCGGGTGCTAGCTTGAAGCAGCCTGAAAGTCGAACCGCGAAAGTTCATAACAACGAAACTATGCTCACATTTCACGAAACAGTACTCTTGCTTTTACTTTAAAATTTAGATAGATCTCTGTACTATATGTTCCTAAATTGAGTTTACAAAAGATAGCAGTTTTTTTACCAAATAAAGCCACTAAAATAGGACAATAAAGAAATTTTAAGGTCAGCATCAATTTAATTACTAAAACAATCTACATTACTTTTATTAAACTGGCGTCGACTTCGTTTAATTAGTTCGAACAGCTGGTAAACCGTCACTTTAAGACTATGCACTAGCTTTGAATATGATCGAGTTATTTAGTAACGCCTAACATTGTACAGCTACAGGAATAATTAAAAAGCAAAAACATAACTCGGAGGCGAAGCCTGTTTCTCTTCCAAGCGTGTCAAATAGGTATTACGTAGGTAGTTCCATCTCAATTAGAGTGTCACGCTTTGTACAGTATCAACTTACGCACACAATAATCAGTCATCTAGCGTGAGCGGTTTGAATCTATTGAAAACCACCACTATATAACTTACGCCTACATAAATATTAGGGCTGAACGCTATGCTCACAATTATTATAATATTGAAAGCTGCGTGTGTTATATTATTGTCGAGCGTCTATAATATACGACATATGTGTGCCGTGTCTATGATCAATAAATGTGACGGAAAGCGTGGAAATTTTGATTAAAAAATAAAACAATAATTTTTTCCAACGCCGGTCGTGAAACCTACACACTTGGGTTAAACGTATCTACGAGAAGAATAAGTCAAAAAAGTGCCGACAACTGGAAGGACTCCGAAAAAAGAAAACACAGCTGCTGAGTTCACTGACCTTCCTGCTACACTGTCGAACTTCCTGAGGATACCGCCTTTGAAAATGTCTACCGCTGTTGTTGACGAAACGTCAGTTACAAAAGACCGGACACCAAGAAGATTTGTTTCCTTAAAGAAGTCACTGATTACAGCCCTAGTGCCTAAACGTTCTTATTATATTATGTTCAACTGATTGCCGGACGGCCGACTATATCAAATAGGCATCTGATCATCTATTCACATTGATTGCACTGACATCGATATCGTTATAATATTAATGAAACCCTTGAACTCAAATAACGAGCGCCGCTCCTAATGTAAGTTCAGTTTAGTGAAGCGTCGATTAAGAATTGTTTTAATGAGGGTTTTGCGTGTGTTTAATGAAGTGAGTCATTTGTTGTTACTCTGTGGATACTGTTATCGTCGCAGTTTTTAGATTCTACTCCGATGCTTTCATTTCTATATAGCGGAAGTGCTGCGTATTTGGAATGTCAGTTTGTTTTTAGAGATTAAGTTGAAAAGCAAAACAGTTAGCCCAAATAAAACTGCGTGAAGCTATTCGAAAATGAATAAACTTAATTGATATAAAGAATTGAAAATAACAAAAATTATGGACTTCTCAATATTTGATTTGATCAAAAAATATCCGAGAGTATGGTTTAACTAAGGGTTGAAGGTATTTTGGAATATGGGTATTTATTTATCAACTTTATAATCTTGCATAGCTGTAATGGCCAGCAAGAATAAAAAAATACTAGTATTGGTTTCACATATTCTACGAAATACAGAAATCGCTGCGTAAATAAATTGGTCTGAATCCATCCCGATGGATGAGCTTTCCTATTCCAAATTGTGTTCGTTTTCGGTATTCCAAATTAGTAACATGGCCTTCTAACCTAAAATTCTATGCCACATTGTTTATACTTGAAGTATGCTCAAAATCAAAATTAAATCATACACTAATAGGATCACTAAAACGATAAGGATTTTACATATCATAGTAAATGATTATCAGGGATTGCATTCTTATCTGAAAAGTTTTCACAATCGACATTTCGTTCCCGTATGACTGCCATCAGAAATTACAAAATTGCGGTCCGTTTTTAATTCTCACTGACTTCGGAAGTATGTGATATTATGACTACGGCGTCAAAACACATATGGCTTTCACAATTACTTAAAAATCCAAATTTGAAATTACTTACACGTTTCAACTATGCCGCACTTCCTCTAGTATTCATTTGTTTATTTGTTTTGTTTTCTTGTCTTATACGAGACTCGTTACGGAACATTGTAGTTCTTTTTTGATAAAACGCAGTACTGTTTAATTAAATGGCTGGCCACTTTGTAAAACAGCTAAATTTTCAATTTAGTTGCGATAAAATACATTATAGCAATAATATTAGCAAATATCAGTTAACTAATATTGTTTCCGTACATTATTTTGAAGTAACTGATACTATAATAAACAATACAAGGTTTGGAGTCTGCAGAGTGTAACTAGAGCGTTGTTTTAAACACAAAAAAAATAAACACTGAGAAATCGAGAAATAACCTCCGCAGTGATGTCACCACGTACCGTCATACGTTATTTTACGAGTACAGTTACAGCTTCACAGGATAAAAGCACTGATTCTCGGTCGCATACCCAGCAGTGTTCGACAACTTAAAATTTTTTGGACATTTTTAAAACTCAAAATTATATTTTTTTAACTTTTTGCTTTTTGATAAATTTCAAAATAAAGAATAAGCTTCGCTTGGCATCCTAAAGCTGCGACCAGACATGCGGGATTCGCCGAATGCCGAGCCGATTATTCGCCGAATAGCGAGTAGTGGGGCTGGGTGCTCGTACATCTCCGAGCGACGAGTATTAGTGCTCGCCTCTCCACTTCAAAGTGCACGAATACGAGAATACTTGTGCAAATTTCATCATTGTTGTCCATGATTAAAAATATTGATTCGCACCAAACGGATGCTCGCACTGCACTCGGCTATATTCGCTGTTCCCGAAAAAAACGACGCTTACGACGCTTTTAAACAGAGTCCACATGTCTGTATAAACATGCTCACTACTTGCCGAATACGAAGCCAAGCACTCGGCACTAGGCGATTAGCGCTTGGCGAGCCCCGCATGTCTGGTCGCAGCTTAATATAAGTACTTGATAAGTATTTACTTTTAACAAATTAAGCACTTATAATTGAATAATTAATAATTACTCGTAGTTAATGTTTTCTCAAAAATGTAATCGAAAGATTAATTATTTCAGAGCGTTATTAATTATGAATAATTGTTAATTATTAAATCGAGTTGCAAGATTTTTTTACACACAACATACAATACACATTATACAAGTCGAGCTAAGATAAGCGTGCTAAAAAAGTGATAAAAAATACGTAGAAGTTATTTTGGTGGACACCTCTTTCTTAGCGTAACTACTTTTAGTAATATATATTCTATGGATTTTACGTTGTTAAATAGACCGGAACCGTTCGAAGTCGTTCTAACCTCACAATAATATTTGTGCTTGTTTTTGAACATGTACGTAACTCGACATACTTGCACAAAATGTTTGCGCCTTTCCTTTCTTCTTCCGTGTGCAGACAAAACATGAAGCGATACAATGGAACAAGGGCATAGCTAGTTGATGTAATTAACTCTATGTAATACACATATTTTATGTAATATATTATATACTTCCTTTAAATACCCAAATGTTTTATATGGGCTTTTGAACTGCAAATATTATCGAAGTATCTATATTTAATGCACCATTTAACTCGCTAACATAAGCAAAACAATCGACTGTGACATACAGGCAGGGCAGATAAACAACGAATTCTCATCATAAGGCTTCTTTCTAGCGTTTTGGAACGGATTTTTTATAAATACTTATGTAAAACAATTAACCTTATTCGTAATTGCCTTCTTTAACCTTGAAAGTAAAGATAAATTTTAATAATAATAATAATTTATTGATTAAGAATCAAAAGGCCTCAGATCAGCTATAAGCTGTTTTACAACTTGACCTACAAAAATAAAATTACATAAAAAAGTAGCATAGTTGCCACGAAAAAATATACTAGAATAAAATACAATATTAAAAAGAGCATAACTATTACATATACAATAAACATGAAACAATTTTATTATATTGGTGAAATTGGCAAAATTATTGTTGTGTTAAAGCGATTTTAAGATGTTAAATTATATTGGAGACAACCCACTCCTCCATTTTCTTCCTGAATGGATTATTTTTAAGAGTCTTATATTCGGGGGGTATTTTATTATAAAAATAAGCAGCCAGATATGTAAAGCTTCCTTTAAATTTACTCGTTCTATGTTTTGGAACTGCCAGAAGATGTTTGGATCTAAGAATGTCGGAGTATGCATGGTTGTCTCGCCAAGTCAATTTCTCATATAAATATTCAGGTTGACCTAAATTGATCACTTTATGTACAAGGCATAAAAAGTTTATAACCATGCAATGATAAGTACTAATCATGTTGCAGAGATTTCTGAATTGTGTTATATGATCAAATTTCCTAATACCATATGAAAATCGAACACAGGAATTTTGTAGAATCCTTAACCTATTTAAATCAGCAATTTTTAGTTGTGGCACAAACACGGTATCACAGTATTGTGCGATAGCAAGAACCAAAGATCTACATAATGTAATTTTGATTGCTTGACTGAGGTGTGAACGGAATTGATAGAGATATTTTAACCGTATGTATGCCTTTTGTAAAACTTTATTTACGTGCTCAGAAAAGTTTAAATCAGAATCAAAATAAATGCCAAGACTTCTAGCCGATTCGGAAATAGCAAGGATATCATTGTTAAAAGCAATGTTAGAACTATTTGCGAAATATTTATTACGAGATATTTTATTATCTATTTAGCCAACGACTTTCTGCAAACTAAAATTGATTATCTAAAAGCATCATACCAGGTAAACGGTACTACAAATGTCTACCCAAGCTGTTTCACTACAGACACGTGAGATTTAGACGCACCAGATTCTGTTCTTCTTTATTTGTAGTTTGTTTGTCGGTTTTTAGCATAAATATTGTGTTATCTAGTCACAGAACTTAATATATAAGCGCAATCTACAAGCAGCAACCGTAACTTTACGTATAACCTAAAACATGTTTTCAATTTTCCACTGACCTGAGTGGACCTACGTCACAAACAGAGCGTCTGTCTGTTTGAGTTGGATGCGCAGCTGGAAAATTCTCCATGTTGTCCAGGGGCGGATCTGCATGGAAATTGCTAGGACTTAATCCTTAGCCTCCAAAGTCTAGGGTTCACAAAAATTGAATTATTGTCATACATTTTTAATACTTTCTCATTTAAAAGGCGTATAGTAAAATATAGTTTCAATTTTAATAATTATCAGACATTATATCGCATCCAAAATTATTAATATAATTCAATAATAAATCACAGGTATTTGACGAAGACTAAATAAAGTAGTCGAAACGTTGCAAGAATAACAATAACACGATTGTTTCATATTATTTTATCCAAATACCTGTGATTTATTATTGAATTAAGTTAATAATTATCATTATCATGGGTTCATTCTTAAGTGTATTTTAACACATTCTTAGATGAAATTTGACAATGTTTTGGATGAGTTTTGACATATTCTTGGATGAAATTTTTAGGTGAATTTTGAAAAAACTTTTGAGTAAAATCGACATTTTTTTAAATGAATTTAGGGTGCATATATAATATTATTATTTGTTTGGTCAGGTTTCAAATTTGATTTTATACTCATTAACCCTTTAAGTGGCAAAAGACTGGGGACATTTTTATTTGTTCGCCGTGTGTTGTAACTAATTTATATACATACATACAACATATTTTCAAGTTTTTTTTTTCAAAAAATGTTTTAAAAAAAATTATATGGGGTGGGAAATATGTATCCCACTGATCTCTAAGGAATGTATAGATATGGCTGAAATCACTGGGATAATAATTTCCCACTAAAAAAAACGCTATCAGTTATTTATTATTATATATTTGAAAACTGTAAAAATAAATAAACACGAAAAACTTATTCGTAATATTATGGTTATATAATATTATGGCTATAGTAGCAGAAAAATAAAACTTATTACGATTTGTGGAATATTGAAAAGCACTCTTTACACAAAGCAACATCGCACATTCTACAGATCATATTGCTTCGTCGTTCTTTCTGCTTTGTGCTACAATGGGCACAGCGTCGATACGTTTTTATTTTTTCTGGAATATGATCTCCCACATTCACAAGTCTAATTGAATTTTCAATCATCTGACGACCATCTGGACAATTTCTTTTTCTGGATCGGCCAACCACAGGTGTGTACCCTTTACGTTTGCGACTGGTGTAATTAGTTATCAATTCATTTACTAATTTTGACCGAAACTGTAAATGTGTAAGTCCTTTTAGTTTCTCAGAATTTATGGCACAGTTGTAAATGATGAAACTATTCACAATACAGGCGTCAAGTAAATAATAAAATATCTTTAGCCACCATCTTCGCGACTTTTGTTGAATTGAATAAAATGACATGTACTGATCAAATAAATCAACCCCGCCCATGTTCTTGTTGTAAGCTGCAATCGCTACAGGGCAGGTCACCGGCAGTCGGTTACCTTTGTTGTCGCGTCTAAGCACATTTATAATCTCACTTGGATTGTGCATGGTTGTAATTACGGAAACACTCTTGTTTCCCCTATCCTTCCACTTCACTACAGCAATATCCCCAGTTTGAGCATAATCTGACCCATGCTTAGCCATATCTTTATCCTTACTGAGGTTACTGGGATATTGTTTACGGGTGTTTCGAATGGTTCCACAAGCAAAAAAATTATCTGATTGTAACTTATCCATAAGCGGAATACTTGAAAAATAATTGTCGAAAAAAAGGCAATAGTTTTTCTTGGCATATGGTCGAGACAAGTTTATGACCACTCTTTCACCTAAAGGACCTCCACTGCTGTCACTTTTCCCCGTATAAAGGTCGAAGTTGAGTATATATCCTTTTTCGGCACAACAACAAGCCCACATTTTGAACCCCCTTTTCACAGGTTTCATAGGCAGGTATTGCTTCATGGTACTGCGGCCTTTGAAACCAATCATTGACTCATCTATACTAATATTTCTGCATGGCGAGTACGCTTGAAAAAATGTTGTTTTGAGAGTTTCGATCATTGGCCTCAATTTATGTAATTTGTCAAATCCGGGATCGTCTCTTGGGAGAATTTTTGAATTATCATTCAGGTGGAGGTAACGTAAAATGAATAAAAATCGCTTTATTGGCATTACTCGTGCTATCCTTTCTACATGAAAATTTTCATCATTCGACCAGTAGAGTTTCATAGAAGGGAGTCTGTGAAATCCCATGAAGATTATAATGCCAAAAAAAGCTTTTAGTTCTTCCAAAGTGACATCATCACTTTGAGTTCTTTTCATCTGCTGGATGTACAAATTCGTTTGCTTTACAATTTCAACCAGAAACTTTTCAGGAAGCAGCTTTAGAAAAATAGACAGTGGACTGTCTGTATTTAGGTTAATATTCACTCCAACATGGTCAACGAATTCGGCTTCTTGGAACTGGCTCGGTGTAGTGGCAGTCTTTGACCACTCATACTTCTTTTCATTTCTGTTTTGAATAACAGTTTCCTCTTGATCTGGAATGCTTTCGTCAACAGAATTCTCGCTTTCTTCTATATCGTTCAGATCAAGTACTCGTCGGGTGGGTCGAGGTCCGGGTTCATAATCTGGATCTCTCAGTGAGTCATCTGAATCAAAATCTTCGAATAACTCTGTTTCTGTGTTTGAATCTCTATTTGTAGATGGTTTTGGCTCTGCGTCTGACTGTTTACTTTCTAGTGATGTTTCAGAGCGGAGCGTGGCTGGTTTTGAAGAATTGCATGGATGAGTTTCAGGCAAATCGTCTTCGGCATCCGTATCACCCCCATCTTCAGAGTCAGCGGCCATTTCGTTGGTTATTTCTTCTGCTTCTTCCATCATCATTTCCTCAACTATCCTCTCAAGTTCGGTTTGCGTCAAAGGTCGTCTCTTATCACCTGGCGGATACCGCATCATGAACTGTAACAAATAAATAAAGCGGCTATAGTGCACCCCATATTATAACTATTCTAACATCACTGGTAGCGGTTACTACGGTAAACTTGTACGGTGAACAAAAAGTAAATTTTGAGGATACCATATGAACATCGGCTGAAATGCAGCCTGTACAATGTACGTACAAGCTGTATTTCAGCCGGGCTACAAGTGGTATCCTCAAAATTTACTAATGTGTGGTAAAATATAGTCTTTAGAATGACGTGAAAACTGAAATTTGTGGTTGTCTTTGTTTTTATGACCATAAATCTTTACGAAGAAATATGATGTCATCATAACCTCAAAGCAATTCTTCTATCTTTTTACTATTTTACATAAGACCGATAAGATTTTTTATCAAATGTTTTGTTGAGAAGTGCAGTATAATTTATGTACTTACCAATTATTTTATTCGCTGTATCCTCAAAACACAACAATACACATTTATTTCACTTCAAAGAAAGAAGAACAAAACAACACGTGTTATCACTGTACTGATGAAAACAATGGGATACTGTCTTCCCACTTTGGGCTTTCGATGTCTATAGTATTATCCAGTGATTTAGCTATGTGATGATAGATGTCTCTGTATACACCTTATTAATGTACTATATCAATGGGATACTATTTTCCCACTAACGCTTTAATAGCAATGACTGAACGATGGTGGGAAAATTATATCCCACTATCACTTAAAGGGTTAAAAACGATTTTAAATCCCAATTTCAAAAATTCTTATTCTAACAAAAAATGAAGCCCCAATGAACTTCAATAAGCTCTAGACACCGAATAACCAAAATCCGCCTCTGATGTCAATTGTCCATCATTATAAAATTATACTAAAATGATTCCACATCTATTTTATATTCTCTCAAGCTATTAAAATAACCGAATCAAAAATTCCTGCTTTCTTATACAAGAATAAAAATATTAATTTTTAATCAAAAAAGCTTCATAAAGGTTAATAATTTCATGGAATGTTTATTTAAGGTGACTAGGGAAAGGTGTTGCATTTTAGATTTGAGAGTGGTCTATTTGAAGCGTAAAGAAAACAGTCAAAAGTTAACACTGTCGACCGTTGAAAATCTTTTCATCGGCTTCAAGTTATTCACAGATGCAACATTTCCCATAGTCTTTACGCATTCGTCTTAACACTGAACGAAAATTGCCTTTCCTTCACCAAGCTAGTGTTTTCAGCTGTTTTACAAAATCTTACTTACAAAAAAGGTCTGAATTCAATAAAAATCAACTGTAAAATATCTCTAAATAAAATTATTAACCATTTATTTAAAAAACTCTAATCGTAACTATAAAATAGGAAATACTCGTGTCTGTCTGTCACACAAAAACTCTTCAACGGTGAATGCTGGCAACAGACAGTTTATAGTGATTACGGAAAATTTTTATGCCAATTTTGTCTAATATTGTCTAAGACATAATTCTACTGAAATTTTGCATATTAAAAATTACCTTGGATTTTGCAATATAGAAATCATGTATGATTCTTCATACCAATATTTTTGTAAAGTGGTCATGAGACAAAAGGTTTAAGAGCAAATGCAATACTATAGCTTCCTTTTTAACTGACTTTAAAAAATGAGATACACTATTCCATGTATTTAATGTTAGTCGGTGGGAGTTTACTAGCTAATTTTTATTTTTTAATTTAGTAATCATTAATCAAATATTAATAACGAAGTCGGTTAACAAAGTACAGTCTACGTATTGCAAAGCCAATAAAAAGTAAAAAATTTAACTTTTTAAAAAAAGCAAAATCAGTTAAATACTTTTTAAAACGGTCTTTCTGTACAATCGATAGTGTTCTAAAAGTTAAAAAATAATTATGGGTCGCTAATCTAGTGCTTTAATTAGACTAAAATAAAGCGTGCGGCACATTTAGTAATATTATGGTCGAAAGCCAGATTTCCGAGGAAGCTTTCGACTAAATAAATTTTACCCGGAACAAAGCCCCATGTTAGTGATCCATAATTATTTTCTAGCTTTTAGTACACTATCGATTGTACAATAAAACCGTCCTAAACTGTTTTTTACCTATTTCATTTTTAAGTTTTGAGTGTGCTTTACTAAAATGAAACCGGAGCAATTAGATAGTTAAAATAATATTGTATTGTCATTGTTAACGGGAAGTCAATGAAAATTTCAAAGTGCAATCCATACTCGGACGAAGCTGGGCCCAGTCAGCTACTTACCATAATATTGTATTGCTATTGGAACTACACATGTGCGCAGAATTTCAACTCAATCGGATAGCGGGAAATGAGTGAAAAGATTTGAAACAAATAAATATACGGAACGTCGACAAACCTTTTGAAAATAAAAACAACTTCAAAAAATCTAGGAAAAAAAAGAGACAAATACCTACATTTTGAGGTCGGCGCCAATTTTAACACAAGTATGTGAAAGACTTCGGCGTCGATTTTAAAGTTTAGCTATTTTTTCCTTTTTTTTAGTAAATTTTTTAAAGGAGGTTCTATTTTTATTTTAAAAAAGTTTTATTTTATGTCGACGAAATTCCACTGTATCCTTATAGAGTAACTTGTATTAAACGTTGGTTCAATGATTGATGATGCAAAAGTTAAAAAATGAAAGTTAAAAATGTTGTGCTGTTAAAAATCGATAACAGACTAATGTTTTTTTTTCATTTCACGATTAACTTGAAACAATTTACTGGCAGCTAATTTTCATAACGTTTAAAAGTTGAGTATAAACACGCAGCTTACACTAGAAAAATATTCTGTATGGCCAATATAAGAATTTACAGTGGTGTTAATTTTTTTGTCACTAACAAATTTGACATCACATGAGTTAAAATGAAACCAGTTTAACAGCACTGTTAATTTTAACAATAACCGTATAAAAATAACGCCCCTAAAGTGTTATAAATCGGTCAATAATCTTCTTTCAATTCGGGTGATCAGAGAGTGGGAATTAGCTAGTAGACATGTCCATTTTATCTGTGATTGGCTGGTCATAGTTCTCCGTCACATCCATAGCGGAATTATACCCATGACCTGGACAATCGACTAGAAAATGTATCCGCTTCAAAAAAAAGACAACGCGAACACTTTTCTCGTATTGTAGTTAGACTAGGGCGATACACGTCAAAAATAGCTAATCAGCAAATATTTGCTTCAAATGTTTGTCTTCCCCTACTCTAATAAAGCAAGCTGGCTACACACTAGCCCAATGTTCCTTGGTGAATATTTGCTTCAAAACACGTAATTATTTTGCAGTAGGTGTTAACAGTATATTCAATACCATTAAATAATCATTTCGTCAAGCCCTCAATTTCGAAGATTATGATTACAATTAATTACAAACAAATATACAGAACGTCAAAATATTAAAACCGCTTAAAAATGCAAATAACATCATGTTATTCTATTTTAAATACAAAATAGCTAGTTGTGTTAGTAGTCACATATTAAAAGCAAAATACGTATATCCTCAAAATATGTTTATTGAAATAAAATACTCGGTGTGTTATAATGCATGTTATTTTACTTATTTAATTAATTTTATTGAAATATCATCGCCGAATGTGTGGTCAGACTCACTGGAGCGTTATCAAATAAAGCGGTTTCTTTCACTCGGATTGGAACCTGGTCGATTTTTGTCGTTCTCTTCGACCAGCCCTCCAATACCTTCCAGCCCTGCATATTTGTTATTGGACGATATTGGGTCAGGCTTGCCTTAGCTTTAGTACCAACTTGCCAATCAACGATAGAGTTTGGTCGCGCACATGTTTATCTCTGTCACTATGTTGGATCATTTTCAGGGCATTCTTCACAATGCCCTGAAAATCATCCGGATGATACGGGTCAATACAAGAGTATAACATATCCACGTGAAAAAATGCATACTTAAAGGGATTTTTTTATTGAAGCATAAGTTTCCAAACCATGCTCAAAAAAATGGTTTCAACATGTATTTTAATAAGTGTTTTAGTTGATAAGTTTTGAATTGGTTCTGAACTCTCAAAGCAGTCGTCGGTAACATAGAACTTTTTGAACACAACTGCCTGTTTGTTGGTCAAATTCCCGGATACTTAGGAAATTTTCAGTTTGGTTTAAGCAGTCTAAGCTACTAGAACTAGGTTCCAACAGTTCGAGAAGTCCGAGAATTTCACCGGCAAACAGTCAAACACGCAGCTGTGTATGAAGAGTTCTGTATTATCGACAGATGCTTCGGCATCAAACACACCCAATGTAGATTCACATCGTAAAAATGTAGTACGATCCATTGCAACTAAGTGTTAACTTCGAAACGAAAGCTGGCTGTAGATATATTCTATTTTACCTTAGAAAAATAAATTCTTTAAATAAAGACATGAAATATATGAGTATTATAAGATAGAAAGAAGTGTGTGTGAAAACGAATGAAATAGAAAACGTGGAGCAGAATATAAGCGAGATGATGCGTATCCAGCAGCTCGTGCCAATACCGCCATCGTAGCTGATTCTCATGCAAATAAACACTAAAGAACCGTCAACATGCTTTTTCGAAAACTTAAATTCTAGTGACGTAAAATTACTGGTTATTTTTTATTCTATTTGAGCAGGATAATTATCTGGTTGATTAACCGGCTATATAAAACAAAATTACTGTTTCCGATTTCTGTTCCTCTGAACAATTCAAAAACCAGTTTTCAACGGTAGAATCAAACGAAATAATTAAAAAATGTATTTATATTTAAATTTATGTAGATACTGGTTATAAAATTAAAATTTAAATGTCGACTGGAATTTACAATCATGCGCAAAATTTTATGCGCAGCCGTGCATAATAATAATAAATACCCGTGGATATTTAAAATAAATATTTAACCGGATATTTAAGTGGATAATTAGCACGTTATTTACCCTTTCACATCACAATTAAATTCATATTACACACAAACGCGCAGTTCGACCCGAATTTTTTTTTTTTTTATTTGTATCCAAAGAAACTCCTCTTGAAATTTTTCGTGATATAAAAAAATTATACGGTATATTATATAATACATAGGCGTATGCAAGAGGAGACAACTTCCTCCCCATGGGAGTAAAGTGTGAAATTCATTAAATTTACTTCACAGGTACTACTCCATTTTTATTTACCGTTTTGAACTTTGTCGTCTGAAAATTCCCTGAATGGGACTTAGAAAGTTTGCAGTATGTCCACAAAATTCTACGCTCGTCCTTGTAATACAGAATATATAGACCAGGGACATTTCAGCGTGTGGAGTGATTTTTACCCCTTCTTCCTGCACATCCTTGAACACGCACTTTTACGGTACCTATACGAAGTAGACATGGAGCAACGTATTTCACAATCCACATTAGTGGTGGGTTGTTGACGATTTTGGTGTAAATGAAACCGTTAATTATATTACGCAAACTAGTAGAAAACCCAGTTGATGTCGTTAACTAGTTTCCATTAACTACAAAGAACACTATAGGCAAGACCATTGTAAGAAAACTGCGCCATGTCAAAAATTTGTTGATTTCATTAACTAGTTTACATAATATAAAGAAGCTTAGGTAAGACCGTATTTTTAGTGTATTTGCCATATGGCAACATACACTATTGGCGTCGGTCGGATGGCGGGACCTAGGGGTCGGACCAAAATTTCTCGACGTTTCATAACCTCCTAAACACTTTGGCACCATTTTTAAAAATGTTTATATATATATGTATATATATATATATATATATTTATATACGTATATATATATATATATATATATATATATGTGTACGCGCGATAACTTTCGAAAGAGTTAATTGATTTCAACGAAATTTGGGCCACGTGTTGAAATCCATCACCGCAAGAAGCCTATTTAAAATGGGCCTAATCGGGCTATTTTAAGGGTAGTTTTTAGGGGTTGAAAACTGTTTTTGGGCCCCAAAATACCGAAAAAATTCTCCGAATCGTTTCAAAATTGAAATTTAACCCTTTGATAGTGATTAAAAAGTGTCCCCACAATTTTAATAAAATCGGCCCGACAGGACCGGATTTACAAATTTTATGAAAACACTAGTTTGCAGATAGTGACTTATTTATTGAAGGGTGTATTTAATTCGGTGTAGACGTTAAATTGATAATAATATTACAATTAAGAAAAAAATGTTATTTTAAGAGGTGTATTAAGGGGTTAAATTTTTTATTTTGCCCAAAAACAAACTTAATTTCACATAATAAAAGTATAAAACGACACGGCCCTATACAAGCAAATACACTATATTGTCGGCAGGGTTTTGGCACTGCGACCCGGGTTTTTTATTTCATTGGTTTCAAATCACAAGAACATCAGATTGCTAGTTATTTGTTTGCATGAGTAAATATTTCTTCCTTCACCGAGCTGTGTAGAGTAGTGGTGACAGCACTAGACCAGCATTCGGGAAGTACCGGTTTAGAATCCCGGCGGGGGCAGATGTGGCTGGAACTTTTTCCTACTGCCTCTCGCCGAGGAACGGTAATTCCTGTACCGGCCATCTTGATTGAGGTTTTCCATGGTTTCCCTCAATTAATTCCAGATAAATATCGAGATGGTTCCTTATTTGAGGCCATGGCCGATTACCTATCAAACTCCTAGTTCAAAAATTACCTACCTTATCCTAATTTCCTATAATTCCTTCATTCGCCCATTGCTATTACATAAGTTGAAGTTGTAAAAAAATGTAGAAAATAACGGGAAGTGGTAGATGAAAAATAGGAATGGTGCGAATGGCGTCTGTTATGACATAAAGTCGAGAAATGGACGTTAAACGCATTATTATTATTATTATTATTATTATTATTTCTTCCTTCGTGTCCGGACTGAACTAGATAAAAATGGATTAACAACTATTGCTGTGGTTCGGGCATGGTGCCGGTTTCATTTCGTTCGTTGAAGGCATGAAAAATAGATCTATTGTTTAGAAGAGCTCTTTGTGTTTTGTAAATGATAGATGAAGTAGTTGAATCGCCAACTAGTTGACGAACGATTAACGGTTAATTCAACTAGTTCGTTGAATCAACACCCATCACTAATCCACATGCATTAGATATCTCTGCAGCAAGCTAAAGCTCATGGTGTAATTCTCTCCTCCCGTTCGTGGATAAAATCGAAAAATAACTCGCTCTGTAAATAAACAAATAAATACAAACAATAAATAAAATTGCAGCGAAATAGACGGTGGAAACAAAGTTTTAACAAAAACAGCGGTTTCAAAATTCAACCTTGAATTTTTGGTTTGTAGATAAGTTAACCCTTAGCCCGAGATATCAGCCTGTGAAATCTTTACGCTGTTTTCACATACTCCCGTGTAATATAAAATTTTGTCGATTGCAAATGCTAGTAGGTCAAATGCTCTACTTCCCTGCAATTTAACAGTTAAAATGAATTTAAAAATCCAGTTCGTGTGAAAGAGTACACAAAACAATCAAAACAATCACCGATTGCGTCCAATCGACATCCGTAATTCATAATCTCATGACGTAAAGAAATGTTGACGAATATCACGTTTTTTGATTCAATTTTTAGGGCAAAAATATGAGTATTTTGAAATATTTTTTAGCAGCATCCCAAATTTTGTGAAGCTTAGTGCTTAATCACAGCTAATAAAAACAGCAATAAAATAAATCTGGGAAACTGCAGTTCTAAATTTCCTTAGACCATATTTTACGATTTTAAGATTAAGAAGTTATAGCAGTTTCATTCGCGTGAACATCGATTTTGCTTGAAGTTTCCCTATTTGTTTAAGGACGAAATCGAACCGGGAATCAGGTATAAAGTAAAAGAACTCGTACATAATAACTACCTTCATGTTCTAGAAACAGTTACTATTTTTGTAGAATAAATGCACTGTTCACATGACAATATATTAGTGCATAGTACATGGAAAATAAATTTATACTAAAAAAGTTCTATACTTAATTTAAACTCAAATATATGTCATTTCATAGATTCTTTATGAATTAAATTCCAAACGTTTTCTTTTCTTTTTAAGAAAAAGTACTGATAAAAAATATCACAGAATTCAAATATAAGATGACAAGTTCGTAGATTTCATAAATTCTTTATGAATTAAATTCCAAACGTTTTATTTTCTCTTTAAGAAAAAACATCGATAGAAGTATCACAGCATTCACATAATGTGACAAGTTTGTAGAGAAATATCTTTTATATAGCTTCCTAAGAGTCCTTTCATGAGCAAATTTAATCTTTTATATGTTTCATCAAAGAAATGCCCTTTCTACTAATAGTTACCTACTAATTAGGTTACTAGGTGATTTATTTCCATTCTTACATTTCATAGAACTTTAGGTGTATTTGATATATTAGTGTAGTGTAGATCACCCAGTGGAATTTACACTGAAAAGTGCAAATTAAGTTTACCCAAAGTATCAATTTATTCTAGCAAATGTCAAATTCGGGCATCAATCACGTTAGCTACACTACATCACGTTCAGGAACTCGGAATTTACACTTTTAATCCGATACTGAAATACCAAACAGCTTAGTATATCCTACACTTTTGTATAATAAACGCAATAGTGTCAAAAGTGTAATTACTTTTTACTGTACTAGAACACGATACCAAACACACTAATTATTATTAATTTATAAAAAATAAACTACTCGTACACATAGTTACAGTTAACATAGTTACAGTTAACAGAGGAGAAGGAGGCTAATTGTAACATATTTTAAAATTGCAAAAATTAATCATATGCAGATTATAGAAAAGTACCTATTCATTATATTACTGTCTGCCAAGCAATTTTTTTTGTAGACTGTCAAACATATATAACAATAGCTAATAATAATAAGAATAATAGTTTGCTATGACATGAAATAATCCATGTTGCAATTATAATGAGATATTAGAAAAATTTACTGTTCAATTATCTTATATTGAGCATTTGTCCATTTGGAGAGAGATCTGCCCAAGGAACGAAAGCACGTTACTTTTGATCGGCGTGTTTCATTTTTTATTACTGGTACGCAATAATGACAATGAAAAACAAAACAAAACAAAAATCTCTTAAGAAAACTTATGGAATACGAACTCGAACCCTGAATTTAAAATTAATATAGCGATGTAATTAAAAGTTAGCTCAATTTCTTTTTGCATTTTATAAAGCTTAACGACAATAAAGCGGAATTTAAAGCGCACAGTATTAAAAACAAAACAACCTACCCCGTAATTTCGAGCTTCAAGTTTAGACAGTGCATACGACTAAGAGTTCTTTTGTTTTCAACAAACAATACATATATACCTACCAATGTTCGCTATATAAAAACGTATAAAAGTAAAAGTTTTATAGTAGATTTTTGTCTTGTTAGATCTATGGTCTACTGTAAACTGTACTATGAAAGAACCATTGAGTTATACGCATGCTATATAGTCAAAGACAGTGTACTTAGTTGTTTCTGCTTGCAGTACAGCAAATCAGAGAAGTTGCACTATTTCGAAGTTATACTTCTTATGGCACGCTGAGAGTAAAATTTTAGCAAGCAACGGAAGCCGCGTGCACAGCAAACGAAAATTCGAAAGTATCAAGTTGGCCGCGCTAACAAAAGTGCTAAGTTGGCCGCACTAACGAAAATTCGAAAGTATGAAGCTGCTCATAAGAGACACTGACTCAAATGGCAGATGCACGAAATCAATGCACTTTCTGCCAGCTGGAAACTATATAATAATATACTAGACGACTGTTACCGTCACATGATGCATTTGAAAAAAAAATATTTTCTAATAGAAAACAGTATCACGGGTAATTGGAATAATGAAAATAAATCAATTTAAACACTCATTGATTGCAACGTTTCGTCTTTTCTTTAATTAAGACATTTTCAAGCTCTAAAAATTTTTTACAAAAATTAACATTCATATAATAAAAATATTAAATAATTTACTAAAAAGAAACAATGGTGTGACTAACCTCAATATATAATATATTAATATAAATAAAATAAAATAAAGAACATAATATTTTCTACAATTTTCAATTTTTATAATTGTTTTTTGTAATGCCAAATTGCATATTATATCATAGTTTAACTACCATTTAAGCATATTGAGGTTAGTCACACCATTGTTTCTTTTTAGTAAATTATTTAATCCATATAACATATATATAACATATATATAACATATATCTGGAATTGAACTTTAAAGATGAATTATTTTCTAATTTTCCCCTCAAAATCGGAATTCGTTTATTTATGCTATACGTCCGTGTTTGGGTCATCGAAAAAAATAAGCCGTGAGAGACGAACGGACAGACACGAGAGTGATCCTATAAGAGTTCCGTTTTTTTATCGGATGTACGGAACCCTAAAAATAGCAAAAATGAAAAACTCATATATTTTTCAAATGTAAAGCCTTTATAGAAAATAATGCACACACAAACAAATTTCTGTATCTCTTTTGGTTTTATAGGCATTTGAAGATTTTTTTATGAATTTTGGACACAACTTCTAAACCAGAACAGATGCAGACGTTTGCTTGTGCTCATTGAAATTAGCTTATCTTTTTGTACAAGTCCATTCAGTTTGAAAAATTCGGAAAGATTTACGAAGTAAAAAAAAAAAAAAAATGCACAACAGAAAAATCGAAATCTGGCATACATTTTTCAAATTGTAGAGCTTTGTAGAAAAAATACGTCAATTCGAATGAGCACAAGTAAAGTTACATATCACTTTTGGTTTAGAAATTGAGTAATTTTGTATTTGTCTAACAGGTGAAATTAACCTAAGAATATCCCGATATTACTGATGAGATCGGCCAGTTGCATTGACTTGCTATATAGTATGAGAGCAGGACAATAAGACGGGAACTGTAAGACGAGTACGGGTGGCCGTATGCCGATAATAATCAAGACCGGGCGACGGCATCTGCAAGCCTCGTTTGTCCATCAGCTGGTGCCGGCGTCGCCGCCGACCACCTCTTTCTCAATCTGATAGCGTCGTCGAATGAAAAACGTCTTATCCTGCTTCATCGCAACCGCCGCCCCCGCCTACCTATCCCTTATGCACACTATCTACTCCACAGCTATTCACGCAATCTGCCCGCACCCATTATTTATCTTGAGACAACGTTTGTTATATATTGGACATTATTTTCAAGAAAGCAGAGACTTGTTGTGAAAAAAGCGCATTGTACTATCAATGAAAAAGCTCTTTAATCCGTTATAACCATGCATGCGAAATTGGAATTCAGTAACCCAGTCCGGCTTCGCCCGAGTTCGCAAACTTCCTGTTCCGGATACTTTTTTATAGAATATTATTATGCCCAACAAATCTTTAACAGATTTCATAACGATTTAGGAAGCGATAATAAATTGTGTAAAAAACCCGGGTCGCAGTGCCAAAACCCTGCCGACAATATAGTGTATTTGCTTGTATAGGGCCGTGTGGTTTTATAATTTTATTATGTGAAATTAAGTTTGTTTTTGGGCAAAATAAAAAATTTAACCCCTTAATACACCCCTTAAAATAACATTTTTTTTCTTAATTGTAATATTATTATCAATCTAACGTCTACACCGAATTAAATACACCTTTCAATAAATAAGTCACTATCTGCAAACTAGTGTTTTCATAAAATTTGTAAATCCGGTCCTGTTGGGCCGATTTTATTAAAATTGTGGGGACACTTTTTAATCACTACCAGAGGGTTAAATTTCAATTTTGAAACGATTCGAAGAATTTTTTCGGTATTTTGGGGCCCAAAAACAGTTTTCAACCCCTAAAAACTACCCTTAAAATAGCCCGATTAGGCCCATTTTAAATAGGCTTCTTGCGGTGATAGGTTTCAACACGTGGCCCAAATTTCGTTGAAATCAATTAACTCTTTCGAAAGTTATCGCGCGTACACACATATATATATATATATATATATATATATATATATATATATATATATATATATATATATATATATATATATATACTTATATATATATATATATATATATATATACGTATATAAATATATATATAAATATATATATATATATATATATATATATATACATATAAACATTTTTAAAAATGGTGCCAAAGTGTTTAGGAGGTTATGAAACGTCGAGAAATTTTGGTCCGACCCCTAGGTCCCGCCATCCGACCGACGCCAATAGTGTATGTTGCCATATGGCAAATAAACTAAAAAGAATGCATAAAATTCGTAAAATTAATGGCGTTGATTTTTGTCGAAAATCCATAAACCACACATTTCTATTCCGCTCAGTGGCGGCGCATGAAGGAATCAACTTTAAAAATATTAAATACCAAGCGGATCAAATTATGTATTTTTATAAGCACTTTTTATCCTCTATTGGACAGTGATTTCCTTTTTAATGCGGTAACAAAAAAGAAATGAGTCCAATAATGTTCTCATCGAATTTGAATCATTTGGAGATGTGTCCGGAAGCATTTCGTTGGTGAGATGTTTTATTTAGATTGTTTACTAACTTCCCAGTCTATAGGGAATTTATTGAAATGGGTCCGATAATAATAAAAAAAAAAAATTTTTACAATATATTTATAATTTCTAAGCAAAAATAAAGCATCCCAACATAATTTTGAAAAAAAATCTGTGTGTGTGTATGTAAGTACGTACGCAGTGATTTTTTTCATCTCTATTATCTCTGTGAATAAAAAATGATACCGACTTCGTTATATAATGCCAATCGTCGCGTATTACCACAGATAAGAGTTAATTACATTATAAATAACTTTGGTCCAATATCAACATGAATTTAATTTTAATATTAACAAAATGTATTGATATAATTTATTATAATTAATTGTACCGCAGTCTGATCAAATATGTAAAAATATACTTGCTTTTGATCATATTTGTTGAAATATTTAGTTTTATCTAGTTTCTATATGAATTCAAAATTAGTTAATATATTTTTAATTATTTAGCAGACAATACATTTGCGGGCATAAAGCAAAACTGTTTATGTCGAAACCACTATCAATCTAAAATAAAGGATACATAAAAAATAAAATTTAAATTTTAAAAAACCTCCGACACAAAAAAACCTATAAAAAGTTAAAAAATAAAATTTCTGGGTTGGTCCTTTAACTTTAATATTTAAACACTTAATTAGTAATATTTTGTGATCCAAACGTCCTCGCGTCGGGGGACCTAGACAGAGTACTTATATTAAGCTCCTTTGTATTCTTTTATTTTATTTATTTAGCGGTCCCCCGACACGACGACGTTTGAATCACAAAATATTACTATTTAAGTATTTAAATATTAAAGTTAAAGGACCAGGCCCAGAAATTTTATTTTTGAACTTTTTATAGGTTTTTTTGTGTCGGGGGTTTTTTAAATTTTTAATTTGATTTTTATTTTAAAAATTTTAGACTTAGTTCCAAACAAAATACCCGTTATGCGGCTAAGATCCGTACCACAGCGAAGAAAAGAGCTGATGACTTTGAAACGGCTGGACCGATTTTGATAAAATATGTCTAAAAACCACCGCTAAAAAACCTGCTTTCATATAAAAAAAATCGCATCCAAATCGGTTCACCCGTTTAAGAGCTACAGTGCCACAGACAGACAGACACACACACACACACACACTTAGCGGTCAAACTTATAACACCCCTGTTTTTGCGTCGGGGGTTAAAAATACTATGTATTAGAACTTTAAATGCAACCGACATGAACAAAAAATAGTTCTGTGTCGATTGTGAAAAAAAGATGTCCACTGTTTACATCCTCCCGATCTTATTTTTGAGCCTTGAGACACTACTTTAATCTCAAATTAAAGGAATCGTCTAGGCACGGTATAGTGTACTTCTTAAAAATATTGGAAAACTTTTAGCTGACGTAATTCAGCAGACCGTTGTATGGTTTGAACTTAATTTAATTTTAATTTGTCCAGTAGTACCTCAAGAGAAACACATTAACTTTAATGCGACGTAAAAATATCTATCCTCTGATCAAAAATACGATCGAGAACGTGTGGTAGACTTTTAGTCGAGAGAGTACGGACTACGATCGTCCTAAGTAACCCAGCGTGAGGTACTGTTTTAACACAGAAGTTCAATTTAAATAGAATACACTTGACTTTGTCCGGAATAAACATCGAGTTGAAGTTTAACCGGAACTTAAAATTCAAGTTAAAGCAATGTATTACATTCAAACTTTTAAAAGTTATTCTTTTTCTATGTAATCTTAAAATATTTGAAAATTTTGATAAAACATTCTACTTTTAAATGTTTACCAAGTTTTCATTCTATTGTCTCTTTATTTTTAGTTATTTTTTGCACCATCCACATCTAATGTAACTTTGTAAACGCTCAACGTATGTTAGCAATTCTAACAGTAGAAACTGTTTAAGCGGCTATTTAGGTGAAATACACCTTTCTTTTAGATCGTTTCCCTAAAAAGTATTTTTTATACATCTAATAAATATAATAAAATATACATTTGGTAATTAATTCAAATTTTAGTAAAATAGCAATTTATACTACGCAATCACAGCAAATGAAACGAAACACGAAATAAATGTAGTTTACAGCAGTATACACACTAGAACGAAAAACTTCCCAGGCGAATGTAAAAAATGCACTTGTGATGGTCGGTGCTATGGCAACCATGACGTCAGCACGGTCAGTCATCTAGTAAAGTATTGCAGTCTGTTAGACTGGCCCTTATTTGTATAAGCCAATTTTTTTTCAAATTTTGTGAGTTGCTACCCCCTGAAATGGTTCTTTATATTAAAAAAATGATTAGCTTAAAATTTTAGCTTTATTTATACAGTTTAAGTCGTGCCGAAAACGCAGAGAACTTTGAAAATACGTTACGTAGAAAGCAAATTCCGAAACTACATAACTTTGTGCTTAAGGTATTAAAAATTAACTTTTCCTATGGATCTGGACAAATCAATTCTCCTGTTAAACACATCTTAGGGCTTCTTTTAGAAAGAAATTGGTTGGTGTTAAGTCAAAGACAAAGTTACGCACTCGCACTACGGAACGTAATGCTAATGATAACCGATAACCGTTACAGCGTTTTCGGCACGGGATAATTTTAATCATTTGAGCTGAAATTTTCAGAGAATAATTTTTTCAATGTAAAGAACCATTTCAAAGGTTATACCTATAAAATATCAACAACGAATCCGATCAGCGACATCGTATATATAATTTCATTCTTAACAAAATCGTCTCACTTAATTAATGAACGCATGATAAACTCAGAAACTGTTCAATCGATTTTATGCAGTTTTCACGAATACCGAGATAAAATGCGTGGGGAGGTTTTAGGTTATACTTATTAGTGTATTTGCCATATGGCAACATACACTATTGGCGTCGGTCGGATGGCGGGACCTAGGGGTCGGGCCAAAATTTCTCGACGTTTCATAACCTCCTAAACACTTTGGCACCATTTTTGAAAATGTGTATATATATACTTATATATATATATATATATATATATATATATATATATATATATATATATATATATATATATATATATATATATATATATATATATATATATATATATATATATATATATGTGTGTGTTCGGGCAATAACTTTCGAAAGACTTAATTGATTTTAACGTAATTTGGTCCACGTATTGAAATTCATCATCGCCAGAAGCCTATTTAAAATGGGCGTAATCGGGCAATTTTAAGGGTAGTTTTTAGGGGTTGAAAAATGTTTTTGGGCCCCAAAATACCAAAAAATTCTCAGAATCGTTTCAAAATTGACATTTAACCCGTTAATAGCAATTAAAAAGTGTCCCTAAAATTTTAATAAAATCGGCCCAACAGGACTTATTTATTCAAAGGTGTATTTAATTCGGTGTAGACATTAGATTGATAATAATATTGCAGTTAAGAAAAAAAATGTTATTTTAAGGGGTGTATTAAGGAGTCAAATTTTTTAATTTGCCCAAAAACCAACTTAAGTTTGCATAATAAAGCCACACTGCTTGTATAAGCAAATACACTTTATTGTCGGCAGGGTTTTGGCACTGCGACCAGGGTTTTTTAATTATGCTATTATTACAAGTGGCTGTTACGTCCGATAAATATACGACATCGGTTTATATTAACACTGAATGTAAAGTGTTTGATCCACATGCCAAGAAAAACTACAAGAACCAATTTCAGTTGATATACTATATATGTGAAACTTTAATTACAAGGGAACTAATAAAAAACGTCAGTTAGTTGGCAAAATGGGTAAATAATAAACACACAGAATCGATGAAAGCCGCCATTGTTTGTCTAAATTAATCTCCATATATTTTCTTGTATGTGTGCATTCTAACACGTTCATTTATGTGAAAATTCGTATACAACTGCAACTACAAGACAAAAATGCTTACGAACACATGTTTAAACAATTTCAGTAGTTTGTTCTAGGAATCAAAACTCTTCTTTTTCGTATTTGTTTCCGTTACACTTTTATCCATATCCGATTCGAATCACACTTAAATATACCTTGCTTAAAGAAGTTTCACTTCAACAAAGAAGTCACGAGATTAAATAAAATTATTTCGCTACTTTTTTACTAAATATATGCATATAATTCTGAAGAACTTTTAGTTTTTCTTGCATCAATTGATTGTTCTACAGAAAAACGAAGTAAAATTTAATAAGTACATGAAAATAAAACAAGGTCGTTCGGCGTATTTGACTATAACCTTAAATTTAAAAAACCCGGGTCGCAGTGCCAAAACCCTGCCGACAATATAGTGTATTTGCTTATACAGGCAGTGTGGCTTTATTACACGAACTTAGGTTGGTTTTTGGGCGAAATTAAAAATTTGACTCCTTAATACACCCCTTAAAATAACATTTTTTTTCTTAACTGCAATATTATTATCAATCTAACGTCTACACCAAATTAAATACAGCCTTCAATAAATAAGTCACTATCTACAAATTAGTGTTTTCAAAAAATTTGTAAGTCCGATCCTGTTGGGCCGATTTTATTGAAATTTTAGGGACACTTTTTAATTACTACTAACGGGTTAAATGTCAATTTTGAAACGATTCTGAGAATTTTTAAAATGGCCCGATTACGCCCATTTTAAATAGGCTTCTTGCGATGATGGATTTAAGCACGTGGACCAAATTTAGTTAAAATCAATTAACTCTTTCGAAAGTTATTACCCGCACACATATATATATATATACGTATATATATATATAAACATTTTTAAAAATGGTGCCAAAGTGTTTAGGAGGCTATGAAAAACGTCGAGAAATTTTGGTCCGACACCTAGGTCCCGCCATCCGACCGATGCCAATAGTGTATGTTGCCATATGGCAAATACACTAAAAAACCGAACGCGTGTAAATCTCGCGTATATCTGAAGTGAAACTTCATAGGTAAATATTTGGATAAAATGTGTAAACACTAATATATGTAGGTTCAGATCTTTACTATATACATAATGCATGTAATTAATTTTATCTATATACTATTATAATAACAATAATAATAATATTGCGTTTAACGTCTGTTTCTCGACTTTATGTCATAACAGACTATACTATTATACTCTAGATGTTCCGTTATTCAGCCCTGCGCCTAGGCAGGAGTCGGCAACCTGCGGCCCGCATGCGGCCCTTTGCAACTTTTTGCGCGGCCCGCCAAAGCACCAATATAATTTTAGCAAATGAATAAAATGACAGATAAACTATTTTCCTTAATATTTTCTATATTTTATATTTAAATATTTATACATATGTAATTGGAATAGTATTTTCTTTATTTTTCCCTTTTAAGAATTGTAAAATTTTTGTTCTTTGACATTATTGTTATTATAGTCAATAAAAAAAATTTTTTTTCTATATTTAGTTTTAATAATATTTATACTCGTATATGATATAAAAGCACTATTTAAGTTACATTTGAATGTGCGGCCCGCATAAAAAAAATATTTTGAAAATTGCACGCCGTCCGAAAAAGGTTGCTGACCCCTGCCCGAGGGTACTATTTCTACAATCCGAACAGCAAGGGGTGTGTCGATTGGCTTTCCCTCTCAAGTCACTACCTAGCAGACAATTTTATCGGTTTCTCGCTAATAGTTGATTTTAATATCTCCACTTCTTACGGTGTCGTTTTTTATTGTTTTTTTTTTTTTCATTATACACTTGAAATTAGTCTCTTATCGCAACTAAAAAAAATTATATCAAAAAATGTATCTGAAGCTACACAAAACATAATTATAAAAATCAATATAAGCTGTTTTGCATTATTGTCACAGATATTATAATAATAACGTGTATGTGTTCACAGCATATAACCATTGTAAACAGGTATAAAAGCTGTATTGTGAACGAAATAATAAATGATGTTGTTTAATATTGTGTGAACTGAGAGCGGAAATGAAATGTGACAATTACAATAAAGTTGTTGTTGTGTTTATGTTGCTTGCTGCGCGATCGTAAAT
Organism: Venustoraphidia nigricollis; assembly: GCA_034508555.1. Classification (NCBI taxonomy): domain Eukaryota; kingdom Metazoa; phylum Arthropoda; class Insecta; order Raphidioptera; family Raphidiidae; genus Venustoraphidia; species Venustoraphidia nigricollis. Next base: position 344,197 of record JAVRKA010000070.1, read on the forward strand.
ATTGCGTCCACTCTAAAAGGATTCGATAAAACGTCAAACCGGGAATGGAACTCGTTTGTCTGCCGCACAAGCCTCTTTGCCACTCTACATTACCGGCAGTCGACTCAAGTTTTTAAACTCACCTCAAACTCATCGTATTATTTTTTTTGTCTCAAGGTCCCAAATATTTGTAAGACTGGCAGGTCCGAAGAGGCCTACTAGAAAAATCATGCAACTTCCAAATTTGTTCAGGAATTTGCAAGGTTTTTTGGAGATAAGAAATTTAGTCCGTAATAGAAATTGGATGTTTGATTTTTCTAATGTTTTGAGAAAAATCGAACGTGTTCATATTTAGTTTTCACCGATTTTCAGGAAAACCATAAACCGCACTTAAAAATTACAAGAGGCAAAATCTAATGATTTTTAAATTTCTTATCACCGCGACCGTGACAACTCAAATTAGAATGTTTTCCTTTTTTATGGAACGGAAACCAATTCTGCACAAAATTCCAATGCAATAGTATCCTAAAGTCGAAAATTCGATTAAAAATTTAGTAAATAATCTGGTGATGTTTAGAAACTCGCAATAACAGTAGCTACTACTTGCATCTTTCTCTTTCTATACGATTGGCAAGTCCGTTTGTTGGACTACAGGACGACGAGTCGCTTTTATTGGAAATAAATGTTAAAATGACTCGCTCATTTCTAATTCATTTATTCAGCGACAAATGTTAAAATTTTGTCACTTTGCCTTCACCAAATACATATATTTTAAAACAGAATTGTGATATTGAAAACATTGAAATTATGTAGTTATTTAATAAAGAGAGAAGTAAATTCAAAGCCTTTAAAATGAATATTTTTATTACTGTATATAATAAAATATTTCCTTCTTCTTTTTATATGCTAATTTAACTTTCAGAGTTAACATATAATGCTATTAAAGTGATATTGAATGGATTTTTTTTATTATGCAGAACGAAAATATGCATCAAGTCGAACAAAAATCTGAAATCTGAGATACACAGAACGATTCGTTCAAGGGCAGCAATTTATTAATCAGCTAAAGTATTTAAAAAAATCAAGCCTCACGTACAGGAAAAAAATTGCATTTTGAGTTTTCATTTTTACACCGAGAAATTACTTTACTGTGCTCATTTTCAGTTCTTATTTTCACAGTACTAAGTCTTATTATAGTACTATTAGACAAATGAAAAATTTTGCTTTTTATTTTGCCATGGAATGACGCAGTTATTGCGATTATTTTTATATGGGTATAATCTTCACAGAATATTTGAAAATAGTACCTACTGTACTATAATTATGAAAATATTTATGTGATGAATGCATAGAAGCATTCTCTATCGAATCTTGTAAATTTTATTGCAATAATATGTATTATGTCAATGTGAAGTAAATCTCACATTTTGGTTCAATCTCGTGAAAGAAGTTATATAAACTGGAACTCCTAAAATGAATCGTATGGCTAAAAGACTAACGGGCGATCAGCGTTTGTTAAGATGCAAAAACAACTGTACAGAAGAAAATACAGAAAATAGTTTCACAGAAAAAAGAAAATATGTCTATTGATAACGAAAAAGATATTATATCTGAAGATGGTATCATAAAATAATATAGATTTTATGATAGGCCTGTTTGCACTTTTTATATTTCTAACTTTTAGAGTAGCAGCACAGAAAATAATGTACAGAAGTGTCATTAGCAAATAATAATAATAAAACTTTATTTAAGAACACAAATTAAATCTAACAGCCACTTACATTCTCCCTTTCAGTGATATAAATAAACGCAATAAAAAAGTTTACAAATTACAATAAATAACTTATTTTGGAGTCGCTCTCTTACTTTTGATATGCAGCACAATGACGTTGTTTGCCCATCCTCCCGCAAATTTTTTTCCCCAAAAATGAAATGCAACTTTTCGCACTGCATATGTCTATGATTGGGCCAGTACTTTCTATAATCATGGGCGTGCACAAGGAAGCTACCCATTTCGGATCTGGAAGTTAAATATGGACGTAACTTATTCCGAATTTGTTTTTTAAACAATTACCTACCCAAACAAATTCAAAAGGTGTCGCGGGCAATTTAACTCAATTATTTCACAAGAGAATTTTTCCAGACATTTCCGAATTACAGCAAAGTTAGAATTTTAGAAATGCGCTCCTTCGTGAGTGTCGCTTCTGTGAGTCACCTTCTGTGAAAGCGGCTTTCAAGTCATTGCGCCATATCCGCATCTCTAAATGGACGTAAAAACTTGCAAAGAAAAACACATACAAACGTGCAAAAAGTATATTTCAAATTCTATCAGATCATTACACACAACGATGTATCGAAATTGTATTTTATTGGCCTTTTTTTATTCTTTTGACATGAAAGTTGGCAATATTATTTCCTCATGCAATATATTTCAAGTCTAAATTACTTTTTTACCATAAATAACTCTGTAGAAATAGTAGATATTATGTAGGTAAGTACCATTGATAATTAATTACGTAAGTATTTTATTCCTAATTTTTGAAGATATATTTTTAACGCAGCCTTTGAATTGGCAGTTAACTGGGAAAAAACGAGTGAGCGAGCGTCACGAAAAAAACGCGAACCATATTTGTTATCAAATTCAATCTACCAACTGTGTAGAAAGTTGAGATCCGGTTTTGGTTTAAGTTGAATCTTCTGGAATAGGAATTCCTGTAGCGTAAAGATTCAAATAAGAGCAATATTCAAAACGTGCTATATTTCTAACGTTTCGGCTACTTTTTAGCCATCCTCGGAGAAACTAATGAACAAAACTGGCGTATTTTTACATGATTTGTGCAAAATTTCATTTTAACATATTATGTCACTGAGAGAAAAATCTTAAAATCTACTTTCATTTGCTGTCAAAATTTGAATATATTGTTTATCAATACATAGTAATATGCACAATTGCTTAGCATAATTTTATATTATTTGTTGAATTAAATATATGTTTTTAATGATGTAGAGATTAATTTTAATGTTTTTACAGGAAACAAACGTCTTGAGAAAATTTCTTATCAAAAATTACCAATCGTCTATATAGTATATTTACTGTAACTCACAGATGTCCTCCTTTTTGTTATTGAACCGGATGTTACTTTAGTTTTGAAAGGACTGTACAATTAATCAATCGCTTCGAATTATGTAACATCTCCCGTTTGCAGAACCGCAAACGAAACGCAAAAAAGCGCCCTATTTTAGTGCTTTTTAAATAAATCTTATCTAGAGAGCTTTTAGCACACAAAAAGAATATTCTAGTAAATTTTATTTAAAATAATATTAAATACGAACAATATATATTCGTATAGGCGCCAACTGACATAGATAAATAATTATGTGGGTACCTCAAAAATATTTCAAATGAAGAAGATTATAGACGCTCAACAGTTGAAATAATCAGCTAATATTTTATATGTGTTCATTCTACTTCTATGTAATACAACGAAATAACAACGGGCCATAGACGAAAATAAAAACAAATAAAAGGCCAAATATCACATTACAGACCTTACAGGCAATTTTTTGAAGTTTGACTTCTTTAGCGACGTATGTGTTTGAAAAAAGTAAGAAATCGAGGGGAAGTAGAACTACCAATAAAGAGGATGTTAGTTTGTCTCCTAAATTACATGAAACTGACAAGGACATAAGTTTATAGTGTGTTGCTAAGTAAGTATGTGTAAATATTATTAATTAGTTTCACATAAAAAAAAATTAAACTTGAGAATAATAGTAAAAACTAAAGAAGTTAAACTTCTTATGTGAGCTTATGAGGGTGAGGCTTATTATAATTTTTATTTTTTTTTTTTTGAAAAAAACTTTTGACTACTTGTGAAGATTACCTACATAAGTGATATAGGTATATAATTGTATATTTTTTTAAGTAATTTTTTCTAAGATTTCTTTTAGTTTTTCACCTGTAGGATCTGTAGTGTAATTCTTGGTCTTTCATTGGTCGTTTATCTGAACCCTTTAGCTTTAAAAGTAACGTCGGGTGAGCTGTAAGCGTTTTTAGACGGCGGGAAAGAATTTGAGATAAAAAGTGCAAGAGATATTTGCAAAAGAGAACAAAAAAATGCTGTTTATAGATCCTCACATATTAGAAAGAAAACAGCTAAAAAAGACGACGTGTCTACGGAGAACTGTTCTCAGACTGAAAATAGTTAAATACGATTTCATGTTTCGTTTACACATCAGCGGATTGGGCAATCCGGTGCTCCGGTGCTCTGTACCCGACACGTGTTCGCTCCGGTGAAGTATAAACTACAACATGAAATTACGTTTAACCATTTTCGGCTTGATTCAGTTAAGATATCTGTACCCACAAGACAAAGTGGTTTATGCTGAATTTTTACTTTTATCTCATATGGTGGTATGGGCCTAATTCGATAAAGCAATGAAAGTTTATAAGAACGGAAGTGTGTAAGGGAAAATAAAATCTACGTGTCAAATTTGGCATTGCTATAGTGCCAAGAGACTGAATTACAAAAAATAACTTTTATCTATTTTTGACTACTCAATTTTTTTTATTTTAACCGGCCACGTAGAAGTTCTCATATATTCCATAACGGTATTTTTTTACTTTAGAGTGACAGATATTATAAATTATAGACGTTCGACAACATATTTTATTTTTGAATTGTAGATCACTAAGATCACGTAGATTTTGAAGCGAAAATGTTCCCTTGAAACTAAATCTCTCCTTGTATCCGAACTTTGCAGGCCAAATAATCAGAGACTCTATAGAAAATGTTACAAAAAAAATAGAGCGACATCTTTAACATTTGTCGAGAAACAAAACTAGCTGACTAAATCACTTCTAGTTATTATGATAAGATTTATCAAAATGTTATTTAATTTATTATATATTAGCTGCATTTATATTCGTTTATCAGTTGTACAGAACTCCCGACACGCGAGTTACACTCGCACTTAGCCCGCCTTGATGAATATAATCGAGAACAAGAAGCAAATCCATTTCGGAAAATAATTAATTACTTTTTACTTTGTTCGCATTTGGTCCAGTATTAGGTAGAGGATTATAGTAGATCTATATTGTTCAAAAATAATTGTCAGTGATTCATACATATCTTTCACAATATAATATAAGCGACACAGCGTCTATGCTTTCACATCGTTTCACTGCTTTGCTTCATTAAGCTTGTTAGTAAGCATTGTTAAGTTATAACTAAACGCAGATAAAAAAACCCGGGTCGCAGTGCCAAAACCCTGCCGACAATATAGTGTATTTGCTTGTATAGGGCCGTGTGGTTTTATACTTTTATTATGTGAAATTAAGTTTGTTTTTGGGCAAAATAAAAAATTTAACCCCTTAATACACCCCTTAAAATAACATTTTTTTCTTAATTGTAATATTATTATCAATCTAACGTCTACACCGAATTAAATACACCCTTCAATAAATAAGTCACTACCTGCAAACTAGTGTTTTCATAAAATTTGTAAATCCGGTCCTGTCGGGCCGATTTTATTAAAATTGTGGGGACACTTTTTAATCACTACCAAAGGGTTAAATTTCAATTTTGAAACGATTCGGAGAATTTTTTCGGTATTTTTGGGCCCAAAAACAGTTTTCAACCCCTAAAAACTACCCTTAAAATAGCCCGATTAGGCCCATTTTAAATAGGCTTCTTGCGGTGATGGATTTCAATACGTGGCCCAAATTTCGTTGAAATCAATTAACTCTTTCGAAAGTTATCGCGCGTACACATATATATATATATATATATATATATATATATATATATATATATATATATATATATATACATATATATATAAACATTTTCAAAAATGGTGCCAAAGTGCTTAGGAGGTTATGAAACGTCGAGAAATTTTGGTCCGACCCCTAGGTCCCGCCATCCGACCGACGCCAATAGTGTATGTTGCCATATGGCAAATACACTAAAAATATAAACCAAATTATAACATATTTAAACGACTCTCCATATGGACTTGTGAAGCCGTCTGCTCTTGTAAAGGGTGCATCTCTTTCTCTATTTGCTGCCGTGAGTACAAATCAGTGTCGTCAGGGGTTGGGTAAGTCCTCCCTGTCATTAATCAGCCATCGATCATAGGACAGGAATGTAATAAACACACATGGATAAGGAAATACGCTGGCAAGCAATTTGTATGACTAACTGACAATTATTTTCGCGCCGTACTATATAATTGCCATTGTCTTGAGAAGATAAGTGTAGTTAAAAACTGAAGTCAAAAGACATTGGGTATCATCGAAATGACAATAGCACGATACAATTCCTTTCACTCAAGTAGAAACTGGAAAATGGAAATGAAAGACAATTGAATAATGCCAATCAAATAACACTGATTAAGGTTCTTCTCGCGCACAACCAAATCTCCATTTTGTTTCATTCAACTGTTTCTACGCAACCGTCTATGATAATATACCTACCGTATAGCAGCACAGTCGGTCGCGCAGCAGTCTTCTTTACTGACGTATACCGTGTATTCATTTATTAGACAGTGCGTAGAATTGAAATTAAACCGCGACCAATTAACTCTGCGTAATAAAACGAGTCTTTGTAGCTGACGACGTTACTTTTTGTAGTCACAAGACAAAACAGCCAGCTCTGAATTAAAGTGAAATACCAACGTAACGAAAAAAACGCCGTCATTAAAAGTTAAATGGTTTACAATCATCGCGTAGGATAGCACTACATTTGATTACTTTCAATGATGCACGTATAACAAAAACTAATTATGTAGTTAAAGATTGTATCTTTTATTTGTTTTTGCTTAAATTTTTTACAGAACTAGGGGGCTGTAGAACTTACTATTTAATATTAATTTCAACTTGATATCTTTATCCGTTCCAGAGGAAAAGTGTCTTGACAGAGCCCTCAAAATATAGCCCTGTTACATCATAATTCCTCGTAGAATAAACGCATGGTTTTCGGATTTTTTCCTTTACTTGTGGTATGAGACCTTTCTTCATGCCAAATTTCAAGATTGAGGCACCCCAGGTGATGACGTGGTCACTATAAAAAAATATTTTTTAATTTTTTTATTAATTTGTTATCCGTCTGTTTGTCGATTCATCAAAATCTTTTTTCTCAGAAACGGATCAAATTTGAAATTAATATGCAGTATTAAGGGCTGTAGTAATTAAAAGATAAAAAATCACCTTATTTTGTGACCTATAAGAGTACTTCCAGTTAACCTAGAATCTTAAAATTTAGCATCAAGGAAGGTTTGATAGCAGACAGGATAAAATTCCAATATTATCTGGAATTATTACTTGACTAACTTAATTTTTAATAAATTGTCATAACGGTACGAAATCCTCAGGGTGTGAATTCTACTCGCACTTGTCTGTTTTTTTAATGTTTGCATCCTCGTCTTAATATAACTTAAAGTTGCTAGATTTGCCAGTACTGCAATCCAGTGTACCCATGTGCTAGAGAACCCAAAATGGCTGACTGACAGAAAACGATTTTAGGTCTTACATGTTCCCAGAACATATTTATTTTAGGGTGCAATTCAAAAAATGCAGACATGTCATCAATATTTATTTTTGAAGTTACTATTATTTTTTCTTTATAGTTACGGAAACTTTATGTATTTTAACTGAATCGTATGCCCCAAAATGGCGGACGATTGCACTACTTTGACAATCTAGAAACTATTATAACTGTAGATACACCGACATTATATTGAGTAATATAGATACTGCATTTACAAATTAAAGCCGTAATAAAATTACATAACCGTTTTTCATACGCTAATACGTGTTCAGTTTAGTTTTTACGATCTGCGCGCACCAGATCATTAAGTCGATCCAAATTGCTTTCTCTATAAGGATAAAAGAATATGAAAGGAGTCATTATTTTTGTGATCCACAGCGGTGCTGGGTTTATAAACCAGAACGTTTTCATATACAAACAAACAGAACAGAACAAACCTACGTTACACACCGACACACTACATATCTGTGGCCAGCACGCAAAATCACTTAAGCGTCATTTTTCTATTTTTTGCTATTATGACGCGGTTAAATGTCGGGGAAATAACGCTTATGGTCGACAGTTTGACAACTTCTAAAGCTGATTTTTTTCTTTCAAAAAAAATTCCAGCCAATTGGGCGACATGATCATTCCAGCTTCATAAATACTGACATTTGAAATATTATGATAAATGAAATAAAATTTCTGCGGTGACGCAGGTAACGACTATTAGTAAATATTATTAAATTTGCTGTTTGCTGTTCATTTTCATGGTTACATAATAGAGCTTTATATGTAAAAAAAAAACCCGGGTCGCAGTGCCAAAACCCTGCCGACAATATAGTGTATTTGCTAATGCAGACCTTGTGGCTATATTATGTGAATTTAAGGTGATTGTTGGGCAAAATAAAAAAATTAACTCCTTAATACACCCCTTAAAATTACATTTTTTTCTTAATTGCATTATTATTGTCGATCGAACGTCCACACCAAAATTAAAAACACCTTTCAGTAAATAACTCACTATCTGCAAACTAGTGTTTTCAGAAAATTTGTAAATCCGGTCCTGTCGGGGCGAATTTATTAAAATTTTAGGGGCACTTTTTAATTGCTATTAAAGGGTTAAATTTTAATTTTAAAACGATTCTGAGAATTTTTTAGGTATTTTTGGGCCCAAAAACTTTTTTCAACCCCTAAAAACCACCCTTTAAATAACCCGATTGGGCCCATTTTAAATAGGCTTCGTGCGGTGATGAATTCCAGCAAGTGTGCCAAATTTCATTAAAATAAATTTAATCCTTCGAAAGTTATTGCCCGTACACATATATACCTATATATATATATATATATATATATATATATATATATATATATATATATATATATATATATATATATATATATATACATACATATATATATAAACATGTGTTCAGGAGGCTATGAAACGTCGAGAAATTTTGGTTCGACCCCTAGGTCCCGCCATCCGACCGACGCCAATAGTGTATGTTGCCATATGGCAAATACACTAATAACCAAAGCATGCTTGTCAGCTACCTAACTAATATTCATTTTTGACAGATCTTCAGAATATTTCAAAATGTTTCCGAAACTATGAAACTTAGAAAACAATGTTTGTATAAAACTTTCTTGGAAAAATATACAGAATAATAAACCGTTATTACGAGTACGAGTATACCGTCATTATACAAAAAACAATATTATGGCATTTATCTGTTCTGCGCAGACATAAACATAGGACTCTTCATATTTGGATATTAAATATCATCTCAAAATTTGGTTTCAGTCCGCTCATTCATTTGACCTGTATTGTGTTTACAGATTAACAGATCAACAGACAAATCAACAGACTTTTTCCAAAAATAGGTGTTTTGGGTTTATGAGACCTCAAAACGAGAAAATTTTGAAATGCGAATTTTGACCTACATTGGTACCATTCCTCACCGTGGGTTGGAATGGTAATAGTGCATTATGTTACAAGGGTAGAAAATCGGAGACTGCGAATGAGGTTTACGTTTATTCACCAGAGTGCAGCAAGGACGTCAATCAACCAAGTCGCAATCATCAATTTCACCCGAGTAACAACGTAGTACTTATCTAATTTTTTGTAATAAGTGCACTGAAAGAATAGCAAAATAAACACCGTAAATGGATATTATAGGTTAGGCAAATTGTCAAATATAGTTTACAATTATCGCGTAGGATAGCTCCACTTTCACTTACTTTCGACTCGAAAAGAATTTCCCAAAGGACGAAAACACTTACTTTTCGGTCTGCATATGCCCGACTTTCATTTTTCAACACTTCCACTTTCAATGCACTTATCACAAAAACATGTGTTTTACATTCCAGGAACCTAAAGTAGGGAAACTACTGAAAAATTATAAAAAGTTAATTTTCCTTGTGAAGTTGGAAAAAACTATCTGAAAATATTATAGAAAAATAAATATAGAAATATAGAAAAATAAATATTATCCAATAATCTGACATGAGCGTTTTGACTTGTGGCCACAGATATGTAACCGTACAGCACGTAAAATCCATTATATGGTTTATAACAAGAAAATAATAAAAGAAAAACACGGCAACGAAATAAACCCACCTAAGAGAAAATCATAAGTTATGAGCCGTTTATAATGTGTAATGTATAACAAAAGTTATATTCCTCGAAACTGCGATTTTTCATTCAAAACTTATATTGTTTACTGCAGTTAATCGTAATTTATTAAGCAGTATTACTTACAATTAAACAACCACAACTTTTAATTAATTATTAATAAAAAACATCGAAAAAATTAAACTTCGTTCAAAAAGAGCCATTAAAAAGTGTAAAATAATAAATGTTTGAAGTCGGCATCAAAAATACTGTAACTTTTTGTATAAGTCTTCAATATTTTTTGTTCCAATATATATTTTTAACGTGGAGGGAAAGTTTGGTTGAGGAACAGTTGAAAAAAGAAGCTTTACCGATGTTACGTTTCGAAAAATATATTTCCGTCTTCAGGGCCTACGAAAATGTACAAGATTATACAATTGTTTTATTTTACAATAATTACGTATACAATTTTAATAAAATTTTAAATTAAACAAACTGGGTACATACCTCAGGCTAGCCAAAGGGTGGTAAATTGTACTAATCTTAGATACATGATCAGATTCTTTTTGTATAAGTAGTACGTGCATGGACGCTTCGAATAACAAACACATTTTCAAATCTTGGATTTTGACATTGCGCCCAACAAAGATTTAGCCATTAGCAGGTAGATAAAAACATATAGTAATTAAACTTTATTATTTTACACTTTTTAGTGCTTTTTGGAAGGAAGTTCAATTTTTATTTTAAGTTTTTGAATTTTTTTACTTTCTTTGCTTTACACGTTATTAATCGTTTGCGTCCTTAATATTTTGTTACTAAACTAGAAAAAAACCTGCAGATCCGAATTAACACAAATTTAAGTGGGACCACCCTAAAGGTATCATCAAAATCAGTACACAAATGCTGGCGAGATGAGGTAACATATTTTATTAAAAAAACTCCTTTTTGAAGTCAGCTAAATACGACTGAACCGATAAAAAAAATCATTCTGAGAAAAATAACGCCAAAACTTTTGAAATCGGTTAACTCCTCATAAATTCATGGCTGAACAAACATTGAAAAAATATATACATGCTTTTTATGAAGTGGGATAAAAAGAGCTAAATACGAACTACCCAATAGCGGTAGATTTTAGGGAGCGTTTTCAGAAATATTGTCAAACTGTCATATATAATAAATATATGATATACTTATTATGAAGCTATTTTATAGAAGGAACATGTAAAAAATGTAGTATGTATTTTGTTCGTAACGATATATCACTCAAGTGACTATTAACATTCACTAGTCGCGCATGTCACCGCTCGTGATAAGACCTTTCATTATACAAACAAATAATCCACTATTTTATAAGCGCAATTAGAAAAATGTTCTCGAAACGAAACATTTACTACCTTTAAGTTGACTTCGGTAGCATAGAAAAACGTCTTTGCTTATTTTACATCACCTCATTTCGTTTCCTTATAGGCGGCAGACTTTTAACAGTCTACTAATAAATAGGTAAATCCGCCACTGGAACTACCACGCCAGCGTCGTGTGTAGCGACCTTCGGTTGAATTACTCAACACTACCCCGTACATTCTGTACTATCTGTGTTCTTATTTTTCAAAGCTGAAGCATAAGTATTTGCTTGAGGACTACACGAATTGTAGCAACTGAATTCAATGACACAGTATGTAGTTGTCGAGCTAAAGCACGACTACATCGGTACACCTACACAACATAATGAAGTTATATGCTGTACGTAGTACCTCCGCTCGTCACCAGGACGCATGCACATACGCTCGTACCTAACACAGTTTTGCCCGGAGCACTCCGGATAACACAATGTACGACATAAAGATGTGTATAACGAACGAGACGTTCGGGTATTTTTTTTTTCTTTTCTTTTTAGTAGGTACATGTTCTGTGGTTGCATATTTGCATCATTTCACTTACTTTAAACTTATTCTACATGTTGAATCTATTATAAAAATTATTATAATAAACAGAACACCTTGTTTATATAAATATTATAAGAAACGTTGACCATTAAAGATATTCAACATAATAAATATTGTTTTATCTTTGTGTTGAATCCCGCACTGTATCTTATTAAAAAATATTTGTAGTCTCGTCTCAGTAATAAATCAGAATCAAATTTAGGGGTCCCATAAACGTTATTATTAAGCACGCGACCTTCGAATCTTTTCTCTAGCTAAATATTGTCACCTGCACGAAAATGCGTAAAAAGCATTTCTTAAAGATCTAACTACGGAAGAGTTTTAGTCTTAAGCTTTTTTGAAGCTATGCTTCTGGACGCAGGCTTAGAACTTGAACTGCGAAAAAACGAGCGAGCGAGCGTTACGAAACAAAAGCGCACATATACATATTTGTGTTAAGATCATAGCTTAGACAAGACAAGGACCATAGAAACAAAACTGACGGATAGACAGACAGACCAACACGAGAGTGCTTTTATAAAGGTTTTGTTTTTTTCATCGGATGTACGGAAGTTTAAGAAGAAAAATTATTGCAAGATTGAAGGAAGGAATTTGCTAGTATCAAATATTATCAAATCTTCTTACGTAACCCTAGTAACCTTTGTAACTGATCAAAAATCATTAAAATGTAAATTACATTATGTAGAAAATTAAAAATCAATAATTAAATGAATAAAAGAGTTCTTAACTGTATAGTGTACAATCTTTGCGATAAACATTTAACGCAATAAGAAGTTACACTTCAATAATTAATACATAAGAAACAAGTAAATTGAGACACAAATCGCCGTTTGCGGAAAAATCAGTAGAGCTGCCATGTAGTGTCGAGTGGAAAAGGGTCTGAATTAATTAGAAGCAAGGCAATAGCCCGCCATAGTTCTATTAATGAACTCGCTAAATGGTTTTTTATACAGTTCTAACTGTTTATTATGGTCACTGAACGTGTATTTTTATTATACAACTTTTAATTAAATTTTTGTTCTTTTTTGTAGTTTGACTATACACAAACACTACAATGAATCGTTCAAAAGTAAATGTTTTATATTCTATTTTTGCACTTTAATGAAAAGTTAAATAACGTTTTACAGCACTCTCTCTAGTTCAGGAAAATTAGACTTTATAAAAGAAATAATTAAAGGATTATGTTTTTTTTTTTTTGGAAACGAGCTCTTAAGAACTTTAGGAATAAGAACTAAAAAGTTTTCATCGATATCGTTGTCCGAACATCCCTTTTTTAGCGAAAAAGTACCACTGGAACGGACCCGTTTTGAATTTTCCTCACTTACCTTTTAAGCTGCTAGTTGTATGTAAAAATATCATAAGTCAAAAACTGTAGGGCAGATTTTTTTTTTACAAAATACATGTCATATTTTTTTGTTATATTCTTTACTGACTTTTTGAGATAGAAATGTAGAAAAATATTTAACGTATAGTTTTTAAACGAATGCTAATCAGCATTATGTAATGGTTTATGTTATGTAAGCTGCATACATTGATATTGTAAAGATTGTGAGCGGATGCGGTGGCATTCTGTGTCGAGGCGGAGTAGAGTTCACATTGATTGTATTGCTGAATTGAATATATTTCATTTAACAATTGAATATGTGTTCATTCATTGACTTCATCATTTTATATTCCTACAAAAAATTCGCTGCTTATTAGTTGCCTTGGAAACCAATGGCAAAAAACTGGCCAAGTGCGAGTCGAACTCGCATACGAAGGGCTCCGTACCACCGTATAATATAAATTAATTTTATTTTATTTTTATTATTTGTTGTTGTATACACACTAAGGCGCATGAATTCCTGAACTAATAGCTTTTAAGTTATTCCGTCCGATGTAACCACAAGTTTCCTGTTTTCGGATTTTCCTCTCTACTTGTGCTATATTGCTTCTTACCAAATTTCATGATTCTAGGTCAACGAGAGGTACCCTATAGGTTTTAAAAATATGCTACATAAACGGCCGTATCTTTTGATTGTGTTGACTTAAAAGTTTAATTATATCACAGCTCCAAGAGATTACAGACCTGAGTATTTGATATTAATTTCAACTTGATACCTCCACACGTTCCTGAGAAAATGGGTTTCACAGACAAACAGACAAACATTCAGACGGACAATGAAGTGATCTTATAAGAGTTCCTTTCTTTCTTTTGAGATATGGAACGCCAAAAATGAATTAAAAAACTGATTTAGTCTGCGACCGATTTGGTCTTTTATCAAACTATCTATTAAATTCAATTTTTAGTTGAATTTTGTACGGTCGAATCTTGGACTAGAGTAAAGTCAACTTTAAAATCACCTGTTTTCAAATGTATGCTAGCCATCACCTCGTACAGGTGAAAGCTTTTTCTGAGCTCGGCATAATATAATATAATTATTACATCTACACCACGAGCGCTTTTCGCAGACAAATATTTTATTATATAATTATATTCTGTAGACGAATCAGATTAAAATAAAATATGAGCAGAATGGTAAGCTGTGAATACTTAATACCGTATTATTTCTAATAAAAGATATTTACATACAAAGACAAGAAATTTACAAACTCCTAATCTCAATTTTTAGTGAGACAGAAAAACTTGTTCGTACTTTAACTGTGACAAATTTGTATTATCCCCAGAGTGCTGTAGAACAATTCCTTTTATAAATGGTCGACACTGGTTATAACAAATTAAGGTAATACGTCAGATTTTGTTAAAAGCTTCCGTTTATACTCGTATTTCTGTAGGCATAAAACAAAATTGCGTACGTAGAGCTTTTGGTAATTCTACTTTTCACCTTTACTATAACAGGAAAATATTGAATTCAGTTCGAAACGGTTTTAGTGTTTTTGTCATATATGGCACATACACTATTGGCGTCGCTCTTAGTACTGAAGACTGTATATAATTTTATGCAGATGATAAATTGATAAAACAGACACAAAATATTAAAATTTAGAAAAAAATATTATAAGGGTGTCTTAAGGGGGTAAATGTTTTATTTACGTCCCTTAAGCAGGAAGAGCAAAGTCGGCAGAACCGAAATTAAAGACATGCACAATTAAAGGCTAATTAAAGGATAATTAAATGCCCTAATTAGAAATTTTCAGCTCCGCGCATTTTTGCCAAAATTACTGTTCTGCTAGCTCACGCTTGAGCCAGCAGAACATGAGCTAAAAAGTTGTTTAAACAACGGAAAAAGCAATTCCGATAGCACAGTAATTAACGGCTCATTAAAGGCTTCCTAAATACAATAATCGCCGTTTTTAGCTCATATTCTGCTGGCTCAAGCGTGAGCTAGCAGAACAGTAATTTTGACAAAAATGCGAGGAGTCGAAAATTTTGAATTAGGGCATTTAATTAGCCTTTAATGAGCCTTTAAAGGCTATACGATTGGAACACCGATTTTCATAGGTTGAATGGTTTTCCCGCCTTGCTCTGCCGACTCTAATCCCGCGTCGCGACGTTTCGTAATTCCAAAAGAAAAGGAACTGAGCATTTAATCAGCGATTATTGTATTTAGGAAGCCTTTAATGAGCCGTTAATTACTGTGCTATCGGAATTGCTTTTTCCGTTGTTTAAACAACTTTTTAGCTCATGTTCTCCTGGCTTAAGTTTAAGCTAGCAAAACAGTCATTTTTGCAAAAATGCGCGGAGCCGAAAATTTCTAATTAGGACATTTAATTAGCCTTTAATTGTGCATGTATTTAATTTCGGTTCTGTCGACTTTGCTCTTCCTGCTTAAGGGACGTGTTTTATTTTGTCCAAAAACAAACAAACTATTCGTAATTGAACATAAATAATAAAAAAAATGAAAAGGGATTGTTAGCTCATTAGCACAGCCTTACCTATTCCCAATAATTTATATCGTCTACTAAAGCCCTGAGATCGTGCGCTTGTGGAAGCTATACTGTAGTATTATTTAATTAAACATACAACATTAATAATAGAGATAGATGGAAATGATGTATTGCTGGCAAAGTTTATCTCTCGGCAAGGACATTTAACAGGACGCGCAGGGCGACTGTCAGAGCTGAGAGAGCTACATCAAACAGCAGGGACGAACAACGAACACGGAAACACGGAGCTACCATGCAGCATCGTATGCGTCCCCCGTCAGACAGGTCAGTAATGTTCATTGATATGAATATAACTGGATGCATAGACCTATCCCCTGGACTGATCACCAGATACTGAGAGAGACAGAACGTGCGTGCGGCCATCTCTATCCTTGGCTGGCCAGTACTGCGCCAAGAGAAATAGAGATAGACCGCATGTTCGCGCTGTCTCTTTGGCAGGATGAAGGGTCAATTACCTTGGGGAAATAAAATACATTCACAAACAGAAGGGAGGGTTATTGCTTAGAGTGACGAGATGTGACAAGGCTGAAGAGACCTAAAGAAACGTGACGTGCGTAGTTTATCAATTTTGTATTAATTTTTTTCTTAACTTATTTTTTCTTATTTTAATAGAGGGTCCAGCTTTTCTGACGTAATATAAGTTAGGATGGTTGCAGTCTGTTGCAGAAAATGTGACGTAGCGTGACGAAGGGAGGGGTGCCCAAAAAGGTGGTATTTTGAGTGGCGTATCTTATGAATGGTCCCTAGTTAGTGATGAGCAAAATTGGTGTTGGTCTTGCAAAAACGTAAGACCAAGACTCTGTTTACACTAGCAAGACCAAGACGATAAGACCGAGCAAACCAGACCAAAACCAAGACCGAGTAAGCAAGAGCAAGGCCAAAACTGACCCAGTCTTGGTCTTGGTCTTGCTTTGCTCGTCACTATCCCTAGTATCTAACTTAAGATGACTCTAAAGCTCAATTTGTTAAAAAACGATTGTGCGATTAAGTCGCTTGTAGATCATCAGAGACAACTTGTGTGTCATGAACTCGCAAACTCAGTCGCATGATCGCGCTACTCAATTCCATAGATTTTGGTGGACCTGCACTCTTTACGTAAAGATGCGTAAATGCGAAGTGGAACAAAAGTGCGATTAAGTGTCCATGTTGTTGACAAATCACGCGATCAAACAAGACATTCCAAGTAGATAAATCGCGCATTTCCGATATAAAAAATAGCATCTGTGCACTGGACCTTACACAAAATTTATTTTACTTCTATAATTATAAAAATAAGGCACGGTGTTTCCGGGACGTCCCCTGTTCTTCCTAAAACTTACAGAATCTTCATTGAAATACTCAAAGTATAGATTAGCATTTTATGTTCACGCTTTTTAGTGTATTTGCCATATGGCAACATACACTATTGGCGTCGGTCGGATGGCGGGACCTAGGGGTCGGACCAAAATTTCTCGACGTTTCATAACTTCCTAAACACTTTGGCACCATTTTTAAAAATGTTTATATATATGTATATATATATATTTATATATGTATTATGACGCTTTTCGTCTCCCCTATTTTTAAGGGACGGCCACGACTAGCTTAGCTCAGCGGTGCGGGGTACGTGGGTCCCAAATCGCTAGCACGACAGAAAAAAATGCCCAAAACTGGGCTAACAAATCCGACCACCAACCACTAAAAAGATTAAAAAATAACAAGCAGACGCTTTAATAATAACTATTGACACCACACGATTAAAACACAATCTATAGACAACGAATAATGAACACCAGGTGTGGACAATCTAACTGTCGAGGGACTCGATGGAGATAATATTTCATATGCCGACCAAAAGGTAATAAGGGCGCCAGGACTTAAGGGCACAAGATGTCAATCTCAGGAGTCCACCCTGAGACGCCGAGAGTCGACTCAACAGTCAGCAAAAAAACTCTAAACAAGAAAAATCCTAAAAGAAAAAAATCCAGAGAAATCCAGAAAATCCTAAAACACACCACCAAGATCCAATCCATTAACAAACAAATCCAATCCCTAACCAAATCCCAACAAATTCCTCCACAAGTCGCTTATAAATAGTTTGAAACATTTCATTCCATTATTCTAAAAAAAAACCGCGATGTCGTCAACACCGTGGCTATATCGTGAATGCCTTCTGTGCAAGATCATTAAAAAAATACTTCTAATCAGTCGCGATAGACAATCGTGTCCGCACACTACCTCAGTACACACGTCAAACTCGCGGTCGTCCGGCTTGCTATCCCATGCTAACTACAGCGTTCTTATGAATAGTTTAACTTCTTCGTCGCACTCATTAGTGACAAAATTTTGCAACATAATTAGCAGGGATGCAATTTTGATCAGGGGTGTAGCTGAATAAAAAGTAACGACGACAAGCCAAAATTGTAAAACGTTACACTCCCCCTTTCCCTGGTAAAAAAATGCGAACGACGCGAGCATTTTTCACAAAACGGCCGACTAGCATTCCACAGAAACACCAAATTGAACCAATGATTCCAAATTAAGCGACCGACAACCATACAACACCAAATTTCTCTGTTCGATGTTTAGGACACTGATAACTTGTGTGTCCTGGTCCTTGACTATTCCAACACATAAATGACAGTGAACACATATTCATAAAACTCACCACATTCTTCAAAATATCACCCACTTCCGAAAAAGCTCCAAATCGACGAAACACCAAAAGCGCATCAGAATCCGACAAAATGTCAAAAACCAAAACATTCAACATATCTTTTGCGGTTAGGTTAATGTCAAATCGAGACATTATACACAACACAGCGGAACAAAATTTCGATAGCTCTCCTTGTACCGTCCGCAACTCAAAATCAACGGTTGGATCCAAAGACATCAAGACTGGCTGTGAATTATCAAGTTGGACTTCCGACTTGACAATTAGTATGGCATCTGATAGCTGGGGTGGTGTATCCGATTGGACGATAGGAGTGTCAACCAAAACCTCGATCATGTCTGAAGTAGGAGCCACCGCAGAACTGTAATCAATCCGGGGAACGACACAGGAACTAGGGCGCTCAACCGCCAACAGACCTCCCGCGGCAGGCAACACTTCAGCGTCAAGAAAGTCATCCTCTAAGGCTAACACGCAAATCAGACGTTCACTTTTAAAAGCTCGAATCACTTCATCCTCACTATAGATCCTCAACACTCGACCTAACAAATGATTTAAACGGCTTCTAATTTCAACCACCGTAGTTTCAAAAACACCATTTTCTAACAACGCACTAACTGAGGAGAGGCTACTATCGATCTCAGCTCCATCAATATCCAACACAAATGAACTACACTTATAATCGACGTTGCAGCGCTTAACATCGTCCGCTAATAGTCGTCGCAAACACTTTCTCCTTTTAACTTCTACGTTTCCCAAACCAAAACCACGAATCGACAACTCATAATTGACTTCGCTAACTGACAAGACGTCAACATCCATTTCATAAGAAATTTCTATATTGTCCATCGTGAAATCAAATTTTTCCATCAACACAACCCCGTACCAAAATTTCAACAAAAACAAGATAAATAAATAAATAAATTACCAACAACCAACAAAATAATAACAAAAATTTAACAGTCAAATTACCAACAATCCACAACAGCGCAACTCCAAGAAGTCGGCAATACGCACAACAACAGAACCACAAAATTTTACACTATGCACGGCAGTGCAAATCAACCAATCAACACTACGCGCAACAGCGCAAGCCAACAAAATTCACCAATTACGTCTCGATTCTAGCGAGACCAACAAATTACTGACCGAAACAACCAATACGCCTAACAGCGCAAACCGACAAAATTTGCCAATAATTCGCTAATACGTTTCAATTCAGACGAAACCAACAAATTATCGACCAGAACGTAGACCAGCGAAAACGGACCCAAATTGGCTCCAAAAAGACCAACCAAACTCATCAATATGCGCAACAACGCAAATCAACCATTTGCTACTACGCGCAATAGCACAAACCATTCAAGTTCACTAATTACACTCAATTTTAACGAGACCAACCAATTGCCAACCAAAACGCATAAAAGCGCAAGTCGACCGAATATGTCTTCAAAAAGATCAACTAATCGCCACAGAAATATAGCTGACACGCATAACTGCGTAAACCCACCAAAATCACTAGTTATATCCAGCTTCACACTCAGCGACACAAAATCCAAAACAGGATTAAACAAAAAATATCGGGCTCCAAAGTGAGCTCCACAATCATAACAGACTTCACACGTTGACGTCAAACATATCGGGCTCCAAAGTGAGCTCCACCAACTGACGTCAGCAGTAACTGTTATCTACGTTTTTTTTTTTTAAAGTCCTTCATAGCGTGCCATAAAGAATATATCGGGTCCTATATTGGACTCCAAACATATATTGGCTCCACATTCTGAACTCCAAAATGTTTCATGTCATCAGCAAAATATGACAGATTTTCTAAAAAATCGAACCGTAAAAAACAA
The DNA here is from genome assembly GCA_034508555.1 of Venustoraphidia nigricollis. Taxonomy (NCBI): domain Eukaryota; kingdom Metazoa; phylum Arthropoda; class Insecta; order Raphidioptera; family Raphidiidae; genus Venustoraphidia; species Venustoraphidia nigricollis. The sequence continues at coordinate 364,653 of JAVRKA010000070.1, forward strand.
ACATTCAATCCAAAAATTAGCAGATCTTGCTGATAAAGTATCACCAGACAACAAAACCAAGTTAAATATACAATATTTAACTGTATCAAAACATTCACTAAATGTCCATCAACAACCGCTATAGAGCTCAACTAGGATTGAACCGAGCGCAACTTCAAACTGACAAAAATACAGACAAAAAAATTTTTTTATTTCATAAATTTTCAATAAATCATGTCAAATCAACTGTCTCAACCAACACAATTTTCAAAAAATCACCTTTACAAAACTTCAAAAACGCACTCGCAAAATACCAATAATTTTCCGAAAATTATTTGCACCAAGAAATTACAAAATTTATAAATTCAACAAATTCAAATATTCCGAGCCCCACGTTGTCAGGCGCCATTTGTATGACGCTTTTCGTCTCCCCTATTTTTAAGGGACGGCCACGACTAGCTTAGCTCAGCGGTGCGGGGTACGTGGGTCCCAAATCGCTAGCACGACAGAAAAAAATGCCCAAAACTGGGCTAACAAATCCGACCACCAACCACTAAAAAGATTAAAAAATAACAAGCAGACGCTTTAATAATAACTATTGACACCACACGATTAAAACACAATCTATAGACAACGAATAATGAACACCAGGTGTGGACAATCTAACTGTCGAGGGACTCGATGGAGATAATATTTCATATGCCGACCAAAAGGTAATAAGGGCGCCAGGACTTAAGGGCACAAGATGTCAATCTCAGGAGTCCACCCTGAGACGCCGAGAGTCGACTCAACAGTCAGCAAAAAAACTCTAAACAAGAAAAATCCTAAAAGAAAAAAATCCAGAGAAATCCAGAAAATCCTAAAACACACCACCAAGATCCAATCCATTAACAAACAAATCCAATCCCTAACCAAATCCCAACAAATTCCTCCACAAGTCGCTTATAAATAGTTTGAAACATTTCATTCCATTATTCTAAAAAAAAACCGCGATGTCGTCAACACCGTGGCTATATCGTGAATGCCTTCTGTGCAAGATCATTAAAAAAATACTTCTAATCAGTCGCGATAGACAATCGTGTCCGCACACTACCTCAGTACACACGTCAAACTCGCGGTCGTCCGGCTTGCTATCCCATGCTAACTACAGCGTTCTTATGAATAGTTTAACTTCTTCGTCGCACTCATTAGTGACAAAATTTTGCAACATAATTAGCAGGGATGCAATTTTGATCAGGGGTGTAGCTGAATAAAAAGTAACGACGACAAGCCAAAATTGTAAAACGTTACAGTATATATATACGTATATATATATATATATATATATATATATACGTATATATATATATATATATACGTATATATATATATATATATATACGTATATATATATATATATATACGTATATATATATGTGTGCGGGCAATAACTTTCGAAAGAGTTAATTGATTTTAACGAAATTTGGCCCACGTGTTGAAATCCATCACCGCAAGAAGCCTATTTAAAATGGGCGTAATCGGGTCATTTTAAGGGTAGTTTTTAGGGGTTGAAAAATGTTTTTGGGCCCCAAAATACCGAAAAAATTCTCAGAATCGTTTCAAAATTGACATTTAACCCTTTAGTAGTAATTAAAAAGTGTCCCTAAAATTTTAATAAAATCGACCTTACAGGACCGGATTTAAAAATTTTAAGAAAGACTAGTTTGCAGATAGTAAATTATTTACTGAAAGGTGTATATAACTTGGTATAGAGGTTCGATTGATAATAATATTGCAATTAAGAAAAAAAAAATGTTATTTTAAGGGGTGTATTAAGGAGTAAAATTTTTTATTTTTCCCAAAAACCAATTTAAGTTCGCATAATAAAGCCACACTGCCTGCATAAGCAAATACACTATATTGTCGGCAGGGTTTTGACACTGCGACCCGGGTTTTTTTTTTTATTTTATTTATTCCAGATAAAAAAACAAAATCTGGTTTTATCTGGCACACATTATCATGAAAAAAAATCTGTCAACCGGTTTTTATAGTCCAAACGTTATAAGTTGAACACAGCTACGTCACCGACACCAGCAACAATTTTTTTTCAGTCTTTGCCTCAGTGGAGTATAGTGCTATATCAATATTATTTATTTATGTTCAAAAAGATGCCGGGGCGGTCCCATATAATGTTTACTTAAATCGATTGTGTTTTTTCTAATAATCAAATATGGTATGATTGCCGTCAGACTGACGATGTAGCGATGTTTATCTTACAGCGTTTGGCTCTACCTACATATATTCTAATAGGTTATGTTTGACGTGGAAATGTCAAAATTGTAGTTGTAATGCGCATGCGGCGATGACCTTTCTTTGCGTCATCAAGGAGCCTTCAGCGAAGGTATTGAAAATATATTAATTATTTAAATTCTTGTACCGAGCTGGGTAGAGTAGTGGTGACAGCACTAGACTCGCATTCGGGAGGTTCGGGTTCGAATCCCGGCGGGGGCAGATGTGGCTGGGACTTTTTCCTACTGCCTCTCGCCGAGAAACGGTAATTCCTGTACCGGCCGTCTTGATTGAGGTTTTCCATGGTTTCCCTCAATTAATTCCAGATAAATATCGAGATGGTTCCTTATTTGAGGCCATGGCCGATTACCTATCAAACTCCTAGTTCAAAAATTACCTGCCTTATCCTAATTTCCTATAATTCCTTCATTCGCCCATTGCTATTATATAAGTTGAAGTTTTAAAAATGTAGAAAAAAAACGGGAAGTGTGGTAGATGGAAAATAGTAATGGTGCGAATGGCGTCTGTTATGACATAAAGTCGAGAAACGGACGTTAAACACATTATTATTATTATTATTTAAATTCTTGTATGAATCAGAAAAAATATACATCGTCGAAATTTATCAAATTCTGACATGTGGAGCGGTCTCATTCTCTTTATAATTTTATTTATTAGATGTATTGATGCCAAGCATTTACACACTTCCTATCCATATATCAATGGGTCCACCACTCCATCCACTTCCACTTCATATTATGATGCATCCATCACTCATGGTTCTTCATGTGTCACGAGCAATTAATCTACTAATCAGTCATTAAACAACAACAAACCACAGCAAAAAATGATCAAATTAGTGATTTGTCAATATCATTACATATGAGCATTCATCTGAGCCTATTTATTACACAAGGTGTCCTCTTTTTGATATCCTTATAATATGTAAAATTAATGTATAAGTTTCCTATTCCGAAATCATTTCAACAAACACAATGACGTTTAGTTCACTTCAATCATAGACATAGGAATATAGAGATAGAGCATGTACTAGTGTTTTAGACGCGGGGGGTAAAGTAGATTAAGGGACGCGACAAGGAGAGTGATGTCTGCTTGTCATTGGCAGGCGCACTGCGCATGTTTAGTGGCATGAAATTTATGTTGGTAGTATGGTGTAAAAAGAAAATGTCTTTTGTATGCAGCGCAATGCGCCGGCCAATCAAAAATCGACACCATTCTTACTTTGTACCCGTCCCTCAATGGATTACCCCCTTCAGCTGTATACTCCACCCTTATAATTACTGGATCCATGATTTCAATACGTTAATGCTACTTTGACACTGGTCATGTGACATAATCAGGTCACCTGAAATTATGTCACCTGACCAGCCACATGACCGTGTAAACGGCTGATTCATAAGACAGGATCATATGGGTTGAAGTGACATGTGAGTTCAGCTGATTTTAACTTTTCATTCATGTCAGACCGATTCAAGATGGCGGAAAGTAAAATACGATGGTCGGAAGACAATTCTTGTAAATTGATTGAAGCTTTTAAACAATATCAGTGTCTTACTTTTTAAGTTTGATAGAGTATAAAATTTTTATAGTCACATGAGTTATTATGTTCGAGGTATACATCTCCTATAAAAGAGTTCATTTTTACTTCATTTTCACTATAATATATTAAGCATTTTTGTTAGTTTCCTTGTATAATAAACCTCGACTCTATATTAGGTGGCGTATATAAGATGTTACTATTCCTTCCTGCTGTTGTTTTAGACATATTTCTAATGGTAGACTTAGACAGGTTAGATCCTACAGGTTTTTTGAAGTTTAACTTCTGTAGCGACGTATCTATTTAAACAAAGTAAGAAATCGAGGGGAAGTAGAACTGGCAAATAAAGGGGAAGTTAGTTTGTCTTCTAAAGTACACGAAACTGACAAGGACAAGTTTATAGTGTGCTGCTCAGTATGTGTAAATATTACTAATTAGTTTCATATAAAAAAAAACATAAAATTTGGGAATAATATTAAAAACTAAACAAGTTAGTGTTAAATGGGTCATTTTACGACCGCTATAAACAGGAATGAATAAAATGCTATTTTATAAGGGGGTGTAAAAAAACTCCTACTTATTTTGTCATTTAAAAGAATTGTTATAAACAATATTATTGCCAACCAATGCTGCTATTCTGTAAGATCAAAGTTCGAATTTACAGCCTTGTTAAATTTTTGTCACTTTCTAACAAAAACATTAGGCTCAAAAACTAAACATATAAATTTTCCCTACGAACTTAAGGGGTTATATACAAAGTTGGGGCTTGAAAAATCGAAAATTTTTTTTGCATATTCTGAAAATACATACTTACTTTCGAAAATATCTGTGCAATATTTCATCCAGATCGGATCACTGGTTTTCAAGTTTTGTAAGTTTGACTGAACAAATGTTTTGCACGAATGAAGTTGACACAAAACTTTAAACGCGATTATCTCGGAATGCGTTTTTTTCAAAAGTACTGTTGCGGTGAACGTGATATCTTAAAAACTTTTCAACCGATTTTCAAACTTTTTTTTTAAATATTCGTATTTAAGATCTCGTGTACCTGAACGATTCATTTTTCATCCGAAAATTTTTATTTTTTTGCAATGAATTTTTTATTGAAATTTTGACCACTAAAAAATCGATTTTTCCTGTCAACTTGGTTTTTTTTATTGAAAAAAAAATTTTTGGGAAACCGAATAGCTCAAGTACACCACAATACATTTTTCTTAAATATTTTTTTTTACTTTTTTGATTTCGGTTGAGCAGTTCCCCTTGGAGAATGTTCACCGCAAGCCTCTGCAAAAAAAAAGCGCTGCGGGGCATGGGCCATAACTCCGACAATTTTCAAAATTTTTTCGAAACTCAAACTGTTTTTATTTCTTCGATAGTACTACTAGAACACTGTGTTTTGCTTTTTCCGATAAAATTTGCATAAAACCCTTTTAAAAAATCACGAACTTAGCTCACTTTTTCGCCCCAACTTTGTATATAACCCCTTAACATATAAAGCCCTACAAATTGAATATATTACAGCGCTGTAAATTATAAGAATGGCACAATAAGTACCTGAATACCTGCAATGCGCATCTAAGTTTCAAATATTAAGCTACGTTACCTACAAATAAAACAAAAATGAGACACCCGTACATTATATGATAGCTAACCAGCGCAGTAAATAAATCACTTGCAAAAGTTGATTTATCGATTTTCAATTGATAAGTTCCTACTATTAAACCACTTCACAAAGTGAACATCGTGTAATGACTCTACGTCAATTGCGTTTATTGTTAATGTCTACTTCATCGACTAGTGATAAATAGAGAAACTGCAACGAAAATAATATCAGATTCCGAACTCCATTTTTAATCAAACTTTAAAATAATTTTTAAAAAATCGGTTAAGTACAAAATATACTTAAACAATTAGTGTTCCGTTTCAATCCCCTACTTATTTCGGTTCTGCAATAATTAAATTAAATTGTTTATAGCAATAATTGATCGCACTAGATTTTTTTTAATCATGATAATTTTCGTTCACCTAATTTTCAATGTCTATGATTTTATTTAGATTTTTATAAGCGATCCTTTTGGTGATAAGACCTTATTTTTTCCCAAAAAATTTTTTAAAATTTTTTTTAAAAATGCATCCTATGTATTGTTGAATTTAAGCTTACATAAACTTTCAGTTGACATCCTACGCGATGCCCTGAAAAACAATTTCCAATTTATACCCAGAAATTAATAATAATAATAATTTCTTTATTAGGGTTCGGACAACATTAACCCCCAGAATCAAAATACAAATTTTTGCACTCCGTATTTAGATCACCACACTCTTTCTCTGTGCTAAATTTCAAATGTTTACGTCAAATTGTTTCAGAGAGAATCGCCAGTGATAGACGGACACCAAAGTGATTCCATAAATGTTACGTTTAATTTAAGAGTGTGTCTAATGTCCGATCAACCAAAGATCGTCGGTGCGAAAATGAAGTGAAACTACTCCAGTTCTGCAATACCATAATGTGCTGAGGTACATTATTTTACTGCCTCTTCATCACACACTTTTATCATATGCGTTATAATTACCCGCGCACTACTTCGTAGAGTTTGTTTTCGTTTACAATTTATTTTTACATGAAATCACACAAATCTCGTCAGTTACAAGTTCGAACAATCTCATAGGCCCAACGTCACTAACACTTCGCTTAAAGGTGTACCAATGAATCAACAGCATTGCATAATAAACGTCTCAAGTTACCATTCACTATGTCTGAATTACTGAATGTCACAATGTGACAGAGCGTTTTGTATACCGGGTGTTTTTTTCAAAACTTTGAATGGATTTTTATGGATACACCGGTTGAATCAAAAAAAGTTTTAGGCAAAAGTTGTTGGGTTTTGAAGGGGAAATAATTTACACGTAATACCAACCCTCTCCCCCACCCCTCGGCAGGGGGAGGGGGTAACTTTTGTTTTTTAAATGAAAACTCCCGATTTTTATGATTAAATTTTTTTTTGTGTAAAAATGAACAACTTTCGTCTAAAACTTTTTTTAATTTTCCCTGATATTTTTGTGTAAAGTCTTGATAATGTTGATGATAATGATGAGGGGTGGGGGAGTATTCCGAGTTGCCAATTGCATTAAAAATCTCACCAGGTACTTCAATTAAATTATTCTTTATTTTAACATTAAGATAATAAGTTTTCAAAGTGTTCTCCATTCACTGCCATATAATGGAACAATCGATTCAAAGTTTTGAAAAAAACATCCGGTATATAACTTAACACATATTAGCTACAAATTGTCCGTTTATTTTCATGGCATTTTCCCTCAATAAGGGAACCTATGCACATTTTTTGGCTGACGTTCAAACAGGATTCTCGAGTAGTATACGCAGAATCGCTGTTGGAATAACTGACAGACATGTCTGGTTTACGTTTAGAAGCAGACGAACATTTTGGGAATAATATTTTGGTTATGGTACGTAAAAGCAAATTAATTATCAAACTGCAATTTATTTGAACTTTTAATTAAAAGGAATTTCTTGGCAAACAGTTATACGATCTTACGTTTTATTATACAAGCTGATGAACACAACTGGAGTGTGCATATGAAATGTCTAAAACTCCCGCATGCAAGCAAACCAATTCTATTTGTAATGCAGCACAAATCATTTTAAGAACATGCATAGGTACCAACGTACATGCAAAGCAGGTATAGGTAGAATCAGTGTTGCCAAAAATAGTGATCGGTTATTACGAGTGAAAATAGTCCAACCATTCGATAATTAAAATATCTCGAGCAACGTTATCCTCTTATTTTGATGCCACAGTGTGTGCGGGTTTCTGCAAGCGACTTCATCGCGTTAATTTTGATGTTACAGTGTGCGCGCGTATCGTAAAAATTCACTTTCAATTTTTCATAACGCGCCAAAAAAGTATAACTTCGAAAACAACAAATTTAGTCACTTCTTACCACAACAATTTTATTTATCGATGTAGAGTTCGAAAGCTATGCTCTCATCTTCAGCAAGCACAGAACTTTATTGTTTTTTTAGAGTACTTCTAAATACATCTGGCAACACTGAGACATAAGTACTCTACAGGCAATAGATGGAAGCAGATAAATTACCGTGGGTTGCATTAAACATTCTCGACTAGAATGCAAATATAGCGGATAGATGTTATAAAGTAACGTATTCCGTAATAACATGTAAGATAGTGACCGAGATTACAATCTGAACATTTCGCATAAATAGTACGTTGCTTTTGCCGTTCAATGGCTCGCCAAAGATATCTACATAAGTGTTATTTAGTTGGCAATATTCGAATAGAATCAAAAACACTTGGTTAAATCAAATAAATAATTTACATAATCGTAGTACCGTATAACTGCAGTCGTCCTGAAATAGTATTAAACTATTAATTTTCGGAAGATCCCATTGGTATCATAGAGTAGGTACTACTTAGTCTTCTTTTAAATCAACCCCAAATGTAAGTAATGATTTATTAAGCAATTAAATTTAAGACTATAGCTTTAACTATGATCGAGTTATTAAGAACGCCTATCAGTGTAGAACCACAAGAAAAGGATAACTCTGTGAAGGTGTCTTTGATGTGTCTTCCGATGAATGTGACCTTGGTTCCAAATAAAAAATGAAATTCTATTGATTTTCCATACGTGTACCTAATTAATGTATATATTTACGGTTCTGTTCTACTATCATAGCAAGCACAATTTTAAAATTAAATAAAACAGTACCTAGATAAAGTAACTAAATAAAATATCTTATTAAGCACAACGCGTAAGAAATAATTCGCTGTAAACCTTCCAACGCTCGAGACGGTACAGCGCTGGACATTTCAGGATAGAATCTCAGGTTAACCAAGAATGAGTAAAGCTCTTAATAAAGAGTTATACTTCTGCTGATTTATTTATTCTTGTGGTCCAGCCTCGTGCAGCCTTTTTCTAAAAATAAATAATTCTTCCCTACTTTCCTATATGTATGACAAATATAGTAACATACTGTAGTCTGGTGTTAGTGACAATTGGGTTAAACGTTTTTTTTTTTTCAAAATAAAAAAACGTTTTCCAATTAGGTAAAGTCTGTTTTAACATTATTAATATCGATTGACCCATTAATCTGTCCATGATTGCCTACTTTCCAATCAACTGATTTGTTTCATTCGTAAACATAAATATTTGTACAATTGTAAAAGTGGAAATTCATTAAATATTTACTATTCATCAACTGTTATGATATGGTAATTTCAATACATTACAGCAGCTTTCAAACTTTTTCAGTCCACGGGGTTGTTTTTTTTTTTAATAACGCAAATGCCACGAACCTCAATAGGTTGATGTGATTACTAACATTTTAAGGATATCAACGCCCATAGGCTATGTGCATGGTGACATGTATCTTTTTAGAGAAATAATCAAATTATCAGTTACGGCTTAATTCAATACAAATCGTAGATATATTATAAACGTCGTTTGTCATTTACACAACAAGTATGTCTTTTTTTTGTATCTATATTTGTTTGTTTTTTTTAATTTTTGACTCAATACCAATTTTTTCGATTTATAATACAATAATTTAAAACGGGTGTAACAAGTTTTCGTAACCATTTGCATCATTTTCATCTTCGACAGTTCTCGTTATTTTTCTATATTTTTAAACTTCTACTTAATTAATAGCAATGGGCGAATGAAGGGATCATAGGAAATTAGGTAGACAACTTTGTGAGCATAAGTTTGATAGGTAATCGGCCATGGCCTATAATTAGCGACCATTTCGATATTTATTGAAATTAACTGAGGGAAACCATGGACAACCTCAACATGATGGTCAGTACAGGAATTACCGTTTCTCGACGAGAGGCAGTAGGAAAACGCCCTAAGCTACATCTGCCCTGCCGGGACTTTAACCCAGTGTCTCCCAAATGCGAGCCTAATGCTCTCACCTCTACTCTACCCCGTTCGGTTACTAACAGTGATGTGAACCGGTTTTAGAAAAACCTAAAAACCGATAAACACCGGTTTTTGTTTACTAAAACCGATTACTTTTGAACGCGCTTGTGTTTCATTATTCGTGTATCCGAACAACAAAGTCAGACCAATTGTCTTTGCAGCCGTCAGGCAACACTGTTGACAAACTTCACTCAATTTTTATTGTTCTCAAGCGTGTGTATGGTTATTTCTGGCGTTTCTTCAAAAAGTTTTAGTTTGTTATCACGTCAAGTAAAAATGTGAAATGTTTTGTTCTTTTTTTAAAAAGTAACAAAAACCTAAAAATACCGTTTTTTCCTCAAAGTAATTGGTAAAAATAGGTTCTCAAATTTGTAATCGGTTTACATCATTATAGTTAGTAACCAATAATATACTACTGTCATTACATATTCGGTATACTGACTAAAATAACAGAACTATTTCTTTAGAAATGCTATACTTTTTATACCCCGTACTAAGATGTTAATAAATGACAAACTCGAATATTGTATTCCTTTGAAGCAATTCATACAGGACAGATTTATGTATGTATGCGATAGAAATATTTGTTCATTTCAGTATATGTGAAGCAATTTATTAGAAAATATATCTCTACCTCCTACAACCAGTGGTGGCGAAACATTACTGTGTAGGTTGGTAAAATTTGTTTTATTATATGAAAACTTACTATATAATCAGAATTGTTCTACATGGCAAACTACAATATAACGTAACCTTAGCTGAACACGGTTTAGGGCTCTAGGCTAGATAGATTGTAGATTTAAGATACGTTTATAATCTATGTATCTTATTGAAAATCTGCGAGCCGGTATAAATTAACCAACTGATAGCGCTAATTCTCAAAAAATATTGGAATGCAAACTATAGGTACTGAAATGTTTCTCCTGATTCCCTCAGGAGAAATATTCTAGGGTTTGTTTTGCTTAAGGTTGTGTACGAATATTTCCCTTTTATTGATGGAATCATGTACCAGCATGTTAACAGTTAATATTTTACATAAGGTCAGAAAAATATGAATTAAAGAAAAATTAGTCTTCATATTGGGTAATAAACAACACACGACTCACGACACAAGATGTGAACTGTAGGTGTTATAATAATCAAGCTGTTGTACCTGGTTTCATTCAGTCTAACCCCTTCTTCACATCCTCTGAGCTAAGAATTTAGAGATTTTGAATTTTCTTCGTTTTTTTTTTTTGGAGACACAATGACAAATTCCAATGCTCCAGTTTATCTGGAACTTCGTTTTTATTTTCAAACATACAAACTTTCAGCATTGTGCATAATACGGATACTCCAGAATACATGAAAATAGCTCCAGAATCATTGGATATTATTACAATAGAACGTGGGATATTTTGAACAGGGTCAGCGTAATGTAAATGTCTTATTCACGCACAAATTTTATTTTGTTTTCTCTATAACTTTTCTATTTCAAATATCATTATATTTTTCACAGAGCTATAGCGATTATGCCTGTCTTACAAAAAAACTTCACGTTGAAATGAATAGTACCCGCGTTAACAATTAAGGTAGCAGTTCGCGCCGCGACAGAGACAGGAGACGGAGACCGGAGACAGAGACTGGAGACCGAGGCCGTTACTTGACCTTAGGTTTTCTATGTGTGTCAGTTCGCGAGCGAGCCGAGACAGGAGACCGCGACGCGAGACAGAAGACCGCGAGACGGTCTCTACCCCGGACTAGTACTGTCCCGCGTCTCGCTCGAGACGCACGCGCAAAATTGTGAAAAATAACGTCGTTTTCTGATGAAGACACCGATAAATTGATTGAAATGATTAGACAACATCCTGCGTTATTTAATTCTCAACTTGACGCATACAGAGATGAAAATTTGAAGGATAATATTTGGAAAAGCACAATAATAATAATATAATAGCAAGTCATCGTCTTCTTCTTCTTCCAATAGTAACTTCGTAACTGAATGGCTTTCCATTACGCTGTGGATTAATAATTTTCCAGAACACGACACGATTGACTCTAACGACTCAACAAAACTGAGTGAACAGAGATCTTTGGTCTCGGTACACAGCAGACCACCGGAGACGGAGACATTTGTCTCGGTCTCCAGTCTCTGTCTCCGGTCTCGGTCTCCAGTCTCTGTCTCCGGTCTCGGTCTCCTGTCTCTGTCGCGGCGCGAACCGCCACCTTTACAGTGCTGCAGTTAAATTTATCTCCCTTTCTAACAAATTTAACATTACATAAAGTAAAGTGAGACAGATATTTTACAGTGTTGTAAATTCTAACACTGATCGTACAGAATATAGTACCATTAGTTGGGCTAGTTCACATTACAGAGATTAGTCTGGTATAGAATAATTCTCCACTGCACTGCCTGAACACCCATTTTTATTGCAACACATTCCATTAAAGACGAAACTGATAAAATCGGCATGTTTTACAATACAAATCGTGGAAGTGAAAGGTCGAGCGAAAAATTAGAGTTGTTTATGAGTATTTGGATCAATACGAGATTGAGGAAATACATCCATAGATATAGCGGAGCTGAGTTGTGGAAAACTTGGACCAAAAACAATATCGGTATAACGGGTGATATATATCGGTGCTTTGTTCAATCAAGAAATGAGCTTCTGGGCATTAATCAAGAACCCTGCGCTTTCAAGGATGAGAAAACAACAACAAATAGACATTCATTTAAATCAAAACATATTTTTCATGAAAACATTTTCTATTTCAAAATAATGCTTTTCCAGGAATGCAGAACACGACGATACTTCCTGTATCACTATTGTGCGATTCGATCGTTTGTAGAACGTCAGATACAACAACCAACAGTGTAAGCTCGTACACTACTAGTTGAAATACAGAATTGATGTATCGCGAATGCGTAATTGCCGAAAGCAAATAGCACACTTGGTCGCAGTTTCGCGCGACATCATGTCTTGGATTCTGATGGGGCTGCACTTTCTAGTCGCAAGCGCGCGCATGCGAAACAAACACATTGATCGTTAGATCAATCGAAAGTGCGATTAAGCTAAATCGCGCGGCCGAACGAGAAATTGCGAGTAGCTGAGAGATCGTCACATCGCGATACAGTTGCTAAATCTTTCGTTTTCGCAACGAAAAATAGATTCATGTGCGATGGACCATTATATAGAAACAGTTCAGATAGAAACTAGTAGTGATAAGCAAAATTGGTCTTGTTCTTGCAGTCTTAGTCTTGGAATAAAGCTAGATCAAGACCAAATGCGCAAGACTAAAAATTATGACCACTTTTTTCTCTAATGAATAAATTTCGAAAAATAATTAATTACTCTTGATTTTTATTACCATTTGGCATAAGAAAGTTTTGAATTTTCAGTTTAGTACATTAAACTTTAACACTAACAATTTAAAATTTTATCACTCACTAAAAAAATACCCGCATGCAAGAATATTTTCGAAGAAAGTATCTTCTCTTTCCCAATGTCTGGTGAACACATACACTTCAGGTGCAAAAAAACCTTCATCGGAAACTTTTGGTTAAGGCTTCATAACTTTTTTACTATCTATTCAACTCATAGTCGGCAAAAATATAATATTTTTTTTAAATCAAATTTAGATTTTTTTCTTTTTAAATTAGCTTTAAATATATTTTTATTAGTTACACTTTATTTTCTCATAATTTATAACTTAAATATACAAAAAACAAACATATATGCGTATGAGTATGATGCTTAGAAAATTATTAAATAGAGTGTAAATTAATTAATGTGTATTAAATAGTGTAAAGTTTTAAATATACAAGACCAAGATTAGCATTTAACACACAAGAGTAAACCGAGACCAGGATTAATATGCAAGACCAAGTCCAGGACTAAATAAGCAAGACTATAAGACCAAAACTAAAGGAGCCACTCTCTTGCTCTTATTTTTGCTTCGCTCACCACTAGAAACTAAAAAGAACCGATACCAGAAATTTTTAAGAATTTTGTTAGCTGTTATATTTCGACCTGACGCTTTTCGAGTAACAGTTACTCACTAACTCGTTACTGTAATTTCGTCCTATATGCTTTCCTGTACGTGAGTTGATGTGTGGCAACTCGCAACGTGAAAGGAGAGGCAGTCATCGGATAGGTACCCTTTTGTCTATAACGATTTACAACATACATACATACACATTATATGTATTACGCCGTTATAAATATCGGTCCCGTATTAGATCAACCGATCCGTGTGTTCCATTGTGCTTTTCGAACCGTACCTCTGCCATAGAGATATCCAATATATCTGTCACTGCGAGACAAAACGGCTTACGTCGAATGTTTTGTGTATTTTTTGTTTCAAAATAGTATGTTGCTTTGTTATAACCATGGACGATAAGGGTTTGTAAAAGCTTTATATACAACGCTGCGGCTGTAAGTTTCCTAAAGTTTAAGTATCGCAATCCTCTACCTTTTTAGGACGTGAGATTCAATTAAAATATATACAAGTTTTCGTAACTATAAGGACAAAATAATGACAAGTTCAAAAATACGTGTTAATGACAGATAATTAACCATTTTCTTTATACTCGGTCGACAGTATACGTACTTTCGGCTTCGATTTGAAAGCAGAAAACCTAACATTTATGCACTGCTGGAATAACTCACACGCCATCTGTAACAGCGAACCAAAACAGTTTTCTCGTGCACACTAATACTAAAGTACGTACTATCGACTGGGTATAAAGAAAAATACTATACACCACACGGCCAGAAAATTGAAATTCCTGCACTGCGCGACACACGATGTCCGAGGCGAAGTCGAGAGCATCATGTGTCGCGTACTGCAGGACTTTCAGCTTTCTGCTCGTGTGGTGTATACTATTTTTCTTTATACCCGGTCGAAAGTACATACTTTCACCAATATATAAAAAGACTAATTGAGCCATCGAAAACCAGAATGGTCATTAAATTGTCTTTATATTATGATATGAAGTTCCAGTAATATAGTTAAATTTGGTTATAAAATATTGAAATGTTTACGGTGTACATAACTTTAGATAAGATTAACTTAAATATTTATTTTTATAATTTATAGTACAGATAGATAAAGCCCGAGGAAATGTTTTGCCAATAATAGTATCAAAACCCGATTTTTGACTTAGACCATTCTGGTTTTCAATGGCTCAATTACTTTCAGGTGAGCAATGTTGAGGTTACGCTATCTACATCTCTGCTACTACCTATACCAGTGATGACGAACCTATGACAAGCGAGCTCATTTTTGGTGACACGCGTCTTCAAAGATAAAAAATTTCATAATTCAAATATTTGTCTCTCATAACGGGCAGAGTTGGTTATTAATAATAGTATTATTACTTACGTTAATAATAATTAATAATGTAATTAAGTGTCAATGATATATGTAAAACAAGTCTCTAAATGTAAATTGTTGGTTTCATAATTTTGGTTTTTGTATTTTAAATGGCAATAAACAAATAATTAACTTACAAAAATTATAAATATTTCTATTTTTTTTTTAGTTTTTACTTTTGTGATGTCATGAAAATTATGTTTCAATTTTTCAAAATTTTGACACACCGAGCTCAAAAGGTTCACCATACTGGCGAACACGTGTTTTGTGCTGACAAACGGCAGTTTCACGTATCAGTGCGCATGACAAAACTGTTTCGGCCCGCCTATATACAGACGATATGCGAGAAATTCCAGCAGTGCATAAATGTTAGACCTCCTGCTTTTAAATCGAATCAGAAAGTACGTACTTTCGGCATGGTATGAAGAAAAATATCTTTGGCTTATAAAACATCGTTATATACTCAATTTTTACAAAGTTATAGCGATTCTGCCTGTGTCCTAAAAAGCGTTACATGAGTAAGTCAAAGTAAGCGAACACAGCTAAAGTTTTAGGTCACTATGTTAAAAAGTGTAAATGGACGGTTTTGTGTTGCGACCACAGATATATGCAATATAGAATCTACTAAATCACAACGATAATAATCCAAACAAAATATTATATTACGACTGTATATTGTCTTGTTTGTAGCCAAAAACCAAAACATTGTTTATTGCAAATTTTATCAAATCGATGCGATCTATCACAAGCTATACACATTCTCCGTTAAAATTAACAAGAAATGAGGAGTTGGATTTCAAAAACAGTTTTTTTCACATAAACTGGCACTCACTTAATATAATCAATGTTGAGTGGATTTATTCCCTAAGAAATTCATTTTTACTATTTCAATTTCATGTATATTCGTAATTCGAAAAAGTTGAGCAGCCTACAAAAAATTGTTTCTTGAAACCTTATGATCTTATGAAATTACGATTATATTGCTTAAAAAAGTGAGGTTAAATTTAATCCACATTCATCTGTGTATTCAGCGCCGGATTCAACTTTTTGGTGCCTTACAGGTTTTTATAGTGAACGGTGTCCTAGTTTTTTTTTACTACATATATCAATTTGTATAGCTATAAATGAAAATACGTGAAATACAAAATACAGGAAAAACATTGGATTTGTTGATAACGTATATTAATACACGGATCGTTAAATTTTAAAAGAAAATTATTGCATGGGATCTTTTTCATTTTAAATTATGTTTCCAACTCGCCCAAACGTAAATGCATTTGCACTAGCGAGACATTCGTTTGTTTTTGATTGACTAGCAACATATGCTATTTTACCATTCCAATCCACTAGTGGCGAATACCAATAGGTTAAAATTTACTTTTCTAAATTTTACAATATTTTTTCGTTTTAACGTCGTCTGAACCAAAAAAATATATTTTTGGGAAATGTCTGTTAGTCGGTTTGTCTGTGAACATGATACAGGTCAAACGGAGGAGCGGATTGCAACCAAGTTTTGAGAGGAAATTTAATATGTAAATATGAGAAGTTTTATTATTTTTGAGGAAAACGACGCATGCGCAAAAGAGATATATGCTATAATATTGCTTCTTGTATAATGATGGTATATTTTTTTGACGGTTCTATTTATTCTATTTATTTTTACCAAGAAAGCTTCGTAGAAAAATTTTTTTCTAAGCTTCATAGTTTCGAAAATATTCTAGCATAGTCGGATATCATTTTTTTTAACGAAATTTCATCTTATAAAGAAATGACCACGTACACACGACACAGACAGACATCTTTTCAAAAATAGTGTAGTAGGTAGCCTTGAACATAAAAATTTTGATTTAGATTTTCGGCCTGATTATACTAACTTTTCAATGTACTGGGAAGTTATTAATAATATGATACCCCAACTAATCGAGCAACTTCTGGATTGATGCTAGAGTACTGACTAGACCAGCGTTTCCCAAACTTCTTTGACTGCGGCCTGGAACGAAGTTTCCTAAATTTTTCGTAAAAAAACACATTTATTTACAAAACAAATTTTATTTTTTAATAGAAATCAAGTTGTTTGCTTATTTCATACACAAAAATTTACAATTTTTTTCGCGACCCGGCATAATTTTTCTACGAGCGTATATCGGGTCGCGACCCACACTTTGGAAAACGTTGGACTAGACGCTTATATAAAATTATGCTATTTCGTAAACCACAAATGAGATTGTGATATTGTAAGATTAATAACATTTATTATAACCATATATTTTATGATGTCGGTATGTACTTGGTATGTATCATTGTTACACAGATGGTTCAATATTGTTTAAAGCAGTATTTAACTGCAATTTTGCATAACAATTCCCGTTTTAACGCTACACTATGTTTGAGTAACAAATACGCTGTGTTCTAATGCATGACAATAGTTATGTTCACTACCTGACTATTATCAACTGGTTGACTAGAATGCTACCATCAATGCGATACGTAACGTTGTAGTGACGTATTTTGTAAACAACAAACGTGCTATACAAAGATTTGATAGACTTTCGTCAACTAGCTTTCATACAGTAATTAAATAGAGCAAATGGTGCTAAATTATTAGTGCCACTGAATATATTCTTAACCTAGGGTCTTTGAATACCCCTGGAGCTGCAATGTTGATATAATTTTTTAAAAATATTTTTGAAATATTATTCAAACAGTAAAAAATCGTTCAATGCGTGTAGTAAACGCATAAATTAAGGTTCCATAGCTGTTGTACCATTCCAACTCCACAAGCGCGAAGCGATACTATTTTATGTCAAAATTTACTTCTCATAATTGTACAATAGTTTTTTCAGTTTTAAGGTCCGCGAGTTCAAAAAAAAATTTTTTTTGGACAAAGTCCATTCGTCTGTTTATCTATCTGTGAGTACGGTACAAGTCAAACGGCTAGGCTAAATTTTGATAGGATGTTTTACATGTAAATCAAAGCAAACATCTTAATATTTATTACTAGCTGCTACTCAAATTACCGCGCATATTCAACAGAAAATTTATTTTATTTACAAAAATATTTCAAATGTCAGTATTTTACAAGTTGGAATGGTTCTGTCGCCCAGTTGGAATTATTTTCATACAATATTTTCGTTTTTTTTTAACTTTTATAGCAAATTGTAGGGCTCTAAAATTAAATGCCATGTTAAGAAGTCTTTTGGTATTTTAAAAGAGCGTTTTTATTTTTGAAGTTATACTTCTTTTAGCGCGTTGAGAGTAAAATTTTAGCATACAACAAAAGTTGCATGCTCACAGTTAACGAAAATTCGAAAGTATAAAGTTGACCGCGCTAACGAAAACTCGAAATGACAGATGGACGTAATCAATGCACTTTCTGTTATCTGGAAAATATATAATATATACTAGACGACTATAACCTTGAATTACAATAGTCGTTTTAAACGTGATTCAGCGGATAACTCACTGTTTTGTCTATTAAAATAGACAAAACAGTGAGTTACTATCCGCGCATATTCAGGGAAGCCATAGAAATACAAAAACACACGCACAATTTCAACCGAAAAGAAGAAGGTCTGCATCTCAGTAAAACTTGGACACCAGCACTGAGGTACACTAAACTAATGAACCCAACGACCAATCAGAGAAGAGCAAACTACGACCGAGTAGAGAACAACAACTAACGATGCATAAAAGACGAAGGAGCAGCAGTAGTCGACACACTTGCTTGTGAGCAGCCGAGAGGGACACTTCGCCCGATACCACATCGCCTTTGATAATGTCTACCGCAGTTGTAGACGAAACGTCAGGTAGAAATACCAATGGACCACGGCGTACAAGCCCGGAAACCAAGAAGTTTTGTAAGATAGATAGATAGATTTTTTGTATGTATTATTCACACACTTTTTGATTATTTTATTTCAATAAAGTATTTGAATGTATATTAAAAATTAGTTTTCAATCACGTCAAAGAAGTATAACTTCAAACGCGAGTACATAAGTACATGCACCCACATTTTTTGTAAAATCATGACTTCCCATTTATCTGCAATTAGTATTTCGAAGGAAAAATATCTTCTTAAAAAATTGATTGTAAATTTTACAATCTATTGGACTAACGTATATGACGAAATTATAAGATTTCCTAGTGGTTACAGAACCCTAAAAATTAAAACGCGTAAGGCCAGGAGAATATATGAATCAAACAAATCTGCTTTCAAATCACGCAGTATTTACAGGACCCGACTAACCGTTTGGAAGTGCAATGTGCGAGCTCATCCATCAAGCGAGATTCAGTACGTCAACAGCCTAGGCCAAAGCCTAGGCTCTTGACAAATAGAGCAACAAACGGTTTATTTTTCTCATTTACGTACATTTTATAGATACCCGATAGAATAACAATCTATTGTATAAATCAGAATTCTTTTTGGGAAAAAACTAAAATTATGGTTATGAATTTTTTTTATCTAGTTAAAAAAAGCCAGTGTGTTTAGCTTAAAATGGTAGATTGTATAACTATTTGCGTAATGATATTTATTACGCATGAATGTTGATTATGTTAAAAACGAGTTGTATTACTATTACGCACGAGATATAGTAAATGATATTTTTTTAGTACGTGCCATGGATCTAAAAAGCTCGGAAGTTAGATGCAAATGGAGGCTTGCGCAGGTATAGTCGGTTGAAAAACTACAAACTTGCGCTATATTATTATTTTGAATTTTTTAATTTTTCTTTAATCTAAAGGTCTAATTCCTTGCATCCAAAAAACTATTTTTCGTGCTTGTCTATGCAAAACTGTATCTTGATCAATTAACAATTTAAAGAAAAAACTTATTAATAGGTAGCGTTCTGGACTGCACTTTATGGCAGGAAAGCGACAATTGACAAAATAACCAGCGATAACCACTCACCGACGAGCGCACGTTCTGTGCCGGTAACTGGGAGGTGGTGGGAGTCTTCCTTTTCCACAAACCAACCAGGACGGCTCTAAAATATGCATTTGCGACGCTGTTTGTGACTAGCCGCAGAACCTTTTAGAACCGTGGCGCGTATTCACGTATATCCTAAAAAAAATGGTTTTCATTCGACTGGTTGTATATTTATAGCTGTATATTTATAGTTCAATTCTGTAGCGAACGTCATTTCTGATAGGCAGTTTATGAAAATTTGTTTTTTGTATACTTCTAATGATAGCCGATATGTAGTTGTTGAACTGATTAGAACGTGTACTTTTGTTTTTCACTACAGGACTAGTGCGGAACGGATCACTTTACATGCCTGTATACATGAATGTAAATCAGGTAATTTATTGGAGTTAGAGCAAATATTTCAGTGTATTCAAGATTAAAGTGCACCGGATCTTTCTTGAACTAACACAAGAGATTGATAAATTATTTCCCTGTTTTGTTTACGTTTTCCGTAATGCGAAAATGCACAAAACCAGCACGAAAAATATCATAGCACATAATTTATAGGCGCACAGACTATTGATATTTGGACACAAATCGCTTATTCAGTCATCTTGGGTGGAGCGCTATTGCCATCTGTAGAAAACTTTATTGGTGATTACATTACTTTGACGTTTTTTTTAAAATAAGTTAACAAATGCTGACGCTCATATAATGTCAAACCTCATCGAAAATATACTTCATTACGCCCTGGATACACAATTTATTACAATGTACGTAAAAATGAAATAATAAATTTTTATTTATTTTTAACGAAACAAAATTTGTTTAAAATTTCAAACAAGAACTGATTATAAATAATGATGGGCACGATTTGTTTGCGGAGAAAGTTTGCCGATTCGCACAGTGGGTAGATAGAAAAGAAAATGAGAAGTTTAAATTCAGAATGACACCTCGTAAGTGATAAATATGCGTGTCCTGTCTGAAGCATCAATCATGATCGCACCAGTCAACGTTGGAAGAATCCGGAAGAGAAGGAAAGAGAAGAATGTGCACTGTGCCTGTTCCAATGCGTGTGTTTTGTATAAGAGTAGACAGCCTGTGCCCCTACCTGGGCTGCGTTCAAAATAAAACATGTAAACAAATGTGTTAAAAAAAATCTAAATGATGATACAGAAAAAAATGCGGCTTGATAGCCAGTCATATACTTCACACACTTCGTAACTGAAAATGTTCGCAACAAAATAATTCTGTTTTTATATTCTTGTTGGAATAATTAATTATTTATCTACTATAGATCTATTAAAATGATAGATACTTTATTTTTGAACGATTCTTTACAAAATAGTTGCTTTTCATGCCTGTATGGTAGCAAAATAATTCATTTTGCACCAGTGCGTAAAGTAAAATATATTCAATACGATTTTATCACTTCAATAGTAATTTATCTGTCAGTTGCCATTTAAATCCATATGAACAAAAGAGACTACAAATCAGGCGTTTCTTTTGTAAACAATCCAAATCTCAACTGTCAGATATCAAAATATATACTTATTATGACGTGGAAATCAGGTACGTTATAAGAGGTGCGTGAAAACAATTTTATATAAATTTGGTGTCTCATTATTTTATAACGTATGTGATTATTAAAATACGCTATCTGCTCGTTTTACCATAAAATAATAATTCAAGCAGCTGATGCATAACTTAAGTTTTATTAAAGATTTTTTTCTCGAAAACTATAGATTTTAAAACAAAAAAATAGGTTTTATTCTTATTATAACATCTATAATGCATTTATTTGAACATTTGTGTAAATATCTCAGGATCCACTGAACTGATTATATTCAAGATCTAATAAAACCTAAGTTAAATGCTAAATACAACAAAAAACGATGGTTCCGTTTTTTATATATCGAAGGCGAAAAAATTCACCACATCAATCAGAACAAAGTAATCAGTAATACAGTAATTAGAATATAATGTCTTAGGGTAATAAAACATGAATATCGGTTATTATACCAAAACAATACTTCGAACTGAATCCAATATTTCTCTACCATAGTAAAGGTGGAATGTAAAAAACGATTAGAGACACGTTCTCCCACCACCAATTACGGTACTTCCACCACATCTTTTTTTTTAACTTCCCAGAATAGTAAGAAGTTATTATAATAAGTCTGTAAGAAGGCATAAAAAATTTTAACGTATTTTTATGTTTCGAGGTAATTACACTATTTTTGAAAAGAAGTATGTGTTTTTTAATAATAGCGTTTATTGCTTAGCGCAAATGGTCAGAACAGTCTTTGTAGACTGGTCTGCCTTTCTGGCCGGTACATACAATAATATAGTATACAATAAGTTTTTTATTTAATCACGGGAAATTGGACAATTGAATTTTAATATAGATAAACTAAATTAAAAAATTTTGCGACGTTTCGTTAATTTCTTTTAACTTCTTCGGGCAAAACTTTAACTAGTTAACCATAACTTCAATAAAATTTAGATATTTAACAATACATATATATTTAATTCAATAAAATTCAAATAGTAATATTTAAGCGAAATAATTATATCTCTCGTCAAAATAATACAAGTAGACAAAGTAAGACACATACATAAAAATAACACGGTAGAACATACATTCATAAAATTCAAGTTGATTAACTCAGAATAGCACGATATTTATCTGTACCGAGTTGCCTTTTGTACACAAAATTTTTTATTAAAATTTTAATTTTGTTTAAAATATCTGCCAGGTCTGGTGAATAGGACATATCATTTAATATTTTTGAGACTACATATATATGTAGCCCCAAAAATATAACGATTTTGAATAAAAATTATTTCGGATCATATGATCCGAAATAATTTTTATTCAAAATCGTTGAAACAAAGTGACTGAATTTTAAGATTTCTTGAAAAAGATTTGTTCTAGTGGCAAAAATATTTTTATTTTTTTTTTAATGAGTAAAATGTTTATTTTTCTGTGTTATTATTATTACTAATATGCAATGTTGATCAAACTGTGAAGTTGTCTTGTAAAACTTAAGACCGCTTCGCTTGTTTAAACTCGCTATTTGAATATCATTAGCTGCGATATCAGAATTTGCATTGTGATGTTTTTAAACGCACCCCTAATATGTGTACGTAAACGGCGTCGTGCTGAGGGAATCGCAGGCGGCGCGACGCCCGTTCGCATCGCGCGCTCTCCTGTAACAGCTGACGGTGACAAGTAAATTTGTGTCGTCTCGAAATCATTTTTCCAAACGAACGGTTCTGCTGTAAAAGTGCCATCATGATAGAGCGATAAAGTATCAGTAAAGTTGATCGAAAAGTCTGAAGAATTGCTTTTATGCTTTTTCAATATTAATAAGTGTACAGTGTACACGTCTACGCTTTGTTTTATAGGCTTCCTTACTGTTTCTTGTATTCTCCCATATATTTTATTAGAAGAGTTTTGATTTGTTAAAGTGAGATTATAGTTTAACACATTTTCTTATTTCGTGTTCAGTCAACATTCGGAAAATGATTTTGACTGATGTTTGTTGTTCAATGCAGACGTTTCAAGAATAGCGAAAGGTATTGCTTAGTTTTCGTTTTCTAAGGCCTCCAGCAACTAAGCTTATATTGTAATTTATTTTATTTTTAAGTTAGCACACAACATTTATATTTTTAAGTAAATAAGCATAAGTTTTGACTTGTTTAAGGTTACGAACAATAAAAATTATTAATTAATATTTTCAATTTAATATTTTTTACACTTTCTTATAAAATCCCCAATATTTATATCGTATAATATTTGTTCAACGTATTACAATAAGTAGAAAAACATTTTCATGTGTCACACAGGATCAAGCTAGGCAACCTGATTGTTGAAACTGAATTTATTGCACTGCCGTTTGAACAGTCTTTTTTGCCATCATTGGAGTATATTTTTTTATGTGAAAAAGTCGTGAAATCAATATTAAAAGGGTAATTTTTTTCGGGGTAATTCAAAATGCTGTCTACTATTCTGTTGTGAAGCGTCCATAATTTTTATAAGAGCATGTAAAGCTCAAGATTTCAGAGCTTGCACTCAAAATTAAAAAGAATAGAAGTAAAATGTCAGTACATGCGCTCAAAATTACATTAAGCATAATAGTATAATCTCCTAATTTCTTTACCTTAAAAGAGGGAAATTATTAATATAATTTACTTATTTATTTTGAAAAATTCACTTTTTTGGTAAAGTAATTACGAATCAGGAAGTTTTCATTTTTTTTTTACAAAATTAATACTGAAAGAATTTCTATAATATCTTTAAAAATAACAAAGTTATGCTACTTCAAAGTTTATGTGTAAGATAAATCTCCTCGCTATATTATGTCGTTCTCAGTACGGCTTACACGGCACAAGGATTGTATTTGTAGTTAACTAAGGATACAGCAAATCGTGAAAGCAACAGACAATATTTGAATAGATGTAAAAATTATTGTAATGTCAATTTTGAAGTTTGACATCTTGATTTCATAACTTACTATATTTTTACTTATTAACGTAGGTACTAGTTACTATAACTACTAATATGACAAATCGTCCCACAGGTCATCATAATCGTCGACCAGGCGTCGATCAGTCTTGTTTGCGACGCCACGTACAAAAAATTGAATATCTCCATTGAATTTAAAGAATTAGAAATAATATTTTTGTTGCTCATGCAGAAAAATAGTATCTTTGCAACTTAGTTACGGTTGAAAAGTAACTGTTTGCCCATTGTTTACTTATCGCACGCAAATTCAGATAAACAAAAAAATAACATTGTTGACATAAAACAAAAAAAAAACAAAAAAAAAAAAACAATCGAAATATTAAAACTGAATTAAGATTGACGTGACAGATAGTTTGATTTATAAAACAAGGTTAAAATATAGATACTAATAATAAAATTTACAAAAGTTTTAATATTGATTCGCCATAAAAAATAGTATGTGCAACTAGTGCGTTAAGTTGTCCATTATTTATAAAAGCGAAGTTGAGCGCACGAACGAAGTGAGTGCGCTCATTCACTTGAGAGGCAATGAACAACTTGCCGCACTAGCTGCACAATATACTATTTGAACATTTTTAAGGTTATCCTTTCATTATTAGTATTTTATAAGTGGAAACTGCCTAATTTATACTATTATGCATTTAGCTATTATTCTGAAAATAAACTAATAGTGGAGTGCCGTAAGGTTTATACCTCGGAATCCAGGGCCAGTCAATGAATCTTCATAAAAACTGTTGGACTGCATTGTTAAAAGCTCAAATAAAAAAGTTAAAAAAAAATTTTTTGCCGATCTCGATTGCGGGATGGAGGCCACCCCTTCTCGGGGGTGAAAAGTGTTTCGTGGAAAATAAGCACGGAAATTGATAGGTTGACTAATTCTAAGCAACTCTATAAAGTTTTTTCTGAAAGTCCATACTTTTCGACTTATTCGCGAGTGTGTGTCAATTTTTCAACCAATAAATCCACGTTTTCAGATGGTTTTTCCCGAATAACTGAAAAAGTAAGTATTTTATCGAAAAAATCATTCTTAGTAAAAATGTAGCTTATAAAAAAACAAAAATAACGGTGAGTTTATAATGTCTGTAGACCCAATACAAACGAGGTACTACCTTGTTGAAAGTTGGTTATTATTCGTCAAAAGCCAAAATTGAAAGTTTCAACGTGAAGTTACCAAAATACAATGCATTTTTCGGGGAAAACTTCACGTTGAAACTTTCAATTTTGGCTTTTGACGAATAAGAACCAACCTTCAACAAGGTAGTACTCCGTTTGTATTGGGTCTAAAGACACTATAAACTCACCATTATTTTTGTTTTTTTATAAGCTACATTTTTACTAAGAATGATTTTTTCGATAAAATACTTACTTTTTCAGTTATTCGGGAAAAACCATCTGAAAACGTGGGTTTATTGGTCGAAAAATTGACACTTACTCGCGAATAAGTCGAAAGGTATGGACTTTCAGAAAAAACTTTATAGAACAAAATTTGCTTAGAATTAGTCAGCCTATCCATTTCCGTGCTTATTTTCAACGAAACATTTTTCACCCCCGAGAAGGGGTGGCATCCACCCCGCAATCGAGAGCGGCAAAAAATTTTTTTTAACTTTTTTATTTGCTCTTTTAACAATGTATTCCAACAGTTTTTATGAAAATTCATTGACTGGCCCTGGATTCCGAGGTATAAACCTTACGGCACTCCACTAATTAGTATTTTATAAGTGGAAACTATTGTGCATTTAGCTATTATTCTAAAAATAAACTAATAAATGTTGATTGATAAAAAATACGATGTATGTATAAAAAACCTATTGTAGGTACATAATACGTTTTCGATTCCAGTATTGGTGCATAGAGTGTAGTAGAAAATGGCGAGGAACGAAGTTCGATGCACGTTCGTCCCAGTGGGACTATCTCCGTCAGTCGCGATCCCCCGGGCACAACGTTTTAATAAAGCGACCGTGTGTGTCTGCTATGGACGCACTACGCGATCCTATTTTATAGAGCCGTCTGTCCGATTTTTGTAAAAAATTGTCAAATTATACAAAACGTGAGTCGGTATTTGAATATAAATCTACTTTTTAGTTCCGTTCCCATGTCAATGTAGAAAAATTACAGATTTCCGATTGATTGCATATAGTGAACCCACGATAGCACATATAAAATATCTATGGAATATTTTTCTTTCGCCGTCTTAAAAAAAAAACAACGTCGTCAAGTATTATTCCCAATCTTTGAATTGAAAGTACTAAAAAAACCCGGGTCGCAGTGCCAAAACCCTGCCGACAATATAGTGTATTTGCTTATACAGGCAGTGTGTCTTCATTATACGAACTTTAGTTGGTTTCTGGGCAAAATAAAAAATTAGACTCCTTAATACACCCCTTAAATAACAATTTTTTTTTCTTAATTGCAATATTATTATCAATCGAATCTCTATACTAAATTATATACACCTTTCAGTAAATAATTCATAATCTGCAAACTAATTTTTTCATAAAATTTGTAAATCCGGTCCTGTCGGGCCGATTTTATCAAAATTTTAGGGACAGTTTTTAATTACTACTAGAGGGTTAAATTTCAATTTTAAAACGATTCGGAGAATTTTTTCGGTATTTTGGGGCCCAAAAACATTTTTCAACCCCTAAAAACTACCCTTAAAATAGCCCGATTAGGCCCATTTTAAATAGGCTTCTTGCGGTGATGGATTTCAACGCGTGGGCCAAATTTCGTTAAAATCAATTGACTCCTTCGAAAGTTATTGCCCGCACACATATATATATATATACGTATATATATATATATATATATATATATATATATATAAATATATATATATATATATATATACATATATATATAAACATTTTTAAAAATGGTGGCAAAGTGTTTAGGAGGTTATGAAACGTCGAGAAATTTTGGTCCGACCCCTAGGTCCCGCCATCCGACCGACGCCAATAGTGTATGTTGCCATATGGCAAATACACTAATAACAATGATAAATACTAGTGGACCCCGCGCAAGAATAATTTTGCAAACTAAAGTCGCCCCTCGATAAAAATAAAACGTTTCAATATTAACGAAGGGCTGATTAAAAAAACTTATTTTATCCTGTATGATGATTATAAATACGCGCCACGGTTCTAAAAGGTTCTGAAGTTAGATGCAAATGGAGGCTTGCGCAGGTACAGTCGGTTGAAAAACTACAAACTCGCGCTATATTATTATTTTTAATTTTTTAATTTTTCTTTAATCTAAAGATCTAATTCCTTGCATAAAGTCATCCAAAAAATTATTTTTCATGATTGTCTATGCAAAACTGTATTAGGCATCTTGATCAATTAACAATCAAAGAAACAACTTAACAATAGCGTACTGGACTGTACTTTATAGCAGGAAAGCAACAATAGACAAGACATCCAGCGATAACCAATCACTGACGAGCGTACGTTCTGTGCCGATAACTAGGAGGTGAGGGGAGTCGTGCTTTTCCACTAAACAACCAGGACGGCTCTAAAATATGCATTTGCGACGCTGTTTGTGACTAACTTCAGAACCTTTTAGAATCGTGGCATTTTACCTCGCTTACCTCCACCTAGCATTTCACTTCTATAATTAAGGCTACTACCAATTAATATTATTTTTCTATGTACATAGTATAACCTCGATATACCAAAGTTGAAGGGGATTAAAAAATATTCGTTATATCAAGTAATTCGTTATAATGAAGTTTGTTAGATAGAGGTTAGGTTTGTCTACGATTCGTTTTAACAAGGTAAGAAACCCATTTTCTTCTAAAAACTTATCTTTAAACTTTAAAATTGTAGGCATTGTACTTGCGGGAATTTCGAACTCATAGCGATGTCTATTTTTTTCTTTATAGGATTCTCGTTTGCATACTTACCCAGTGAACACAATGACGTCAAACTGCCGTCAGAATGACATCACGCTAGATCATAGCTTACATAAGATTAAGATCACAAGTGTGTCATAAAATAGTAATTATTTCCTACTTTTTTATGTCAGCCTCTGATGTAATAATATGACAAAAATGTGACGTCTATTTAACATCATCCAGTGAACACAATGACGTCAAACCGCCGTCAGAATGACATCACGCTAGGTCATAGCTTACATAAGATTAAGATCACAGGTGTGTCATAAAATAGTAATTATTTCCCACTTTTTTATGTCAGCCTCTGATGTAATAATATGATATAAATGTGACACAAATATGATGTCTATTTAACATCATCCTGACTTTAATGATATCTGTTTCACATAACAATGATGTAGTAATAACGTCAAGTTGTATAAATATGACGTATGTTTAACATCATCGATGATGTTAAACAGACGTCATATTTATCGTATATACGTTTTCAACCTTAGTGGCCCAAAGGTGCCCTGAAAGTTTCAAAGCGCTGCAATTTTTTTTCTTAGTGCTCGGAAGGTTTAAATTTATCGTTTTTGTCAAAAATCAACGTAATGTGCACTTTTTTTATTTTTGATTCATTTTCTCAAATTCAAAATGTTTTCTTTAGCTATAGTCCTTATATTTCCCTAATCAAAAACTTTGATTGTTGTAACAAGTTGGAAAAAAATTGAGGAAATACGGACTATTGCTAAAAACATTCTGAACTTGAGAAAATGAATAAAAAATAAAAAATTGCACGTTACGTTGATTTTTGGCAAAAACGAAAAATTTAAACCTTCCGAGCACAAAGAAAAAAAAATCTCAACGCTTTGATACTTTCAGGGCACTTCTGGGACACTTTGAGATTGAAAAAGTATTGAGGATATCCTTCATTTATCCATTATATGGAAAGTTATACCAAGTTATCCAAATATCCTTAAATACGCTATTTTTTACCTTTTTTTCACCCAACATTTTCACTTTGAAACATTTTTTTTTCGGAAACCACTAATCACTTTTTGAAGGGAATGTTTTGCAGTTTCCAAACCTTACTTTAATTTTCTGTAAGGTCATTATGTCCCGTGTAATTATCAAAGACAAAAAAGACTTTTTTGCTTTGATCAACGATAACTCTGCGCCAAATCATCGTACGGAGCTTTGAAGTAGGTCAAAGTTAATTGAATTTTATAAAAGAGTTTCATAGTGGCATGACCAATAAAAATTTACCAAAGTACATAGACCGTGTTAAAGACGATCAAAAATTTGGAAAAAAATTTTGTCTTTGATTTTTGTACGATAACTCAAAAATCGCTTATGTTAAAAAAAAATTGAAGTCCAAATTCCAAAAACGAAACACTTTAAGATTCGATTTTCTTTTTTTTATCCCTTTACGATCATTTTCTAGTTACAGCCTGTTAAAAATCACCGAAAAAATGGATTTTATTATATCCTTTAAATTTAAAAAGCATACAAATAAAAAAAACATTTACTTTTCTCACTGTTGTACTCATTATCCAAAAAATTCAAAAGTTGTAAAAACATATATTATAATTATGTTACAAATTTAACTAAGCTACACATTAAACATCACAATTATTTAGGCTTTTTAGATTTTAAGAAAACAGATATATCTTTTATATGCTTAATAAGAATATCACATTTCAATTCATAGTTCGTCTGTAGCCTTAGCAAAATAACATTTTGATATTTTGAAAAACAGTACTGTACATTATGCACCAAACTCATAAATATTTTTATAATATTTGGACAGAACAATTATTAACATTTAAAATTGTTATGTTGCAAATAAATCTTTATTAACAGGTACTTAAACAATAGGATATATTTTAATTTGTACTCATTCAATAGCCTGTAATATTAATATTTATGAAAATAAAATTAAAAAAAAAATTTTCTTACCGCTAATTTGGCAGGATTCAAATTAAAACATTAAATGTAACAAAATGAAAAACTATTGTATGTTATTATTTACGGTCATTGCTTCAGCATTATTTTTTTTTTTTTTGTAACTAGCCCGGTTGGTTTCACGTTGATTTCCTAGACGAAACCAATTGATTCCGGTTTTTCCAAATTCAGCGCTGGTCCAACTGGGAAATTTTTTTAATATAATATCTGGAATTATATTATTGCGGTCATTTTACTATTATAAATATAAATTAATCTCATAAATGATAAACATTACATACCTTCAACATTTCCAATTAACCAGCTGGCTTTTCCTTTCTTGAATCGGGTTCTTCGTCAGAACTTTCTGAATCATTTCTATATCTCCTTTTTCCACGTGTAAAAAGCACACCAGCGCTCTGACAATTTTGTCGACATCCACTACCTATAAATGAATCTTTTTCCATTGCCACTAAAATTTGAAATAAATAATAAATTACAGATAGCTACCATTGGTGCAAGTAGAAATATCTGATTAATTATAATTAGGGGTAATTATATTTAATAAGTTTAATTTAATTACAATGTTACGCACAAAAAATAAAAGGTTAAGGTTTATTCAATGAATTAAATCGATAAATCTGCAATAATATTTCTAAAATAAAAATACTTACTAAAAATGCACAACAGTTCTAAAAAAAGAAAATATTTCTGAATAAATTAAACTTTTGCAACAAATTATATATATATTTTTTTTTAATCCGAAACACAGAACCTGCGTACTTTCGTAATCAGAGTAACTCGACTTAGCGTGGGTTGCACGTAGTGAAATCACTACAGCGCACGGCGCACGCGCAACTCGCGTTTTTATGCTATTGGCTACTATAACGGTGATTCCCAACGTGTGCGTCCCGAATATCAGCGCCTCAGGGCGCTGCGGCTGTTTTTTGGAGCGCCGTGAAAATTTTGATTATTTATTAAATAAAATTGCAGATAACATATTGGAGGTATATAGATATATCAATGAGTTTCTGAATTAGAAATGAAAAAAATTCATATTTTAAGGGCGTTGGAAACCGAAACAGTTTGGGAACCCCTGTACCATAAGATTAATATTAATATGAAAATAATTTAAAAAAATAAAATTTTCTATTGATATCATAATAATAAGTCAATATAAATAATTTAATGAGTATAATTCTAAAAAATAAACAAATAATTATACTTACATTCAAATCACGCGGTTAAATAAAAACAGAATTGAATATTTATTGTATCAACAATAATTGTGTTTCGAAATTCATATCAATTACGGCGGACTTTATTAGATCAAAGTGCTTATATTTTTCGACTATAACATGTAATACGTCTTTCGTCATACCTTTATTACAATATAATAATTAAAATATATGAACTGTTTATGAGTTTTTTCTAAATTTATATATAAAATCAATGCGTCATTATATTTTTTATGAACTAATTTTGGTACTATTTGCACTACAAATATGTATATTAAGGTAGATTTACCATAGAACCATGACCTATTTGTTAGATAATTAATACTTAAAAAATAATCATGAGTCTTATATACGATTTAATTGTTATGTCAGCTATACGCAAAACTGATATTTATACTTACATGATGATTATACGTATATTAAATTTATGTAAAAATATGACTTATAATTTATATAATATTATGACAAATTTGTTACGGCAGTTTTACATAAAAAAAAGACTTTCAACGTATATAATCATATGATCAATTTTTTATGTCAGTTCTACGTAAAGTGTGACTTATAAATTATGTAATATTATGACAAATTTATTATGGCAGTTTTACATAAAAAAAGGATTTACACTGGATGTTATAGTATGATAGACTTGGTATGTCAGCTGTTCGTAAAATAATGACTAATCTGTGATATCACAATTTGATATAAATATTACATACGACGTATGTAACGTGTAAGTCATGTAATCATGTCATATAGCAGGCAAATTTTATGTCAATATGAGGTCACGATGATATCAATTCACTGACGTCATGTGTAGATCATGAAAAGAGTCATTTTTATGTCGAATTGACGTAAAATTGCATTACACACATATGATCTGCCTGTGACGTAAATTATAGGTCATGTGTTCACTGGGTAGTGATTTTTCGTTTCTTTGCAACGGTTAAGGAACAGCTTTTTCGTTTCTTAGCCGCTGCAACTTTAATTTTACTAACAATAGCAACTAACAGCTGTGTTTACATTACTTTACATCAAACAAAAATGATTATCTTACGATAAGTTTAACGTGTCTGAACCTGTCGAGACATAATTTTTTTATTTTATTTAACCAAAAAAAAAGTGTGCATCAACTCATGAATTGTTATTGTTATTGTGGAATTGTGTGTGATTGATTAATAGGATACGTTATGTAAAGGTTAATTATTAGTTGACAATAGAGGTAAATTATACTTTCTATTTATTTTCTGCAATGATTAAAAATTCGTTATGAAAAGGTTTTTGACAAAAAGTATTAGTAATATAAAGGTATATTTGGCATTAACTCTTACGGGCAGTTCTAGGGGATTTCGAAAAATTTGTTAAATCGAGGAAATCGTTATATTGAGGTTCGTTATATTAAGATTCGTTATATTAAGGTTACACTGCATTATTTTTCAATAATAAATTAAAAATTTATACTTTTATTAGTTCTTAGATTAGAAGAACTCGGAAACACTACATCGATGCATGCTTGGCTGTTCTCCAGCCCTGCAGCTATGTTATAGCTTTTTGCTAGATAGGTATAAATCGTAAACTGAAAACTGGTAAAAATAGGTATTAGTTGGATTTTAATTTGTAATTAAAAATAATCTTAATAAAATAGAAAGATGACTTGGTATTAGCTCCAAATAACTTTAGCTGTTAGTAGTTTTAAAAATATAAATTCTTTCACACAACGAGCAG
This sequence comes from Venustoraphidia nigricollis, assembly GCA_034508555.1. Classification (NCBI taxonomy): domain Eukaryota; kingdom Metazoa; phylum Arthropoda; class Insecta; order Raphidioptera; family Raphidiidae; genus Venustoraphidia; species Venustoraphidia nigricollis. The sequence continues at coordinate 397,990 of JAVRKA010000070.1, forward strand.
TTGTCGTTGTTTTTAAAATAATAGTAAAAAAATTAAGGAGCTTACAGCAAATCGAGTCTACAATCTACACTATGTTAACGTATTTGTTATTTTACAGCAAAATACAAACAACGATTACACAAAGCTATAATCCGTTAACGTAGTGCATGTGCAGACACAAATGACATAGTAAATGGATTACGCAACAATTTTGACAAAGCTCCGAAAAAGAATATCGGCAGTAGTAAACTAGTCGCTGCACTCCTCACACCCTGGGACATGAAAATAGCCAATTTAGTAAAGTTAATCATGTTGGGAGTTGTTACTCGACCAAAAAAAGAGAAAAAAACCCCAGCCAATTGGGCGACAGAACTTCAAAAATATTGACATCTGATTAAAATAAATTTCTGTTAATGCGTGCGGTGACACGGGTAACGACTAGTAATAAATATTGTAAAATTTGCTTAACATTTTCATGGTTACATAATATGGTTTTACATGTAAAAATGAACCAAGGGGTGCTTGTCAGCTACCTAACTAAATCATTTTTGAAAGATATTCAGAACAAAAGAACACCAGGTTTTTTTTTATTTTCGAAATTATGAAGCTTAGGAAAAATTTTTTTACAAAGCTTTCTTGGAAAAATAATAAACCGTTTTAAAAATGGTTATTATACAAAAACAGCATTTCCCCCCAAAAAAATAGGCTTCCTCATTATCTGCCTACACAATATCCTCCCAAAATTTGGTTTCAATCCGGTTCGACCTCACAGATTTTTTTCAGGGGACCTCAAAACGAAAAATTATTGCAAAATTTTGAAAATAAAAATTTAAACCTAAATTAGTACCACTCCTCTACTAGTAGATTAGAATGGTAAAATAGATTGACTCGACTAAATTGTTCGTTGTTCAGACACATTTAGTTACTAAATTATTTGTCAATCGACCTAAATACTAACATAGTCCAAAATAGGCGTAAGTACTAGTTAATCTCAAAACATCAGCATGTGCAAAAATCTTGCATTATTTTTAACCAGGAGTTCTTGGACTGTGGACATTTCCAACACAGTAATGGAATAAGAAATGCGTAGTCTCTGATTTATGTCAATGGCAGACACATTGTCATTACTGTAGAGTGTAGAGTTCATTCAAAGAGCTCTAGATAACCCGTGTTCACATTAGTCGGTGTATAGTTGAACCCCGGGGAGCGATCTATGCAATTGTCATGGCGAGTCTATGTGCTTAGTGCTTACAACATGCTTCCATGATATTCACAGACACAATCTTCAAATTATCCGCACATTGTGTGATAACAAGCCATGAAAATTATATCCCGCGTCGTGCTAGAAAAATGCTCATTTTATAGCTAAATTAATTATCAAAAGCCATACGCTTTTCACTATAAGGGTGGAATATCACAGAATTAAGGTGAAAAAGTGAGTGGTTACATTCATTTAATCAATATATACAGGGTTTCTCATAACGCACTGACTACCACAAAATTAGTATTAAAGATTTGAAAATTTCATCGAGGCTGCACTTTTCAGTTTAATAACATTATTTGCACTTCCGATTAAACCGCAAAACGTTATTTTCAACGAGTTACTTTACAGCAGACCCAAGACCCATACATATAATCGATTTAAATATAATAATAATAATAATGCGTTTAACGTCCGTTTCTCGACTTTATGTCATGACAGACGCCATTCGCACCATTACTATTTTCCATCTACCACACTTCCCGTTATTTTTCTACATTTTTAAAACTTCAACTTATGCAATAGCAATGGGCGAATGAAGGAATTATAGGAAATTAGGATAAGGTAAGTAATTTTTGAACTAGGAGTTTGATAGGTAATCGGCCATGGCCTCAAATAAGGAACCATCTCGATATTTATCTGGAATTAATTGAGGGAAACCATGGGAAACCTCAATTAAGATGGCCGGTACAGGAATTACCGTTTCTCGGCGAGAAGCAGTAGGAAAAAGTCCCAGCCACATCTGCCTCCGCCGGGATTCAAACCCGGACCTCTCGAATGCGAGTCTAGTGTTGTCACCACTACTCTACCCAGCTCAGTTAATCGATTTAAATATGCGTAAAATAGTGAATAGTCTTGATAAAAAGACAACAAAGATAGAGGACAAAAAATTAAATAGATATACTGTCAGTGAAACATACAAGGATGATAGAGACAGAATGCGTTACAAAAAGTAAACTTTTCAGAAATACCGACTCGGCGCTATGGACGTCTCGATCGTATTTTCGAAGCTTAGAGGTTCGGACAAACACCAAATGGAAAACAAAAAATTAGACTATAGAGATCTCTCACGCCTCTCAGGTGAATTTTTTGGAAAAAATTGTCATCTACTATACTGCGTAGAGATGAACTCATGTATTTTCAACACCATCTATTTTAAATTGCTTTACTCACGTATTTTCAAGGTTTTCGTCCCTACTTCTCACGCAAATTGTTTCCACCTGCGTTGCTCAATCAACGGGAAAATACGTTTCACAACGTTTAATCTCAAATTAATAATTTTTTTCTGATTGATCTATTGCCGTCATAAAGTGAAAATCAAGAAGTTGAAAATTAATGAGTCAACTAGTCACAATAAGTTGAAAATACATGAGTTCAACTGTAGCTGTAAAGCGGCGCTCGACCGAGTTTTCCCCTCAACGCACTACCCGCTAGCCAATACCGATCGAATCCCTTCTTACAATCCCTCTAGTTGTTTTTAACATTTTTAAGTTTTTCGTCCCTACTTCTCACGCAAATTGTCTCCACCTACGCTGTTCAGCCAACAGACAAAACACGTCTCACAGCGTTTAACCTCAAATTATTAAAGTTTTTTTTTTCTGACTGCTCTCTTACCGTCATGAAACGAAGATGAAGAAGTTGAAAACATATGAGTCAACTAGTTCCGATAGGTTGAATATACATGTGTTCAACTGTAGCTGTAAAGAGGCGTCTCGACCGAGTTTTCCCCTCAGCACACTACCTCTAGCCAATAACGATCGAATCCATTTTTACAATCGATCTAGTTGTTTTTGACCTTTTCGTCTGTTAAACGAAATTAATCTCATGCGGCTAAAAATGTTTCAAAGTAAAAAAGTCTTCTAAGTCATTAATGTTCACAGTGCATATTCAGTTAAGCGATGCGTTGCCCCGTTTAAAATAATTAATAATGTAAAGCACATCTACGGGAATAGACAATAATCCGGCAAGCTTCACCGTGATAATATAATCTGTATGAACCTACATAGCATCCCTTTGTGCAGCCAACTGACTTTGTAAGAGAAGGAGAGAATGAGAAAAAGAAGATAGAAACAACTAGCTCTTTCCTTTTACATTTGAGGTGAGTTTTATACTGATGCTTAAATGTTTCAGTCGTAGATTTTCCTTAATCCCGGGGGTGAATTTTCATTTTCAGAGCAACTTTTATGGCGTCACTGTTTTCCCCCAGGGTTGGAGATAACCTACGACTAAACAACCCGACATTAGAAAATTTACAACTCAAACTCCAAGATACGTACTGAAATATTTTGAAGATAGTAGCTGATAAGACAGAAATCAAAATTTTAATAATGAATTTCTCATATGTTTTTCGGGGCCCTAGGAGATATACAGATAGATTTGAACAATAATAAAAAGTAGAGTAATTGATTAACTCATTCCGCCGCGAAAGTGGAAAGATTCTGGTTTAAATCCAGACGGTGAGTGTTGGAAAAATAATTTTTTCTAATATAGTGCTACAACAATGAATGTTTCTTAACAATTATAGCAGACATAAGCTATTATTCTCAATAAAAAGTACCTTACGATCCATCAAGGTTAGTATAGATTACAGAGGCTGCCTCGTTCCATCTGATCAATCAACGTAAGCACGGGAATGACGTCATCTGCCTAACCGTTCCTCTTTTATAAACTTTATAATGGCAATATCAAAAATGTAATCTATGTTTAACTAAGACTATTTAAATTTCTTACCTTAGAAATTCAATTTATTGCAAATAATATCAATATTCTGTCTCTTGACTTTTGTTAAATACTGAGTTTATAAACAACAGCCGTTGTCATAGAACTAATTAAATAAAATAAAAGAATAGTTACTTCTTACCACAACAGATTTATTCAATGGATGTACATTTCGAGAGCTAAGCTCCCATCTTTAGCTGAAGATGGGAGCTTAGCTCTCGAAATGTACATCCACTGAATAAATCTGTAATAGTAAGAAGTAACCATTCTTTTATTTTACTGTTCCAACCACAGTGCTCTTAATGTTTATATAGAACTAATTGACATCATCTCAGCAATACGACGCAACGACGCAATCTCTATAATCTACTAACCTTAACAATAGATATCAATTTTATTTCTACCATTTCATATCCATATTTCACGATTTCACTGACATAAGTCCTCTTGCTGAGGTCTCTATGGAGTTTCTATACATCGAAGCAACTGGTGTTACCAAGAGCAAATATACGTGTTTTAGGGTCTAGGGCTTATTGAAGTCGAATGGGGCCGCATTTTTTTTAAATTAATAACATCAAAATAAGATTTGAAACCTGGTGAGCTGACCGAACAAATAATACTAACTATAAAATAACTCAAAAAATTGTCAACATTTATGCCAAAAAATGTCAAAATTAATTAAAAAAAATGTCAAAATTTCCATTGTTCACCCAAAAATTGTCTAAGATTATCCAAAATCACAAAATTCACCCAAAAAAATTTCAACACTCACCCATGATAATGATAATCATTAATATTAACTTTTCTCTTGACACTTGGGGACCCAGGACATAAACCGTATTAGTCCCTGTATAGTCGTTACAGCTAAGTTTTACTAGTAGAGGAACATTCTATTGTCAAAAGGAAAGTGACTAGCGTTACACGCATTTGAGTCTAGTATTAAGTGCGACATCGAAATAGGCCACGCGTGAGCGCAGATCATTCAGCAGGATTAACGGTGCTGAACTTTCACTTCTGCGTGATGCATAAAAGAACAATGTTGCATTTAAATTAAATCGACTCGATTACGATTTGTTACTATAGTTTGAGAACTACCCATTTAAAAGTTCGTGTTAATTTCCAATTTACTCACTATGCGGAACGTGCTCGTTTAGTGCCTTTTAAAAATCGAGTCGGCGTTTTAACAGTATTAAGGTCATTGTTCACGATCTGTTTAATATGACCCCTTATTCACCTGCCTATGTAGCTCTCTATTACGAGTATTTGAATGTATGCGTGCACACAAAATTAAAGATGGGATCTTTCGAGTGACAATTGTCGAGCTATTCGATTATTAGAATATTTCGAGATGTCTCGAGAGGTTATTTAAAAACATTCGAATGATTTTTACAAGCTTTTATTTAACTTGCAATGTATGTATGTTCGGGTCAAATCTTGAGATCGATTTTTCGACCATTTCCCGGTATCTGATCATGCTGAAATTTTGCCCACGCCTTTGGTTGTGATGATAATACAACATAGTATATTGAATATTATGCTAGATCCAATATGGCCGCCACCACAAAATTTTTATTTATAATTATGAACCTAAAGTATGAAGAGTTCTTTTTTTCTTTTTTAGTACACTTCAGTAAAAGCTTGTCTTTAAAAAGTTTTTTTACTAATATTTTCTATACCTACAAGTTACGACTTTTAATACAATCTCCAGTAATAAACTCTTTCTTTACTCTTTAAAACACCGCATACAATAAATTGTCTCTCTCAGACTGCATTTCATAGTTTTTAATATATGATTACTTATAGTTAGTCTCTTATCTGGCATTGTTCTATGAAATACTGCATGTAGGTCAGTCTCTTAAATCTCAAAATCGAAAATGCATTCGCTATAATAGTCATATCCAATGCATAGACAGATACAATGAATTGTGTTTTCACTCGCAACATTGAGATGCTTATATGCATTACACAGTGCAGAATACGATTACTTACGTCTTTTATCTGCGTCTGTACTGTGAAGCATATAGGTGGCTCTGCCAAGACTGACAAATGGAAGCGAATACAAAATTTACTCGAGACTTGGAACATTCGTTCATTCACGCATAGTAACTATAAGTATGTATCATTCTTCACATATGACTTTGAGTCAGACTTTTATATATTATTTGATCTGAATATACAATTCTAAATCAGGTAAAAATGGCAAAATTAACACAAGTGTATATAGAAATTATTAACAAGCTAAATTTCTCACTATTTTTAATACCTGTGTGAAATAAAAAAAAAACTAATATTGACACGCACCGCGGACAAAAAAGTAGACGCCGAGGATTGAGAGTGCAGCGTTTCATTACGCGTCGTTACGTTACACATTCACCCGCATAAATCCAATTCACTACTCTACCATGCGTAAAAAAGTTGCACTTCAAAAAATCCAATTGATAATGTTCTGCGCCGTGGGCAGAGCTACAACATATTGTTAGCGAAGTTTAGTTCTGCAAGAACAAGGTAGAGTTCTCCACGCACATTACTGAAATGTCCAACAGAATGCCAAGTCATCAAGTTCGATTCGTTTATACATAGAGTACAGTAGGGTCGCGGTAATCGAGTCCTTGTCTAGTCGGGCGCGTCTAGTGGGCCCCACACGGAGGAGTCAGAGAAAGAATTTCGTTTCTGTTTTGAAGTTAGGTGACAGATGTTAAAACTAATAAATATTAATGGCTTGGTTTATTATTCTCACAATAACTATTTACATGTCGTTCTGATTGTTTCCACTTAAAAATTCAAATATTTATGAAACATATGCAACGAAAAACTTACAATGTCTTCCTTTTGTTTTTGCTCAGTGCTGTACCTATAAGGCTGAATACATATAAGCCAACTACAATAATCAGGCAACGGCGATTTTTAGAAACCAGCATTCAAAAGAAATGTCCGATTACCGCGGCTCTGGTGTACGTACACCATTACACGCCCGATTTTAAGCACCCCGAACCACGTTTACCAGTATTGCCGAGTTGAGAATAAAATCCCTTAGATCCAAAAACGATAGATTCATGACGAATGTGCATATATTTTATGTGCTATGTTAATAGAGCAGTAAATGCTAAAATCGTAACACAAATAATTGATTTCTGATTAGAAATAAAAATTAAGCAAAATCCATAAAATATTACATCACATGAAATAATAGTAGCTTATGTTAACACGAGCGATTTAGCGATATCATTACAATAAAATATCAATAGCTGATTTTACTTCATTATAGCTAATAAGTGTATATTTATTTATCAGACAAGTCTAAGACAAAGGCTACTTTGCTTCTCTGTCGTTCATATGGAATTAACTATTTAATTAGTAAAATAGGATTACATTTGCTGTACTTAACGCACTAGTATGAAAAAGAGGCACTTTACAACCGCTGTATAGGCATGAAGAGAGTCGTGCAAAATTAGATTTTGTAATACCTATTAGTCCAACCAATTCGCATTATGGGTAGGCAGTGATTTTTTTTTACGTCTTGCAATTGATTTTTATGGTTCATCTTTTTGCCTTAGCCTTGATTAAAAAAAAGATTTTTCGAAAAGCGCGTCATTATATTGTAATTAAATTTTCGTTTCGAATGGAAAAATCTAAAAAGTTCCTTTATGTATACCAAGTGTAGGAATTTCAGAGAAGATTCGGCTGACAAATAAATCTTTTTAAAGCATCTGGCAACGTTGATAGTAGCCGCCTTCGCCACGTTTCGTTACCCTCAAGCCACCTTTCATACTAACTACCTCTTGATAAACAGCGTCGACTCGACCTTTTCACACTTTCACTCATTTTTCAATTTAAAATAATTTAATGAATAAACTGACAAAAGAAAAATAAACTTTCATAATATATTCAGGAACAAAAAAAAAAAAACCCGGGTCGCAGTGCCAAAACCCTGCCGACAATATAGTGTATTTGCTTGTATAGGGCCGTGTGGTTTATACTTTTATTATGTGAAATTAAGTTTGTTTTTGGGCAAAATAAAAAATTTAACCCCTTAATACACCCCTTAAAATAACATTTTTATCTTAATTGTAATATTATTATCAATCTAACGTCTACACCGAATTAAATACACCCTTCAATAAATAAGTCACTATCTGCAAATTAGTGTTTTCAAAAAATTTGTAAGTCCGGTCCTGTTGAGCTGATTTTAATAAAATTTTAGGGGCACTTTTTAATTGCTACTAACGAGTTAAATGTCAATTTTGAAACGATTCTGAGAATTTTTTCGGTATTTTGGGGCCCAAAAACATTTTTCAACCCCTAAAAACTACCCTTAAAATGGCCCGATTACGCCCATTTTAAATTGGCTTCTTGCGGTGATGGATTTCAACACGTGGGCCAAATTTCGTTAAAATCAATTAACTCTTTCGAAAGTTATTGCCCGCACACATATATATATATATACGTATATAAATATATATATATATATATATACATATATATATAAACATTTTTAAAAATGGTGCCAAAGTGTTTAGGAGGTTATGAAACGTCGAGAAATTTTGGTCCGACCCCTAGGTCCCGCCATCCGACCGACGCCAATAGTGTATGTTGCCTTATGGCAAATACACTAAAAAACGAAATTATAACAGATTCTCTAACACACACTGAGAGCATTTTTACGTGAAGTGACATTATAATTAAAAGAGGGTAAAGCTGTGGCTATGTCTCCACAAAAGAACAAACAGAAATTAAACTTGATACTCGATTCAAAAAAAATTTAAATATGGTACACTGTGTTACTAGGGCAGAAAGTTGGCATTTGCGACAAGTTATGATGTCTGCCACACGAGCTAAACAAGGATGGTAATCACACGAGTTACAAACGCTAACATGTTTACGCATGTCAGTTTACACAGTCATTTTAGTTTCGTATTTAGACAGTCATGGATCGAAATGATAGTTTCTAAACCACTACCAAACGATCACAAATTTGGTTGGAAAGCTTAAATAACGGTTCGGCAACCGTCCATATATCGGTTGTATTGCATTTTATCTCCTGCGCATGAACATGAGTCATGACAGTAATATTGCCGGTCGCAGAAAGGTAATAAAGCTAATATATTCATTATATAGATTTATTATTCTAATTTCAATTCTTCAATAGATATTTGTCTACAGACATATTAACAATAAATAATTATCGTTTGAGGATTCCTTTGTGGTTTTACAGTAAAACATTCAGATGCTGATTTCAACCTTCAGCGTCACAAAAATGCCTTCAACAAAAACATTTCAGACGCTTCTGATTACTCTCTGCCTCGTTGTCTACAAAAAAGTTATTCAAATATTCAATAAATTAATTTTCTTTGAAGTGAAAAATTATTCTTCAACATTATATCTATATTATGGTAGATATAAAACATACAAAAAAAGAATATGTATGCCTATTTGTTGCTACAAAATGAGTATTCCCGATTAAGTCGTAAAATTTTATGTAAACAATACATTTATTTTAGTGCTTCTTTTGAGAAGTTTTTTATCGTTAAAATTATGCACCGAAAAGGTTTTTTATTAAGCATAATGTTTTCCGATGCGTAGGTCGTCAAGAAATTCAACAAATTTACTTTAGAGTTATACATACTTTACAATAGGTGTGTCTGGTATATTAGAGTACAGTAGATAACTCAGTGAAATCTACTTTGAAAAGTGTCCGTTAATAATAATAATAATAATAATAATTTTATTACTCCAGTGAGACATGTAAGTACACGTATAGGAGAAGTCACAAGTAATCAGTTTGTTTTTATAACAAACAACAAGGTTAGATTTAGGTTAGAGTTAGAACAAAAAGACAAATTGGTTTTATGTTTTATAAAACAAAAAAAAATGTAAAAAACGGGTAATGAAAATATCCTTCATTTTACAATTGTCAAATTCAGACGTATGTCACGTGATCTACTATACTCTATGTACTTCTGCTCTAGAGTCTGACACTGAGTTATCAAACGTATCAGTGTATCTGACTCCTTTGTATAACGCAATAGTGTAAAAATTGTTAACACTTTTTCAGCTGGAGTACGACACCAAACACACTTATTAAAAAGCTTACACTATGGTAAAGAATAGGTACGTGGTGTAAAAAAATTATAGTTCAAAAAGTTCGTGCCCAAATATATTCAATAATTTTGTAAAGGCTAATATTTTGACATTAGGTAACATTTGGGGTGTAAATAGCCTCTAGTATCAGGCCGCTTTAAAGATTAAAAAAAAACTAGTGATTGATAAAAGTATAAATTTGATACAGGGTAAATTTTAATAAACATATTTGATTTATAAAAAAAATGCCCTAGGACTACCGTTAGGCATGGAATCTTCAAATGGTTGCCATTTTCTAAGTTCTCGCCCGGTTTCCTTGATTTTAGTCTCAAACGACAGACCTCTTGACTCTCTGCATAGGATTTGCCGGTTTTTGGTTTGAAATTTTTGGTTCGAGTTTTATTGCGATTTTTTGGTCGAGGCATTTAAAATTTTTTAAATTCAAATGCTGTTATTATTTTCTGTAAGTGTTTCTGGTACTCGCAATTTTTATATAATCGGCCTAGTGAGCAGCCGGTAAAAGTTTCAGACTTCTATATAGACTGCAAACAGCAAATACATCAACTTAATAATTTTGATGGTAATTTCAGAAACTTGCTTGAATTCTACTAAAGTTTACCACTAAAGTTATGATGTACACTTTTACGATCATAAATAGAGCTTTCAAAGGGTTTCTCTGAAACTAAATATTCCTTATAGTTTAAGTAATTCAGAAAGTTCTAAATATCTCTGAAAAATTGAAACTTTCCGTAAAAGTATTATTTCGAGAGAAAAAACGGGATGCGTGTAAATTTCACGCATTTGAAGTAAAAATTTATCTCTAAATAATTGAGTTATGATAAAACTGTTTCGGCAGACGTTATGCGAGTAATTATAGCAATGCATAAATGTTTGACTTTCTGCTTTAAAATCTAATCAGAAAGTAGGTACGTATCGACATGGTATGAAGAAAGATATTTTTTTCTATAGACGTCAAATAGCGCATATACTAGCGACATCGAACTGAATCTCTTAAAAGCTATTAGTTCAGGCAATTCTGTGCCTTAGTGTGTATTACTATGGCCGATATAACAACAAATAATAAAAATAAAATAAAGTTATAATAATAAATATTATACGGTGGTACGGAACCCTTCGTGTGCGAGTCCGTCTCGCACTTGGCCAGTTTGTTTAGAGCTAACCGTATTTTTGTATATGTGTTATATTATTGCTGCAATGTTGTCGAGAGACTATAGAGAAAGATTGTTTCTGTCATTGTCGTCGGTCGCTGCATGGAACTTCCACACGGCATTACTCTAACCCCGACCACAAAACCCCCGAGAACAATTCGAAGCAACGATGGATAGTATTCACTTCACATTGCCATTGAATATTACATGAAAAGTCACGCTGCAGTGATGCACAGACTGTTATTTCTTGATAACAGTTTACAGCCATGACTGTTATTTTTTGAGGACAGTTAATTTTGTTGTCATCGTATATTGGACAGCTAGTTAAGTTATATTTACGGTTTAGATCAGAGATTCCCAACCTTTTCTGGACCACCGCTTCCTTTAAAAGTAAAAAAAAAATCCAACGGCCCGTAGTCCATAATAGTTAATTTTATATGAAATATTTTTTAAAAAACTATTTTTTCCAAAAATAAAAAAAAATAATTTTGAAATTTTTTTTAATTTTCTAAAAAAAAATTGGGAATTTTTTTTGAAAGTTTTAAATTCTGAAAAATGTTGATAAGGGTCAATAATTACCGTTTTAGAAACATTTTCGAAAAAACAATTTTCACCAAATTTTTTGGGTACCCCATTCTGCCTCTTCTATCCTATATTTTTAAAGTATTTTATTATGCAAATGTCCTAATTAGGTAGGTATTTTTCTCTGAATTTGCTACCGCTCCCACCGCCCACTGGGGGGGGGGTCTTATGCTGCAGAGGACTTTAAATAACTTAATAGTTTATTTATTACTAATTTATTAGTAGATAATTATAAACAACATTTAATTACTTTGGAAAATCTCATAGAGGAAAAATTTCACATTCACAAGAATGGTCCGCACAGAATATCCGTTTGCGCGTGTATACTTCCGCGACCGTGTCTGCATTATAGATTTAAATCCGCTTCTCCCACTTATTAACATATCTCCTCCGCCAAGAACCTTGATCCCACTACGGGCGATCGGAATACGCATAAGTGGTGAGACAATGAATCTTAATGATTTCAAGTAATAGCCCATTATATCATATATGTAGGTAATCAATTTTGTTAACTCAAAAATTAATATAAATAGTAAAATAAAACATAACTTACCTATAACATTTCTGGAATCATACGAAACATTTCAAAACAAGTTTCCTCAAAATTCGTTTTAAGTTTAGTTCGTTCATACATAGAATTTTTTACGAAAAATTTTATATAATAAAATAAACCAACACCGCAGCAATTTTTAGCTTTTTCAAATCACAACTAACCTGATTTTCATGACACTAATACGAAGATACTGACGTGATGCGTTCGTTTACAAACTATACTATCTAACGACTTGTTTCAGTTTGTCATTGCATAGACCGTTTATAGACCAATTTTCAGTTTTTCCAAAACACAATAATGACATGATTTTTTTTACATCGCACTACACGTTTTAAACTATAATATCTTAAACTCTTTATTGTATAAACGTCAAATTACAATTGATTCAAAATTACAGTAAATTATAAAATTGAAATAATTCATTACATCATCAAATCACATCATTACTTAACATCTATTAGCTAAAGTCAAAACTATATACATTACATTGAGAACAAAGGATGTCACAGAAAATATATCCCTACCTTCAACATTTTTATTTGCCAAAACGAACATTTTTAAATAAGTTATTAAAAATAACATTTTTTTCTAAATAAATCGATGAGCTATTTAACTACAGTTAAGTTATGGAACTAGTTTATTCATGGTACGGTCCTATGTAAAGTGAATGAATGAACTAAATGGACATTTCACGTACACACTACTACTTTTAAATGACACACACTTTAATAAAATACGATGCAATTGGTTCATTCACCTCCATGCTGTTATTCACACCGGTACGTCTGGTGGCTCCTAGGATTATAACTTTTTAAAACTCTTGCACTTTTTTCTGAGCTAATAAGGGACCAATTTGACATTAGTCAAAATTATTGAGGAGAAATCCAAGGGAATACTCGGAGGAAATCTTTTAAAATGAAAGTCTTTGAAACAATTTTAAAAAAACATGGGACCTCTTTTGAGTAGAGTTTTAAAGTTTTTCTCATAACTATTTTTCTCAAAAGTTGATATCTTCGAGAAATTTGCTAAAAGTTTGAATTCACTCTCTTTTATCTCCTAAAAAAATAAACTTACGCTTTAAATTAGGAATACTTTTCAGGATATGAGTAGCACATCAAAATAAAGATCTCCACAAAAATGCAGCTTGGTCAAAGTTTAATTTTCTTGGACTACAGTAAGAGCATATAGAAACTCCTCTGTGACATCTTCCTCTGCTGGAATTCGAACCGAGTATCGTATGAATGAAATACCGGTACACACATTATGGTTAAAAATTATGTCAACATGTTGAAATAATGCGTATGCTCATTAATCATTGCTGATAGCATTTAGCACATTTAATAGCTGTATTTCTATAGGTAGTTAACAATTCTCACTGCGTTAGGTGAGCTAAGTAAGCTCAGAGAGAGTCAATTCGCTCTTTTTCGGGGTAATCCCCGCCTCGTGATCCCGCTCCAATTCATCGTTCTGTCCGTTTACTAAATCCATTCTATGCGATAAATCTTCAATAACGTACAATATGTATGTCTAGTTGTAGACTTCAGGTTTCAAAAATATAAAAACGCAAATTTGAATCTCTTAAAAATTGAACCACATCCAAAAAACGCCAAAACAAGAGAAAAAATATTGAAAATCAGGTCAACGTATCTACGAAAACTTTAAATTTTATTATTTTTCCCATTTTAATGACAGGCTTAGTGTTTTTTATAAGAAGTTCCATTTTTTACTTTTTCGAGACATTGTTATTCGTAATTTGCACGTTATTAATAGATCGGGAACTACATACATAACCTACTATTTCCGTTTGTACAGTTCATTAAAAATGGGATATTTCGAGAGAAAATTGTTGAACTATTCGATTATTAAAATATCTCGAAATGTCTCGACAGGTTCGATCATTCGAAAAATTTTATACCTACGAATTACGATTTGTAATACAATCTCCAATAATAAAATATTATGCAACGCTCTTTATTTACTTTTTAAAGCATTGCATGATTGCATTTCACAGTATTTAATATATGATTTTATATGCCATTGCTCTATAAAGCACTGCATGCGGGTGACTGTAATCAAAAAATCATTCGTTATAATAATCATATCGAATGCACAGACAGATAGAATGAATTATGTTTTCACTCGAGAGCAAAATTTATTCGAGAGCTGAAACACTAATATATTGACGCATATAGTAGCAACACATCAATTATTATTATGATGCATCAGTTGAAGGAACAATTTCGAATGTATTATTCGATTATAAGAAACATTTGAACAGCAACCTCTCGATTATCATCAAATTCATTAGATTATTCCCAAAATTAAAGTCAATCTGATGACATACGGTATACTTATTTCTTCTACTTGATTATGAAAATTGGCACACCATTTTTCTTTTGTCTCATAAATTCGATATTTCTATACTTACTAAATGGGTTACAGAAAAGGACGTTGCCAAATACCGCAGCATGTTTCAGTCGGATTACGAGGACGGCTTTCGTGAAAACCTTCGTACTTCTCGTACGCCGTTTTACACTTCACTTTTTGTTCTATTCCTTTGACATTAAAGAGATTTCTGATAGGTTTTGTATTAAATATTAGTTGCAAAAAAGGATTTGCTAGCTTCTAAATCTCGTACAAGGCTTTATAAAATTCTTATATAATAATCCCTTTACTGAATTTTTCATTTTGATTTTAATTATTGATGATACACGAATTGACGCCCAATAGAAATCAATATACTAATTTACACAGAAATGGAACGTAACTTCTGTGTGTAATTTCATTTTCATGAGTTTTTCGTTAAATTTTCTGTATATTCCAAAATTTGTATATGTTAGTCTATTTGACTAAGCCGATTTTGATAAAACTTGGCCTATACTATTAGTACACAAATTTAAAGTAGAGTAATGTCGTTTTATAAAGAGAGTGTTGAGAGAGGGAGATATGTAAGTTGAGCGTCTATAATCTACAAGTTTCTCTTTCTCGCCATTCTTTGTATAAAACGATACTCTACTCTACCTATAGGCTACTTTTTCTGGCTACAATCTGATTATTATGGGAATATTATTCCTGACATCTAGCGATCATTCACTGAAACAATAATATAGTAAAAGAAAAGAAAAGAAACTTCTTACCACAACAGTTTTATTAGTGAATGTACGTTTCGAGAGCTAACCTCCCATCTTCAGCAATACACTAAACTTTTAAGGCTGTCGGAACGCTCTGAATTTAAGCCAAAAATAGAGCTTCGGCTGTCATCATGATTGTTGACTTTTTGGTCAACATTTTGCAAAAATTCTTTAATTCTTTAATATAGTACGGTATTATCGTTTAGAGAATATAGTATCAAGATGGAGAATCTGCGTAGTAAGAAGAGTGGGAAAAGCGATCAGTACCGGTGTGATTTGTAATTTCGGGGACAATCATAGGCGGTATCTGTCAATGGCACGTCTCGACTATCTTACTCATCATCTTACTCATAGAACTATCTTTAGATAGAAAGCATAAATTCGGCCGACCCGAAAATCGCTTCTGGCGGTACTATCTTCTCTAAACGATACTGCTCTACCCACTTCGGATATCAGCTGCTAAATGTCAGAGAAAAATATAACGTTTGTCTCCTAATAGATGTTAGTATTTTGATCAGGCAAGAAGAGATTTATGCCAAAACAGACGTTAACGCGAGCAAAGCCGTGTGTAAAACGCTAGTAGTTGAATAAACATTTAAGTGTACTCACCACGAATATGTGTGCATCACAGTCGAGTGGTCCCTTTTTTATATAGAAGGTACACACACACACACACATATCTACGAGTAGGTACATGCTTTCATCACAGAAGAGAATTTACAGAAGCGTCGATGACCAAATCGCGTTATTATGCGCATGATCAATGGAAACGTCCCACATTTTTTTAATGTTCTAAAATCGGGAAGAAAGTAAAGGTCCACATCCACTGAATCGGGTTGAACCGACTCGGCACGATCGGCAGTTTTGGTTATACATGAAAAATGAGATCCAGGGTGCGTATACACTGCTTTGCCAAGTCAATCCAATCCAGTGAATGTGAACCTTAAGGCTGTCTGAACGCTCTGAATTTAAGCCAAAAATAAGACTTCGGCTAATAGCTACATTTTGCAAAAGTTCTTTTTCTATAAGGAAGATAAAGGATAAATCTAGGTCTCTAATGGACTACTATTGTAATTTATGTACGATTTACTAGAAAAAGTTGGCATTAATTGTGCCAAAAAACACACGTTTTCGATGTCACACTACTGCGTTTTTCGAATTTATTTCACAAAATTATTCCATCGCAAACCTAAAGTGACTCTTCCTTTTTCGGAAAAGTTTTTTAAATCTTCAAAATATTTCCAAAATTTATAGTAATCAACTGACAGCGGCACCCTTGCAGCATCATTTTTTAGTCTCGTGTGGCTAAAATTCAGAGCGTTCCGGTAGCCTGTCAGCTGTCACGAAGTACACGACTCAGATGGAATTAATAATGTCAATGGATTGTGGACCGATGCAAAATTTCTTTAAGTCGGCAGTGCATAAGTGGTACAAATTGGTGCACACAATCAAGGTTATTAGATTACAGAGGTTGCCTCATTCCGTTGGACTGTAGTGGGGGATGACGTCATTCGACAGACCAGTCAATTGATTGCATGGCACTGTTGTTGATAAACTTTAACGACAATATTTAACAAATGTTGCTAATAACCCCAGTTGTCGTACGTTTATTATTTACAACATTAATGTACAGTATCACTTGGGGAATTGTCTTCCACCATAAAGCATTTTGGTCAGTAACATTAAATATTAAAAACTCTGTCAAATAAATCGATTTCACAAAACATCCATAAGCAGAGGCGGGATCTGAACCTACGACAGTCCGATCCAGAAACCAACACGCTGACTACAACACCACACTGTCCTCATACTCATGAGTAAAATCAAATTGAAAATAGAAGATGTTGAAAGTAGGTACATGTGTTCGACTGTATTGTAGCGTGCCCCCAATTATTACGCCACTGGAAATGACATAGGCTTCTCGAACAAACTGACAGAAGTTTCTGGAATGATCGAGAACGGGATGTACACGCCTATAAATACAGCGCATGTGGGGCGCAACAGGCATTCAGTCTGAGACAGTCAGTGAGTCGATGCGTCACAACAAAAGCGGTCACGCGGCATACAGCAGACATAAATCATAGTTTCATAAATAACAGTACATAAATTACGGTGTGTGTTAATAATTGTGTTTGTGCAAATAGTTATTGTTGTGTTATTATTTATAAGAAAAAATCCGTTTGTTTGTTTCATTGTTTAGTATATTTCATTATTAAAGAAATACGTTTAGTTCATTTCATTGTAAGAGAAATACTTTTTAGTTTATCTGTTTTGTATTTATTTCGTTTGTTGTAAATAAATCAGTTTTAAACTACCATAAAGAACAGTTTTGTTACAGTATTTATCAATACTGATTGTCCCTTCTGTAATCCTGTTCTGTGTACACTACGCAGCAGAGTGACCCATACGCACATATACGTAAACAGTTGGTGGACACTACAAAAAAATCCCGGCGGCGCGTGAAGGTGACATCAACGATCTGGACGGAGGAGCCAGGACGAAGGAGGTCATGCGTATTTTCTCTTTTCTCAAGTCCTTCTCAAAGTTGAAACGAGTTCGACCCTTTCGCTTCGCTGAACTACCGAGTTGAAGTCATTGTTATATTGAACGTGCAATATCTTACTTACATACTTAAAGCGTTTTGACTTGAGTGACGTCACGTCTATAGTTCCGGTTTTCAGTTTATACTTATATATTTTTTAATAATGTCTCTTCTGGACATAATTACATCAGAGTTACCATTGAAATTGATCTCATATCTAAACGTGCTGTTTTTAATTTTATTTTCAAAAATTTTGACACTTCATTTTTTAACAAACGTCACTTCTAATAATACCTAGGTTATGAAAAAAACAACTGACTGATTTACTGTGAAATTGGTATAGTGCGACAACTTTTTTCATTACGTAACAGCACTAGTATGTTATAGCCTATAGGTTACTTCACATGCATGTATATATCCATGTAAAACAGCAAAAAAAATCCAACAATTGGTAATTTATTTCTATAATATCGTAAGGATATTACATCAATGTTTTTAATTATGCTAAAATTTACGATAATTTATTTCAAACTTACATTAAGTAGTTTATCTATTCAGCAATCATGTTTAATCGAAAAATAATTAAAACTAATTATGTATTATATTGAAAACTTACTTCCAAAGTGGTGAGTCTTCTATCCAAACTTTTTCGTGGAAAATTTAGTAGAGATGAAATGCTTTCAGGATCAATCTGTGAAGGGAGCTCGTAAAACTGGATCGTTATTGAATAAACGTGCATTTACAACGCGTACAGCCGAGACTATTGCAGCTGCTGCTCAGAATTTGCCTGAGCATCCATTTTTTCGAAAATAAGCTAGGATCCACCCTTACCGAGCCATGATAAACTAGTTTTTGTTACCCAGAATTCAAGAGAAGGACACACACGACATTTGGTTCAACAAGGCGGCGCAATATGCCATCCATCTAACGAAACAATCGGTCTTCAGGAATCGAATAATGAGCCGTAGCGGAGATGTCAATTGGTCACTACACAGCTGCGATTTGACTTCGTTAGACTATTTTTTGTAGGGAGTCGTTAAAGATAAGTGTTACGCATACGCTAACCATCCAAAGACTACCCAAGATATGAAAGATCAAATCGAAGTTACCATTGATGAGATATAGAAACCCATACAATTGGAAATGTTTTAAAAAATTGGGTTGGCAGAATGGGGTACTGTAAAGCCAGCCGTGGATGTCATTTGAATGAAATTGTGTACCATACTTAATCGCAATGTAAGCTCTTTTTAATAAAACAAAACGCTTTGAAACATATTCATTCGCCTTTGAATTAGAGTCAAATTAAATTGCAAACTTTACGTGGATCACTCTGTAATGCACGTTTGTTACACCTTGTACCTCTATATGCGATCGATGTAAATTGGGCAGTGCGTTAATTGTTATTGAAACCAAAATTAACAAGGTCGAAAGTTTATATTGTGTCGCCTTGGTATATTTGTGTGTGTATTTAAAATGCACATGTGTGTGTAACACATGTATGTGCGTACTTGACACTGACCCAGTTACGGAAGTTTGAATGTCTGAACAAACAAAAGATAAACACACAGTACGAGGAAAACCTTCTGGAATAATGCCCGCATGAATATAAACCGCAGGAAAATATAATGAAACTGAAGTTAAATTTAGTCCTTAGTTTAGATAAGATCCGTAGGGAACTTTCTAAAAACAAAACAGTGCTTTTCAACAACATATATTATTGGACTAACTATACTTTATCCACTTTTACCTGGTCTACTACTCTACATCTATGTGGTATTTAATTTAATAAAGTATGCACTTTAAATTATATATAATTGATAAACAAACAAGCCGTGAGTTGAGTCGTTTATTAGGACTACATGTGCGAGCCTTGGGGTTCATACGATCAACTTCACAGTATAAACAATACTGAATATTAAATATATCCTTATGCCACGAGGAGTCCTCAATCGTTATACAACAAAAGATTTACGGATCACACCTTTACTACTTAGTAGTTGGCAACAAATATTAAACATATGAGTATTTAACAAATTAGACCCGAAAAACATTTTACGTAAAATTTTAAAATAAACTCTTCTGTCTTTTTATTTAAATAAAAAAAATAAGGCTGAAACGATTTTGATAAAAAAAAATTGACGTTAATAAGCTTTGGTTGGAACCCTAACAAAGTCAATATCATTTTTTATTCGTGAGATTTCGTATAAAATCTACCTTTTTGCAGTCTTTTAAACAAAAAAAAAAAAAAAAAAACGACTGGGCCGATTTTGACAAAAATTCCTTAAGATCATATTTACGTTATAAGTATCGAGTGAGATGCTAACCTAGTCGATATCAATTTTTATTCTCGAGATTTCGTCTCAGAAAGAAATTACTTACTACGACAGATATATTTTCAAAAACAGTGTAGTGACCTTGAAAAATTGTTAAAAATTTTCGGATCCATTATAATAACTTCCTTTTCGTAAATATTCTATTGACATTTTTAATGTTTTTAATTTTTAATGTAATTCGGTAAATTTTTAAGAATAATAAATTATATTCAATTGATATTCAATGTTTCGATTCGTTTCCCAAAATGCTCATTCTATATTTATAGTTGGAATCCACCACCGCACGAACCCTATTTAAAATGGGCCTAATAGGGCCATTTCAAGGGTAGTTTTTAGGGGTTGAAAAAAAATTTTTGAGCTTAAAATTATCAACAAAATCTCAGAATTGTTTCAAAATTGAAATTTAACCTTTTAATAAAGATTAAAATGTGCTGCTAAAATTTTAATAAAATCGGCCCGACAGGACCGGACTTACAATTTTTAAGAAAACGCTAGTTTGGGTATAAGGAATTACTTACTGACGAGTGTTCAGATGTTGTATTGATAACAATATTTTAACTAAGAAAAAATTATTATTTTAAGGGGTGTATTAAGGGGTTCAATTTTTTTTTATTTTGTCCAAAAACAAACATAAGTTTACGTAATAAAGCCACACTGCATGTATTAGCAAAAGCACTATATTGTCGGCAGGGTTTTGGCACTGCGACCAGAGTTTTTTTTTATTTTAGAACAAAGCTTCCGAAAAATTCTCACAAAAAATGACTTATAAACTGTTTGTAAAGTAGATTTCAATTAAAAAAAAATGCGGAATAATATTATTGTCAACTTCAAACGCATTAATGACACAATATCAAATATTCATATTTAACATAGGGAATCATACCGAATCTTGTTCGTCAATAAAGTTCACAAATTTATTACATACCGGAACTTAATGCAAAAACTTTTTCTTTCACTTACAATATTCTTCGACGTTTTTAGTCTTGGTTTGGACCGATCTTTAGTCTCGTATTTTATTGTGAAACCTTTTGTTCAATCTTCGACTTAAAATACGGAAAGGAATAAAAGCGCTTTCTATATAAAGTTATTTAAAAGATTGTAAAATATTCACTAAAATAAAAATAAATTTTTGTAAACGAACATTTAGTTGCCTCGACTGTAGGGACGAATTTATTCAAGTTCACAGTTACTCTTTAAGCTTTTAAGACTGGTATTTATATAGACCGGTTCACAATATAATAAATTTTATAAACATATAATGACAAAAATATTAAAAAACATAATTTAAAAACTTCTCGACATATTATGTAACAGTAATAATAATGCGTTTAACGTCCGTTTCTCGACTTTATGTCATAACAGACGCCATTCGCACCATTATTATTTTCCATTTATCACCTCCCGTTATTTTCTACATTTTTTAAAACTTCAACTTATATAATAGCAATGGGCGAATGAAGGAATTATAGGAAATTAGGAATAGGTAGGTAATTTTTGAACTAGGAGTTTGATAGGTAATCGGCCATGGCCACGAATAAGGAACCATCTCGATATTTATCTGGAATTAATTGAGGGAAACCATGGAAAACCTCAATCAAGATGGCCGGTGCAGGAATTACCGTTTCTCAGCGAGAGGCAGTAGGAAAAAGTCCCAGCCACATCTGCCCCTGCCGGGAATCGAACCCGTACCTCCCGAATGCGAGTCTAGTGCTGTACCACTACTCTACCCAGCTCGGTATATATTATGTAACAGTCATCAAAAGAAAATAATATTGGCAAAAAATATTTTTTAAGTTAAGCTTTTACTGAAATGTGCTAGAAAAGAAAAAACTAATTTTTAATAATTTAGATTCATAATTATAAATATAATGACTAATGAACTAATGTTTACTAAAGTTTCTACATTAAGGCAATCGTTCACCATGTTAGAACTTATGATTCAATTAATATATAGGTATAAAAGTTTTCGTGGAAATAATAGTTCAAAAAAGTTCAAAAATAAATATCAATGATAGATGCTCATTTTCATATTCAAAAATACATTAATTACCCAAATTATACATACAATATTTAAATTGTGTAAATGTTATTACATAATATATTACATGGTTTTTAATCAATATTTTGCTATAAGTTTGTCATAACCAAACTTATAAAAAGTTAATTTCTTAATCGAGTTTTGGCAGCTATGTATGTTTCCACGGTTTACTTTCTAAGTCGTTTTAACGATATACTGAAAGATGTCGCTAGCGGTACAGACGTCAAGCCATCAAAGTCAATATGACTTTTAGTGACTTTAATTTTTATCTTCATTTTATTTTTAATATTTGTTGTTATAACGGTCATAGTAATACACACTCTGAAAATTTCAAAAGTCTGCCTATTACGGCTCAAAAGATACAGTCCTGTAACAGACGGACGAACAGACAGACATACAAGCAGCGGAGCCTTAGGGTTTCCGTTAGCACCCTTTGAGTACGGAACCCTAAAAATTGTGTACGCATTAACTGTATACCGTATGAATCGAATTCACTCTATCGTGCGTGAAGCAGTTTCACTTCGAAA
Organism: Venustoraphidia nigricollis; assembly: GCA_034508555.1. Lineage (NCBI taxonomy): Eukaryota > Metazoa > Arthropoda > Insecta > Raphidioptera > Raphidiidae > Venustoraphidia > Venustoraphidia nigricollis. The sequence continues at coordinate 420,901 of JAVRKA010000070.1, forward strand.
ATAATCTATCACAGACTCTTACATAGTCACGCAAAATATAATGGTTGAGTCGAAATATCAAATGTCAGATTTTTTTTGAGTTGAAATGGTCCTGTTGCGATCGTCCAAGTGGCTAATTTTTTTTTATTCCATTAATTATTATTCCTTTGTATTCAAATCTCCCGCGCTCCACCCTGTACAACAGACTCGTCTAACGTATTACGACACCGGACATTGAGCGTTCCCTCAGGGTTCGAACCAGCTGTAATGACTGTGCGACGGTCTGCATCAACATGTCGTCCAAATGTGTTTACATATCACAGATTGGAATCTCCTTGGAGAATGGAGATCCCGCCAGCCTACTTCCGCTCCCACACCGACTTCGTCTCTGTTCAGCTCGAATAAACCGAAGAGTAAGTAAGTTATCTAAGAGACGTCGCTTCGAGCTGTCACTTGCATCGTTCAGTTTCAATGACCTTGAAACGTTCAATCTCTTTAAATGGGCGCGACTTAAGGTCAGTTAAGGTGACTGTTTACCAGCTGTTCAATGTGCCCCCTTTTTCACGAGAGTGGAATGTGTGTATGCATGTAAAATGTATTTATATCTGGTTGCCAAAGGAACCAAGGCAATATTTACCATTTCTGGAAGCGTTTCGTCGTATTTTCGAATCGTCATAGCTTCGGTCTGGATAATGCTATGAAGCTAAAATTTTCAAAATAAGATGCCCCTAGCAACTTATCATACACACCAAGTATCAGTTATCTAGCTTTTATGATTTAAGGTTTATTGACATTTGAAATACGTCAATTTCCTGACTCACGCATGATTTTCAAAAATGCTAGGGTACTTCCTGAAGTCCTAGAAGACTGAAATTTTGTACGTAGGCTAGGATTTGCATATAAACAACGGAAAACTTAATAAATCGGAATTTTTCCCCTCCGACCCCTCGTATAGGGGGTGCATAAAGGAATATGTACAAAACTGGTCCACAAATAGCTGAAGTTCCAAAAATAGAGCCCAAAAAAATAAAATAATCTAAAGCGCCCGCCAAAAAGAAATGAAATCCCACCAAAATCATTTCATGTGTAGCTGGTTGCCAAGACTCAGAAGTTCATAATGCTCTAGTAGAGCCAAGCTGCTATTTGAACTTCGATTTGTACTCTACATCTTAGTCAAAAAGTATGACTTGGCTGTTTCATGATTGTCGCACAAACTATTCCTTATGAACGTACATGTTATGTTACATAACAGTCCCACGAACATTAAATGGCCAAGCCATAGTTTCGATTTGTACTCTATATCTTATAGAGTACAAATCGAAACTCAGATAGCGGCTTGCCTCTACTAGAGATCTCATAACTTTTTTGAACAGTGAAAGCACTATGAACTTGTGAGTCTTGGCAACCAACTTCACATGAAATATTTTTGATGGGATACTTATGTTTAAATAGGTTAAATAAAAATTATAATTAGACTACGGGGTGTACAATATGAATACCACAATATGCTTACAACATAGGAATTAAAATAACTGTAAATGTGCTTGAATGGTGCATAATATCTATGGTACTAAAAAAAGAAATACAGTGGTACCTTGAGATACGAATTTAATTCGTTCCGGGATCATCGTCGTATGTCAAAACAATCGTATCTCAAAGCAATTTTTCCCATTTAAAACAATGTAATGTATATTAATGCGTTCTAGCGATATGAAACTACCCCAATAATAGGCGTTAGCCTATCTTTCATAGCCTTGTGGCCGGGTAGCCTCGTTTCTTCTGCGGTAATATAAGTGCGCCTAGGCATTTTTTTCCAAAATAACCCCGTCTCATCGCAATTAAACACTTGTTGCGGTAGGTACCCTTCTTCACTAACGAGTTTTTCAAAAAACTTAATGTAATTTTCAGCCTCCTTAATATTTGCACTAGATGCTTCTCCATGACGAATTACCGAATGAATTCCAGTTCGTTTTTTAAAATTGTCAAACCAGCCACGACTAGCTTTGAACTCTGGCCCACCTAAAATAGCACGAAAAACAGACACAACACAATGAATAACACAGCTACGTGTGAACAAGGAACGATACGGCGACGGTGTCAACAACCAAACAGAGCGAACGCTCTGCCATCTAGCGATCATCTATAAAATTATCGCGCATTAAAATTCGTATCTCAAATTTTTCGTCGTATGTCGAGGTAGAAATTTTCGAATATTATTCGTCGTATCTCAAAAAATTCGTATGTCAGGGTATTCGTATCTCAAGGTACCACTGTATATATATGTCCAAAGAAAAAGTTTATGCACTGATCCAAATATTACCGAGTATCCTAAATTTGTCTATCTCTGTCAAAAATTACTTTTCTTGTATCATGAGTGTCGCGTCTTACAGAAACACCTAGTCTTTGTATAAACCGTATAAACATTCCGATTCCAACACAACTTAACCTCTCTTTCTCGTCTTCTCTCTTCTCGGCGTCTAATTCTTATTTCAGCAGGGCTATCGATCAGCCTCAGTTTATTACATTCCATCATTTCAGTCCATATAGAAATGCAGATAAGAAATCGTTAAATCACAAAATATACACAGGAAAGTAATGTTTGTTCGAATCTTAAAAGTTAGGGGGCATACCTTATGTGCACATAAACGCTCACGGTGTCGGAATAATGTGAAAAGGTTTCAGACTTCAGTCCGAAAATAGCTGAAGGCCAGTGAAATTTATAACCGATGTGACGCTAGTGTTATCTTCTATCGAGACAATGGAATGAGTTCAGACGAAAAAAGAATCTCATACTTTTCTTTTTTATAAAACTGAAAGAATGGTTAGTTTTTTTTTCAGATTATCTTACATATATTTATTTTAAAAATAGGTCCTAGATTTCGAAGTGAAAATTCATTGGCGGGGATGAGTGACATTTTATTCAACAGCGTAACGAAAACGAAAAACGACACCGTCACGAGTAGGGGAAATGAGCTGTTAGCGGGGAACCGTACCGATTGGTTGGCGGGTAATTACAAATGCGTAGAGGGGGAAGCTCGGTCGACACGTCCCTATTTCTGCTTAATGTTTATCTTGGTTAGAAATGTTTACCCATGCAATTTCACTTTAGATACGTTATATTAAAAAAACGTGTGAGCCTCACGTAGATAAACTCATGGGAGAAATGAAACTCTTTAGAGTTTTGAAATCCTTTCATTGATGCCTTATCTATTTTGCGTTACTAAATTTTCTCTTATATTTCCCCGCTGATGAATCAATTCCCCTTTAACTTACAGAAAATTTCAAAGAGATACGTAGCTAAAGAAGTTTTGTTTAAGAAATATGACATTTCCAAAATGGGGTTTTACTTTTTACGTAGCTAGTTTTGAGATAACATAAATACGCCAGCCTTATTCTATACGTATCATACTTCTAGAAAAAAAATAGTAATAAGTTTTGAAGTAAATTACATCAAGAAAGCCCTGTACGAATTTTTCCACAACAAACTGGATCTTCCACTCAGACTCTATGCGTCTATGCGACAACTAGATAGATTGGTTAGCATGTTTACCGACGACGTCTTAACAACGATGTTCTCTAGCGGCTAGCCGGTATTATAGTTACCTACCTATACAGAGCGGCTCAAATCGATCGCTTACAAACAATACGGTGAGGCAGCAAAAAAAAATCTAAACAGAAAAGTTTTTAGATATTTTTTGATCAAATGTTGTCGTTAATTATCATCAATAAGTTGAGCGAAATAGAGAAGAATATTCGTAAACCACGTCTGCTGTAAATATGGTAAATCAGATAAAAAAATGTGAAGAACTTTTCTACTCAGTCAGACTTTTTTCTATATTTCTCTGCACTGATTGTAGGCAATTGATCTGAGAAAGTCTATATACATCATGCAGTGCATTTAGTTACTGTAGAAACTCTGTAACTCGAACCTTGTTAAATATAAGTCCTCTCTAACTGGAAGAATCAAGAAATTGGATTTTTGAATGAATTTTTTTTTTACATAAATGGAAAGATCACATACAAGTTTTATAGCGAAACTACTTTTATTATTTTGTTTAACTTCATAATGAAAAAGTTATATTTGTTTTAAAAATAATGTTTAAGCTAAGATCCGATAACGCGCCAAAAACCTCTGTGACGTCAAAATGTTTTTATGGTCCTGGTTGCCATGGTTACTTTGATAGTATGTATTATAAAGCCATACACAAATGCACAACTTTTGTCATTTTGACGTCACAAACATTCCTGGTACGTTTTGTAATCACGTGATATCTTATGAAGTTTTATGCATTTTAATTAATTTGTTATTAATTACCTATGGCTTGAATTTTTTTTTCTTTTCGTTCAATATTATTTAAAAAATAAAAAAAATTAGTAGTTTTTTTTTTAATTAAAATACTCAATTGCCCATTCCCTGCTGCTGAAACCCAAAAGACTATATAACTCAAAATTATCTTAGTTGAGGTACACTGAACACAAATTGCACTCTGTAACTCGAAGTGTCAGTTTTAAGTGCACTCTATATCACGAAGCAAGCGACGTGTACAGTTTACCGCCTCTGTAAACGGTTAATTAATTTACAATACTTTTAATGTTTCTGTAAAAATAAACCATAATTTATAAAAAAAATTAAATACATTAATTAAGAAATACTATATCCTTTATTTTGTTTATTTCTCTTTTGCACGGACAAAATATGATGAGCCATGAATATCCGCTCAAGGGAGATTTCACTGTATATCTAGTAATTAAAATGTGATTTTTTTTCTTCAAATGGAACTTATAAAAATCAATTTCCTTTACATTTTTTAAAAGTAAACATAGATACATTATTTTCAAATATAAGATCCGATATTACGTCTTCTATAATTAAGAAAAAAAAACATTATTTATCTAACGAAGCCCCAGGCGTTCGTTCTGTTTTACGTACAGTTTACGGACGCCTTTACTTATAAATTCGCGATTCAGTACACTGAATAATTAGATGAATAAAACGACGTCAATTTATCGACAGAGACACCTATAATAATACTATTTTCTCCCTCCCTGCAAGGATGCCGGTATGAAACAGAAATTACTCTTAGATAGAGACTGTTAAAGACTTTTTCGTATTGATAACTTTTAAATTTATTTTTTATGTATTTATTTTTATTTTTTATCTACTATCATAAATTTGCACACATTATATGTATTATATTTATGTTTTATTAACGAATGAGTTCGTCAGGTGCGTGACTGTGTGTGTTTGCTGATACCGTAATTCAGAATAATTACATGCATCAAAATAATAAAGACAGAAACATTTTTGACGCGCACTGTACAACTTTGTACATTTCAAATTTCTGAGTTCTTTGCACACAAAACAGAATGCCTATATTATCTGTAAGCTCATGCATGTGAAATTGACGTCTTTTATATTGTTAGTTTTTTATTATCATTCAGCGACCTTAAATGTTAAACAGTTTTATGGACAAAAGAAAAATGTGTGCGGTAAATATATATGTTCTAAAAAAAACGTAAACCCTTTCTCATCCTTACATAGTTTTATAAGGATTATATACATATAAGCCAAGCATATTTATAGATATATATGTGACCAAAAGGCAAAAGCGCTTATGTTGATTTTTTCGGATTTTTTCAGATAGATTTTCAGATTTTATTTTGTGATGAGTCCGAACTGTATGAACGCCATCCGTCAAAATTACTGCCGTAAAAAAAAACTTTTTTAAAATAAAAATATTAACGTCCGTCAAAAAAGTCACTAAAAAAATATGAGGTAGCATCCTACATTTAAAAATTTGTATTTTTTTATGCCATTTAAAAACGGATGAACTAATTTTAATAAAAACTATATGGTACCAATCCGGTAGGATTCTGAACAAAATGGCGTTGAAATTTTTCAAATCGGTTTACAATTGATATCGGTGAACAAACATAAAAAAAAACATACAGACGAATATAGAACCTCCTCCCTTTTCGGAAGTCGGTTCAAAATCGACAGATTCTTACACAACGATTCAGACCGTCCGGTAGGACTCCGGTCGATTTTAGAAGAAATAGTAGTGCCTGTAAAGACGTAGCAAGTTTCACACGTATAGCGATCCCAGTTTGACTGCTGTCCGGTCGGCGGATGTCAACAAGACTGCATATCCGGTGGCCGGACGGCAACCGAGTGGTACGCGAAACTTTGTGTATGCTTTCACACAAACCGGCTATTCAAATTCAGTTTCAAGAAAGTGGTTATGCATCTGACCTACAAACATCTGCCATCAACTAGATTTTGTATTGCTCCGGAGCGTGTTAAGCTTCCTTTCAAAAAATCTGAAGATACATACATATATTGAAAATATTGCGAAAAATACGACGTAAGCAATTTATCCTTTTGACCGCAGCTATTTAGGTATGTAGGTTACCTAGTAAAATATACTACGTATATAATTCCAAAATGTTTATATACCACTCCAAATTTTTTATACACATTTCCCCAGTTATGAATTTTATATAGCCACATGTCACGTCAGTCTCGTAAATTAAAATAAAAAGATTATTTTAAACTGTTTTTAACTTTGAAATAAATAATTTTAATTTTACTTTCCCGGTTGACCATGTATAATGTGTAGTCTATCCTAAAATAATGTAGTGTATGGTCTGGCACGGTATCAACAACGGTAAAACCGTTAAGTAATACCTAACAACAACAAAAAAATGGTATAGGCGAAAAGGCTATTATCATATAACTTCATAATTTTTTCAACTACAACTCTCATATTCCGGGAGCTAGTGATGATTTTACTCTCATAGTATTTCCTCAAACCTGAGTTTTTGTGAATTCATTAAAGGCACTATCCTGAACATAAAAAACGTATTCTGGCAGGTGAGATCGGGGACAATGCCTAGGTGAACGCGGTCAAAGATGTCAAACTGGAGGTGTCACTAAATATATTTTTAATTATGTTTAAAATTTTCTGAGCGATAAGTTCAGGTGCTCTTAAGCACGAAAACTCAAGTCTAACATTTCGTATCCGCGACAACCCCCGTCTGGCAAAGGGTTAAATATTATGTTGAAATCCATAACCCCCTCAAATTATTTCATCAAGTCTGATTTTCTAAATATGACAGTTTATCTGTTTAGGAATATGAAAAAATTAGTCTGGCAGTCCGTGTTTGGAGAAAAGTATGTCTGGCAGACCGACAAAACAGCCCGAACAATACTTGTCCTCAGCTCGTATCTCACCATACTGGTTTTCCATAGTCGAGACTCGCACGAAGCCGTCTCACATACTTCGACAATCATGCAAAATGGAGTAGGGGGTTACAATATCCATCATTTGTTTTTGTGTGAGTACAATCTAATATTCTACATAACAGGGAGTTTCACAACGCCATTAGACATTAAACTGTAATAATATGATCACAATCTAAGTTTATCGTTAAATGAAATTTTTTGACAATGCTTTCTGCAACCCAGCATTAGATTAATAAAGTATGTTCCCAAATTCAAATTAAGACGTCTATATTTACAATTTAATATCAAATATAATCAGAACAATTAACGTTTATTGGTTATTAATGGTGCTATTCTGTATGGTCAATGTAAGAATTTATAGTGCTGTTATTTTTTTTTTGTTACTAATAACATAAGTTAAAGTCAGAGAAAAATTTAACAGCACTGTTAATTTTGACATTGACCATACTAAACAGCCCTAAAAGTCTTTGCCCAAATTTGGCAATGGTACCACTGTAATCTATCAAAAACAATTATTTATTATTTTACATCATTTCAGGATCGACTATAGTAACAATTCATCTCTTAAATTTATTACTTTTAATAATTAATTGAAAATTAAAAGCATACGTTTATCAGTTCTCAGGTTCTACCCAGAGAACCAAGGGCTTGTAAGAGTCATGGAAACGCCACATTAACAAACGTATCGACGCTGCATACTGTTTTACGTTTTATGTAATTATTTATAGCAGTTCAGTAACAACTTTCTACTGTAAAACGTAACACAATAGTTATAAAATACGTAGGGGAGAGTCCTACAGTACCGGCCAGCATCCAGTACCGGCCAGTTGCAAGTTCTCTAATTCTATAATAAATGGCACTGACAGTTTTACGCTATATAGTGCGGTACACTCGTGCAAGTATATGCCCCGCGCGGCGTCGATCTGTCGCGACCGGTTTACTGTCAGTGCACAGATTTCTATTGCGCGCGATGAATGTACGCTACGTAATTAAAATTCTGTTGGTGATTTTCGAAGTTCAAGGATTCAATTTAAAACAAATAACTCCTGGTAAATTTAGTATGCTTATATGGCTATTAGAAACCGAATATTATTTCAACCTTTGTACGTTTGTTTTCATCTGGAATCGAAACTCTTTTTTTTTTCGTTTCCTCCAGTGCCGGCCAGTCCGCTGTCCTGCAGTACCGGCCATTCCTTAAATTAGTTTTAAAAGGTTTGCATTACTTAAAATTTTCTTGAAGAAGATAATAACAAGAAAACTGAGGTTTCAGGAAAAGGTGGTAATAGAAAAGGTAAGAGTTTACTGTCAGGAAGAGATGTCAGTAAGAAAACAAAGAAAAATACAAACGAAAACCTACCTCCTACTCACAGACCGAATGAAGAAGAGACAGTTTGCCCTTTGTGCGCTGAATGTCATGAAGATGATTGGATACAGTGCGGAAACTGTAAAATTTGGGTCTATGAGGCTTGTGCAAATATATTGGAGCTATCCGATCAGTACATTTGCGATTATTGTATTGTCTAAATGGTTACATTCTTACTGGCCGGTACTGAAGGACAATTTTTTTTAGTCTGATTTTTCCTAGTCTTTGAATTGCAATAATAAAGCTGATTATTTCTAAACGATTTGGTTGTTGGTTATTTTTATTAATAGCACAATAGTTCTTGTAAATATATCAGGAGGTATTGATCATGTAACCTTGAGAATTTTGATTTTTTTGTAGATAAACCTTAAGGTGACGGTACTGTAGGACTCTCCCCTACATATTATGTATAGTAATATACCGTGTGTTCGCAACTACAAATGTTAAAAATCACTGATCGCAGAACCAAATCCTACCGACAATAGTGTACTGCATAACAAGTGTGAGAAGATGGACTTGTTAAAAAACTTAAAAAAAATATATTAACCTCCTTCAAAAAAATCACTAAAAAGATGAAAATAATGAAATTTTGAAGGAGGTTAAATTTTTTTTTTTAAGTTTTTTTATTTTTTACTTTTTAGTGGTGGATTAGATTTCGCATATTTTTAAAAACTACTGAACCGATTTAAGTAAAATTTATGTGGGATCACCCTGAAGATGTGCCCTATTAAACAAGAAAAGAATCATCATAATCGCTTTACAAATGTTGGAGATATGAGATAGCATACATTAAAAAATATGTTTTTTTGACGTCCTTTAAAAACGGATGAACCGATTTTAATAAAAACTATATGGGACCACCTGGGATGTATACTCTTTCAAACAAAAAAAGAATTTTCCAAATCGGTTCAGGCGTCTTCGAGTAATCGGGGAACATGCATAAAAAATTAAAAAAAAATAAAAACAAAAAAAAAAGATTCCGACGAATTGAGAACCTCCTCCTTTTTTTGAAGTCTGTTAAAAACGACTGCGCTATTTTTAAATGCGTCTTTGCTGAAAACGAATTTAAAAATAATCACATGATTTTCTCACGCTGATCACGCTCGATACTTTTTATAACAAAAACCTGTAAAGAGATGTGCATTAAAAGCGACAACCGGGTGAAAAAGTGAAACAAAAGGGACACCCGTGTCGAAAAAGAGCTTATTACAAACGGCTCACAATGCATAACCGTATTATAACCATGCAAAACCCAATTTTACATATCGTTATCGATTCTAAGTAATATATACAGCCCGCAAACATATGGAACATAGGGAAAATGCATTGGGATGTTTTTAATGGATCAACCACACCTGTAAAGCTAAAAAGGTAAACTTTTCCTTTCTCGCTCGGTTAAACACTGCTCCCCCGAGTGTACCTGAATAAGCATTGCACATCGGAGTCTGACGGATGAAAGTTAATTGCTGCCCAGGAAAAAGTATGCACGGTTTTCACTTCAAAAATACGTATATTGTAGAATTAAAATGTATTTTTGCACGCCTCCCTGTAAAACAGCCCATTTCGCACTAGTGTGTCAAGGAAAACAAAAAATGCGATCTTACCAATCCAACAATAATTTCCACAAGCGATCTGCCAGTTACCGTTTAATTTTATACGACGAACAGAGATAACAAAGTGACATAAAGAAGGCGTAGTCTTCATAAACAATCCAAATGAAATGCAATATGGCCGCACACACAGAATATGACAACTATCAGATAAAGTGAAAATAGGCTTTTTTATAGGAGGTACGAGCGAAAATGTAGTAGGAATATAATATTTTGTTATTACTCGTGTTATAACTCGCTGACATGCATTTTTCCATAATACCACATGTTGTGGCGAATTAAATGACTCGAAAGAATAAAAAGTTGTTGACTGTTTTTTGTTACCATTGATAGTTGATCGTTGAAAAGAATCTTCAATTCTCGTCGTTGTTGGAAAAAAGGATAAGATTCAAAGATATCACTAAAATATTCCTTCCACGACATAAATTGTTTTCCGTTGCACTTAATGTTTTAATAATTGATAAAACTTCACTGTTATACTTTGGACATCAAATCATGACACTAACTACTCTCTGGTTAAAACACGACCACTACTTAACCTTGTGATCTATGCGCGACTGATTCAAATCGGTTACACGAACATAAAAAAAAAACGATCAAGTGCGAGTCGAACTCGTGAGAAGAGGGTTCAGTACTATATTTCGTTTTCCGTGAGAGACTTAAGATTTTCGTTTCAATTTTCCTGTAAACTATGGGTGAGATCCGACATTCCCTATTTTTTCAAAATTTTAGGCAAGTAGTATCGTTGATAAGGGGGGGAATGGTCAATTGTTCATCTATTTTCTTAAATAACTTTAGAACTATTTATTTTAAAATTATGAAAAAAAATATATTTATGACCCTTACCACAAGCCCTTTCATTTGATTTTGTCACACGGTACAGTTTGTCAAACTTTTTTTTTTAATTTTCTAATTTACCCCCAAAAAATGACCCCCATGTTCAAAATTCATTTATTTACGTTGCACGTCCGTTTTATGGTCACCTATACTTACATGTGTACCAAATTTCAACTCAATCGGTCCAGTAGGAGATAAGATGGGATAAATGGTAAATTTTCATCTATTTTCCTAAATAACTTGAAAACTATTTATTTCAAAATTATAAAAATATATATATTTGAGACCCTTACTACAAGCCCTTTCATTTGATATGTCAGACGGTACAGTTTGTCAAACTTTTTTTTTAATTTTCTAATTTACCCCCAAAAAATGACCCCCATGTTCAAAATTCATTTATTTACATTACACGTCCGTTTTATGGTCACCGACTTACATGTGTACCAAATTTCAGCTCAATCGGTCCAGTAGTTCGGCGCAAATTAGCTTTGACAGTGGGACGGACAGACACACGAGTGATCCTATAAGGGTTCCGTTTTTTACTTTTGAGGTACGGAACTCTAAAAACTAAAATTACTATTTCATCACGACTCTACTACCCTCTGTTGGGTCATTGTGAAACAAAACAAACAAAACTCTAAAGCCACATGAACACAACTAGCACATGAAATATTGCAATAAAATTTAGTATTTTGACAAAAAAAATCGACACTATCATTATCATTGATTAACATAAATATGTAGACACTTTGTATACACAGTACTAGTTCACTACGAGTTACAAATTAACCGCACAATAGAATGTATTGTTTTGTTATGGCTTTCAAATAAATTATAACATTCCACTTTGCAACTTCAATTTATTACTAATTATAAATAATAATTCCATTTGTTGTGTTGTTTTTATCATCAGCAAAGGCACTTGAAGATATAAAATGTATGAATAGTCAAGTTGCGATTGAATTTACATACAGAATGATTTTAAAATTACGCACACTTTCAATCTATAATTATTCACTTCGGAATTATATTTTGCAGAAATTCGGTGAATGCAGGAAAAATTTTGTTAGTTCAAAAAATGTGTATTCGAATCATTGCGGGCGTAGCGCCTAGAATTCCCTGTTCGATTAAATAGCCTTACGATAACCAACTTATACATTTTAGAATGTGTCTACTTTGTGAAAAATAATCCGTAGTTATTTTTAAACTCTGATAACCACAAGTACGAAATTCGAAACAATAGACAGGCAAGTTCACGTCTTACAGTAGTTTAGAAGGGTGCTGACAATACCATGATTCGAATATTTAACAAAGTATCAAGAAAGATAAAAAATTTGAATAGAAGAAGCATTTTAAGATGAAATTAATGTATCTTATAAAACAAGTTGATTTGTAAATAATAATAATTGATATAATATTATAGATACTCATGACGTTACTACATACAGACATGTATGACTACGATGTACCTATATAAATATTATATTTGCAGGTGTAATTGTTATAAATAGCATTGTAGAACTCGAGGAGACCAGTAATTACCTGTCGCTGAAACCCAAAAAACTTTAGAAGTCTGTATGTGCTGTCTATACGCGATCGATCTATTCAATCGTTAACGGGGCTCCAAAATTAAAATACATACTAAAAACACTGATATAAATCCTTATAAGCGGATATTGAATAGGCTAATAAATAAATTTTAATTCCATTTAACAAGTGAAGAAAAAAATTAAATCATGTCATGATCAAATTAATTACTAAGTTTTTATGTTCTTTGCGAGAAAAGAAACCACATTTCGGGAATACAATGTCAAAATATTGTTAGATTTAAATACTTGAATTGTTGAATAAAATTTCAGAATCTTTGATAATGTCTAACGTTGAATGCCATTGATGAATAAGCAGGTGCTTTACCTATAAAGCGGTTCTTTTGATTGATGTAAGGATTATATAAAACTCTAAAACAAATACAGGCATACCTCGCATAGCGTTATTTGTCTCAGAAATATATAAAAAAACATTTACACCGGCTCCAAAAAAAGAATTAAAATACCTCCATAGATCAGGTGCAATCGATGCTGCCGTTCCGAATTCAATTCGGATTCAATTTTTCTTTTTTTTTTGCTGGAAACTGTACTTATTATAAAAACCCTTGATACCAGGCGGTAACCTGGTCTGATATTGTCATTGGAAATCAACGAACTGACAGACAAATTGAGTCAGATCAATTTTTTAAAAATTATTTTTCTTAGCACTCATATTTCCAAGAACGCTTCGACAGCGTTTGACGTGGTATGCCTAAAATGTAAATACGCACTCAAAGAGCATCATTGAAAGATCAAAAGGGGCTTGCAATGTAAGTAAACAAAATACAGTAGAAATGCTTTTATACTACTGACTAGAACTTAACAGTTAAAAGGTTGCAAACAAGGCTTCAGTGCTCTCCAAATAACGTCATTATTATTTATCATCTCTTAATGTTGGAAAATATGTCATCCTCCTTGTCGCTTGTAAAGGTTTTTCTCCTGAGACCATAAAATAAGAATGTTGAACATTTGCAAAGTGTACCGACAAATAGTAGATTTTAATATTACATTGCAAAGAAAACTTGACTGTAAGGAGCTCTTGATCGTTATAATTTTTAAATAATTACTTTTATATTCAAAACACCGAGAATTGAAATTTACCTTCTCTTTAATACTCGACAACCTTGTTATTAATGAAAATTTCAAAAAAAATAATGAAATGATTTTTATATATTTTTAGTGGAATTCAGAGCCACAGTAAGATTTTTTATATTCCCAGTAATTTCAGAGATATGACCCAAAGTCGACTTTTTTTAGTAAATATAAAAAGTATAAAGAATAATAATAAGAAAAATTGTAAAGACGATACCTGTGGATAAAATCCGAATGAAATAAAAACATATATTTTAGAACCTGAGCAATAGCATAAGAAGTCATGTAATGATCTAGAAAACAGTCACACGTCTTTATCTATAGAAAGAGGTGTATATAAATTATCTTCCTCGTGGTTTGCTTTCAATTGACAGATCAGAGGGCGTAACAAGTAGATCTACTCAGGCAATCACAGGCTGAATAGTATCAACGTCATTTCGGTAGCGACAGAACTTTTTTTTATTTCTATTGGAAAATTGGAAAAAAAGCTATTTAGAAAAAGCTTTTGAAGACTTCTCGAGAAATGGTCCTCTAATCTCTTTGTAATGCCAACTTCAAACAAAAAGAATGTGTTTTAGAGCGTTTCTTCCATTATAAATACATTTTTATTTATTTATTTATATATGTTTTCAATTTAAAATTCATTTTAGAATATAATAAATTCAACGATTGTAAAAGACATTACGTTTTAGTCATGTGTCTATTGATAATGCCTTTTTTCTACTCTTGTTCTTTAGTTTTTTTGCAAGAATACACTTAAGGGAGTATTTTCACCCCTATAAAAAATTAAGCAGAGGGGTTTAAAGGTGATATTTGTAGTATATTAGTAAGGGGACCACTCTCGAATTTTTTTTCGCAAAACCTCCTTTGCTTATGCATTTTTTTCTATTTCGCCTAGACTAATTATTATTATTATTATTATAGTAAATCGTTATACAGAATACATATTGAAATTGAAGCTTCTATAGTTATATAGTAGGTACGTCATGAACATTTAGGTTTAATTTAATGCCTATTTAAATTTGATTTCAAACTCTGCGCAAGATGTCGTTCTGAATATAAAAAAGAATTCAAGTTACATTTTACATCACGTCTTTTGCATTCCTATCTGAAAGATTTAGATTTGTTTGTATATAGACTCGCATCTAGTTCAAAATGATTGTCACGTATTTGATGCAACAGGAAAAATATATTTTCATTCTTATTTTTTTTAATCTTTCAGTTTTTGCACTAAACATTTTTCTGCTATGTTTGATTTGATTTATCTCGTTTTATAAGAATATTAAAAATGTAAACTGAAAATTAAATAAACAAGTAGATTGACTCCGTCGAAATTTTATTGGAAAAAATATATTAGAACTAAAAGAAACAATAATTGTTTAAACTATTAAGGTGATTGTTTACCAGCTGTTCAATATGCCCCCTTTTTCACCCACATAGCTCTATCTTACGAGTTGATGTGTCTGTGCATGTAAAATGCACTTACTCACGTTTCATAAATCTCTAATTTCTGTGATTCATTCAATCTTTGATGAAACTAGAAATATGTATCATTGTTTCCATATAAGTTTTAGTCGAGTTTTTATTTGATTTAAATAAATGATTTAAATCAGATAAAAACGAGAAAATTAGCATAAGTTTTATATATATTTTTTGTAGAGAACCATTTAAATTTGAAAAAAGTAATTGAGCAAGTCAAATTTTTCGGTATTTTTAATATAGGTTTGTAAAGAAAAGCCTAGCTAATGTTAATTTTTCTTCCCATAATCTCGTGACGAGCAAATATCACGTTATTTGATTCAATTTCTAGGACAAAAATATGTGCTTTTTGAAATTTTTTAAGCAGCAAGCCAAAATTTTTGAAGCTTAATGCTTAATCACGGCTAATAAAAAGTAGTAAAATGAATATTGCGAACCACAATTCAAAATTTCCCGAGTGCAAATTTTACATTCTGAAAATTAATTATTTAAAAAAATATTCAAAACAAAAAAAATAATATTTATATAACATATATATATTTTTGAAATCTTCTCGTCAATATTCTGATTATGTTTTTAATACGTCACTGGCCTTGCAGCCACTAGAAGTAACGTCTCTGACTAATTTTATACTTAATTATGTTATCAGTGTTTAAGCGTTCAGCTTGGATACTCGTAAAGAGATGTCTTGCATAAAGCAGTTTTTCGATTGAAAGCGTCACGATAAAGCTCGCTGGAACAAAGATTTCTATCTATCTACAAAGCTAAAACTTATCTAGGTTATGTTTACATTGGGCTTCTTAAGACAGTTTCATTTTACAACTCACACAACATATAAACTTACTGATAATTATAGTTCACTTAATTATAGTTCAGTTCAGAAATCGTAGGCAGTGACTAATATTTAGTAAGTAGCAAGGTAAATGTTTTAAAATTTTCAGCCTTGCCTCCTGGGTATTATTTCTACTTACGAACAGAACGGCACGCTCACCCGCCAGTGAATCCTGAACGATTCCCCGCTAGCAGCTTCTAACGGTATAGTTTTTTCGTTATGCTGTTAAGGCTGTCGGAAGAACGCTCTGAATTTAAGCAAAAAATAGGGCTTCGGCTGATAGCTGATTGTAGATTTATTCGTCAACATTTTGCAAACATTCCTTCTCTACAAGGGAGACAAAGGATAAATCTAGATCTCTAATGGACTACTTTTGTAATTTATGCACGATTTACTAGAAAAAAGTTGGCATTAATTGTGCCAAAAAACACTTATTTCACAAAATTGTGCCATCACAAACCTAAAGTGACTCTTCCTTTTTCGGAAAAGTTTTTTAAATCTTCAAAATATTTCCAAAATTTAGAGTAATCAACTGACAGCGGCACCCTTGCAACAGCATTTTTAGCCTCGTAGTGTGGCTTAAATTCAGCCTTAAGGCTGACGGAACGCTCTGAATTTTGTTTGTGCTGAGACCCAGCAGTAAGGGGCGAGGTAGGCAAAAACATATTGTGGGTGTGACCTTCTTTAGCTCTGTCTCGCTCAAATCATACGCACGTTTCAATTTTTGGCTGGTGCCAACTACGAGGATAAAAGATGCTATTGCAAGGGTGCCGCTGTCAATTGATTACTCTAATTTTTGGAAATATTTTGAATATTTAAAAATCTTTTCCGAAAAAGGAAGAGTCACTTTAGGTTTGTGATGGAACAGTATTGTGAAATAAGTATTAATAAGGTCGTAGTGTGACATTGAAAACCTGTGTTTTTTAGCACAATTAATGCCAACTTTTTTCTAGTAAATCGTACATAAATTACTAAAGTAGCCCATTAGAGACCTAGATTTGTCCTTTATCTCCCTCATAGAGAAAGAATCTTTGCAGAATGTTGACGAATAAGTCTACAATCAGTTGACAGCCGAAGCTCTATTTTTGGCTTAAATTCAGAGCGTTCCGACAGCCTTAAACGAAATCATTCTAATCGCACAAAAAAAAATCACAAAAAAGTATGGTGGTTGTGATCACAGAGCTATGAACATTGGACACGGTATATCGCTGCAGTAGTATTTCGGTCCACTAAGTGAGGAGGATATAGAGTATGCATGGAGCCATATCTATATCGTTTTCTCTACACGCACAGTGAGGTAAGCCGTAAGGTACTATTTTTGGATAGAGATAGAAATGTGCCTACCATCGTTCCATCATTTTATTTTGAAGAAGAAAACTCTTTATACCGCAAGGGCACGTACATTTTTTTTTTACTTTATTAATCGATGCTTCGGCACAAAGCCATTAGCACGTACATTTCTACAAGTTTGTTTGTTTTGAAAAATGTGAACGTGGTGAATGCAAGCATGTCGTTATATGCAGGCAAGAAGGCGGTTTTACTATGTCGACGGTCGCTCCACCAAGTGAACATAGAACAGCAACAAGGAGTAATGCTGAGATGCAAAAGCAGACCGCATTATCTATGATCTAGCCATTAAGGACTGTGAACTCCATGTACTGCACATACCGTACCCTATCGTCCCACGACTATGCACTCAGCACTGTGCTGTTGTTAGGTACCTATCTACGTCACAAATATCAAAAGCGCACGCAATGCGCCGGCCAAGTTCTCGCAAAGCACTGTTCAGATTAAATAGGGTGGGCACAAATGCACCACATCGTGAGAGGATTTTTGTGCTTCCGCTTTTTACTGAATCTAGTCAGCAAATAATCTGGATCTTCTTATGAGCTCCAGAAGATTTGCTACTACATTGTCCTATGGAGCGATTCCATCATCATTAATGTAATCAAAGATGGTTGTCCTCCTGTAAGTTAAAGCCTCCATTCGAACACGATATGGGTGGCTGTTTCATCCTCCATTTCGCAAAATCTACATAGTGTTGATTAATGATTCCTGCTGTATTCTCATCACATGTAGGTGTTTTCTCAGGAAAGCATGACTGGTCAGAAGCCCAATCACCTTTCTGAGTGTTGGTTTGTTGAGTCTAATTAAGTCCTCAGTTAGCTTTTCTTACCTGAAGCCAAGTCCCAATCTGAGAGATGCTGCTCGCGGGTCCATCTCCTGACAGTTTGCTAGACATTCCTATTGGAAATTTCACAGAGTAGTTCAGCTCCAATGTATTTCTCAGAAGCTCCTTGTCTTGCAAGGATATCTGCACTTTCATTGCCGCGTATTCCTTCATAACCTGGTACTGTACTGTACAGTGTGCACTATATTTACACGAGTCCTTTTCGACTCCGCTCTATTTCCAGGACTAGTTACGTGCCAGAACTGATTTTTATTTAGAGGGGTTAAGGTTACCATAAAGAAGCAGTATTCCACATTTAACTGAAATTTGATGGAACAGTTTCTAAGATATGAGTGTAGAATAAGTAAAAAGGGCCAAGCTCGATGCAAAGGAAAAAGAAGGGAGATTTAAGAAGATGTCAAGTTTCCACTTGGCAATTGTTATGTTTTTATTATAAATAAATGACCCGTGTATGTAAACTGACCAAGTGAAAACTTGGATCCCACTTCTTTTTTCGGTAAAGCCGGCGAACTCACGTACTCTTTGTATTGAACTTGGTCCTTTTTTCACATTTATGTTTTTGGTGGGATCTTCTCTTCGTAGGTACTCGTAGTCTACTCCACCCTACCGACACAGTAGCTTTGTTCGAAACTCGATATGATCCCCGTTCTACAATCTACGCTTTCAATGTACGGAATCCGGCAGCAGAGTATTGCTGCTTTCAGAAAGCAGCGACAGTGTCGGATTTACCAATAGGCCTGCAAATTTGGAGGATACAACCACAAGATGTGATAGACCTAAAATAATTTGCCTCAAAGTTAAATGTCTAAATAAATTAGCCTATTTACACGATAATGATATTCATTTTTTAATTGCAGAGACGGCGGAAAGTTAGTGGCCTAAACTTAGGGATGTTCGAGAGATACATTAAGATAGGGAAGCATATTGACGGTACCCAAAAGCTTTACCCCGGTACAGTTTGTTATGCACCGACACATTTAAGTGATTCTCAGCATAGAAAATACCGTAACACCATCATATTTTAAGTACGGTTATAGTTGGAATAAAATTTAGCGCATTCATTGGTTAGTTGCAAAAGTCGGCGGAAGTTATGTTGAAAATGTTTATATGTAATGAGTGCGCTGTTGCCACGTTTGCATGGTAAGTGTCACGATAACTCGTAAATTAGTAACAAATTCATCATAACTACAGTATTATTTGTGATTTAAAAAAATAAATCTCGCTAATTATGTCCCTTAACGCCTAAACTCTTAACTTTCAAATTTTTTAATTATTTGCGCTATACATTTTATCAGTTTGAATTAACATGATGCAATGCAATGTTTTCCATAGACGACACGTAGGTAGTAAAAATTGTGCAAAATTAAAATCATTATATCTTTTTAATGTAAAACTACTTTTGGCGCAGTAGAGTAAAATCAATTTATAAGATTGATAGTGTAACGAAACGTTGCATTGCATATATCCTGTATACTGATAAAACCGGTGGTACAACATTGTGCAAGGTTATCCCGGGTGTCGATGCAATTATCATTTCTTTTTTTTTTATCTTTAGAATTACACCAGTTTTACTTCTGTAATTTGCAATACGCAATCTCTTTCTTACCTAGTTAATCGATTGGAAATATTTAAGCTCCAAATTTTATGGAGAAATAGTCAGAGAGTGAATCGGCATCTTTAAGAAATCTGGCGCAGTCGGACAAAAAATCTAAAAGCATCGTTTTTTTACGATTCACTCCGTATAATAACACGTACATTTTGTACAGTACAATAAGCTTTTGTGAACGCAGACTTAATAATTGACGCAATTAAATCTGAAAAGTCAACCCCACATAAATTAAACTTCATCATAAACTTTTAACTAATTGCTCTTTAAGTTAATCTACGCTCATTATTCAATTTCTAGATTTTTTATCAGACGTCAGAATTCTTACAAAAGAAATCCATTAGAACTAAGAAAACGGAAGTTTTTTTTCAACAATTATTAAAATAAACTTCATTTTAATATACAAGTGTTCTATGTATCGACCAGTGAATCATGGGCGTACGGAAGGGGGACACAGTGCAGCCTCGTCCGGAGTTTTAAATTGTGAAAATGCATTAAGTTTATTTCATACCAGTTCCTTTTATTTCTCGTTATTAAACTTTAGCACTTGAAAATTACCCGAATCGCACTCGAAACTTTTGAACTATTGATGATGACCTAGCTACAGTATTATCACCGAATGTTCCCCCTGAAAAAAAAATTCTCTGTATACGCCCTTGATTTGAATTATGGATTTTTTGTTGTCGCCTCGCTCGGATTTATTGATTGTTCATTATTTTTTTTACAATTATAACGGTTTTACTTTTATAGTGTGTAGTATAAAATACACAGTTCCTTATTTTAATATATTATTTAACCAGTATCCCCATAGTCACAACCTCAGATAAATAATAGTTTTTTTGCTGCGCGCAATTATTCAAATTCTAAACGAACTCGATGAAAACATATCTATATTAATGTTGCCAAACTGTAACTGAATATTGAATGATATAATTGATAAAACATTAACAGCATTAATAGAAATGACACATTCAAGTCAGTTGTAATTGATGTTGTCAGTGATAAAGATAAGATAAAAAAAACTTGGAACGTGACGCGGGAGACGCGTTTGGAACGAATTCCCTTTCGTATAAGACGTTTTTCGTAACGCGTTTTATATAATCTAAAAACACCCGGTATAATCTAAAAACACCCGCCGTAACCTAAAAACACTCGGTATAATCTAAAAACACCCGGTATACCAGTATACATTATACGTTTTACGGTTTTTCGTGACACATCACATTTTTTGTCTTACGGTTTTTCGTGACATGAATATTACATTTTTTGTCTTATGGTTTTTCGTGACATGTTACATTTTTTATCGGCTAGCCCGCGTTAAGGAACTTCGTTCCAATAAAATTTGAAATGAGCAGATCCAATTTGCAGCCGACACTATTTCTCTTTTTCTCTGAACCGACATTGTAGATCATTGAGATCTGTCGATCTATGGTAGCCAAATCATCGTGTAGACTAAATAAATATTAGATTTATCATTAAAAAATGATATTTTTTTGCGGCTTTGCTGTGAATAAATAAATGTTTTTCAGCAAATTTCAAACTGTTCGCAATTTTTAAGAATATTTAAAGATGATCAGTCAGTACTATGTATGTAAGAAATCACGATATAATTATCCCAACCTGTCATATCACCGGTAAGTATTCATGAAATTTTACCATCGGTATTTAGAAAGAGACGAGCGCATCTCTCTCATTATAGATGTCGTCATAACATAATATTGTATATATTAACATATTGTATAGACTATAGGGTAATTAAAAGGAAGCTAGCTCCAATTATATTTTACGTCTTTGGTCACAACAGAACCTGTGGTCTACAAATCCCAGGCGTAGTGCATCAAATGACCACGTGAATTTGCGCTGAAACCGTTTTACGTAAATAGGACACCGGGTTTTACACAATGCACTTTATTCTGTCAGGTTCATTAAATTTATTTCCCTGCTGTCTATTTTGATTCGAACACCGCAACCTCTGGCTATCAGACCTACACTGTACTAAATAGTAGCGATACTGCTCCACCTACATTAATGTTAACGCTTTTACGGCAATGCGTTTATTAAGTCACTAAAAAAGCATGTCCTAAGTGCGTGGCCATACTGCAATGACTTACTGACCGCGTCACATTATGTATTATTTAACCAACTTCAAAAAAAGAAATTATACAATTCGATGCGTTTTCTTTCTTTCTTTTTTGTATGTTCCGCGATATCTCCGCTAATTGTAAACCGATTTTTATTAGACTTATTCTGTTTAAGAGCACACACCTTCAGGGTAATATCTCATATAAATTTTACATAGATCGGGTTTCTGTAGTTTTTATTTTTATGTACCTATTTTTTTATGTATGTCTCGCGATATCTTCGCCAGTTGTGAACCAATTTTAATTATTCTTATTCAGTTAAATAGAGCACAGCCTCGAGGTGGTCCTACATAAATTTTACTTAATCGGTTCAGTGGTGTTTTATGTGTGTTCTGCGATATCTCCGTGAGTTGTAAACCGATATGATTTTTTTTTCTGTTTAATAGAGCATAGCTCCAGAATGATCCGACATACATTTTACTTAGATAAATCTTTTCAGAATTTTTTTTGTAGTAAAACTTCTTTAGCGAGGCTATCTCTTTGAAATTTTCTGTCACGTTTAAGGGGAATAACGCGTTACGTTGAAGAGGAAATATAAGAAAAACGCAAAATTATGTAAATAACATCTATGACTAAAAAAGTTTTACTTCCCCCGCGAACTTATGTGGATGAGGCTGACACATTTGGTTTTCTTTTATACACATATATCTAAAAATTAAAAAATAAAACAACCAAAAAAATGAATCTTCTTCGAAAAAATCAATAAATGTTGGAAAATAATAAAATTTTGATTTCGGTGCCAATTTAATAAAAATAGATATACAAAAAGTTTTAGTCTTTAATTTCGCGACAACCTAAAAATTTTATTATTTTCTCCGTTTTGGCGGCTTTTTAGAAAGAGGTTCATTTTTTTAAAGATAGAAGTCGAATTAACATTGCAGTGGTGTATTATATATGATTGTAGTTAATTATTTTTATAATATGTCCATTTGGAAGGTGATTTATAATATACATTAACGTCGAACACACTAAAAGATTTAATAATACCTACTATAAAGGATTAATAAATTACACAAAGCAAAATGATCCTATAACACTATACTTACATATCTAGAGTAAATTAAAATGAATCATTAAAATCGGTTTACAAATGTTGGAGATGTAGCATGCATTAAAAAACATGTTTTTTTATGTTATTTAAAGACGGATGAACCGATTTTAATGAAAACTATACGGCAGTAATTCGGTAGCATTCTAATCAAAATGGCATTGAAATTTTTTAAATCGGTTTACAATTGACGAAAATATCGCTGAACAAACAAAAAAAAATTAAGACGAATATAGTATCTTCTTCCTTTTCTGAAGTCGGTTAAAAATGTAAATATATCGTTTCGAGGCTCCTATGAGCAATTTTTTGAAAGATTTAATGACTGAATCTTTCGAATTTGATAATTTCATGCGAATGGCGCTGAATCTGCGTGCTGTTTGAAAAATTGAAAAAACAATTGTACGAAACTTTTTTACATATTTTTTGCTACTTTTCTTATTCTGTTTGTACAGTAAGAATGAGAAAGTATTTAGTTCTGAACTTTTATTATAAATTCTCGTTCAAATTAATCAGTATTTTTTATAAATTTCAATTAAAAATCATACAATGGGGCAATAAATTGTAATCAAAGGCAAATAATGTAAGTTTGTAATATTTCTCTTTTGGATTTATTTGCTGTAATTTTATTGTAACTTTTTATACTAGATTTTATACTAGATCTTCAATACAGTAACAAATAAAATAGTACAACATTTATTTATCACAAGAAACATTGTAAAAATGCTGTTATATAGGTTTTTGGTCCACAAAAAGAACTTACAAAATAGTGTGCTTTTAAGCTCCTATCTCAATTTTCTTGTATTCGCAAAAGTGTTAAATATATTCTTGTTTTATACCGAAAGTGTGATTTCAGAATGCAAGCAATAAACTGCACAGTATTTATACATGATGTCACAAATAAAAATAATTTATAATGTAGCGATTACAAAATTTGAAATATACACAAAACAACAAA
This sequence comes from Venustoraphidia nigricollis, assembly GCA_034508555.1. Taxonomy (NCBI): domain Eukaryota; kingdom Metazoa; phylum Arthropoda; class Insecta; order Raphidioptera; family Raphidiidae; genus Venustoraphidia; species Venustoraphidia nigricollis. Next base: position 444,866 of record JAVRKA010000070.1, read on the forward strand.
TAACAGACTTAACAAGGTCACGAGTTCAAAAGCTAAATCATTTTCTTGACAGATTCTAAAGATGATTCTAAATAACTTGAAACGCAATGAAATCGTGACCTGTCTTTCTCATTTTTCATAAAGTAAAGAACGCCCCAAGGTCTAAATTTTTCTGAAACATCGCCTTCTTTAGAAGAAAACAAAGGCCTCGTAGTCCAAAATAACTAATTTTATATGAAATATCTTTTCAAAAACTATTTTTTCCAAAAAATAAAAAAAAAATGGAAATAATATTGAAAAAAAGTTTTTGACAAAAACTTGTCGGTAAATCACGTGATGATATTATGACTCATTTTTAACAATTCCACATTCGTCAAAATATTAGTCATCTCTCGCAAATGCAAAACAAAAGTAGATGCGTTTATACTTATATACTTTTTTGGCATGATTAAAAACTAATTTATTGCAACAAAATCTTCGAAAAGCTTAAGAATAATATTTACAAAAAATTTACCTCAAATATAAAAATGTTTTTTCGGGAAAAAGGACTTTTTAAGTAAACACTTAATTTTTTATTTACAGCGACGTTTCGTTCCTTGTTTGGAACTTTATCAAGCTTTAATAAAAAGTCCTTTTTCCCGAAAAATCATTTTTATATTAATTACTAAGGACAAAAAAGAAATAAAGTCAATTAACCTCAAATATTTTAAACATCTTCAAAATTTTATTTTGGATTTTATAACACCTAAAAGAACAATCGGTTTCTAATCAAAAGTTCTAATCGTCTAGTATATTATTATATAAGTAGTTCCGGATGGCAGAAAGTGCATTGACTTCGTCCATCTGTCTCTTATCGTCAGCTTCGTAGTTTCAAATGTTCGTTAACTGTGCGCGCGCAACTTCCGTTGCATTCTAAAATTGTACTCTCGTCGCGCCAAGAGAAGTATAATTTCAAAAAATTATTATTTGAGACATCATGTAAGTACAGTTATGTACCCACCTCCTGCTGCTGTATCACTATGCGGTGCAGTGGCTATCGTTACAAACTTGTTAAACAAGATTAACCCATCAGTGTACCACGCCTCACTGTGTGCATCCACAAACCCTGATACATTGTATTGCACATATCCGCGGTCTCATACGTAACTTTACCAAGTCGTAGGCGGACAGGCGGTATATATTACGCGAATACGAAATTACCACGACGATATCTAAAATATGAGAGCGACTTGCTAACAATTAGACGTAGTGTCTCCCAAAGTGCGTGATATACCTCCCTCATCGGGGTGGTTGGACCGGTCCAGTGAAGCGGTATAGGTCTTCAGAAGCAATTAAGTTGCGTTGAATAAAAATAAGGGTCGTTGGAGCGTAAAAAAATATTTTTAAACAGCTAAAAACATATGTTTTATTAGCTGTTGTATAATAGTAGATTGATTATCAAGTTGCGTCATTATATATAAGTATATGGCAAGTTTCAATAGACGCACCAGTGGTAATGTCACGAGATATATGATATTTTTGCACGTACCCTCTATAAAATAGCTACTTCTCATTTCATAGTCAGTATATTTGTAACATTTATGACAGTTCGGTTCATTTCTATTAGTTTATTTACGAAAATTCGCGCCTACTTGTCTACTTTGAATGATTGCTAAAAATTACCCTTCAATTGGTCAGATCGCGTACTTTTGTTTTCAATACAGTACTAGTGTAAAATGGGTCATGTTACATGTCCGTATGAGTATAAAGCAGCTATTTGATAAGGGGCAATGTAAACTAGTAGATTATGTATCTAGTGCGTGAGGACTAATATTTTACGAATTTTAAATCACAAGTCATAATATCATCACGCACTCCCTATGAAATAGCTGATTTTCACCTAATTTTCAATCTTGAACAAGCCCACATCTAATTGTAGACTGCGTTGTATTCGTCATGATGATTTCCTATACGAAAATAGTAGCACATTAGTAGTATCAGAGGTAGTATCTTATACTTTAATCAACTTTACAGCATCAGTGTTACATATGTTACCGCTATACACGCATGAAATGCAACTATTTCACAGGGGGTGTGCAAAAAAGTATTTAAAGCTGAAAACTCAAAAATCAAAGACAGACACTTCTATTTTAATTATATACAACGATTCCGCATAGTAAGCAATAATTAATATGAAACAATAATTTGAAAAATTCAATAATCAGCCTCGTATAGTTCTGAATCATGTCTATTATTTTACTCAGTAGTCCGTAAAGTAGAACAAGATAATTCTAGTACATTTTGTTTACACTACAGCGATTTAACTATCGCTATATTATTGTACTAGTTATTGAGATTTGCAATTGTTTCTTCAGAAGAAACTATTTACCCGTTAAATAATTAATAAACTTGTAGTTTATTATGTTATTAAAATATACTGAAATATACAGTTTTTTAAATAAGAAAAATGTTTGTAAATATTATTATTATTTTCCTAAGGAGAGTCTTCTAAGAGAATAGAAGACTCTCCTTAGGAAAATAACTTGAAGAAAATATATTACTCTAGACAATATGGACAATGGACATGGTCAATGTAAGAATTTACAGAGCAGTTATTTTTTTCTCACTTTCTAACTTTAAAACCACAAAAATTAAATTGAAACGGAAATTTTACAGCGCTGTTAATTTTACCATTAAGTACAGGGAATTTTCTGTTAGAAAACTCTCCCTAGGAAAGAGATTATTAATAGTCTCTGTAGAAAAATAATTTAAGGGGTTAGGTAGGTTTGAAAATTTCCAAAAATTCGACTGTTTTTGTTGTCTTATGAAATAGTACAATATGTCTAGAATATTCTTCCAAAATTTTAAATTGATTGGAGTAAAATTCTATGCGATAGAGCCACGTTTATAGTCTGCGGTGCGTCGCAAGTATATTGAGGCAGCGCTTAGCTATTGTTTAAGTTTCAAATATTTTAGTTCATTGTTAAGTTTGTTGCGCCACGAAGTATCTTTGAGGCTATAAGTGTTCGATATAAATTTTTCTCGAGATTTTTATTAATTTCTTTGCAAAATGCGTAAAGTTACTAGAATTGATCTAGCAACTTGAATCGCGTTTTCCTCGAAACTCTATTTTTGAAATCGGTTTCATGATTTCTCAAAAAGTTATGAACCGCTTTTGTTAAAATTTTGTACACTTCTTTAAGATAACATAATCTAGTGCGTGAACGAAGGATTATTTTTTTTTTATCACAACTAATTTTACAAGGCAATATGTGCTGCAAATTTTACCAAAAAATAGGATTTTTCACAGCTCCGCCAAAAATTCAAATTTTAATTTTTTTCTTTTTCCTTCGTTCATCTACTAATAGAAAATATTTTATTTTTAAATTTCGGGTAAAACTGTCATGAGTTATCCTGACAACGGCGAGAGAACTTTTTCTGAGGGGTCAAGGAAAATGAGATCCCAATGGCTGAATTTTCAAATGAGAATTTCACAAAGTATTTATAAACATTACTTGTTTTCAGGAAAATTGAATATTTACCAATCAGAAGTCACGTTTATTGTTATACATATTATTATTTTTATTATTTCACATCCGCATCTGTGTATATGGACGTCAAAAAAATCCGCATCCATATCTATAGCTGTCAGTAAAATCCACATTTGATACATCCCTGGTTTTTACTACAATCCGAGAATCCGCCAGCTCTAAGGCCCGTCTATGTAAAGCACCGAATGCGTCGCCTTTAAAACCACCTTTAATACTGCAGAAACAAACAAAAAAATGCAGAATGCAATGCATTTGTTTTCAATAATCAAAAATAGATTTTCCATAAATTTGATTACATTGTTGTTAAGTTTTTCTGTTATCAAAGAAAAACCAATAAACTGTTCGAATTGTCTAATTCTAAATGATTAAAGAAATCCACTTTTCTTGACGGAACAAATAGACGGTATTTCTTTTGTGCGTTCACCTGTTTTTCAATATCAGGAGAAACGAATCAGCTTTCTTCTTCGTACTTTTGAAGCTGTCTGCATCGATTGTGGTGAAAACGAAAAATTAAAAAGCCATCGTTTTTATTCTGCACATGAAACCTGCATCCGAGTTACGTCTTTAGATTTTCAAGTTGCACATTATATATAGGTGATCTCATAATGCTGTGAATTCCAATAAAATGTGTCATTTATTTATAACTAAGAAGGCTTAGGGTTGCCAATCCTCCAATTTTAATCTGAAGACTCCAGAAAAATTAAGGTTTTTCCACACTCCATGGCTTATGAAAAATAATCTCCAAATTTTTCTATTCTTATGAAAAAAAATATTCATTATGAATAATAATTTAATTTATTATAGCAAGAAAGTATTTATTTAATAAGTATTTACTAAATAATTACTTATCAGTCAAATAGCGCTATCCGAGATTTTTTGATTAAATCATATTTTGATAAGATTCTTAGTTTTTGCCATTTAGTATTATTAAAGTTTATTAATTTTCCAATAATTTTACGCTGTTTTATTTGAGTTGCCTCTTTGCCTTTTCAAACTGGTATTCCCAAAATAATATTTATCGATTGCGCCAGTTATTTTTAACAATTATTTGTTAGTATTTTGAAATTAAAATCGTAGTTACAACAGTTATCAAAAAGTAACAGTTTAGCTAACCACTATTTAGAAGGTTAACTTTAACTATAATATTGCAAGAAGTATTACAATAGAATCGTACTTATAAATACACAAAGTTATTAATCTTACTGTATGCAATAAGTACGCTATCACTGTGGAGCAAGTTTGAGCTGTTGCAAGTTGACGGTAATGCCAACTGTTCGGAAACTATTTTCCCAGTCGGCAACTATGAAGCTTCTTCGATTATATGTGTAGGTAACTAAGTTTTGTCGGAGTTCGGCACTCGAAGCTAATACTTACGATGTGTGTATACGAGATGCGACATAACAAAATGATTTAGCCTTTGAATCAAGCTGTCATAGATGTTTTATGATGTCTTTTAATTTTATTTTATATAATCAGACACTAAAGACCTTAATTAGTGTCAATCATTTATAATCTACAATAAATACCGAAGGTTGTCGGTTAAGGCCGTATGCATACGGAGCTACTCGAAAGAAACTGATCCGTGACGCAAAGGTTCTGTGTCAGTGTGAAAAGAAACTGATTAGTGACGTAAATTGTTAACCAGTCCGCAATGAGTCAGACGTTCTGACTCATTGCGGACTGGTTAACGATTTACGTCACTAATCAGTTTCTTTTTACACTGACACAGAACCTTTGTAATTAAATGGAACACTGCAAACGACGCTACTCGTTACTAACCGATCAGTAACGCGTTAGTAATATGTTGCAGGTTATTCAACTGTCTAGTTGCTTATGATTTGAGTCACCTAGTTTCTCGACTTGTGCGTTACATCATAGGGTGTTTTCTTGTGTTTAAAATAATTATTTTAAATTAATCGCTAACAGAGCTGGACGGTAATTAATTACCAACTTAATAAATAATTATTTTAAATAATTTTATAGTAAAAGTAACTGTATTTTTTTTCTCAAATCAGTAATTGTATTCGAAAATTATTAATTCCTCATATAATACTCTGAAATACAATTTTTTGTAGTAATTAATTTTCAATAAGCCTACAATATTTGCAATAATGTGGAATCTTCTATGACAATACAGTAGAAATTACCGATTTCGATCACTAATGAGTTAGTAACCGATTAGTAATTTCAATCACAAACCAGTTCTGTTTCTTTTGAGTAGCTCCGTATGCACAGAGTATAAGCTGTTAACAAAAACCCTCTGCACTCTTCATCTCAAATCCTTTCTCTATCGCCTAAAAACGATTGCAGCTCTCCCGCAGCTATTTTTAAAGCTAAGGGGTTCGGTTAAACACCAAATAAAAGACTACACACTGCAGATCCTAGAGGTAAAAATTTGACAAACATTTTCCTGGAAAAAGTTACTATCACAAAATATAAATTACCTTTTACACATAGTCAAATTTTTTTTTCAAAAATTCAGCTGTAGAAGCTGTGTGATTCTTGGTTGATTCAAGGCACATCACTACTAATAGTCATTCTCTACGTCAATGGTTGCAACCGACAAGAAGACGGAATAGTTTGAACGTTTTTGGATACGGAGTCCTAAAAAGTCGTGTAAATTCCCTGTTGGTACAGAACAAATATAATATATTACGTGCATATATCTCTCTGTATGATATCATTATTCAATCTCTAAACATCAACTCAAGCCCCCACGAAAGGAGAATTTATATGTTGAAGTCAGTACATAAACTTAATGTACAATTGCCTCTTCAAAAGTTAAACTTCCGCTTCAAACTTGCTTTAACAAATACTGAGCCATTTTAAATACATACAAAGTCTGGCAGTAATTCAAAGAAAAAGTAGATAGCAGCCATAGAGGAGTATTCCTTTACAAAATCAAAACAAAACTGTCGAAAATAATTTCTAAGAGGCTAAGGCCTTTGTAATTTTTAAGTTCAGTTTTTGTTCAAGATCGACGCAATCAATGTGTTTTTTTTTTAATTTTACAGTGTTTATGTTACAAAATATCTCTAATTTAACTCAAAAAAATCTATTTACAAATCAGAAATACGAACTAGAGCATACAATCAAATTTTGGGTGAGGATGTTAGATCTTTCTTGAGCAGAACGGACACGATTCGATCCACCATCAAAGAAAATTTTACTTAAGAACAACGCGTAAATCAGACAAGGTGTTTATACTACTTGACTACAACCCCACCTTAAACACATTATTATTATTAAAATATCTTTCTCGGACACTAAAAGAATTCCCTAAAGATTTTACAATAATAATATATGCTACCAGGTATCACACAATTTTCACGACTGGGAGTTGATTTAGATTTATTATCCTTTTGGATAAAACGTATTATATACAGAACGTTTTCTACCAGGGATATCTACTGTAAAAAAACATCTAGGAGAATTTACCAATAAAACGTAATTTTCTCACAGTATGCAATTTTATCAAGTTTAACGTTTCACAAACTTACAGATATATTACCAAAATCCCAATTATTACTTTATTAGCTGATATTATAAATATTTATAGATAGATAATTAATTATAGATTGATAATAAAACACTTTAAAACGAGAAGTGATACAAATATAAAATATTGTTCGCGAGTTTTAAGTCCTAATATCAAGACGTACAAATATATACTACCTACATTTTTTGCACACACTTCCTATAAAATAATAAGTATGTCGTTAATATTTTTGATGAATGTACTACGCAGTCATTTGCTATTAATATGGATTTCTTACGAAAAGTAGCTCTGCTATATCTGCTCCTAATACGAAGTTAGGTCGGTTTTGTAAATTACTATCGGACTGGTAAGATAGGATTTATTTGTTTTCGATCATAGCGCTACACTAATAATTTTACGATCGCTATACAGATATAAAAAGCAAATACACTGTAACCTAAATATAACAATTTCTTCGATTTAATGAATTTTTCGAAAGTCCCTAGAACTGCCCGTAAGAGTTGATGCCTCTACATTACGAAAACTTTTTGTCAAAAACCTCTTTATAACGAATTTTCAATCATTACAGAATATAAAAAGAAAGTATAATTTACCTCTATTTAACAATTTTTGTCAACTTATAACCTTCATATAACGTATCCTACCAATCAATCGCACACAATTCCACAATAACAACAACAATTCATGTCTCGACATGTACAGATACGTTAAATTTATCGTAAGACAATCATTGTTGTTTGATGTAAAGTAATGTAAACACTGTTGTTGGTCACTGTTGTTAGTAAATTTAAAGTTGCAGCGGCTGAGTCGCAGAGAAACAAAAAATCATTAAGTATGTAGACCTAGAATCCTACAAAGAAAAAATTAGACATCGCAAAATAGTTCGACATCCCGCAAGTAGATTGGCCACAATTTTAAAGTTTAAAGATAAGTTTTTAGAAGAAATAGGTTTTCTTACCTTGTTCAAACGAATCTTAAACCAAGCTAACCTCTGTATAACAAACTTAATTATAACGAATTACTTGGTATAACGAATATTTTCAAATTCCCTTCAGATTTGTTATATCGAAGCAATGTTCCCAACTCATCAGAAAAATTTCCCCTAAAGCTTTTAATAAAAGTCCCTAAATTAAAAACATGTTTTTTGTTATGACTTCAATGCACATTTTATTAGTTTACTGATTTTGTTTAATAACATTTTATAAGAATAAAAAAATAAATCTTTACATTAATTCATTAGACATGTTCTTTTGAAAAATTGATGACAATCGTAAAAGCTACTATCAATTTAATCTAAAAGAATTGTATTCTATTGGTAATTTATTGCGTAAAAATGTATTATGTGTTAACAAATAATAAAACCGTAAAAAAACCCTAAAAAATTTAATCCCTATAACTTTCCTTACATTTGCAAACTATCCCTAAATTTAGGGGAAAATCCCCTAAGTTGGCATCACTGTAGCGAGGTTGTACTGTATTTTGTAGAGTGAGCAAAAAATAATTTATTATTTGACATCGTTGCCACAGACATAGTCCGTCCCATTTTTTACAGGTGTTTTAAATTCAGCCTGTATATATTTAACGGTACATTTGCAGACAGAAGTGTCGGACGACATTCGAATGGCAATGAGTTAGAGTTAGCCACTGGCAGCGGCCGCACAGTTAGCTAGTGACCGGAAGACGTGGTAGCGGCACAGTGTATTAGTGTCCGTCGAGAGACACACTTATAAATCCTTTGTCGTAGAAATAGATCATAAATCGTCATCAGGCGCAGACAGACGTGTGCGACCGATGGCCGGACAGTGGACAGCGAGAAAAGCTCATCACCGTACCTCACTCTCCCTCTCACCGACCACTACATACACGTACATGGAGGGTTTGTTCTTTCGACCATACGACAAACTTAGAATCGTTGTTTAAGAACGTGAAATTCACTTACTTCAAAACGTCAGATTAAACTGAAACTTTGCACATTTATCAAGGACCGACGACAATACAGTAATTTAATTTTGTCCCATAATCCTGACCAGGACATTCAGGATAAAAAAATTTACCTACTTCAAAACGTCAAATTCAACTGAAACTTTGTACACTTATCAAGGACCGACGCCAATACAAAAATTGAATAAGTTTGTCCCATTATCCTGACCAGGACCTTCAGGATAAAGAAACTTGAAAAATTACAGCAAGCAAATTAACACGTTGTACAGTTACGTACGTTGAGTTGCCTACCTCAAAGTTTAATGCAATTTGTTTCTTAGTCTTATAATTAAAATTAGAGTTAAAAAAACTAAAACAACACGCTTTTATGAACTAAAAAATACTAATTAATTTGACAACAAAATTAGCTTTACTGTAAAAAGCGTGGAGTGCTATCTCCATAAATTTTCATGAGCTCTACGTTTACAATTAGCTAGTAAATAAAAATGTGTTACCGATATTAAACACTCCACGCTTTTTACAGTAAAGCTAATTTTGTTGTCAAATTATTTTGCATTTTTTTGTTCATAAAAGCGTGTTGTTTTAATTTTTTTAAACTCTAATTTTTTTATCCGCTTAATCGCTACAACAAACTACTGATTCAAAAGCAGTTAAAGACTTGTGTTGGAACGTACTCATAGCGTATTACTGCATTTGTACACATAGTGAGACGGATCACGGACGGACAACGCGAACGGAAGTGGTGCTCTAGCCGCACACCACGACGCTAGAGGGCCAACGGTGCCGTTGAAACGATTCTATTTTTTAAATAACCTTCTTTTTTTGAAGTCTGTTAAAAAGCGTTCAGTTCATAAAAAAGATAAAAAAAGTTGTATGGATGAATGACCTACGAGTTTTATGTCGCAGATAAATCTGGATTTCTCTGGTAAAAGTACTGTTTGAGAGAATGTCTAGAGATTTCGCGTCGTTGTTGGAAAAACGGCTTACGAGTTTCGTGTCGCAGTTGAATTTCCGTCACTTTGATAAAATAAGTTCCGTTTGAAATAATATTTAAAGATATCAAATCGCCGTCGTGCCCATTTCACAAGTCGTATGAATACCGTTGTCTGTTCAAATTTCCAAAGCTCGTCTATTACGTCCATTTACTTAACTTTAATATGAAAACCGGTGAATATATGGCAACCGAATGTGAATTCATCAATATAATTTTAATATATTGTAAATATGACACGATATAGTAGTACTAACTACTCAACCCAGAGAATACTTGTATTTTACACTGCGCACTACAGAAGTTAAACTTCTACTCGCGTCGACTGTAAACACAAGCATACACATTCAAATGACTAAACGGCAGCGATGTCTTCCCAGCGTCCCACTCTAGTTCAACAGCGCAGAGGAATGTAAGAGTAAATACATTGTAGCCTTAATATAATGAACTTCAATATAACGATTTCCTAGATTTAACAATTTTTTCGAAATCCCCTAGAACTGCCCGTAAGAGTTAATGCAAAATATATCACTACATTACGAATACTTTTTGTCAAAAACCCCTTTATAATGAATTTTCAATCATTTCAGAATATAAATAGAAAGTATAATTTACCTCTATTTAACGATTTTTGTCAACTTTTAACCTTTACATAACGTATCCTACCAATCAATCGCACACAATTCCACAATAACAACAACAATTCATTTCTTGACAGGTACAGACACGTTAAATTTATCGTAAGATAATCATTATTGTTTGATGTAAAGTAATTTAAACTGTGCTGTTGGTCACTGTTATTAGTAAATTTAAAGTTGCAGTGGCTGAGAAACGAAAAAAGTGTTCCTTAACCGTCGCAGAGACACGAAAAATGATTAAGTATGTAGACGAGAATTCTACAAAGAAAAAATTAGACATCGCCAGAGTTCGAAATTCCCGCTAGTACATTGGCCACAATTTTAAAATTTAAAGATAAATTTTTAGAAGAAAATGGGTTTTCTTACTTTGTTACAACGAACCTTAGACCAACCTCTATGTAACAAACTTCATTATAGCGAATTATTTGGTAGAACGAATATTTTGTAATTCCCTTCAGTTTTGTTATATCGAAGGTGTACTTATATTGTAAATATGACACGATATAGTAGTACTACAGAAGTGAAACTTCTATTCGCATGAACTATAGACACAAACATACACATTCAAATGACTAAACGGCAGCGATGTCTTCCCAGCGTTCCACTCTAGTTCAACAACGCAGACGAATGTCTACGTGCGGTAAGTACATCGTTTCATTATATGTCATTCCGCTTAAATCTAATTCTCTCTACCATGCGTAATGAAAAGTAAATTTTCAAATTTTAAAATCGCCGTGCACATTTCCTGAATTCCTGAATAAAAGTTGATAATATGATAACTAATGATAATGGAATGGACGACATTTTCAGCGGTGCCAAATATGCATACAGCTGGTAGTTTATATGTGTGTAGCGCAGGGTCAGAGGCCGTCGTTTACCTCATAATTGATGGCCGCCATGACCCGAACACGAAGCTGAAGGGATGAGGGAAAGATTTATGAGTGTCTATGTATGTACGCTTGTTCTCTTCATTCTCTCCAAAACCGTCTCTCTCTCTCCTTCTCTCGCTGTTTCCTCTCTGTTCTCTCTAGTAGCCTGAACTCTGGTCGAGATCTCGCGGACAATACACGTCACAAAGACTATTTCCTGTAGACTTGGAATGTGCCAGAAACGTGCAGCAGTATTGCCAGAGGCATATGATTATAATTAGGGCTTTCATTCGAAGATTTCATAATTCGGGAATTTTAGTGAACATTTTTATACGTGCCAATATCAATACTGAAGAAATTAATATCGGAATTGCGGAATTAATGAAAAGAGTAAAAATGATTAAAGGGCAGCTTACGGGGGCCTGAACGCATTCAAAACGTACGTTATTAAGAGATTTTTTTAGAATATACAAATTAAGCATTCAATAAAATAAAAACGGAGTGTTGTTGAAAAACTATTTAAATTTTATTATAAAAATTGAGTAGGTATATTTTAGAAGGTCCTGTTGAAACAATGGCGCCTCACTATCAGCATAACTGCTCAGATTATTTAAAAAATTCAAAAATATTATTGTAAAGTAAGCTTACATTTATCGCGTATGAAACCGTTTTTTATAATAATTTGAATTTAAACTACTTTTTTCGTGTCAAATTTTGATATTTAATTCTTTTTAAAAAAATTCTGAAACAAAATTTAAAAAACCCGGGTCGCAGTGCCAAAACCCTGCCGACAATATAGTGTATTTGCTTATACAGGCAGTGTGGCTTTATTTTGCGAGCTTAAGTTGGTTTTTGGGCAAAATAAAAAATTTTACTCCTTAATACACCCCTTAAAATAACATTTTTTTTCTTAATTGCAATATTATTATAAATCGAACCTCTATACCAAATTATACACAACTTTCAGTAAATAATTCACTATTTGTAAACTAGTGTTTTCATAAAATTTGTAAGTCCGGTCCTGTCGGGCCGATTTTATTTAAATTTTAGGGACACCTTTTAATTACTACTAAAGGGTTAAGTGTCAATTTTGAAACGATTCTGAGAATTTTTTCGGTATTTTGGGGCCCAAAAACATTTTTCAACCCCTAAAAACTACCCTTAAAATGCCCCGATTACGCCCATTTTAAATAGGCTTCTTGCGGTGATAGATTTCAACACGTGGACCAAATTTCATTAAAATCAATTAACTCTTTCGAAAGTTATTGCCCGCACATATATATATATATATATATATATATATATATATATATATAATATATATATATATATATATATATATATATATATATATATACATATATATAAACATTTTCAAAAATGGTGCCAAAGTGTTTAGGAGGTTATGAAACGTCGAGAAATTTTAGTCCGACCCCTAGGTCCCGCCATCCGACCAACGCCAATAGTGTATGTTGCCTTATGGCAAATACACTAAAAATGGATTCATAGGCTTAAAAGACCGCACACTCTTGTCAAGCATAAACCTGCACGACCGGTACGGCATCCAGCAAAAGAGTCTGTTCGTGAAAGTATCCATGTTATTTAACGGAATAGCGCACATTACACCAGCAGCTTTAAAGGTAATCTTACTTTACAATTTATTTATTTTTTGTGTTCTTCGAGGGGCTATGATCTCATTATATATATTCTATTTTTTATAAAGAAAGTTTTTTTAAATTATTTTTCAAACATAAGTGATCAATAAGCAAGGTGCCATTTTTATTTAATTATTAACTTTGTGCACCCTAAAAAGTCGCTTAAAAATGTTAATATTGCATGCGTTCAGGTAGATGAGGCCCCTTAATTTGTCAACCGGAAAGTGGACATTAAGGCTGTCGGAACGCTCTAAATTTTGTTTGTGCTGAGACCCAGCGGTAAGGGGCGAGGTAGGCAAAAGACATATTGTGGGTGTGACCTTCTTTAGCTCTGTCTCGCTCAAATCATCCGTACGTTTCAATTTTTGGCTGGTGCCAACTACAAGGATAAAAGATGCTATTGCAAGGGTGCCGCTGTCAATTGATTACTCTAATTTTTGGAAATATTTTGAAGATTTAAAAAACTTTTCCGAAAAAGGAAGAGTCACTTTAGGTTTGTGATGGAACAGTTTTGTGAAATAAGTACGAATAGTCGTAGTGTGATATTGAAAACGTGTGTTTTTTTAGCACAATTAATGCCAACTTTTTTCTAGTAAATCGTACATAAATTACAAAAGTAGTCCATTAGAGACCTTGATTTGTCCTTTACCTTCCTTATAGAGGAAGAATTTTTGCAGAATGTTGACGAGTAAGTCTACAATCAGTTAAAAGCCGTAGCTCTATTTTTGGCTTAAATTCAGAGCGTTCCGACAGCCTTAATACAGATTTTTAACCAATGAATGATGATCTCACTAGACTTAAGTTTTATATTCGATAGATAGATTGTAGATTATAGATAGTCAACATCTGAGGTTGTCAGCGTCTATTTTTATATTCGAAGTGTTCCTAAATTTTACTAATGATTTTTTATGTTTGTTTGCAAATTTCTTATTCTCGAAGTTTCATTTAACGTTTTCTATGTCAATGAATATAATATATCAATTTAAAAAAGACATACTTCTTTTACATTCAGTAGTTTTGTAGACTTTTGTCGATATTGGAAGTAGTTTTGGAATTTCGGAACTGAGAACCAAATACCGAAACCAGTTCCGGAATTGAGGATGATTCAACATTGGAGACCCTTGTTCCAATTCATCTTAGTTGAACATCGTTCGATCACAAATTCAACCCCTCGGCCCTCTGTGTGCGTGCGAATCACCTGTAAGTTTTTAGAATTTCGAGGTAGCTGAAAAAGATACTATCGACCCCACACCTATTTTCAATCTATATATATCATTTGGAGTGTTCATTTGTGAAAATTTATACTCTCATGGACTCAAGTATTTTTAAATAGATTTTTAAAATGTATCCGAAATTTCAGAGCCTATCCCAAAGTTTTCGAATTTTCATATTTAAATACCATATGATATCAGGCAATTTGTAATTTATTTTTTTTTTTACAATTTTGATTTAAAAATCTGAAAATTGTCAAATGTCTTGCATATGGTCTAGTAGTATACCTATGTATCTCAATTACAGCTAGATAGAAATAGTAGATTACTATGTATTTAGAACATAATGAATTATGTTATCAACGAGTTTTAACAATCACATCTACATATACTGATATTATTACATCCGAAATACATTTATATACTATATTTTTTGCACTACTTCCTATCAAATACCTGTTTTTCACTTCATTTTCAGTATCTTTTCAAAATGTTTGACATTTCACTTTTTAAGTATATTTCTGACACAATGGATTATTATAGTTACTACTAGTAAATTACCATTGAATTTTACTTTACGCACTAGTGTTAAATGATTTTACGACCGTTATACATGCATGAAAAGCAACTATTTTCTAATTTTTTTAAAAGAAATTTGCCAAGATCCAAATTTTTTAAAACAAAATCTCGGAAGATTTATGTTAAAAAAGGTTGAACACAGTAACTATGTAATATCACTCTCCCCGGGTGAACCCGGGTTTAGCAGCTAGTAAGTATTGTACATATTATATAACGTATCGCTATATATAACGCATATGTACCAATCGTACCAGAAAATGACCCTATCTATACAAAAACGTAAATTTACATATTATAACAACCAGGCAAAATAGCTGTATTTTTTCGCTCAAGTAATTTTTCGCATGATATAATTACAATTTTTTCTTCTCCCAAGAGAGAGCACGTGCGTTTCATTTTCAAACGTACATATTTACATTTCAAAACATAAAAGCCAATTAAGGCAAGTTCTAATACCAATATACAAGGTGTTTTTTTCATAAACAGCAAAGGGAAAATATTTCATTAATTATTAATATAACAGTTAATGAAAATTTTCAGATACACCCTTTTTAAAGCAAGGTAGGATAATTTGTTTACTATTATGAAAAGATGATTTTATTTATGACGTTTATGTTCACATCGACTTTCTTATATAACGCTTCTTATAAAACAGGTAGCTAACTATAATTTTGTAAAACTTTAAAAAAATGAAAATATTAAGATATTTTAAGTGTCATCTAAAAATCAAAGTAGTCCTGTTCAATTGGATTTCAAAATTAAAAAAAATTAATATTTTATCGTTAGTAATAATGAATATAGAAAAAGAAAAAATTTCTACAAATTAATTGAAATGTATAAAACTTTATAAAAGATCATGTAACTACAAAACGCGCCAGGAATGTTTGTAACATCGTAAAGTAATCATGAATACAAAGACCATAAAAGCATTACTGCGTCACACGCGTTTTTGGCGAAAATTGAAAAAATAATATGCGAGTTAAAATTATAAAACGTCATTATACATATAAAAAGTGCTTGGTATATTAATGCATTGTATACAACTCAGTAAGTAAAATTTATACTGAAAAGTGTACGTTAGGCTTATCAAAGGTATCAATTTGTTCTAGCAAATATCAAATTCAGATATCTGTCACGTGATCTACATTACGCATTCCCATGCTCAAGATGCGGATTGCTAGTGTTTACACTTTTAACCCGGTACTGAAATACTAAACAAGTAAAATATTAGATAAAAATTCATCTTTAAAGTTCAGTTCCAGATATATGTTATAATATATGTTATATATGTTATAATAATGAAAATAAATCAATTTAAACACTCATTGATTGCAACGTTTCGTCTTTTTTTTTTATAATGAAAATAAATCAATTTAAACACTCATTGATTGCAATCAATGAGTGTTTAAATTGATTTATTTTCATTATAAAAAAAAAGACGAAACGTTGCAATCAATGAGTGTTTAAATTGATTTATTTTCATTATTCCAATTACCCGTGATACTGTTTTCTATTAGATAAAAATCTTTTATAAAAACAATCTTTTATTGCAGTGTACAAAAAAAGATAAAAATAATTTTTAATCATTTAGGTTCATAATCATAAAAACGTGAGTTGTAAGCTCTATGACAGTCACGGCCCATGCTTTTATAATTATGAACTAAAATTATTAAAAATTATTTTTGTCCTTCTTAGTACACTGCAATAAAAGCTTGTCTTTATAAAAGTTTTTTATCTAATATTTTATTTTCGAATTTTTAATTACATCTTTTGGAGGCCACACTGGATTTTAAAAAACGTCACACAGTTTACTGTATTCTACTTGTCATCCCCTCTCATTTGATACCCATATCAAGGGGGTTGTAAAAAAATAGATGATCTGCAATTTTGTGTCGGCCGCCATTTTGGATTTAGAATGAAATCACACTGCTGATGGATTCATACCCTTTTATTTAGTACCCATGTGGAGGGGGTTGTAAAGAAGAAGGTAATCGGCCATCTTGTGATGACGGCCATATTGAATCTACCATAATATTGCATATACTATATTGTATTGTATTGTCTTCAAAACCAAACGTGTATGCAAAATTTCAGCTTGTGACGTACCGTTCTTTGATGTGTGTGGAAGTGTGAAAATGGTTAAAAGAACGAGTCACAAATTTTATTAATTTAATTAGATTAATTAAATGTTTTTTTTTATTTATTTTATTTAAATGTTATTTAGAAATTTATATTTGATTTTATGTTTTAATTTTGATAAATGAATCACGTTTTATAGCTATTATGCAATTCGATATTTTATTTCAAAATGACATAATATTTTATAATATTAACATTTTACAAAACTTAATAAATTTAGAATATAAAATTTTGATTTTAAATAAATAATTATTCTTTTATAATTTTCGATTTTGTCTGTCAGTCTTTTAGTTTTAAAGTTTTGAATTTTAATACGGCGATGATTGTTTGGTTTAAATATTAATTATAACTTTAGCGTAGAAATTATACTTATTCAGAAGTCTTTGTATAGATCACTGGATCTTAACAAAATTACTTCGAATATTAGTTTTATTTTATGCTTTGTTAATAGTTATTTGATCTGATAGCAAAGACTGACTGACACAAAAAAAATATTATTTGAAAAGACGTAAATTTTATGTAGCAATGCCAGTTTATTACGTGAATTTTTGAACTTTATATAATAAGGGCAAACTAAAATAAAATGATTGAATAAAAAAAAGGTACTGTACGTGAAACAAAACTTGGCATTGTTACAAGCTCAATCGGTTGAGGATAACTGTTTTAAAATTCAGTTGCAAGATTTGACCCGAACAAACATACACACATTACAAGTTAAAAAACCCGGGTCGCAGTGCCAAAACCCTGCCGACAATATAGTGTATTTGCTAACACAGGCAGTGTGGCAGAATTTGACTCCTTAATGCACCCCTTAAAATAACATTTTTTTTCTTAATTGAAATATTATTATCAGTCGAACCTCTATACCAAATTATATACACCTTTCAGTAAATAATTCACTATTTGTAAACTAACGTTTTCATAAAATTTGTAAATCCGGTCCTGTCGGGCCGATTTTTTTAAAATTTTAGGGACACTTTTAAATTACTATCAGAGGGTCAAATTTCAATTTTGAAACGATTCGGAGAATTTTTTCGGTATTTTGGGGCCGAAAAACATTTTTCAACCCCTAAAAACTACCCTTAAAATGGCCTGATTAGGCCCATTTTAAATAGGCTTCTTGCGGTGATGGATTTCAACCCGTGGGCCAAAGTTAGTTGAAATCAATTAACTCTTTCGAAAGTTATTGCCCGCAAACGGAATAGTGTCAAAAACACTTTTCGCACTGTAGCACGACACCAAACACACCTAATAACAAAAAGAATTTGAAATTTGAGAGGTCAAACTAAATCTGTCGAAATCGAGTTCCAACGATAACATATACATATAGAATCTACTGATTGAGATTGTAACTGTACGAACTTTAAGTAGTTCCTGGAAGTAGTGGAAGTTTCTTTATAGCATATTTGATATCCGTATACTCGTACATTAACGTGAGAGAAAAAGTTTTATTATTAATTAGCTACTGTTATTTTTTAATTACCTATAATTTATTATCAATAGAACTAACAATAGATAAATTCATTACACATGAAACAGGAAGTATTGGACTCAAATATAGGTTTATTTTTAAATAGCGATTATCCCACAATTTGCTTACATTAACGTCGGTTTAGCTGAAACCTTATCTGAAAAAAGAACCCTACTGGTTTCTAAAAACAACTCAAAGTCAAACTCAAAATAGCTTTCAGAGTATGAGAAAACGTATTTTTGCAAATGCATATAGAATTTAAAGAAATGCTTAAATATTTTCATTGAAAAGAATTTCAAATATCAAATAAAAAAACCCGGGTCGCAGTGCCAAAACCCTTCCCACAATATAGTGTATTTGCTAATACAGGTATTGTGGCTTTTTGGACAAAATAAAAAAAAATTGCACCCCTTAATACACCCCTTACAATAATAATTTTATTAGTTGAAATATTGTTAACAATCCAACATCTGCACCAAATTAAATACGACCTTCCGTAAGTAAATTCGTATACGCAAACTAGTGTTTTCATAAAATTTGTAAGTCCGGTCCTGTCGGGCCGATTTGCTTATAATTTTAGGAGCACTTTTTAATTGCTGCTAAAGGGTTAAATTTCAATTTGGAAACGATTCTGAGATTTTTTTCGGTATTTTTGGGCCCAAAAACTTTTTTCAACCCCTAAAAACCACCCTTAAAATGACCCGATTGGGTCCATTTTAAATAGGCTTCGTGCGGTGATGGATTCCAACATGTGTGCCAAATTTAGTTACCATGAATTAACTCCTTTGAAAGTTATTGCCCGCACATATATATATATATATATATATATATATATATATATATATATATATATATATATATATAATATATATATATATATGAAAATTTTTAAAAATGGTGCCAAAGTGTTTAGGAGGTTATGAAACGGCGAGAAATTTTGGTCCGACACCTAGGTCCCGCCATCCGACCAACGCCAATAGTGTATGTTGCCATATGGCAAATACACTAATAAGTACCTACTGTAAAAGTATTTAAATACGGCATTTGAAATATTTTAAAAGGCTGCTAACGGAGCTACTGAAATCGTAAAATACAACAACGTCAACTTTCACCATTATAGCTATAAATATTAAATATATAAAATGGTGCCAAACTATGGCTATGAAACGTCGAGAAATTTTGGTCCGACCCCTAGGTCCCGCCATCCGACCGACGCCAATAGTCTATGTGCCATATATTGCAAAATAATACACTAATAAAGAGCACCATAATTCCTTCATAAACTTTTCAGTGAGCGTATTATTATTTTCACGACCCCATTTCGTAAATTAATGAAATAAGTTGGCAGTAATGACGGGCGTAAAATACATTATTTATATTATTGCATGTGTAGTATCTGTATGTACAATGTCCATAGCCAATAACACTAAAGTTGTTCACTTAAGTAAGTACGGTTAAAATGGGCTTCTATGAGTCTAAATCACAGTCGAATGTGCGTGCAGTGCGTTCCCTGACTGGCCCACATCGCCTGTCCCTTGTGACCACGCGACCTGATGCCATGGCACCGGCACTAAAGCAAATAGACGACACACCGTCTACAGTATGTGTAGCCTATGTATGAACTGACCAACTTCCTGTTCTTCATTCCAACTAGTTTTATTGTGACGACTGATTAACAGTGTTGGATCATTTTCACACAGTTTGTGCTGAGACCCAGCGGTAAGAGGCGAGGTAGGCAAAAGACATATTGTGGGTGTGACCTTCTTTAGCTCTGTCTTGCTCAAATCATCCGCACGTTTCAATTTTTGGCTGGTACCAACTACGAGGATAAAAGATGCTGTTGCAATGGTGCCGCTGTCAATTGGTTACTCTAATTTTTGGAAATATTTTGAAGATTTAAAAAACTTTTCCGAAAAAGGAAGAGTCACTTTAGGTTTGTGACGGAACAATTTTCTGAAATAAGTACGAATAAGGTCGTATTGTGACATTGAAAACGTGTGTTTTTTTAGCATAAAAATTACTACCAACTTTTTTCTCGTAAATCGTACATAAATTACAAAAGTAGTCCATTAGTGACCTAGATTTATCCCTTATCTTCCTTATAGAGAAAGAATTTTGGCATAATGTTGACGAATAAGTCTAAAATCAGTTGACAGCCGAAGCTCTATTTTTGGCTTAGATTCAGAGCATTCCGACAGCCTTAAAGGCATATTTAAACGTAGAGAGTTTCTCACTCATTTGAGACGCGACACCATGGACGAATAAAAATTGTTTGATCTTTAAAGCTTTTAAATAACACTAATTATTCAAATTCGTTCAGTTCTTTTTTTAAAATATCCTACGGCGGTGGTTCGTGTCTCTGGTGGACGCCGAGGAGGCGGTCTGACTACTGCGTGATATGTGAAAGATATTCTTCTGGACCTTGTCTTGCCTTATGAACGCTTCTTCGAGGGTGGCTTTCATTTAATGCATGACAATGCCCGATGTTATACAGTACAGTTCTTGGATGAAGTTGGCATTCGGACCATGGACTGGCCAGCACTC
Organism: Venustoraphidia nigricollis; assembly: GCA_034508555.1. NCBI lineage: Eukaryota > Metazoa > Arthropoda > Insecta > Raphidioptera > Raphidiidae > Venustoraphidia > Venustoraphidia nigricollis. The sequence continues at coordinate 465,912 of JAVRKA010000070.1, forward strand.
AATTCTATAGAGCATCTATGGGACGAGCTCAAACGGAGGGTACGAACCAGAAATCCGGCACCTACAAGCATCGCAGCGCTGAAGATAGCGCTGGAACAGGAGTGGAAAAGGACTGATTAAAAAACTTATCAGGTCGATGAAAAACCGGCTTCGAGTTGTTATCACAGCTAGGGGAGGCAACACCAAGTATTGCGACAATAAATTTTGAGTATTAAACATACATTTTTCGTTTTATTTTAATTTTGATCAATCCAACATTCACTTTAATTAACTTCACGTTTGTTGCGTTTCAATTCAAACCTGATTAATTTAAAAAGTACTGAGTAGATTTTTACAATAATGGTATCATTTTGAAGGTTAAGGATTAATCTTTTAAAAATAATATGTTTTATGCACATTATTCAAGCCATTCTTGTAAAAAAAAAACACTTTGTACATTTTGAAGGGGCGAGTCGATTTAGCTGCTCGCGAATGTAGTTTCGGAAGGTATCGTGATGACCTGACATCCTCTATTTTACCCCCTTTAAGTTTTTATTTTGAGACAAAAGGTAGCGTATGTCCTTCTTTAAGATGCAATCTATCTCCTTGTCAAATTTAATCGAAATTTATTCAGTGATTCTCAGGCGTGAAAGCGTAACAAACACACAAACAAACAAACTCACATTCGCATTTATGATATTATAATTAGGATGTATCCTACAAATTGTCGGATATGGAACACTAGAGCTGATTGTGATGTTTTAGCTACCAGGCACGAAGTGCGTAGAGATTCTGATATCAGGCCGCTGACGGTCCGGAGTAGAAGCGGCCGCCCGCGGCAATGAATTATTAAATCCACACCGCGATCCCAACGGCGCGGCCGGACGAAAAGCCGAGACCCATATTATAACAAACGCCAGCCATTATGTGCGTGACCAACATTTACTTATTTGTGGAACGACGTGACACCAGACGCGTGAACCGACCCGCACTGCACTACCCGTTGCCCATATTCGCATTTCTCTAATGACCAGCGAACTCGTTTATGATGAAGGTCTTTTTTAATTTATCATTAAGCTGTTTCATTTCATATAGAACTTTGATAAAATATACGTACGTGTCACATGAGCACATTAATAATTCAACTGAAAATGTCATTAAAGATATTATGAAAGTATTTCGAAAATGATCTAAATCGAAAATTTTCATTCTTTCGACTTTTTATCTTTAAAGTCTGAAGCTCTGAAATAATTTCAAATCATCGATTCACTAGATAAACAAGACGTAAAGTGAGTCGTCTATTGGGACTTGACAAATGCGGCCCTTGAGATCCCCACGACCAATTTTTCCCAGTATGATCAATATTGAATATTAAATATACGTATGGTATTTAACAAATTAGGCCCGAGAAATATTTTTCAAAAAATCCTAAAATACACATTTTTGCAGTTTTTTTTTTGTTTAAACAAAAAAAAAACGGTTGGGCCGATTTTGATATAATTTCTTTCGAATTATGCTGACGTTAAAAAGCTTTGATTTTCATCCTAACAAAATTACTATCATTTTTCATTCGCGGTATTTTTGCACAATTTTTATTTAAACAAGAAAACGGCTGAACCGATTTTATTAAAAAGAATATTTTGGATCGCATGGACATTAATGTGCTTCGGTTAGCATCAAAACAAAGTCGATATCGTTTCGTGTAAAAAAATCACTTTTTTGCAGTCTAAATCAATTTCGAAAAAATACTTTCAGATTTATTCTCGAGACTTCGTCTTAAACAGAAATGATCACGAACTTATGTACATACACACACAGAGAGAAAGAAAGAGGAAAAAGAGAGAGAGGGGGACATCTTTTTAAAAATAGTTTAAAAATAGTGTAGTAACCTTAAAACATAAGAATTTGTTAACAATTTTGATTTTGATTTTCGGGCTCATAACAATAACTTCCCAATGTACTGGGAAGTTAATAAATATGATTTTAATTTTGCACAATAAAGAAAATATTATTTTTGGATGATATAATATTGTGGCAAACAACTGTCAATCAAAATTGATAAAAATATCTTTTAACCGCTAAAAACATATATTTAATTACCACTAATGACGAACGTGTTATTTAATAAGAAATCCGCAGCGAAGCGTATTTAAATGAAAATTACAAGAACGCTTATTGCACGTAGATTCTTATTAATATTAAAACAAATATTTTGCCGCAACTTAACAGTGATCTTTCTGTAAATTGAATATTAGGGAAATTCATTTAATTTCTAAAATAAAATCACAGATCAATGAACATTAATAAATATGACTTCATAAAATTGCAAAAAATAAATATGTACTTTGATAATAAGTAAATCTTGTGGACAGCTCGAGCAGTTTACATGTATTAGAAACAGAAAAGCTAACATATTAAATACACCCAGGCTCAATAGACCAATGGTTAGATTATAGATGCTCAACAACTAAGGTCATCAGCGTCAACGAAAAAAAAATAACCATAATATTATGTACATATTATCCTAGTCAATACGCGTTTTGATAAATATGCTTTAAGCAGATAATTTAAATTTCAAAATGAGCCCCAATATTTTTTATACTTTGGTGACCACTACAATAAAAGCGACGAGTGGCAGCTGTGCTAGGAGCATTTTTTTAGTCATTATTAGTGTATTTGCCATATGGCAACATAGACTATTGGCATCGGTCGGATGGTGGGACCTAGGGGTCGGACCAAAATTTCTCGGCGTTTCATAACCTCCTAAACAATTTGACACCATTTTAAAAATGTTTATATATATATATATATATATATATAGGTGTGCGGGCAATAACTTTCGAAAGAGTTAATTGATTTTAACGAAATTTGGCTCACGTGTTGAAATCCATCACCGCAAGAAGCCTATTTAAAATGGGCGTAATCGAGACATTTTAAGGGTAGTTTTTAGGGGTTGAAAAATGTTTTTGAGCCCCAAAATACCGAAAAAATTCTCAGAATCGTTTCAAAATTGACATTTAACCCTTTAATAGTAATTAAAAAGTGTCCCTTAAATTTTACTAAAATCGGCACTAATTTGCAGATAGTGACTTATTTATTGAAGGGTGTCTTTAATTCGGTGTAGACGCTAGATTGATAATAATATTACAATTAAGAAAAAAAATGTTATTTTAAGGGGTGTATTAAGGGATTAAATTTTTTATTTTGCCCAAAAACAAACTTAATTTTACAGAATAAAAGTATAAAACCACACGGCCCTATACAAACAAATACACTATATTGTCGGCAGGGTTTTGGCACTGCGACCCGGGTTTTTTATTTTCTTCATTTTACAAGTAAGAAAAGAGAAATGAAAGTACCTCAAAATATTTATTTATAAATTAAAAGTAGATAATGCATGCACGGCTTTCGTTTTTGCGTGCTTTAAAATTGAACCCATATGTATTGATATTTTGGTTACACCAGAAAGAATGCGTTTGAGCGATCGAAGGTTATATTTCGAAATACCGAAAACCTTACAAGAAAATTATTTAACAAATAAAGGGCCCGTTACTATTTTATTAGTGTGTATAAATTTACTATAAAAATAGCTACAAAAAGAGTACAGATTTACAATTATTAAAGCCCTTAATATAAGTGGGCGACCAACCCCAAATGTACATTGCATCCCTTGCACATAGGTTAGGATCACCCCTGCATAATATGATTTCAAATTACTATACGCCTCTGTATTGTGTACTTTACCATCACAACCGCCATCAGTATCAATAATCATTATCATCATATAATATTGACCATTAGATATTATTCGATATAATTAAATTAAATTATAATTAAGTATTAATTTGATTTTGTTTATAGGAACCAGTTTTTTTTATTATTATTCAAAATTATTATAAAACGGCACAATTAGTGCTTCCTTTCTTTAATTAAAAATGTCTCAAAAGTCAATTTTAATTTAACATATCGAACAACTTTTTTCCAGTTCATTATTTATTTTTTGGCAGACGAAATTATTCATTTTTTTACGTGCCACTACCTGTAATAAGGAAATACGGCTTTTTCCATAATAAATAAATAATTCAACAAATGTTTGTGCGTTTTATATCATTGTTTTTGCTTCATATTGCGTGAGAAAGGTCTTTGACAGATTCAAGTCTAATCTTTGCATGCAAAAATGTACCGTAAATCAGTAAATAATGAATGAATTTTCTACATTGCCTTGGGCAATAGTCATAATACGCAACAATGTGTTAATAATAAAATATTTCCGAGAACGTCCACTAATATCAAATGTCGTTAAGAAATGTCAGAACATTGCTCACATAGACCAGCTGGTATCGGCGCTGTCGATTCGAATTGAATTATGATTGCTTTTTTTCTGGCATCAGTTCAAGATGCCGTACTGATTGTGAAAACCCTAGTCTGATATTGTTTAAAATATTTTTTTTATAATAATACCAATTTTTTGTAAGTTTTTGACCGATTTCAAAACAAGAAATGTTCAAAACAGTTTATCGCAAAGTTGATATTATTAATGTTGTTAGCTTTAAATAATTGATAAAAGGCAAATTTCTCATTTTTTGGCGCTCTGAAAGTATAATGTTTTAGCTACAATATTTTTTTTATATATTATAACTTTGTATTTTAACTTAAATAAAATAACGATTTTTAATTTTTTATATAATATGTAAAAGCTATTTACTTACCAACCACGCTGTTGTGCGTATCATCTGTTAATAATAAATTAATGATTACGATACATAAAATATACAAGTTGCCACAACATATTAAGGATTTACCTTACCTTAAATTTAAAAAACGTTTAAAAATCTTTCTTCTACAGAACAACTTCTACTGCCTCGATGAATTTTTAAGCACGCCAAAGTGTTTTTTTTTAATAGTGACTTTTTAATGTGTGTATCAATAATAAAATAATGTTAATAATTCTAATGTAAGTTTTATCCGGACTCATTCTACTCTGTATTCGCAGTATTTAAAGAATAAAGTATATTTATTATTATTATTATTATAAACAACAAAGAACCCATGATACGCATACACAGCGCGGGTATAAACTGAAATTTTACATAAATAAAAAATTAAAAAACGTCATTTAAAAGATATAAAAAAATATGTGTTGTAAAAAACACATTTCTTTATTATACTTTTACAGCGTCAAAAAACGGGAAATTGTCGTTTTTAATTTTTAAAAATTAATAACATTACGAAAAATATCAAGTTGGCGAAAAAAAATTTTGAACATTTCTTATTGAAAATCGGTGAAGAAATATAATAAAGAATTAATTGCATTTATTAATTTATTTATTCATTTTTTGTTAAACAATATCAGACCAGGTAATAAGTACGGCCTCCTGGACTGATCCAAATTGGATTCGGAACGTCAGTGCAGATTCCACCTGGTCTATAATTAATGAATGACGTCATATTTTAAGATCATTAATTAACATTTCGATTTTAATGACACAATCCAAATTGTTTGTGCAGTTTTTAAGAAAATTCTTTCTTCTGTAAGTATGTCAGTTCTGCACATACGAACGGAACGGACATCCAAAACTCATTTTTCTGACATAACGTAGGGACTATGAAATGTCTATATATTGGAAGCTTATTTTGCACTTTGTTAGGTTTTAGTCCTTTTACCATTTTTTTTTTTTTTTTGTTTATCATTTTTAGTGAACAATTTTAATTGAAGCTTATATATGTTATGTAATACAAATGTTGTTAAAATCTAGTCTTGAAGATCTTTAATTTGATACCAACTTCAATGAGTTATTCTGATTTTTTTTTCACGTTGAACAGCACGGTGCTCATATATCATAACACACTCGGAAAACCAAGACTGCTCTAAAGACATCTCATTTGTCCAAATCGGTCTATTCAATCCAACTCAACAGTGTAACATCTAGACATACATAGTCACATAAGTACATTGATAAACGCAATACAAACAGTATCTATTACTAAAACAGGAAGAAACATTAAACAAAATAACAATAAGCGATATGACTGAGCGTATATAATATATGCAATATCAGAAAGGTCAAAAGACAAAAAGAATACATGTCTTTGTCTAAATATACACGTTAACAAAACTATCAAATAAAAATTAAATATGACCTTCTACACCAAGATCTGAAATTATTCTGATAAATGTTTTGATCATTGATTAAATAATTTAAGTATTCGAATAAATAATTGGAAACACTTCGACTACTCTCGGAATAAACAAACGCAGAAAGGAATGGAAAAATTCTGTATATATAATTAATCATATTGTTACCAAACAAATTTATGGCGAAAAAACAATTATAGATAAATTCATAAAACACAAGGAGTGTACAAATTCTATATGATGGGTCATTATATTTTCAGTATTTTTTAAATTATATTTCTAGATTCTAAATTCCGACTACAGTGATAAAATATTAGCGTCCAAATTTTCAACACAATTTCAGATATTTACATTGTAATGGCATCTTATGTTAGAAGTTGTTAAATCACTTTTAAAAGCATGTGCATCTACTAACTAGTTACGAACAACATTAGTATTTTCGGTTAAATAATAGATTTTTTCGAATTAATAATTTTTCTTTGTTCCAAAAAAAAAACGATATTGTAAGAAATAAAATGAATATTTCATTACTTCGTGTCTCTTATAGCATGCATAGTTCACGTAAAAGCAGTTGCATAACATTAACAATTGAACATAGAAAACATTTGCATGAAGACAATATGGAGTATATTGCCATTGTATGTATTTAGTTTTTTTAAGACTGATGACCTCAGCTGTTGAGCGCCTATCAACTACAAGAATAAGACCTTCAAATCTAAATCGTTTCAAATTTGAAAGTTTATCCCTTAGTAAAGATTATAATATGCTGCTAAAATCTCAACAAAATCGGTTCGACAGGTCGGGACTTACAAATTTTATGAAAACATTAGCTTGCGGATACGGATTTACTTACTGAAGAAATTAAGAAAAAGATTACTATTTTAAGGGGTGTATTAAAGGATTAAGTTTTATCCTTATAGCGTTATATCCGGAGTATGATGATAAATTTTCGTTTCACACTTAAACTTATGCAATATTCAATTCGTTAGAATGTGACAAAAGTAAATATCGGATAAAATCATTATCTTAATACAATTTAGTTTAAAAATTAAAAAAAAATAATTTACTGAAAATTATAATATCTGGACAAATACATTATTATTTTATTTTTTATATCAACATGTTTTCGGAGCCACGGAATAAGCAAAATTTTTCATATGAATTTAGAACCATTTAAACGCGTGTTTTTTAAAGAATTTTTTCGCAAATCGATCATATACATAATTTGGAAGTGTAAAGTTTACTTATTAAAACGATATATAATTTTTCGCATAACAATAAAAAATAAAACTAAAAATCACAAAAATCTTACCTTAAATGTCATCTCATCACAAATTTTTTAATACATATATTGAAAGACTTTAAAACTTAAAATAACAAATAATTAATCAATATATTTTCACCAAAATGACCACAAGAATTTAGTTAAACAGATTATTGTAACACTTAACTTAAAATCATACATTTAACCGGTTAATTTTTTAGTTTTTGTTGCTCAGGAAACATTCAATTACAGAATCATTCTAGAATTAAACAAAACACTTTGAAGACAGACGCTATCATTGGCATGACCTACTAACAGTACTGACTACGGTGAACCTATGAGTTGAACAATATAGTGATGTAACAAATTAAATATATACTTAATATTTTTAACGTCCCGCTATAGAACATTTTCAAAAAACGTGAAGCTACTTGCTTCGGTTCGATTTCCAAAAATCGAGTTTTCATTAGATCACCACGTGTTGGAATCTTGGGAAGCTATTCTGACTATTTTTGGATGGACGTTCCTACATGGATGTGTAAACAAATATTTGTCGTACGATACCTTTAGAGCGAATCAATTGATTGAGATCGAATTTGATGCGCTCGACAGACTTTATTGAGACATAGATCTGAGTAGATTTTTGAGTTAATCGGACCATCATAAGGGTGATTTTTAGGGGCTGAAAAATGTTTTTGGGTCCAAAAATACCGAAAAAATCTTATAATCGTTTCAAAATTTAAATTTAACCCTTTAGTAAATATTAAAATGTGCTGATAAAATTTGAACTAAATCGGCAAATTTTATGAAAAAACAGTAGTTTTCGGATATGAAATTAGGTACTTACTGAATTTGATGCACAGATGTTGGATTAACAATAATATTGCATTTAAGAAAAAATATTATTTTAAAGCACGTATTAAAGGATTAATTTATTTATTTTGTCTAAAAGGAAATTTAAGTAAACATAAGGTCACAATACCTGTATTAGCAAATTGTCGGCAGAGCTTACTTTTTTTATTTTATTGCGGGTTATCTTTTATTTTCATATTTAAAAATAATTTACGATTTACGTAATTTATGTAAGAATTTTTCTACCCACTTTTATAATCAGATCGCAAGTACATAAGTAAGTTATTTTATTTCCTGAAGCGAAGAAGAATCGTTAATTTCCAAGACATTTGATTGGTCGACGCAAATCAACTCCTCTTTACAAAATTAACCGTTACATTAGAAATACACTAGACCTGTTAAACATCACAAATGCATGTCCGGATAATAAATAAAGTATATTACAAGATATTAACTATGCATTTTAAATTAATTAAAACACAATGTTTTAAATTATTTACTCCTAAAAACTTGGTTTCATAGCAGTTGTTCCGCATTACACAATGGCTTCGTCAGACAAAGATCTTAAACAGTTTAATGCTGGCTGCAGAAAGCAACGTCAAAAAAAATTAATTTGACAATGACCTTAGATTGTGGTGATATATTAACATTTTTTACATATACAGGAGCAGTCTAATGTCATTATGAAACGCACTGTCCTATAGAGCATTAGATTGTGTTCACAGAAAAACAAATTACTCGTTTTATCACTTTTGTAGCTAAATTTCGTTCAATATGCGTGGAAATTGTGCAAATAAAAACTATGTTAAATGTATGTGTTTAAAAAGAATATCACTTTAATTTATCAATTATTTTTCAAGCAGGATCTATTTAAAATTCTACATTGCTTTTCTTATGGGAATTGTAGTTCAATCTAAGGTAACTGTCAAATCGGATTTTTTGACAATGCTTTGTGCAACCCAGCATAAGATATTTATCTGACAAAGTCTCTGTGTTATGCAAAACAAAACTGTTACAACATAAAGTTCTCAAGTGTAAATAAATTAAAAAATTGCATTTTATTTAATTTATAATGAATAATATTAATTAATATTAAGAGACGGTCGAGTCTATGATGTTAACTTCCATTATACCACTCGCACAATTACTGTCTCTACTTATTAGATTTTCACATTATTTCACAATTAAAAAGTTTAATTTGCATACAATACGGATGGTGAATTATTGCAAAAGATATCATCTAGAAATTTATCTGGACTTATCGAGAGAAAGGAAAAATGTAATAAAAACTACAATTTCTTGACGGGAGGCAATAATAAAATGTCCTCTAGGATTCGAAATAAATACCTTACATGTACGAATATGTTACTTTTACTACTTGCTTTATTTGTTCAACATGATCTGTATATATTATAATAAAATTGCAAACAATAATTGAGGCGTTGAGAATTATAGTGGCCTAACCCACAAAATTTCATTATTTTCTTATGTCCATAAAGTAATCGGTTATTATCGAAAGTTTCGGTAGAAGAACGACCTAACCGCAGTTTAATCTACGAAACGGCTCTTAAACTGCGGTTAGGTCGTTCTTCTACCGAAACTTTCGATAATAACCGATTACTTTATGGACATAAGAAAATATTGAAATTTTGTGGGTTAGGCCACTATAATTCTCAACGCCTCAATTAGGGATAAGCGATAGAATGCATTAAGATCATTTTTGGAATATGTGTCTATTTGTGTGTTTGTTTGTGCACACATCATGTAGAAACTGACCCCATTAAGATGAAATTTTTAGGAAAACATGACTCAAGTTGAAGTTTTCATTTCATTGTGCCTCATTCAAAATATATGCAAATTTAATGTTTACAAAAATTCATTAGTAACTCGACGCATAGTAACGCTACCAATGTTGCACTATTACGTTTTGGAAGTCGACCTGGTCAGTAATCAACGAGAAACAGTGACGTAATATTCATATCTAATGGGCTACTGTTAAATTCAGCCGAGCGAAACATCAAATACTTCAGACCAAGAGCAACAAGGTTCCTCTCTATTAAATTACATCCTTAGCTATAACATTATAGTAAAAAATAGTGATGTAAAAGAGTATAAATAACCGGTCAAATATCCGGTTAAATAGCCTCAGTAAGTTATTTAAAATAGTCGCAACAATGTATACGTGAGCGTCGCCGTGGGTACAGCTAGTATTCAATATAAATACCAGTTCATGTAACACCGACGATCGGTGTCCTCGAAATAAAAACGATTATTTTAGAATAAATTATAATAGTAAAATAGTAAATTATGTAAAGTTTTGTTAACGAAAATTGACCATTGTTTTGATTTATCAGATTCATTTAACCGTACGACTTGTATAGTTTCTTACAATCTTTATTTATTCTTTAATTAAAATGTAAAATGAAATATAAATTCAGAATATTACAGATCATATCATTGTGAATGAGCGTTTCCCATAAAACGGGATCATAATAATTTAAAAAATTCATATTGGCGCGCTCAGTAGTCACTGTTCAATATAATATCATAATACATACAGTCATCCTTCGATACATTTCTTTTGTTAAAACGCATTTTTTTTTATTTTACCAATCGCCTACCTTTTTTGAAATTGTTTTCAAGGCTTATTTATACCAAAAACATATTCTGAAATGTTTTCTCTTTTATCAAACTACAGACACAAATATTTTTGATAGCTATTTACAACCTTTTTATTTAAATGTTAATAAGTAGTTAACCTTGAAATTTTCGTGATCTGAAATTTAAGAAGTTTAAAAACTACCTCCAGTAAAATACCAAAGTATGGTTTTTTGATGTTTTGAAAACATTAAGTACAATGGCGCTTATTTTTTTTTTCTAATGAACAATACTGTTCTTTAATGTAAATTGTAACTAAATAAGACATACGCTCATGCATGATGCTAGTTTTATAAACCCCATTTTCTATTTTTTTTTTTATTTATGTAGAGATTGACGACAAAAATTCTAGAAACAAAGTATCCAACGAATACTCAAAACCTTTGAAAAATTTGTAAAAAATTCATTACAAAGTTGCATTTTTATAGGTATAGTAGCGTTTACATGTGGTTTCGCTAATCGTAACCCAATGATATAATCAGACAAAAAGCAGATAGCTACCTTATTTTTTAATCTAATCAAAATATCCCAATATTTTTTTTGAAAAATGTAATTTGAACCGTCAGAGAAATGTACATTTTTAACGCAATGTTTGATTTCCCTTTCCATTGTAACATAATATAACATATTTTAATAATATAGAAAACATCAGATTTCCTAGTAATAATAAAACCATCATTTTCGCTCACTGCTCTTCCCTCTTTTATCGAAACGTAATAATATGTAGTCTAGTTTACTTCTAAGACCTTCCACTAACGATCAGTGAAATCACATCAAAATCGGTTCAATCATTTTTGCTCCAGCTCCCAAGGTGATTAGCAAGTGTATACTGTATATGTTATACTTGAATGCTAAAAAATCACTTATTTTTCGACTATATATAATTTGATAGCCCAGTCTTCATAAATATAATATTTATACATAATTCAAGCCTAATTATACGTCTGAATACTCCATGTAATCATCAATACCAGAGATTATCTTCAACTAAAACTTAAAACAGAATAGATTTAAACGAGTTCTGAAACAGTTGTCGACCCGCAGACCAAAGTTTCTTCACCTCTTTTATATACTTCTCTGTATTCTAGTATTCAGTTACACATGTGATGTGATAAATATATCAAGTTCTATGATAGACAAGTGCATTTTTATTGTAGCACGTGGTGTATTTACTGCAATTTCAAAGTCAACGGAACTATGTAATGTGTCAGTGTTTGAATGGTGAAAATATTGTCGAAAGACTTCGGAAATGAAACAAAAAATAGTTTATATCTGTGAGTTTAAATTTATTTAATGTTTGTGACTTCATTTGTTTACATTTTTAATAAAATATTTGGTTATGTTAAGGAAAACAAATTTTAATTTTTAAATTAATGATAATCGCAGGGACTTTTAATTTCTAAATTTCGTTTTAAATTAACGCAAACGTATCTTAATTTAATTAGAATAATAAAATTACAATAACGTTTTTAAAAATATACAATATTTATTGAAATTACTAAGTAAACATTGTTGAATAATTATGGAAATGAAACAAAATATAGCTTATGCCGGTGAGTTTAAATTTACTCAGTTGTTATGCCATTTGTTAACATTTTTTATAATAAAAAATATTTTTTTAAATAATTTCGTCAATATCGGCGGGCGACTTGACAAGATTCTGATTGCGCGCTCTCAAAATTTTGTTGTTTGATATGTTGTCCGGTGTTATTATTTAGCGTCTTCTTTCGTCGTGAGCGACAAATTTAAACTAACGTGTTTTATTTATTAAACAAATTATTTACTCAATGCTACAGTTTGCATTATTGCGACTTGAACCATAGGTGCGGGCCCCAAATACCAAGCCTTACTATACTAGTGGTGAATTTAGTTGAGTAGAAATTAGATGTGGTTCTAAATAAAATAAACAAAAATATAGCAATTGTACTTTACTTAAAATGACAAAATTTCAAAATGCAAATAATATTAGGAAATATCAGATCAAAAAATAATTTTTATTAAATAGTTATTAATTTTCCGTTACATTGGGAAGTTATTGTTATGGGTGCATGATAAATTTAGATATGATGTGAAATGTTAAATACAGTAATAAATTTATAGAATTAAATTATATTCGTTTATTGAAACACAGTTTGCAATCACGTTGTACTACATTATTAAAGAATAATACTGATACAGCTTATACTGCGAAAAATCAAACAGGTAACTGGTATATATAATATAAAAATAGTTATGTAACAGTGCCATTGAAAAGAAAGAAATTATACAATATACATAATAGTGAATTATATTTAAATAAAGCCCGGGAAGTACGAATTGAAATTTAGATTTTATTTTAACAGTTCAAAATTTAAACATATTTTTATGTTTCAAGGTCACTAGAATATTTTTACTTTTTTTTAAAAGAAGTTTGCGTATGGACGTACGTACCTACGTGGTTATTTCTTTCTGGCACGAAATCTCGAGAGAAAAAAATAATGTCGACTACGTTAGAGTACCAATCGACGCGTTTTAACGTAAATATCACCTGGAATATTTTTTTTTCAAAATAGATATAGCCGCTATTTTTGTTTAAACAAGAATTCTGCACGCATGATACTGCATGATATCGCCTTCGTTAAAGTGTTAGTCAAAGCGCGTTAACATCATTTCGGTTCGAAAGAAATTTAATCAAAATCGCTTCAGCAGCTTTTTTATTTAAACAGACTACAAACAAGTGTGTTTTAGGATTTTTTGAAAAGATTTCTCGGGTCCAATTTGTTAAATACGTACGATATTTAATATTCAATATTGATCATACTGGGAAGTTGGTCGTGCGGACCCCAAGAATCGCACTTGTAGAGTCCCAATATATTATGAACCATCTCACGGCTTGCTTTAAAATTTAAATTATGTGTTTAGAGTTCGCTTTTTAGAATATTTTCGTATCTTGCAACTGACATAATTTTTAAACTATTTTATTTAAAATGAAACTTTCATATTTTCATTACAAAATGTCTAACGCTAAGTTCACACAGTGCAGGACGCTACAATCGAACAAAACAATCGTGTCCCCGTGTGAACAGTGATCCAAGGACATCAGGCAATGACTTTTCCATTGTTTTTTAAGATAGCTCGATGCAAAACAATGTCTCCCACCAGCATTGGATTGTCTCGTTTGAAAGAATTTTAATACTAAAAGACAATCATTATGTAATTAACTCAATTTTTGACTTTTGGTCTTTTATCTCCTGTACTCCAAGGGATAAGATAATTACATAATAATGTCTCTCTTTACTGAAACTTTATTGTGGTAATGTGTTTTTAGAAAAATACCAAAAGAAAGGTAATTAGGATTCCGTACGTCCGATGAATAAACGGAATCCTTATAGGATCATTTGCGTGTCTGTACGTCTGGCACAGCTTATTTTTACCGAATCTACTGGACGAAAAAAGTTCAAATTTGATAAATATATAGAGTTAGATAACCCAATCACAGCCGTGTAACGTAAATAAACAAAGTCCTATTTTGGATGCAAATTTTGGGATCCAAATTAGAAAATTAATAAAAAAATATATTTTGCAAGTACATATAATGTAACGCATCAAATGAATGGACTCGTTATGAAAAATACAAATATATTTTGTTTGATAATTTTAAAATGCATCGCTCTAAGAAAATACACGAAAACAGGGCATCTCCCTTCTTATCTCCTAAGCGACCTAAGCTACTGAGCTCAAAGTTTTGAAAAAAAATGTAGAAAATATATAGTGTAGCAAGTATTGTTACATTAACCCCATCTCTATCTAATCTAATATTGTCTAAATTATTTTTTCTTAGCTACGCAGGGAAATTGAAAATCTTTAAAAAAAATCTTTAAAAGTAATCTTACGATTTCATTGAGAAAACATTTAATTACGAATTATTCATAATTCAATTTTTTTTAATTTCATTTATTTAAAATAAATGATTATTTTAGTTCTTACAATAGAATAGAACTTCACTCATAGGTTACAGGAAAACCTAAACAAAAGTTCTAAAACTTAAATGGGGGTTAATTTTAGGAGGCAAATTAGAAAATTAAAAAAAAAGTTTTTCAAATAAATGGGCTCTTTATGAGAAATACAAATCTATTTTTTATTGTTTTAAAATGCGCAGTATAATAGATATTAAAGAAAATATACGAAAATCGAGCATTGCCCCCTTATCTCCGAAACTACAGAGTATGAAATTTTGAAAAAATAGGAAATATAGGGCCTCACTTGTAGTTTACAGGAAAATCTAGGCAAAAGCCCTAAGTCTAAAAGTTCTCACGGAAAACTAAATGATACGAGCCCTCGCCACGCGAGTTCGGCTCGCACTTGACCGGTTTTTTTGTATAGGAATTTTAAATTTTGCATAATTCAAAATCCATGTATTTTATTGTAAATTACTACCATGTTCAATTGAATTATTCATGAATTTCATTTTTGTATGCAAAAATTATAAACAAATTTGTGAAACTAATCTAATATAAAAAGCAATAATAAACATTATCATGTTTATTATTTCATTAACATTTACATATTCTATAAATAATAGGCAATCAAAATAACATTCCATTATATATTTTAGTTTACTAAAACGATATTATACTTGATATAATACGTTTTATGTTGAACAGCTAATTAATATTGAAATGCATTTTTACAGCGGCTCAGTGGTCTAGGGGCATGATTTTCGCTTAGGGTGCGAGAGGTCCCGGGTTCAAATCCCGGCTGAGCCCGAGTTAATTTTATTAAAACGTAATGCAACAAACGGCTCTTTTTATAATATTTTTTTGCCTTTTATAGCCTAATTTTGAAAATATATTTTATAAGCGCAAGAATTTATTTTAACGTGAATAATTAACTTAATATAAAGTGTAACCATTCAAAAACATTATTTTTATTTTTATTTCTAAACCGGACAGGCTAACAAACTATAATGTCCAGTAATAAATTTACAAGATTCAGCACAGTACAGTAATACAGAAAAAGAAAAAAAAATACAGAAAAAGAGAAATCAAGACATATATTAAATAATTAGCAAATAAAAGAACTAAAAAAGATATACAGTGTAAACTCTTTATAACATTATTCTTTATAACGATAAACTCTCTATAACATAGAAAAGATCACAATTTGGTTGGTTTACCTTAAAACCCATACATTGATACACTCTTTATAGCGCAGCAGCCATTCTCTATTACGAAGAAATGTGTTCATATTTAGACACAGAAAATCGTCATTGTCGGTGTTATTGTTTATGTTATCTTATCAGGTTACAAAAGACGCCGGCTAAACCTTTAGAAAATTTTTTATTGTTTAATCAAGAAGATTCCACCACATATCAAGAGATACATAAGCAAATACAAAACAAGTACTGGCAAAGCAAAAAAGGTCAGGCAAAGTTAACTGACTATGTATTAATTTTATCAAAAACATACATATTAAAGATTATTGTTAATTTGGTTGTTTTTCTTTCTTCACTCCATATGACGGTAACTCTCTATAACGATAAAAAATGCTCGGTCTCTTGAGTTTCGTTATGAAGAGTTTACACTGTATTAAGCTGCATTAATATTATGACTTCAAGAAAACAGAAATTTGTCTTTTGAAACTGTAATGAGTGTCCCCAAAAATATCTATATCCGTTTTGTTGTTGATATCGTTAAAAATGTACGCAATCCTGAAAAATGGAGAGTTGAAGGCATAAAATAGATCTCTATTGCTAGTATGATAGATGGGAGCAGATAAATAAAATCTCGCTTGTTGACCGTTTGTTATTAAATAAAGCATAAAAAAATTATATATTCTTTATGTGCTAAGAAACAAATTTAAAAGCTAATTAATATAATAATTAGTAACGATTTGGTTTTTAGACTAAAATATTCTTTTTAGATAATCTCATCGATATAAAAATCACTGGCTCAGTGGTATAGGGGTATGATTTTCGCTTCGGGTGCGAGAGGTCCCGGGTTCAAATCCCGGCTGAGCCTCAAGGATAATATTTTTTATAATCGAATATGGTTATTATACTTTTTATTGTCCAATAAAGGAAAGCTTACACTTAATAGGTGTATTTGGTATCGTACTGTTTAAAAGGTGTTAATACTTTTTACATTTGTTATACAAAGAAGTAAGATACACTGATCTGTTCGCTATCTCAGTGTCGACCTAAAGAGCTTCCCGACTCTTGAGAAGGAATACGTAGAGTAGAGTAGATCACGTGACAGATGTCTGATTTTGACAATTATTTAACAAAGTACAATGTTCAGTATCCGTTTTTTACATTTTTTTGTGTCTTAAAATGAATCAGTATCAATATCAAAATATAAAAGTAGCTTGTCTTTCTGTTCTAACTCTAACCTAAATCTGACATTCTTGTGAAATCTCTCACCAGCCCGTTTGTTATATATGTAAGTGTAAAAAACTAACGTACACTTTTCAGAGTAAATTTCACTAACTACTCTATTATGCCTACCAAACACATTTAATATGTTATTAAATCAAATAAAAAAATTATTTTATTAGTAAACATACACACACTATAGCTAAGTACAAGCTAAATCCATTAACAGTATCGTCTGCTATAATTGTTGAGACATTCATTGTTGTATGCTATATTAGAAAAAAATATTTTTCAAACTCGAACCTTTCCACTTCCGCGGTGGAATGAGTTATCAATTACTCTACGGTGGACACAATTCAACATTTTAATCCTTCATAATAAAACAAATATAACACTAAATCACTTTATGAGAGAGCCAATTATTTTAGCTACTGCTAAACATGAACCCTCAGAATAACGAGAGTTATGAATGAATCAAAGATGAAAATTTCCATTGTTAATTCAGTCCTAAGTACAGAATATATCTGTAATCGTTAAGTCTGTTTTAAAGGCGAAAGTGGAAAGATTCGGGTTTGAGTCCCGACGGTGACAGGAGTTTGAAAAATAAATTTTTCTAACATAGCACTACAACAATGAATGTCACTTAACAATTATAGCAGACGATAGCTATTATACTGTTAAAAAAATTATTGTAATTTAATTAGTTGTCTCTTGATGACTTTAGTTGTTGATCATCTATAATCCACAATAAGTAATTAACCAGTGTCTAATTAAACACAGATTAGTTATATTTTATTTGAGAGATAAAAAAATCCGTTAATAAAAATACAGTGAGAAATATTTTATATTCTATGCTCACTTTTTCTATCTGTCCAAGAAGTATAAAATATATTTAGCGACTTAATAACAATGAAATATAATTCTGATTGTTTTAATGCGATTTTCACTTTTTAAAATGACACAGCAAGTGAAAGGGTTATAAATTATTAATGCTGATTTAATTTTTTTCTTCTAAGACGAGTAAGACATCTGTTGTAGAGCGTCTATAATTTACAATATATTCTGTTATTTGTTATTTGTGTTAATAGTTATGTTTGTAAAATTTATGCGTTTATACTATAATAGTAAAACAATATAGACTTTTCTTTCTCTCCATATAACGACAACTCTTTATAACGCCAGAAAATGCGCAGTCCCTTCAGCCGCGTCGTTATATAGCGTTTACACTGTATTTGCTTATGTTATCGTTATGAATGAATAATGACTATATTGTGTTAATGACAAATTCGTGTTATGATTTAAGAGCCTGATGTCTAGAAAATAAACGAAATGTGGCGAATTAAAAAACTAATTGAGTATCATCTAATCCACGGTCCAAGTTCCCGTTAATCTTTTTTATACATATGTATTATTATTTATAATTTTAGTGACCGCACTGTTAGCTGTTGGCAATTGGCTATCAAGCGATTGCTGCTCATCGGTCAGCCGAATGAATTTGAACTGCGATCAGTACAAATGCTTTCTAATCGGACGTCCTGTATGCGTCGTCAACTGCTTCGGTGAATACAAGACGTTGCCGCACAAATGTCACTTCAGAGAACTTATGTGTCGCGAACTAAGAGCCTGTAAGTTTAAATAGTATACATTCGAATATCTCTAGTGTAAAATGTAATTCGCACATACATGCTGCGCAAATCGTCATCATGCACTTGGCAACTAGCAAGCGCAACTACTAGTTCAGACTAAACAAATTAAAAACAATCTAATCCAATTCGGATTAAGGCTATTCGATTATTAGAACATTATTTCTAGATAGATTATGATTATTATTATTGCCAGTTTAATTTGTTGCATTCGAATGAATTTCTTATATCCTTATAAAGTAATCAACAACTATATTGACAACAATAATTTTCTTAACTTACTTATTTTGAATGTTCCTGAGATACTCTTAGAACGAATGCAGCTTTAGTAATGCCAAACATCCCTCAAACTAATTACATGCTTCATTGTCCTCTGTACAATATGATTAGACTAGTTAATAAAGTAAGCAGTTTAAATATTGATAATTCACCAAGTGAAACTTAAAGAGTTTAAAAGGTTAATTTTTGAAAATATTGAGGCCATATCAATGTTTTTTATGACTGTTTTTAATTTTGTATTTGTTTCTAATATTTTGCATATGCTGTATTTTATTCTATTCTCTGTACTTATTGGTATAAATACAATTAACTGGTTATTTTTGTAACTGTTGGTATTATTAAATAAATAAATAAATGTCTAGAAAAAAGTGGGAGCGTGTACTTATGTATGTATGTTTGAAGTTATACTTCAGTGGCGTGATTAAAAAGTAATTTTTAATATGCAAATAATTTATTGAAATAAAATCTTCAACAAGTAAAACTTGCAAAAAATGAACCTCAAATATTTGAAAATACTATCAAAATTTTATTTTGGTTTTTATTTTTAAATTCCACGAGATGACACTTAAAAAAAGACTGAGTTGTAATCAAAGCCTATGGTCGTCTAGTATATTATTAAATAGTTCCCAGATGACAGAAACTGCATTGATTTCGTCCAATTGTCATTTAAATCTGATCTGCTTATGGTCAGTTGCATACTGTATAATTTTCGTTAGCTGATGCACGCAACTTCTGTTGCCAGCTAACATTTTACTTCCAACGCGTCAAAACAGAATAACTTCAAAAATGTAAGATTTGTATATGTTATCATGGATATCTCATACATTCAAGTATTTTTTTTAAGTTGGACGTTTATGTTAATAAGTATGTTATTATTAAAAATGTGAATTTTAATACATTAATCAAATGTTAAATGCATATTATCATTAAAATTAAACTAAATTGTCTCCAAACAAAATTTTAAAAAACTGTTAATTCAAAACTTCGTAAAAAAATTTTAAAATATGAACTTTCACGTGGTTCTGGGGAAATATTGCTTAAAAATCGCCACTGTCGACTAGCTGTCAGCTATGTTTGAACTATGTCTATCTCTGTCAGATACATTATGAGAAATGTACTGTTGTAGTCAAATGATGTCTAATTTTTAATGATTACTTCCTTAAATATTAATAAAATTAAATTATGATTAATAGGATATAAATTTAAATAATAAATAATAATAAATTATAAAGTCATTGAACATTTTTTTTTTATTACAACAGAATACGGACGCAATTATTATTAATACTGTAGTAGGTCAATAACCTGTATTCATGATTTAATAAAAAATACAGCACTTTGATGATACTTTATTACTTTTGAATTTCATTTCAAATAAACTTTTTATTTTCAGATTGGAGATTTGCCAGGAAGAAACATTGTTTCGATTATGAAACAAAACACAAAACGGCCAAATCAATGAAACCATACAAAAATATGGGATATACCTAGCTATGTGTATACATATGGTTGAATTGTGCCAATACCATGTTCCTGATTTAATATCAACGGAAATGAAAATCCGCCATTACACAGTAAACACAATAACAACTGAACAACGACATTTCTAGTTACAAAGTAGAACAATGCTTTAACGTTCGTTGTATCTGTAATAGCCAATTCGGACCTAACAGGGACAAACTCCGGCAAATTGCACGACCAAAATGAGAATATTGCTACAGTAGAAAATTTTTCCCGTGTCTAAACTTTTTTGTCAATTCGGTCGCAAAAAAAAACTTTTTTTAAATTGAAAATCTGTAGCATAACGAAATAAATCCGAAAATTTTGCGATTTTATCCATAGCGTCAAAATATTGTGGAAAAATATATTTTATATATTTCTGTTGTTATTATATACATATATTTTTATTTTTTATTAATTTATTATTATCGATATATTCATTATTTATTTGTAATATTTTATTTATTATCGCTTATGTGCTAATAAATCCCCTCCAAAATTGTAAACTAGCATAATATATGTTTAATGCTCTATAGTTTATGGTGCAATATGAAGGCGTAATAGGTATAATCTAATAAGTGATCACAGGTTCTCCCCCCCCAAAATAAAATTGTTCCGTCGCCGATGCATATCGGACTTTTGCCTGGCGAGTCGGTCCCAACTATGTGCTGCTTTGGATACTCATTTTTGATATATTTTAAACATAGATATAGTATTTTCCAATAGCTGCTATCTAGTTTGCCCACACACGACATAGAGGGGACTGGTCCATGTCTTAACATCCTGGGTCGATTCGTATACCTGCCTACATTTCGGTATTCTTGTAATTTGAGAGATAATGTGTCTATTTTTAACTCCTAAACTAAATTGGTTGCAGAATAGTTTATGTATCTTTAATGTACGCTATTTTCGGTGAGTAAGTGGCATTATGCTGAAACGAGCATTGTCAAAAATGTGCTGGATCCAACATTGCAATCACCACACAACTTTCTGCCCCTGCGGTGTAATTATATACTACTTGCTCATCAGTTTATGAATGGCTAAATCATTCTGTATTGCGAAATCAGATCGAATTATAATACTTACTCATAATAAGTAACTAATAATAACAAGTTGCGTAATCGCATGACAATCAAAGCAAGCTTTGCAACACGCGTTATATTATATCGAGCAAATAATATTACATAATTATTATATACATGGAATGTCCCACTGGCAGAGGGTCTGTTGACAACATTACAGTTAGCAAACATTCACATATGCCAGCGTTTCCTAAACTAAGGTTCGCGGACCCTCAAGAATCCGTAAGTGTGGTATGAGTTAACAAACTTATACAATTCAGTCCTCCGCCAAATTGTGATTCGATTGTCAGTGATCCGGAACGCAAGTTTTTAAGTGGATAAAGCTGTACAGTTCGATCAGCGACGGCCAAACTGTATGGAGACTATCCGACAAGCAATGATACATTGTTTGTACTATTAGAGTACAGAAGTGATACGCAAAATCTACATATAAATGGTATAAATCAAGGCGATCGGTAGATCACTGATTTCGTGAGAACGAAGAAATTACTAAAAAATCTTATATAATATAAAATATGCATTTTGGATTTTCATTTTTACTCTTAGAGATGAAGTTAGTATGCTCATTTTTAAATATTGTCACTATTTACGGATTGATATATAATTTGTGCTGTTGTTACACTTTAAAAAAATCAATAAATTACTCTTATATTGTAGAGAACCGGTGACAATTTTACTACAGTCAAAGCCCTCTAAGTGCACAGCTCGGAACCGAGCCCATCCTTTAAGTGCACACTTCCCCTACGATCTTTTTCATCCCCACTCTTCTAACTTCAATCAGATGCTATAAACAATATCTCTAAAACTCTATGAATATGATGGAAATGGAAAGTTTGAAAATAGCGCGCTTACGGTCGCACGTGATTGGTCGCAGATTATTTGAAGTGGGGGCTGGGGAACGTGCACTTAGAGGGCGAGTTCGTGTGCAGTAAGAGAGCGTGTGCATTTAGAGAGCGTGCACTTAGAGGGCTTTGACTGTAACCTCTAAGCGGTCCGTACGAGAAAGAGTTTAGGAAACGCTGATATATGCAGTCAGAGTGTAATATTGTAGCCATTGTATGCTTTAATGAACGACAAAACAAACAAACGGTTGAAAAGGCTGTAAGGATTGTGGCACAAGGATTTAACACAGCTGACAAGAGGTCTGCCAACATTATTCTCACCACCATTACGTCATAACATCTACATATGTACATAGTGTCCTTTCGTTAAGACTACGTGACTGTGGGGGAAGAAAATGCTGACGGGCATTCGCATGAGAGAGCCAAAAATCTGTTAAGGGAGTCAAGTAGAGCACCACCTTGCCTGCAAAAAGTGTCGCCTTTCCTGAAACAATTTACATTTTCTGTCTTTGTGCAAAATACCAACCCTATATGAAGTTTTCTATAGAATATTATAAAAGGTCCAAGTAATGTAATCACAATTCATAAAAAGGTCTCTCACGATAAAATACATTTTTCACACATATTTAACTCTTCAAGAGTATCGGTCTTTCCAGCAAATTCTTTGGTTCTTCTTAATGTCACGAACAGCCTAACTGCTCAGGGAGTCTCTAGCTTTAATATAAATTTTAGTCATCTATAAATATTATAAAACGTCACATCCCTCTGTCTGTCTGTCTATTCGCTAGCGCGCTTATAACTTGAGAACCACTGACTCGATTTAGATGCATTTTTTTATATTTATAGGTCTGTCGTCTTGCCAAGCTGTTAGTTGTACTGCAGCAGGTCGACAAAAAACAGAACCAGAAAGGCTTCCTTGGTATAGCGCTTAGGCCGCTAGAGAAATGTTAATCTAAATGCATGGAAGATTTGTTGGTGTAACAATTGGCCTCACGCTAGCCGCCAATTGTGACATTTGGTTGGTCAGATTTTAGTCAATATTTTGTTGCGCTAGGTTACATCAGGCAATTTTACTGCAGTAGGTCGACAAAAGACAAACCGAATAATGGCTTTCTTGACACAGCTGGTTAAACGGTTGAAGACATATCAATGCAATGCATGGAATATTTATAGGTGTGACAATTGGCCCTACTTTGGGCGCCAATTGTAACATCTCTTTCTGGTCAGGTTTTAATCTCTATTTTGTTACGATAGTGGACATAGGACGTTAACAGTGACAATCTTACTGAAGCAAGTCGACAAAAACAGGTCGATTAGAGTAACAAAACCGTTAATGTATACAGATGCAGTCTATAGATGACTTGTTGAGCATAATATAATCCACAAAGTATAAGTTCAAGATGGTATATGTCCATGTTTAACTGATAATTAGCAAACTCGGGCGAAATCGGGCCATTAGGCGTAAATTTCAGAATTATATAAAAAAATATCAAATGTATCTGTTGTAAATGATTACTTAGAAATAAAATTTATTACCGTTATGAGATCAATTGTATTGCCATCTCCTGAAGCAATTTCCGAACCATCACGATGAAAATTTACACACAATAGTAACAGTTACAATGCATGTACACGGTTGTTTAAATGTTAATTAAGACTAAGAGTAAAACTAGCTTCAACTTGGTAGCCATTAGTGCTCTCTGGACTTATCCAAAACCACGTAAATTATACTGTTACCAAAACAGCACCGACTGCAGAAGTCCGTAAACTCCTAAACTGCTGTAAAAGCATCTTCTAATTGTGTACATTACATAAACCGCACTAGGGTTGAGCACTATTGAAAATTATATATATATTGTTTATCGATATTAATTTATCATTAGACTAATTCTATCGAAATTAGATGGAATGAGGGGTTTTGGAAAAGTATCGTAGAATTGAAAGAAATATATTTGTAATTGTTTATATTATAATGAAATGATTTTGAATACTTGTTTTTAACACAGTTACTCGCTTTCGTTCGACATGTGTTCACAACAATTGTTTGCTTATATTAATATAAACAATAAATAACAAAAAGAAGGAAAAGACACATCTGCGAATAAAAAGCTTCAAATTGAAAAATGTATATTATGTAAATCGCTTGAGTAGAGACCACTGGCGCGCTGTCGAGAGAATCGGCTTGTGTTTTAAAAAAATATAGATTATAGAAACGAAACAATTATTACTTGTCATTCTGAATGATTGTGAAGTTGGCACAACAAAGTTGAAAAAAATATCAATACAAGTTCCTACGCTGAGAGAGAAAATTGTTTGAGGTAAACAAATATTTGTTGCTTTCTATTGGCTCTTACAGTCTATTTAGTAAACAATATTTTTTTCTTCAAACAATAATTGTTTGCCTTAAAGATTTTTTTTCAGTGTATAGCACGACAAATAGTTCTAGAGTTTTAAAAGAAGTTCCATAAATTTAAGCCAAAAAAATTGAAATGTTTTGCTTGTGGGCACACGCTTAATTGGAGTTCTATACAATTGCAATTATTACTCCTAAAAAATTCAAATTAAATGTTTGACAGCTATTTTAAAATTCGCGTCTCTTGTTCGATCTCCAATTTAGCATCAATACTCGGGCGAATTCGAGCCTATGAACTTAAAATGTTCTCAATAAATAAACTATCGAATGGTAAAAACCGTATTCAAATCCGTTTAGTAGTTCTTGCGTTTTTAGCGTCCATACAAACACAAAGCGATTTAAGTGATAATTTCCATAGTCCAGTTAAAAAAAATTGCGTGCCGATTTTCTCCGGAAACCTTCAGAATTTAATTCTTTAGGTCTTCCTAAGCTTTAGTCATCAATTCCAATCCACCGAATTTTTCAAACGAAATACAGCCCATCGCAGATAAAATATGCAAGATGTTAAACAGAAACAAATTATACGAAAATTTGTATTTTTCTTATATAATATTATGTCAAATAAAGTCGGGTTAATTAAGTGATTCTGTAAAATGGTACAGAGTAATATATGCAAGGAAGGATTATTACAATATAAAGCACGGTAGACATGCATTCTCCAAAAGTAAACTTCAACCGGTACCCATATCTGCAACCAAAAGGCAAAACCAGTTAAGTATGAAGTTTTTGTAATCATCTCTACTAATACAGTGGTGTCGCGCTAATCATTCCCCTGCCTAGTTGGGTGTCACTCATAATTAGACTTTACCGAATGCTTGCGTATGAACGAAATTAGTCTTTGTTTTTGTTCTGTGATATTTCGATACAAGAACAAACCTATATTTGTAATGATTACACAAAGTTGCTGTTAGGCAACTTATTTTTAACTATAAAATGAAATTATTTTTTTTTTAATTAGATAACTTTTTATAACTTCTGTTAAGAACTTAAATAAGATAATTAAAAACAATTCATTGTTAATAAATAAAACACACAAATATTAAAAATTAATAAACATTTATGGCTTCGTTTATTATTCTCACAGTAACTATTCACAGTGTTTTGATCAATTTCTCGAAAAAATTCAAATATTTAAGAAACATATCCAACGAAAAACGTAAAATGCCAACTGCTTTCTTTTATTTTTTCTCTGTGTTGTAGCTATAAGCTCGATTACTGAATCATGTAGTCCACTACAAAAGCCACTGTACTCTATAATCGGACAACTTCGTTTATAGTACACCAGCATGCAAAACACGGCCGATTACCGCTACCCTACTATATATAAAACCGAATTTTTCATGTATGTTGCTCAGTCACGTACTAACTTATTATTGTAAAATTTAATAAATTTAAATCCATGTGCTCATTTTTACGAGCTATTGTGAACCAGTATTACGTCGATTACTTAAAAAAATTTAGATATTACAGACTGTTTAAGACTGTTCATCGTTCGAAAACAAAACTCGTCCGATTTCCAACAAAATTGTGCTACAATCGTATTCAACAAAATTGAACTAAAGCGTTAGATCGTGAATGGCGGGCTTTACACTGCGATCCACATTTTTTAAAATTCGACATAAGCAGTTTACTCTTCTAGCCGCAGTTATTACACGTAATATCGTATGTAGGACAATACATATACGGCAGAGAGAGCATATATGGTATTTATTGTGCGTCCAACCAAAGAACGTCTGTACAGAAGGGGAGTGAAACTGCTAAAAGACGGATAAGATGTCGCATATAGTAAGTAATGCGATTATCGACTCTTGTTATAAAAAAGATTTTATTAATATTGAAAGATATTTATCTCTATAACAAATTCGGTCAATTATTCATAAATACTGAAACAGCATTGGCATTTCGCTTAAATGTACATCAATGAATCAACACCCTACATTATCACAGCGGGATAATGAAAAAGAAACACCTGAGGTGGTAATCCAAATATGTATGTGGTACTGAAATGTCACAATGTGACAGGAGCGTTTTATATAACAACACATATTATATACAAATCGCTCGCTGGTTTTCATGCTACACAAGGGGCCCCATGCACATTCTTTTGATAAGCTTTTTTTAGTTGGCCGAATAATACATATATGTAGAACGTAGGTGAGCTACCTACATGCTGTATACCGGGTAACGCGGCGGGCGTCGGCAAATCATCGCTAAGTATGAAAGATGATGAGAGCAGACGCAGCGGAATGAGGGGAGGGGAACGCAAACGTATGTACGTTGGAGATTCACCGTACAACATCAGCGACACATGCTGCATAATTTACGCTCCAAATGGTCGGCCCCCGACTGAAAGTAGGACGAGTGGTAAGAAGTTACTTACTTCCCCTTCTCTCGTATCATCTCTAAGGTCAGCTTTCGAGCAGGACACAATATACAACGTTATTTTGTACTTTGTAAAAAAGCATTTTGATAGACTTATAAATGTTTGTGTAACTTCTAGGACAGAAATCCAAATTAGCTTAGGGATCCAAGATGAATACAGCTTTCATCTTGGATCCCTAAGCTAATTTGGATTTCTGTCCTAGAAGTTTTACAAATATATAAACTGGATCGCAACGCTCTACATTTAGGTAGTTTGTAAAGAAATATAAATGTTTGTGGTACAATATATAGTAATGTCGATGCTGTCAGTTTTCTAAATGGGGAACAATACCGGGGCCTATTTTTCTAAGGTCAGCTTCTAGACAGAACAATAAATACAATTACAAATAAAATTACGTACAAAACCTTTTTTTTAAATAAGCTTTTATTAAAACGAAAAAAATAAACAATTAAATAAATTAAAATAATGTTTCATTGTTTCCTTAATCTAAAAGTTTTTCGCGAGAAGTTTAATTTTTTATAAACATATTTTGCGACAAACTTCAGGCCAATAAAGAAAAAAATGATTTTGTTTGTTTGATTGTTTATTTTCTTCGTTTTAATACATTTTAAGAGAAGCTTGTTTTTAAAGGTTTCTTTACTGAAAATTTATTATTTCCATTTTAGTCATTTACTCTATAAGCGCATAGCATGAATGTGTTACTATCAGAACCGTCTGCCGACCAAAATGAGTCCAAACTCGGTACGTCTGCCATAGACTGTCAAAAGTTGCGTAGTAAGCTGACGACTGCCGCATCAGATAATGGTTATCAGATTATTGTGTTCTCATTAGTGTATAAAATTTCAAAGTAATAGATCAAGTGAAAGTGGTTAAAAAAATCGACATACGAGATTTGATCCAAAATGACTGAGTAACAAACATATGAAGTTGAATAAAAGCTTGCAAAAACATTTCACATAGGCGTCTATATTTTAGAATTTTTTTTAATCGCTGCTATCTTCTAAACAAGAAATGATGCGGAGCTTTTTTTCGTGTTATAACTTGAAAAAAACTGACGCGATTGTGTTTATTCGTTGTTTAAGACGGCAACCATATATTTCTTAAAAACCTCTTATTAAATCAACAAATCCCTACAAATATATCTCTAAGTATATATCTCTAAGTATATGGGACTAGTAACAACATCAAAAAAACCCGGGTCGCAGTGCCAAAACCCTGCCGACAATATAGTGTATTTGCTAATACATCAGGCCTTGTGGCTTTATTATGTGAACTTAAGGTGATTATTGGGCAAAATAAAAAAATTAACTCCTTAATACACCCCTTTAAATTACACTTTTTTTAACTACATCATTATTGTCGATCAAACGTCTACACCAAAATTAAAAACACCTTTCAGGAAATAACTCACTATCTGCAAACTAGTGTTTTCAGAAAATTTTTAAATCCGGTCCTGTCGGGCCGATTTTATTGAAATTTTAGGAACACTTTTTAATTGCTATTAAAGGGTTAAATTTCAATTTTGAAACGATTCTGAGAATTTTTTAGGTATTTTTGGGCCCAAAAACTTTTTTCATCCCCTAAAAACCACCCTTAAAATGACCCGATTGGGCCCATTTTAAATAGGCTTCGTGCGGTGATGGATTCCAACATGTGTGCCAAATTTCGTTAAAATAAATTAACTCCTTCGAAAGTTATTGCCCGTACACATATATACCTATATATATATATATATATATATATATATATATATATATATATATATATATATATATATATATATATATATATATATATACATATATATATATACATATATATATAAACATTTTTAAAAATGGTGCCAAAGTGTTTAGGAGGTTATGAAACGTCGAGAAATTTTGGTCCGACCCCTAGGTCCCGCCATCCGACCGACGCCAATAGTGTATGTTGCCATATGGCAAATACACTAATGAATACCGGAAGTGATGTTTCCCGCTGTCGGATCAGGTTCTCACAGGGTTGCCTAGGCAAGTGATTAAAGTCATTATAATATGTATTCTCTTTTCTGCAAGCTTCATCCTCTGTAAAATCGAAAACATTTTTCACGTTCTCCGCTTGGACTAATAGATTATGGAGTGAATTCAGACTTGTTCTGACAAATTTAAAATTAAGCAAGTATTGCTATCAGTCGAGTGACCTTGTAGATATGAGACTCTTGTAATCTAGCTTTGAAGACAATTTTGCGTACTTAATATCCAATTATACAAGGATAAAATGAATCGTTTCATTTTCTCATAAGTAGTAAACATGACGTCAGAACAAACATTACGGTCTGTTATAGTGCAGTTTGAAGCTACTGTAGTTTCGCACACACACACACCCACACAAAGAGAGAGAGAGGGAGAGAAGCAAGAGGTCGGTGGCTTCGCATAAACAGTGACACTGGCGCTCGTTGTACGGGCGGTATATGAAATAACGTGATAATATAGTTGAGATAATAAACACGACCTCGCAGTTCCTGGCAATAATAAGGGACTCAAACAGAACGGTCCAGATAATAAGTATGACAACAAGTCAACACTGTTTATGTTGAATTTTCTACAATCTCTTAAATCAAACTTTTTTAACCCCGATGAGATGATTTTGTTTAACAGTGTATCGAAAAAAGACGGCACCGTTAGGAATAGGTGAAATGTGCTACTAGCGGGGAGTTGGTAGGCTTTGATTGGCGGGTAGGTCGCTAAAGAGCAAACTTGATCGACACACTCCTTTCTGTTCACATGGCAGTAGGGGGCAAGGCTGGATACCTCAAAATCGTTGTCCATCCTTGTTGCACTCACTATACTCGGACTCTATTTCTTTCAAATTAAAATTTGAGCGGTTATAAAAATTACATATTTCAATCAGCTATCTGTGATAGTTGGTATAAAATTAACGTTATAAATAAATTAATTAAATAAAATTATAACATCTGGAGTATATCAAGACGTCAAAACGGATGGATAGTGTTAATTATAGACGCTCGGCAACAGAGATTATACGCGTCGCGAGATGCCAGGATATTGGATAACCAGCTGTGCAAAAAGTATTGTTTTGCCATCTGTAATACTTAGATGAAATTACCAGAGATCATAACCAACGTATATTAGTGTTTAATTGGTGTTTACACCTTAGAACATACATACATATAGAAAGCTCATTCTCCTTGGTTCATATTTATTAAATAGTTAGCACTTTTCCAGTCTTTGAAATTGAAAATACACAGTGATACAATAAAGGATATATTTTATGATCCAAGGTTGGGCACTGATTGAACAGCACTACACATCGTTAAACAAACAGTGATCGACACTGAATTTTTTTTTTCATTGCAACAAAAAAGAAATCGACATTCCGAAACCCTAGCATAATCCGTTTTGCCATATAACCGCAGATATGTAGGTAGATATATATAAATTATATTATTCCGGATATGAAAATACGGATGTTTTTATCGTTAAGCTGTATCCACACTATCAGGTGAAAAACAGAGATGTGCAATTGTATGATAAATATTTACGCAAAAATAAAATATGTTACATAATTATTTTCCTCACCCAAATGTATTCAGAGAGTTCTTCTGAACGAATTTTTTTCGATCATGTATGCGAATTCAAGTCAAGTTAAATATGAACAATGATATCAAAATGTTTTCACTCACACATTTTTTTATGAGCGACAACACATAATTATAAAATAATAACTTATTCTGATTCTGGTCGTCAGAAATGCCTTTATCAAAAATTTTCGTCATTTTCTTTGAAAACTTAACATCTAAAATCTAGGCAACCATAGATATGACAAACTTTTGTTGAGGCAACCTAATACCGTTGGGTAGGTAATAAAATAACCTTTTATTTCAACAAAATTCATTAAATAACAGATGGGAGTATATATTTCTAATGCCGGATCTCGCACTATACCCAACGGAATCTCCAACGGACCTTTATTATCTACTAACCTTGCCTCACGCTCATCAAATCGTTTTGCGTGCAAGTTTGTGCCCTCCTGTCTTTAAAATTACCAAATACCAACTATAACCATTTGCTTAAGTAATTGCCAGTTTCCTGATGACAATATTGCGCATATATTATTATGCGTTTCATTTAACGTTATACTGAAAATAAATTATAAGTTAGAGGACCGTAAAAGTATAAAAAGTCTATTAAAACAGTCAATTTAAAGTATTAAACGCACTTCAGTTCACAAGTTTTCCGTGCTGCGCGATACTTATTGCTTACACTTCTATTTAATATAGCCATTTAGATTTGTGTCATCGATAAAGCCTCGCTTACATAATATACATAAGGTGGATTTCATCCAGTCTACGCTCCACCCATAGACCTAGTAAACATAGACAGAACGTAACGCTTTGATGTGTCAAATAAATGTACCACATTTCCATTGACAAATAAAATATACTATATTACTATACTTGATCTATATGCCATTCAAAATTCTGGAATGGAATTGTCTCACGTGTTAACATTTGATACTAATGAAGAGTGCACATTATTCCTCATACATAATCAAATTATATAAATCAACTTTTTCATTCTTATATCATTCCTCTTAATTGCAATTAAGAATTAATAAAACAGGTATATATGCCATTCAAAATTCTGGAATGGAATTGTCTCACGTGTTAACATTTGATACTAATGAAGAGTGCACATTATTCCTCATACATAATCAAATTATATAAATCAACTTTTTCATTCTTATATCATTCCTCTTAATTGCAATTAAGAATTAATAAAACAGGTATATATTTTTAAATACTGAATATAAATCGCCATATAATGACATAGAAGACAGTCACACTTCTTTATCGGTAGAAAGATAGGTATGTACAGGGTGCGGCAGAGAGGACGGACGGTTTTAAAAAAATCATAAAATAGTTAATTTTTACTCTGAAAACAAATTTATTGATGGAATCAGGTTCGCAAGGAAATAGCATTTGAGACAGTCAAGTGTGGAAAATCACATTAGGCATGTGGTGGCCGAAATCGTTGATGCAGTGCTGGAGGCGTTCTTGGAAGTTCGCTCTCTCAACTTGGGCGACTTCCACGCGAATTGCGTCCTTCAATTCGTCTAGAGTTCGGGGCTTGTTCTCGTATACTGTAGCCTTGAGGTGTCCCCATAAGAAAGCCAGAGCATCAATGGACGTTATTCGCCCTCTCTTCCCT
Organism: Venustoraphidia nigricollis; assembly: GCA_034508555.1. NCBI lineage: Eukaryota > Metazoa > Arthropoda > Insecta > Raphidioptera > Raphidiidae > Venustoraphidia > Venustoraphidia nigricollis. The sequence continues at coordinate 498,505 of JAVRKA010000070.1, forward strand.
GGTCGCCTTAATTCCAGATTTGGCGATGTTCATTGGCCTCCTCGGTCCCCAGATTTATCCATATACGATTTTTTCTTATGGGGACACCTCAAGGCTACAGTATACGCGAACAAGCCCCGAACTCTGGACGAATTGAAGGACGCAATTCGCGTGGAAGTCGCCCAAGTTGAGAGAGCGAACTTCCAAGAACGCCTCCAGCACTGCATCAACGATTTCGGCCACCACATGCCTGATGTCATTTTCCACACTTGACTGTCTCAAATGCTATTTCCTTGCGAACCTGATTCCATCAATAAATTTGTTTTTGAGTAAAAATTAACTATTTTATGATTTTTTTAAGACCGTCCGTCCTCTCTGCCGCACCCTGTATGTTGGTTTAATTTTAATGTGACAGATTAGCAGGTGCAACACAGTAAATCTAGGCACAGCCTAAAAGTTGTCTACGTTGTTTCTGTAGCGGCAAAACTATATTTAAAATTCCATTCAAAGATTCACAACTGGTGACCTTCAAAAAACATAAAATTTAACCTCTGAGCTGTGTCTTCTCACGGGAGGTACACACAGAACACAGGCGTGTTTTGGGGTTTAGGGGAAATGTGGGAAAAAAGGTTATGAGTTCCCGGTCTAAATGCGGTTAATTAAGTACAGATAGAATATTACGTGCAAGGACAGACGAGCCTCGATTTTGTGTGAAAAAAAATGGGAAAAGTCGAAGTTCGGCTTCGATTAAAAAAAGCTGGCGTTTGCCAGTAATGAACTATCTTTTCGACGAGAATCAGCGAGTCTAACACGCCGTATTTTTTGTCATTCACCCTAGAAAACAGCGGCATTTCTCTTAGTTTCTAGTATTTTTAACATTTTATTTGTATCGCGAAATTAATATCAACAATTAAGAGTAGGTAGTATGTACTTGTTGGTAGCGTGCCGTCTCATCTGCATTATGTACTGATCACAAGATCGCAAATTCACCTTCAACTGAAGTAATATTAAAATTACGAATCTTTTTGTTTATTTGTTTTTTAATCAAATATTGTAATAAATTGAATAGAATCAACCTATTAGTGAAATTTTCTTTCGCACCCGGCGAGGGGTCACCGACTTGAAATGGCTCATTTTACGACCGCTATAGATGCATGAATAGCAGCTATTTTGTAGGAGGTAGGATAAAAAAATAGCTGCGTTCTATCTAGAAATCTGTTAAAATTCTATGGTCTCACCACTATACAGACTAGAGCGGAATTATTTCCCATTGTTCCATTCTCCTTTTAAAAATTTGCATACAAACTGCTGTATCAATACTACACATTTTTTATAGATTAGATTTATTGCTGTGTTAAATATTAAAGCAGGAATATAAATTTTGTTTCAATGTTTATTATTTTTTAAACCTACACAAAGTCTTTTTGGTAAACACTTAGTCCTATTTTTTTTAAGATTAAAAAATAATTTTCTGTATCAACATTTTTCAAGGGCATCACTACGCGCATTAAAAGTTCTCTTTTAAAAGGACGTCGATGTCAAGGTTACTTGAGTTTAAAAGAATTGAAAATACAGTCGATACTTCTGTTTTCGCAATACACACTGAGATCTAGGAGTTTGAAAAGCAAAATTATTTATCATATTGAAAATTAGTTTTTATCACGTCAAAGAAACGCGCGTGTACAAGACTACTCCACTCACTTTTTTTATAAGTTTTATTTTTGGCTACATTTTTTCCCAAATATATTATTGAGAATTTTTCCGCTTCTTAATTTTTTTATGCCTTCCTTGCAGTATCGTCACATAAACATTTTCTAATTATAAAAAAACCGGGTCGCAGTGCCAAAACCCTGCCGACAATATAGTGTATTTGCTTGTATAGGACCGTGTGGTTTTATACTTTTATTATGTGAAATTAAGTTTGTTTTTGGGCAAAATAAAAAATTTAACCCCTTAATACACCCCTTAAAATAACATTTTTTTTTCTTAATTGTAATATTATTATCAATTTAACGTTTACACCGAATTAAATACACCCTTCAATAAATAAGTCACTATCTGCAAATTAGTGTTTTCAAAAAATTTGTAACTCCGGTGCTGTTGAGCCGATTTTATTAAAATTTTAGGAGCACTTTTTAATTGCTACTAACGGGTTAAATGTCAATTTTGAAACGATTCTGAGAATTTTTTCGGTATTTTAGGGCCCAAAAACATTTTTCAACCCCTAAAAACTACCTTTAAAATGACCCGATTACACCCATTTTAAACAGGCTTCTTGCGGTGATGGATTTCAACACGTGGGCCAAATTTCGTTAAAATCAATCAACTCTTTCGAAAGTTATTGCCCGTACACACATATATATATATATATATATATATATATATATATATATATATATATATATATATATATATATATACGTATATAAATATATATATACATATATATATAAACATTTTAAAAAATGGTGCCAAAGTGTTTAGGAGGTTATGAAACGTCGAGAAATTTTGGTCCGACCCCTAGGTCCCGCCATCCGACCGACGCCAATAGTGTATGTTGCCATATGGCAAATACACTAATAACCACATTTTTTACTTAGTCCTTCATAAATAAACTGCCCCATTATAACAATTTAAACGCTTTTAGAGCTACATGTTATATTAAACGGTACTTACGCATGTGTATGCAAAAAGATCGAGTCATATCTCTGGAAAGAGAGCATATACTATAGTACCGCAAAATGTTATGGACTATTTCAAACATTATGTTCCTTTAATGAATGCCAGTTAAAGACACTTCAAGATTATTAGGGGTGTGTGAATACTCGAAAAACTGAATGTTTATCGAATACGAAATATATTCGATCTTCAAGTAGTGTAGAAACAAAATTTTGAGGACACTTTGTTTCTGTTTTTGGGTCCAATCTACGTCCTTATATCAAATTTTATAAGACGGGCGGACCGGTGGAAACTATAGGGGTTCTTAGTTGCTATGGAACTCTAAAAGCAGTCTAAACAGATTTTATTAGAAACCAGCATCAGTATACAAGTGACGAATATTGCACTCGTCACAATTGACTTCATTACGCCCTTGATACACAATCTACTATTATAATTCGCCAAAGCACTATTTTTAGCGGAGATAAAAGTCCTGTTTTGACTAAAAATATACGTTTGCTTTATTATTGAGCAAAAATAACTATGTATTTTACACCACAGAAGTAAAACTTGTATAACTGTAAAAAAACGGGATATAATAATGACACCGACCGTAAGGATCGAACCTGAGACTTGGCCGCCCTTTTAGCTTGATGTTCTACAGTCGGTTTTTACAGTACGGTATACGTATATTGCAAAGTTTCATTACATTTTCAATCTTATGAATCGATTTTACCGTACCACGTCAAATGAAGTTTTACTTCAAAAATATGCAAAATTATCAATTTTAGAGTAGAAACAAAAAATGTAAAGAACTTAAAACTACGCGACGCTTTCAAATCACGTTTTTAAAATAGTTTTTGTAAAATTTAATTGTTGTCGTGTGGTTTTGCATAAAGATAGAGAGAATTGAATAATATACGTAGGGGTGTGCAAGCAGTGAACTTAAAAAATAGGTACTTGATTTTTGAGTCGAGTAGAACGAGAAGAAAAATTTGGAAAGATTGTAGATTACTATATTATAATAAAATAGGTACTTTTCTTAAGAAATAAATTAATATATAAATTTTAAACTTCACTCGGACGAATTGGGGCAGAACCACTATAATATACCAAGAGTTTTGCATTAAGAACCGTTCGTCAAGCTCTTGGTATAAAAATTTTAAAAAAATAAATGATATGTCATATATTTTTTAATTTATTTGAATACGCAAATGATACAATAAAAATCTACTGCAGAAGATTCTTATACAACTAGCTTGCGAAGGTTAAACCGAAGAATGCCTACATCCGAACCGAACGAATTATCTTCTGTATATATAACAATTTTTAACGTGGAAATCTTTAGACAAAAAAAAAGTAACATTGACTACGTTAAGGTGGCAAGCGACGCGTATTCACATAAATATAATCTAAAAGAAACTTTTTACAGTTATTTCAATCGTTCTTTTTGTTTAAACAAAAAGACTGCAAGAAGTGAATATGACACGAAATCTCGCAAATAAAATTACACATTAACTTCGTTAGGTGGCCAATCAAAGCGTATTAATGTCAATATGATCCAAAAAAAAGTTTTGACAAAATCGGTCTAGTTTTTTTTTTTTTGTTGTTTAAACAATAATACTGCAACAAAATTGACTTTTCACGAAATCTCTCGAATAAATACGCTATTTACTTTATTAGGGTGCCATCGAACGTTAATATGATCCGAAAGAAATTTTATCAAAATAGATCTAGCCGTTTTTTTTAAACAAAAATATTGCAATAAAGGTGTATTTTAGAATTTTTTGAAAAAGATATCTCAGATCTAATTTGTTACGATCATACCGGGATGTTGGTCATTTGGACTTCCTGGGTCGCAATTATTGTATTGTCGTAATATACGACCTACTTCACGGCTTGTTGATACTTTTTATTTATTAGTTGAGCCACAATTAAGCTCTCAAAGAACGGCACAGCCACAGTTTGAACACCGCCGTAATACTACACTATTAAAAACAAATACATATTTTTCTCAACATACCGCGTACACTAACCACAATTTTTTTACATAAAAGCAATTTCAAAGTTCACATACATTTTTTATCAATAAAAAACGAAAAGTTCGAGTTTTATAAATGAAAGTTGAAACACGATGATGCGGTATCGTCGTTATGGATGTACAACACCAGTGTAATAGAAAAGGGATCAAAGTGTAGCTGCTGGCCATTAGGTCTTGCTCATTAATTAGTCAAGGAATGTACAATAGATGTGGGTCACTCAAGAACCTATTCGTTCGAAACTGAACGAAATCCGAGTCTCCGAACGAAATAGTTCATGAATTGTGAAGAGTAATATTTTGAGATTAGCTAGTATTTATAGCGGCCATTACAGCTATATTCATAAAAAGTCAATAACTAATCTAGTAGTATACGAGTGTATATGCCCATTTAATATTCACAAACAGAAGCGTAGCGTGCCTTGGCGGGGCCCCGTATAAAAATTTGTTTGGGGGCCCTTAGGAAGGGTAAAGATTTCTCACAAAAGAAAAAAAAAATGTTTGCATAAAATTAAAAGAAATATTTATTCATCATAATTATCTGTCACTTTTTCCAAAATTTTTACAAACAATTCAAATTGAATATACACTGCCCTTGCCTTTTTTTCGGCAAACTGATTTATTAAATCATTTATAGCTGATGATAGCTAGCTATCTATAGGGGAAATCCGCGATAACCGATGTAGGGTGTTGCCAACTTTTGAACGACGCTTTACGCGGGAAAAAAAGAAATTGCTTTTTTTGACTTTTGTCATTTCTGAAATAAAAAAAAATTTGGGAAGTTTTTATTAATTTTTGCTTACGCACGTTGGGGGCCCCCGTGGTCCGGGGGCCCCGTATAATTGATACGGCATATACGGCGGTAGCTACGCCCCTGTTCACAAAGAACATTTAGTGTTATTGGACCTTTAAATCGTCAGACAATTTAATAAGTAGAAGTACTCACCTATTAAACTACTGTCAAAACCGTTTATGACGACATCGTTTAGAACAATATACCGGTTATACTGACCAAAATCATAGGTTCGTTGTATGTTATATGACCGCCTTATAAAAAACACTGCTTTTTACGATCTTGCTTATTACGACATACCGCATTAAGCGACTGAAGTTAATGTAATATCTTCATATCTTCGGTGAATTATATCTGTTAGAACGACCAGCTGTATTGTAAACAAAATTTGTACGCACGAAAGGGTCCCAACCAGACTAAAATTACAGATTTTATGAATACTGAAAAATGATAATGATAATGTGAATATTATTACAGAAAGTTCAGCTCCTTATTTTTAATTAAAATAAATAGTTCAAAGGATATTTTATGGAGCAGATAAATTAGTCAATATTTTTTGTTGTATGTATGATATTTAATAATATTGTTAATTCTTTATTTGTATTTCTAACATATTTTTATATATTTTATATTATTGTTTATAGAGCACCTGATGAAGTAATAAATTATTACGAAACGTTGTGTTAAACAAAATAAATATTGACTAATTTATCTGCTCCATAAAATATCCTTTGAACTATTTATTTTAAGTGAATATTATTCCTATTAATATCTATGGATTTATATGTACCTACACATTCAATAATACTACGTATACTTAATAAAGAATTACTTTGTACCTCGAAAACATCACCGATTGTTATGACTATCGGTTTTTACGACCAAATATACGTAGACCCTTCGATGTCGTTATAACAGATTTTGACAGTATTTAGTATAGACAGTTTTAACAAGGAAAGAAATATAATATTATCACACTAATATAGCTACAGTTTTGCTATCATTGTTAAGAAACGCCCATTGTTATTATGCAATATTAGAAAAAAATATTTTCAAACACTGTACCCGAAACTTTCCACTATCGCGGCGGTATGAACTATTAATTCCTCTACAGAAACATATTCAAACAGCAATAGTTTTCCACATCGCGCAAGCGTTAATTTTTATCTTAGCTAACGCTAGTGAGATTTTATGAGTGAATCAAAGATGAAATTATTATCATTAGTGTATTTGCCATATGGCAACATACACTATTGGCGTCGGTCGGATGGCGGGACCTAGGGGTCGGACCAAAATTTCTCGACGTTTCATAACCTTCTAAACAATTTGGCACCATTTTTAAAAATGTTTATATATATATGTATATATATATATATATATATATTTATATATATATATATATATATATATATATATATATATATATATATATATATATATATATATATATATGTGTGCGCGCAATAACTTTCGAAAGAGTTAATTGATTTTTACGAAATTTTGCCCACATGTTGGAATCCACTACCGCATGAACCCTATTTAAAATGGGCCCAATCGGGCCATTTTAAGGGTAGTTTTTAGGGGTTGAAAAAAGTTTTTGGGCCCAAAAATACCTAAAAAATTCTCAGAATCGTTTCAAAATTGAAATTTAACCCTTTAATAGCAATTAAAAAGTGCTCCTAAAATTTTAATAAAATCGGCCCGACAGGACCAGATTTACAAATTTTATGAAAACACTAGTTTGCAGATAGTGAATTATTTGCTGAAAGGTGTATATAATTTAGTTTAGAGGTTCGATTGATAATAATTGCAACTGAGAAAAAAATGTTCTTTTAAGGGGTGTATTAAGGAGTCAAATTTTTTATTTTGCCCAAAAAACCAACTTAAGTTCGCATAATAAAGCCACACTGCCTATATTAGCAAATACACTATATTGTCGGCAGGGTTTTGGCACTGCGACCCGGGTTTTTTTTTATTCAGAGTGGAGTCACAGAATATTTTTCTATTTCCTTGGACCTATTAAATTGGAAAACGTTAATTTTAGATTAGTAAAATTAACAAACATCAGGTGTCCCTACCACTAACTAATGTATTTATACCCAAAATATTAGCCTTTACAAAATTTTTGCAATTTTTAACCACGACTCTTTTTGATTTTTTTATTGCATTTTTACATGAAATTGCGCTTCATCGCGACTAAAAAAGTTTCACTTCGATAAGAACTTAAAGAGCGATAATATTTAGTTAGCGTAAGGCAGCAAAGCTTGTTAATACGGCACTGATGCACTCTTCATTGTAACAAAGTTTGTTGGAGTTGTTTTTTAGAAACTCAATTTATGAAATATCCGTTCATCCATTTTTACGAAATATACGTGTCTTCGTAAAGAATCTAACTACCCATCTCTTTGTACAACATCAACTCTCTGCGTTGGTTCGCTTGCTATTAAAAGGGTTAAAATTTGAGGTGAACCGAGACGCCATATGACGTTCATAAAATTAACAGTTATTTTTTATAAGCCTTAATGGTTCTCTCAACTTGTAATAGTAGAACATAATAATAATTTTGTTCTCTTACTTTGTCATAAAGATTTTATCTATGTAAACGTTAAAAAAGTTTAGTTACAAACGCTTTGATTTTTTCTTTATTTTTTATTATCTACTTAATTTACGAGCGGTCTAGTCATTTTCATCCTGCATACAACTGTGTTATACGCACTCGATCGTATTTTTGCGTCTTGAGATACTACAAGACTTTAAAAATGTTCTGTCCAGACCACATAACGTTCTTCAGGATATTATAGAAAGCTTTCTAATATTTTTGAAAAGTGTCCTATCTTTACGGGCTGATTTTACAGTGTGCATTTAGACCAGTTAGCTCCGTTCAAAATTAAGTTTAGTTTATATTTTTTTATCAATCATTCAACCATAAGTACTTAATTTTAAAAAACGTTTTTTTGTTCCTTTCATTCCGAGGTCTAATTATGCCTGACGCCGTCCGATATTTGAAGTTTGCTGCCAAAAGAACCAAATAAATAACGTGTTTTTTTTGCTTATCGTTCGCTAAATTATATTTAGTTCGACTCTAAATAGGTCTTAAAAGAAAGAGGAGAATTTTCTATTCGTATATTAGAATGTTTCGAGATAGATAAAATAAGTTAAAACTTAAAAAAAAGTTAAGCACAAAAAATGATTTTCCCTTACAAAGCCTTGTAATGTTAATGGCAATAGCATCTCACTAATGAAAGTAATTTCCTATTGTGGAAAGGGGTAATAAACACTTTATAGAAGTTATACATCTTTTAGACCGTTGATAGTAAAACTTTAGCAGCCAACAGCTAACGAAAATTTTAAAGTATGAAGTTGACCACGCTAACGAAAATTCGAAAGTATGAAGTTGGCCACGCTAACGAAAATTCGAAAGTATGAAGTTGGCCATAAAGACCTTGACTGAAACAACATATGAACGAAATAAATGCACTTTCTGTCATCTGGGAACTATATAACAGACCAGATGTCTATAACCTTGGATTACAACCCATAGTTGTTATAAGTGTCATACAGCGAAAAAAAGTAAAAAACAAAATAAAATTTTAAAAATGTTTTCAAATTTTTGGGGTTGATTTTTTCTTAAACTTTTTGAAGATTTCATTTGAATAAATTATTTGGATGTATATTAAAAATTAATTTTTAATCACGCCAAAGAAGTATAGCTTTAAACGCTCGTAAAAATAGGTAGACCTACTTTTTTATTAAGATAAACATTTATAGAAAAGTTTGACAAAAAAACGTTTGACTTGCCTGTTGTACACGTACATAACGTGAGAACGGGGTTTGTGATGTATTAACAGAGCGGCCGACCAACATTACAATTCCGTGGAGTTCGCATCTGTTCCGCACGAGTAACCGCGAGTCGTTCCGGCCACTCGCTACGTTTGACGCCACAATGGCAGTCTATTCGACCCCACCTTCTTTACACGTACTAACTTTATGTACACACTCTATATGTATCCCATGTTAACAATGCTGCCAGTTTGAATTTGTAAAAACATATTTTACTCATATTTCCAGCACTTTTCTCAAGGTCAATTTCCAAATCAGGTTGCGTATAAAATATACGAGGAGAAATGTGATTAATGCTGTGTTCCTGGTACCAATTTCAAACATAATAGTTATTTTTATATCTAAAGCGGTTTGAATTATATTTCACGAGTATATGACATTATGTCAGTAACAAGTTCTATCGAGTTTAACAGTCATACGAGTGGTAATATCATTCTGCCCGAGATATACTCGTATTCTGCATATTATGTTTTTCGCACGTACGTATTTTCTATAATTTTCACCTAATTTTTAATATATTTACTAAAATGTTGACAGTTCGCTTTTGAGTTCTAGTTACTATGAAATTAGTATAACGCGACTAATTTTGTTTTTCATCACAGCACTAGGGATTAATGGGTCCTTAATAATTTACATGCTTGCATGTGAAGCAACTATTTTATGCTTTTCATGTCTGTATGGCGGTCGTTAAATGACACATTTAATACTAGTGCTGTAAAGTTGCGTGTAGTAAAATAAACGTAGTCGTACTACAATTTTCAAATTACCTAACCGCATGAGAATACAACGCAGCCTACAATTAGAAAATTAACTTATTCAAAATTGAACTGTCAAAAATTTAGAAAATTAAGTGGTTGTCACCTATTTTATAGTGGGTACGTGCAAAAAATACTATCAATTACTCGTGCGTCATTATATTATGACATATGACAATAAAAGGTCGCGGCCATTCGTTTTTAACATACGTTCTACATACATAACCTACAATAAAAGTACCGTACATTAAGCATTGGAATTTATTGTTGTTTTGTGCTAATCTAATGCAGAAAATACTTTTAGCGTTGTAAATCTTAGCAGAAACCAAACATAAAATTGCCAAAAGCTTGCAATATCTTGAGAAATAATACTAATTTAAAACCTGTGTTGATATAAGTTAACTGTAAAATTTAAATGTGGAGATGTGAAGCAAAGAAATGGATTAAAATATAGAAAAAAACCCGGGTCGCAGTGCCAAAACCCTGCCGACAATATAGTGTATTTGCATATACAGGCAGTGTGGCTTTATTATGCAAACTTAAGTTGGTTTTTGGGCAAAATAAAAAAATTTACTCCTTAATACACCCCTTAAAATAATATTTTTTTTCATAATGGCAATACTATTATTAATTGAACCTCTATACCAAATTATATACAACTTTCAGTAAATAATTCACTATCTGCAAACTAGTGTTTTCATAAAATTTTTAAGTCCGGTCCTGTCGGGCCGATTTTATTAAAATTTTAGGAACACTTTTTAATTACTACTGGAAGGTTAAATGTCAATTTTGAAACGATTCTGAGAATTTTTTCGTTATTTTGGGGCCCAAAAACGTTTTTCAACCCCTAAAAACTACCCTTAAAATGACCCGATTAGGCCCATTTTAAATAGGCTTCTTGCGGTGATGGATTTCAACACGTGGGCCAAATTTCGTTAAAATCAATTTACTCCTTCGAAAGTTATTGCCCGCACACACACACACATATATATATATATATATATATATATATACGCATATATATATATATATATATATATATATATATATATATATACATATATATATATAAACATTTTTAAAAATGGTGCCAAAGTGTTTAGGAGGTTATGAAACGTCGAGAAATTTTGGTCCGACCCCTAGGTCCCGCCATCCGACCGACGCCAATAGTGTATGTTGCCATATGGCAAATACACTAAAAATGTAAAAGAAATCATTTGATCACAATTAACAGCGTAGTTGTTGGTACGACGTCAGGTGTCATACAAGACGTTATTTAGATGTAAAATGGTGGGAGTACCGGTAAAATGGTGGAGATGCAGTTATTCTTTTTAGACCGTATTTTATTTTAAACTGAGCATCAATTCTGAATCACAGTTTTTTAAAGATTATCAATAAATCTATAGAATTAAAAGTAATTAAGTGATACTTGTTTTCTTTAAATTTAAATTTTACGTTTGTGAGTCAAGCTTGTCCGATTTAAGGCTTAATTGAACGCCCGTGTAGTAGACAAGTGCCGCGATACTATTGAATGATAATAAAATAATATTAAAGAGATCTTGCAAAATAGCATTTTTATAAATGCAGGCACTAAAAAAATAAAATCATCTGACACACATATGCAAAATTTCAAAACTTAAGCTTATCAAAAAGTGGTCAAAATATTGATCACAATTTTTTCCGACATACAAGAGAGAAAGTAAGTTATGGAAGTATTTTAAAAAAGTAATTTCAAAATTAATTTCCAGCGAAAAAACGGGTATTTTTTTAATTTTAACTTCATTTATTTTTTTGTATAACTATTTGCGTAACATATCACTGTCACACGTGCCAAATTTCAACTTCTCATGGCTATTCATTTAGAAGTTCCCGCTAAAAATGTTTTTTAACAAAAAAAATCTGTGAAGCCAGCTATTACAACCTTTTGAGAACAAAAAAATAATTACGCACGGCTGATTTTTATACACAATTAAAAACAAAAATACGTCGTAAAAAACAAATATAATAGGTATATATCCCATGGGAGATCCAACCCGCGACCTTCGCGATATTTGCGTGACATTATTCTCAACTGAGCCTTACAATGGTAAACAAAATCGTAAAGTCGTGCGGGGTCGCATAAAAGATCACGCAGACTTATCCAGCACTACCAGTACAGAACGGGCCAGAAAAGCCTGTTCCTGAAGATACTCATATCACTTAAAGGAGGAGCGCACATTAGACTAACACCTGCAATCAGCAACGACCGTCAGTCGGTTGCCGTGCTGGATCGTTTTAGTGTACCAGCGATGTGTCGTTTTCATTAATTAATTTTCATTAATTTTAGGGGAAACTCAAAAATCTTCTTTTTTCTAGTTTCTTTCTCTTCCTCTTCTTCACACAACATTGTCAAAATAAAAAATTCTTACACCGAACCATATGGCAGGCTCACTATTTGAAAACTGCTAAATATATGCCGCACCTAAATCTACACTAAATTTGCTGGTTCGTGCAGATTCGTGCTGCACTGGTTCGTGCTGGATAAGTGTGTGCGGTCTTATGTATCGAAGTATTCGTTTCAATAAATACGTTTGCAAAAATCTTTCAATTTATTTAGGATGCGTCGTCGGATAAGAAATGGAGAATTCACTTCAATAAACGCGTTCGCAAAAGCAAAATTTTTGATTGACATTGAACTGAAAACAAACAAAATTGTGTTTAATGTTTATAACGGAAAAAACTACAATTTTGACGCATTAGTTATTAAATTTGATAGGAAATGTTATTTTTAGGTGTTATACAGTAAACGTCTTTTAAGAGAGAGTTTACTTATGTACTTAGTGTTGTAAATATACTGAAATCGTTTGCTGTTTATTAATAATGTGTTTGTTGGTTAAAAAGCAAATATTTGGTTAGCTCTTGTATGCGTAAGCCGGATAAACATAATTGATTAAACGATATTCAGTGCGCGTTCCGTCAGTTATTACCAAACGCCCTCGCAATATGATTTTATCGTCTCTCGAGTCTCGACTAATAATTTTGTAACTTTATATTTTCTAAATTTTTTAACTGAAATTTCTCCAGTAAGAGTAAAGCCTAGTTTTCACGAGTTGCATTCGATCAATCGTTTCAATAATTCATTAGTAATTTTAGTTTGTACTTATCGGTATAACAGAATACAGAGGAACGTAAGAATCCTTGTCGCTTTCGTCGGTCTTTAATGCATGTTTGATGTGCCGCTCGACTGAATAGTCGCATAATACAGTCATGGAATATAAAGTTGATGACTACCTACTGATCTAATCGATTTCACTAATGGATTTTTGACAACATCAAATCTCATGTTCTGATTTGCTTTTTCTAAGGATCCTATCCAAATTCGAACAGACAAAATGCAAAGTTAACAGTTTTATAATCTATGTAATATATAAAATAGATGAGGTGAAGAAAATTCTGAAGATATATCGTTCTTAAATATGGTTATTTCTCCAACTTTGACCTCAGATATTTCCGACAAATTTTCGTCAAAGATTTGTTATAATTTTATGGAAAATGTTTACATTTTGCTGGAAAACCCTCGATAAATCAGGGATTTTTTAAACTTACAATTTATACCAAGTCTGATTGATTTTAACCTGATTACATAAAAAAATGTTTAAAACGACGTCCTTTTCTAAATCCATCGAAAAAAGCATAGGTCGCAACTTAAAATAATAATTATAAAGTCATGTGTGTAGGCGGTTGTGTCCCTCTATCAATTATTCCCTCCTCCCAAATTTACAAATAACGAAAACAATCAAATGCGTGGTGTCCCAGTAGATGCAACATTATAATAACATTTTGTTCTTCACTTCTTAAAAAATATTAAAAGTAATAAAACATATTTATGTCGCCTGTTTGAAACAAACACGTATTCAAAGTTAAAAAATGTTAAGTCACGTGACGTCGATGTAATTTATATGGATGTCACGGTACTTAACACTCCGTTAACTTTTAAACAACTGTTTAATCTCTTGCAGAAACTCACCATTAGAATCTAAATATTTGGAATGTCGGATTTAGTAATGATCCGACAACATTGCATCATATATGCACATACGGGCTGAATCAACAAACTCGCACATATGTTTTAGGCTGCACCTCCAATCTACATTGGATTAGTTGTTCTCCCGATTCGATGTCGGCCGACATCGGACGACATACGAATAAAAGCAAACATCAAGATTATAATGTAGGCGTCTACTTTGGAAACGAATACCCGATGCGACAAGAAACGATAACGGTCGTTAACTTACCGATGCGACGGGTTGGCCAATCAAACGTGTTTGTATCCAGTCCGACATCTCATTCCGACGATACACAATGACAAAGAGTTGTTGATTAATCTTGTGAGTAATTTCGAATTTACTTGGGTAATTTTGTATACGTTGGCAAGTTTTAAAAAACTCCCCCTCAGATATGTTTTCATCAAACTGATGCACTCGTCTCTTATTAAGGTGAACCAATACAAAAAAGCATCGTCAGAGTCACGCATTATACCCCCACAAGACAGCTGCAACTGCTCCCCGATCGGGACCAGTGTAGGCACTCACGACGAATATCAAAAAACATATCGGTACGAGTCGGGAAGAATACAGATCTCATGTAGATGTAGCCTTGATTTCGAGGATCACTAGGTACAGTCGCGGATTCAGAATTGTATTAGCACAGCTACCGAAAACTCGAAAGTATGAAGTTGGCCATAGAGACCCAAACTGAAATGGCAGATGGACGAAGTCATCTAGAAACTATATAATAATACTAGACGACTATAACCTTTGATTAGAACCAATAGTCGTCATACCGCGGAAAAAAGTAATAAGCAAAATAAAATTTTGAAACGGTTTTCAGATCTTTGAGGTTAATTATTATTCTTATAAATTAATAATATTGACTCTACCAATAGTAATAGAATATTAAACAAAATGAAATTACTTGCAATTACTGTTCAAATTAATTTTTTATTTATAAGACGTTTGGACCAACCATTTTGGTCCTTACTTTTTGAAAATTTTATTTCAATAAATGATTTTAATCACGCCAAAGAAATATAATTACAAACGCGCGTACTTTTTTTATAATTTTTTGTTACTGCTGATCAATAAATAACATGTCCCATTGCACACCCTAAAAAATTCTTAAAAAGTGTTCATTTTGAATACGTTTAGGTAAACCATAAACGGATTTTTCTGGTCCACCGTGTATAGTTGATGTCTACATAATAACGCGATACAAGTACAACGTAGTAAACGTATATAAATGCACGTCCTCCATGATGTTTGGATAATTCCGAAACGCATCGTACATATAAAACATGCGCTCGAATGTTTACTTGTTAGTAGATATTCGACAAAACATATCGCCCCAAGCTGTTTTCTTTGTACAGCAGCATTAAACATCTCCCGTCTATTTATGTTCAACTGTTGCAATTATCTAACTCGTATACAGTCGTTTCTTTTTTAAATTGATTTAAAATACCGTCTCACTTTTGGTTATTGAACATATTCATATAAAAAAAAAGCGAAATTATATAATGTACAGCTATAATTAACAACACAAACCGTTAAAAATGTAACAATTTGTTTGTCATTTAAATTGTAAATACCCGCAGCTCTTCACGCGATTAAGATGTAACTCGGCAGAGACAACAGCTCCACCGTATTACTATCTTACTATATACCAACTTTCATCAAGATCGGTCAAACCGTTCTTGAGTTACAAAAGGATATACAGACTGACAAAATTTTTAAAAATTGTAGAATTGACCTCAGTGAGTCATTAAACGAATATTTATCACAAAATGTGACAAAAAAATTAAATGTACAGACAGAACCTACATATTTTTATAGTACCTAGTATAGATAGATGGAATATAGATTACCATACGGTTTATTGATATCATTTATAGCCTATCATTTGCTCTTACTATATACCAATTTTCATCAAGATTGGTCAAACTGTTCTTGAGTTATAAAAGGACTTACAGACAGACAGACAAAAAATTTTAAAATTGTCGAATTGACGTCAGTGAGTCATAAAAGGATTATTTATTACAAAATTTGACAAAAAAAAATACCTTATAATATAGTAGTATAGATAGTACAAATTAAGGCTAATAATTTGAGCTTTCATAGATTCTAATTGGTTAAAAAGAATTTTTATGTTTCACTGCCTTCACAGCCATAACTTTATATAAATTCTAAATAAAAACTTGATAACATGTGATCTATTCGAATAACACAGCAGCCACATTAAATTAATTGTCAAAAACCAAAATGAAACAGAATAAAATATAAAAAAGTATTTCTTTCCTTGTTAAAAATGTCCAATAAATAGTTTAATAGAAGGGTACTTCTATATCTATACGTTATTGTGAAGGAAGGTTTGACTTTACCAATGTTACGTTAGTGGCCAACATTTTGAAAAATTTATTTTCAACTTCAAGGCTGGTCAAATGATCGTAAATTGTTCTAATTAGAACGATTTACCACCATTTAACCAGCTTAAGGCCCTGAAGATGAAAATAAATTTTTCGAAACGTTGGCTACTAAAGTAACATTGGTAAGGCTTATTTCTTGATCCTCAACCAAACCTTCCTTCACAGTGACATTCTATTGGATCAACACTACTATATACGAAGTCTATACGTTATCTGACGATTTAATCGTCCAATAACTCTAAATGTTGTTTGTGAATACCAAATCAGCTCATTAACTTGTTTATCAGTGCGACCTACCTGTTGAATTAGTTATTGACTGTTTATGAATACGGCTCTAGAACTATGTAAATCTGTTACTTTAAAAATCCAGTTTATTGAAAATGGTATCAATATTCTATCTTTTGATTTCTTTGACATAATTGTTAAATACTACCATTAAAGTTCAGCAGCACAATCAATCAACAGATCCACCGGATAACGACTACTATTCACCGGAACGAGGTAACCTCTATAATCTTCTGACCTTGGCCATTCGTTATCTGTTAATTAAAGGTTAACGGTCGAGTCTAGAAAATTTTAATAGATTCCTGTTAGCCATCAAGTAGAGATAAGACTTCGGCTGTTCGCAGCACCGGTCTCTATTGTACCGACATATAACAGCAAGTTAGGTAAACTAAGCTCAGACACACTGCACGAGAAACGTTATCAATCCATCATCCGCACCGGCACTCATCTGTCGTCCATAAATAAATCAACTCGAATTATAAAGCCGACCGCCGCCATTAATCACATATCTTCCCAAACAGCGGCCGATGCGGTCTGGGGGCGCTGGACTTCACTCACAATCATACCTACGTCTACTAACCTTACCTACATGACTAGAGGAGCACAATATTTACAGTGTATCTTTTCGAAAATGTTAAATTACCTATCAGCGCTCATAATACATCATTCGTTTTTTGAAGTGAAACTTCTTAACGCACGGTAAAGTGAATTAGATTCAATGTAACGAAACACACTAGTGAAAAAGCCTGATGACAACGCCATTCTTCTCCGATGTTGACGTATGAATGTGTGTGTGTGTGTGTGTATACAATTCACGCGATTTGATTCCCACCACGCTTGTTTACATTTTGTTTATCCTGGAACAGTGTAGAATAATAAGTATTTTTTTTACGGGTCTCAGTACATAAATTGTTTATTCATTAATCCGTGTTACATTTTGATGTCGACGTTTCGATCAATTTTTGATCATAATCATGACAAAATATGTAAAATTTTGATTAATATAGTCATATATATAATGACGAAGATGTATAGTCATTAAATCAAATTTGTTTCGTATGTTAGATATTTTTTATTTTTTTATAAAAAACTGTGTCATTTATCAATAGTAGTAATTCGTCCATTTATTATTTATTCTTATTAAATGGACTAATTACTGCTATTGATAAATGACACAGTTTTTTATAAAAAAATAAAAAATATCTAATGCTCTCAAAATAAAATAGAACTTTATATCATTGTTTCCACATGACTTTACGTCAGGTAAAGAGTATATTTAATCTAAATAAAAAATAAAAAAATAGCATTAATTCAGTACAAAATTTATATATAAAAAATAATTTCAAAAAAATCGTCTAACAAGCTATATTTCCCAGTATTTTTAATATATATTTGTAAATAAAAAACTTTAAAATGTTATTTAGACTTCCCATAATTTGACAAATATCACGTTTTTAGATACAATTTTAGAACAAAAAAATGTATTCTTTGAAAATTTTAATAACTCATGCAACGAAAAGGTTAATGTTTTTATAATTTTAAAAAACCTTTACGGTTATAAAGAATAATTTATATATCTATTTGAAACTAGCTTTTGCCACCAGTCGCTCGCGTTAATGTCGAGTAAGGAGAGATTCTCCTTATCCGAGCCTAATAAAAAGTGTATGTCGAATAAATCAGAATAGAGATTGAAGAATGAGGAGCTTGCATTAAACCTTCCAAACGTAAAAAGTCACTAAAAAGAGGACATTAACACGCTTTTGAGATCAGTGCCAACTTAATTACTAAAATTTTTCACATAGGTATCTACTTTTATTAAAATGGTGCCGATCTCAAAATTTTCATATTTTTGTCTTTTTACTAGCTTGTTGGAAAAAAGTACATGGTTCCGTTCAAAAATAGTTTCAACGCAGAATTCGATATTATGCGAATGAAGGCATGTGAAAAAAACTAGTAAAGAGTAAACAAAAACTTAAACACCTATAACTTTTAATGCCCGTGCCACAAAAATACTTATAAATTATGAACTATGGACACGTGCAAAGGCTTGTAATATTCATTCGTTGCAGTGAACTTCCGAGAAATGCAGCTTTAAGAAAGGAAATGCATCACGCTTGTTATGTTTTCTAATAAACAAAAACGAGAAACAAGAATCATAAAATCATCAGTCCTGTAAGGTTTGTTCCTGCAACACAATATTACGGTTTCGCTCCTAACAAGTTTTTGATTTCTTTCATTATTCGTGCACTAAATATGAATAATTAGAAACTAGTCCACCCTATCAAAGAACGTCTGTGCGGAAGGGGAGTGACATTACTGGAATTCTGAAAAACCATAGACGGAGAATGTGTTTTCGTGCAGTGGGAAAACTATAGTTTAAAATAATATTTTATAAATATTGACATATACATTGACATTCGCAGTTTATTTTTACAGGAAATCTTACAAATATCTCGTCAAGTACAAGTTCGGTCAACTATGTGGCTGATTCTGATCTTGATTTGGTTTCATCATATATCATACTAACGGCCCGGTCCGGTTCGTACGGGTAGCACTAATTATCTAACTATCTATAGCCATAAAAGATGAGAATCATTATCATAAAATTCTCAACGTGTATTGAATTTGCGCGAGTTTAATCGCTTTTAATGGTGAATGTTCATAAATCGAAGAAAAAACAAAATTTCCAAAAAAAAAATTGTTGATTAGATCGCTATCAAACTTCACAGGATTACCCACTGGACTAATTCAAAGACTGTGAAAATTTAATCAAAGTCTGTCCAGCCGTTTTGGAGTCCATAGATAACATACATACCTACATACATCGCCTTTTACAAATTAATTATTGTTAACATAGATGGCAGAATATAGTCTATTATACACATGGTGTCTCATTAACCGCGCTATACTCCAGGCGTCTCACGTGTAAAATCTTACAAATTCACATTAATCTAAAATATTTTTTTACTTGGATGGAGGCTCCGTTCTCAAAACAAAAATCTAAATTTCAATCAGTCTGAAAAAATTGTGAATACTTTTCCAATGCGAATGCAAACAGTGCAGTCTATAAACTATGCTTTCACTTATGTTGTGAACGTACCTTCGTACGAGACCGTTCCTTGCATAAATGACTGAACATTGTAGATACATAACAACAAGCAAGGAAAACCTCGGTCAACAAGCCGGAACGACGGGAATGTTGTTTGTCAAGTCTGAAGAATCACCATGCATGCAATATAGTAAGTATAATAGTGTAAAATATGTCCATCACGAAATGTTTAATAGTGCTATGCAGGTCCCATAACATACCACGGTTTTGAATTAGTAGAAGCTAACTCATCATTAAAATACGGTTCGCTTAATGAAGCGGCGAAGTAATGAGACAATGTAAAGCTGTACCGGTTATATTAAGGTGAAGTATAGGTGAGTCTGTCACTACACAGAATAAATGAACCGTACCATATAGCTGTGTACTAGTGAGAAGAGATCATTCCACACAGAGCTTCCGGAGTGTTCTTATCTGTAAAAAAGAAACTGTGTATTTTACACTACGCACTACAGAAGTAAAACCGGTATAATTATAAAAAAAAACTTGCAACGTGTCGCGGGACACGCGTTTGGAACGAAGTCCCTTTCGTATAAGACGTTTTTCGTAACGCGTTTTATATAATCTAAAAACACCCGCTATAATCTAAAAACATCCGGTGTAATCTAAAAACACCCGGTATAATCTAAAAGCACCCGGTATAATCTAAAAGCACCCGGTATAATCTAAAAGCACCCGGTATAATCTAAAAACACCCGGTATAATCTAAAAACACCCGGTATAATCTAAAAACAGCCGGTATAATCTAAAAACACCCGGTATCACCGTATACCAGTATACATTATACGTCTGCCGGTTTTTCGTGACATTTTTGTCTTATGGTTTTTCGTGACATGTTACATTTTTTCTCGGCTAGGTCCCCTCGCTAGCCCGCGATAAGGAACTTCGTTCTAAAAAAATTAATAATGACACCGACCGCCGGGATTGAATCAACGATCTTCTATCTTGTCGCTAGCTTAGCTTGATGTTATAGTTATAGGTACAGTCGGTTTTATAGTATACGTTATACGTACATTGCCACACGTTCCTTACATTTTCAATCTCAAGAATGAATTTTACTCTACCGTGCCAAAAGTATTTAAAGCTATTTTTCCATTCTATTTTTTTCTTTATATTTCGTGATTAGAAAATACAGTAGTTTTTAAAAGTAACATTGTACAGGATTAACGTTAAAACGGACAAACTAATTATAACTACTAACCTTAATAAACTATTTTTATAGGCACCATTAAAAAATATGCAGTATTTTAATCATAGCCGATGTTATGCATCTTTAGTTGCCCATAATATTTTTTTTATAAATGATAAATAAAATTGTCACAATGTTAATAGTTATGTCACTAGTTGTACTTTTACTAAACATAACGCTTTATAAAAATTTTCTTTTTTTGTCTGATTGCGATACTTGCAATCAACTGGTATAAGTCAATTTCAAGAGCACTCTTAACCGCAAACCTTTTTCCCTCGTTTAAAATTGATTACGGCTCTCCCGCCGCTATTTTTAAAGCTCTTAACAAGTTTTTGATTTCTTTCATTATTCGTGCACTAAATATGAATAATTAGAAACTAGTCCACCCTATCAAAGAACGTCTGTGCGGAAGGGGAGTGAGGTGTTTTCGTGCAGTGGGAAAACTATAGTTTAAAATAATATTTTATAAATATTGACATATACACTGACATTCGCAGTTTATTTTTACAGGAAATCTTACAAATATCTCGTCAACTACAAGTTCAAGAGCACTCTTAACCCCAAACCCTTTCCCCTCGTTTAAAATTAATTACGGCTCTTCCGCCGCTATTTTTAAAGCTCTAAAGTATTTGGGTAATCGCCAAATAAAGGATCAACACAACCGGTTCTATAGATAAGTTTTTCGTAAAACATTTTGTTGTGTGAAAGATTACGTAATTTATAATTTGTGTAATTTTTTTTGCCTATGGATCTGTATTGTGATTTCTAGTTTTTCATTTGACATTGAACAATTTAGCTTCAAAAATAGTTTTAGTCGAGGTGAAAGGATTTGAGGGGGTATTTGTAGGAGCAACTTATGCATCACAAAAAGAAGGACTTCTACAGTACCTACACACACATAGTGTTTACCGAATCCGGCGTTTCCTGGCTTTGCAGTTGCGGCTATGTCTCTCTTTTGACAGCTTTTGATGCATGTTAGGTATGCAGGTGCTGCAGGATTAATGTTCGTCTTGTATTTACTTTTATTATTCCTTTACAGTAAAAAACTAAAAACTATTTAAGAAGAGATAGAAACGTAAGATTGATCGCTATCAATCTTCAAAATATCAACCTGTCATAATGTCATTGGTCCACTCTTCAACTCGCTACTGCATTATGCCAGCGGTTGTTGAACTATTCCGGTTATACCGGTTATTTATGAAAGTAACCACTTTGGTCAGACAATTTATCGGTTAATTCGCCGGCTATCAATAAAAAAAATGGTGGCTTCCGGTTTCTGTTTCACATAACATCAAAATTAACTAAATAATGTATTTATATTTATTGGCTATAAATTTGAAATTGGAATATTGACCGGAAGTTACAATTAGTAATAATAATAAATAGCCGCACCTATTTATAATACATTACCGTGGATATTTAACCGATCAAATAACCGGTAATTTATTATTTTGCATCAGTCGTTAAAAAAACGCGATTTTTCATAAAATATTAGTGTTAACCCTTTGTGAGATATTGGGCCTGTATGTCTAATTGGGTTTATATTTATAAAACTATTAATATACATTTCAAAATCTTTCAGAACTTTTTCAAAGTCACCATGCTTGCAGAAAAAGACACGTTGATTTATAATAATAATAATAATAGCCTTTATTTTTTTAACATTAACATGTATAAATAGCGTCAATTTTTAAACTTTATTGTTTCTTAACTATTATGTACAATTTGATTGCTGGGTTAAAAATTTTTTAAGTGTTTTTTTTATTTGAGGCAACTTTTTTATTTCATTGGGTATTTTGTTGTATATTCGTATCATGGCATTCCTGGGCCCCGTTTGCACGACAGTAAGTGCAGAGGCCTCTGGTCTTAATTTATCTTTGTTACGAGTAATATATTTGTGGTCATAATTATTGTGAAATAGATTGATGTTCTTGTGAACAAAGACTGCACATTCTAATCTATAAAGGTCAAATACTGTTAGAATTTCAAGTTCTTTAAGATATTAACGGCAGCTCTCCCTAGGGCCCAGGTCTGCCATGATACGGATACATTTTTTTTGTAAAATTAATATTTTTTTTACAGAGGCAGAGTTTCCCCAAAATATTATGTCGAAATTTAATAGTGATTGGAAGTATGCAAAGTAAACCTTTAATAATACTTTAATATCCAGACATTTTGTATACTTTAATGTTCTTAAAATATAGATGACCTTGTTCAATTTTCGAATCAAAAATGATACATGGTTATTCCAATTAAGGTGTTTATCTATATTGATCCCGAGGAATTTAACACTATTGCTGAAGTTTATAGTTGTACCCAATAAATGTAAGCATGGCGGTACAGAAAAATACTCGCCGAATTTAATAATTTCGGTTTTTGACTCATTTATTTTTATGCTGTTGTCCGTGAACCAATTATTTAAATTGTTTATACAATCTTGAATTTTTAATAAAAGCGAGTTCTGATCCTCCGCCTCACAAATAACGGAAGTGTCGTCCGCGAACAAAGAAATTTTGTCTTTTGTATCTTTTTTTGGTTCAACAGTTGTATACAATTATAGTTTCCCAAAACTGACAAAAAAATGTTCGAAGTTCTATAAGATAACGTGACAATGAGCTCACGTTCGACAACAATAGGTACGTTTAGAGTAGTTAATTAAAAATGTTATCTAATAAAGTAAAGAATAATGGTATATTACATAGTTCAGTCGATAGCTTCGAGATGTCAGCAGCTTGTGTACTTATACTCTTTCTTAAAAAATAAAATAGTAGTTTATGTTTACTAGATTCTAGAACAGTTATTATGTACAAGTTGTGATATTATAGGAAAACGAGTTATCAACGAATTTTAACAGTCACACGAATCATAATATCATTATGATCAAGATGCATACTGCATTTTTTTGCACGTACCTCCAATATAAAATACCTATTTTTCACATCATAAAAAACATTTTTACTATTTTTGACAACTGTTTGTATTTCCAATTGCAAACAATTTGAGTTGTTAAAGAAAACTACGCCTACTTTGCTGTCTCTCTTCCTCATACACTGTTAAAAGTTATCGCTTCTGAAAATTTGCAGTTAGATTGTTAAGGCTGTCGGAACGCTCTGAATTTAAGCCAAAAATAGAGCTTCGGCTGTCAACTGATTGTAGACTTATTCGTCAACATTTTGCAAACATTCTTTCTCTATAAGGAAGATAAAGGACAAATCTAGGTCTGTAATGAACTACTTTTGTAATTTATGTACGATTTACTAGAAAAAAATTGGCATTAATTGTGCTAAAAAAACACACGTTTTCAATGTCACGCTATGACCTTATTCGTACTTATTTCACAAAACTGTTCCATCACAAACCTAAAGTGGCTCTTCCTTTCTCTGAAAAGTGTTTTAAATCTTCAAAATATTTCCAAAAATTAAAATAATCAGTTGACAGCGGCACCCTTGCAAAAAATTTTTTTAGCCTCGTAGTTGGCACCAGCCAAAAATTGAAACGTGTGGATGATTAGAGCGAGACAGAGCTAAGGAAGTTCACACCCAGAATATGTCTTTCGCCTACCTCGCCCCTTACCGCTGGGTCTCAGCACAAAGAAAATTCAGAGCGTTCCGACAGCCTTAAGAAAGCATTTATTTGTTTTAGTTCACAGCGCTAGTTTCAAAATTGTTATTTTACTACCGACATACAGGCATGAAAAGCGTAAGAAGTTGGTGGGTAAAAATGTAATATTTAGTTAACAGAGGAACAATTTATTGTAAAATAACAAAGGGACTTGTTGACCACACTGCATTAGTCAAATATTCATAGTCCGATTAATAACACGCGTTCTGTCGCATTAAAGCACTCTTGTCGCATTGAATGACTACAGAGAGGTACATATACAGTATTATATCGATTACAGGTTGTCCTGCGACCATTCAATCAATTAATAGAACCTGTCAGGGTCTTTGATTCAATTATTGATACTTCATAGTAATTAATATCGCCTCCAGATTTACCTGACTGCACGACCACGACAGTCGTAAATATAGATACAAATCAAGACTATTAGATACAGAGGTGACCTTGTTTCGTTGGATAACAATGGGTGGATGACGTCAACCAGTGGATTGTCAATTGGTATTGCATGGTTGATAAAATATGAGCGGTCTCCCAGCGGATGTCATTAACGAGGTAACTTGAGTACATATTTCATATTTCTTATTCGTTCTTTAAACAAAACAATCCCTTGTTCAGTTTTACTGAAAATATAATTTGCTTAAATGCACTCTCGTCTTTCTTATGGAATTATATTTTGGGGACGTTCAGTTAACATAAATGTTATTTAAAGTTAAAAAAAAGCAATATGTAACGAAGGACCATGCACTTTTTGTCGGTCACTATTTAAAAAATTAAAAATTTTAACAGTTCATGATATACATTTATGTACTAGAATGTTCAATTTTTGTTAGAAAATATCCTTTCTTATTTATGAATAGCATATTTCATGACAGCTACGTTACCAAAAATATGAATGATTTGATCATAACATTCAGAGCTCAAACACACATAAATGAAATATTAAAAGATCCATTCAATTCTCTGATAAAACAATTAAGCAATTAGTAAATTCAAATTTAAGTTTAAAAAATATCTAAATAATTTAACACTGTAAATTTTAAAAGATTTTTTTATCTGATGTATTGAATTATTGTATGAAACGTATTCTATACCAATGTAAGGTCTTCGAAATAAAACTGATTATTATTATTATATTATTATTATTATAATCAAAAGATTTACGTCCGGCTTCTGATACGACTTT
Source organism: Venustoraphidia nigricollis (assembly GCA_034508555.1). NCBI lineage: Eukaryota > Metazoa > Arthropoda > Insecta > Raphidioptera > Raphidiidae > Venustoraphidia > Venustoraphidia nigricollis. The sequence continues at coordinate 524,409 of JAVRKA010000070.1, forward strand.
TAGCTTTAAATCTAGATATAAGAATAGCGTTTGTTTTCAACTAAATGGAGATCTTCATTTAAATAAAAAGTAAAAACCAATGACTTATTTAAATCTAGATTTAAAGCTAAAAGCCGTTTCTGAAACCGAACAATAAAAGCGAAGCAACTGGAACTAACCTACATAGAACAGTGAAATTTAATAAATATCAATACACAGTTCTACAGTGTTTTGTTCTGTTCACTAAACGGTCGTTTCGGACCATTAACCCATCATCAGGAGTACACATACTTAAAAAGCGATAACCCAAAACGGTCGTCGAGTGATTTAAAAGCGATCTAGCTCCGCCCTCTCGCCTACAAGGTCAAGTGGTCCGCTAAAGTTAATCCCGCATGAAAAAATATAGCAATAAACTACGTATTTAGCATCTGATTATCGCTCAATACAACAATTTTTTTTATAAAAAAACAAAACAGTCTTCAAAAAGAAGTCACTGAAAAGGGAAAAATAAAAGTTTGTGCTTACTGTAACTTTTTATATACGTATGTACAATGTACTTTTATTAAATTAGAATCATCCGCAAAATTTTATTTTCCTCTTTTTAGTGACTTTCAAGTCGTTTTGCAGTACGTAGTTTGCACGTTATTAACCGACTTCTTTCTTAATATCTTATTAAAAACTAAAAAAGAGCTACTGAACCGACTTAAATAAATAAAAATTATATAAAACTATTTCGGAAGCATTATAAACTCAACGGCGTCGAAATTATTCAAATCGGTAGACCCTTCTAGAAGTTATGGCTGAACAAACATGAAAAAGGATCAACACCACCATGTTGATCCAATAGAATGTCACAGTAAAGGAAGATTTGGTTGAGGATCAATAAATAAATAAGCTTTACCAAAGTTTCGCTAATGGCCAACGTTTCGAAAAATATATTTTCATCTTCAGGGACCATTCGACTAGCTTAAGGCCCTGAAGATGAAATTATATTTTTCGAAACGTTGGCCATTAGCGAACCTTTGGTAAAGCTTATTTATTTATTGATCCTCAACCAAATCTTCCTTTACTATGAAAAAGAATATATACAATGACAATTGATAAACTCAGTTAAAAAGGCAGTACAGGCATCAATCAGCTAGGAAGTGTCAACAGAGCATATGCTGTACACCTAATAACTATATCTGTTATATAATTTTATGTTGCGATAAATCTGAAGCCCTTGCATTCGTTTGTAATCTGAACCCTCCTCCTTAGTAATTATACCATCATTATTGTTAACTAAAATGCCCTTTGGTAATATACGTCAGTGACAAACATATTTAACAATGATTTATACATGTATTGGGTATAAACCATGCACATGGGTACATAGTTCATAGTTCCCATATTCAAACGCACTTCGTTGATGTCCGTTTTATATTAATAATAATGTTGACATAATACAGTTAAACCTCAATCACTATTTTTTTACAACTATTGAATATCGATAAATTTCAAAGAACAATAATGTTCCCAAAGAAATGTTAAACTCAGATTTATCTTAATTACTTATCTATATACTAATATATAACAGTTTTATGTGTATGTATATTTGAACGGATTTAACTAAAAAATCATTTGACGAATTTTGATAAAATTTTTGACGAAATGTTTCTTATGATTCCAGATGTGTTGTTTTATTTCAATAGTTTATCTCAAAATAAATTAATTTATTTTAATGAATTTTTTGGTAAACTTCACAAATATCTATATAAAATCGTAACGTGTTGCCAAGGCAGACCGGTATTCCCCCTTCTCCCGCGCCTGTATTATATGTTACCGATACATATAAGCCGCGAAACATTCATATCATTCGACTTCTGACCTCACACGACGTGCAAAAATGTCTTTAAAAATGAAAAAAAAACATTACATATATTGATGAATTCATGCTTCAGTAAGCTTTCATTTAACATGGTGCCTTGAAAAAAAATGTCCATTACCCAATTTACTCTCTGAATTTAATCTCCAAAACCAAAATTCAATTTTTTATACTTCACGTCTATTTTGGACCACACTAATTCGCCGTGTCTAATTTCAAGATTTTACGGCAAATATAGTTTCAGATAAAATCGCCTATGATAGAATGACGAACACCGAAGTAATTCCATGTGTTCCGTAATGAACGGAATACTAAAAAGGCAATTTAACTGTACATAATTATGTACGATATTAGGGAATACAATAACAATAGTGTTATATCTCTATTTGAAATGAAACTCTATTATTATTATTTCTGTTACATTTTAGTAGTGTAATTAACAGTATATCATAATTAAAGTAGACCATTCATGCACGGAAAACGCTTTTTAAATGTGCACATAATGTCAGCTAAAATTCCAAACATATTAAATATCCATCAAAGTCAAATATGTAATATCGATTAAAAACTGATAACAAAGCATTTTTTGGTTAACAATTGAACTTTACAATTGTTTAAAATAGATCAGAATAATTTAAACTAGCGAACCCGTGCGAATACTTCGCACTGTTAGTGGTCAGTTACGTAATATAATAGGATGGAAATAAATAACTAAATATAAATGTTTATCAATTCAAAATAGTTTATAATAAAAAATAGTAACAAAATCAGTTTGACTGTAAAGAATATTGACATTATATACAGTAGATGGAACTAGGATCAATAAGTCAATACTAAATGTTTATTTATTTATTTAGTATTAACTTATTGATCCTAAGTCCTCGGACAACTTTCCATCTATTTAATTCATAGTCAGGATCAGAACAAGCTTTAAAATTATATACAGTATATCATAGACGCATTTGTTTTTTTTGCCAAATCGCAATTTCACAAAATTTCTTTAAAAACAATATTAGAGGTTATGACATAATCATTGTTCACTTTTTGCCCGTATGAATCTTCAACACCAAACAAAGATGTCTTTAAACATACGGACTCGTGAAAAAGCCACGAATAGCTGTCCATGTCTATTCAGAGACTTCAGCGCCATTACGTCACTTCCACAATATTAATATTACCGACAACTGTTCAAATAAACAGATTGCCACCAGATGGTGAGATTTGTATTTCTGAATGTTGTTTTTTATCTTATTTAATTTATTCTATTCAGAGACTTCAGCGCCACTACGTCACTTCCACATATCCAATAGATTTGAAACTTTCCTAACGCCAGTTGCTTCGTTATCGAAATGTGCCCAAAACTGTCCCGTCACTTCCACCACAAATGTTCCGTTACTCCCGCCATGTAATATATTTAAATGTCTCCGAAAAAAGCACATTTTAAAAATTGTTTTTAACCAAGAAGTCAATGTGAGAAGCCCATATTCTTTTAACGAAAATAGATACCGCAGAGCACACGCGTCTACTGAAATGAACGTGTTATTATACATATAAGCACAATTAATTTGAAAAGAATTTATGACATTTTTAATTTTGCCAAAAACGTTATTAAAAAGGAAACCTTTTAAATCAAATTGAATTTCAAATAAACTGTGTTACACAAAAAAGACACGCCTCAGACGCATTATTAATTTAATTTTTTTTTTTATCTATAAGTTCCGTAAAAAATTAATGTGTCGCTTCTTATCAAGAAACCTGGTATTTGTCCATAGTAAATAAATAAATGTAGTATTTTAAATTCAAATATATTCATACAAATATTATACACGATACATTCATAAAATGCAATATTTCAACTGTGCACTATGAAGTTTGTGTGCTCGAGATATACAAGCGTTGCACCTACACTACACTCGTGTACACAGGATGTACTATAAAGATATCAAAGAAATATAAAATGTATAAGCTCTACAAAATTACAAAGAAGAAAATGACTTGCTATACTAATTTATTTCAGAAATCTGGTGAACCTAAAATATTCTAAAAATGTCAATTTTGGGATTCCGTAACTCATAATGAAAAACAAACGGAATTCTTATAGAATCGCTTTGTTGCACGTCCGACTATCTTTTTGTCTCGATGTACTTCAAGATTCTTTTTCTCGGGAACGGATAGTAGTATCAAGTTGAAAATAATATAAAAGACTATAAGCTTTATGACCCCATAATACTGTCACAAATTCAAGCTTCTAACGCAATGCAATAAAAATATAAAAAATGTTTTTGCAGTAACTCAATCATTAAAAATCTATTAGACACTCCCCCTTGATCTAGGATCTTGAAATTTGGTACGAAGAAGGTCACATAGCAAATAAAAAAAAATGCGAAAATCATTCATTTCTAATTCTGTATGAAATTATCACGTAACAAACTTTATTTTTAAGGTTCCGTCAAGACCCTATTTTTAAAGAACAGATAAAGGTACCAAATTAAAGTGGATATCTGTAGCCCTATAGTTCTGTAAAAAATTCAAACGACTAACTTAATACAATGAAAAAATACGACCTCTAATTACATGATTAGTTTTTATAATATGTGAAATGTGCATCTTTGAAATTGTCTTGCAATAATTCTTTTTTGTTCATCGTTTAAATGACAAATATATATTATAATAAAAAATAACAAATAAGTGTTTACTAAAAAAGTCCTTTTTCCCGACAAATCATTTTTATATTAATTACCAAGGACAAAAAAGAAAAAAAGTCTATATATTATAATTTTTGACATTCACATTTCGACCTTAACTAGAGCACAATACCAAACACATCTATTATATTAATGCGGGTGTACCTATTTCAGTGCATCCGGTATACATGCATATTATTATATTGTTGCACTTACATAACGTATGATATAAATCACTCGATACTTTTATTGCATTTGAATGAACAATTGTAAAAACCACATTATTATGTATGTATTATCTACGAACATACATCGTGTAGCATTTGTATGTTGCATAATTATATTATATTTAAATTCTGTGAAGTGATAAGAACACTTTTTAAAGTGAAAACTTCTTTGGGAATGCGTGCATACTTTTTCCTGGGCAGTTAATTATAGGTTCCGAAGTGAAAAGCACTTAACAATTTACATGGAAATAATATTGTATATATCAAAATAGGACATCCTGTATAGTTGCTTGATAAAACGACTTTAGCAACAAGAAAGGACAATAGAAACAATGCGCACATGCGTCGTTAATATTATACACTCATAATTTACAGGAAAGGCTAAATGAAAATCCTTTGTCGAAAAATTCTCACGGGAAACTCTCTACGCGAGTTCGGCTCGCAATTACCGTTTTTTTGTGTATAAGAGAAATTTACAAAACTAATATGAAATGGTAAAGAACTTAGCTTTCTTCATATGTCCACGAACCGGCGCACCTTGTTTTTTACAGCCTAATTAGGACAACTACTATTTTTGGAAGAGGTTCTTTTTGAGTAACCGCATTTTACATATTCCGTTCTATTATCACACTACGCCTTTACCAATGAAAAAAATAAGCAAGAATAAGCAATGAAACATCTACTGCGTTCATGGATGATAAAAATGTGTTTTACCACACTTTTATGAGTAGACTCTGAAAACCACAAAGATGGTATTACGTCAGCTTGACAAAGAAATGAGATGTACCGCTGTTTACGACTGCCTTACGTAAGCACATAGCAAAATGGAAACATCAAAAAGTAAACTTTCATATTTTGCAGTATTTTTTTAGTACAAAATATTAAATATTTTTCCAGAATTATTGATTCTTTTTTCGTGATGGCATAAGGAACTTGAACAAAAATTGATTAGTCACAAGGATCTAACCATTTTTAAGGGAAACTTTTTTATATCGCTAGAATTAATTTAGTTCGTGCGGCTATAACTGTCTTGTTAGTGTATTTGCCATAGGCAACATACACTATTGGCGTTGGTCGGATGGCGGGACCTAGGGGTCGGACCAAAATTTCTCGACGTTTCATAACCTTCTAAACACTTTGGCATCATTTTTAAAAATGTTTATATATATATGTATATATATATATATATATATTTATATATATATATATATATATATATATATATATATATATATATATATATATATATATGTGTGTGCGCGCTATAACTTTCGAAAGAGTTAATTGATTTTTACGAAATTTTGCCCACATGTTGGAATCCACTACCGCAAGAACCCTATTTAAAATGGGCCCAATCGGGCCATTTTAAGGGTAGTTTTTAGGGGTTGAAAAAAGTTTTTGGGCCCAAAAATACCTAAAAAATTCTCAGAATCGTTTCAAAATTGAAATTTAACACTTTAATAGCAATTAAAAAGTGCTCCTAAAATTTTAATAAAATCGGCCCGACAGGAACGGATTTACAAATTTTATTAAAACACTAGTTTGCAGATAGTGAATTATTTGCTGAAAGGTGTATATAATTTAGTTTAGAGGTTCGATTGATAATAATTGCAACTGAGAAAAAAATGTTCTTTTAAGGGGTGTATTAAGGAGTCAAATTTTTTATTTTGCCCAAAAAACCAACTTAAGTTCGCATAATAAAGCCACACTGCCTATATTAGCAAATACACTATATTGTCGGCAGGGTTTTGGCACTGCGACCCGGGTTTTTTTTTAATTTTGTGTTGGTTTTTTTATTGAAAGTATAATCGTATAGATGTGAATGACCTCAGTTGTTCGTCCATAATTTACAGTTCTTCGTGCGGTTGTAAGTGTAATGTGCTCTCTCACTCTTTTGCATCGTTGAGCTAGAGTTGGGACGCTGGGAGTCTAGGCTGCAATTTACACGTATGGATATTAGATATGTGTGGCTTCAATCATGTGTCAAAAATCGACGCAAATATAATGTACCAATATAGCAGTGAAATTTGGCACAGTAAAACAATAAATCAGATTCCAGTCACACACCTGATAACTGTATCTGTTGGTGAGAAAGACTACTGAAGTTTTACTCCAGTAGTATGAAGTGTAAGATACAAGGTCTCCATTTTTCTTTTATTATTTAAAATAACTAGCTCGATCTAGTATCATATTATATATTATGTTAAATATTTACTTTCTGCTGTAACGGAGCACGATTTCTTGAACGCACGAAGACTATCATAATGACTTTATTTCTTTTTTGTCCTTGGTAATTAATATAAAAATGATTTTTCGGGAAAAAGGACTTTTTTGTTATTAAAGTAAACACTTAATTTTTTATTTACAGCGACGTTTCGTTCCTTGTTTGGAACTTTATCAAGCTTTAATAACTGTAATTAAATTTTTAAAAATACAATTTTAAAATTTACAATTGAAATAACAAATAATAATAATACATACCTATTAAATGTTTTGATTACCACACAAATTAAGTCACGTGACTTTGTTTATTAATAGTCAATAAATTTATTAATTTGAACATCAACGGTAAAAATTTTTTTTTTTTTTAAAAACGAAATTATTATAAACTTTTTATTAATAATTGTTAAACTCAAATTTATATTCACATGTGTATATTAAATTTTATATCTACTTAATCAAAACATTTAATAGGTATGTATTATTATTATTTGTTATTTCAATTGTAAATTTTATAAATTGTATTTTTAAAAATTTAATTACAGTTATTAAAGCTTGATAAAGTTCCAAACAAGGAACGAAACGTCGCTGTAAATAAAAAATTAAGTGTTTACTTAAATAAAAAAAAAAGTCCTTTTTCCCGAACTATCATAATATTATGTAATCCCAACAAAACGGTAACATCACACTTATTTTTGATAACATGAACACACTATCGATAATGTCGTAGGTATAAAAATACTGTAACAAAACTGTTCTTTGTGGTCAAAGCTGATTTATTTACAACCAACGAAATAAATACAAAACAGTTAAACTAAAAAGTATTTCTCTTACAACAATGAAATAAATTAAACGTATTTCTCTAATAATGAAATAAACTAAACAATGAAACAAACAAACTGATTCTTATAAATAATAATGCAACAATAACTATTAATAACAATACGCTACTTTACACACGCACCGAAATTTATGTAATATTGCTATTTATGTCTGCTGTCCGTCGCGTGACCACTTCTACTGAATGACTGAGCTCTGACTGTAGCAAGCAAGCAACTGACTGACTGAATGTCTTTCGTGCCCCACATGCGCTGTATATATAGGCGTGTACATCCCGTTCTTGATCATTCCAGAAACTTCTATCAGTATGTTCGAGAAGCCTGTGTCATTTCCAGTGGCGTAACAATTGGGGGCGCGCTACAATACTAATTTGTGTGGATATGATCAAAACAACACATGCACAGTTACTGTGAGAATAATAAACCAAGTTATAAATATTTATTAGAATTAACATATTATATGTTGCCTACCTTCAAAACAAAAACGAATTTTACCTTCGGTGATGTCCGATTAATAGAGGCGTTCAACTGAACGGGGGCCCGATTACCGCGACCTCACGGTATTTATTTGTTTTGAATACGTTTATTTTTTCAAAACAAAATAAATAAATTCATTTTATTTCGTGAAATTAGTTTGCAGTAAACAAAATAGAGCGTTTACTCTTTAATAAATACATGCTATACAACGAAACGGATACCTAAAACAAAAATGAAACCGAACGGAAGAAGGTGCTTTGTCATTTAGAGAACATAATAGATAGGCGTGCCTACTCGTGTAATATACAGAGTGTGTTTTTGTCAGACAGAAAAAATACATTGAACAAGTTGTTCAGATTAGGACAATTCCTATATTGCAATTTTGATATTCTACACTCTTCAAGTCTTCTATTTAAAATGGCATGTTAAAACTAATTCGATCATTCGCATCCAAAGCAACTTACAAAACTTACAAAATGGCTTCTTTAAATAGTAGAGTAGGTATCTAGGTTGGGTTGAAGTATATTTGCGACGAGTTGTTATAATAACAATACTAACAATAATTCTTTAATGCTCCAAAGACAAGAAATTGTATAGAAGAAGTCAGTTATATAACATCTTACACCGATCTAAAAAGGCCATTGCATGAAAACCAGCTATTTTTAGGAACTATAGGACAGAAAATAAATTAGCATATTCTAATAAAAAAGAGAATATTGAACGTACTGAAACAAACCTGACTTAATTATTGGTCAAGGTCCAAAATAAATAAAATAAAAAATAACGTTAGGTAGGTTTGAAAATAACACATTTTATAAAAATACATTGACTTATTTTATTGAAACAAGTAGAATAATATAAAAATAATTATTTCACCGAGTCATAGTCAAAATTAAGTATTTTTTGAATTAATTTTTTCGTGAGCTACGAGCTTCCGCCTATCGATCGACAGTTTGGATACCACTGGACCGACTATATTTAACTCATAAATCTATACCCATGGACTAAGCAATCGGTAGAAAAATGTACTAGCTTCAAAAAAAGAGACAGTACGTGCATACGACTTAAATTTATTTTCCTCGGCGAGATAGACCGCACGCACATTCTATCTCTGTCATAATGTGTGACCGCTTTCAGCACATTGTGAAGATATGAATGCGTGTTTCTATTGGACGAGATACAACTAGAGTAGTTAATAAATGTAGGTATGGTCTGAAGGTTGTTTTCACAAAGTCGGCGCCTATTTGTACGAACACCCTGGTATAAAGCACATTTGTTTTTAGGTACGCGTGAGAGTATATAGCCACAAACTGTTCCCACAATCCACTTGATGAGTGCTTACCGCTACCCGCTATCCCTAACGCGGTTCCTAGACTGCTGGAGCTCATGGAGCAATACGGCTGAACAACGTGAACGTTGTAACAGAACCAATTTCAAGTTCGTAATTGAGTGAAGGTAGTAATGTTGAAGGCGGTCGAGTTTAGCGGATTCAAATCTACGAGAACTGTTCAACGATTTGTCGTGTTTGTGACATCGTCGTCAACCGTAAAAAACTACTTGTACCTTTTATTATGGTACAAAAAAATAATGAATTTAAAAGAATATTTAATTTAAACATATCATCTGCACACTTCATTTCAAATCATTTCCCTTCGCCTAAAATTGGTTACAGCTCTCCCACTGCTATTTTTAAAGATAAAGGCGTCAGTTAAATACCAAATGAAAGACCAAGAATCACACTACAGATTCTATAAGCGAAAAATTGTAAAAAAACCCGGGTCGCAGTGCCAAAACCCTGCCGACAATATAGTGTATTTGCTTGCATAGGGCCGTGTGGTTTTATACTTTTATTATGTGAAATTAAGTTTGTTTTTGGGCAAAATAAAAAATTTAACCCCTTAATACATCCCTTAAAATAACATTTTTTTTCTTAATTGTAATATAATTATCAATATAACGTCTACACCGAATTAAATACACCCTTCAATAAATAAGTCACTATCTGCAAACTATAAGTGTTTTCATAAAATTTGTAAATCCGGTCCTGTCAAGCCGATTTTATTAAAATTTTGGGGACACTTTTTAATTACTACCAGAGGGTTAAATTTCAATTTTGAAACGATTCGGAGAATTTTTTCGGTATTTTGGGACCCAAAAACATTTTTCAACTTCCTAAAAACTACCCTTAAAATAGCCCGATTAGGCCCATTTTAAATAGGCTTCTTGCGGCAATAGATTTCAACACGTGGGCCAAATTTCGTGGAAATCAATTAACTCTTTCGGAAGTTATTGCGCGTACACATATAGATATATATATATATATATATATTATATATATATATATATATATATATATATATATATATATATATATTTATATACGTATATATATATATATATATATATATATATATATATACGTATATAAATATAAATATATATATATACATATATATATATATATACATATATATATAAACATTTTTAAAAATGGTGCCAAAGTGTTTAGGAGGTTATGAAACATCGAGAAATTTTGGTCCGAACCCTAGGTCCCGCCATCCGACCGACGCCAATAGTGTATGTTGCCATATGGCAAATACACTAAAAATATATACATCATGTTATCTTTGACGTTTAGCGATTTTTTTTTGAAAAATTCGCCTATAGGGTCTGTAGTGTGATTCTTAGTCCTTTAATTGACATTTAGCCGAGCCTTTAGAGCTTTACAGGCAAATTTAATAGTTTTGACTACGTATGAAAGATTAATTAATTTATATTTTTACGAAAAGTTCAGCTCCTTGTTTTTAAATATAACAAATAATTAATTTAAAGAATAGTTTTTGGAGCATTTATCTGCTCCAAAAACTATCCTTTGAATTATTTGTAATTTATATTTTTTTACAGAAGTTTTAAAGACGGCTTAAGTTTTTTATTTAATGAGGTTAAATGCAAATTTTAGATATGTACCTACATACTGTAACGGATTCGATCGCGCATCCTTGGATATGACTGTAAAACCATACCATACAATTTTGTTACACTGGTGTCCAAGGGTGCGCGATCGAATTCATTACAATACTTTATTTTTGAGTAACTGTAAGCCAAACAATCAGTTATCATTTAACTTGTGGATGTTTCATATTCTCAGTAAAGGAGGTTTTTACGTTACCGAAGTTCTACTGTAATTTCATTTAGAATCATAGGTTGATTTTAAATGAAAGTTAGATAAGCAAATTCTCAGTAGAACCTCGGTAACGTACAAATCGAAGGTTAATGTTCAAAAAACCATAAGCGATAGTTCCGATACAATCTGATAAATGGCATTTTCGTTGGGTGACGTAAATTGCCGAATAACATTTGAATACCTACTAAACCATGAAGCTTCTATAAAGCTTATTATTATGAAATAAACAAAATAATATTAGGCATAATTATAACCAAATATCAAATATAGGACCGCAAACGTTTTTTTGGCTCTCTTGTGAAATTTACAAAATGTAGCTTTTTCCTTTTTGGTGACTGATACCTCAGATTATAAAATATGTTATCGACAAATTTCGAACTGTGGTTGCAAAATTCATTTTATTACTGTTTTTATTAGCTGTAAATAAGCACCAAGCTTCACGAAATTCACTCTCTGTCAATTAATATTTTCGTACCGCACTATAGGTAGCGCACACGTTCATCACTCACTTATGGAATATAGGTACTAGTGACCTACTATTGTAACAACATTTAATATTAATTTGTTTTGTGTCCAAGGAAGTTGTTAATAACTCAAAATTGGATAGATTGTAATTAATAACTTGAAATGAATTCATGTGAATTGCATTTGTAACATTAATTTGATTCACTTGACATGAGTAACTTATTACATAACAGTTTAAATTAGATTTTGATGCACCTATAAACGATGCTTCAAATTCTATCAACAGCAACAGTAATATTTAATGAGCGCCCAAAAGCTTTTTTTTTTAAATGTTGATAATTATTCTCATCAATTTATAAGTCATTGAAAAAAATTATTTTCTACTTTTTGGTGCATTTGGTGTCTTAAAGAAAACAGCTGTTTTTGAAAATGTTGAAGTTAAGCTTCTTTTGGCACGGTAGGATAAAACTCATTCTTGATTTTACTATAAAAACCGGCTGTAGAACATTAAGCTAAGTTGGCGGCGAAAAAGAATGATTGAAGGAAGAAAGGTTTAGAAATTTTACAGGAAAACATGAATCTATTTTTTCATTTTAGTTGAGCCCTTTCCTCGGTTCTCCCAAACATAAGTAAAGTTTCAGGTTTGAACACAATGGCAAACCTAAAAAAATTGACAGCTGATATTAGTGACCGTAAAAGAACTGATCAAGAAAGAAAATGTCGATTGACAATCTCTCGTATGTTAAGGTAGGACAAGGAAACAAGTCGGAGAAAAGATTTATGCAGTTAACTTTTCATTACAGAATGCTAATGTGCAAGGTATATCAGATACCAAATGGATTACACGGACGTTGGATATGAGAATAAGTCCTTTTGTTAAAAAAAAAGTTACATGCTTATTTAAAAGATCACCTGGCAATAAAATCTTACTTTATTTCAACTTTTAATTTAGCTGCAAACTTTCTTTTGTATATTTAGATATTTTAATATAAATGTCTTTAATGATCTCCGAGACTCGCAGGACATAATAAGATATTCACCTTCTTCCAAATATTATCTACAGATATATTAAACAGTGAAACTTTCATTACAGTCCGAGATCCCGTGTCATTTTTTGATCAAACATTTCGCCAAAGCTGATTTGTATTTACAGTGAAAACTCTATATAGCGACGCTGAAGGGACTGCGCATTTTCCTGCGTTATAGAGACTTGTCGTTATATGGAAAGAAAGAAAAATCAATATTGTTTTACTATTATAGTATGATTTAATAATAACAATAAAATTTACAAACAAACATTACTCTTAACAGAAATAAATACGGGCTAGACAATAAAGCGGCAGTTCTTATCAATTTTGGCTACTTAGAAAATAGCTACAAACAGTAGGTGTTTTATAAGTTGCTAAAATTACTTGCTTTATAATTGTTAGGTTATTGATTATTTTAGATTTAGTTATTAAAATTTTATTAGTATAAAATGATAAGTAAAAATGACATTAAAAGTTGATCTTGTGTACTAGAGTACGGTACATTTTGAACCGTATAAATTCCAATGCATTTATCAGTTTTTATTCATTGATTACATAATACTGAAATTACATCCGTAACAATAATGACATATGGTCGTTATTTAGAGTGGATGTGATGCCACATAGAATGTATCATTGTATGGACAACAAGGCAAACCAACCAAAGTCGAATAATTTCGACGTTTTAGGGAGTTTGATGTTAAATCGAGTGGCGTTACATGGAGTTTACACTGTATATGCTTAATAATGAAATATGGTGTACTTCAGCTACGACAGTAACGGTATATTGGCCTATGGTAACCTCCCACGCATGTAAATCCAAAGCTGTTAATTAAGAATGTTGTACCATTCAAAAACGTATATTCGGCTGGCTGAAATAATTGTACTTCAGCTGCTTATATAAACACGCCAAAGTGAACTTTAAGTTTACTGATACCGTCAAAGCTACTAGCCAACTAGTACTACACAACCAAATTTCAGCTTAGTATGACATGCGTACTGATATTGCTGCATGTAGCGTATATCCGTTCGGTTTTTCATAATGTCAATTTTCTGAGATCATAGTCGTACAATCTTTTTGAGGAAGCGCCAGCTTCTTCTAACCATTTGCTTGCAGTAGGCAGCAGGATTTAATGACTGCGCAGATCTCTGATTTGTAACAAGAATTATATGTACGGTGGCTCACACCATATGCATAATTTAACCACAATTACAATTAAAACGGAATTATTATCGTCATCATCATTATTATTCATATCTCCACTGTTATCTACACGTACATAGTTACCTATGTTTCATCTCAGATTACTCTAATTACTTTCGAGTTACCTACTGCGACTTTATCTTCTCTACACAGTTTGTTATTAAAATGTATTTAACACAAGTTACCTTTTTTTTATTCTACAAGATTAAGAGATCTGTGGTCAAACGCAAAACACCACAGATAGATTGACTTTTTCTATTTTTATGGTTCTGCGCCACATGATAAAAACGGAAGCCTTGGTGAGACTATGTTGTTTATCTGTATGTTACGATCGATTTTCTCAGAAAATGCATTTATCAACGACTTGAAATTTGACACAATTATAAAACTTGTATGGTCGCATCTAATCCAATAATCAGAATCACAAAAAATAGTGATGGGTCGTTTGCGATTTTAGCATCAACGAAACGAAATTGTCAACTGTTTTCTTTTTGCTAAGCGCAGATTTTTAGTAAACTTTGACGCACCATAGCTTGGAAACTATAAATCATATCAAAACGAATGTAAGAACTTATATGTAGGTAATTTATTAATAAATAATTTAGTGTTTGACCATTTTGTCCTAGCTTGTATCGTTTTCCTGAAAATTGAGAAAATCTGTATAACGGGACACTTTTCAAGAGGGAGTTGTGTATTATAATGTACTCACTTATAGGTACAACACAGCAGCAGTAAAACAAAATTATAAACTTTGCCGATTTGCCCATACAGTGAAATCTGGAATGAATATACTAGAAAAATCAATTCATTTCATTAACTAGTTTACATTAACTACAAAGAACGCTATCAGGTAAAACCGTTGCGAAAAGTTAACTGTGTCGCGTCAACTAATGAAAAATCAGTTGATTTCATTAACTGGTTTATATTAACTAAAGAACACTAGATGGAACCATTGCGGAATGCTGTTTTTGTTTTTTTTTTTCTTTATTTTGTTGCTTTTAAATAACGAACAATACACCGTAAGTGTGTTATAAGCTTCTTGCCAAATTTCATGATTCTAGGTCAACGGGAAGTATCCTATAGGTTTTGATTCCCTTGCTAGTGTCAAAATATGGGACATAAAAGTAGTTTGATTTTTTCACAGTTTCAAGAAATTACAGACCTGAGTATTTGCTATTAATTTAAAATTGATACCCCCACGCGTACCTGATAAAACGGGTCTGGACACACAGACAAACGGACAACGAAGTGATTTTATAAGGGTTCCTTTTTTCCTTTTGAGATACGAAACCCTAAAATGATTCGAAATTCGATATAAGTGACACTGCCTTAATAATAATAATAATAATAATAAATAATAATAATAATGCGTTTAACGTCCGTTTCTCGACTTTATGTCATAACAGACGCCATTCGCACCATTACTATTTTTTCATCTACCACTTCCCGTTATTTTCTACATTTTTTACAACTCCAACTTATGTAATAGCAATGGGCGAATAAAGGAATTATAGGAAATTAGGAAAAGGTAGGTAATTTTTAAACTAGCAGTTTGATAGGTAATCGGCCATGGCCTCAAATAAGAAACCATCCCGATATTTATCTGGAATTTATTGAAGGACACTATGGCAAACCTCAATCAAGATGGCCGGTACAGGAATTATCGTTTCTCGGCGAGAGGCAGTAGGAAAAAGTCCCAGCCACATCTGCCCCCGCCGGGATTCGAACCCGGTACCTCCCGAATGCAAGTCTAGTGCTGTCACCACTACTCTACCAAGCTCAGTCACTGCCTTAATAATATATATCTATAATAATCTCAGACAGGCTTGACAATCCCAATGAATCAATTAAACGTATGTATCTGATATGGGACGATGTGTTTCGGTATCATCCGTTCGGAAATCGAAGTGGTGCGTGTTGCAAAATCAATTACGCTTACCCTTGTCCGATCTGTTTTAAACATTGCATAGCACTTATGAATCTCTAATGTCTACATCCCCGACATTCGCATGTCTACACGAACTCGCAGCGGATAATCGCGTACTAGAGCCAGGGTTACCAGCTTGTCAGTTTGGAAAAATCAACACAAAGGAAATGAAAACAGGTTCACTTATCAGTCATGATTGGCGTTACAAGAATGAAAAAAAAATACATTTCCGAAGAAAATTCCTCACTTCCCAGGAAATTTCAGTACTTTTTCTTTTTCATCTATCGGACCAGGGGCGTAGCTACCGCCGAGTCTGCCGTATCAATTATACGGGGCCCCCGGGCCACGGGGGCCCCCAACGTGCGTAAGCAAAAATTAATAAAAACTTCCCAATTTTTTTTTTATTTCAGAAATGACAAAAGTCAAAAAAAGCAATTTCTTTTTTTCTCGCGTAAAGCGTGCGTTCAAAAGTTGGCAACACCCTACATCGGTTATCGAGGGGCTGCGGGATTTCCCCGTTTAAGTCATTTACTTCAACGGGGGAAGCGCCCCCAAACAAATTTTTATACGGGGCCCCGCCAAGGCACGCTACGCTTCTGTATCGGACTATAACTTAGCATGCGTATATTAAAAAATAATAAATTGAAAACATGAATTGATATTAGACCCAAATAACCTTAACTGTTGATGACTCTAAAAAACGTTTCATGCGTCTGAAGTGAGACTTCACGGGTAAATATTTGCATTTTGTGTAAGTAAACAGTATACCAACATTGTTAAAATGTTTTGAAGACAAAGCTTCAGTGGCGACATCTATACATAATGGTTATTTATTATTCAGACAATATTACAAAATTGACGGCATTTGTGCTCTGAAGATGAGAGTATATCTCTTGAAACGTTACCAAATAAATGTAAATTTCAAATCAGTAATTGCGTTTCTTTTTGGATTTTCCGCCACTGAAGCTTTGTCTTCAAAACATTTCAACAACTAACTTTTGGATCGCTTGTTTTATTACTATACTATACCGACAGTCAATTGGTTTTTCGCAAGCAGCCTATGTCCCCCCCTCCTGACGGTGTTGTTTTTAGTTTTCATCACATTGCTAAAGAAGTTTCACTTGAAAATAGGAGGATATGTATCTAGTGCGTGAATTATTATTTTTTCATGCCAGCGAATTTCAACAGTCACAGAAGTCATAAAATAATGACACACTAGATATATATTTTTGCACGTACCTCCTATAAAATAGGTGATTTTCACTTAATTTTCAAAACTGTTGACAGTTAATTTCGAGCAAGATCACTTCTGATTGTAGGCTACGTTTAATTATCATGCGCTTAGACTATGATTTACTATGGAAATGATAATCGGACTACGTTTAATTGACGTTACGCAACTTTACAATACTAGTGTTAAATGTATCATTCCGTAACCACTATACAAGCATGAAAAACAACTATTATACAAAAAAATATATTTAATAACATGTTTTAGTAACATGTCATTTTGGTACCTGTAATTTTTATCAACAACCGGTTAGTTTCTGGTAACAGTTATGAAATAATAGTCACTTTTTTCGTACTAGTCTATTGATCTCAATTTTCGAGCGTCTATAAACTACAATCCGTCTATTTTATTCCATCGAAAGTTTTGTTGTCAGCCCTGATTTAACAGGACTAATGTTTGAACACTGATTTAAGTACCGTGGGCCACAAAATCAATTATTCAACCATTAATTTACAACCCTTGTCTGATATTGATATATTATCATCATCGGTGCCCGCTCGTTATCTCTATATACCGGAGAACGAACGCCGAGAGAAACGGCATCGGGCCGACGACCGCCGACAAGGCGCGGTACCCTGAGACGTGTAAAAACAACACTCATAAATTAATTAACCATCGCACAATACTACTCTGACCGGCCATACGTCATATTATAAACGTATGTGCAACCAACCGTACAGCGACAGCTGAAATTTGAAAACGAGCTACCACAACCCTTCATATTTCTGTCTGTTTCGTGAAGCAGCCATGAAAATAACTGAAATTATTTTGTAATTATTACTAAAT
Source organism: Venustoraphidia nigricollis (assembly GCA_034508555.1). Taxonomy (NCBI): domain Eukaryota; kingdom Metazoa; phylum Arthropoda; class Insecta; order Raphidioptera; family Raphidiidae; genus Venustoraphidia; species Venustoraphidia nigricollis. Next base: position 542,584 of record JAVRKA010000070.1, read on the forward strand.
AAATACATTTTTAAAAAATTACCTACAAAAGATTTGAAAACGTATTAACGAGGTACTCGTAACTTTACCATAACCTTATTTTGGCATTTGACTTGACATCTAGTGGTAGAAAGCAAAGCAAAGTGTGGTTTCTCAATTAGGCTACGTCTTCGTGTCAAATATCTATTGCTTATGGGTTAATTATCAATTGCTTATAAATTACCGAGTGAACGTATGTTAATGTGTGTTAATGATAAATATTTTTTTCTTTTTGAAATTCAACTTCTTTAGCGACGTATCTGTTAGAAAAATGTAAGAAATCGAGGGGAAGTAGAATAAACAAATAAAGGGGAAATTAGTTTGTCCCCTAAATTACATGAAACTGACAAGGACAGAAGTTTATAGTGTGTTGCATTTTGATTTGAAAAATAGGATGAACGCCTTGAATCTGACGTTTAAAATTACGAACATTGAAATACAAAATAATTTCTGTAATTTGACCTACAAACGGAGGGAGAACTCATAATATATAATATTTCATGTAAATTCAGAAAGGAAAATATTAAATATTACCTATATTCTCTATTTTCAGGTATCAGAACAATTTTCGGATTAAACATTTTTTAAATACAAGTATATGCTGCAACGTCCATTAATGTGAATTTATGATGTTGGTATACTACAGAAAATTCATATTAAAAGTGTTTTTCTGTCGATTATAGTACCTATGTAAATAAAACTATGGTATGAATGTGACGATCTGTCCATGTGAGAATTTCCACATGTCATAAACATAATAGTGCCCTCTTAAAATACGTTATAATTGCGCCGTAATTATGATCGTCAATCTAAGTAAAAGCCATTATATGTATTATTTTTGATAGACAAAATTGTGATATTTCTCTTATTACAATAATAGGATATCAAAGTTGCTCAGATCGAATTTTTTAGGGATTTACATATCCTACAGAAAAAAAACCCGGGTCGCAGTGCCAAAACCCTGCCGACAATATAGTGTATTTGCTTGTATAGGGCCGTGTGGTTTTATACTTTTATTATGTGAAATTAAGTTTGTTTTTGGGCAAAATAAAAAATTTAACCCCTTAATACACCCCTTAAAATAACATTTTTTTTCTTAATTGTAATATTATTATCAATCTAACGTCTACATTGAATTAAATACACCCTTCAATAAATAAGTCACTATCTGCAAACTAGTGTTTTCATAAAATTTGTAAATCCGGTCCTGTCGGGCCGATTTTATTAAAATTTTGGGGACACTTTTTAATTACTACCAAAGGTTAAATTTCAATTTTGAAACGAATCGGAGAATTTTTTCGGTATTTTGGGGCCCAAAAACATTTTTCAACCCCTAAAAACTACCCTTAAAATAGCCCGATTAGGCCCATTTTAAATAGGCTTCTTGCGGTGATGGATTTCAACACGTGGTCCAGATTTCGTTGAAATCAATTAACTCCTTCGGAAGTTATTGCGCGTACACATATATATATATATATATATATATATATATATATATATATATATATATATATATATAAATATATATATATATATATATATACATATATATATAAACATTTTTAAAAATGGTGCCAAAGTGTTTAGGAGGTTATGAAACGTCGAGAAATTTTGGTCCGACCCCTAGGTCCCGCCATCCGACCGACGCCAATAGTGTATGTTGCCATATGGCAAATACACTAATAAATAGAATATGATAAGTATATATAAATACGATTAATTAGAAATTTCACATAAACCAATTAAACGTGGGAATAATAGTAAAAACTAAAGAAGTTAAACTTCCTAGGTGAGCTTATGAGGGTGAGACTCATTATAATTTTTTTTAATTCAGTAAAGTTGGTTCGGCACACAGGTCATTCACAGCTGAGTTTGTAATTGAAGTAACTTCACACTAGAGCAACACTAAGGGTCTGCCAGGAGGCTTCCTTGTCACAACTGGTTGTTAACGCGACACTGGCACTATGATCAGAGTTTGATTTTAATTACTGTTTTTAAGAGTGTATGGATTAATTATTAATTAGGTCTAGTGGAAGTTTGCATTTTAACCTGCGGTTACGTAATTGTTCACTGAGCTGGTAACGTACTGTTACGGGACATTCATCTAATTTCTTATAGAAGTTCTGGGTGCAGATTTTAATGAACCGTTTAATGGTCGTTATACCCAGTTCCCCGTGAATGTGTTGGAAAATTTTCTTTTATTAGATATTAATAAATATACTGAATAACTAAAGCTCGCGTGATTTACGCTGTTCATAAGAAAGTTTCGTAGCCTGAAACAATTTGGAAAGCACTGTTGCGGAAGTTTGTATAGCAAGGTAGGGCAAGCGAGAAAAGTAATAATTATTATGCAGTGAAAGTTGATTCTCTCAATGAACACCACAGAGAAGTGGCAGTTAGAGTTCATTTAAGAAGAGATTGGACCTCTGTTTGCTATTTTTTCATTAAAATGGCCACAAAGTGTACAGCTAACCAAGCACAGACTGTTAGTCGTGTTTCAGTCAGAGATATTTAATATGGGAGATGACTGATAAAAACGTTTTAATATGATAGCAATAAGTGATTGATCCGCTCTTCATAAAAAAGAGAGATTATAGATTGTGATGAAATTAGGTTACATCAGAAAAGACCGCAAACATTTTAAAGAAAAATAACGAATATCGTTATTCGTTTGAAAGCAGATTGTTATTAAAGAGAGAAAATGAGAAAGATCTTAAAGAGAGAGAGAGAGAGAGATCGAAAACAGTTTTGTCTATCTTCTGACACTTTTTAAGAAAAAAAAGCGCGTCGAATTGTTTACCATTCTTTTTTTAACTCGATTAAAAATAACGAACATTAACTTGAAACCAGACTGTTAGGGGCCATTCATAAAATACGTTCGCATACACGGGGGGGAGGGGTCTTGCTGAGTGTGACAAGGGGGGACGGGGGGTCTACGGCAACGTGACGTTCGCTGTTCGTTAAAATATTTTAAATTAATATTTTTTCAATATTAAATACTTTTTTCTCAATTTTTATTATGATACAAAGTCATTCATTTGGTATTTAGTAAATAGATAGACTTTTAAACGTAGACGGTAGTTTTGAAGATAAAGAAGAAGAAGAAGAAGAAGATATTGCAATACTTATTATAGATATTTCGGCGCATTTACAGAATCCTTGGACTTCTGATAAATAGAATTATTATTTATTTGTTCACTATAAAAGATATTTATTAATTTATTCAAATTTTATTATAAAAACTAAATAAATATTTTTAATTTTCAAAATTTGTGTACTATCCATTGAAATTTATTATATTCAGGGGGGCGTCTTAGTTTTTGCGACGAAATATTTACAGGGGGGTCACAGAAAGTGTGACACAGCGTGACAATAGGGGTGGAGGGGGTCAAAAAAAGTTGATTGTAACGTGACGTATTTTATGAACGGCCCCTTATCAAAGAGAAAAAAAAAGAAAAAGTTCATAGAAGCCTATAAATAGAGAGAGAAAAATCGAACACATTTTTGTTCTTTTTTTTGAGATTTTGAAGAAAAAAACGCATCGAATAGTATAACCTCCTTTTTTGAATTCGGTTAAAAGTAACGAATATCGTTTAAAGCCAAACTGTTATTAAAGAGAGAAAAAGAGAAAGAGCTTTGAAGCCTGTGAATAGAGAGTGATCGAGATCTGTCTTCTGACATTTTGAAGAAAAATAACGGACATCGCTTGAAACTAGACTCTTATTAGAGTCTCTAGCAGAAGTGGGTTGTCCTGCTTGGGCCCAGTCCAGGGAGACGCAGCCACGCGCCGCAGGCCCATAGATACGCACCTCCCCAGCACAATGTATACGTGCGACGGCACGGATAGCGTCGCGGCGCGTGACGTTTTTTACAACCGCAGTCGTACTACATAATTACCAGTGGGATTATCACCAAATCTCCGAGGTGCCATTAAACCGTTTGTATATCAGTCCCGAGTTTCAAATGCAGTTCACAATGTCAAACTCAACTTGTTGTTTAGAATGAACTACAACGACACACCACAACACTGTTTTATTTTCTAAAGTGTAACGTCTTATGCAAGTTCAATCCATTTCACGTTTGAGTTAAATATTTAACGCTAGCTTTTCAGCCATTTGAAGTGAAATACAAATCAATCAATCAATTCTGTAAATATAGTTTTATAATATCTAGGTTCTGGATGTAGTCGATGTCAGTGGCGACTTGTGTGTCCCAAGGTCAGGATTACTAGAAACTAAGGTTGGGCGTTAGCATTATTGAAGCTGTGATTAGGCGAGACGTGAGAGAGGGCGGGGCAATTAGGCTTGTGGAGTCTTTTTCCAAACAGTTGGGATAAACATGCTTGAATAACCAAACCATGGTAAACCATGACGTAAGCAATCGACGAAACCAATCATATAGACGTGACCATGGTTATAGGCTCTTACGCCCAGCCTTCTAGTATTCTGGTAATTTTGTCCCAAGGTTGATGCGCAATGCTAGGAGAAGATTTGTTCTTAAACCCAGAAGCACAGACAGAAATTTTGTTAGTAAGGGACATGAACTATAAAAATTGGAAACGCGAAAGGTGATAAATATACTTGATTTTAACGTATTGTGATCGTAACTCTGGTTTCTCGGCCTGGTTACGTCCTTGCTTATTACTTATACCTTACAATAATCAATCTTTATTCCAAATAAGTATCGTTTTTGTGCTAAAAAGAAATCAGGGCCAACAAAAAAGTTTTTGTAAATTTGGAATAATCCTGCACAGCTCCGTGTATTCAAAAACCAGGAAATTTTTTATTTTATGTGATATCGTATCCATATCGTAAGCCATTCTGACTACCACTGCTATAATACCAGGTCAAAAAATGATATATGCCTGCCTCAAAGAAGGCTAAAACTGTCCCTGACTGCCACAGATTATATGGCCAGAAAGATATATAACAGGCTGCCAGAGTCAATACAGGAACTACCTGTTAAAACATATAAACAAAAACTTAAAATATTCTGCAAGCAAAACTGCTTTTATAATGTAGAGGATTTTTGTAACTATAGCTTTCAAATTGACGTTTTGTACTCACAATGTGATTCACAAATAAAGCATCTATTCTATTCTATTCTATCATATCATATCATATCATATATTATATGTAGGTATTATACCTGTAGCTTTTTAAAACTTTTTGTCCTTGGTAGTGGAACTGTATAGCTTTTTCCACTTAAAACTCGTATTCCAGGCGGCTGACTAGAATCACTATATGTCGGATGGCATTTAAACATAACTTTCCCCACATACCAAATCGATGACTGAATCACTTTTTGTCGGACACACAGTTCGGTCGACGCTGACCGAGCTTTTTCCACTTAAAACTCATGTTTAAGACTGCTGTGCAGAATCACTGTTTGCCGGATGGCACTTATACATACCAAATCGTTGCCTAAAGCAGAGGCACCGTTAACCAGTATCATCGTTTGCCGGACGACGTTCATACAGTTCGAGTGTCCCACTTGCAATCTGCCATTCCAGATCGTTGACTAGAATCACTGTTTGCCGGATGTGTGTAAATTTTACGTAACTGAATGTCATTTCTGTACTGCAGATTATACGATTTTATAAGAATACTAAATTTTACTGTGTAATATATTTTGTGTATTACATAAGAAGTTACACTTCCTTTGAGTATCACGACACGCAGAATTTTTTTTATTAAAATAAACACCACGACCTTTATAATTGCAACAATTACACTCACGCGGTTACATTTTATATTTTCACTTTTGGTCTAAAAAGATTCGCATGTGTTTTTTATAAAAAATACTAAAGAAATACAATATATCTAGTCTAGAACAACGATAGGTAGAGTTGTCCCTGAAATAAAAATCGTCTCGTCTCGACAAGATTAATTATTGTTCTCGTCGAGGATTTCGAGATAAGATTAAGGTTAAATTTTTTAAAACTCGTCGTGACTGGAAATTTCTAAAACTTATTGTTTTATTATATTCAATAAAAGTACTTGGTGCATACATTTACAAAAAACTAAATCGCAACAGAATCCTGCGCACAAAAATTGATGGGAGAAGCTGTCAGTGATGTACGCAAATCCGATTTTGACGCACAGGCGTAGGTGTTGGGAGTTTAATTAAATTCAGATGCAACCACGTACCTTGAGACAGTTCATACCTTGGGACATTCTAGTTTTAAACCATTCTCGACCATGCTTTAAGCTGAAAAATCAGTGATAGAACCATTTTTAGGTAGATATCACTTAGTTCAGTTTAGCTACAATAAGAAATTTAGGTGCAAGTGATAAATTCGTATTTTTGAAGTGTCAAAGTATTTTTTAATTCTCAGACATCAAAACCAATTTCTATAAAGGTAAGCAGTTTATTGTTAATATTTATAACTCACATTGTTAAATGCAAGACGAAGCAAGTATTTTCTTTATTCTGAAGTTTCTTAATCTATAATTTTATAATTTATAGTAAGTGATTAGTAACATTGATTAGGTACGTACCTTGGGACATCTGTCAGTTCATACCTTAAGGAAACCTGGAAGATGTCGTATCTTCACGGATACACCAGAAAAAAATGTAATTGAAATGCAACAACTTGCCAGAAATAACAAAAAAAAAATAAACGCATAAATTCCAAAATAGAAAAAATAAAAATAAATTTAAATAAAGATGTTAAATCCTAAGTCTAGTAGTAGTACGAAGCGAAAAAATAATCAGGTTGAGTTTGAAGTTGATTTTTCTGCTTATAGTGTTGCTTAATTATTATAAATAGTATTGTGTTGTTATTGTCCTAAGGTAAATACCGCCCTGTCCCAAAGTACGTGCAATATGTTGTACCTTAGGACAGTTTTTTCTTTTTCTTTTTTAATTCAGAATATTGTTTATTTTTTTTTTTTTTTTGAAGTTTGTGTAATGGATTTCGTTTAATGAAAACATATGTTTCGTTCTGTTTAATTGCATTATCTATTTTCCCAAAACTAACTTGTTATACATGCAAAAAACAAAAAGTGTCTCAAGGTACGTGGTTCTCCCCTAATAATTGTTATTTCCCAGCTGCAATAATATTTAAATTATTGAATTTTACTTGTTCGCTCGTTATAAGAGAGCGCGAAAATTACTTTATCGTACGGATCGTTGCCAATCTAAAATTGGTTATTTTTCAACCATTTTACATGCATGAAAAGCAGCTTTTTATAGTGGGTAGGTTTAAAACATCTTTTACTTTAGCTTCAAGACGTAAGGTGACTGTTTACCAGCTGTTCAATGTGTCCTCTTTTTCACCCGAATAGCTCTATCTTACGAGTTGGATGTGTGTGTGGGTGCATGTAAAATGCACTTATCTACCCATGTTTCGGAAATCTCTAATTTCTCTGAAAATTCTTATTCAATCATTGATATTAATGCTTCAAAATAAACTACAAATATGTGCCATTCTTCCTATAGGACTTTTAGTCAAGTTTTTACAGTTTAGGTATTTGATCTAAATCAGATAAAAACGAGAAAACTAGCATAAGTTAGATACAAATTTTTGTACAGAAAAAATGAGATTTGGAAAAAATAATTGAGTAAGCTAAATTTGCCAGGATTTTTTACATAAATTTTTAAAGAAAAAAACTTCAAAATGTTAATTTGCCTTCCCGCAATTCGAAATCTCGTGCCGTGCTGTGCAAATATTAAATAATATCACTTTTTTTAAATATACGTTTTATGAAATTTTTAAGCAGCAAGAAGCTTAATGCTTAAGCAGCTAATAAAAACGGTAATGAATCGAATTTTGTGACCAGATTTCGAAATTTTCCGAGAACATATTTTACTCTCTGAGGAATCAGTCACCTGACTGTCCAAAAAGGAATAAGCGACATTTTGTGAATTTTACAAGAGAGGCAAAAAACACTTACGGTCCTACATTCGATATTTGCTTGTTGTAATTATGTTTATTACCAAAATATTATTATGAAAGCTTCATGGCAATTTGTCGCTTACGCAGTTTTTCCCACGCACATGCCATTTTACCAGATTATATCGGAATGGACGAAGATAAGAATTCAGGCAATTTTATAAAAACTGTCACCTTAAAGCCAAAACTGATGTTCCAAATACGTCACATTTCCTTTGAAATAGTCTAAAATATTTACAACGGTAATTTGTAGCTATTTCGTATCTGATTTTAAACAGCTTCACACCTGCAAGGGGACCATCAACCGCTGTCATGTACTTGTATTAATTAATTTTGTCGACATCTCAAACTCCACAATTATCTAAAATATGTACGAGAAATGTTTCGTCTGAACCGTGTCGACCATATAGGTCGAGAACTCACGACCAACAATAAATTATAAGCTCTTTGAAATGGCTAATGTTTTGAAATTAGCTAGTATTTGGATCTAAATTAATACAACAGTAAGTCAGCTGTTGGGACATTTTGCATCGGAACGCTTTAGAAGATGTAAATAAAAACTATGGTGCTTTATAAAAGCTGAAATTGGTGCAGAATTAATTTATTAAATAACAAAAGTACGAGCGGATGGCTATTGAGAACTTCGACGTCTTACAAAAAAAATATTATTGTTCATTGGCCGAAGTTTCATCCATTTATTCCGACTTTTTTCCTTTTTTTGGTAAGGCGTCCAAGTTTTCAATAACCATCTGTATTGAATAATTGAATATAATTTGTAAAAAAAAACAGTCAGACATAATTTTAATAGATCCGACCTCCTCAGCAGTCGATAGAAGTTCCAGTTTTACAATTTTTGGTGGCGAACTCTTACATTAGAATAAAAATCTATTCTAATATAGTACACTGTCTGAAGTCAGTGCTAGATAAGTTAGAGCTTCCTCTCCTGAATTTCGAGTGTTACTGTGTTTTTACCTATAACTTTAAAAGTGGTTAAAGCGATTATTGTTAAAAAAATGTTCTACTGACTTAGTAATAATATAAGAAAATGCCCTTCGCAAGTTTTTATGTATTTGGATATAATAGGGCCTCCATCTAGTTGGCTGTCTCTTATAATTAGGAGACAAAGAAATCCGTTTCTGTTTCTGCGTTTTTGTTTTGAACGTATTCAGCATAAGTTAAAACCAATAAATATTTATGACTTGATTTATTATTCTCACAGCAACTACGTACATGTTGTTTTGAACAGTTCCACGAACATTCAAACATTTAAAAAAACATATACAACGAAACACTTAAAACGCAACTTCTTACTTTTATTTTTGCTCAGAGTTGCTCAGAGAGTTATAAATGTGATTACTGGAAGCTTTACTAATACATATATAGCTCAACTACAAGAAATTTAGCCACATCACTCTAGAACCGAACAGTTTCGTTTATTGGACACCAACATCCCAAACAAATGCCCAATTACCGCGACTCCATTGCACATTAGCAAAAAGAAAACGATGATCACATCCTCCTTTGATCCTGAAACATCCTGTATATTCAACTTAATGGACTACTCTTACTTGACTCGCATGCCATATGCGTTGCGTGACATTTGTACCAACATTAACTGGGGGTTTTATTGTTATTTTGTTTTCAGCTTTACATTAAATGTTTTCCTGAATTAACATGTAATTATTATTATAAACTCCGCGTATTTATAAAAGCAAAGTAGATAATTAAAGCCGTGCTCGAATTTAAATTACGACCCACATTTATATGATTTATTCCTCCATAACCTTACTTAACAATACGTTTATCTATATAGGTACCAGTAAACGTTAAAATTTGATAATTTTGAACATTATTTCTCATTCTTAAATTAACTTATTCTTTCTTATATTCTTTCTCTTAATTTCAAACAAGAATTTAAAAAATGTATATATTTTAAACAGCTTCACTTAACACGCCTGTAATGGCACGCGACTGCGCATTATAACTTTTTCTTCATACCCTGTCGAAAATATGTACATTCGACCGGGAACGAAGAAAAATAGTATACACCATACGACAAGAAAGTTAAAATTCCTACACTGCGCGACACCTGATGCCCTCGGCTTTCATGTTACGCGCAGTGAAGGAATTTCAACTTTCTGCCCTTATTACGATGTAATATACTATTCTTTTTTAATTAGATTTGAACTTAAACTGAAATAAATAGTTTGCAAATAAAGATTATCTATATAACCAAAAATATCAAATTTTCAAAACAGTTTTATACAATTATATATCTTAGTTTTGCTATTGTCTAGGTTTTTTTAAACATCCTATAAATTGTACGCACATAACATTAATTATTTAAATTATCAGAGCACCTTGAAAACAGTTTTCGAACGCAAGGTTAAATATGAACTTTTTTCATTATCGTAGATTCCTTCTCACTGTTCCAGAATTCATCCCGAGGGGTCATACACGAAATAAATTACAGAAGAAAATTAATTTTTAGTATACAATATTATAAAATCATGTGAAACATTCAGATTTTATTATCCAACCTCAAGTAATTCGTCATTCGACCAATGCCAATAATGTATGTGCCGCAATACTGTGAATAGGCAAATGCGCTAATAAACTATTCTTCAGTTCGGGTTAGCGGGAGAGTAGCGGAGATGCAATATTTTTAACTAGTTTCACCTTCAAAACTTTCATTCTTTTTGGAATACAGAAATTAAATTCATTTTTAAAATGTTGCAAAAACTCGAAAATAAAATATAGCATTTTTGATTACGTATTTACATTTTTAAAATTATCTTAAAGTGATTAAATCCACCCAAAAGACTTAAAAAGTAAATGCCAAATTTCTACAAAAAACGTGGTATTCTTTGAAAGATATTTTACAACCGAAATTGAGAAAATATGTAATCTTTTTATATCAGAGCATTATAATATTTGTAATGTCGAAATGATTTATGGGGACTGAGAATTCTTATATTTGTTCCAAGCAGAAGCCAGAAAACGTCTTATATAACCTCAGAATCATATTCTTTTGTGAAAACGTTCTGTTAAATTTGTCACGCTCCGCATTTGTACCATAATGGATGTTGCTTTGATGTATTTATCTTCTCACACTCAATTCCTAACCAATTTAACAGATAGTTATTTAAGTACTGAAATTCATATACAGATTAATCAAATAAACTAGAAACTTTACGAAACTTAGGCAGTCGACTGTCGCTATAGAACGTGGTCCTTGGGGTGGGATGCCGACGGCTTACCGTCTGGTCTATGCTATTTGTGTGATAGACGTCTATAGATGGTACATAGCACATAAATGTTACTGACAATGGTCTCGTGAATGTGTCATGTGAGTAAGGTTGCACCTACATTGGATTCGCATTTGGGATTGCAATCCAGCGGCGTTTTCAATGCAGCTGGATGCAGATGGACATATGAACAATAGAAATGCATCGAATCCGAATGTTAATACCTACAGTATTATAATACCACTTTTCATACAATAAACCAACACCACCAATGTTCATATTTGTCCATTAAAATACATAATACCTACTGCAACTTTACCTACCTTCTATAAATATGGATTGTACAATAGCTTTAGGCATATTTAATTAATTATGCATTTTTTATATACCTAAATGCATTTTTACATTAATTATTCGGAGAGACTGCAACTATACGACATAAGCTGTGGAGGATTAACAATGTGGAAACTACAACCGCAATCAATTTTTAAGACTCTCTAAAAATTGTATACTTTTTTTTCAATTAACGCAAAACTTATAGAACAATTCTGCGTAAAATAATGTTCTTAATTGTAAATAGCTTGAACAGTAAATTTTAATCTTTTTTTATTAATTAACGAAACGATATAAACAAAAAATAAAAACTACCGAAAATACAGTATACTTATTTGCTAATACAGACAGTATGGATTTATTACGTAAACTTAAGTTTGTTTCTGGAAAAAATAATAAAATCAACCCCTTAATACACCCCTTAAAATAATATTTTTTTCTCAGTTAAGATATTATTATGTATTCAACATCTGAACGAAATAAAATACACCCTTCAGTAAGCAAATCCTTATACGCATCAAATTAACGTTTTCATGAAATTTGTAAGCCCGGCAGGCCGATTTTATTAAAATTTTTACAGCACATTTTAATATTCACAATTTTGAAACGATTCTGAAAATTTTTTCGGTATATTTAGGCCCAAAAACTATTTTCAACAGCTGCGCATTTAGCAGCAACGCAGTTCGCAGCAGTGCAGTTAGCAGCTGCGAAGCTACCGGCCGCGCAGATAGGAGCTGCGAAATTAGTAGCTGCGCATTTATCAGCAGTGAAGTTATCAGCTACGCAGTTAGCAGCTGCGCATTTATCAGCTGTTTTTGGCAAATGCGCAGTTAGCAGCTGCGAAAATTAGCAGCCGCGCAGTTGACAGCTGCGACGTTAGCGGCTGCGCAGATAAACTTAATACAGTTATATATATTATAGCTTGCTAATACGCCTAAAAGACTGTATTGAATTTACTACAGAATGTTCCAAATATCTTTTTCGAGTTGAAATTTGTCACCGTATTAAATTTCTATTCTTTTGTTGATCCGAACACACCGATAGCAAAGAACTTGTCTCATTTTTAGTGTATTTGCCATATGGCAACATACACTATTGGCGTCGGTCGGATGGCGGGACCTAGGGGTCGGACCAAAATTTCTCGACGTTTCGTAACCTCCTAAACACTTTGGCACCATTTTTAAAAATGTTTATATATATATGTATATATATATTTATATATATATATATATATATATATATATATATATATATATATATATATATGTATATATATATATATATATATATATATATACGTATATATATATGTGTGCGGGCAATAACTTTCGAAGGAGTTAATTGATTTCAACTAAATTTGGTCCACGTGTTGAAATCCATCATCGCAAGAAGCCTTTTTAAAATGGGCCCAATCTGGTCATTTTAAGGGTAGTTTTTAGGGGTTGCAAAATGTTTTTGGGCCCCAAAATACCGAAAAAATTCTCCAAATCGTTTCAAAATTGAAATTTAACCCACTAGTACTAATTAAAAAGTGTCCTTAAAATTTTAATAAAATCGGGCCTACAGGACCGGATTTAAAAATTTTAAGAAAGACTAGTTTGCAGATAGTGAACTTATTTACTGAAAGGTGTATATAACTTGGTATAGAGGTTTGATTGATAATAATATTGCAATTAAGAAAAAAAGTATTATTTTAAGGGGTGTATTAAGAAGTCAAATTTTTTATTTTGCCCAAAAACAAAGTTAAATTCGCATAATAAACCCACACTGCCTGTATTAGAAAATACACTATATTGTCGGCAGGGTTTTGGCACTGCGACCCGGGTTTTTTTTTATATTTGTTTTTTGTAGGATATATTTACGGGACAAGATGACTCGATTTTTTTGACAGCTCAGTATCTTTATGTTTACAGTGGCTATACAACTGATCCTGCATCTAAATCAGGATTTGTAAACGGTCCACCAGCATCTACTGTCCATGAGAGTGATAAACGTGCTCAATAAACTAACAGATATACGGAATGCAAATATATCAGACTCGTTGCAAATGTCTCACAGTGCCTTTTACTGAGTTAGCATTTAAACCCCATACACATGACACAATCTGCTGGGTCCAATCTGCAGAGATCCTGTAAATTGGATGGTGTGTAGGCCAATGAACATGGACACATGCCAAACGTATCATAGATGACAGAAGGTGAAAATCAATAATAACTTGGGTCGTTATGCACCATAACGACCCAAGTTATTATTGATTTTCAATATGGCGTATAGTAGAAACCAAATATACGTGTTTCTTTCTAAGCTGTGTGATTTAAGTAAGGAATAATTCAGTGTAAATCCGTAGTGTTTGAATATTACAAACATCATTTAAATAAATATAATTAGTTATATCTGTAATTTCTCTTTCTATGACAAAATCTTCTTTAGAAAAGTGAACTTCACAAACTATTGTCAATGAATTTACAGTAAAAGTGTTTTCCCTTCTAATAATGTACAACCACTTATTTTGGGTTCCGTACCCAAAAGGTAAAACGGGACCCTATTACTAAGACTTCGCTATCCGTCCGTCTGTCACCAGGCTGTATCTCATGAACCGTGATAGACAGTTGAAATTTTCACAGATAATGTATTTCTGTCGCCGCTATAACAACAAGTACTAAAACAGAATAAAATAAATATTTAAGTGGGGCTCCCATACAACAGACATGATTTTTTGCCGTTTTTATAGATAATAGTACGGAACTCTTCGTGCGCAAGTCCGACTCGCACTTGGCCGGTTTTATTTTTCAGTTCCGAATCCTTTTTTAAATACAAAACCTGTATAATTTGAAAATTGAAAAACACAGCACATCGGCATTGTCAATGCTTTAGTTGAGCGTCTATAATATACAATCTCTCTCTATCTCTCAATGTTTTATTTAAAATAAACTTTTTTGCACACACCACTATGAACTTCAGACTTAAGTCATTATCTAGCTGGTGCTCCTAGCGGTAAAGTTTGGCGGTACCCATTTTCATTGGTCCGATTTGTTATTTTTATGTCGGGTGGATGACTCGGGCGACCACATAATCTCCCGACTCTCTCTCTAACACATTGCAAGCTGGGCGATGTGTCGAGACATTGGCCGATCTGTATACGATCTATCATCATTTGCATTGTAAAACTATAATTAACAAATAACACGAAAAATAAAATAGTATCTCGATTGTAATGCAATATTTTATGTGTGAGTTGTGGCATTATAGATAACCGAACATTAGCGAGTTTTAACAGTCACGCAAATCATAATTACGTTCGAGATACATAAGTACTACATTTTTTGCGCAAGTCTCCTTTAGAAATAGCTAATTTTCACTTCATAATAATATTTCTAACAGCTGCCACAATTTCTGTGTCATATTGCATTTAATTTGGGTTATTTACGAAAACTACGTCTGCTTTATGCCGAATGCTAATAATATAATTCAAAAGTAACGGACAGATCGTTTTTGGAAATTACTGTTGGATTTGTAAAATTTGATTTTTTGTTTTACTATACACTGTAGCGCGAAACGGGTTACCTAACTATCGCTATTTTATAGGGAATGTGAAAAAAATAAGTTTCGAACGAGATGGTTTTTTTTTCTCTGTATATTAACCACTTTTTCCATCATTTTTTTTTCTATCAGCATTACGTTTTGTAACAAAATTGTGCAATTTGCAATTTTGTGTTATCTTGTAATTGAAGGAGCCATGCTAATTACTAACGTCTTTACCCAACAGAGTTAGCATAGTATATACTGCTAGATTGGGTCGTGTGGAGAATAGCACCCGATTTGTGTTCATCGGTCACCCAGCTGGTCGATTCCAGCAGATCGCATCGTGTGTAGGTGCTTTAAGGCTACATGCTTGTCTTGCAAATAAATGGAAAATCTTAATGGAACAATACACTAAATTTTAAAAATGGTGATTGTGATACATTCGTGGATTTTTTTATGCATCTTTATACATTATCACAGATGTACAGAGAATTTGACACTTCTCACCAGCGAGCAGCTCAGTGTAATGTCTCATCAAAGTAGGTCTTAAAAATTTCTGGTTGCGCAACTGTTTAAAAATAATAATAATAAATTTTTGTTCCATGAAAACAAAGAGAAAAAAAGAGAATTACAGAGGTAGAAAATTATTTACATTGTATATATAAAGATATTTTGGAATTTTCCGACCCAACTTGGCTATATTGGCAGTTCCAGGATTGGAATATATGTAAGTTGGACGTGCGCGAGAGTAAGTATACTTAAAGAAGAAGAGAAAAAAAAGAAAATTAAAAAGAGTCATGAATAAAAAAGAGAATAAATAACAGAAAAGAAAATTATAGAGTAAATTATTGTGTAATTTTTAAGAAGAAATTGGTCAGTTATTGGTAAGTTGAGGATATTATGATATTATAAATGACCTCAGAATCTGTATTGTCATAACAACCTGAATATCAATAAAGTACAAAACTCTGCCGACAAATCGTATTTTATTTAGCTCTAACAACAAAAATCAAAATAATTTCAATTAAAAATACCTATGAGAAATTACGATATCAAAATAAAACGCAAACATAAAAGATTGAAATACATTATAGCTGAAGTAAACAGCAAATATTAGCAACTACTGTTTTTTTCAGTAATTTTTATTGTTAAAAGCGTAATTATTGGAAATATAATTAATACATTACATTTTTAATATTCAAACAAGTAGTGGAAAAAATTATGTTACATATTTATACATTGAGCAAATATAAAAATATAGTACTTATGTAAATATTTTTATAAATAAATATATGTATTTAATTTACACATCCAGTAATCTAAACAAGTTCCGTTGAATTAACACTTTAATCTGTTCACTCATTGTTTTGCCACGTGAAAAAAACTCGCAAAAAAAATTCCTAAAATTATATTTTATATGCCCACATATTGTGGTGGAAGTAACGTGTGGAAATACATGGTGAAAGAAGCGGGTCTGTTTCAGCCTAATTATGTGATATTTTAATTAGTACATCAATAAATAACTTATGTCTCTTATTAATTTTTTGTGGAAAATTAATGTATACAATACGTGCCATCTGTTGGTGAAGATTTAAACCGTATATATGTAATACGCAACCATAAAATGTGCTGTTTTAGGTAAACAAGTATGTATATAGTTTATTTTCACTTTCAACTCGGTTCGAAACAACGAACAGTTGCTATTGTACACATGTCGACTAATACAGACTAACCAAAAACTAGATCCCGATTTCATACTTGAATTATCCCTTGTGATATTTCGAATTGACTTCTTCGTAGCATGATGAAATCTTTCCACTTGTGTAAAATCATGCAAGCCAGCTTGTTCTTTCATATATATTTTCTCTTATTTATAAACAAGAATTTAAAAAATGATGGCATGAAGAATGGTTTCTATGTTTAAAGTTAAATTGAAAAATACACACCTTTGGGAATCTGCTTGTTGTAGAATAAGTTTCCAAAATATTCTCAAAAAAATTAAAATAGATATCCTCCATGATAATGAATGATTGGTAGGGTAGTGGGAACTTGAACTTAAATAAATCAAATACTAAATTTCACAAATTTGCAGCGGTTCGTAAAAGTAGAAAAATAAATTACAAAACGTTGCAAATTTTCATCCATAACAGTCGTTGTGGAGCTTTTGCGGATGCGGATGCGAATATCGAGGACGGGTCCGGTACTTGACGCTAGCTTGAGTTCTTTGACTACCTGGCCATTTTATTACTATATTGTCAATCTGTGCGATCGCCTTAATCCTGAAATTCTCCAAAAAAACTTTACCCATTTTGAAATTTGATTATACTAAGATTAAATGAAAAAAAACGATTTTCTTAATAAAAATAATAATAAATTACAATCTGAATTTAATATTTACCTATCAGAAGTCAAACTTAAAATATTATAATTATTGTTTGTTTTTACATCTGCATCCGCATGTGCAGATGTCAGAAAAACCCACATCTATAACATCTCTCACTCAATACTCTTAAAATCTTTGTTATACAATTTTTATTAAAGTTCTTAAATGTAAATAATATAAAACGATGTGTTTTATTAAATTTAAAATATACTTACATCATGTATATGCTCTGCCCGTGCGTTAACAACCAAAATACACAAAACAGTGCTCTGAACCAAAGTTCAGTGTGCCACCGCAATCGACAAAAAAGCGAGTGGAATACAGATAACGTGTGTGCGGGTGGTGGGTGGGTGCATGTGGACGGGTGTATTCTGTTTATTAATACCAGTATATTGATACAAGTGAGCCATCCCGTTTGTTGATCCTGAACGAGAAATTAGGACTTTTTCACAGTCAGTTAAGGTCGTTAACCTACTATCGTATATCAGTAGTAATTGCGTTCGTATTTTGTTCTAATAAAAAATGTTATATGAGTTTATAAATTATTGTTTCTTATTCAAATATTTTCTCCCATAAATCATATTTGAATTATTTTATTTTTAAGAAAATAATAACTACACACTTGACATAATTTGACTACAGCAGAATTATTCGTATAATGAGCCAGAGGCAAACATGACTGAAAGTTAGTTTAACAGTTTTTTTCGACATAATTTCTTCAAAACTACGCTTTTTTAACGTAGTCTAAAAGATTCCATTTACTTCTACGCATGCGTTTCTGTCACGTCAATCTTCGTCATATTACGGTCGCTATATTCCAGTACCACTATCTTAAGGTCGCTGTACACGTGGCTGGTTTCGCCGCTGGATTGGCTGTTTGATTTCGCTGCTAAGTTCCAAGCGTGCTGTAGAGCTGATTTTTTTTTGGTTTGCATGCGTTGGTGTCACGATACGCGCTCTGAAGTTGGATTTGTAGATGATTTTGTTCGAATGTCAACAACGCAATTATAGCAGAAGTTGTGCATTTTTGTTAATTTATTAACAACTATACGCAGCCATTTACGCAGCCAACGCGGCTACCAACACAAATCCCAATCTAGGAGCTTAAGTCACATCTTAAATTCGAGTAGCTTCGAAGTTTATGAAATATTGAACGAATATTGTGCCAGACATAGTATAACTATATGACACTAGTCATTTTATATGTTTTTCCAAGGTCTGAGTCCTCTGTTTGTTTTGAGATCCTAATGCTGCGTGGGCCTATGGCAAGTAAGATGGCTCCTTTAATCCTCCTCACATTGTGTCTGGTACATGGGATTAAATCCCTGAAGCCATTGGGAGGTTTTAAAAAAAATCTAGTAGCCAAATCAACCTCGTGCGCAGGGGTCTTTAGGAAAGCAGGACTTTACCGAGACTTCAATGTTAACAAAAACTTCGTCACAACTTAATTGCATATTTGATCTCAACAGTGAGCAGCCAACTTTAAATGAATGACCATCTGAGTACTTCAACACCATGTGAATCACCTTGTACAATATACGGTGCTCTCTTAGCCTATCGTCGTGCCCCAGATGCCAACGCGGCTATTTCATATCATTAATAAAATACGCTTGAACCTCTGCCAGCACGGCGTAAGAGTAAACATTAGTAAATGTCACAGGGTTATATCGTGTTTTTTTTCTCTTTCATAATTGGATTGGATAATTAATTTTATTTAAAAAAGTTCACATTAATGAGTCGATTTTTTGTTATAATTATTTATACGTGTATAGATGTCACCAGCTGCTTCTCTCAACGCATCGTTTTTACTTTCAAAATATGATTGTATCATTCATCTCAAATTAGAAAAAAAGCAAAGTATATATACTCATCCACCCGTGTCTTATAGAATGAACAAAGTTATAAAAATTAATTTGAAAACTTTTCATAAACTGAAAAATAAAAAATAATTGTCAAACGTATTACAAGAACGGAAATGAAATGTTTTTGCACAATTATTATTAAAATTTTAAATGTGTATCATTATTAAAAAATATTTTTGAGTTGTAACAAAAATTCAGTGTAACTCAAATCTTTAATATTAGAGATGTTGACTATTTTTGGGAAAGTGTTTGAAAAACGTGCATAAGTACCTAATATAGCCACAAATATTTATTATTTTTATTTAAATACGACTCAAGCTTTAAAAATAATAAATTTTAAATTCTGTTTCAAATTTCGTTCCAAAACGCCAATCCTTGTCATGTGACTGCCGTGACGTCATACACTAATAAACGCTGGTAAACTGATGAGGTAATGAAAGGGTTTTTTCGTAATTGTTGCTATAGTTGTAAGTAATTTGATGTTTCCTATAAATAAATAATAATAAATTACACAATCAAACAATGAAGTCTTTTGACAGCGTGAACAGCGTCCTTCTCTATGGCAGCGTCTGAGAATGTTTATGAGTGAGTGACGTCATTCAGTCTGATTGGTGTTCGTAGTCAAGTGACTTAAGAATGATTTAATTACGTTTTATTTATTAGATAATAATTAAATTCCTTAAAAGTAAGGAAAAATATTGTGATTTTTAGTATTTCTGTCATAGAAACTACCATTTAACGTTAAAATTATGTTCTTTTTTAATACAGTCAACATCCCTATTCTCGATTCAAATACTACCGCACTATTTACCGGTCGACAACATCAGTTTTATTTATGATTTTGCAAAAAAAGAACGCTAATAATTTTTCATAGGAGGGCAGTGATTGCGCCTGGTTTCAATAATGCAAAAAATCTACAAGTTATGCAAAATTTTGAAAACACCACACGTAATAATTCTTGCATACACACAGAAGCAAAATGTCGCGGAGCTGTCGACCATTGTCGACGGTCAATGAAGCAAACACAGAGACACCTGGAAACGCACGTGCGAACTTCTGGGCAGCCAGCCGAATGGCTATTAAATTCTCGTCAGTGATACAATTTTTACAGTGGACTTATTTATATGGGTCAACTAAAGCGCCAACGCTACCGGCATACAAAATGTCGCGCTGGTACCTTGGCGCTTTATTCTCACAATGCTTCCTCGTTATCTTCTCGTGCGCGCGCACACACACACACACACACACACGTTATATTAAACTGGACTAGATCTCTGCACCTGCAAGTGAAAATATCAGGAGGTGCAACGTTAACATTTTTTCTCCCTACCATGCCGCAAGTACGATTTTAAATCAGAAAGGATAACATTTATGCACTGTTGTAATCACAGCTGGAATTACTCGCATATCGTCTGTATAGGCGGGCATTAACAGTTTTGACATGCGCACTGATACGTGAGCCTGCCGTTTGTCAGGTCACATGTTCACCTGTAGGCAGTAGTAGGTAGCCATCTACTGTTATTACATGGACATTATTAGATCCATCTGTCATTAGGTATAACCTCAACATTGAAATTAAACTTGAAATTAATTAGTCTTTTTATATTATATAAGTGCGTACTTTCGACCGAGTATGAAGAAAAATAGTACACACGGTACACCACACGGGCAGAAAGCTAAGCGTCTTGCACTGCGCGACATATGATGCCCTCGACTTCGCCTCGGACATCATGTAGCGCAGTGCAGGAAATTCAACTTTTGGCTCCTGTGGTGTATTATACTAAAAAACGAGCTCTTAATGGTAGTACAAAGTTTTGTTTGTAAAAGCGTAGTCTAGTCCCAAGGTCACCAAATATGAAATGTATACTTTTTATCGCAATCGCTGAAATTGTGTGGTGTTGTCAGGGAGTCATAGGAGATCATAAATCCAGATTGTTGACCTCTCCCGACGAATAAAAGTATCGCCAGTTTGATAAAAAAGGTTAAGTTCACCGTATCTCGCGAATCATTTAATGTTGATCCGTCATTTTATCAGACTCAAAATAAAATCAATGGTTTGAGTTTGAGCGCTGTACTTTAACGATCAAGGTTAATTTTAAGAAGTTTTGGCAGATTAATTATTGAATCCCACGATTTATTGTTTATTGATTAATTATTTTACAAAAAAAAATAAAAAATCGAAAAAAAATAATTTTCATACTTATGTGTGGAGTTAGCACCCCAATCAAGCAATATTGCTTCCAAACAATTTATAACCCTTTTAATTTGTAACTATTTGTAACTAACTTTTCTTTAATTTTTAACCAAACTATTCTCCAGCTATGACTTTTTTTCTCGACAGTTTGGTTACAAATTCTAAAAAGTTGGCTACAGATAGTTACAAATTTACACATGTCATTTAAAAGTTGACAAAAAACAATTCGAGGCCAAATACCAATAAAATGACGAGTTGAAATTCGATGTAGCACAAATGATTCACGAGATAAAAAAAGGACTAACCATTTTTATCAAATTGTGTGGCACTTCCGTTCGCTGCGAGGGATCAAAAACTGAATTTTATTAGTTATGCTTTCTTCTGATATTCTAATCTCAGTGTCACGTGACATACAGGACACCCGCGTAGGTGATTTTGTTACTGCAAGAGTTCATTAATGTTTAAGCACCTTAAATACGCTCTAAGCGGTTTACTTTTATTTTTTATTGTTCTCTGCTCCCGTATTTTCACTCGACTTTTTATTATATGAACATGGCTCGCATTATACAATATGTTAACTAAATTCACGTAATATTATAGTAGTTCGATCAATAAAAGAATAAAAGCATGGTACATTCAGTGTCATTAAAAATACCAACATTCTAGATATAGATCTTCTAGTACTAAAGCTTCTAGAGCACACTAATAATAAGAAGACAGTCAACAAAACTTAGATTCGCAACAAATGATAAGATTCATTAGAAATGCTGATCTTTTAACTCTACGCTATGTTACAGAAAGCATTGGCGGAAACTTTGTTGTGACAATGATCTTAAATTGCGATAATATGAAAAGCATTGTAGAATATCAAATCAATCCTGCTCGAAAAATAATTGATCGATTAAAACTTTTTTTTAATTGTGTATTGTCTATGTAATATGTATTTACCTACCATAGTTGTTTTGTACAATTTTCAGTTAAAAACAAGATTTTTGCCGTATTTTGATCAAAATTTAGCTTGAAAAGCAATTTTTGTTTCTAAATCATTTGTTTTCGTTTGAGTACAATCTAATGTTCTACGCATGACAAAGAGTTTCACAACAATATTAGACTGGTCCTACATGTATAAAAACGGTATTTATATGATCACAATCTAAGGTCATTGTCAAATCCAATTATTTAACAATGCTTTCTGCAGATCAGCATAAGACAACGATTTTACAAATAAAAAAAATATTTTGTGTATAAACGAATATAATATAAAGATCCGGGCGTTATGTGATTTACATATATGCTTTACATTTTAAAAATAAATACAATAATGCCCTTCCATTTGTAAACACTTCGAAACTTTATTTTATAACAACTAACTTACAAACACAATTTTTTTGTTTTTTTTACATACCTACAAACATACGACTCAAACACGTAACTCCTCTTGTTGTAGGTCAGAGGTTAACAACGTCTTCCGTTTTTATTTTAAAATACAAAAACTGACACCAGTAACTACAGTATAAAAGAACGCAAATCATAATCCGTACATGCGAACTTATTGAAGTTTATTTGGCCTACGTAAGCAATAATATTATCATTGAATTCCTCCATTAGCTTGCAACGATGCGCATTGTATTGGCAATACAGTTAGCTACACTACTCAAACAGATAGTGTCCTAGTCCTTTATCTACCCAACGTACGCGAGTGTAGTACAAATCTCTCGGCCGGTAACGTAAAAGAGCTATGTCTGTGAAAAGATCTAATAACTGAGTGTTCAGTCGATATATCGCAGTCAAATTGTAAATTTAGCCGTTTTATAATACGGTGCTGTTTTAAAAAAAACACGGACAAGTGCGGGTAGGACTAGCGCCATAAGGGTATCTTATCGCCCGTGAGAGCAATTATTTTACAACTACTTTATTAATAAAAATTAAGTTTGTCACGTAATAATTCCGCATAGAAATAGAGAATAAGGATGTTCGAATTTCTTTTCTTTCCTTGTGCGGTGAAATCTTCCTTCGTGCCAAATTTCAACACTCTAGGTCAGCCATACTCAAAGTACACTTCCTAGGCCTCCGCGAGGGCTCCACCGAAATGATATCAACCTAACGAATGAAACACGGACTTAAACATCTTGTTTCTCCAGCGTTGCTAATAGAAACTTTAAACAAAACAATGTTGTGGTCGACAGTGCAGAGTATTAATGTTGTCACTAAGAGACCCAACAATCTGGTCAACAATAAAAAAACAACTTCATACCTTCCATTAAATGGAAACAATTTTATCAATTTCTAGTGGGATCAATACTGTGTTATGTAAAGAACGTATTTTTGTATGATTTTCATTAAACATAAAATTAGTTTTTGCTTACTTTAAGGCTCTGTAAAATATTTAGTATTTCCAAAGGGTTCCGTCGCCAAAAAAGCATGAGAATCGCTGCCCTAGGTCAATAGGAATTACCCAATAAATTTTGATGAGTGTGTCAGTATCATATTTTTTCTTACATTGTTAGAAGCTTGAATGTTTTACAGTACTTTGGAGTTGTAGATCCTGGTATTTGGTATTATATTTCAACTTACTACATCTAGCCGTTCCAAAGAAAAGGGATCTTAAAAGCACAGTGCTCCTATAAGGTTTTCATTTTGCATTCTGCGGTACGGAACCCTAAAAACAAACATTGTATTATCAAACTTATAAAATTGACAATAAATCATAACAAATATTTTAAAAAAATAATTTGGCGAATAAAATCACTACACGCGAACAAAACTATTCTTACATAAGTAGGTAAAAGACATTTTGGAGTAGTACTGTATATTTGCTTCTAATACAGGGGCGGATCTTCATGGGAACTCATAAAGCCTAATATCATAAAATGTTCATACTTTTTCATTAACAATGATCATTTATTGTATAATAAAAACAGTTCATATTAATGATCATCATTATCATGGGTGAATGTTGACAATTTTTTTGATAAATTTTGACAATATTTTGGGTTACTTTTGGCAATTTTTTTGATGAATTTTGACAATTTTATGTGTGAAATTTAACATTTTTGACATTTTTTTGGGTCACTTTTGACAAAACGGTGCCCCGTTGGACTTCAATCGTATAGACCCCGAAAAATCAAGATCCGTTCCTGTTCATCGGCTTTTTAAAAAATAAGAATACTATGTTTACATTATGTTCAACTTGTCCACAGAACTTCGTCCTGAGAAACTTTTATCAGTATAATAAAATACTAACTTTGTCGCGTATTTACATAGCTGTTTAGTGTTTCTGTCAAAAGTCACTCTGAACAGTTCCCCACGGTAAATACAATTCATAAACACAATAAACTGGTCCCAAAATTGCATTGTACCCCAGTATTATACAGTAGTGTATATAATTGTTAATGAAAAAGCGAGTTCTAATAATTTTTGAGCTTAGCGCCATTTAAATTACAAACTCATTCTATACTAAATTGGCGCAACTTCAAATATTAATTTTATGTTTATAGCGGCTTTTTAAGGCAGTTCTATTTTTCAATTTTCACTTGAGTTTAGATTTGAAATAATTAAGTTTTCAAACATACCCATTACCCACACATCTATATGCAATGCGCTTTGTACGTTATTTCTTGATTCAATTTGATTATTAGAAAAAAACTACTGAACTAATTTTAATAACAATTATATGGGACCTCTATGATATTTGGACGACAAGGCCATTCCAACTTCAAAAATTAACCAAAACATGCTTGTCAGTTACCTAATTTATTTTTGACAGATTTTTTTTATTTTCGAAATATTTCCGAAGCTTTAAGATTTAGAAAAAAAATACATTTACAAAACTTCCTTGGAAAAGTAAATAAAATGACAAAATGTTATAAAAAGTATACCGTCACGATATAAAAAACAACGTTATAGCACCTATTACTTCTGTGTATGCGTCGATTTGCCCAAAACAATAGACCTCTACGTATTTGCATATTAAACATCCTCCCAAAATTTGGTTTTCATCCGCTCATTCGACCTGTATCGTGTTCACAGACAAATAGACTAACAAACAGACGCACAGACTTTTTCCAAAAATATGTGTTTTGAATTCGGCGGATCTGAAAACGAAAAGGTATTGTAAAATTTTGAAATGTGAATTTTGATCTAAATTAGTACGATTCCTCACTAGTGGAGTTGGAATGGTAAAAAACAACAAAAGGTCGAATTGATAACCTCTTGTTTTATTATTTTTTTTTTTGAAGTCGTTTTAAATGTAAAGGGGACATAATTTTTGATAGGTACGTAGGGTGACCTATTTTTAATGAGAATGAATAAATATATACCATTTACGTATAATTCAATATAAATAAAAGACCGTCGAAGAGTTAAATACATGAGCTTAATGTCAGGAAAACATACTTTGAATGCAGGAAACATTTCATTCCACTTATTCAGTCTTCTAAACTGGCACATTCCGTTAATTGAACAACAAAAGTAGGAAAACACTTTCCAGACTTGTGTTTGTTCATTGAACATTATCCGTTCTTAGTTACGCTCTTTGAATATATTTATTGAGAACCGGTTCATTGTTACTAATCAATACCATGCATCTTTAGCTAAAGCCATGTTGGCATAACTAAAATGATTATTCTTTTCGCACACCTCACACACTAATACGAAAAAAGATCATTTTATACCGCAAAGCATGAAAAGCAGCTATTTTATAGGAGGTCGTGCCAAAAATATTATATATATCTAGAACGTGATTATTTAATGATTTGTGTAACTTAAAACAAGTTTGTCTCTCGTTTTATCCTAATATCATGCTCTGTCATACAATAATAATTCACACACTAGACCTATTAGTGTGTAAAAAAATGTAACGCCATTTGTTTTTCGAAGACATATAATTAAATACTATTTCCGCATAGCGATAAAACAGAGCCTTTAAGATAATAATATGGAAATTTCGATGACGAACGAACTGGAACAATATTTCGTAGCTGCCATAAAACTGTTTGTAACAAGTCGTTTATATTTAATGAATTAGTGTTCACACTTTCATTTCCTATCGATCATTGAAAATAATTAATTAAAAATATCTCGTGAGAACTGGCCTTAAAATCGCTTATAAAGTATATCTTTAATTTGATTCGGCATTATATTTGTACCCAAGAGGAAAAACCACTCACGTTGCATTTATGACAGTTTTATATCAACTTTTCCAAACTAAAAATAATTAATCTAATAGATTATTATCGTGGTTTAAACTCCAATAAAGGCAGGCGTATGGTGGTGAATGATCTACTTTGATGATTTTTGAAAAAAAAAATATGAAACGGGCTTGTGCTTTTGTATAGCGCATGACTTTTAAAAATAAAATTTGAATAGAATGCATTGTGTATTTGTAAAGAATAGCTTAGTAAGTGATTTTATTATAGGAAAATTTTTCATAAAGTTTTATTATTAGGCAAATCGATAGAGTGCTATTTTAATTACAGTACAGCTTCAAAATAGTTTTCGGTGTTTCATACACTATATAATACAAGCGGCATAGTTTTTATGCATGAGCAGGTATACATTACTTACATAAAAACTCCGTCGCTATTAATAGGTGGATTGGGTGTATTAAAATAGATACCTCAGTGAAATTTACTCTGAAAAGTATACGTTAAATTTATCACATGTGTACACTTACATAACAAACGGGTTAGTGACAGATTTCACAACAAGGTTTAAAATTAGGTTAAAGTCAGAACAGAACGACAAGGTGTTTTTATATTTTTATATTGTATTTATAGTGAAACTGATTCATTTAAGATACAAAAAAATGTAAAAAACGGATATTGAAAAATATACTCCGTTTAAATCCAATGTAAAAAAGTGCCTTCGATTTGGTGAATACGTAGACTGCACTACTGTGCACAGAGAACACGTAAAACGACAAATCATCAACGTCATTGAAATTCTTGGATTTACCAAGTACCGGAATCCATTGTACCCATGTGCTTAACATTACACGATTTTGTTTAATCTGAGTAATTTACGTATTTTTGAATATATAAATGATTATCTACCATTGATATTTATTGTTTCTTAGTTATGAAAACCGTTATATATTTTAATTGAATCGTTTGCGTCGAAATGGTGGACTTATAGTATTCCCTGGATACAGTGGATTCGTTTTTGTAGAGACAAAAATCATGAAAAAGCTTATGTCCTTTGACGTCCTTAATAGCTATAGTCCGTAGGCTACAGATATTCCTAATATTATGGTTGAACCAAATATATTCTTTTAGAATCGATTATATATTTTCCACAAAACAAATAAAAATTGTGCAAACGTTCGAAATATGGTGAATCCAAGTCAAAATAGGTATCCGAAAAGGTTACACCAATAAAAATACAAATGTGTTTTGATAAAGCATTTTTTTTTGCATCAGTTTCCAAAAGCTTGCACTCTACTTTTTATCTTTAGAACCTTTGTGTTCAACGGTTTTCGCAAACAATAAGCATACAAAGAGAAGAGTAAAAAAAATGAATTCTATAGTCATGAATATGCATACGCGAATGATGCATCTCAGAGCCCATGTGTACGTTATGTGTGGATGCAAGTGACTTTGTACAGGACCAGCTTTAGAATAACTTACGACGTATCTCGTATTTTTTTCCCAATCATTTATAGCTTTAAAAGCCTGATACACCTATCCGTTTTTTTAAAGTACGGTGACGCTGAGTGTTATCCAATGCGCCGATACCATTGAAATAGCGCAACTTATAAACAATTCTATATCTGTATCATCATAGATACCGCAATTACGTTTTTAGTGTTTCGAGCAAGCGAAACACTTACGGAATCACTTCGGTGTCCGTTTATTCGATCGTCTGTCACAGACGATTTTTTCTGAAACTATTTGACGTAAAAATTTGAAATTTGGCACAGAGATAGAGTATGGTGGCCCAAATACAGACGTAAAGTGTACAACGTTGAATTTACATTCTGGGGGTTAGTTTCAGGGGGTAAACCGAGCAATGAGAAAAAAACTTTTTTTCAAAAGCAGGGTGTCAAATAAAAGCTTATTAAAACAGGAATTCAAGAATATATATTATGATGCTTTTTTTGTTGATTTTTAAAGAGATTTTCGGGACCCGGATCACCAAAAAGACCACTCAGAAAAATATGACAAAAAACATGAACATTGAGAATTAGGTGTAGATTGAACGAAAATTATCAGAATTGAAATTATAAATTATAAACAATTTAAGTGCTCTCCGATTAATCGATTCAAATAAATATTTTCGGCGAATCGAAAATCGATTCAATATTTCTAGAAATGGGCAAGTCTAATGTAAGTACCAAGTCTTGATTTTAAAAACGCTGTTTACAACTAAAGCCGTCCCGAACGATTGAAGCATATTTTTACATTTTAAGAACGTCAGGCTGAATTCGGTTCTAAGAGCAAGTTTTCATAGTACGTGAATGTTGTATATTGATGGCCACAAATATTGATATTAATCAGTAGCGCACCATGTAAATGTCTGCTGCTTTAATTGATAAATCTAAAGTGGGCACGTAATAAATACAAACATATCTACAATTGTAAAATGTTAACCACATGCTTTTATAAATTCATTCATGCTACTACTTAAGAAGTTTTTTTTTTTTTAATAGAAACCGTTTCGTCATTTTAATATTTGTAGACAGCATGTTGGAAATAAAACATCCTGCGTATACTGCAGGTGATTTTTTTTATAAAACTCAGGAATAGGCTTTGTTAATTAATTGTATGTTCAAATTGCCTCAAGTTTCATAAGCATTAGCCTCGGTGATTGTATAGAATTTCTTTGTTTTTGTACCTATATATACTTAAAGACTAATAGTTTATTGATGTATTTTGAAAAATTCGTTAGTTGAAAAACGGCCCGACATGGCACGTGTAATTTCATAGTAGTTTGAAACTAAATCTTATCATTTGTTTTTTGCAAAACAAAAAGCGATTTTGCATTGACTATAATGTCCCCAGATTTACAGCATAAAAACATTAAGTGAAGAAAAAATCTTCTATTTTGTAAAATCCAGCCTCAGCCCTCAATCAACCGTTCCTTAACGAGATTCTTGACTGTTTCACAGGTATGTTTTGTACTTCTACAGACAATTTACTAAATACGCCGTGGTCCATTGGTATTTCTACCTGACGTTTCGTCTACAACTGCGGTAGACATTATCAAAGGCGATGTGGTAGCGGGCGAAGTGTCCTTCTCGGCTGCTCACAAACTTGTGAGCAGCCGAGAAGGACACATCGCCTTTGATAATGTCTACCGCAGTTGTAGACGAAACGTCAGGTAGAAATACCAATGGACCACGGCGTACAAGCCCGGAAATCAAGAAGATTTGCAACAACGCCAGCCGTGAAAGCCTACACAGTCTACTAAATAGTTTGAGAGACATACAGACAAAATATCTCGATTATTTTTTGTTACAAATAATGCATGATGTTTAAAATACTTATATTTAAATATATTTAAACATTATTGTTGTTAAATTAAGCTGAAATTCATTACAATTAAGTTATTTATAAAATATTATAGTTAAAATACAACAATAAATGTTTGTCTCGAATCTGTTTTCATAAGACAAAAATTTAGTTTTGAACCGAAAAGATATGTTATATTAATGACGGTTTCTCTAATTCTAGTCCTAGTTCTTTTTTTTGTATAAACATTTTTCTTGTCATCTTCTAAATATCTGCTAGTAATTCAGTGAAATATACAACGGAGGTGACATTTGTGGCAGACGGCTCGAAGAGTTCTGAAGACCATATCATACACAGAGTGTTAAAAAAGATTGTCAGATATTTTAATCACTTATTGTACCAAACAAAACAAACAAAAAAGTCTTACTCAACGTGACCCTGCAACTTAAATATTTCAAAAATATAACGAAAATTGGATAACTATATTTCGAAGCCAGTCGTCTGTAAAAAAACGCAATATGTATCCACTGATTAAAGCAAACAAAAACGTCTTGGTCAACATGGGTCCGAATCTAAACTGTTTCAGAGACATGGCCCATTTTTTATTTTCAATATTTCGCAACTAGTCATCTGAAATGGGTCGATGTTGACTAGAACTTTTTTTGTGTGTTAATTAGTAAGGAGCGTCATAATAAGCGAGTAAAATATTCGACAACATTTTTTTCACATCCTATATATTCATAAGAAGCATACGTCAGCTTTATTTTATCCTCCATTGTGAACTGTCAAAAATAACTCAAGTTATATGCAACTGTCATCGTATTTGAGTCTGAATGTTTCACAACACAAGGAACGAAAGTTCCGTCACTGAATTCTTATACATAGTTTAGTTATACAATATATATGAATCATAATATCATATGAATGAATTCGTGCAAGTCAGTTATGCAAGTATGACTTACATATATCAAACTGTACAAACTGTAAACACAAACTTCTCTTGAAAACCTGATATTAATTAGTAATACAATAGCTTAGAGTGCCAGTAAGTTCATTTAAGAAGTATACTTAATAAAATGGAATTAATAATTACATATTGTACCTACATCTAGTTGCGTAATAATTACTCATGAAATATAACAATAATAATATGGAGGTTTATAAAATTGTTGGTTTTCTCTTCATTTTCAGCATATTTTTAACATTTTTGACTCAGTTCGATAATGAATCAAATTTTACATTTATTAGACTATTTACGAAAATAATATTCGCATCTGCTACTGATTTATAATATATAATTTTAATTAGTTAGCTCGGTAACTTTTATTTTTCATAACATCACTAGCTCAGAATGGGTCCCTTTTCCTGCATGCAAATAGGCTATTTTATAAAGGGTGGTGGAAGATAAATTTACGAATAAATTAAAAAAAAAATGAATGCTAAGAAATAATCGAAACGAAATCTATTGCTTAAGGCTGTTGGATCGCTCTGAATTTTGTTTGTGCTGAGACCCAGCGGTAAGGGGCGAGGTAGGCAAAAGACATATTGTGAGTGTGACCTTCTTTAGCTCTGTCTCACACAAATCATCCGCCCGTTTCAATTTTTGGCTGGTGTCAACTACGAGGCTAAAAAATGCTGTTGCAAGGGTGCCGCTGTCAATTGATTACTCTAAGTTTGGGAAATATTTTGAAGATTTAAAAAACTTCTCCGAAAAAGGAAGAGTCACTTTAGGTTTGTGATGGAACAGTTTTATTAATAATAAGTTTTTTTAATAATAAGGTCGTAGTGTGACATTGAAAACGTGTGTTTTTTTAGCACAATTAATGCCAACTTGTTTCTAGTAAATCGTACATAAATAACAAAAGTAGTCCATTAGAGACCTAGATTTGTCCTTTATCTTTCTTATAGAGAAAGAATTTTAGCAGAATGTTGACGAATAAGTCTACAATCAGTTGACAGCCGAAGCTCTATTTTTGGCTTAAATTCAGAGCGTTCCGACGGCATAAATGTACTTACGTGCCCTCCTTTTCTTTTCAAAACGCACTCAGCTGCAACGTTTGCACTTTGCACACAAACATACATACATAGTACAATTTATTTATTATCAAATGAATGTAGAAAATGTTACTAATACAAAAACTAAATTCTTTTACACAACACAGTTCAAAATTTTCTTTGTGATAAAAAACGTTCATTATGCAACATTCCTCGTGGATGTTGTAATTATTAACTATTAAATATAAAATCTATACTAACATAAAGGCGAGAATACAATCATGCTGTTCCCCTACGTAATTTACGTAATTTACTGCGCTATGTGGCCAATGTTTTAATGCGTTATTCTATAAACAGAATTAGTAATGGCGGTTTTTTCGGCACATCAAATGACTTAACGCATTAATTAGTGGATGATCGTGGTTATATTTGCGTCACTTAAAGCCAATTCAGACTAGCCGTTCTCGGTTACGATTCACCGGTCCGGTTGGGAGCTCGACCAATCAGGGCGTAGTCGTTCCCGATTGCGGTTCGGTTCGAGCGTTTAGGTTCAGCTCTAATTTCAACCGGACCGTTCGCAACCGTAGCCAATGAGAACGCTTGCTGGAGTCACGTGACTAGCCAGCTGTTTTTGTTGACGTTTAACTACACATCAAACGTCAAATCATTGCGCACCGAGAATAATCGTAGAACCGAATCGGGATAGTGTGAGCAGCCTAGATTAATCGAAAACCGAACCGGACCGGTGAATCGTAACCGAGAACGGCTAGTCTGAATTGGCTTTTACGCTGAGTTTCAGAAAGGATTGTCACCAAATCTGATTTGACAGTGACCTTAGATTGTGACCACATATATTTTTCCATTAAAAAGCAATGCATAATTTTAAATCGATTCTGCTCGAAATATAATTGATAAAAACGACTTTTTTCTTAAACTCTGTATATGTCGTAGAATAATTGAAATAATCGGATCCTAGGACAATTGCAAAAAAATCGGGTAGTTGGAATCCGGTTTTTTGCAAACGTCCTAGAATTTTCGCGAAGATCCGATTATTTCAATTATCGTACGGTATATGCATGTATTTAACATAGATTTCTGTACAATAATCCACTTCAAAATAACATTTTTCTACGCATTTTCATCAAAATTTAGCTTGAAAGCAATCATTTTCTATGTAAATCAAATATTTGTTTTTACGTTAGTGCAATCTAATGTTCTACATGACAGGGAGTTTTACAACGACTTTAGACTGCTCCTGTTTAAAATTATGCGTCAAGTGACGCGGTTAGCAAGTCACGTTGTAGTATGGCCTCGCACTTAGTGCGTAATTAATAAGCGCGTCATTGAAAGTTATCGTTTGCGATAATAGTAATGAAGGTGGAGCAGTAGATTTAAGAAATCTATCAGCAAATAATAACCAAAAGTATGTTAGACCCTCGCGTGCAAATGCTTAGGTACAAAAAATCCCAACAAAGGATGTACACATCTGGTGTAATCTGAAAGACACGACTGCACATTTATAGGGATGGGCACAGAAAAGATAATATCGTATTTGTCATTGCGTAATCTGTATGAAAAAGGATGTACATAAATCAAAGAATAGCAGAATCAGAGAGCAAAACGCAGTTACAAAGAACATCTTTTTGCATGCTTTATTTAATTATGGAGTATTAAAAATATAAGAATGGCTAATTAAGTCGTTCATCACTTCAATATTTTACTGTCAGCAACAGTAATTCAGCGATACTTTTGCAGTGTCGGTAATGATTGTGAGGGCAAAGAAAAGTGGATTATGTCAAATTTTCAATAAAATTATTTAAATGACAATTTGACTTGAATCTTTGCGTGGTCTTCGAATCGACTATATCAAAGTGTTCGTTTTTTAGTATTCCGTATGCAAAACGGAACACATATAGAATCACTTCCGTTCATCTGTCACAGGTGATTTTCTCTGAAACTATTTGAAGTAAAAATTTGAAATTTGGTCCAAATAGAAACGTGAAGTATAAAAGTATAAATTTGAGGGTAAATTGCGAAAAGAAAAAAAACAAGGACATCACATGTAGAATCAAACGAAAGCTTATTGAAGCACAAATTCAACAATATATTATATTATGTATTTTTTCATTATTATTAAGCCAAATAGTACGTTGGTTTTGACTAAGAGTGTCAAAATAAATTTACGCGTAATACCTATGTTATACATCTTAGACTTTTTAATAATTTAATTTCATAATTATAAAATCGTGAGCTTACAACCCACGCTTTTATAATTATGAACCTAGATTATTAAAAATTATTTTTTTCTTTTTTAGTACAATTCAATTGTGTCGGTCGCCATTTTGGATTTGGAATGAAGTCTCGCTGCTTATTGTATTCTACTTGTCATATCCTTTCATTTGATATCTATGTAGAGGGGGTTGTAAAGAAGAAGGTAATCCGCCATGTACGATCACTCATGATGACACCCGAAAGTTCCGAAACTACCCGAATTAACCCGATCGCGTTCACTGCACCTGCGCGGCGCTAAACTCGTCACAATAATGTGACAGCATGCGACACATTACGAAACAATAAGCCGGATATCCGGCTGCTGGATACTCGACCATCCGGCCTCGCAGCTCGCCGAATATTCGGTATCCGACCAAACAACTATCCGTTTCATCTCTACTTGTCATTCACGGTAATATTATTTCTTTTGTCCATTTCGCCTTGTGGCTATCGGATTGTGTCTAGTCCCTACGCCCTGGAGATGTCGGCCATAGTCGATACTCGACACTTGTCGACCCACGCGTTAACTTCCAGTCGTTAACTGGGCACTCATATTATGCGTGCCCGTAGTGAGGGTACCTTTGAGCCTGCTCTCATCATTTTTAATACCTAGCATCGATGTAAAACCCTTTTCATCAGCGTAAATTTAATCAAACATAAAAAATGTACATAATATTCCACCAAACTGCTCAGTAGGTACTGCAAATTAAGGAGTACATATACTTGTATTTCACAGTGAAATATAAGCGGCATAATTTTTATTCAAGGGATGCGGGAGGGTATGACTTATGTTGTTTCATTGCTTTGCCACGCCATTATATGAATCATACTATAATGATGACTCACTCATATACTGTATAGTCATGTATGCATAATATTGATTGATTAATATATTCTTACAAAATTCACAAATTTGCATTTTATACATATTTCGTACCTGTAGTAATATTGGACATATGCTTCCTACCAAATTCCTCTGAAAGCTTATTAAAAATTATTTTGAACAATATCTAGTTTCCATATTGATATTTACGCGTATGATATCAAAAATCAATACTACAGAAGTATAAATGTCAAGTTCTGAAAAATGCATTGCCTAATTGCGTATTGTCCAATTTTTTACTGATTATTGGAATAGATTAATGGGGAAAATTAAAAACTCCGTATTTCTTTTGTTTTTAGTGTTCCGTACCTCAAAAGGAACAAACGATATCCTTATAGGATCACTCGCGTGTCTATCTGTCTGTCCGTCTGTCACAACCAATTTTTTAAAGAATCAATAAATAAGAAAGTTATAATTATTTTAAAATTGGTCATCTATAATTGAACAAGGCGTGACATCATTTGTATGCAGTCTACATACAAGTCACAAAGAAAGTTTAGCAGGTTCAAAGGCACTTATATATCAAAGTAAATTAGTTACTAAGCTTCTGAATAATAATACAGTAAATAATCAGGATAATCAGACCAAACAACTCAAAAATTACAGTCAACTTTGACTGTAATTTTTATGTATGTGTTCTGTAGGTTGCCTGAGGAAGTCGGGATGTCCGACGAAATGTTGCAATAAGTGAAAGTCTAATGTCAACATTGAGTTGTTTGGTCTGATTAACCTGATTATTTACTGTATGATTTGTATGGACCTACTACTATGGATGGACTTAACAAAAATGACAGATCACGATACAAATTTTTAACCGACTTAAAAAAAGGAGATTAAATCGACATCCATTTATATTTTTTGGTCGTTCACTTCTTGACGGGTTAACCGATTTGAATTATTTTGACTCCATTGTGTTCAAAAACAGTCGGTCTTATATAATTTCTACTTAAATCGGTTCAGTTAAGTAACCAAATATCAGGAAGAAAGTATTATGTATTGCAAAAACACAAAATGTGAAAATTAAAAATGTTTATAAAAAAAACTAAACCATCTTAAAAAAATTCACTAAAAAGAGAAAAATAATTAAATTTTAAGGTTAGTGCCAATTCAATAAAAATATAGTACATAAAAAGATTGAGTAATTAAATTGGTGCCGCCATCAAAATTTAATTATTTTTCTTTCGTAATTTTTTTAAGGCGCTTCAATATTTTTGATAAAAAAATGTAATTAAAAATAATGAGCCATGCAGTTCACACTACACAAAACATGGATATAAAATGTGCAAAACATTACAAACACGAACATGTTTTTCGAGACAAGCGTGGTGGGATCACACGTTCATCCATACGTCAACAGCGCAAAGGAGTTATGGTGCAGAATTGCGTCATGTATTTTCGTTACATACGTTAATCCGCATGAAATCAATTACGTACCTCTACCATGCGTAAAAAAGAAGTTTCACTTCAAAAGCGAAAAACGACTTTTCAATCTAATCGAGGAAGTGTCTCTAACGTTTCCCAGATCCCACTGATAAAGTAAAACTGTTCCAACGCATCTCTGTTTCCTTGTTATATGAAATACCGCCGCTGGGCAAGACATAAAACTGATGTTCATATTAACTGAGTTAGTTTCTAGGACTTTGAGATAAGCTCCACCGACAGACTTATAGTAAACATAATTAGGCTATGTTATCAATTGGTATCTCTTCACATTAATTATTTGTCTGTATTATTTAGTCACCTTATTTGAAAATACAACAAAATACAACCTTGTTAGGAGATAATTGCATAAAAGCTCACCTTACACGCTAGCTATACTTAGCACCAGTGACAGTCGAGACAGGGAAGTTAAAAATTCAAAATTTCTTTGTCATTTTAAAAGTACATTACACTACAAGGGCAGAAATTTCTGCACTGCGCGACATCATGTCACGCAGCTTAGGAATTTCAACTTTCTGCCAGTGTGGTGTTTACTATTTTTCTTTATACCCCGTCGAAAGTACATACTTTTACGATTATAGAAAAAGTCTTTCAAGTGAGCAATTTTAAGGTTATATACCAAAACAGCTGATAGCTACTACTGGTAGGCGCAGTCTCACGTATCAGTGTGCACGAGAAAACTCTTTCGTCCCGCTGTTACTTTCCTTCGGCAAGATGTTATAGATGACGTGCAAGTAATTCCAGCAGAGCATAAATGTTAGGCGTTCTGCCTTCAAATCGAAACCGAAAGTATGTACTTTCGACCGGGTATAAAGAAAAAGTGTTTTCTGCTTGTAGACTATAATGATGATGATATTTATTTAATCAGTTGAGACATTACATCCATTTGACACATCAACGAAAAATACAAAAATGAAATTATAGAGTTATCAGCAACATAAATATTTATCAACAGAATAAAAGGCCCGTTCTAATAAGAAGTTTTTAATATTTGTCTTAAAAATTGAACAAGTATTATTTTTTAACCTTTCAGGTATTTATTATAAATGTAGGCTGAAAAATTTTCTGGGCAATACTTAATAGTTAATTGACAATTGAATTTTTGTCTGGTGTAGCGCTTATTTGTACTACATAAAGTTAATACGCGATTATTATGTAGGAGAATAAATTATCTATTTACGGACAAAGTCTTAAAGTGAAGCTTTATTTCAGACGTTACGCGCTCGGCTGCTAGAGAGTAAAATGATAAAAACCATCAAACATCAAGTCAAACTGTGCACGCTTGTTTAGCTGGTGCGTTGTGTGCCGTGCGCGCGCGCATAATTTATGTTTAAACAGGTCGATTTTACTTGGTGAGGGATGGATAGTGAAGGTGTTATATGTACAGTTGTATTGTAGAGATTTCATCTAATAGCTAAACAATGATTCAAATCATTAAATGTGTAGACGCTTCGTTTCTGTCGGGGTCCTCCGACGCCACCCGTTTTTTTTCTCGCTATAACGCACATTTGTATTGTGCGATATGGTTTATACACGATAGTTATATATAGGAGAATCATATCAACTGTTCACAAAAAACGAAGATTTTCTGCTATAACGCGTATTTGTATTGCACGAATTTCATTATACATGATTATTATAGGATGTTTCCTAAAAAAACATCTTAACCTATTGTTCAATTTCAATAAACAAAAAGTATTATTCAAATGTCCACTTATATTTTTATTTTCAGTAAGGTGATTTTTTCCGAATACAGCGATGTGCTTGATTTTGGGTGCAATATTCGAAATAAAATAAAATTAAATTAAACATAGGATTTCTTACAATTGTTTTCAAGGCAACAAACATTTTATACAATTTTTCGGAAAAATGGTGCGCCTAAGTTAATTTGTACACATCAATGTGCGCAGAAAAAAATTATCCGTCATATTAAATTAAAAAAAATATATATATGCGAGCATTTAAAAGAGTTAAGTGTCGCTTTACTTAAGATTAACGCATTCTTGTTTACACATCTAGTGTTCAGAGCATCGTCTATTTTATCGCTCACCCTATTTTTTAACGAATACAACGAGGCAATGACAAAGTCCCCTAGTAATAAAGTGCAACTCCGCTAACACCTATAACTTACAAACAAATTTAGCACACAAATTATATATCTCCGACTATGGTGAGTTGTGGTAAATGTAAGGAATATAACAATAATGTATTTACAGCATCCACAATAAGCGTTGAAATTAATGTGAAACTTATTGCTAAAGAGGTTTTGTGTACAAAGCTCTCCTTCTCTCGCTCTTTCTCCCTCTTCTATCACCATCTTCTTTTAAATTAGATTTTGAAACAACACTACAACACTCAATAGCGTCTGTCATAATAATATAAACTTTGACGGTGTTAAGCGGGACAAAAGATAATAATACAAGTGCAATTTTCTCCACTTCAAACAAACGTATAGAAAGTTTGATCACTTTATACTTTATTATCACATAGGAAAAAATAAAAGTTCACTTCTCTTTATGTAGTAGTCAACGGTAGTTTAGCGTAGTGTTGCCGTATTAAAGGATTTTCTTCGAAATTTAGTACTGGGCAATTTAGGAGAGGGAAATGTTTAGGGGAAATGGAAAATTTTTTCGCAAAAATTTAAACTTCCATCACCAAGTATGAGTTCTAATATAAGAGCGTATGAAGTCAACTAGATTTTTAATTTGTTGTTAAAAAACTAAAACTTTAAAACAAAACCAAGATAGTATTCTTCAAAAATAAATCATAACTACGATTACAGCGTATGTTTCATAATATTATAGAAAACGCTTTATTTGTAGGTATTTATAAAAAAAATAATCTGTTTTGTAGCATAGTGTAGGGTTCGTCATATATTCAACTTAGCATAACACTCTTTGCGCTGAGTAGGAAGGTATGAAGCTCCATAATAGAAGACAAATTATTTTTTTTGAAGGATATTTTTTTAATTTTTTTAATTTTATTTTTTTAACAACAAATTGAAAATTCCATCAACACTATCATAAATTCTCAGATTAGAACCTAAGAACTGAAACGACAGGCAAACAAAGTCATCAGCTATTCTCGTCAAATACAGTCAAAAAATCTCGAACCCGAATTGCTATTTTGTAGCGCTTATTTTGCACGATTTTTCGAATACCGTGTTACGAATAACTCGTAGCTATCCACATGCGTTCTACGATAAATTTAGCACGGATACTCAATATTCTATTTAAGTAAACGCAGAGAAGCGCAAAGTTTACAGCAATATAGCGGCGCTTCTGTTTCAGACTTAGAGCATCGGTTATACAAGGTGTGACAATAATTCAAAGCAATAATTTCATGATTTATATCTGTTACAGAAGCGACCTTCATTTTAGTCTTACATATATTTATATTGAAACGTAATCCTAGTGGAAAATACGGCCGGCCAGCCAACTCTGTTCAATAAGGTCGGGAAATTTGTGTGAAGAAACAATAATAGGGGCACTGGTCGGTTTTGATGACAAATTGATAACGGCACCGAAAATAAGTACTCGCGGTGAAATACGGGGCAGGAAATGTTTTATTGATGTTTTTAAATTTAAAAGAGCACTTAAAAATTTTTACTTGATAAGATCTATTACAGTGTCGATTATTTTAATGATTAATTTTAATGTATATTGACTTATCCTATACCTGCTGTATGGTCCTTGGATGAAATAAATTATTATTATTATTATTATTATTATTATTATTATTATTATTATTATTATTATTCACCTGAGTGTTCAGAAGCACCAGGGATCCGCGCCGTGCACCAAGAGACCATGACTGCTGATCCCAAACAGTAAGATGAAAAGAACCCGTGTAATTGAGATTAATAGCAGCAATAGTGAACATTTAGAGAAAATATCAAAAATTGAGATGTCATCCCGCAGATAAAATATGCTTTTGAGAAATTTTGAACCGTAGTCGCAAAATTCATTTGATTACTGTTTTTATTAGCTGTGATGAGACATTAAGCTTAACAAAATTTGACTTGCTGTTTAAACATTTTTAAAAACATCTATTTTTGCCCTAAAAATTGAATCAAAAACCGTGATATTGGTCAATACATCATTATACCTCATCACGAATTTCGAATTACGAGAAATTTGGCTTTGTCAATAAATTTTTCTAATTTAATTTTACAAAATTTGTCGTGAAACTTATGCTAATTTTCTCGTTTTTATCTGATTTTAAATCGTTTATATCAAATAAAATGTAAAAGTTTGACTAAAAGTCATATGGGAAGAATGGTACATATTTCTAGTTTATTTTGAAGCATTGACATCAATGATTGAATAGATTTTTCATAGAAATTAGAGATTTTCGAAACGTGAGTTACATGTAAACACACATAACTGCTCATTTAAAAATCAAAATCTTGTGAAATTTCTTAGGAAGAACCTAGATGGCACAGGATCAAAAAAAGCAAATATTTATTCTAACGTTTCAGCAATCTTTTTGCCATCTTCAGAGAGTCTGGAATTATATAATTGAAGAAACCCATGATGGAAGATATGTAGAAAGTCGTCTAAGCCAACGGTGTGATGCAAAAAATAACACGGACAGTATGCGTCACATGAATTCACTTAGTACGTATTAAGCTATAAATATATCGAATCTGCCTTTTCTGATACATTCTATATAAATATGTGAATAATAATATTATGTAAACCGTCCACTTGTAATTTATATGCATATGCACCGAATGTTGATTAGTCCAAGTCAACCTATTCAAATATTACTTAAATAGAACCGAACACATGTATGGCCTTTTCATTTACATTAATCTACGTTTATCATAACAACCTTCGTTCCTGCGCTGACCAAAGGCCGCTACATAGTGATGTAAAATTACCCATTATTTATTTAAATAACCATTTTGGTTGGAAAATTGACCGGTTAACTAACCGGCTATCTATTAAACAAAATAGTGGCTTTCGGTTTCTGTTTCTCAGAACAACAAAACAAAAAACAATAGAGCAGTTTTCAACAGTAGAAATGAAAGGATTAATTAAATAATACAAAGTGATTTTTAATTTGATACTTACAGCGTGTAAAAATCAAATAGACGAACAAATATTTCAAGTAACTTTTTTATCAAAACTCAAAAATAAGAGAGTAACAGTCATTCAAAGTTTAACTGAATTTTTATTAATTTTGAGGTTATGTCACTATGGAAATATGTCATCATCAAGTATCTTGCTGCCTATTTGAAACAAAACGGGACAACTTCGAATAATTTTTGTAAATACTTGATAATGACATAACATATTTCCATAGTGACATAACGTAACGCCAGGACCGACCTTAAAATTTAATAAAATTTAGTTAAACTTTGAATGACTGTTTCTCTCTTATTTTGGTTTTTTAATAAAAAAAAAGTTACTGGAAATATTTGTTCGTCTATTTGATTTCTACACGCTGTTAAAAAAGAAGTATCAACTTAAAAATCAGCTTGGATATTTATATTTATGTAGA
Source organism: Venustoraphidia nigricollis (assembly GCA_034508555.1). NCBI lineage: Eukaryota > Metazoa > Arthropoda > Insecta > Raphidioptera > Raphidiidae > Venustoraphidia > Venustoraphidia nigricollis. The sequence goes on from JAVRKA010000070.1 coordinate 584,588, forward strand.
TATTGGTTATAAAATTAAAGTTAAAATTTCGACCGGAAGTTGCAATCATGCCCAAAACTTTCTGCGCCTAGTCTTGTATAATAATAATAAATAGCCTCGGCTATTTATAATTGTAAAGTTAAGTTAAATAAAAAAATATTTTATGTTAACTATTTGAGTTTCAAACAGCAAGTATTTATTGTACGAAAAATATCTAATAATTTTTAACACAATCAGATTACATAATATTTTTTAACTTTTAAAATAATTATTATGAGATTAATAGAAATTATATAATAAATCAAATACCATTCTTATATTAACAAAAATACATTTAATAATAATAAACAAATAAATTATGCGGCGATATTTTAACCAACAATAATAAATTGCCGCGAATATTTAACCGGTTAAATAACCTGTAATTTTTTATTTTACATCATAATCCGCACACACTTTCATTCAAAAGAAACATTTTAGAACTCGCAAAGAAAACGCGTCAGCGATCGCCTAAAGGCGATACTTCTGCTCTCCAACGAACAATCCAGTTAGACGAATCTAAAACACTTTGTTAAATTGATGTACTTGCAGCGACATTTTTAACCAAGAGTGCAATAGCTCTAGTGCAGATGATCGTAACAATGATTGATCGATGTGTCGTCACCTGTGTCAGCAGGCGGTACATCTACTTTACAAGGAGATTAAACTCCCGCCAACAGTCTGCACACACAGGATTGTGCAGCGGCGCCCTTCTCCTAGAATCCGCCATTGTATTAACAGATTCCATTCACAAAGTTTGCTTTCCGCATAACTGGTCACGCGCTCCAGACCCCAGTTACCAACATCTTATTGTAATCAAATATACAAATTGTCAAAAACAATGTGCGTAATATAATAATAATATTGGCAGAAACGTATAATTCGCTTAATTTTCAACATTGGTCGTCGCGAATTATGTCGTTCACGTTTTATTGACAGCAAATTGTTAACTTTTAATTTTTTTTATAGATTCTAGGCTTGTAAATTTGTTAGACGGAATATGACTGACTTTCAAAAAGTTAGAGATATTCATTGTTACAACACTCGCCAAAAAAAATTCATTATATTTAGATAACTATCGCCTCTCTCTATATAATAGAGGACCATTATGTACTTGTGTCAAAATATATAACAAACTGCCGAATGAGATAAGAAATGTTAACAATTATGACAGGCTTAAGCGCTCTCTTTAACAACAAAATGCTTTTACAAAATTACGACTTTTTTATTTTTGATGTAAGTATTCTGGTTTATATGTAATAATTATCGAGATATTTTCATTTAAAATTCGTTATGAAGTCACACGATATTTTTACTGTATAAAATAGTGGTAGACTCGATCACGCGAGTGAGAGGGAAAGAGAGAAAAAGTGAATGTGAACTTGGCGCCGAGTATCTACCGCTACTCTAGATATGTATTGACGCATTCTACACTGTTCACAGTATTACAGAATAAAGAATCTATCTATCTAACAATGCGTTTAAGATCCGTTTCTCGACTTTATGTCATCCAACTTAATTAATAACAATAGGCGAATAAGGAATATATAGGACTTTAGGATAAGATAGGTTATTTTTGAACTAGGAGCTGGATAGGTAATCGGCCATAACCTCGAATAAGGAACCCATCTCAATATTTATCTGAAATTAATTGAGTGAAACCATGAAAAACCTCAACAAGATAGCCGGTGACAACGTTTTTCGGTGAGAGGCAGTAGGAAAAAGTCCTAGCCACACATCTGCCTCCGCCGGGATGCGAACACGGTACCCCCTGAATGCGAGTCTAGTGCTCTAATCACTACTCTAGCCCGCTCGGTATTTGCGTAATATATGTGGCTACAATTTCTCCCACTTTACCACTATGGAGAAAATAAACGCCTATGAACTCTTGATTACAAATCCACCTCACTTATTTTCTCGATGAGCTGTATCGACCCTTTCTGGAGTTTTCCGCGAGAAATCTCGAGAAATCGAAATCTAATAATTTTGAATAGTTCATACTGCATATTAAACACAAACGAATAATGTAAATCAACTTTTACGTTCTTATATCCTTCTTCTTATTTTTAAACAAGAACAATTCAGGAAATTTACTTTAAACATTGAGCATAACTGCCATATAATGTAGAAAAGGAGTCACACTTCTTTACCCATAGAAAGAGATCCATATAAATTTAAATCTGCTATTCAATTTGACAGATCAGTAAGCGTGACACACTTTTGAAAATGTTTGAAGTAAAACTTCTTTAGTCAAAATATGAGGGGTAACTCAGATCTTTTCTACCGAAAGTAACAGGTGCTCGCGGAAGTAACGTTCAATTTATGCATACCGGTAAGTTAGAAATTTTATAAAGTAACTGTTGAAGCTTTTAGTCAAAAGATGGATGCACAGTTGTAAAATTTGCAACTTACCGATATAAATTGTGCCAAGTATCACTTATTCGTTTTGTCACTTAATTAAGCAAATTATGATTTATTGTCGGTGTTGCATTAGATTATTAGTGTATTTGCCATAAGGCAACATACACTATTGGCGTTGGTCGGATGGCGGGACCTAGGGGTCGGACTAAAATTTCTCGACGTTTCATAACCTCCTAAACACTTTGGCACCATTTTTGAAAATGTTTATATATATATATATATATTTATATACGTATATATATATATGTGCGGGCAATAACTTTTGAAAGAGTTAATTGATTTTAATGAAATTTGGTCCACGTGTTGAAATCCATCACCGCAAGAAGCCTATTTAAAATGGGCGTAATCGGGGCATTTTAAGGGTAGTTTTTAGGGGTTGAAAAATATTTTTGGGCCTCAAAATACCGAAAAAATTCTCAGAATCGTTTCAAAATTGACATTTAAACCTTTAGCAGTAATTAAAAGGTGTCCCTAAAATTTAAATAAAATCGGCCCGACAGGACCGGACTTATAAATTTTATGAAAACACTAGTTTACAAATAGTGAATTATTTACTGAAAGTTGTATATAATTTGGTATAGAGGTTCGATTTATAATAATATTGCAATTAAGAAAAAAAATGTTATTTTAAGGGGTGTAAAATTTTTTATTTTGCCCAAAAACCAACTTAAGCTCGCAAAATAAAGCCACACTGCCTGTATAAGCAAATACACTATATTGTCGGCAGGGTTTTGGCACTGCGACCCGGGTTTTTAGAATATAAATTCATTTATAAACAGACCAAGGAATATCCTTTCAATAAAACAGTAATTAAAAGCTTTCAGCTGTAGCAACCAAATAAATGAATGGAATACCAATTCGTAAGTTGAAAATGAAAATACTTTCTAAGTATTATCTATAAATTGGCAAACTTATTTTCAATGTTCAACTATTAAGTAGATTCCTAGCAAACTGTCATTTATACCTATATTGGATAACAATTTCATTTCCAAGAAAGTAAGTGACAGTTTCTGCTCTGTTCTTAAACTTTAAACTTTCATCTAGATACTGATTTGAAATTTTAAATCTCTAGTTATAAAACTTTTAATAACAAAGACGTTTGCTTATGTAAATGGATTTTATATAAAAAAAAATCGCTATCTGTTAATGCTAATAATATCTCAACATTGAAAACGAGTTGATTAAATTACTAATTGAGAAAATGGGTGTGTTTTTAAATGTAGGTACTTATCATAATATTATGTATATGCTATTCACAATTTTAGTACACGCGAATTTTAGGTCCACCGTTCTTTAAGTTCAAAACTACTATGGAAACTATGTAAATAAACATATAAAATAAATTTGTTTTTAATATTGTGTCAGAAAATTGTAAAATCATAATATAAGTAAAACAATAACATTGTATAATAGATAACAAAATGTCTGGAAACACACATTATTTAAAATATATTATTATATTTTTGAAAAATCAGGCTTGAAGTAGTAAATTTGAACTGTCAATTTTTGACAAAATTTGTCACGCCCCTAATGAGATTGATTAATGTATCTATTCAAATAATAAATATATCAATTACATTTTGTACAGTTATTTCACTAAAATATTTGTAGTTGGTGGAAGTACGGGTGATAGTCGATGCTGTTACCTTTGCTTCCACCATCATATGAATATAGTTTTAATCCAGAAAAAGCACGTAGTAGTAGGCCGTGATGTTTGGCGCTCATGGCATTAATCACTTAAATCAGCTTCAAAAATGTATTGTGAAGGTGTTTTAAGTGCTAGACAATAAAAATCAACGGCATTATTTATTTAGACGGAGCTCATTTCAATGATTTAAATAAAAAAGTTCGTTCATAGCCTCATTGCATTAAGTTTTTCAGCTAAATTTACATACTTTTCTTCGGAAAAAATCACAGGTTACTGCCGTCAGACTGTTCGATTTTCACTGACCTCACAGTTTATATAACTAGGGCAATTTTTTAAGTCCCATCTCTGGGGCCACAATATTTGAAAAGCATAAATTACTAATTTGAAGACATAAATTTTAAAACAATGTAGTGAAGAATATAGATGTTCATGTCAGTTGTCAAACATTTTAGAGTCGATTATTTGACAAACCCACAAATATTGATCTTAATATTGAACTGTAATCGCAATTCAAACGTTTCAAAGTTTTGTTCGTGGGGCTCATTGTTTTCCATTACGCATAGAACTACCGATTCGCTGAAGACGGAAAGTTATTGAAAAAATATTTTGAACTACTGCAATAATTAATTTTAAAGAGCACACAGATCTCCCTAAAATATTAATTTTCAGAAGACAAAATTTAGTCGCCAGGTTAACTTTATTTCGTATTTTCATATCGAATATGTTTAAAACTAGTTTTATTAACAAAAGATTAAGTAAATTAAACTTTTATACGACAAACAATTCGCTATATTCGCTACAATATTGCCATGATATTTTTTTAGAACGCTTATAGATGAGAAAAAGTGGAAATGTCACTGCCGGGACTTGAATCTAAAACTCCCAATTAATCTCAGATAGTTAATAATTTCTCTTATATATAGCACAATGTACCGCTGAAATCCCCACATGCAGGAGCTAATATTTATAGTAACAATATCACAGATAAAATTTTCTTAATACATATTTTTAACTTTTATAGTAGATTTTAGTTATCTAACCAAATGATGTATTTTATTTAGATCAAGCAATTTACCACAGAAATAGTTATTCTTCATGCAATCCACTACATTAGGGAGTCATGAAGATTGTCCGCTTATCGTCAGCTTCCCAGGAGACCTAACGTTTGACGAAGGAGGCTTCGAGACGCAGCGATGGAGCTTCAGCCCCATGTCATAGAATTTCATGTTATATTTAGTAGCAAAAACGTCTTGTCTTTGGCAGAGTACTGTAGAAATGTAATTAATTTTACATTAAGCTTTAGGTTAAAGTGATCTCAAGGTTATCCGATGTCTCCATGTCTTCATTTTCTTTTTAATAACAAAGTTACAATCATACTTTCACTAGTTCATGAACTAGAACCTGAAAACTAGGGATTTGTAATAAATTATAAGACTTTATAGGTTGCATCTTATACGGAAATGACAGTGTTTAATACTGCTTAATATAACTCTATGCTGAAATTATTAAATATCGTTCTATCGACATATTGCTAATATTTAATTAAAAGACACGTTCCGACATCTTTTAACCCATTTTTTTATGTCTTACAGCAAACAAAACTCAAATTCATTAAATAATCTTAATACAGTGCACAAATAAATTGCTTTAGTTTCCTATAATATTATGAAACACCCATTGTTGAAGTTGCAATACAATATTACAAAAAATATTATTCAAACGATGTCACTGTTGGGACTCAAACCCGAATAATGCACTATCGCGCCGACTGAATTATCATTTATTGTACGGCGACACATCCAAACATTCAATCTTCCTCATATTAAAGCTTAATTGTGACTGTTTTCCACATCAAAGCTATTTTCTTAGGTAACGTTAGACATGAACCTTCACTACAATGAGAGTTATATATATATATATATATATATATATATATATATATATATATATATATATATATATATATATATATATATAAGTGTGTTGTTAACGTTAATAAAATACTCACTCATAAATGAATGTAAAAATAAGTTCGTTTTGTACTTCAAAATAGTTTAATATTTCAAATGGGATTCCCTTGATTCATGCGAAATGAAACACTCGACATGAATAGTAAATAGCCCACATAAAGTTTGTGAGTTGCGTCGTCGAGGGAGTTCAGTCAACGACGTACGAGTCACGTCTTCGACAGTCACAGAAATAGAAGACACACATTCAGAACAATTTGAAACTATGTACCCTTCACTAACTAGTCGCTAGACGAGTATAGTACGATCACTAGAAAAATGCGTCGAAGACGTATACAACAGAATAATAAAATATCAGAATTGCACAGTTTTTCAGATTAAACAAATATATAAATATCATGTGCCGAGGATTTTGTGCATAATTTTCATAGAGGCTAAACAACTCAAATCCTCGAAAACACGGCTCTCGAAAGAGATTCCCAACGGGGGCGATGGAGTCTTCCATGGGAGTGGTGGCGGATTTGGAGGCAAATAAGGAACATTGAGACAGTTGAGAGGGGCGGACGTAACGTACCTAACTATTTAGGAAATTAATATAATGAAAAACATTGAAAACGAGGATCTTTCTCATACAACATTTTTAACACATAAGAATCGTTCTTTGTTTTAAATACTGGATAACAACTGCTTGGATAGCTCCACCATTACATAACATAATATTATGTCATAATATACCGAGGATGTAGGCATTAGGCACGTATTGCACATCATGGTTTGTTGCAGTCGGAAAGATGCATTGAATATCGTTTAAGATAAGAGTATCCAGTTCAAAGCTAAGAATAAAGTCGTGGCGAATTAAAATGTCACTAAGAAAGGGATTTACTTTTTTATTATCATCTATATAGTAATCTTTCAATTAAGGCTTAATATTTTTAACACATCACAACGGCCTTAGCTATGAAGATATAAATGATATATTAAGCAATTGTTTTTTCTTAGTTTTAACAATTAGCCGATTCCACAAGGTGCAACGCGTCAATTCTGATCTAGATTAAATGTCTAAGGTATATTAATTGGATAAGGTTAATATCTTATTATTTTTAATCATATTTTTTTTAAATAAAAATGGTTACTGTGGGTCATACTTAGAAGATAGACAGGTGCTATCACGCACTTTTCTGTAGGCCTTATTAAGACCTACAATTACGTAGTACATTAATTTGATATCTCTTTTATGGCTTAGTCCGTATTAGCCATGCAGGCGTTCTAAAAGCGTCTTTTTACACCTTGATTACAAAACATCGAAATTTCTCTAATATCTTTAAATTTAGTATGAATGTATTACAGACATAAACCTTCAGGAAGAAATTCTCTACATGATCGTGAAAAATCCACCAAAATCCATTGCGTAGTTTAAACGAACTAAGCGAACAAACACACAGACGTGAATAGTGACTTTATTTTATACTATAAAACAACGAATAATTCATCTAATTACACCACGCAAAAGACAGAAATGACAAAATTTTTAACCTTCATATATTGATATATTAGTTCCTCGTGTTTTCGTTTTTCTTTTGTACGTCAAACGAAATCTATCCGACTTCCAAATTGTTGAGGAAATACACTCTCACAATACACGTGGTGCGAAAAATATAAGAGTGCCTTTTCATTCTGTAAACAAACAAACATATGGACCAAACTATTGGTCCCTAAAATTATATAATACCCTACCTCTGGAAACGCGTTCCCTTCCTGAAAAATATTTTAAAAAAGTTGTCAAAAAGCAACTAATGGAAATTTGTTTGTATAGTTTTAAGGATTTATTGTAAAAAACTCAAATGTATATGACGTTTTTGTCAACTTTCAGTTGTGACAAATAAATTTGTATTCTATTCTATTCTATTCTAATAAGTGGGTATGGCTTGAGCGGTTCATATAGTCGAAAGCAAATACACCAAAAAATTGGATGTTCTGTTTCGTTTCAATCTCTATGGTTAAAACTGCAAGCGAAAACAAGCTGTTATTCTTTACATAGTGCATAACAGTGTTAGTATGTATACGCACGTATCACATCTTCACTATTTTTGCATTTTCAGCATCTATAGCATTTCTACGAAATGGAACTGCACAAAGCTGTTGAAATGTGCACGTCTATGTCATGTTGCAACTAAAAAAACCGGGCAGGTGCGAATTAGACTCGCGCGCCAAAGGTACCGTACCATAAATAAATATGAACAAGACTGAAAGAGTCCTGTTTGAGATGAGATCGCAGAGCACTGCTAACGCAACATTTCTTGGTATAAAACTAGATCCATCTCTTAAATGGGATCAGCACATTAATACACTAAACAATAATCTCACCAGTGCCATATATGCAATAAGACGCATAAAAGAAACAGTTACCGATCAAGCAGCACTTATCGTTTACAATTCTATCTTTCATTCCTGTTAGAGATGGGAAAAACGGGTCTTTTTAGTGATCTGCATCTTTGCATCTGGATCCCATATGTGAGCCGGCTCACTGAACCGGTTCAAAAAGAGCCGAGTTCTGAATATGTTACTGCAGTCTGTCACTGAGTTACCTAGTTCAGTCAATCATATCACGATCTGTATAGAATCAAGAATGCATAGCCAAACATGTGATGTATGAGTCATTTGAGCTGACAGATGCATCAAAGCAAGAACTGATACGTAAGTGTAAAATGTGCTTCTGTGTGTTAAGTGTTTCACTGAGTTATGCGGATCCGTTAGTCCGTCGGCTCAAAAAAAAGTGAATCGGCTCTCACGGATCTTCTGTCGGAGTCGGCTCTATGAACCGGTTCAGATCTGAGTTACCCAACTCTAATTCCTGTATGACATACGGCGTCTTAATTTGGGGAAGCGCACCTTCTGCCGTAAGAATTTTCACTTTACAGAAGGCTGCGATTCGAGTATTGGCAGGAGTGGAAAGACATGACCACTGTCGACCTCTTTTTATAAAATATGGAATAATGACTCTTTCAGCCTTGTACATTTATCATTGCTTAGTTTATGTCAAAAAAGAACAAAATATGTTTGAAACAAATTCCGAGTTTCATAACTACGACACAAGACATAAAAACACCTTTACTTTGCCACTTCATAGATTAGCCACAGTTCAAAAAAATTACATATATTTGTCTCTAAAACTATATAACAAATTGCCTAATGAAATAAAAATGATGAAACAGGAAACTTTTAAAAAATCATTGAAGAACTTTCTATCAAATACCTGTTTTTATACCATAGAAGAATTTTTTAATCATAAATTTTAATATTAATTTGACGTCTCATATGTATATATGTACGTGTGAAAATTTTCTGGATTTCAACCGACCAATCGAAATGTTTCTCTTAAAGCAAAACGGTATATTTAATGAGAATTTTATATTATGTTTTTTGACGCTATTTATACCAAACTTGGTTCTTTAATAAAGATTATCTATCTATCTATTATTGTTCTTTGAATGAATGGCCACAAAAACTGCTAACAGCAAAAGCACAGCGATCATATAGACATGTAACTTCATTCAAATCTGAATAAAATTTGGTGTTGAACAACTCAACTTAAGATTAAAAATTCATTTTTTTCAGGTTCGGTTCTGTGAGACCTTACTTCGTGTCAATTTTCAAGATTCTAGGTCAACAGGAAGTAGCCTACAGGTTTTGATCACAGTCGCAGTTTTTACATAACAGGTTTTTTTAATATTTTTGTTGCATTGAGGTAGAATAGAACCATGCATTTATTATAGGACTATGGAATTGTAAACCTTCATATCTGACTTTAATTTCAACGTGATATATCTGGCCATTTCTGAGGAAAACGATCTTGAAGAAGGCGACATACAACCAGACAGCAAAATTATTATATAAAGGTTTTGTTCTATTCATTCTGAGGAATCCCAAAAACAGTGTTTATACTTTACACTGATTGTCAATATATGACCCTAATCTAAAAATCGAGAATAGAGTGTATTTTGTGGTGGTTTTTAATATTCATATAATAATACAAGTGAACTTATTCATAATGAGAAATATAATACATATATACACAACAAAAAAGGTTCAAAACTTCTTCTTACAAAAAATGGTTATGCTTATATTCTTGCAAAAACTATCTGTTAGAGAAATAGGAACGCAGTCTCTGTTCTTTTATTCAACAGGAAACACTACAAGTGAAAGATTTTCACCACTGTTTAACAGATTTCATTCGCCGCTTCTCTTGTGAAATATTACTTTCTATTACGTAGTGTATTATACACTATAAAACTTAAAAATAAATCGGCATAAAATGATGCATGATATATATTGTGGTAAAAAAGTGTATCATTTATTTTGTTTCATTTTACAATATAAAGCTAAAAACCATTTCTAAATTGACTTTGAATTTCCACCCTGCAGTTAGAGATGAGAGTGAGTAGTAAGCACGTGTGGACCAGTGGCGTATGCAAATATAAAAATGAGAATAAAGTATGCTATAAAAAGAATTGTACTTTAACCATTTTTATTTCCCAAAAGTAAACATTTTTTACTAAGTTTATAAAAATAATAGAGAATTTTTAAATGAATCAATGCACAATATTATTAACGAATTAGATTACTATCGTAATTAGGAAGTTAGTTTATGATACGAAACTGCTTAAAGTGAAAGGTGGTGGTCGGAATGAAAATCACATGTACACACTACTACTCTCAAATATACTTTGACAAAACACGATTCAATTGGTTCCTCTACCTCCATGCTCACGCCATACGTTTCCTGGCTCATAATGGGGAAAAGGCTAAACGTAAGTTGAGATTTTTGCTTTTTTAAAGTGTAACTTCTAACGTGGAAGGAAAGTTTGGTTGAGGAACAGTTAAAAAAAAGAAGCTTTACCGATGTTTCGCTTGTGGCCTACGTTTCGGAAAATATATTTACATCTTCAGGGAAATATATTTTCCGAAACGTAGGCCACAAGGGAAACATCGGTAAAGCTTCTTTTTTTTATTCAACTGTTCCTCAACCAAACTTTCCTTCCACGTTAAAAATATATATTGGAACAAAAAATATTAAAGACTATATGTAACTTCTAAGAAATATAAGATGTTATCACTAATTTTTGTAACACTCGACTGTATAATGCTCGACATTTCGCGCGTGCCTGGGCACCTCAGTATTGTTCCAATTTTAAAGACGTATTCACGCTTAAATATGAGACTGTTAACGGGCCGCCAGTGACTTATCACTGACACCGTTAGGGTTCTTTTTGGGATCTGTTAGATGACGGTGTGGGTAGGCCCAGGTATTGATGGTTAATTAAATTTAAAATATCTAATTACTAAATATTTATTAAACAACAAAAAAGTTACAAATAAGTGGATAATTGAGTAGAAAAATTAAAAATGAAATAAAAAAAACAGTAGTCAAATTGAATCAAGAACTCTTAAACATAACAATATTAATAGTTGTTAATCTTAACTTAAATAATATTCTTAGTTGTTTGACTTACCCTTTTGTTACTCGCAATATAACGACACACAACACTTTTGAGTAAAAATAAAATACTAATTTGAACTGTTTCTTCCCAAAGGTAACCCACGTATTTTAAGCCCTTTTTGTGTTGTACGCGACCCCCGTTATGTCCCCCGACTGACTTAATGAAATTCCCGACTGTGTGTGTGTCCCCTTTGTGATTTTTCGTATTTATATCTAGGTGTCCCTTCCTCTTTGCTCTAAATTTTGTGTAACGCGTGTGCGGGCGGCGTGATAATAATTTCAAAGAATTAGCACCATCAAAATTAATGTGTAGCAAAGTTTTGTAAATAATTAGTCGTTTATTTATTAGGCGTAATTTAAGTTTGGTGTTCGGCGGTGCAGCAATAGTTTGAAAAAATAAACTTTATGAAAGAGCGAAATCATTCTTCGTTTAGCTTTATTTGTGTTTGTCGCTTCCTATTTGATGTGGTCATATTGCGCATTAAGTTGACCTGCTTAACAATCCTTCCCCCTTAGAAAAAGTTGTTTGTGCAACAGAAAACAACCTTTTTTTTTAACCTCTTTATCTAGGTAAGTCCAATAAAACAAATGTTAATCATCGATACACTACAAATATCAAATAAAATTCTACAGAAATTAAAACTAAGAAAAGCCAAATCAAATTCTCTCTCTTTCCTTGTAAATATAAAGTATCATAAGAAATCAAGGAAAATAATAAAAATAAATGCCCAACAGCAATATTTAACATATGATTACACTAAAATAGAAACGAAAAAAAATACATATATATAATAATTTGCTTAAATCAAGCTCATCGTTCATGAGAATACGACCACCTTATATATATTATTAGCCCTTAATTAAAACAATAGTGAGTAGAAGAGTGAGACGATATTGTTTACACACATTATTATTATTATTTTATTTTGACGTTTACATCCCATCGTTCGTCTCATTCTCCTTTACATATTCTTCTGCTCTACTTCTAAAACATTACTTTAAGTGTTTATTATAAGTCATTTTACTTTTCACTATAGTGCCCATTTTTTTTTCACTTCCACTAATGATTATTTATTGTCATCTGATGGTATGGCTTTTAACTGTATAACCACATTGTTGTAAGGTCCTTCAGTCGCTGATGCAGTTGTCTGTTCCTCTCTCGGATTTTCGCTGGCTTCTCCCTCGGAAGTGTACGTTGTAGATTTATTCACTGTCGCGTTTGTCTTGTCTTCACCTTTTGGTTTTAACACGTGAAGTAGTACGTTTGTAATCGTTCCCCAAAATGATCCCAGAAGATGGATTCCAAATCCAAACATACGATAGAGCGACCAACCGTGTATTACTGTGTCGATAGAGAATTTCACGATTTTGATTCCTATCCATATCCCAATGAATCCGGAAGTAAGATTTCCCAGAAAATAAAACCATCCCCATATTTTTTTAGCGTAATTGGTAACAATACGATTCATGGTTTCTTCGGTGAACGCGTGATGCAAATTCAGCCCTTGTAAATTTGTAGACTTTCCCGTGATACTTCTAGCGATGGTATTTGTAATGGCTTGCCGTTCGGAAGGGAACATAATTTGTTCAGCTAGCTTAGCTAGCTCTGCCAAAGAATAGATTCCACTTATAGCAAGTTGTCCGGCATTTCTGTAGGACCAGTCAGGCGTTTTAGAAGGAGTTAACGTATTAGGATTGGTTGTTTCAAGAATGTCAGGATTCAATTGATACCAAGCCCCATATAGTTGGTATATTGGGGCGGTTAATGGATTACAGTCCACTTGAGTTCCGTGGGATTGCAGGATACGACTGCGAGGAGTTACAAAAACGGATTTGTTTAGGTAAGTGACAGGTAATTCGTTATAGCACTCGACAGTTTTACGTACTTGTACGTCCACAGGTACACATTGTATGATGTGCACGACTTCTCCCATTGACACTGCTGTGAACCCTGGTCCCTGTTTGAAATTATAGGCGAATTGTTCAGGAGCTATAATGGCCAAATTTAATAAATTTCTTAACACTTGGCGCTCCAGTTCGCACCTTTGATTTTGAACGGCTATATATAATGATGTCATCTCTCGAGAAACATGCTTCTTTGTACGAGTTGAATATATTCTTCAGTTTCGCGTAACGTTTTTATATTTTGTTTACATTCTTCAATTTCTAACAACGAGACGGTCGTTATGTTAGGTCGCCCTTGATTACAATCAAACGCAACTAATGCCGTGGTTACATACAGCTTTACCAAAACCATCAGAACACACAGTAAAACTTTTAATTTACACATTTTCGGAATTACTTAATTGTTCGGTCCCTGTATAATTTAATTGCGTGTATTTCAGTTATACTTGTTTATTTATTAACTACTAACACGGTGAACTTAAATCACTATGTTGATTAGGTCATATGTTAAAATTAGTAACAATGTTTACTTTACTGGTTTGTTTAGATTTTATGTTACTGCAATATTTATCATTCTCAAGTGGCTATATTCTCATTTAACGATCGGAGCGTATGCCCATTAACATAATAAAAGAAGAAAATAAATTCTGAAAAAAAAATAGATTAAACGCCTTGACTCTCGTGTACTTGACTTGTGTACTTTAGCTGCTGCTGGAATTGACACAGCGGCATCCCTGTATCCCTTGTTACAGTGATTGTTGTCCGTCCTGTAGGCTCTACAACATTATCAGTTTAGTACAAACATTTTTCTTTCTTATTATTTTAAATTAATAAAATGTATGCGTCCCCCTTATTCTTGTGTTTTTTTTTATGTATATAACGCCCTAACTCTTTACGCAAACTTACTGACAACATGCAGGCTTAAATAGCATTCCGTTATTTTACTTATATCCCTTTTTTAAGAATATATCATAATATTCATTGATTAAATTCATTAATAATTTCCCTGTTTCCCTATTTAGATGGTCTATCTTTATATACTCCCGTAGATCCTTTCTACTTTGTTCTTCGTAGTTTTTCCCATTATGTTTCCCATTTGGCAATGTGTTTGTTAAACACACCTGTTTATTTTCACCCATTACGTCTTGATTATTAAAGACCTCAGCGTACCCTACGATAGTTTTTGCATTTATCTTCAATGGTGTTTCTGTTACGTTGATCAGACGTACGTTCACCAAATTGTCGCCGTGCACCTTAGTTAAAACACGAGCCGACATAACCCCTCGAACAAGGATCGTCTCCGGTTCAATTATTACGGTTTTGTTAAGTTGCCCATTTCTCAGATTTGCGGAACAGACGCACTCATGTCTTGCAGGAATTATAACTTCCTCCCTTAACGTAACAGGTAGACAGCCATCCACCCGCTCGTTCTTGTGCTTCAACTGTGGCTGCAGTGAAGACAACGAAGTACTCCTACTAATGACACGCTGATTCGCATCCGAAACGAGAGGTAAACTCACCGCATTTAATTTCCCGAATTTTTTATCGACCCTAGTTGATTTCATATTTCCCTTTGTTTGTTTATTTATAGTTTTATAACTATCGTCCCCATAACTTAGTTTCGAAATTGTAGTCCCTTTCTTAATACTTTTTGTATCTCTGTAATTATTTTCCCGTTTATGAATATTTCCCATTATATTGTTTTCCCGTTGATAGATATCTCCCGTTATATCATTATTAATTTCGGTTAATTCCGCTTCAGTAACCAAATGTACTGGTAATCCCTGGATTTTTACAATATTTATATTATAGTCTATAACGACTTTATATTGTTGCAAAAAATCACGCCCCAAAAGACCATCAACCCGCAGTGGCAAATCACTGCAAATAATAAAGTTAATAAGGAAATTACGATTTTCTACATTTACCCGTAATTGTGTAGCCCCTTTATTATAAATTTCATGTCCCGTTACACTAACTAAAGCCTGTTGATCTTCTGTCCTATAATATTTAATTCCCCGTATGGCTGAATCTTTAATAATAGAAACTGCCGATCCCGTATCTATCATAAAATATAGAGTTTTTTGTCCCGCCCGTGCACTCAAGATATAAGGCACACCCCCAGCGGCTTTGTTAGTTACTGACGTTACTACATTTAATTTTGACTTCCCCCGAAGCGAGGCGTTGTCTTCGAGGTGCTTTTCCCCGATAATTTACATTTTAGTACTTTTAATTATGAGTTGATTATTTGAAATACCGTCTAACTCTGCACGCTGTTCTATTCTTTCAAAATATTCCTTAACATTCTCTTTACCAGCAAATGTATCTATAGAATTTGCAAATGTACCCAAGCCTGCTCGTGGATATTCTACTGTAAGTACAGTAGGATTAGCAGCGCTTGAGGATGGGACGCTATGATTGTCGTTATCAGTCATTTTGTTACTTCTTGAAAATAATAAAGATCACTCAACGACCGGAATATTGTTAATAATATATGGTTAGTACTCGATAGACAATTAAATCTCTTCTCAAAAAAAAAAAATTGTTCCCGCTAATATCACTAATATTAACCTCCCCGCGACTTATTTACTAGTGCTGTGCTTATCTCGACTACACTCCCAACGATATTAGCTGACTTACACGTTACGATTTGTAACGCTCATCCAACCATTCGCAGACAGTGCATCCGCTTAGTTACTCCAGAAGCAATGAACTGATCCTTCGGCTCAAGGATCCAATTACTTAAAAGCCTTACAAGCCCAATGCTTCTGTTCACCTCATAAAAACACAACACCAATCCCAAAAACCAAAATCAAAACCAAAGCCGTAACCCACCACAGTCAAAATTGTAATTTTTTTCAAATTCAGATCCCACCACTGCTGCCACCAAATGTTAACGGGCCGCCAGTGACTTATCACTGACACCGTTAGGGTTCTTTTTGGGATCTGTTAGATGACGGTGTGGGTAGGCCCAGGTATTGATGGTTAATTAAATTTAAAATATCTAATTACTAAATATTTATTAAACAACAAAAAAGTTACAAATAAGTGGATAATTGAGTAGAAAAATTAAAAATGAAATAAAAAAAACAGTAGTCAAATTGAATCAAGAACTCTTAAACATAACAATATTAATAGTTGTTAATCTTAACTTAAATAATATTCTTAGTTGTTTGACTTACCCTTTTGTTACTCGCAATATAACGACACACAACACTTTTGAGTAAAAATAAAATACTAATTTGAACTGTTTCTTCCCAAAGGTAACCCACGTATTTTAAGCCCTTTTTGTGTTGTACGCGACCCCCGTTATGTCCCCCGACTGACTTAATGAAATTCCCGACTGTGTGTGTGTCCCCTTTGTGATTTTTCGTATTTATATCTAGGTGTCCCTTCCTCTTTGCTCTAAATTTTGTGTAACGCGTGTGCGGGCGGCGTGATAATAATTTCAAAGAATTAGCACCATCAAAATTAATGTGTAGCAAAGTTTTGTAAATAATTAGTCGTTTATTTATTAGGCGTAATTTAAGTTTGGTGTTCGGCGGTGCAGCAATAGTTTGAAAAAATAAACTTTATGAAAGAGCGAAATCATTCTTCGTTTAGCTTTATTTGTGTTTGTCGCTTCCTATTTGATGTGGTCATATTGCGCATTAAGTTGACCTGCTTAACAAGACGATCTGTGTTTTACATTGTAAATAAATATGCGTGGTTGGTATTTTAGTGTAGGGCAGATAAATTTACACTGAAAACTACGTTATGATTAACAAAAGTACTAATTTATGATAGCAAGTATCATATTCAGACATCTCACGTGATCTACACTACACCACGTTTCCCCGCTCAAGAATCGGCTCTGCTAGTGTTTACACTTTTAGTCCGACACTAACGTGTTAAACAGGTCAGTGTGTCTTACACGTTTGTACAACAAACGCACTAGTGTCAAAAGTGTTGACACTTTTTACACTGAAGTACGATACCAAACACACCTAGTGTTTAGCTGATACCAATCACAAAGTTTTAAAATACGATTCATCTGAACCCTTGTTCCCGATATAGTGCGAGAGCTGTTACACATTTTTGGGTAGGTATTTGAGGCACTGTGAAAATTTTGTACAACACCTCTTTAGTAATATCCGAATACAAAAACACAGACCTGGCTGAAGGGTAGCGGGATTTAACCGACCCTCAAATTTTTTTGAATTTATCTATTTTTAGTTACCAATATTATTCTGTTTAAATTGCCACGTGCCTCAAATATATTTTTTTATTTTTCAAAAATATAATTTTGCAAGCACCTGGCTAAGTTTTAGATCCGATTATGAAATCTTACTGTTTTATTTTTTAACTCTTCTTAAATATAAAATTTCAACATATTAGAATTTCAAAATGTCTCAAGGGCTTTTTATGCGAAAAAAGCTTCGCTAATTGAAAGATTTGAGGGTCGGTTAAGCCCCGCTATCCTTCAACCAGGTCTGTGTTTTTGTATTCGGATACTACTAAAGAGGTATTGTACAAATTTTCACAGTGCGTCAAATACCTACCCAAAAGTATCTAAGAGCTCTCCTACTAATATGTTTGTACGGGTACACAATACGAAGTGCTGTAATAATGTCATTTAGGTAAGTAAACCACAAACGTAATATCGATTCATGGTCGTTTCGAATGCGAGGATGCTGGCCGTGCGAACGGACACAAAACACAAACATCTCCGACTCACTCATAAAACCAACATTTTATTCACTTGACTGTTGTTCTAAGACCTTACGAAAATCAGGTATGGAAAACATTTTATACTCAGAACTGTCAGCATATAAGTATTAAATAATGACAATATTAACTTGGGTAGTTCCTATATAACTTCTTGGTTTCCGGGCTTGTACGCCGTGGTCCATTGGTATTTCTACCTAACGTTTCGTCTACAACTGCGGTAGACATTATCAAAGGCGATGTGGTAGCGGGCGAAAGTGAGCAGCCGAGAAGGACACTTCGCCCGCTACCACATCACCTTTGATAATGTCTACCGCAGTTGTAGACGAAACGTCAGCTAGAAATACCAATGGACCACGGCGTACAAGCCCGGAAACCATGAAGTTTTGCAACAACGCCAGTCGTGAAAGCCTACACAATTGGATAGTTCCTATATAGTTTCAAGATCTACGTCCTCTATCGGACACGTCTCCTATTCTTCTCTAGAAAACTCAAAAGCTCTACGAAGACGAGCTGTGGCATCATAAAATTTCCAGATTATTTGTACAGTAAGACCTCGCTTAACATTGTTTTAGTCTTACGCGCTTTCTAAAAAAAAAGTTTAGCCACTATAACGAAATATATGGATCAGTTTATACAAAATTATTCAAATGTTGATGCAAGTTCAGAGGCAACACGAAGTGTCATTGATGCAATATCTTGCTGTCGACAACAGTTTGCTGAACGAAACAGAAAAAGGCAGTCGACATTAGAGGACTTCTTCACACAAAACAAAATATGTCCAATGAGGAACCTTCCTCATCACAAACATAACTTCTTACTCGAATTTTTATTAGATTTTTTTTAATGTTTTATGAACAAAAAGTTATTAACAATAAATAAATCTATATAATTAATGTAATAAAACAGTTTTTAACAATAAATGTTACAAAATTGAAGAAAAAAACTAACAAATTTTCTTCTTCTCGGTTCTGTTTCACTTATGCCAATTATCTACGTATTGAGATGACCTCGTTTAGCGCTGCGTCCTATATCGCAAGAATTTTTTGGAACGTATCTCCCGCGTTAAGCAGAGTCTTACTGTACTTGGTAAATCCTATGTCCTATGTCATTCCTTGCCCGATTTATGTTAGAGTAAGTTAGCTCTACCCTGGCAACTAGTTACAATTAGTAAATGTTACACTTGCCTGAGAGAAAGAAAAAGCTTCACAAAAGCGAGTAAAATTACAATAAAACCGTTCGCGTTTCTTAAGAAAGGTGAAACTCCCGTGGTAACGGGGACAGCCGTAAAACTCGATACGTTTGTAAATGCGGAGGAATGGCGTACACGCCGCCATGATCACTTTACCAGTGTCACCCAAAACATTCCTCACTTCTCTGTACGTGATGTTTTTACTTGCGAGAGTCTGTGCTATGGCAAAAAACGGTATTAAAGTCCTTAATTCCAATATTATTGTTTATTTATTTATAACAAATATATATATTTATAACATATATATATATATATATATATATATATATATATATATATATATATATATATATATGAGCCTCACCCTCATAAGCATACATAAGAAGTTTAACTTCTTTAGTTTATAATATTATAATTACGGTGAAATTATTACACATTTTAAGAGGGCACTTTGATGTTTACATCATGTGAAAATTCTTACATGGACAGATCATTACATTCATACCATAGTTTTATTTACATACTATAATCTACAAAAAAACATTTTTAATATGAACTATCTGTAGTATATCAACATCATAACCTCACATTATGTGACGTTTCAGCATAATATACTTGTATTTAAAAAATGTTTAATCCGAAAAACGTTCTGATTTTTGATAATAGAGAATATGATATTTAATATTTTCCTTTCTGAATTTACATGAAATATATACTATGAGTTTCTACCGTTTGTACGTCAAATTACAGAAATTATTTTGCACTTCAATTGTTCGTAATTTTAAACGTCAGATTCAAGCCATTCATCCTTGTCTTCTTCTGCGAATCAAAATGCAACACATTATAAACTTCTGTCCTTGTCAGTTTCATGTTATTTAGGGGACAAACTAACTTCCCCTTTATTTGTTTCATTCTACTTTCCCTCGATTTCTTACATTTTTTAAACAGATACGTCACTAAAGAAGTCAAACTTTAAAAATGTAACGTATAAATTTGCAGAAATATTACTTAAAAATTGTCGAAACAACTGTCAACTTACTTGTCAATCACATTTGAACTATATCTGTCTATGCCAAATATATTATACGCAATATGCTGCTGTAGTCAAATTACGTCCAATATTTAATTATTATTTTCTTAAACATTAAAATATTAAATTTTGATTTATAGAACATAATAATAATTTATAGTCATAAAACAGTTTCTTATCACAAAAAATTACAGAGGTAATTACTACTAATACGATGATAGGTAAATAACTTTATAATTTTAAATTGAACATCACTGGTTTTCACTGTAACAAGCGGGGTGCTTGACTAGCACAATGTGGGCAGCGGCCTAGATATCTATACGTTGCTGACAGACTACACAATAAAATCAAATGGGCCGAAACTGTGATCAACTCTCATGGTCACGAGCCATTAAATTTTGAGTTCTGATGCTACTCGTCTTTTTAGCGACATTCATTCAACGTCCTTAGAAATAGTTCAACTGTTAGCCAGTGCGTAAACAACTGCGTCAGAGACCAGTGGTCCTGCTGTGGAAGCTATAATGGCGACAGCAAAGACTAACAATTTCTATAAGACGCGACCACAGACATAGGAATATAGAGACAGAGCATGTACTTAGGTTTTAGACCGGTGGGGAGGATATAAAACCGATTAAGGGAGGCGACGAGATGGCTGGTGTTCGCTTGTCATTGGCCGACACACTGCGCATGTCTAGTTGCATGAAATTTATGTTGGTAGTACGGTGTAAAAAGAAAATTTCTTTTGTATGCAGCATAATGCGGTGGCCAATCAGAAATCGACACCATTCTTACTTTGTACCCGTCCCTCAATAAATTCCCCTTCACAGCTGTATACTCTATCTCTATGATCACTAAATCCATGGACGCAACACACAGTCGATAGGTAGCTACTTTTACGTTTGATACTGCATAAAAGATCGTGCACACTATCTGCACGGGCCAACATGAACATGCAGCTTGCACGATTTCGCACACTATGCCTGCAGGGACCAGCAACGTTTAGTGCAGGTTCCATTTTGCAGTTTTCGAGTAGTGAATTTGCAACATGGACGTTTGTAGTTCAGTGGAAGAAATTGTTTTTTGATGAAGAGAAGGAAGAGGAAAAAAGAAGGCTTTAAGTTCAACCTATCAATGAAAAGAGGAAGCAATATGGTGAATTTCTGTATATTTATTTCCTGAATAATTTATGAAGAGATCTTAACAAAAAATCGTTCAATATTTTTGAATATCACAACACAAATTCTATGAGCTCTTGAATATCATTTCTCCTCACCTACAGCACCAAAACACAAACACAGAAATTGCTGGTCAAAATTATACCTCGACCGCCACGATTTGCTCTGGCGGTCGTTGCTAGCTGCAGATGCGAGTCTAATGTGCGTTATTCCGTTAAATAACATTGTTACCTTCAGGTTCGTGCAGGAATACTAGTATTTTACATTGTAAAGTTTAGTGTATCAAAATTGCATGACATATTTCGTAAATTACAAACAGACGTTTTATTTTTTTATACATACTTAAATAAACAACAAAACACGTATCAGTAGAATACATAGCAATAAAAACTTTATGTATTACCTAATTAAAGATACCATTTCTCAAAATCCCTGATTCTTTACGTTAAATTTTAGAGAGGTACATGTTTATACCTCTTAAGAAAAATTACTTAGTCTCTGGTAATAGTGCAAGGTCAACACACCATTGCTATCCGGCCTAAAGCTACATTATTGCTCCCATAAATAGTGAGAATGTATCGTCTGTCCATTTACCAGTTTTTTTTTTTTTTTTTTTTTATTTCTTAAATCAGTAGTTTTGAACAGGTACACTGCTGACAAAGATTTGCTTCAAAAATCAGTATATATAAATATTTTTCTTGAAATTTCTGAACCTAAAACAAAACAATATGAAGAGTGACCATTCTTAAGAAAATATGTTTAACTGTAAATTCGTCAGATTAAATACGTTTACAGCAACGATCAAAAATCTAGAACTGCAAAACAAAAATTGGGTTCCAGAAAGTATTATCTAGAAGTTTAATTTGACAATGAGCTTATATTTGTGATCAAATAATTATAGGTTTTATGCATTTAGGAGCAGTCTAATGTCGTTGTGAAACTCTCTGCCATGTAGAACATTAGATTGTACTCATACAAAAAAATGATGGAGCTACATAAATAAGATAACGTTGGATCAATATGCGTAGAAAATTGTTGTTTCGAAGTGTAAATTGAACAAAAAAGCATGTTAAATATATGTATAAGTAGACACTTTGAAAAAAAATATCGTTTCAATCGATAAATAAATTATTTTTCGAACAGAATCGATTTAAATACTACAATGCTTTCCTTATGAAGAAATCTAAGGTTTTAATCAAATCAGATTTTCTGACAGTGCTTTTGCAGCCTAACAAAACCGGCACTTCATTTAACCATATCTACTTTTTGTCTAAACATTGATTCCTTCTATGTTATTATAGAATAGAATATCTTTATTCACAGAGCTAATGTTACAAGTAGACGTGATTGTCAATTAAAATTACAAATAAATATATTTAAATTTAATTTAATTTGCTGCACAATATCTCATGTAATTCGTTAATGTATTTTTTATGCTAATGGCTTTGTACCGAAGCATTTATAACATTATAAAAAAAAGAGTAGCTATTGTATAACTTTATTTTACAAACACTTCGATAGCTTAAAACAGTTGACATTCGTTCGTACAGCGAAGAAAAACTTCCGTGTAAACATCTTATAATAATAATTTTAAAGATTATGTTTAAGTGGAACTTTTGATATAAAAACGGTGCCATCAGTAAGTAGAAGTTGTGTATCTCTTATTTTGCTCCGTTTCCTGTTATCAGGGCTTTGCATGAGTCGAAACGAACAGAGATTTTTGAAAAAACCGGGTGCGTATAAATTTCCCGCGTCTTTAGTGAAACTTTATAGGTAAACATCGACTTGCGTTACTGGACATGCTTTCGCCATATATCATAGTTACACACTGAGTGAAGAAGATAGATTATGCGCGTAGCCTAAATTGTTTCTATACTAGTATGAAAAAGAAAAAGATTGACCACATATTCAATCTTAATGGATAATACTTTTTACATCACTAAGGCATGTCCAGCAACTAAAAATCTTTGTGTAAACACCTATTCAACACTAAACAGTTCTTCACCTAATAAATAGTGTTGGTCTGATCTTAGGTAATGTATATAGCTAACTTTATCTAATTATCACAGATGGCAATACTCCTGGCGTTATGATCTTAGGTAATTAGTGTATTTACCATATGGCAACATACACTATTGGCGTCGGTCGGATGGCGGGACCTAGGGGTCGGACCAAAATTTCTCGACGTTTCATAACCTCCTAAACACTTTGGCACCATTTTTAAAAATGTTTATATATATATGTATATATATATATATATTTATATATATATATATATATATATATATATGTGTGCGCGCTATAACTATCGAAAGAGTTAATTGATTTTTACGAAATTTTGCCCACATGTTGGAATCCACTACCGCAAGAACCCTATTTAAAATGGGCCCAATCGGGCCATTTTAAGGGTAGTTTTTAGGGGTTGAAAAAAGTTTTTGGGCCCAAAAATACCTAAAAAATTCTCAGAATCGTTTCAAAATTGAAATTTAACCCTTTAATAGCAATTAAAAAGTGTTCCTAAAATTTCAATAAAATCGGCCCGACAGGACCGGATTTAAAAATTTTCTGAAAACACTAGTTTGCAGATAGTGAGTTATTTCCTGAAAGGTGTTTTTAATTTTGGTGTAGACGTTTGATCGACAATAATGATGTAGTTAAAAAAAATGTAATTTAAAGGGGTGTATTAAGGAGTAAATTTTTTTATTTTGCCCAATAATCACCTTAAGTTCACATAATAAAGCCACAAGGCCTGATGTATTAGCAAATACACTATATTGTCGGCAGGGTTTTGGCACTGCGACCCGGGTTTTTTCTTTATATAATTAATTTCATACTAATAACAAAATTATCACAGCTGACAACAAAACTTCATTTTATATCCGAATTTTTATAAAATGAATTTATTGCTGATATTTTTTTGAAAGCGTCGACAAAAATGACAAATATTATTGATATCGTATAAACAAATGTTTAGTATTTAAGCGAATGTTATTCAGTATTGTTCAATGAATTGTGTAACGGTTTATGTTATGTAAGCTGCGTACATTGATATTGCAAAGATTGTAAGCGGATGCAGTAGCGTTCTGTGTTGAGACAGGATGGAGTTCAGATTGATTGTATTGCTGAACTGAATATACTTTATTTATTGATTTCATCATTTTATTTTCTACAATCGCCTCGAGAATATCTCAATGTCGTACAAAACGAAACCGATAATAATATATCGATCTCGATGAGAAAACGCCATCAATAAATCAAGCTCGTTGAAAACCAAACCGAGAAGTCCTCGAGTACGCGGTGCAAAGCCCTGCCGGCTAAAGAATTTCTGACCAGCGCAGATATTTTATATGACTGTAAGCTTTACAAATCTAATTCTAGAAATGGTGTTGGTAGGTGAAAAGTTTTGCGTGTTAAATTCAGAGTTTGCGAAACATGCAACTTATATTGTTGACATTAATCTGACACGAAATTATGATGATTGTTGTTTTGAACAAATCATACAATGCTGTCGCTGAATTATAAAGACCAATTTACACGAGTCAGTTTCGGTTTCTAATTTGGAGCCGACACATAGACATTATAACTATCCCAAATTTTCAGTCGATGGCATATACATTATGCAATTTTGAGAAAATCGACTGTGGATTTCGTTTCTTAGAAGTTTTTAAATTCTAATCAACCTCACTTGTTTGTTTGCCGGTTAGTTTAGATAAAATTTTGCAAATCAATTTGAAATGTTGTGCACTTTTGTATTCCAGATAACAATACATGAATCAATCGTTATTACATTCAAATTTTCAATTTATCAATTAATTTTTAATCGTATCAACCAACGGTATGGTGGAAGTAACGGGCCATGGTGGGAGAGAAGTTTTACTTGAAAGCAAAATGCGATTTTCTTTAAGGGGGTATTCTTATGTGAACGCATAAATTTTACTTCTTTTTAGGGAATTTTTTTCTAGACGACAATAACATTCGATAATTTTAATTTTTTTATGTTTTTGTTTGTATCTTAAACTGTATAAAAAAAATTTTATTCTCTTATTTTACATTTTTAGTGTATTTGCCATATGGCAACATACACTATTGGCGTCGGTCGGATGGCGGGACCTAGGGGTCGGACCAAAATTTCTCGACGTTTCATAACCTCCTAAACACTTTGGCACCATTTTTAAAAATGTTTATATATATATGTATATATATATATATATATATATATATATATATATATATATATATATATATATATATATATATATATATATATTATATACGTATATATATATATATATATATATATATATATATGTGTACGCGCGATAACTTTCGAAAGAGTTAATTGATTTCAACGAAATTTGGGCACCGTGTTGAAACCCATCACCGCAAGAAGCCTATTTAAAATGGGCCTAATCGGGCTATTTTAAGGGTAGTTTTTAGGGGTTGAAAACTGTTTTTAGGCCCCAAAATACCGAAAAAATTCTCCGAATCGTTTCAAAATTGAAATTTAACCCTCTGGTAGTGATTAAAAAGTGTCCCCACAGTTTTAATAAAATCGACCCGACAGGACCGGATTTACAAATTTTATGAAAACACTAGTTTGCAGATAGTGACTTATTTATTGAAGGGTGTATTTAATTCGGTGTAGACGTTAGATTGATAATAATATTACAATTAAGAAAAAAATGTTATTTTAAGGGGTGTATTAAGGGGTTAAATTTTTTATTTTGCCCAAAAACAAACTTAATTTCACATAATAAAAGTATAAAACCACACGGCCCTATACAAGCAAATACACTATATTGTCGGCAGGGTTTTGGCACTGCGACCCGGGTTTTTTATATATTTTTTTTTTAATTAAATTAGACACTAAAAAAAAGCAGGTCACCAGTCCTGGTAATAGCGGCTGTTCATGTTGTCTGAAATAAAAAAATCGAATGGTTCATTGTTCAGTAGGGATGTCGCTATCGTCCCTACTAAAATTAATCAATTTCATTAAAAAAAATGGCGGACTGTAGAAAAAAAGTTTGTGTTTTTTGTTAATTTTTTTGTTAAAAATCGTTTAAAAAAAATAATAAAATATTTTCGAAAATAAGCAATTTTAGTACGGACGATAACCATTAATGAGTAGAAGAGCATATATAAATTTCAAAGCAATCGGTTGAATACTTTTTTTTTAGGACCATGACAGTTTTAAAAAATAATGTTTCCAGAAAAATGCGTTTAAAGTTTCAAGAGCCAACAAGTCGCTTACGGCGCGTCGGTCACTATATGAGTTGTAATTTATTTAAAACTAGGAATTTCGGTCTCTATTTTTCACAGCATATTCTCGATAGGTTTTACTATTGAAATATGAAAAAAAATTCGATATTTCGAAGTGGTCACATAAGAATATCCCCTTAATCTTCTATATTCTCTGTTGTCGTCTAATGTAGCAAACATGATTCTTGACTATAATTAAGAAGTAGGATATAAGAACGTTTATTAGTGTATTTGCCATATGGCAACATACACTATTGGGGTCGGTCGGATGGCGGGACCTAGGGGTCGGACCAAATTTTCTCGCCGTTTCATAAGCTCCTAAACACTTTGGCACCATTTTTAAAAAAGTTTATATATATATATGTATATATATATGTATATATATATTATATATATATATATATATATATATATATATATATATATATATATATATATATGTATATATATATATATATATATATACGTATATATATATATGTGTGCGGGCAATAACTTTCGAAAGAGTTAATTGATTTTAACGAAATTTGGCCCACGTGTAGAAATCCATCACCGCAAGAAGCCTATTTAAAATGGGCGTAATCGGGCCATTTTAAGGGTAGTTTTTAGGGGTTGAAAAATGTTTTTGGGCCCCAAAATACCAAAAAAATTCTCAGAATCGTTTCAAAATTGATATTTAACCCTTTAATAGTAATTAAAAAGTGTTCCTAAAATTTTAATAAAATCGGGCCGACAGGACCGGACTTACAAATTTTATGAAAATACTAGTTTACAGATAGTGAATTATTTTCTGAAAGTTGTATATAATTTGGTATAGAGGTTCGATTGATAATAATATTGCAACTGAGAAAAAAATGTTCTTTTAAGGGGTGTATTAAGGAGCCAAATTTTTATTTTGCCCAAAAAACCAACTTAAGTTCGCATAACAAAGCCACACTGCCTATATTAGCAAATACACTATATTGTCGGCAGGGTTTTGGCACTGCGACCCGGGTTTTTTATAATATGCCGTATTCATAATTGTCAAATTATGATACGTAGGACAACCCTATTATAATAATAGTTTTGTGACACTCTGTATAATAGCAATGTTTGAAGGTTTATTTCTATGGATAAAATTAATGTCTTATCGTGTTTCATATCTCGCACACAATCCATCACTTTCAGCTATTTACACTGATAAGGGATGTGCATAATGTATAATACGCGCCAAGGATCTAAAAGGTTCTGAAATTAGTCACTAACAGCGTCGCAAATGCATATTTTAGAGCCGTCCTGATTGTTTTGTGGGAAAGGAAGTCTCCCACCACCTCCCAGTTACCGACACAGAACGTGCGTTCGTCTGTGATTGGTTATCGCTGGTTGTCTTGTCACTTGTCGCTTTCCTGCTATATAAAGTACAGTCCAGTACCCTATTGTTAAGTTTTTTCTTTGATTGTTAATTGATCAAGATGCCTAATACAGTTTTGCATAGGCAAGCACGAAAAATAATTTTTATGAAGACTTTATGCAAGGAATAAGACTTTTAGATTAAAGAAAAATTAAAAATAATAATATAGCACGAGTTTGTAGTTTTTCAACCGACTGTGCCTATGCAAGCCTCCATTTGCATCTAACTCTGAGCCTTTTAAATCCATGGCGCGAGCTGTAAGTTCATATTTTACATTTGAATTTTGAAACATTAATGTGATAGAAGACCGAAAAGTTCGCGATTGCGACGAGTGTGAAATTTACCGCCTTAGCAAAGCGAGAGTGACCATCACACAAATCGCATTCGTCAAGTTTTTAAGCGAAAATTCTTATGCAATAGCTCATCGATTTGGCAGGTAAAATGATTGAAATGAAAAACACTGGCGCAAATTAGTAACGAAGAAGGTATGGAAACGCAATACTTTAGTGTCAAAAATCTTATTTCTCTCTATAAAAAGTAAAGTAAAAGTATATCAATTAGATTTTCAATTTATTATAAATTAAAAAGATATATTAGTACTAGACCCAAATATGCATGAATGCTAGTGGCTTAAAAAATATTCGCTGTCTGCAACTTTAACTCATCCATTGATCACCAAAGAAACAAAATATAGAGCCGTGTATTCAATCTTGAGATGTTGAAATTACAAACATAATATATCGACAAATTATTGTTATTGCCTTGTTTTTTCTCTAAAAATACAACAGTGATACTAATCTTTGCAACTATAAAACTGCGAGAACCGGTAAAGCATCTAAGATAAGAGTAAACTCATTCAACTCGTTGTTTTGACATCGTGCATGCATATATAGATTACGAAACCTACCAAAAATGTTTAATATAGTATTCTCGAACTAAATTTGTTCTACAATAAAAAAACAAACGAAGAACGCAAGCTGGCGACAAAACAATCATAAGATACGTCGAGACAAAACGTTTCTTGGGCAGGCGAAGATACCATAAATCCTATAAATGTCAAAATTTTAATTAAAAACTGAAGTACATAAGTATATTTTCGACGAAGACGAACCAGACAGCTTTTGTAGAACTTTAGACCAAAATTTCTCCCCTACATTGTTTCGATACAACTATTAAACTACCTACACATCCTAAAACATTTTCACACTACCCCCCATAAACCAGCTGCTTTTCATGCTTTTACAGGCATATAAAATAGCCCATTATGCCTTAGTGAGCTAAAATAAAAAAAACTCCAGCCAATTGAGCGACAGAACCATTTCAACTTCATAAATATTGACATTTAAAATATTATAATAAAATAAAATTTCTCTTAAAGCGCGCGGTGACGCAGGTAACAACTAGTAATAAATATTATGAAAGCTACTCATTTTCATAGCTACATATTATTAGTGTTTTACATGTACAAATTAACCAAAGCATGCTTATCAGCTACCTAACTAATTTATTTTTGACATCATATTTGTATACCAAACATCTTCCCAAAATTTGGTGTCAATCCATTCATCCGTTCGACCTGTATGCGAGAAAGGACTGGGGAAAACTGGAAAAGTAGGTTCTCCGCGTCTCGCATGGTAACATCTTCAACGTGTTTAAATAACCTTGAGCGCCAAGGTTACAAGATACTTTGAAGGTGTTACCATGCGAGACGCGGAGAACCTACTTCCCCAGTCTTTTCTCGCATAATCACACCTTCAAAGTGTCTTAATAACCTTGGCCTGCAACTGCTGTGCTGTGTCCTTATTTATTGCACTGAACAGTACGCTAATGCTTCTCTGTCGCACATTTGATTTTCAAATTTTAAGGCCTGGCAACCGTCATTCATGACTGGGATTTCACAGGCAACCTTATACTATCGTGTTTGCAATAAAATTATCTTTATTTTCATGTTTATTTCAATTGACAAACAGATCAGTGCATTCACCTCTATCAACTTACCTGTTTATACCGGATTGTCCGGCAATAGGGACCAGAAAAAGTAGGCAACTTCACTTTTGCATCTTCCTTATGCTTTATAATTTCGATTTATATTAAATTCGTGTGGTAAACACGTGAGTGAAACATGGACAAAAAATTTAATTGTAGTTTTTTTAATTAGGGATATCCATGACCATATTTTAAGAGGCAACCCAATTGCGATTTATTTTCTTATAGATAATAATTGAGAAAATATACTTTTCGTCTGGTAAACAGATCGGTGAAGGACGAACTCTCTTCGGATCCTGTACTAAGTTATGCTCTTGTCGGTGCAGTGACACGATTACGTGCATCGTAAAAGTTCCAAAGTTCACGTAACGCATGGATTGCTTGGCGAATGGAGCATCAATTTTGGTGATAAATTTTAACAATTTCAACGTGCAT
This sequence comes from Venustoraphidia nigricollis, assembly GCA_034508555.1. Classification (NCBI taxonomy): domain Eukaryota; kingdom Metazoa; phylum Arthropoda; class Insecta; order Raphidioptera; family Raphidiidae; genus Venustoraphidia; species Venustoraphidia nigricollis. The sequence continues at coordinate 615,218 of JAVRKA010000070.1, forward strand.
AAAATATGTCAGTCATATCTTCATTGCTATGGCCGCCGTGATGTGTCATAAATAAAAATCCTTCTTATTGAAACACCCCATATAATTTAAATGTTTTCGTTTGTTTGCGGTCGATCTTAATCCACAAATACTATAGGACGGATTGTTTCCAGTTTTTCTGGTGGAAGGATGGTTGTAATATACTCGATTAATATTGTGGATCCGCTTATCTGTTATTATAAGCCACAGAAAAATAAAAAGACATTACTTTAGTTGTATAGTTCAGTCAATCTAGCATTTTACTTCGAACTAATTAATAATAGTGTTTTGCTTTGAAAAGCGAGTAATGCGGCAATGCCATTAAAACATACATAAAAGGTAAACAAGCCGTGAGGTGGGTCATTTATTGGGGTTGTAGATTATAGACGCTCAGCATTTGAGGTCATCGGCGTCTACATATATTAATTTATTGGGCTCCACAAATGCGACCCTTAAGGATCACATACGACCAATTTTCCAGTCTGATCTTAACATATTATAGACTCAAGAAATCTTGTTCAAAAAATTTTAAAAATAGTCTTTAGTAGTCGTCACGTTTAAAGTAAAAAACCACTGGGCCGATTTTGATAAAACTTCATTTGGATCATACTGACATTAATACCTACGGCAGTCGATGTCATTTTTTATTCGCGAGATTTCGTGTAACTCGTCAAATACGGCTCCAGAACTGTTGTCGCTGCTGTGTTTTACCTCAATTACTTGCAGAGCTAGTTATATATATAAAAATATTAAGCTAGGGCAAACATTTTGCACAGTGGAGGGAAAATCTTGCCTTTTGAGTCTTACAGGTCCCATTGATCCATTTAAAAAAATCAGTATTTTCTCTATATCCGTTTTACATACTGTATCTATATGCAACTTCGAATCGATTACAATCACCCTAAAAGTTTTCGAGCGCTCACATTTTTTTTAGCTGGTGCATTTCATCGAGAAAAATATTGCAGACTATTTTCTGCGTTATTTTGTGCAAAACTGAACGTCAGAATATTAAATTAATATGTAAAATTCTTCTGCTATACTTTCAGAACTTTCAATATAATGTATTCTTGCTATATTAAAAAAACGATTACATTGCAAAACTTTGTCAACTCATTTTATAATATCTCGTTCGTAACACACCTGAAGTTATGGCATACCGCTAACATATTATTAGTGTATTTGCCATATGGCAACATACACTATTGGCGTCGGTCGGATGGCGGGACCTAGGGGTCGGACCAAAATTTCTCGACGTTTCATAACCTTCTAAGCACTTTGGTACCATTTTTAAAAATGTTTATATATATATGTATATATATATATATATATTTATATATATACGTATATATATATATGTGTGCGGGCAATAACTTTCGAAAGAGTTAATTGATTTTAACGAAATTTGGCCCACGTGTTGAAATCCATCACCGCAAGAAGCCTATTTAAAATGGGCGTAATCGGGGCATTTTAAGGGTACTTTTTAGGGGTTGAAAAAAGTTTTTGGGCCCCAAAATACCGAAAAAATTCTCAGAATCGTTTCAAAATTGACATTTAACCCTTTAGTAGTAATTAAAAAGTGTCTCTAAAATTTTAATAAAATCGGCCCGACAGGACCGGACTTACAAATTTTTTGAAAACACTAATTTGCAGATAGTGAGTTATTTATTGAAGGGTGTCTTTAATTCGGTGTAGACGTTAGATTGATAATAATATTACAATTAAGAAAAAAAATGTTATTTTAAGGGGTGTATTAAGGGGTTAAATTTTTTATTTTGCCCAAAAACAAACTTAATTTCACATAATAAAAGTATAAAACCACACTACCCTATACAAACAAATACACTATATTGTCGGCAGGGTTTTGGCACTGCGACCCGGGTTTTTTTATTTTATCATAACAAATTTTTATATTACCAACCATTTGTTACCACTAGTAAAAGACCGATAACCAAGCATGCAATATATGACCGGAAAGAAGTTAGCGCGGAAATTATTTTTTTCTTAATTATTGAAATATCAAAAAATTGCTCCTTAAATGCTCTATCAGAATCCGTAATTGCTCCATTTCTAAAATTATTAGTTTATTTATAAATAATTTTTTAAAAAATCTAATTACTGAAAACTTGATTTTACTATAGAATGAGAAATATTCACTTTTTATACAATTTTTTTTGCTAAAAAAATTGCTCTCAATTTGCTCTATCAATTGCACAAAAAAATTATTTAACTTTGACAATTAACAGAAAAATAATGTTTGTATGGTAAACCTACTGCGCTGTGACGTCATCAATTGTCGCTGCAACTTATAAGGACCATATTTACATGTATCAGCACTACAGTCATATTCATAGTCACCTTAATGTTTATGTTTTCTACTTTAATTAATATTATTTATGGTATTATTATAAGTAAGGTTATTAATTATCAAGCAATCATGTGGCTTTGATAATACGAATAATAACAAATAATTATGATTCTATAATTTTTTTTTTATTAAGTCTTCAGGTTAAGATTTCAGGTTTGAAACATAATAATTTTTGTATAATGTCGAATATATAACCTCTATTGTTATCCAAATATGCTGTTTTTAACTGAATGTTAATTAAAAAAAGTTGTTTATTACTAGTAAAATAATCCGTGATTAATGTTGACAATTGAATAACAAGAGAAAAAATGGAAGTAAGTACTATTTAATGCAGCCATTATCGTTAATTAATGCTTATTATTATTAATCTTATATTTATAATTATTTATGTAGGTAGAAGTTGAATAGACTACAATTATAAATACTTTTTCAAAATTGCAGGTCTAGAAGACGGTTACTGTTAGTAAGGCTGCTGTAAATTAGTTTCGTTAATCGGATTAGACTATCTATTGTTTTCAATAGGCGGAGTATTTAATATATTGATGAGTCATTACATAAACATTATTTTTCTGTTAATTACTATAAAAATTGTCAAAGTTAAATAATTTTTTGTGCAATTGATAGAGCAAATTGAAAGCAATTTTTTTAGCAAAAAAAAATTGTATAAAAAGTGAATATTTCTCATTCTATAGTAAAATCAAGTTTTCAGTAATTAGATTTTTTAAAAAATTAATTATAAATAAACTAATAATTTTAGAAATGGAGCAATTACTGATTCTGATAGAGCATTTAAGGAGCAATTTTTTGATATTTCAATAATTAAAAAAAAATTAATTTCCGCGCTAACTTCTTTCCGGTCAATATATGCTTGGATAAAAGTATAGTTTGCTCATAAATTATATGCAGTCATATTATGTTATATATGTTTTTTTATTTTTATTTATTTATTATTCGGATTTCGTCGTAATCATTTTAGTTATAAAATTTATGCTTTTACAAAATTACTGATACGCCATTTTGTTCTTGCAATATCTAATTGACAAAGACAGGTTGAAAATGGACATTTTTTTTTTTGACATTTCAACATTTTTATTGCGTTTTCTCACAACGCTTGTGTTTTCTCAGTTCCAGAAACTTTTGACTAATATTTGCCGGTTTATTGATAGGTGGTAGAAAGCATCGTCAAAAATTTAGATTTAAAAATGGTCTTAGATTGGATTTTAAATTATAGTTTTCATACATGCAGAAGCAGTTGTCGCTGTGAAACTTCTGATTATCATGTAGATTAGATTTTCCTCATACAAGAAACAAATATTTGATCTACCTAGAAAAAGGTTACTTTTCTAGCTAAATCTTGATAAAAATGCGTAGAAAAATGTTGTTTCGAAGTTGAAGTTATAGAAAAAAATGTGTTAAATTCATTGTACACAGTTTAAAAAATATATTGTTTCAATCGATCGATTATTTTTCAAGCAAGATTGATTTAAAATTCTACTATGCTTTTCTCATGGAACAATATGTCTGGTCACTATATAAAGCCACTGTCAAATCAGACTTTCAGACCATGCTTTATACAAAGTTTTAGTGAATGAATCAGATCTAAAGTTTGAATATATTGTACCAAAATTGTTTTAAAAAAAATGTATTCATTTAAAGGCAATCTACCTAAATAGAAAACATATCTCACTTTACCGTTCATAAAAATATATTTATAATTTTTATATAATACGTATACAGAAAAATATCTTGACATCCAAAACTGAGTTTACTATTTAATGGTCAGCTATTTTTTTGAGAAAAAGAGAGATTATAGGTTAATTATAGATGTTAAACAGCTGAGGTCGTATCTTTTGTATTTTATATAATTCGATATTCAGAATTTCTTGAAAAGTTAGGAGTCCCCATTTTGGCCGAAACGGCGACTAATTAATTTAATACATAAAGCATTTTGCCTATTTAATTGACCAATATTTTATTGCAACTAATTTTTATACAAGCGCTAGGCTATAATTAATTTTTGAAACATAATATAGGAAAAGTTAATAACGTGTAAACTATGCATTGCAATCACTAAAAACTAAAAAAATATAACTTTTTATAGAAAAAATTGAACCACCTTTAAAAAAAACACAAAAAAGAGATAAAATAGTAAATATTGAAGTCGGCGCCAATTTTTAACATTTAATAATTAAATTAGCTTATACCTTAAAATTGTATCATTTTCATTTTTATAGTGGCTTAATTGTGAAGTTTTTTTTTCATAATTTTATTTTTAACAATTAGGTTATAACCTACTACTTTTTCAACAACTTTCTCTAATTATTATTTTTTTTTTTAATAAAAATACTCTATTATTAGACCAAAACTTTTATGACATTTTTGTACTCTTCTTTGGGATCAAAAATAATCAATCTATATATATATGTCGGATATGAAAGAACAATAATATTCATTGCTTGTTCGAGGTTTTGGAAATCCCACATCATCTGTTATTCATAAACATTTGTTAACTACAAATATTCGTTACCTATAAATACGGTTAGTTATAAATAATAATCCTTAGATAAGTTTTATGACTGGAAAATCTGGGGTTCGGGTTGACATATGGTCTCCAAACGTGGCCACAGTCACAGAACAAGAAAGTACGCATTTCTAAGAAGGGTAGCAGGTAGACCCTCAATGAGAAACATTGGAAAACAAGACACGAGGCAGTTCAATTTGAGCATCGGTCAAGAAAAGACATACTTCGGGTGGCTGTTCTGCTGACTGTGGATTCGTTAGCGCACCTACGGATTATTGTCATAGTGTACGGTCGTTGGTTTCTAGTGAAGCTTGACAGTGCAGTATCTATTGCTAGCGTACTATACTGACTATTGTTAGTGTAATTGGAACGATGACCAAACGAATTAAACTACTTCCTCGGCCTCGTGCTCCGACATCAGAAGTGGGATCAGAATCGTGATCTAATACGCCCCAAGCTAGTGAACATGAGTGGTAGCCATGATTTGACTGAGAAAAGTTTAAATTATTTGTAGAGCTGCGGTTCCTGCATTTGGTGAGTCGTTTTCATTTTGTTATGATTCGGGAGCGGAATTCTCGATAATTAGGAAGATTTATGATTTAATATGTGAAAAAAAAAATGGGTTTAGGTTCAGGTAACCCTAGCTGTATTTTGTCTATAATCACTGCAAGCGGTTATACATCAGATATTTTATTTCATGTTGTGCCAGATAAATTATATGAAAAAGAGATGATGATTTGCCGTGAAATTTTGAATTAAGATTCGATGGCATTGAATGGTTCTCCAAAACTAAAGTACTTAGTTAATATTTATAACAAATTTAATTCGAATGAATTTTAACAATGTCGATACTCACATGATCAGTTTTAGCAAAATATAACTGACTTAGGTTTTGAGAGAATTTGTAAGTTTGTAGTATTTTGAAATTATTTTAGAAGCAGATATGGAAAACCTAAAAGATTAAAATCTATTAGTGGGAAATTTGAATGAATATTTGGGTTCATCAAATTGTAATATATGGGAATAATGTCAAGTAAAGGCATCTAAAGAAAGAGGTAATAATCAGTAGAAAGTTTAGAAGAATTTTGTTAGCGATAGTCTTTAAAATATTTTTATTTAGATCCTTTTAAATATCAAACATATATCTCCGGCTAATGTGATCGAATAAACAAGTTAAATGAAAACTAGTAACTATTGAAATAGATTAATATTCTGATAATTATTTCAATTATTCCCTTTGGTTCGAGAGTCCTAACAGGTCAACGATCAGAGGCTACACGCGATAATGATTGCCATTGTTATCATTTAGCAGCCAATAATCCGGCTAGAATATTAGAGATTCCCTGTCACTGTTTTGTTGTTAATTCATTAGATCGGCTGAAAATTTGAATTGTAGTGTCGATTGATTTTGATGCCTCATAATGCTATAAAATTGCGCGCCGGGACAATCGACTAGTTGATGGGAAAATTTACTCGCCAACTTCATGCTATTCAACCGTGTCTGTTGGACTTACCGGGAATTTGATTGTCGTGAACAAGCCATGGGAAATTCAGAATGTTACGAAGTCCGTTATTTTGGAAACTTTAAATTTGTTAACAGGCGTTCTAGACGTTGCCCGCACATAACACAGTTTTACACAACCAGTGGTCATAAAACGCTTTGTTAAATTAATGCTAAGTATTTAATTTTAGTAGATACCAACATTGTGTTCAATTAATGATTCTGAATAACGACTATAGAGTAGTGAACGATTTAATTCTTCTTTCGGGAAATCTTGTTCCGATGAAATCTTGTTAACTAAATAAAATCCATGAAAGACGTATTGACTTCACTGAAATATCAGATGGTTGGCTACTAGCTGAGCAACGACAGTACACCGAGGTCCGAGATCTCAGGAATTGTCACCAAATTGCAAAGCAGTGAGCTATCTGATGATATTAAAAAAAAAAAAAACACACTAATTCAGATCAGGTACACTACACAGAAAATTCAAAGACGTGCTAAAACCTATAGTTTATTGATTGTCACCAAACTTTTTAGATGGTCAATTATAAGTCATGTGCACGAGTCAGTTAGGTACTTAGGTTGGGATATAACACACCCCTCGCGATGAGTTTTCAGTATGCATAATAAGAAATTGTAAAAATTACAATTTTAATCAATTATGACGTATAATTGTTCTATCTCGAATTTGTGACTTAACACAGCCGTGAAGGTCAGGTCAAGATATGTTAGTTCGAATTATGTAATAACTAGCCGGTATTTTTACATGTGTTGAAAATGGCTAAAAAGGATATTTAATAATTTATTTTTGAAATGTTTTAAATGCACACAGAAATAATATACACGATTTTACACAGATCTGGAAATTTATGACAGCACTTGAAATAAAAAGAAATTGTAAATGTTTTTATGACTTGTATTTAGTTGAAACTACCCTTCATAGATTTCAAGTAGTATACGATAATTTTCAAGGAGTCTGAATTGAGTTTTACTGTTACTAAATAAAAATCGAGTTTGTTTATTAAAATGGAAAGCGATTATCGGATGCGGTAATGAGATTTGATAGGTAATGCGATGATAAAGAAATTGATATCTCTGACGTACGACAAAACGCAATTGACAATATTGAAACTAATGCTAAGTATGATAAGTCTAGGTTTGATAAGGGTAAAGCTAAATTAGTTCGATTTAACATAGGAGATTTTGTGTTTGATAAAAAATGAAGAAAGAAATCAAACTAAACTCGATTCAAAGTTCAGAGGTCCATTTATGGTGGCAGAAGTTCTTAATGGCGATAGATATATCTTAAAATCCCTGAGTAGTAATAGAACATACAAATATAGTCACGAAAGCTTGAAGAAAATGCCTGAATGCCAGATTCCTAGTGAGCTAGATATTTCTGATGACCAAGCAAGTGTCGACATGAATATTAGAATAGGGCCTGTTGACTCTGAGTCAGAGTCAGAAGCCACCAGGGGGGAGACTGATCACTAAGGGTACTTGGAGGTTTTACTACTTACACCAGACTGTAGTCGTAACTGCAAACAAAAAAAAAATGGTTTGTTCAGGGCGCGGCGCGCAACTGGTTGGGTAGCTGGACCCCAAAAATTAAACCTGTAGTCGCTTCAAACGTGTACATAGCTGTTCAACTATGGTGGTATACGGCTGCGCCAAAGTCGCACCACATCTGTCATACATCATATTTACGGTAGTTGACAATGTGGCATAGGCTTGGCGACGACGTGTACATAGTTGTGACAACTATGGTGGTACACAATTATACTATATGTAAATTTGTAAGGTTGGTAACATGTGTACATAGTTATGACAACTATGGTGGTACACAATTATACTATATGTAAATTTGTAAGGTTGGTAACATGTGTACATAGTTATAACAACTATGGTGGTATACGGTTGTACTATTTGTAAAGTTTTAAATATGATGAGGCTGGTAGACAACGTGTACATAGCTGTGACAATTATGGTGGTATACGTTTGTGCTTAAGTCACACCACATATGTCATACCTCATTGACAATGTGGCATAGGCTTGGCGACGGTGTGTACATAGTTGTGACAACTATGGTGGTACACGATTCCATAATATGTAAAATCTTTAAGCGAAAATAACTATTGAAAATTTCCTCATCGTACTGGACTTCTGAACAAAAGAAAATATACAGCTCTTAACTAAATTTACTATCATAAAAGTAAGTCACAAACGAAAGGTTTATATGGTGTTCAAATAAATGTTTATAGGTTCACCCTGAGACGTGTGAATCGTCAGGTTGGCCGTGTCGGATATGAAAGAACAATAATATTCATTGCTTGTTCGAGGTTTTGGAAATCCCACATCATCTGTTATTCATAAACATTTGTTACTTACAAATATTCGTTACCTATAAATACGGTTAGTTATAAATAATAATCCTTAGATAAGTTTTATGACTGGAAAATCTGGGGTTCGGGTTGACATATGGTCTCCAAACGTGGCCACAGTCACAGAACAGGAAAGTACGCATTTCTAAGAAGGGTAGCAGGTAGACCCTCAATGAGAAACATTGGAAAATAAGACACGAGGCAGTTGAATTTGAGCATCGGTCAAGAAAAGACATACTTCGGGTGGCTGTTCTGCTGACTGTGGATTCGTTAGCGCACCTACGGATTATTGTCATAGTGTACGGTCGTTGGTTTCTAGTGAAGCTTGACAGTGCAGTATCTATTGCTAGCGTACTATACTGACTATAGTACAGTCATCTTAGTCAGAAACAGGGGTCAACCTCGGAATCCAACGGAATAAGCTGAATTTTTGTACAAACCTTTATTTTGGTATTACAAATGTTGTCTCAAAAGTCACATATGCCAACGTGTGAGCGTCCTTAGATATTCAAGGTCAAAGGTCGCAAAAATCAGTTTTTTGAGAATATCTCGTTTTCTGTGCCTCCTATCGTCTTTACATTTATTATAAAAGTTGTAGAGAATAAAGTTCTCTACAAATTTTATTTGAAACTTTTTTTTATACGTCGAACCGTTTTTGAGATAGAGGGCGCTGAGTGTGAAGCGCTCAGCCATACGTACCTTAGCGCAAGGTCAATCGTGAATTCCAATCTATTATACCGTTTTTTTTACTTGATTATTTATTAAATATTACTTAAATAACAATTTAATACCTTCTACTTATATTTATATTTCTTTTAAATCAAATAGTCATTAAATATTACTTATATCTTTGACATAGGTACAAATAATTAAATAATGAAGTAATTTAATGTTATTTTAATTAAGGATAATAGCATTTTGAGTAGAAAAGATATTAAATGAATTCGTCTTAAATATTTCATCTATGGGACCCAGGTATTGCTTTTATTAAAATACAGACCTGGAAATACCCACCCCACTACCTGACCTTTCTATTTATAGCAAGTTGGGACAGATTTTCTATTATTGGCCTGTTTCTTTCTTAAGGGACTACTACCTACTAACCAAATTTAGTGTTCAGTTTTAGCAAAGACAGACGTAAAATTTTAAAAGTTATCATGGCTGATTTGTTAGGCAATGATTTACAACCCCAGGAATGGGGTTGGGTACTGCAGAATGAAGCCCTAACGCCGGTAACAACACTTTTACCACCTGCACCAGATGAACTTCTTACTGCAGTATTTTGCAACTGCAAGAATGGTTGTGGTTCGCGTTGTGGATGCCGTAAGTCAGGGATGCAATGTTCTTTAGCTTGTGGTCAATGCAATGGAAATGCATGCCTCAATGCATCATCGTTTCCATCACATGTTAATGAAGACAATGCATATGACCCTGACATTTTTGAAGATATGACAATTAATATCAATGATAACGAGGAAAGTGATGATGAGAATGAGTCTGAAATTGTTGGCCAACCTGAAGATGACGAGGATGAAGAAGAAGAAGAAGCTTACTATAATAATAACAATAATAATAGTAATATTAATGATAAAAAAATATTGACATAAATAAAAACAACAAAAAAAAATTTTCTTTATCTTTTCCTATTCTGAATCCAATTATCCTTCATTATAATTAGATTAAAATATAAGATATATTATATTAAGATAGAATATATTTCAATGCTTGACTTCATTATTTGATTATTTGTAAGTCAAAGGTAAGTCATTTTTAATGACTATTTGATTTAAATGGAAAATAAATATGTATAAGTAGAAGGTATTAAATTGTTATTTAAGTAATATTTAATAAATAATCAAGTAAAAAAAACGGTATAATAGATTGGAATTCACGATTGACCTTGCGCTAAGGTACGTATGGCTGAGCGCTTCACACTCAGCGCCCTCTATCTCAAAAACGGTTCGACGTATAAAAAAAAGTTTCAAATAAAATTTGTAGAGAACTTTATTCTCTACAACTTTTATAATAAATGTAAAGACGATAGGAGGCACAGAAAACGAGATATTCTCAAAAAACTGATTTTTGCGACCTTTGACCTTGAATATCTAAGGACGCTCACACGTTGGCATATGTGACTTTTGAGACAACATTTGTAATGCCAAAATGAAGGCTTGTACAAAAATTCAGCTTATTCCGTTAGATTCCGAGGTGAAATGCCTATATGACTGGACTACTATTGTTAGTGTAATTGGAACGACGACCAAACGAATTAAACTACTTCCTCGGCCTCGTGCTCCGACATATATATATATATATATATATATATATATAATTATATAAAAAATATTTACGTTATATGTTATAAAACTAATGGCACCGAGCTATATGGTTTGTGTTATAATAAACAACACTGTCTAATATCTGTCTTACTTTAACTTATGTGATGTTAAATTTGTTCGGAAATGACAGAAAAAAAAGCAGCACTGTAAATTCTTCTGTTAACCATACATAATACATTATACAACACCATAAATGACATGATGTAGATATATTGACTTTGAGCATTTTTAATTCAATGTAATTTTGCTCCAAAAAAGGAGAGCAAGGAAAAAGTATAAGTACCATTCTAAGTCTAAATAAATACGATGGAGTCATAATCATTTTTATTTTTCACTTTCAGATTGTACGCTTCTACCAAACGGAAGAAGAAAAAACTCCCTTCAAAACATCAGTAAAAATCTAACTCACATCATCAATTCAATCAAAATAATACAGTTGAAAGTTGTAAGTACAAAGTGATTCTTATTGGTTACAAAACACAAGAACAGCAAAAAATATATCTCAAAACTAGTAATACTGCTCATTGATTCTGCTAACGGTAACTTGTTTTAAATTCCCATTAAGAATAACATGGAAAAAAATAAAACCAATAGTGAGAGCAATATTAAAGTTGTATGCAGATTTCGACCTTTAAACTTCATTGAAAGAGATTTTGGTTCAAGTTTCGTTGTAAGTTTTCCGTCCGATGAAAGTTGTATGTTAGAGTTGGGACAAATATATCAATACGACAAAGTATTTCGTCCAGAAGCAACCCAAGAACACATTTATAAAGAAGTAGCCCAGAATATTGTATCGGAAGTCCTTGCAGGATACAATGGTACTATTATGACATATGGTCAAACATCATGCGGCAAAACGCATACCATGGAAGGTTCAATTAACGATCAAATTGATCAAGGAATAATACCACGAATGGTTAACGATATTTTTAATCACATAGATCTTTTGGATGAAAACATTGAAACCACCATTGCAATTTCGTACTTTGAAATTTATATGGACAAAATAAGAGACTTATTGTCCAGTGATGATGTTAATTTGAGCGTTCGGGAAACTAAGGACCATGTACCGATCGTACAAGGCGCCAAAATATTATTATAAGGCGAACAAAATCGTCAGATCATCAGAAATGTGAAAGGCCCCGTCAGAGAAGGCGATATCTTAACCCTCTTGGAGTCGGAACGTGAAGCCAGGAGGCTAAGATAAGAACCTGGACTCAACATGTTAAATAAAATAATTATTATAATTAATTTTTTGTAATAAATACATTATGAAAACATTATTATGAACGATTTGTGTCAAGCCCTGAAGAGGTCTTTGAAATAATCCAGGAAGGAAAATCGAACTTACATACTTCTATTACAAATATGAATGAACATTCATCAAGGTCTCACTCCATTTTGTTAGTAACTATTGAACAAGAAAATACTTTGACCAAGTGCAAACTGTCCGGTAAATTATACCTTGTCGATTTGGCTGGATCTGAGAAGGTGTCGAAATCGGGCGCCGAAGGTATAACTTCAGAAGAAGCAAAAAATATAAATAAATCATTGTCGGCTTTAGGCAATGTGATCAAAGCTTTAGCCGATGAAAACAAAACGTATATTTCATATAGAGACTCTAAGCTCACACGTATTTTACAAGAATCACTTGGCGGTAACTCCAAAACTACAATAATTTTATGCTGTTCGCCGGCTTCATACAACCAAAGGGAAACGAAATCTACACTAGATTTTGGTAAAAGAGCTAAAACAATAAAAAATGTCGCATACGTAAATGAAGAAATAACTGCTGGCGAATGGAAACGCCGTTACGAATTTCGTCATATCCAGAAGTTCAGTCTTGCGGATACAACATTCCGCATCCCGCAGAGCCAAAGATGTACCTGCATATAAGAACACATAACATGAAAGCAATAGACATACTTACTAAGAAAAGGTCTTGAAGATTTTTGAATCTCAAATGAATGATTTTCGTTCAAGACAAACAGACGAATAAAGAATAAAGAATAAAGGGCAGAAAAAAATTGTACAGTTAGAAAATGAAAATGAAAAATTAAAACAGCACTTGATTGATGAAAACATTCGTAATTCAAATGAACAACTTGATAAAGCTGCTAGTGTAGAAATAATACCGACTGAAACACAATCAATCACAATTCCAAACAGTGAATTGATTGACAATGAAAGAAAATTTGCTCAGTTACAAGAAGAAAATGCAAAACTAAAGCAAGAATTAATTGAAAAAAATGTTTGTTTGAAAGAACAAATTGATGAAGACATCATAGCTAAAATAGCGCCGATTGAAACAGTATTAACAGGAGAAATTCCACACGGCGAATTAATCAACAATGGAAGAAAATGTTTGCCATCAGAAGAAGAAAAAGAAAAATTAAAGCAACAGTTTATTGAGGAAATTGAAGATTCAGATGAAGAAAATGATGAAGACTTTGCGAAAAAAACAAGTAATTGAAACAGAATCAATTAAGAGGATTCCAAAACTTGAACTATCAAATAATAAAAGAAAACTCGCTCAAATGCAAGACAAAAATGAACATTTGATTAAATTAAATAAACAAACCGATAAAGATATTAAATCAAAAATATCATCGTCTAAAACAGAAAAAAATACACAATGTTTAAATGATAATTTAAACAATAACGTAGTAAAACAGAACGAGCAAGAAGTCAATAATGAAAATCAAAGAAATAGTACCGAGTTTTCAACTCGCACTGCATTAAAGAAGATTGTGATGATTTTTGGAAAAGCGAGCAAAAATTTAAGAGCAACTAATTGTTGTGTAATTTTAAATATATTAATAGCTATGTACAACAAAAATATATTTGCTGCAAATCAAGATTTGATCAAAAATTCAAGCGCTTCTGAATTTGAAAATCTTCTTCCCTACTTAAAAGAAGCGATCTCGAGAAATTTTACGACTACAGTATGTGATATTCTTGCGCCATCAAAACTTTATGTGGCATCATTAGATAATTTAAGGCTTGATGACGGTTTGAACAAAGAAAGCTATGAAAATGTTACTATAGCACAAAAATGCAAAAAGGTGAAAGATTGGTTTAAGCTTAAACTAAAATCGCTCACTTCAAAAAGACAGGCTTGCCCAGAGTTTCCTTATAATGAATATTATAAATTTTACAGTCTCTTAAAACGAGCTTGTGAAGATCAAAATTCCTATATTTCTTTTAATGTGTGTAAAAAATGCACACAACATTTGTGCCCTGTACTGCTAACAAAAACAAAAAGTACAAAAAAAGAAGTGTTGAGACACAAATATCAACTTTTCATTATGCAAAGAACCAATCCGGTACTGCAGAAACAACACACTAGGTGTGAGTAGGTGGTATAAGAAAATTGACTGATAATGTAGAATTATTTGTAAAGTTATGAAAATTCAGCATACCATGGAAGGTTCAATTAACGATCAAATTGATCAAGGAATAATACCACGATTGGTTAACGATATTTTTAATCACATAGATCTTTTGGATGAAAACATTGAAACCACCATTGCAATTTCGTACTTTGAAATTTATATGGACAAAATAAGAGACTTATTGTCCAGTGATGATGTTAATTTGAGCGTTCGGGAAACTAAGGACCATGTACCGATCGTACAAGGCGCCAAAATATTATTAGAAGGCGAACAAAATCGTCAGATCATCAGAAATGTGAAAGGCCCCGTCAGAGAAGGCGATATCTTAACCCTCTTGGAGTCGGAACGTGAAGCCAGGAGGCTAAGATAAGAACCTGGACTCAACATGTTAAATAAAATAATTATTATAATTAATTTTTTGTAATAAATACATTATGAAAACATTATTATGAACGATTTGTGTCAAGCCCTGAAGAGGTCTTTGAAATAATCCAGGAAGGAAAATCGAACTTACATACTTCTATTACAAATATGAATGAACATTCATCAAGGTCTCACTCCATTTTGTTAGTAACTATTGAACAAGAAAATACTTTGACCAAGTGCAAACTGTCCGGTAAATTATACCTTGTCGATTTGGCTGGATCTGAGAAGGTGTCGAAATCGGGCGCCGAAGGTATAACTTCAGAAGAAGCAAAAAATATAAATAAATCATTGTCGGCTTTAGGCAATGTGATCAAAGCTTTAGCCGATGAAAACAAAACGTATATTTCATATAGAGACTCTAAGCTCACACGTATTTTACAAGAATCACTTGGCGGTAACTCCAAAACTACAATAATTTTATGCTGTTCGCCGGCTTCATACAACCAAAGGGAAACGAAATCTACACTAGATTTTGGTAAAAGAGCTAAAACAATAAAAAATGTCGCATACGTAAATGAAGAAATAACTGCTGGCGAATGGAAACGCCGTTACGAATTTCGTCATATCCAGAAGTTCAGTCTTGCGGATACAACATTCCGCATCCCGCAGAGCCAAAGATGTACCTGCATATAAGAACACATAACATGAAAGCAATAGACATACTTACTAAGAAAAGGTCTTGAAGATTTTTGAATCTCAAATGAATGATTTTCGTTCAAGACAAACAGACGAATAAAGAATAAAGGGCAGAAAAAAATTGTACAGTTAGAAAATGAAAATGAAAAATTAAAACAGCACTTGATTGATGAAAACATTCGTAATTCAAATGAACAACTTGATAAAGCTGCTAGTGTAGAAATAATACCGACTGAAACACAATCAATCACAATTCCAAACAGTGAATTGATTGACAATGAAAGAAAATTTGCTCAGTTACAAGAAGAAAATGCAAAACTAAAGCAAGAATTAATTGAAAAAAATGTTTGTTTGAAAGAACAAATTGATGAAGACATCATAGCTAAAATAGCGCCGATTGAAACAGTATCAACAGGAGAAATTCCACACGGCGAATTAATCAACAATGGAAGAAAATGTGTGCCGTCAGAAGAAGAAAAAGAAAAATTAAAGCAACAGTTTATTGAGGAAATTGAAGATTCAGATGAAGAAAATGATGAAGACTTTGCGAAAAAAACGGTAATTGAAACAGAATCAATTAAGAGGATTCCAAAACTTGAACTATCAAATAATAAAAGAAAACTCGCTCAAATGCAAGACAAAAATGAACATTTGATTAAATTAAATAAACAAACCGATAAAGATATTAAATCAAAAATATCATCGTCTAAAACAGAAAAAAATACACAATGTTTAAATGATAATTTAAACAATAACGTAGTAAAACAGAACGAGCAAGAAGTCAATAATGAAAATCAAAGAAATAGTACCGAGTTTTCAACTCGCACTGCGTTAAAGAAGATTGTGAGGATTTCTGGAAGAGCGAGCAAAAATTTAAGAGCAACTAATTGTTGTGTAATTTTAAATATATTAATAGCTAGGTATGTACAACAAAAATATATTTGCTGCAAATCAAGATTTGATCAAAAATTCAAGCGCTTCTGAATTTGAAAATCTTCTTCCCTACTTAAAAGAAGCGATCTCGAGAAATTTTACGACTACAGTATGTGATATTCTTGCGCCATCAAAACTTTATGTGGCATCATTAGATAATTTAAGGCTTGATGACGATTTGAACAAAGAAAGCTATGAAAATGTTACTATAGCACAAAAATGCAAAAAGGTGAAAGATTGGTTTAAGCTTAAACTAAAATCGCTCACTTCAAAAAGACAGGCTTGCCCAGAGTTTCCTTATAATGAATATTATAAATTTTACAGTCTCTTAAAACGAGCTTGTGAAGATCAAAATTCCTATATTTCTTTTAATGTGTGTAAAAAATGCACACAACATTTGTGCCCTGTACTGCTAACAAAAACAAAAAGTACAAAAAAAGAAGTGTTGAGACACAAATATCAACTTTTCATTATGCAAAGAACCAATCCGGTACTGCAGAAACAACACACTAGGTGTGAGTAGGTGGTATAAGAAAATTGACTGATAATGTAGAATTATTTGTAAAGTTATGAAAATTCAGCGGTACCGCGGAAAGGGATGCGCTAAATTAGTGAGATCTCTATTGTATAAAAATTAACTATTAAATACGTAATATAAGATTATCTTTAACAAGTCAACATTTCGTTAAATCTAATATGCTAACCATTTCAACGTAAACTATAATTTTATTTTTTATATTAATAAATAAATTGTATTTATGCAAACGTATAATAGATTGAAGATTATTTTCTTTTGCTATTATATGACATAAATTAATTTGTTATGAATTTGAGAATTTGGAAAAATGTATTTTTTAAGAACAAATGTATAAATATTTACATTTTAGACAGGTTTTATTTGATTTTTACGATGCCATTTTTTAACACATTGATAGCTGTAGTTAATTTTAATAAAAAGAGAACAATGCTATGATACTCCCATCATTTTATTATTAATTAATTATATTTTATGGAACATGATTTAAATTTTCAAAAGAATATGCACTAATTTTGAGAAATTTTTGTAAAAAAATATATTTAACATCTGGAACTTAATATTTACACATAACTGAAAATGGAAAAACATTGAACAATTTTTAAAGTATTATTCTCAGTGATCATATTTTTTACTTTTTTTAATTTTAAATGAACTAATTTTCAATTACCATTAACGTATATGTGAATCAAAATTCATTTCAGAATATTTTTTTTACTAATGCTTTTTTATTTTATTTGCATTAGGTACTTGATAAAGCTGGGATATATCGCCTAAATTTTGTAGAAAAATTAGACTATATATAAAAATACAATTTTTTTATCCAAATTCCTATTTTTTATAATTATTCTATATCATGGACGTTAATCAACATTTTATTTTACATAAATTGTATTTGATTTTTACAATATCATTTTTAACAGGCTGATAGCAGATTTTAATAAAAAAAACAATACAACACAAATATTTAAACTTTTCAGTTCCTTTGAACGAATTTTGCAAATACCAGTCTGTGTTGAGCAGCAGATATGCGTCTAAAGAAATGCAATATATTTTCTCCGATCAGAAGAAATTTTCCACATGGAGAAAATTATGGATTAGGTTGGCGAAGGCCGAAATGGTATGTCATACAGTTTTTATTTCTGAGAAAATATAAATTAACACCATTTTTTTTCATTTGAAAAATTGTATTTGTCGGCACTTTGTTATCAATTTTGCGAAAAAAACGGTAATTGAAACAGAATCAATTAAGAGGATTCCAAAACTTGAACTATCAAATAATAAAAGAAAACTCGCTCAAATGCAAGACAAAAATGAACATTTGATTAAATTAAATAAACAAACCGATAAAGATATTAAATCAAAAATATCATCGTCTAAAACAGAAAAAAATACACAATGTTTAAATGATAATTTAAACGATAACGTAGTAAAACAGAACGAGCAAGAAGTCAATAATGAAAATCAAAGAAATAGTACCGAGTTTTCAACTCGCACTGCATTAAAGAAGATTGTGATGATTTCTGGAAAAGCGAGCAAAAATTTAAGAGCAACTAATTGTTGTGTAATTTTAAATATATTAATAGCTATGTACAACAAAAATATATTTGCTGCAAATCAAGATTTGATCAAAAATTCAAGCGCTTCTGAATTTGAAAATCTTCTTCCCTACTTAAAAGAAGCGATCTCGAGAAATTTAACGACTACAGTATGTGATATTCTTGCGCCATCAAAACTTTATGTGGCATCATTAGATAATTTAAGGCTTGATGACGATTTGAACAAACAAAGCTATGAAAATGTTACTATAGCACAAAAATGCAAAAAGGTGAAAGATTGGTTTAAGCTTAAACTAAAATCGCTCACTTCAAAAAGACGGGCTTGCCCAGAGTTTCCTTATAATGAATATTATAAATTTTACAGTCTCTTAAAACGAGCTTGTGAAGATCAAAATTCCTATATTTCTTTTAATGTGTGTAAAAAATGCACACAACATTTGTGCCCTGTACTGCTAACAAAAACAAAAAGTACAAAAAAAGAAGTGTTGAGACACAAATATCAACTTTTCATTATGCAAAGAACCAATCCGGTACTGCAGAAACAACACACTAGGTGTGAGTAGGTGGTATAAGAAAATTGACTGATAATGTAGAATTATTTGTAAAGTTATGAAAATTCAGCGGTACCGCGGAAAGGGATGCGCTAAATTAGTGAGATCTCTATTGTATAAAAATTAACTATTAAATACGTAATATAAGATTATCTTTAACGCGGAGGACGAACTGTCGACCTACAAAAACAGAAGAGTACGCGTACATCCGACGGGGGGTGTCGATGTCATTGACGTCGGAAAGTCGAGCAAAAAAATTAAAGAAAATGAATTGAAGTCAACATTTCGTTAAATCTAATATGCTAACCATTTCAACGTAAACTATAATTTTATTTTTTATATTAATAAATAAATTGTATTTATGCAAACGTATAATAGATTGAAGATTATTTTCTGTTGCTATTATATGACATAAATTAATTTGTTATGAATTTGAGAATTTGGAAAAATGTATTTTTTAAGAACAAATGTATAAATATTTACATTTTAGACAGGTTTTATTTGATTTTTACGATGCCATTTTTTAACACATTGATAGCTGTAGTTAATTTTAATAAAAAGAGAACAATGCTATGATACTCCCATCATTTTATTATTAATTAATTATATTTTATGGAACATGATTTAAATTTTCAAAAGAATATGCACTAATTTTGAGAAATTTTTGTAAAAAAATATATTTAACATCTGGAACTTAATATTTACACATAACTGAAAATGGAAAAACATTGAACAATTTTTAAAGTATTATTCTCAGTGATCATATTTTTTACTTTTTTTAATTTTAAATGAACTAATTTTCAATTACCATTAACGTATATGTGAATCAAAATTCATTTCAGAATATTTTTTTTTACTAATGCTTTTTTATTTTATTTGCATTAGGTACTTGATAAAGCTGGGATATATCGCCTAAATTTTGTAGGAAAATTAGACTATATATAAAAATACAATTTTTTTATCCAAATTCCTATGTTTTATAATTATTCTATATCATGGACGTTAATCAACATTTTATTTTACATAAATTGTATTTGATTTTTACAATATCATTTTTAACAGGCTGATAGCAGATTTTAATAAAAAAAAACAATACAACACAAATATTTAAACTTTTCAGTTCCTTTGAACGAAAACAAAACAAATATGGAATTTTATTTTAATTAGATTTTTTGTAACATGATTTACAAGGGCGTACCCAGCGAGGGACAGGGGGGGGGGCAGCTGCCCCCCCTGAAAGCAAAAAATAAGTCGTTGTTCAATTTTGTTGCTGGAATTTTTACAATTCTTGAAATAACTTTACTTCTACAAATCCAAGAAAAATGATGCTAGTATAAGACATGTAACTAGAATAACTTTTTTTCAAGCAAATAATTGTAATAATTTAGTTGATAAAGCACTGCTATAATTATACATAATTTTCTTAATATTTGGTTTCATTCACCTTTTCCGTGATAAAATGTTACAACCTGAACGACCATGGCTTGCCCCCCCCCCCCCCCCCTAGTTTTGATCCTGGGTACGCCCTTGATGATTTATATGTTCAATAGATATTTCTTGTTTATACGAAAAATATCTTATATCATTAGTTATGTAAACAGAAATATTTATAACATAAATCAAATTGAAATATACATTTTTTTAAAAATACTATCTGAAAATTTCGGTTTGTGCCCCGTCTTCACCCTCATTCGATTTTTTTAGTTGTATAAGTACTGCACATTTTCAATTTATTTACAACTAGTGGTTCAGTCCGGCTTCGCCCGGGTGCAAATTTAATATGTAGATATAAGATTTTGCCAGCATTTTATTATTATTAAATACGACCCGCCCCGTATTCGCATGGGTGAATGTTCAAAAATCGAAGGAAAATCAAAATTGTCAAAAAACAAAAAAAAATCTGTTGATTCGATCGCTACTAAACTTCACAGGATCACCCGCTGGGATAATCTGAATATTACCTGAAAATTTCATAAAATCGGTACAGCCGTTTTGGAGTCCATAGGTAACATTCATAGACGTGGCCGGGTATCACCAATTATTAAAGCTGGATGTCTAAACGACATTACAAAAACCCATGAGCAGAGATGAGATTCGAACCAAAGACAGTATAATTCCAAAAACCAGCACGCTGATCATTATATGATTACATTACACTGTTTCTTACTCAAAATTTCAATAATATTTAGTCTATACGGTTATACCTAATTGTAATATAATAAAAATTGTTTAAGAACTGCTGTAATAGTTATTAATAAAAATATGGAGGTCATACAGTTTGTTACTGTTTCATTAAATGATTACATAAAGTGACAAAAATTCGAAAAATTGATATTATGACTTAATTTAGTTATTGAAAGTAGAATGTCACAAACAGAAATAATTGAATTCGTTATTGTGAAATAAAATTGAATTGTTCGTGTAGTGATTAGTGAATATTAAAACAGCGTGTTAAAATGTAGTTATTTATTAATAAAACAACGGTGTCGACTAGGCCAAAGGTAAATAATATAAATTATTTTTATGTTTAGTTTTCAACTAATAAGTGCAGAATTTTTTGATGAGAAATATTTTAAAAATATAAATTACTAGTCGCTATCCGCGGCTTCGCACGCAATTGTACGAAACTCAGCAGCGACAACAGTAATTGAGCCGTCGGCTCCCCCGTATTGTTATCTTAACTCGTGGGGCTGCATCCCAATCGGTATCAACAATAGTAGTGGAGCTATTGGCTCTGCCTTGTCGAACTCGGTTAATATAACCTTCGGCCCAACCGATATCATCAACAGTAGTGTCTTGAACTCGGCAGCGACAACTGTAGTTGAGTCAAAAACTATTCTAAAATATAACCTATGTTACTCGCTTATAAGAATTTTTAAAATCGTTTCAGTAGTTTTTGAGTTTATATACTATGACGAAAACTACGCTATAGTAGAGCGCCAAGTTGCCGGCTAGCTAACTCAGCGGCGCGAAGGGTAGGTTCGTGAGGGCACTTATAATATGAACAAGAAATAATGCCCTAATGGGCTAACAAATCCGACCTCCAACCACTAAAATTAACAAAAATATAAATATATCAAAACTATGCCCAAAATCGGGCTATAATTCACCTCCTACCACAAGAATTAAAGAACCATCACCTAGACACACGACAAAACCTAAAAAATAAAATTATTTACCGCGACATCAGTAAATCAGCTTTCCGTGCTAAATAAATAAATATCACACGTGCCACTCCGACAAGGATCGAATAAAATAAGAACGCCAAGACTACTTAAGCCATGTGAGCTGAAATCCCGGTGGGTCTAACCCGGGGAGCTGGACAGTGAACCACTGGCACAGTATAAATAAACCCAGTATCATGTAATTCAAATAACAATAACATTCAGTGGTAAAAAAATAAAATAAGACCACGCGGGTCAAACAACCAGCCCAGAAATAACAAAAATGTCCCAACAACACTACCTACTCAACCAGACCCTGGACTAAAGAACAATCAACAAAGAAAACACAATGAACGACACATTAAAATTAGTGACTAGCAAATGGCTTAAATAGAATGTGTATTCGACGGACAGAATAAAAAAAAACAACTCCAAACGAGGACAGAACCTCGACCAATCCTAAAAAATCCAGAATTAAACTCATAACAAATGCATTGAAAGACTGTCAGTTTTTGGAAAGTTTCTGACAGTTAGTTCTTTTTTTATAAATAAGAAACTGGTTCAGAACTACAGAGATCGTATACAATCAATGTTAATTATCCAATTTCTAATTGAATTTATCTCGGATTATATACGGTATATCGACTTCAAATTTTCAGGGTAATTGTATTATCATGTTCTTAATAAGTACAGTAATACCCCGACTTACGCTACCCCGTTTTACGCGAATTTGGAGATACGCGGTTTTTCTTGATCAAGACATTGAACAAACTGATTGGTTAGACCCAGTTGAATCGGAAAATCAAATGACGATTTCAAACTTAACAGAAGGCCCTCAATACAATTGAAAAGGGGTTACAAATTTTAGAAAAAATAGATTCCAATGAAGAGCGCGTGTCTACTACAAAACGGGAAATAAAAAAGTTACTGGCATGCTACAAGGAAATTTTACGTGAGAAGAAGAAAATCTTAACTCGTCAGGCGACATTGTTAGTATATATGAAGCCTTCGACATCAAAATAACTTTGATTTACGTTGTTTTATTCCTACTAATGTAAATTGTTTTATTAAACATGTTTCTTCTAAATTATTGTTTTCTTTAGACTCCGGTCCCGATTACACAAACTTTATACGTATTTATATGCAAGGTTGAACTCCGACTTACGCGAATTCGACTTACACGGCTATCTCTTGGTCCCACCTATCGCGTAAGTCCGGGGTATTACTGTATACAAAAATTAAGAATTTTCTGACGGTGTGCCTTAACCACGACAACTACCTTAAACCATCCATTGCCACAACACACTGGAATCTAGCTTCGAAAACAAGCAGTCAATTCCGCGACAAACTAGCGTCGTGTGTAGCGGTCTTTATATATACAGAACTTTTTCTACAAAAATTATCCATAACTCGTAAAGTTAAAAAATGATCACCAATTTTCAGTCTCATTCATATTATACCATTTCAGTTTTTTTGTATACATTTTTAGTGTATTTGCCATAGGCAACATACACTATTGGCGTTGGTCGGATGGCGGGACCTAGGGGTCGGACCAAAATTTCTCGACGTTTCATAACCTCCTAAACACTTTGGCACCATTTTTAAAAATGTTTATATCTATATGTTGTAACCCGCTGGTCGGGGTTTTCAACTTGTATAATTTCAAATTGTATAAAGAAATTAAGTTTTGACTGCCCTCCGACGGCAATTAAGCGAAGTATTTACAGCGTGCTGATAACGCTGGGTTCTGAACCAGGGTAAGTTGTTTTGAGATGGCGGATTAGGGCCGTTGCTTTTTTTGAGAAGGTGTGCCGATAGTTTTTCTGAGGTTTTAGTTTTTTTTTTTATGGTGTTTGGTAAAGGATACTCGCGATTTTTTGTGTCCTGGAACCGTGGATTGTTGCATTTCGCACCAATACATGATTGTTGAACTTGTATTCGCGCGAAGTAGAAAAATTTTATGAGTCGCCCGTCTGGAACACGTGCTGAAATTTTTTTTGTACCGTGTCAACGCCATTTTGTCCAGCAAAGGGAAGAATTTTGTTCACCAACTGTTCTGTAGTTCGTTTTGGACGAATCGGCGATTAAGTTAGCCGTAATCACAGCGGTTTCCACTACCTAATGTAACATCTACAGCATCGGACCACGGTTGGTTCCCTGCGTCAACGATTCCCGGTGTCGGCGTCGGTGGGCGAGGTACATCGGCTGCGAACACGATCGCGTTTACCGGTAATTATCACTGGCGATCCTGTGCATTTTACAACGGGGCATCAGTGCCTCCCCTGGTAACTACGCCTGTCACAGGTGAACCTTTTGAATTATTATTTTATTTTGTTTAGTGCTTTCAGCACGAAATCGATTGTTATTGTGCTTGTTTTTAAATTACTGCTTTCTAGTGTTAGTGAACTATCTGCCTTACTCTTCAAATTTTAACAAATTTTATTTTTAGTGCTTTTGCTTGTAGACCTTAGTTTGAGCATTGTTGTCGTGGATTTGAGACGGGAATAGTGAGGGTTTGGCTGGGCACTAGAAAAATTGTCGGAATTCTGATGTCACGCCAAAGCGCCGACTCGTGATTCATTCATTTTGTTTAACTAACGTTTTCTTGGCGAAATAGTAATATCGCTGCTCATCCACGACGTCAATACCCTAATTTTATTTTTGCTATTTTTTGTCATTTTAGTATTTAAACCAGTGTTTCTGAAGCGTTGGCCAACACCTCTAAACCTACTAGTGTAGTAGATTATTTGCTTAGTATACACTTGGTATACACCGGTTTGTATGGTAATAGTTTTTGCTCGCTATATGTATTTTTCTCAATCATTTATTTTCAATATATTAATTTCACTAATTAAATTACTTTCCATCAATCGCGCATGTGACGTATTCCCCCCCTGTGATCCCTACCGTCTCTTTTGTTTCAGCAACGTTTGGAGCCAACGATTGCCATAACGCGAGCGTGTTCGTTTCCGGTTCCTGGCGCCCCCCGAGTTTTCATTAAAATCAATTTTATATGCTTATCAGGAAAAGATCGTCTGAACGCGACTCAGTTTTCCATCAAAATAGAACGGTAGGTGATTCGACTCCCCCCCCCCCCCCACGTATGGACAACCCCGACCACTTCAACCGCTGCTAGCAAAGCCGAGGCATCAGCACCCAACCTGGGAGACCGGGTTACAATGTATATATATATATATATATATATATATATATACGTATATATATACGTATATATATACGTATATATATACGTATATGTATATATATATATATATATATATATATATATATATATATATATATATATGTGTGTGCGAGCAATAACTTTCGAAAGAGTTAATTGATTTCAACTAAATTTGGTTCACACGTTGAAATCCATCACCGCAAGAAGCCTATTTAAAATGGGCCTAATAAGATCATTTTAAGGGTAGTTTCTAGGGGTTGAAAATTGTTTTTGGGCCCCAAAACACCGAAAAAATTCTCCGAATCGTTTCAAAATTGAAATTTAACCCTCTGGTAGTAATTAAAATGTGTACCTAGAATTTTAATAAAATC
This sequence comes from Venustoraphidia nigricollis, assembly GCA_034508555.1. Classification (NCBI taxonomy): domain Eukaryota; kingdom Metazoa; phylum Arthropoda; class Insecta; order Raphidioptera; family Raphidiidae; genus Venustoraphidia; species Venustoraphidia nigricollis. The sequence continues at coordinate 641,100 of JAVRKA010000070.1, forward strand.
GGCCCGACAGGACCGAATTTACAAATTTTATGAAAACACTATTTTGCAGATAGGGAATTTTTTACTGAAAGGTGTATATAATTTGGTATATAGGTTCGATTGATAATAATATTGCAATTAAGAAAAAAAAATGTTATTTTAAGGGGTGTATTAAGGAGTAAAATTTTGTACTTTGCCCAAAAACCAACTTAAGTTCCATAATAAAGCCATACTGTCTGTATAGCAAATACACTATATTGTCGGCAGGGTTTTGGCACTGCGACCCGGGTTTTTATATTATTAGTATTAAAATTTGTATGTAAAAATATTCATCAGAGGAATAAAATAAATGCTCGTAGGGATGCCGTTGTCTATATTGGCTCCTCTGTTGCAAATAGTTCGAGCTCCTACAGTATGAAAGTCTTCTGGACAAAACTACTAAAATATTGTTAGTGAATTTAACAGATAAAATTAATAATAGATGATAGAGAAATCAGATCGGTAGCAGACTAATTCGACTTTTTTAATCATTTTTAGTGTATTTGCCATATGGCAACATACACTATTGGCATCGGTCGGATGGCGGGACCTAGGGGTCGGACCAAAATTTCTCGACGTTTCATAACCTCCTAAACACATTGGCACCATTTTTAAAAATGTTTATATATATACGTACCTATATATATATGTGTACGCGCGATAAATTTCGAAAGAGTTAATTGATTTCAACGAAATTTGGGCCACGTGTTGAAACCCATCACCGCAAGAAGCCTATTTAAAATGGGCCTAATCGGGCTATTTTAAGGGTAGTTTTTAGGGGTTGAAAACTGTTTTTGGGCCCCAAAATACCGAAAAAATTCTCCGAATCGTTACAAAATTGAAATTTCACCCTCTGGTAGTGATTAAAAAGTGTCCCCACAATTTTAATAAAATCGGTCCGACAGGACCGGATTTACAAATTTTATGAAAACACTAGTTTGCAGATAGTGACTTATTTATTGAAGGGTGTATTTAATTCGGTGTAGACGTTAGATTGATAATAATATTACAATTAAGAAAAAAATGTTATTTTAAGGGGTGTATTAAGGGGTTAAATTTTTTATTTGACCCAAAAACAAACTTAATTTCACATAATAAAAGTATAAAACCACACGGCCCTATACAAGCAAATACACTATATTGTCGGCAGGGTTTTGGCACTGCGACCCGGGTTTTTTATTTATTGTCAGTATCTAGTAGAACGATGAGCAAAATTGGTCTTGGTTTTGCAAAAAAGCAAGACCGAGACCATCTTTATGCTAGACCTAGTAAACAAGACCAAGACCAAAGCCAAGACCGAGTATGCAAGACCAAGACCAAATGTGCAAGACTATTTCTAAATAATATAAATTCCATAAATTTTGCTTGTTTTATGTGTTCTTACTGACTTTTGGGTGTAAATTAAATTGTACTTCAGTTAGTGTAAGAATAGTTTCTTCTCTGTTCGAACAAGAAGAATTGGTAATTATTTGCAAGTGGGGCTCCAGCCCTAACCATCTCTAAATAAATGTCTACTCATCTAAAATGATTATAGATTTTTTATATTTTCACGATTGCATTAAAATAAATTAATTTATGACTTAATTATTAATTATTTATAATAAATTTATAATAAATAATTATTTATAAAATATACCTTTAATAGTCTTTATAATGATAGTATTTAAAAAAATTATTAAATACACGTAAGTACCAGGTCAGATGAACAAGACCAAGACTTAACACGCAAAACCAAGACGAAGACTAGAAGTATTTGAGCAAGACCAAAACTGTCCCAGTCTTGGTCTTGCTTTGCTCATCACTACAGCAGTTATATAATCGGATATTTAACCGATTACTTACCCTTTTACATCACTTATGATAGATTTATACATTAAATTATATCGATGCCGCATGCATGTATAATACGCGCCACGGTTCTAAAAGGTTCTGAAGCTAGTCACAAACAGCGTCGCAAGTGCATATTTTAGAGCCATCCATGTGGTTGTTTTGTGGGAAAGGAAGACTCACACCACCTCCCAGTTACCGGCACACAACGTGCTCTCGTCGGTGATTGGTTATCGCTGGTTGTCTTGTCAATTGTCGCTTTCCTGCTATAAAGTACAGTACAGTACGCTATTGTTAAGTTGTTTCTTTGATTGTTAATTGATCAAGATGCCTAATACAGTTTTGCATAGGCAAGCACGAAAAATAATTTTCATGAAGACTTTGTACAAGGAATTAGACCTTTAGATTAAAGAAAAATTACAAATAATAATATAGCGCAAGTTTGTAGCTTTTCAACCGACTGTACCCTCGCAAGCCTCCATTTGTATCTAATTTCCGAGCCTTTTAGATCCATGGCACGTACTATAAATATGACCCTGAACGTGGAAGTAATGCATGAAAACCGCCAAGTGAGCTATATAGAAAAAGGTGCCGAGAGGTGTAACTTATAGATGTCAATTTATATATTTATGGTCTACGGGATTTTTCTTTACGAGGTCATCCCGGTTAAGATTAATTTCCGACTATAGAAATTATCCACTTTGAATTTAATCGCAAATACCTTTACTTAGTTGAGAAAAATCTCCTCTCTGCGGAGGCGTGTTCTTAAGAGAACAAACTCTGTACAAGCGAATTCTGTTAACCCAAACTTCTAATGAAATCTTACTTACAATGTACCAGCATGATATAATAATACGTGAGTCACGTATCTTGTCGTTTATAGAGAATGTGTCTGATGTAATGTATACCTTTGTAATATTACGAAGGTAAGTTAAGGTACCTACATGGTTTATTACATCGGTACCCGTACAATGACGTCTAGCTCACGTCAACTTACTGAGGCACTGAAGTTATACGACCGGACATGCCTCATTTCTTCGCTACATTGTACAGTGTATATCAAAAGTGGACTCCGCTTTTGAACGACGCATAACGCAGTCTAGTGCATACAATTAGAAAAAACCGATCCGTAACAGAAACCTGAGCACAAAAATTGATGGAAAAATCCGTCAATGCTGTACCTACGCAAAACAAATTCTTGCACACAGGCCTAGTGATGTAAAACAATAAATTACCGGTTTAATATCCGATTAAGTAACCGCGATAATTTATTAGTGTATTTGCCATATGGCAACATACACTATTGGCGTCGGTCGGATGGCGGGACCTAGGGGTCGGACCAAAATTTCTCGACGTTTCATAAACTCCTAAACACTTTGGCACCATTTTTAAAAATGTTTATATATATATATATATATATATATATATATATATAATATATATACGTATATATATATATATGTGTGCGGGCAATAACTTTCGAAAGAGTTAATTGATTTGAACGAAATTTGGCCCACGTGTTGAAATCCATCACCGCAAGAACCCTATTTAAAATGGGCGTAATCGGGACATTTTAAGGGTAGTTCTTAGGAGTTGAAAAACGTTTTTTGGCCCCAAAATACCGAAAAAATTCTCAGAATCGTTTCAAAATTGACATTTAACCCTCCAGTAGTAATTAAAAAGTATCTCTAAAATTTTAATAAAATCGGCCCGACAGGACCGGACTTACAAATTTTATGAAAACACTACTTTGCAGATAGTGAATTATTTACTGAAAGTTGTATATAATTTGGTATAGTTGTTCGATTGATAATAATATTGCAATTAAGAAAATGAATGTTATTTTAAGGGGTGTATTAAGGAGTCAAATTTTTTATTTTGCCCAAAAACCAACATAAGTTCGCATAATAAAGCCACACTGCCTGTATTATCAAATACACTATATTGTCGGCAGGGTTTTGGCACTGCGACCCGGGTTTTTTTAAATTACCGTGGCTATTTATTATTATTACACAAGATTGCGCAAAAAATTTGCGCATGGTTTTGGCTTTCTGTCGAGATTTTAATTTTAATATTATAACCAAAATCTACAGAAACACAAATACATTAATTAATTAATTCTTTCGACTCTACCGTTGAAGACTGGTTCATCGTTTTGTTTTTTATTGTTCTGAAAAACAAAAACCAGAAGCCGCCATTATGTTTGATAGATAGGCGGTTAATTAACCGATAAATTATCCAGTCAAAAGTGTTACTTTTATAAATAATTTATCAGGAATACATGCAAAAAATGTAGTATGTATCTCGAACGTAATGATATTAAAACTAGGTGACTGTTAAAACCCGTCCTATACGAGTACCTACTGCAAATATTATTGATGCACGTATTGTCAATCAAAAAATGACAGGTGGGGGCATTTTTGACGCGCACTGTACGTAATATTGTGTAGAGTCCAGGTTCATAACAGCATCTATTCTGTCAAACTACCGTCAGCCATACTAAAGATCAGAGAACTAAAGATAGGACTAAAATGTTTCGAAAATCGTTTATGTAATAAAATAAATGGAGACAGTGCAGCATACCGTTGCAGATTTCGATATTCATATTTCATACGTCTCGACAAAATGCCGATTTTGAAAAATAGCCTGCTTGCAAATCGTTAAAAACTGACGGATGCCAAAAAATTCCAGCCAATTGGGCGTCCATTCCAACTTTAAAAATATTCACATATAACAAATAAAATAAAAATTCTATTAATGCGCGTATAGACGCGGGTAACGGCTAGTAACAAATAGATACAGTTTGCTATTTGTTACATAATATAGTTTAACATATAAAAATTAATCAAAGCATGCTTTGTCAGCTACTTAAATAATTTCTTTTTGAGAGATCTTGAAAACAAAAGAACAGCTGTTTTTTTTTATTTTCAAAATACTTCCGAAACTATAGTTTAGAAAAAAAAATTTGTTTACATAACTTTCTTATAAAAGTAAATAGAACAAAAGTCGTTATGCAAAAGTATATCATTATATATGAGAAAAACAACTTTATAGCAATTATTTCTTTTGCGCATGCGCCGATTTTCCCCAAAAAACAATAGGGCTCTTCATATTTGCATACCAAACATCCTCCCTAAATTTGGTTTCAATCCGTTCATCCGTTTGACCTGTATCGTGCTCACAGCCTAACAGACAAAGTGTGTGAATTAAATAACAAAGCTAGAAGATTTATTAAAGCTTTTTAACCGAAATTTCCTCAGTTCGACACTGTTCAAGCTCTGTTCACGCCTGCGCTTTTTCGATGGCCGAGCTTCAACATACTCGTATAGAGATAACCACATGTACATTATTATTGTGTATAATTATTTGAGAGCGTAATGTTGGTACACGGTCAGCGTCGTATTAAAGTTAAAATCTTTTCTTCGAACAATGTATCGATAATTTTGGAGTAGATTAATTTTTGGGCGCACTGAATGATTTTTGCTAAACACCACTGAACACAGGCCCATCTTTCCGCATGGGCTTCTTATGCTTGTACCCAGGGCCCCGCAATCCATGGAGCCACCTAGGCCCTGCGACAAAATAACTATTATAACTGGAATGTTGCTTATTGCTATTAAAAGGCTGCATATATTCTAAAGTGTCATGAGCCCCCACTTAGCTTAAGACGGCTCTGACTGAACAAGATGCAAACGACAACCGCGATGACTATTTCCAGGCGTCTATGTTTTCAGTATGATATTGTAAGTATACTCCCCCCCCCCCCCCAAATGGCTCTTTTTCATGCCTGTAGAGTGATATTAAATGACCCATTTAGCACTCATCTCTAAAGTAAAAGAAAAAAACCCGGGTCGCAGTGCCAAAACACTGCCGACAATATAGTGTATTTGCTATATACAGGCAGTGTGACTTTATTATGCGAGCTTAAGTTGGTTTTTGGGCAAAATAAAAAATTTTACTCCCTAATATACCCCTTAAAATAACATTTTTTTTTCTTAATTGCAATATTATTATCAATCGAACCTATATACCAAATTATATACACCTTTCAGTAAAAAATTCCCTATCTGCAAAATAGTGTTTTCACAAAATTTGTAAATCCGGTCCTGTCTGGCCGATTTTATTAAAATTTTAAGGACACATTTTAATTACTACTAGAGGATTAAATTTCAATTTTGAAACGATTCGGAGAATTTTTTCGGTGTTTTGGGGCCCAAAAACAATTTTCAACCCCTAAAAACTACCCTTAAAATGACCCGATTAGGCCCATTTTAAATAGGCTTCTTGCGGTGATGGATTTCAACGCGTGGGCCAAATTTAGTTGAAATCATTAACTCTTTCGAAAGTTATTGCCCGCACACATATATATATATATATACGTATATATATATATATATACGTATATATATATATATATATACGTATATATATATATATATATATATATATATATATATATATATATATACATATATATATATAAACATTTTTAAAAATGGTGCCAAAGTGTTTAGGAGGTTATGAAACGCCGAGAAATTTTGGTCCGACCCTTAGGTCCCGCCATCCGACCGACGCCAATAGTGTATGTTGCCATATGGCAAATACACTAATAATACAATCTAACCAATTTAACAGTAATTTCTATAACCGACTTATCAATTATTACTAAAAGTATGATCCATAATATTCATAAACAACCAAATAGACGATAAAGTTCGAACTGTCAACCATATTGAAAACTGAAAATTATGTGAAAATCAACTATTTTATAATCTATCTCGACCATAATTTATTATGATTCTATAATATCACAGATTACGTTCTAGATACGTAAACTAATATTTCAATAACCTGTTTCTTGATTTTTAGATAGTATATTAGTAGATGATATAAACAGATGTTTATAAAATTATGTCACGAATTGATAAGAGTAAAAACGTTTTTAGCTTTGAGCTTATTTAAAATCAAAATAAAGTTTCTTCAGAATTTGCTGCTCGATTAAGATGTAAAAAAAACTCCATGCCGATGCTATTCTACTTTTATCGGTAAAATATGAAACTAGAGATTTAAATATGCATCGTTATATTTTTTATTAGTACTTACATAGGTAATAATATATTCTGTCGTGAACGGGAGCATTTGCGCTATTAAAATTTCAAAAAAAAAAACAGTCCGGAACTGGCGTTACACCGCATAACGGTCAGTGATCGTTATACAAGTATAGCGGAAAATTCATGTACGTGGTTAGTATTTTATCTGTCCAACATTTTCGTAGCAGCTGTTACATTTTATATAAATTGATAAACACCATTTAGTACACACTTTTAAAAACCGCACCATTCAATAATTATAGTATGCAAGCAGAGCAGAGAGTCCGTGAATGAAACCAGGCAATTTATAACAAAGGTCAAACATTTATGATGTAACACTTCAAATCAGTTTTAATTTTTGTTTGTTTTTGTGACCACCAGCCAGGGTTAGTTGGGCCTAACTCCAATTCACATTTTCAATTTATTGTTAATAATAAACAAGATTTAAAAAGTTTTTTAGTTTCTCGCATTTTTCAGTTTTCAACAGCAGCAAGTTTTTTTTGAATATCACTAATACTTCCGAGACTTGAATCTCGGCAGTGGCATTTAAATTTTTCTTGTATATAGCGTTGTAACAAGCATAGCAGCATTGTTTGGAAATTTAAACTTGTATTAAAACTAAGTTCGTTGTGAATTGGGTATTCTATAATAAATAAAAGTTACCCAGATATCGCAATTTGGACACAAGACAGCAGATTTATTCATATTGCGTTTCTTACATCCCGTATTCGTCAATTCATTACCTAGTAGCATAACTGCTGCAGCTAAACATGCCGATTCCTCAGGGCCCCGCTAGTTTGGGACTCCCGAAGGATTTTTGAACAATACAATTTTTCAATGTGTGAATTTGAAAAATTCTTTTTATATAAATAATATCATCATCTCGAACATTTTTCTATATGAAAACCAATAACTTACCTGATACTCTTTGTATAACTTTTCTATGTGCCCATCTTGAGATCTATTAGCATTCGTGGTGGAAACACTTCGACATCTAAAACCTTAATTTTTGCGAATAAACATTCTTATGGATTAAATAATATTGTGGTTAAAAAAAATAAGTCAAGGACCCAGTTTTCTAGTGCAGCCCAGGGTTCTGCTTCTTGTAGTTACTTCAGTACATTTTCGTTTATATATCTACCTATCAATCCGTTGAGATTCTACTGTATTATGTGTTATGGAACTACAGAATATATAAAGCAATTTGATACTTACATAAAATAACCTATTGGGCATGATTTTATCTCTCAGAACGTCATTATGATAGAAGCGATAAGGGTCTATGGTCAATAAAATCACTATTAAATTCAACAATTCCGTACTATAAGATTGCGTGAACATTTGATGGCATACTAAAGTGAATATTAAATGACATTTAAGATAGACTCTTCTGTGCAGATATCCAAGGATAATAATATATTTAAACAACGTAATTACCTGGACACAAGGAATCCGTATCCGCAAGTGTGCCTGCAGGAATTAACGACTCAAGAGAGGTAGTGTTGATGGTAATGCCACCGCGCTCAAAAAAAACTACGACAACGATTGCCGTAGTTTTTCATTTTTTTTTCAAAACAGTAATTTTTTGGTTTAAATTAACCACGGCAGTAGAAAATTCAGCAATGGTCCTGATTAGTAGTACAAGGGTCATAACAACTATAGTTAGGCCGTTCTGTGACATTAATCGAGTGTGTTCTACTGGAGTATTTAAACTTTTAGAGTCCATGATCTTCCCCCACAAATTAAATCCTGCTGTGCCTGCAGAGGTTCCAAATTAATAATTATGTGTTCATGCTAATTTAATAAAAATTGTAAGACCAGTTTTAGTTCCCTTTTCTATAACCGATTTTTTTAGAATTTTAAATAAGATTTTTTATTATCAATTAATACTCGAATCACTCAAATAAACTTAATTCATTATCATAATGTTAATTATCATATGTTAATAACATATCTTTGATATTTTCACCAGTGCTTAGATTAAAACTTCGAAGTTCGAGTTTTCTTACTACTTCGTTTTCCGGGTGCTTTCGGATGATTGGGTAAAACCCTAATGATCCCCCAGTCCCCCGACTACGGTCTAGTGTGGATATGAAGTAAAATTTTATCAAGAACAATATTTTATTTTAGAAATACATTTTAATCAAAATACACATCTATTGAGCGTTATTTTCAAATTTCAGCTGCTTCCCGGTTTTTCTTGAGTCTTCTTCCAACCAGACGCGCATCTGTACGAGCTTTTCTGAGCACAACAAACGCGTTAAACTTCTTATCTTCTTCCGTTATGACTCTGGCTTCACTCTTCGCAACCGTTTTCTTTATTGGCATCAATTTGCTTTTGAGCTGGACGGCGTGTTTCAAATCTTCATCAGTACCAATTCTCAACATTCTTCCTTTCGGAAACAGAACTAATTTACTTTTATATTCCTTTAAACGTTGTACATTTCTTTGTTGCCCTTCGACCGACTTGTTCCGGCGTCGATAATCGACCGAAAGTCCAATGCTTCTCGCAAACAATGAATTCAATCCGACGACCCGTAGTTCATCCAAGGTGAATCCACGTCCAGGACGCACTTTTGAATTGTATCTTGCAGTTGGACATTGTACTATTGGACGCAGTGGACCTTTGGCTGGTCGTGGTGCCAATAGCCGACTTTTTTTAATACGTTTAAAACGCCTTCGGCTTTTACAACCCGGCTGATTAAATCGGACTTTTATATAATCCTGCCATTTTTTATGAAAATGGTTGTTTGGAATCATATTATTACCTTTTGGAGCCATTTTTCTTGTTTTATTCCAGAAGTGTCAGATATATTCTATTTAAATAACAAAAGACAGTTTGAAATGAAAAAATCACACCTACTCGATCTTTATTTACAAAACAAGACACCCAGAAAACTAAAATGTTCAGCTATTTTTGTATTAGTTCATTTGAGCAATTTACGGGATTCACAAATCACGATAGAATGTCAGAACTTTATGCTGGCTTATGTTGGCAGCACTAAACAAATTTTTAAGTTTTTTTCAGTTCGTATGGGTGGTAAAAATACATACGAATAAATTCAAAATTATTATGGAAACAGTAAACAAACTTAATTTGATTAAAATTGTGTCGAAAAAATGTTATATCGTATCAAAGTAAAATAATAATTTATTTAACAAAATGCCTAGAAAGGGACACAATTTAACGCGAAAAGAAAAACTGATAGTGGTCAATTGTTGGGACGAATTAGGAACAAAAATAAATACACTGAATGAAACAAGTCATCACAAAAGTCACTAAAATATTTTCAGTGTGGATACACTCTATTACAAAAACAGTAAATAAATAAACATTTTGTGAATAAAATTATGTTAATTATTAGTTCTGTGATGTGAAGAAATTAATATATTAAACAATTCAACTTCTTCCGAATGTCATCTAAATTGTAAAAAATACCAAACACAGTTACAATAAGCTGAATAAGTATTATGTACATATTTTTTAGTTGTTTTATGGATATAAAATAATTTTACAATAAAAATGTATATATTATTTCTCTGAAAAATCAGTCTTGAAGAAGTGAACTGCCAATCTTTGACAGTTAAGTAATTTTATTTTTAGTATCTTACCGAGTGCTCAAAAAATGTTTATGTGTAATACAGTGTGTATTTTTAACATAACAGCATTTAGTTCTGACATTCTAATGTGAATAACAAATATTTTTGTTTTGTTTCATTTGAGCAGTGTTGCACAATGAAAACAGAATTTAAAAATTTATAAAGACGAAAAGATGTTATCATGCCGACTCTAAAACTTTAAAAACAACGAAACGGCATTTTTGGCGACTCAATAAAACGACGCCAAGAACCAATTTCTGAAAACTAAATTAGACTTGAATGACTTCATTATTGAGAACCTTAATTAACATTTAAGTTGCAATTATGAGGGCTCTTCCTAATTTCATACAATATATATTATTACTTTCATTCAAATGCTTAGTGTAACTTTTACCACTAGTTATAGTTCATTTCAGGAACGACGCTAAATAATACCCCATACGGTTCTTATTGTGCGACATTTTGTACACGCCCAAGTCTCGGCCGACTTAAAATAATATTCTATTTGGGGCGGCATATTAATGTTGATTTGGGCCGGTAAAAAATAAAGAAGACTTTGTTGACAACGTACTTTGTAATCCGTACGTACTAAGAATTTTCCGTACAACTTACTGTACTAGTTAGTATTTTTGAGTTTTATGTTTTTGTGCCTAAATACGTTATTTAAGGCTGTCGGAACGCTCTGAATTTAAGCCTAAAATAGAGCTTCGGCTGTAGAATACACTTATTCGGCAACATTCTGCAAAAATTCTTTCTCTATAAGGAAGATAAAGGACAAGTCAAGGTCTCTAATGGACTATTTTTGTTATTTATGTACGATATACTAGAAAAAAGTTGGCATTAATTGTGCCAAAAAAACACACGTTTTCAATGTCATACTACCATCTTATTCGTACTTCACAAAACTGTTTCATCACAAACCTAAAGTGACTCTTCCTTTTTCGGAAAAGCTTTTTAAATCTTCAAAATATTTCCAAAAATTAGAGTAATCAGTTGACAGCGGCACCCTTGCAATAAAATTTTTTAGCCTCGTAATTGGCACCAGCCAAAAATTGAAACGTGCGGTTGATTTGCGCGAGACAGAGCTAAAGAATGCCACACTCACAATATGTCTTTTGCCTACCTCGCCCCTTACCGCTGGGTCTTAGCACAAACAAAATTCGGAGCGTTCCGACAGCCTTAATATGTATTTGCATTGAATATTTATCTTACATTATTCTAAAACTTAATTTTACTTTACAACGGCATCATACGATACATGGTTTAACTCTTGGGTTTAACACTCAAGTTTGACTTCTCCTAGGCTAAGAATTAATATTGTACTAGATCTATGGACAACATGTGCTGTTCAATGGCTGTCATCTGTCAAGTGTTTCAGTAGAATGTTGATTTTTGACATTGAGTTTCTTTTGTGTATACAAAAAGTAGTATTATTAATGTAATTAAGTACAAGTTTACGTAAGTACTGGTTATGTAATTCTAAAACTAATTTTGTGTGCTAAATAATTATAGAGGTCATAAACAATTCTTAAAAAAACAAAACAGTATGATTTAAATTGAGGTTGACACAAAATTACCTAATTGCAAGTTAATTATTAACATTTTAGTGCAAAATTAAAAAAACCGGGGGTCTTATAAAAGTAAAAACATAAATGCGTTATCCAATATTTAATATCGTTAACTGTGCGAGTATATATTTGTAAAAATTGACATTTTTTGTATTTTAGATCAGCAGTAAAAATGGATCATGTATATAATCCATTTCAGTACCGCTGTACTGATTCTATGCTTATACAAAAATACTTCGAAGATTATTCTGAACGAGTAGGTTACATAGCAAAAATTGAAAACCAACCCGGGAAACACTCAACTTCAAACTTCGAAAAAGTATATGTGAAAGAGGAACCTGGAAATAACTCGAATTATGACATGGAAGCGTTTAACCTTATGGGCGTGGATATTCCATTAGAAGAAAAAAATCGGTTAATAAATACTTGCAGGTATGCTCTTTAACTTAATTCGTAGCTACTTCTTTACATAAAAAAAAAATAGAATATCGTGGGTTCAAATCTCACCAGGCTCATGGATGTTTAGTGATTTCGTTTTGTTTTGATTATTGACGTTGTTATTTGATGTAAGGCCTAAGTTGTCGAGCGTCTATAATTTAGAGTAAATAAAATACACACAGGACCTTTGTATTACGTTTTTTGCGACTTTTTTCCAGAAATTTTGTCTTTTTTGTTTGTAACACAGACGATTGTACTATGAGAAATATTTTATGTACAGTGTAAACTCTATGTAAAGTCACTCGATCTGTCAAACTCCCTAAAACGTCGAAATTACACCTATCCCCCGATTTACACGGTACTTGTTTTACACGTTTTCGCTTTTACACGGTTTTCCAAATAAGTTTTTTTTTGTTTTTATCGCACTCTACTAAATGCTACTGTGATTGAACACGTGCGCTGTGTACACATCTCACGGGGAATCCCGAGCTTATGTGCTGACTTGCTGCACGCGCACACTGTGTCTGTATTTCTTCGCATAAAATTAAAGTTTTATCTACGGAAAATTGTATTTGAGTGAAAGTTTCACAGTTTCAGAAAGATTTAATTTTCCATATTCGTAAATTACAAGTGAGTGCATAATTTAGATTATTAGTGTATTTGCCATATGGCAACATACACTATTGGCGTCGGTCGGATGGCGGGACCTAGGGTTCGGACCAAAATTTCTCGACGTTTCATAACCTCCTAAACACTTTGGCACCATTTTTAAAAATGTTTATATATATATGTATATATATATATATATATATTTATATATATATATATATATATATATATATATATATATATATATATATATATATATATATATATATATATATATATATATATATAGGTATATATATATGTGTGCGGGCTATAACTTTCGAAGGAGTTAATTCATTTTAACGAAATTTGGCACACATGTTGGAATCCATCACCGCACGAAGCCTATTTAAAATGGGCCTAATCGGATCAATTTAAGGGTGGCTTTTAGGGGTTGAAAAAAGTTTTTGGGCCCCAAAATACCGAAAAAAATCTCAGAATCGTTTCAAAATTGAAATTTAACCCTTTAATAGCAATTAAAAAGTGCCCCCAAAATTTTAATAAAATCGGCCGTACAGGACCGGATTTAAAAATTTTACGAATGACTAGTTTGCAGATAGTGAATTATTTACTGAAAGTTGTATATAATTTGATATAAAGGTTCGATTGATAATAATATTGCAATTAAGAAAAAAAAATGTTATTTTAAGGGGTGTATTAAGGAGTCAAATTTTTTAGCTTGCCCAAAAATCAACTTAAGTTCGCATAAAAAGCCACACTGCCTGTATTAGCAAATACACTATATTGTCGGCAGGGTTTTGGCACTGCGACCCGGGTTTTTATAAATTAACGGCTGTGATTAAAGTAAAGATCAGAGGGAAAAAATGCGGGAAATTTTGGAGTGAAATGATGGCAATTTACCAAATAGGCTAAAGTCATCCGCGAAGGACTCGCATTGGGAAGAAAGCTGGGTAATCATTTTATTCAAAATGACACAAACGTTGAAAGGGCTTTACGATTCCAACGTGACATAAATCGCTGCTTGGCTCAATATGAAGAAGTTTACAAAGATCTTACAAAAAATTCGAAGCAATTGTTAATAACCGATTTTATTACCATCTCTCATAATGTAAATATTTCTGCTTCAAACATCGAATCGGCACAAATAACTTCGAGTGATGAAAGTGAATTCGAACCTTCGATTCCGAAAAAAAGAATGAGAGTAATTTCTGACAGTGATGAAGGATAATAAAACACCTTTGGTTTTATTTTTTGTTCTTCTGTTTAATGTATTGTAATTAAATAAAAAAACAGTGTTTCCGTAATATATTACATATTTTAACCGGTCAATGCATTTTATTTTTATTTCTGTGTACACCTAAAAATATTGAAAAAAATCACAACTGTTAAATAGCAAAATTATGCATTTTCTGCAAGCTTTTCGATTTACACGGTTTTGACTTGAAAATTTTTAATTTTCGATTTACACGTTTTTCTCAGGAACGTATCTACCGTGTAAATCGAGGGATAGGTGTACTTGACTTTGGTTAGTTTGCATTGTTGTCCATACAATGATATACTCTATGTAGCATTACACCTACTCTAAATAACGACCATATGTCACTATAAAGCAAGTAATTTGGGCAAATTATAAAGCACCTACTGTTTGTAGGTACTTTCTAAGTTGCGGAAATTGATAAGAACTGCAGCTGTATTGTCTAGCCAGTATTTACCTCGACTGTCAGCATCATACGTATCGAATGTTTGCAAATGTTATGCGTTATTATTAAATCATATATATTAATACGTTAAGGTTAAGATGTTTGCCTTCCTTTTTCGAAAAAACCACACAATTGCTCCACATAAATTTTATATCATCTTATATAGATAATTGCTTCCTCTACCGACATCAACAACTAAAAAAATTATTATTGCTTTTGTTTTTGTAAATTTATTAATTATTAAAATTATATATATAGATATACATTAAGACACAATACAGCAATGCTGCCATCTGACGGCTTTAATTTTGAAACAACGTCAATATGATTGACGATCGGTAACTCTTTTGTTCAATTTCAAATCAAGTCACGTATGTATCAATACTTTTCATATAGTGGCGCTTTAGCTCAACGTTTTTGATACTTGCGCCTCTATGTGACAGTTTTAGAAAAATATTTTCTTGAACCGTCACTGAGCTTCGTAATGTAATACAACAAAAAGAAGAAAGTTATAAAGAGTGTAATAGTAGAACAATATTGATTTTTCTTTCTCTCTATATAACGACAACTCTCTATAACGCCAGAAAATGCACAGTCCCTTTAGCGTCGCTATATAGAGTTTACATTATATTAAAAAAAAAAACAATTTTAGTATCGACCATCTAAAAATTCCCAAAGAAGAGGAAATTTTGGAAGTTAGTGAATACCTCGTTAAAAAAAAATTGTGGAAACCTTCAGAAGTTCCAGAAGAGGCTAAAGCCCATGCAAGCGTAAGATGCGCAATGGAAAGACGTGAAGATCCAAGTGTACTAAAAAGATTTCTAACATGTTTGAAGTATCGACCTGAAGTTACATTGGTAAATTGTTATATATATATTTTTTTGTTAAACCATAGTTTGAAGAACTATCTATGTTCAGCCAGCTTAAACTTCCTGTAACGACCTTTTTTTCAACAGATTAGTTGAGACATGACAGTTTATGTGTAGCTGTCTCTCCTTGCTATTTAACAGCGAGCTCAATGTATGTGCAGATTTTTTTTTCAAGTTTTAGAATCGGTTACGGACCTGTATAATACTCGCCACGGTTCTAAGAGGTTCTGAAGCTAGTCACAAACAGCGTCGCAAATGCATATTTGTTGTTTTGTGGAAAAAGAAGACTCCCACCACCTCCCAGTTACCGGTACAGAACGCACTCGTCAGTGATTAGTTATCGCTGGTTGTGCTATAAAGTACAGTCCAGTATTGTTAAGTTGTTTCTTCTGATTGTTAATTGATCAAGATGCCTAATATAGTTTTGCATAGACAAGCACGAAAAATAATTTTTAGGATGACTTTATGCAAGGAATTAGACCTTTAGATTAAAGAAAAATTAAAAGTAATAACATAGCACGAGTTTGTAGTTTTTCAACCGACTGTACCTATGCAAGGCTCCATTTGCATCTAACTTCAGAACCTTTTAGAACCGTGGCGCGTATTATACATGATTATTTAACTGTATCAATAACAAATACTTTATTACATTTACAATAGGCTCCCATAACACTTTCGTCTTTGTGTTCGATGTCTGTTTATGGTTGATAATAGTATATTCATTTTTTATGCATTGTCCCTTATAGTTTCTCAGATTTAATCTGATTTAATTTTTTTTGTCTCTCATGACAATTTTGTATACCTGTATTTATGGTCAACACAAATAAAATTTATTATTATTTTGTTTTTTAAGGATTATACTGCTAGTGGTGGAGCAAAAGATTTGAAAGAAGATGAAACTTTCATAGTGAGTGTTCGAGTGTATTTCCCATTCAGATATGAAAAAGGCAAAAGAATTCCACATTTACCAAGATTCAGTCATGAAATACTTTTGCTGGGTTCTCATACAATTGCCGATCTTCGAGACAAAATACTCTGCTCTGCTGATTTCGGATTACATAGCGACGTAAGCGAGGATTTAAAAGATATTCGCGTTACTAAGGTAACTATCGTATTGATTACTGACTTTCATTTTGCGTTTCAAGAGTATGGTCCATGAAGGTTCATAAAATTACTAAAATACCACGTTTTGATATATTTTTCATAAATCTGATACTGTGTGTGTTCAGTGGTCTTTTCTCATTGATGGTGCTAACTTTATTGGTGAAACATTTGTTGAAGTCTTAAATTGTATTAGCGTTTGAGATTAACTTACCGTTTTTTTTTTATTTTGTTACAGAATAAATACAAATCGGGATTTATTTACATCGATGGAACATTTTACAATGATCTCCGCGAAGAAGGAAATATCGATTATTCAAAAGTAATATTAGAGTGGAGTAAGAAATCACAATGTGGACCATTTACGACAGCTGAAATTGATAAGGTAATCTATTTCAAGTAATTTTTTGAAGTGAAAACTTTCTTAGGCGCGTTGGGAAAATTTTATTTCTATTTGGATGGGAGTAAAATCTTGAGTTCACGTCACCATCACCGACATGCTAATGTTAGCTCTGTTATATCGGTAGCTATAAGTCTGATGTATTTTTACTTATAATTCGTTCCATTTAAATCAGATTGGTGTCTTAAACAAAAGAAATGGAAATTTTACATAAGTTTTGCATAACAGAAACAGTTTTTTTATACATATAAAAACAGTATAAATTCGATTTTACCTGATAAATCACGCACTTGTTTCGGTTCTCTTTGTCTCTTGCACAGTATTCTATGGACATTAGAAGATTGCGTACGGTAAATACAGTTTTTTTTGCGCATGCGCGGCCATTGACAATTAATTGTATCCATATAAACGTTACTGCCATTTTTATCTACGATACAGCACTTTTGTCGCTAAAGCCTCGTAATGAAAAATTTTTATTTTTTCCAGGTATATATAAAAGATTTAAAAGTTCGATTTGGATATCCCCAATTGTACCAACATCAAGGAAATTGTGAACACATACTCATATTTTCTGATGCTCGTCTGTTACACAGTTCTGATTCACATTATTCGGAAGATTATCCTGTTATTAGTTCAGTAGCTATGGCTAAGTCGCAATATTGTTTTATTTGTGGAATTGTGATAGCTAAATGGATAGTTGTATCATCTGATCGAATGCCCAACAGTCCGGCATATCTTTGTAATGAGTGTTTTATTTCGTTCAATTATATTGACGGAAAAAAGATTGGTAACTTTAAAGCGTATCCATTCAGTGATAAGTCTGCTATTATGTAATTTAATAAAGCGCAAATTGGATATTTATTACTTTTTTGATACCAATATTACGTTATTAGCAGGATGACAACAAAAAAATAAAAATATTTTTTTGAACGAAGTACAAGTAAATCAAAAACATGGTTTACAATAAAAAAAAATGAGCTTGTAAAAACGCCATTGTTCTTTTTTTCAAATTAAATTAAAAAACCGTTCGAACTTCAATTGGAATAGTTCTTAGATTATTTTGTAAGTGAAATATATATTACTCAAATTGTACATAACTTATGATAAGCTTGTATATATTTTTTATAAAAAAAAATAAAAAATAATTGTCTATTATTCCACCATAAAAATTACCGTATTTAAGACGCACCTTTTTTTCAGAGAAAAATGTACTCAAAGTTTGGGTGCGTCTTATGGTCCGAAGGTAACATCAAAATCTTTTTTTCAATAATCGTCTTATAGTCCGAAAAATATGGCACGCCACTAAATGTATGACGCAAGTTATCTCAAGGCAAGCGGGGGAATCACCGAAAGTGAAGACGAACTGAATATTTCTAGTACGAGTTATGTTAATATATAAATATTATGATCCGAAGTAACATTAAAATATATTTTTCAAAAAATCATCTTATGAGGTGCGTCTTATAGTCCGAAAAATACGGTAGTTATTTTTCTATAACAAAGATGAAAAAAACGCAAACTGCCCAAAGGCCGAAGTAAGTTGCATATTATGGTACACAAAGCAGTTTTGTGATATGGTAAGTTGTTTCTTCTCTCCGCCTGATTGTAATATATCCTCCTTGAAAGGAGAACCAACGAACTAACAGGGAAATTTACGTTCCAATGGTGTGTGTTGACAACTTCACTTCAGTAACAAATAAGGACACTCTTTGGTTTTTTTGAAGTGTAAATACATCGAAGGTAGGTAACAACTTTTTAACGTATCTTATATTTTACTTTAATTATAACTTTAATATTAAACACGTTGTGTATTTCATTAGATTAACAACAATTTGATTGAGTGATATGATCGATATACGATATACATCAGTAGATGATTTAGGATTTAAAATGCGACATTTCTAATATACACGTATGAATTATGATTAACATGTGGTTTTAAATAAAACTTGTTTATTATATTACAGAAATGGCAGACGCGGTTAAACCGAAAGCCGAGAAAAAGGTCAAAATTAGTGACAAAAAAGTCCTAAAAAAGAGACCGAAGAAACGTCATGGTCGTCTATACGCAAAAGCAATATTTACAGGTTATACTAGAGGTTTAAGAAATCAGCACGAAAATACAGCGCTGTTAAAAATCGAAGGATGTGCCACTAAAGTAGATAGCTGGTGGTATGTTGGTAAAAAATGTGCATTTGTATACAAAGCTAAGAACAAGACCTGTGTACCCGGCAAGCCAAAAAGTAAGAAAAGTAAAGTACGGGCTATTTGGGGCAAAGTCACGCGGCCACATGGTAGTGTTGGTTCAGTAAGAGCGAAGTTTAAACGTAATTTACCAGCTTATGCAATGGGAAGACGTATTCGCATTGTAAGTACCAAAATAATACTTCTTCCATAGGAAAATTTAGTTTATAAGTATGTTTGAAAAGTTTTAAGCTAAGTAGCTATTAGAGATGAGATATGTCCAGTAAAAATAATCGAACTATTCAGTAATTTAAATATTTCAAAAAAATCATTCAAATGATTTTTATACATACAAGATATGACATAATAATCTCCAGTAAAAAATCATTTTGCTACGTCCTTTCTTTTTTAAAACTGCATTACTTAAGTCTTTTATTTGCCTCTGTTCTATGAAGAACTGCATGCAAGTGACACTCAAGTTCCATAATAAAAAACGAGAGCTAAATTAATTCGTTATAGTAACATATCGAATGTATAAACGCATTACGCAGTATTGTTTACGATTACTTATATCTTCTATCCGCATCTGCTTTATGGAGCCCTGTATGCAGGTGACTCTCAAGACTGACAATCAAAACCGAGAGCTGAAATATTAATTCATTAATTTACGCATAGTATCAACAAACCTATATTATGGTACATCATGTGAAGGAACTATTCTGAATGAATTATTCGATTATAAAGAATCATTCGAATAGCAACCTTTCGATTATTATCAAAGCTAATAGCTATAATGTGTGATTTTTTTAACTGCCAAAACTTAATTTTTAAAAATCTGCTCGTATGTATTTCCTGCAATAAATTGTATGTGGAAATTCAAAAAATTTGGGCAGAAATTTAATTGGGTTGAAATTAGTCGTAGTGTCCACTTAACAAGAAACTACTGTATTTCTAAACTAATATTTACCCTTTTAGAAACAGCTTAAAAAATGACAATTTTTTATTCTACTTTTCAGATGCTGTACCCATCGAGAATCTAGACTGTTTGGAATTTTTTTTTATTGTAAGTATTTATTTTAAACTTATTTCATAAAGAAAATAAGTAATTCTCGCTCGGATATTACCTTACTTTTATATCCAGTACAGCAGCGTTTCCCAAACTTTTTTGACCACAGCCTGGAACGAGCTTTTAAATTTTTTTGCGACTTACCTTATGAAAAAAGATTTATTTAAAAAACAAAAATTTGTTTTTAATAGAAATCAAATTATTTGTTTGCTTATTTCATGAACAAAAATTTACAATTTTTTTCGCAACCCGACAAAATTTTCCTATGACCCGGTGCCGGGTCGCGACCCACACTTTGGGAAACGTTGCAGTACGGTATTTAAATACTTTACCAGTATTTGTGTCCGTGCCTGATCCGAAATCAATAATATATCTGCATTCAAATACAGTTATCTGATAATTGTATCCACGATTAAAATACTTTTAACAACTCTCTGATAGTGACAAAGATCATACATTAACTTAAAATATTAAATTAAGTTATATTTAAGAAATGAAGCTACTTGCTATACTATTCAAATGTATTTATTGAAATAAATAACGACGTTTCAACCACTTTTGTGGTCCTTTTCAAGTTTTAAAAAAATTACAATAAGTTAAATTAAGTGAAACAATGCTGCTGTTTGCAATTTTTATTTATAACAAAATACTGTTTAAACTTTGGTAGCATTTTATACTCCGAAGATCACAAAGAAATTGTTGAAAAGTCAATACAATAAATATTATTTTACTTTATTTAGATACATTGCTATTTTATTTGTGATACACAATACTTTCAAAATCACTTTCTCATATCCGAGAACGAAAATACTATAAAATATAATTTTGGCACGTACTTAAATCTGATAATATGATAAATGATGTTTTTGACATTTGAAACCTGAAATAAATGTGGAAAAGTTTTTACTGATTTTTTAACAATACAGTATGGAAATGTTTTTTAAAAAAAACAATATTGCATTAATTTCTGTTATTTTGTTGTTTCAGATGCGACCGTTTCATACCTGATTTTACAAAACAGCTGGACTTTTGTATGGTGGATTAAAATAAAAATATTTAAATAACCATATAATTTATTTTTTATTTCTCAAATTATAAATGTTTAAAATAAATCACCTTTGAAATAAGTCGCTCAAAATCCGTTTAAAAACCTGTAAAATATCAATAAATAATATGTGTGAAAAGTCACTGTTCTTGTAAAAACAAAAAAACTATTCCATATTGCTTGCATCCACAGTCACTATTTTGATGCCTCAAACGAAATGTAAGTAACGCAGGGGTTCTAAAATTTACGTGTTTTTTTGGGAAAATCGTTATATTAACGGTTCCGCGCGTGCATACAATTTTTAGCTAAAAACTCGAAATGTTCTTCAAAAATTGAGATATCTGACAGCATTGTTAAACGCTGACTCGTAAGTTCATGACATCTGCAAGGGGGTGACTAGCAGAACTACACTCAGAGGGCTTTGGCGAAGCGACTGTAGATTTTTTTGAACTATATGTCGAAAGCACTCAACTTTTAATACCACGGAAGGGATGTCTTAGACTTTAGAATATTAGAATCTCAGCATAGGCGAAGCCAAGGAGAACAGCTGCTTGCCTCCCTCTAGCGTCTGGAATAAAATGTAAAAAATAATTAAACTTCATACTAATCGTTTTAATTTTCCGGTCTTGAACTCAGTCGCAGAAAATTCCCTGATTTATATTTAGCACGTTTGAAGCGCTGCTTTAAGGTAGGGCGACAATGGTTACAGGTAGGACGAAAGTGAAAATTTTACTTCTAGTGAGTGAATAAGATATCACTTTATTGTCAGAAGGAGGTGATACGATAGATAGATACGAGTAAAAAGTTCATTTATTCAGGTTTATATTATTTCTCTAAACATATATTCAGTATAATAAAAAGTTCTTCCTTAAAACAACTGAATTCTTCGATTCCACATATTATTAAGATGACTTCCTTCAGATCAGCTGATTTCTAACTATGGTATTTTTTAAGGCAAGACATTGCCCCATAATGCCCCTCCCCATAGCTATGGCAGTGGTTTGAAGTATCGTTTATGACGTAACTGGTGTATGATAACCGGATGTCAATTTTTACTCTCAATTCTCTGGCGTCAGGTATAAGAGACAAGTAAAAAAATTGTCAAATTCTCTTTTTACTGGACGTAAATCAATAATTCTATTATTTATTATTTGATATTAACAACTAAAAACTAGGTTTTTCGGCTTTGGTCCTCTTTACTTGACACTAAAGAATTCTTTCCGCTCTGAACAAAATTCTGCGTACGTCCTTGTCTCAGTATTAAGTTTGAACCAATGTTAAGCTCAGTACTGTTACTCCAAATAGACCCCCCTCCCCCCGCCTTTTCCGTACTCAGCATTTAATGTACGCTATATAATATAGAAACACGATTTAAATTTAAAAAAATGTTCGCGTATTTAACGCATGGTATTTTGACCGTTGCTTATTAATTTGTTATTGTTTTTAGTGTTTCGTGCAAAACGGAACACTTATCAATGGCAACAGTATTTGTAAAATTCGGGTTGAAGAAAGCTGTGCTTGAATTTTACCGCCCTGAGCTATTATAGCCTACACAGGGCCGTCTTTAACCTATTGGAGGCCCAGGGCACTTTAGGATAATAGAGCCCCTATGACTATTACGGAAGACCATTTTTTCTTAAAAAGAAGATTAAGCAAATCAATAATTAACAAATACATCATTAAAAAATTTAACGATATACATTTGAGGGCAGTATCAGTTATGGAATGTTGATCTGGCAAGAACTAGGGGGCCCCATCGATCGCGGGACCCTGGGCACGTGTCCAGTGGGAAAGATGACCCTGAGCCTACACGCAAATATATGCTGGTTTGGATAAAGAAGAAATAAAAAATAGGGTTATATGGGCGTTTTGCTCCTCAGTGGGTGCTGAAGCAAACTTAAAGTGTTCGAAGGTTAGATTTATTTTCTAATTGATAATATTGTTACTACATTATATAATAATTTATTTTTGTATCATAGGCATAGGAAACAATAAACACGTAACTTTTACCTGCCATAAATCTATAGGAATACATGTGTGATACTGATAATACGTGATACTGTCTCCTCGTATATTCGCAGCGGCGGGCGCAATAAAATAAATAGAAATCAAACAGCATTGAGATGTATGCCTCAGGAATTTTTAAATTTTCGTACCAAAATGTTAAAAAACGAAACAATTATGAGTTAAACATCGTTATCTACCTGTAAATCACAGTTTTTTTTTTCAGGAACTACATAATATGTTACCAGTTAACTTGTATGCCCCGCACCTAGTCCAAGAGTCAGAAATAAAAACAAAAAACATATTTTTGAATGACCGCTTTTCATGCCTGTTAGCGGTCATAAAATTATCCATTTCGTACTAGTGCGTAAAGTAAAACAAAAGTAATGCGATTTTACCAATCCAATTAGTTATACCTCTTTTTGTAGCCTATGACACTCGACATTGTGACGAATCCAACGACACTTTATTTAGCAAAGTTGGTCCACTAAATTGGTCGCTATAGGAGGGAAGACCCACCCACCCACATGCATACATAATAGATTGTTAAAATCATAACCCTTCTTTCTGACTTTGCTGTAGTCGGATAAAAACACTTTATAGTTCTTGAGAAAAAAAAATCTATTTCCAAATGCCAACAAACTTAAATGTACGACTGGCGAAATCGCCACTAATTTTTGTTTTTATGTACTAAATGAAATATAATTTAATATACACATTATAGGTATATTTATTAGTTTGTTAGTTGCACGGTTCATCAGCGGGCGAGTGCAAAATACACCCGAAGTTCATCGTTTTTTTTTTAATGAACAAAATTTCAATTCCATGCCAGAAGTTGATTTTGACATCAACTGTAACCCCGTCAGTACCTACGTCTCTGACCTCTGTAAATATATACTCATATTAGAGTATAAAACTGTGCACACTGCACACTAACCTTATGCACATATTTGTGTTCCAGTTTACAATGTAATTATTAGTAACACAGTAAATTCACTTCATACAATAGCTCTAATGTCTTCAATGTTGTGCAGTAGGATGTTTGAAGAAATACAAAAACAATTATTAAAAATATAAAAAGTTTCACTGTTACTTAAATCAATGATCCAGTGGGGGGGATCACCACACTGCAGACACAAGAATTGCCGGATAAAACCCTGTAGAAATCCCTATAGGCAGTCAAAATCTCGAGGGTTCTCGCATATCTATACTTAATACCAATCTACACTAATATTATAAAGAGGAGAGATTTGTATTTTTGTGTGTATGTTTGTAATGAATAGACTCAAAAACTACTGTGCCGATTTAAAAAATTCTTTCACCATTAGAAAGCTACATTCACCCTGAGTAACATACGCTATATTTATTGCTAGAAAATATTAGTGATCCTTACTAAAACTTTAGTAACGTAACCCAAGGTGTAAAAAATGCCATAAAACATCTTTCGTCGTATGCGCTGAGGAAACTATTGATGATAGAACAAAAGTATGTTCTACAATATTAAAGAACATATCATTAACTACAAAAAACTCCGCGATAATATATGTCCAATTATTATCGTTATGTCACAATAACCACTTTTTATATTTTAATAATCTATATAGATAAAAGACGATGTATATGTAATCTATGGACTCCAAACGGGTAGACCATTTTTGATGAAATTTTCAGACAATCTTTAGATTAGCCCAGCGGGTGATCTTCTGAAGTTTGGTAGCGATCGGATCAACAGATTTTTTTTAATTTCTTTTTGGGAAATAAGATTTTTCTTCGATTTTTGAACATTCACAAATAAAAGCGATTGAATTCGCGCAAATTCAATACACGTTGAGAATTTAATGATAATGATTCTCATCTTTTATATCCTATATATTACATTTACACCCGGGCAAAGCCGGACTGGGCCGCGAGTATTATATAAAGAGAAAGATTTTATTGTTTGTTTGTTCCGAATAAACTCAAAAACTACTGAACCGATTTTAAAAATTCTTTCACCTTTATTATCAGCGAGTAACATAGACTATATTTTAGGATAGTTTTGAACTCCGCTACAGTTGTCGCTGCCGAGTTCAATACACGACTGTTGCTGATATCGAGAAGGGCGCAGTCCCATGAGGTAAGATAGTAATGCGGTGGAACCACTACTGTTGTCGCTGCCAAGTTTAGTTTCAATTGTGTGCGAAGCCGCGGATAGCGGCTAGTGTCTCGTACTACGTTTTTAATTTTATCAACCAGCTCTTTTAATATCCCAATTTTATTACGCGAAATTTGTTGTAATTTGGCTAGCCACAAAACGTCCTATTCCTTGGCTCGGCGCCCCAAAAAACGTAGACAATATAGGCCGATACCTAATTTTGCCTGTTTGATAATCTGCCACTGATTTCAAAATAATCTTTTTTATTTATTTATATTTTTTTTATATTTATTGAATTATCTATATCTTAAAAAAAAAAGCATTCGAAATATTGTAGAATCAGGTCGGAGACCACCAAACGCTTTATCCGTCACTCGCATGGGGTCACGCGGCAAAACCGTTTATGACAAATTTTTTATTGTTTTTTCAATTTCTGATACGACTTTCAGCTTCAAATCTTGATTTAAGAACGTTATTTCTATTTAGTTGGAAAGAAATTACATTCTTCAATAATAAATTTAAAGCTGAAAATCATAACAGAAACCGAGATATTTTTTTTTGTCTCGCGATTCTGAAATCTACCGGACGTGTCAAGTTTGTTTGTTCCGGGTGAAATTTGATGTAAATCTAATCGAGTCGATTTTTCTAGCCAACGTATATTTCAAATTTATAATAAACAAAGAACAACGCTCAGTCTATTCGAAAAGGTCGGACCGTTTTGAATTAATTTAAATTTTAAAACATATGTAGAAAATTCTGTTCGAAAATCAATATTGAAAACAGAGGCAAATCTAGGTTTTTCGTCGCCTAGAACTTGAAATCAAAAAAATTTTCAAAATTCACTCAAAAAAATGTTAAATTTGTCCAAAATCTTGTCAAGATTTACTCAAAAATATGTTCAAATTCACTCAAAAATTGACAAAATTCACCCAAAAAATTGTCAGTATTCACTCTTGATAACGATAATCATTAATATCAACTATTTTTTACTATACCATAAGTGTTCATTGTTAATGAAAAGTATACAAAAGTTATGCCAATACAGTGGACCCCCGGTAATCCGGCACCCCCTGTAATCCGATATGGTCTATTATTTATTATTGAATATTTTTTGACAATCTTCGCCAATGCATGATTGAACAAGTTTAGAGAACATATATATAAAATATAGCCTCTTATCATTGGATCTGTAATTTGTCGGATTGCAAGGTACTCTTTTGTAAAAAATTCCGGACTATAGGGGGTCTTAGGCAGTACTCTATAATCCGATAAATTCGATAGTTCGACACTACCCTGCAAAATTTTGTCGGATTACCGGGGATCGACTGTAATTCAATTGTTGAGGGTCCTTGACACTTAGAAGCCCAGGGTTTAGGCCCCCTTAACCCCATGATTAAAAAGTACTATCAAAAATTCGCCATGAGCGATTTTGGCTTGTGGTCAGCCATATAAAGACATAACTCAAAGTAAGTATTGTATTTGATATAATAATACTGAGGCAACCACGGCTAGCCAGCCACTAGCCATACTTTACTCTCAGTGCATTGTTGTCACGCACGAGCAATATCGTGCAGCCATTGTACCGGGTTGATTGTTACAACAATAGCTGGGAAGTATGGACGCGCTTCATTTCACGTCTACCAGCAGCCATGTCACACTGTTATAAAATTTATAACATATTATACCTATGGTTATGAAATCTAAGGTTGCACAGTTTGATTAGCACAGATAGAAGATTTACAGAGGGAACACTCACTCTGCCGGTCCTCTAAATAAACTATGCCATAGAAAATATTCGCAAACGCCGAAAAACTAATAAGAAAACGAAATTCGGAACAAAGCTTCCGTTACACAACTAGATATGCCGTCCTGCTTTGCCCTCGTTCCCTCGTTCGCTTGGATTCATATTTAATTACAATACGAAAGTCGCGCACCTCGTTCGTTCGAGTTTATAATTATTTCATTAATAAGTTTGTCATTCGTTTCGCTTCGCCTATGACTTATTAAATCGTTGGGAATAATATTATATTTCACACCGCGTTTGCCATAAATTTGATTTCAATCCAACTGTGAAGCTGCCACCGATTTGCTGTTTTTCATTATATCTGTTAAATTCAATAATAAAGCTTTAGTAATGTTATCCAGTAGACTTTCGTACGATCAGAATTTGAACTATTATAACAAAAATGTCATATTTTTTTACCGTAACTGAAATAAGATACTCTGAATTTCACATGAATTAAAAGGATAAAATTACATAATTCGACCATTTCGCTAAATAACGGGCCAAGGTTTAGTGCAGGTAGATTAAAGTACTAATTACATCCTTTTTTGGCATTCATGTATATTGTCTACACATTAGACTCAGTTACAGTCTGCAACAGTTCTTCCCAAACTATGAGTTCCGAGGTTTTTAGAAAGCATCGAACAATAGGAACTGTTAAAATCACAAAAATAAACGACGACCCGCACACTACAGCAGTTTAGCGTAGAATAAATTCAAGTTCTGATTCTTCAGCGAGAGAAAATTGATTTTCGAAGTAAACTTCTTTATGTGCAATAGAGTCAGTTGACTGCATGCGGCTGAACATGTAATTAAACGCTACACCCCCAATCCTCTGTGCTGTTGAGATACAGTAGTGGGACGCTGGGAAGGCATCGCTGCAGCGAACGGCTGATTATTGTCTCAATAGTCACTGCGACTGGAAGTTTCACGTCTGTAGTGTGCAGTGCAAAATACACAACTTATATATCTGACGTAATTTGTGCTTGACATCAATTCATATTTTCAATTGATTAATATATTAATAATACATCCTATTGGCACATTTACCAGTTCTTGAATAAGAACTTGTGAACTGGTGGGGGCTTGTAATAGAGGATCTATAGAAAAAACAACAATATTGCGACTATCTGCTACACTCAACTCGTAAAAATTTTCTCATAGTTGCAGTTCATCAACGGAGGCTATGGTCTTCAATCTAAAAATGTTGTCCTATGCGTTTTAAAGAGACGTTGACGCAAACTGTTTGAGAAGCACTGATTTAAAATAACCAGCTGTAAGTAGTCGAAAGTTACCATTCTCCCATATGTTACATTATATGCATTATAGTCCACGATTTAACTATATCAAAAACAATAATAATTCTTTTTTCCTGAGATGCAGTCGTTTCGCCTTTAATGCTTCTTCTGGGTGGGCACCATGCACAACCAAAAATACAAGATTACAGTGCTGTTGTTTTCCTAACATTATATTGTTACTAGCCAGTACCTTCGTCATTGATTTTAACAGAAACAATGATTTTTATCCAATCATATAGTTTTAACCCTTAATAGTCTCATGTGACAATCCTGTAACAAACCTCAAAAGTCTCGTCAAAACAATTACTGAATATATTTCGTTCATTCGAATCGCTGTGACATTACTGTTACACACTATAAAAGCACTTAGTATCCAGGGAAAATCATAGATGGCGCTACCTATTATTTTTTTATCAAGTTTTATCTCTCGCTAACTATAAGTGACGATTGTGGGTTCTTCCAAATTTCAAATTTTATAAAAAAATACATAAATCGTGCAATATTGTGTTATTTTCTTGGAAACGAGCAGGTAAGTGACTGAATTTATCCATTGTTTGTTAGCTTTCAATAATTTTATCTTTTTCTAAGACAACAATGAGTTTTTATGTTTGAAACATTCCTGTTACATTGAGTAACGGTCGGAATATTAGTTGGAATTATATTGTAACTAAAGTATGTGGATATCAGAGATGGGTAAACTGCGTTTTTTCATGTTTACTACATTTACTACGTACTAAATGGCATGATGTAGTAAATTATACGTAGTAAAATAAATTTCCTAAATATTATGTTAGATTATTTTTCGTTTGCAGTTTTGCTTTGCATTTTTCTACATTATAAACAAATAAAAGTTGGAAACGGAGAATATAATCTACAATAAATAAAACAATAATTATTTGCTATAATTAATAAAACTAGCAAATTTCCCATTTAAAATTCAAATAATGTTAGATTTTGAGTGCATTCGGAAATGCTCTAGCTATAGCTAAAAATTGGCGGCAACGAGATTTATCTATCACCATGTAAATGATGTGAATCTCTTTGCCGCCAATTTTTAGCTAGAGCTAGAGTATTTCGAAATGCACTCTATGTAGTAAATGTAGTAAAATACAAAAAAAAATCGATGTAGTAAATTACATTTAGTAGTAAATTGTGTAGTAAATGTATCATTTACTACCTACCCAACCCTGGTGGATACTGATGGTAAATTATCTCATTTACTTTTAGAATGGCATCGCGACCACTGCGGGAAGAGGAGATATATGAGTTATTGTGTCAAGACGATAGTGAAGATGGTTTAGAAGACGATGATGATAGCGTAATTGATCCCGATTATCAACCACTATTAGACGATGTTGGACCTTTCCCAGATTGTGAAGAAAATACTGGAATTGACGTAGATTCAATCATTGACAATACTGAACGCAGTGAGCCTATCGCTGGCCCCTCATTTCCAGATCTGGAACAACAAACAAGCCAACCAGCCTCGACTAATCAAAAACGAAAAAAACCGCAATTGAAATGGAAAAAAAGAAATCTTGTTCTAAACGATCATCAAATACGATTTACTGGAAATACTACTTTGCCTCCAAATTTATTAGAGCTTGATACACCTATCCAATTTTTTTTACATTTCTTTACAAAAGAACTGATAACTTTTATTGCTGAACAAACGAATCTATATATCATTCAAAAAAATCCTAACCAGTTTTTTCAAGTAACTGATACTGATATTCAGCAGTTTATTGGAGCAACTTATTTGATGTCATTGATCCAACTACCGAGAGTAACTAGTCATTGGAAGTCCTCTATTGGTACACCTATGATCCAAGAAACAATGCCGAAACAAAAGTTTGAAAAGATTAGACAATTTTTACATTTCAATGACAATTCGAATTTGCCACCACGTAATGCACCGAATAGTGACAGGCTATTCAAATTTCGACCTATCATAGAAAAATTGAATGAGACTTTTAGTGCAGTTCCCATGGAAGAATATCTTTGTGTGGATGAACAGATTTGCTCCACAAAAGCGAGGAGTAATTTGAAAAGATATAACCCAAAAAAACCACACAAATGGGGTTACAAGATATTTGTTCTTAGTGGGGTTTCAGGGCTTGCTTATAAAATTGAACCTGAAACAGGAGCTGAAAATGTTGTGCTTCCTGGAGAGCCAGACTTAGGAGCATCATCAAACGTTGTGATGAGAATGGCGCGAGGTATACCAAGGCATCTGAATTATAAAATTTATTTTGATAATTACTTTACTTCTTTGCCTTTATTGGCGTACTTAGCTAAAGAGGGTATATTGAGTCTTGGGACAATAAGACGCAATCGGATTCCCGATTGTAAATTGCCCACTGATAAGGAAGTGATGAAAAAAGAACGCGGATTTTCTGTTGAATATGTGGCCGATATGGATGGTATCGATGTGTCAAATGTCATATGGAAAGACAACAAAGTTGTAACGCTTGTGTCATCTTTTGCTGGTGAATTGCCTAAGGCCGAAGTCAGACGCTTCGATAGAGCCAACAAAAAGTACATCAACATTGACCGCCCTCATATTGTAGGAGAATACAATCGGCACATGGGTGGCGTAGATTTGATAGACAGTATAATGGGGAGATACAAAATTATGATACGGAGCAAAAGATGGCAGGTTCGAATGTTTTACCACGTATTAGACCTCACGATGGCGAATGCTTGGCTATTATACCGAAGAGTCAGAAAGGAAAAAAATCTCAGCGACAAAGAAATGTCTTCAGCAGATTTTCGACTTGAGGTAGCTGAGACCTTATGCAAGCTTGGCCAGAAGCCTAATATCAAGAGTCGAAGATCGATTGAAAATGAAATTCAAGCCAAAAAACACAAAGGCCCCGCGCAGCATGTCCCTCCAATGGCAGTACGGCAAGACCAAATTGGCCACTGGCCGATTTGGGTTGAAAAGAGGATACGTTGCAAATTTCCTAAATGCAGTGGGGTATCACAAACTATTTGCGAGAAATGCGGTGTAGCATTATGCTATAATAAACAAAATAATTGTTTCAGAATTTTCCACACCACAT
This sequence comes from Venustoraphidia nigricollis, assembly GCA_034508555.1. NCBI lineage: Eukaryota > Metazoa > Arthropoda > Insecta > Raphidioptera > Raphidiidae > Venustoraphidia > Venustoraphidia nigricollis. The sequence continues at coordinate 672,899 of JAVRKA010000070.1, forward strand.
AAGTATTTTTTTATTTTAACGTTTATCTCAATGTAACAGTAATGTCACACTCCCTTATTTGTCAAATAAATAATTAAAAATAAATATTTTTAGATTTTTGAGAAATACGTGTATTTTTATTTTCTGAAATCTGTCCCTTTTTCAGGTAATTTATTTTTTTTAAGATCTTGGGCTACAAAGGGTTAAATAAAAAGAAGCTTATACTTTAAATTTGGGTACCAATCGATTTTGCAGCAAGTTTCATCAAAATCGATCCAGGCGCTACGCTTGAACATACAGACAAAAATTTTGGAGACAGATTTTCAGCTTGTGTTAATGTCGGTGTCTGCTATGTCCAGCCTTCTTAAGTTACCTGTTACACAATAGTGAAAATCCAATAAAATTTGTTCCGTAATTTTGTACTGAACCCAGAACTAACTAAAAATAGCTTATAAACAATTAAGAACTCTTGAACAAAATTTGGGGCATGTATATGAGATCTACGATTTTCGAGACAAATGAGTTTTAAACAACTACCGGTTTTTATTGAGTATATAAACTAATTTTTGGCTTCTTGCTGAGAGAGCTCTAACCAGAGGCAAATATGATTTTTTGGCGTTCTAGAATATAAGAACCATGTCACCAATTGAAATATGCTATATAATCACTTCAAAAATACAAAAATATCGTATAAATAGGCTAATTTGTTTTGACTCAATTATTTATTTAGGTCAATGTGACGCCTTAGATTAAGATTTTAGTTACGTAATAGAAATAAGTTAAATAATAATGATTTCACGATCGAATATTTTGTATTAAGTAATAAAATTAATTTGAGAGAACATAATAAAATGAGTCTATATGAATTAAAATGTTGTGTCATTAAAATCGTACAAGACGCCTCAGTGAAAATTGAAAAATAATACATTATATTTTTTTAAACAATTTGTTTTTATTTAAACAAAAAAAATGCATAAGAGAAAAAAACAAATATAAAAAAACAAAAATAAAGACGTATGCTTCAACTGCTATGGCCAGTAGCACACCAAGAAAAAGACGAAGAAAAAAAAAGGAAATGAAAAAGAAGGTAGAAAGAAAAGAAATTCGTATTAATTCAGAGTAAACATGGTGCGGCGAAGTATCGACATCTTTAATAAGGTAAGTAAGGTAGTCTTTCAAATCTTTTATGAGACAACTTATTTTCCATCTTATGGTCTAGATTCTGAAATCTTTTGCCTCGACCTAGATCGATAAATCCGCCATTGGTTCTAGCTCTCTTAGGAAGCACCATGACAATATGACATAACTTTAGTTTAAAATTGGCGATAGAATCTCCCCCTGAAATACGTCTATATGCACTTAAAAAAAACTGCAGTATATTTGAACTATGTACTATGATTAACAACATTTTGAAGTCAATCGGTAATATTAAACGTGTTTCAATAAAAACATATTATATAAATAAACAGTGACAGAATAATCCGTTAGTTCGTTAATTTAAGATAAGTATAACAAAACTGAAATGCATTAATATGATCTGACAGAAGTGCATGCAAGTGTATTAGTTCAAGTGTCTTGCAAGTCGTTCTGTTATTCGTTGCATATTATCATTTATATAGCAGGAGTGGCCAACATATTGATCATGATCTATACCGGTCGAACGTATTATAATCAAGGTCGGAATTTGAAAAACCCACAATTCTCAGGTTTTAATTCTTGTTTCTAGTTGCAATTAATGAACCAGGGTTTTTAGGTATCCTGCGTCTGGGTAGCTGCCATTTTGGAAATAATGCGTCGATTGTTTAATGCGAATTTCTTGAGTTTTTTAGATTTACGTAATAAATAATACTTGATTATTCTTATTTTGTTCGTGATGGAAGATGAAATGATAATATGCCATTTGGAAAAATGAACTTCGGACGAAAGCTGTCCATCGGGTTCAGATGTTGACGAAGAGAGATATGATCAGTCAAATTTAAAGTTTCTTCATAAATAAATGGGTATAATATTAAAAATGATTTTTATTATTACGTATATTATAACAATACCCTATTTGTAATTCATCTAGATAAGAAAAAAACTAGTCCAAACAAAATAGACTGAAATCGATAACTGGGTAAAATTCACCCTGGTTCATTGACGATGTGATTGAAAACAGGTTCATTTACGCCGAGTTAAGAGGAAGAATACGTTGGTTTACATTATATTTTGTTTGTGTCTAAGGAATAATCGGCACTCTTCAAAGTAAGTTGAAATTCACTAGAATGTGATTTGAAAATGAAAAAATAATATTTAGAAGCGTGCATTTTAAGGTCAGACAAAATTCATAAGTGCTCCAGGACCGAAACGCCTACATAACTGGTAATGAGTGCAAATAAAGTGACATCTTTGAGCTACATAAATACGGAGCGAACAGAGAATGGAAAAAACTGCGACTTGAATCTCAAAAAGAGATGGCTAATTAAATCGTCATTAGTCTTACTTTATTAAGAATTCGACATAGACGCTTTTGAAGTGTGACTGCAGATTTATATCATACAATTAAAAAATCAAAATTTACAAGCTCTTATATTCGCCGAGTTTAATCCAGCGGTTTTTTTAATTATAGTTTTATTGTGATAGCGGAATATCTCAGTAATTTGACTACTGTTTACTAAACTAGGTACCTACCACAGTCCACAGTCGAGATACCAAAATAGATTATATACTTGATTAAACACGTATTATCATATTGTTATGGTACTTTTAAGGCCGGTCCATATCTCTAAGTGTTAACCATTTCGTGTAAAATAACTGTTTCTAGAAATGAATTGTTACTAAAAATAATGTATACCAAAATACTGCGGTTGTCTGTTAACATTCATTTATTTACTGTTAGCAATTATGGGACGAAGTAAAAATGACAATGATTTAGTAACTAGTTCCGGAAAAGAACAGTTACTAAAATCGCTACCAAAATAATTGATATAAAATCACTTGATAACTATCTATTAATTCTTCTTAGTCGGTAAGTTCCAAAGTTGGAACGGAAATGGATCTTTTGCTTTATTGAGCGGACATATTTCAGAGAAATATGTCCGCAAACATATTTGTTCAATGGCATCTTTGTAGACAGATTGTAGATTATAGACGCTTAACAGCTGAAAGAAAGCATATGTTCGCGCCGAAACTGACATTTATATAGGCATAGTAAAGCATAAATCTTCTACATATGTAATGTTCTAATGTATGTCTGTCTGTCTTTCCAAGCCCTTCAAAAGGACTCCGTTGACCTAGAAAGTCTAAATTTTATAGATTTATAATAATACAGGGTGTTCTACAAGCTCTATGACAAACTTTGACAGATGGTAGGTCACTTGATTTTAAACATATTTTTTTTAATAAACATAGGTCCGATTCGTTTTTGTTTAGAAGTTACAAGCATTTAAAGAATCAAAAACGTAGGCTGATAAATAGAAATATCGGTTGTTATGACAATAATTATAGGTCAAGGAGGTCCAATATCATGGCCACCTCGTTCACCCGATCTGAATCCTCTGGATTTTTATTTATGGGGACACATGAAGCAGCTGGTCTACCACCTTGAATTCTTTCAAGTAACTGCTGATGGGTAGCGATTTTAACATGGTAGACCAGCTGCTTCATGTGTCCCCATAAATAAAAATCCAGAGGATTCAGATCGGGTGAACGAGGTGGCCATGATATTGGACCTCCTTGACCTATAATTATTGTCATAACAACCGATATTTCTATTTATCAGCCTACGTTTTTGATTCTTTAAATGCTTGTAACTTCTAAACAAAAACGAATCGGACCCATGTTTATTAAAAAAAATATGTTTAAAATCAAGTGACCTACCATCTGGCAAAGTTTGTCATAGAGCTTGTGGAACATCCTGTATAAGACAGAACTTAACGGAGTCAAATTTTATATTTTCTCCCCGGGGACAGAAACCGTGACGTTTTTCAAAAAAATATGTTAACTTTTATAATATGTAAAAAGAACATGTTATTTTCAATTCTTATGCTGGGTTGCACAAAGCATTATCAAAAAATTTGATTTGACAGTGACCTTAAATTGTAATTACAGTTTTTATACATGTAGGAGTAGTCTAATGTCGTTGTGAAACTTTGTCATGTAGTCACATAACAAATGATTGATCTATATCTAGGAAAAATCTTTTTTAAGCTAAACTTTTATCAAAATGCAAAAAAAATGTTCTTTTGAAGTGAAAATTCTACTAAAAAGTGTGTTAAATAGATATATACACAGCTTAAGAAAAATTTCTTTTCAATCGATCACATATTAATCGAACTGAATTGATTTAAAATTCTACAATGCTTTTTTTTGGAGAAATATGTGTGGTCACAATCTACAGTCGTTCTTAAATCAGATTTTTTGACAATCCTTTCTGCAACTCACCATTAGATTTCGATATTGCGCTTGACGAAGACTTCACCAATGTCCACTAGTATGTAAATATACTCCGTAAACGAAGAATCTAAAACGCAAAGCCTACTCGATATATTATATAGATATAGATATAGATATAGATATAGATATAGATATAGATATAGATATAGATATAGATATAGATATAGATATAGATATAGATATAGATATAGATATATTTATAGATATATTGCCAAAGCAATAGGATCAGATTCATTCCACGGAATGATCTTCCATCTGTCCTTATTACAAAAATATAAACATACAAATTATTACAGTCTATAGATACAACTCAAACAGTAATAAATAGTACTTAAACTAACACTATGGAAGTAAAGTAATTACCTAGATAGGCCAATGATTTAGCTATCTAGGTAATTACTATAAGTCCGTGAATTGATGAAAACGCGGCATGATAGAGATAGACAGAGAACAATGACCAATTGACGCACTATTTATGAACTACACAACTTAGCACATGCTCTATTTTTAACAAACTTCTTTTAACAGTAACAATTGTAAAATTGTTATATTTTCAAATAGCAATATCAACTGTTACCAAAAATAACAGGTTATATGGTGTTAATAATGGCGGTCCCTCGTATAAATAACATGCACTTATTCGAAACATAAAAGCATGTTTACAAAGAGATCAGAAATAAGCAGCTTTATTTTCATTCATGTGGCTTAACAGTTAGCGGTCTTATAGCCTCGCTGATAGAGATAGATATGAATATTATGTACTTAGTAGTCGCAGCGTCTGTATATTTATTATACCGGTTATGTTAGTAAACAAAGTCATGTTTTATTCATAGGCAATCAAAAGTGAAACGTTGCCTAAAGATATTGTACGCATTTTATAATATGTGTTCTGTTGATAAGCTGTCATAATAACATTGTAATTTTTAATATTATAAAATTTTTATGTGTACATACAACATGCCCCGGCAACGCTATGTACTTACCGGATCTGAAATAGCTGAGTAGAGTTAAGGCAAATTTACACAACAAAAAACAATATATTTAAAAGATCAGTAAGCTCGACTACGGCTAACATACAAGTACAAAATAAATTTCCAATATGAAAACTTGTTGGTTAAAAAAACAGTCTATTTTGTACTTTTGTGTTAATCGCAGACGCGTTTTTTTTGTTATAAAAAAATGTAATGTTTTTTTTCATTTAGGTATTGTTTTGATTTTAGTTCACTTTCCACGCCATCGAGTTTTTGACGTATTAAAATTTATTGTTTTTGGAATCCTTTCATCAAGAGCATTCATATGATAGGTATACTTCACAAATATAGTTTTACAGACTAAATTTTTGTGATTTGAGAAAATGGCATCTCATTTGTGAAAATCCGTCTGGCCATTTGAGTAAACTTTTAAAAAAAGATTCCAATGGTTAAACGCAAATTTTTGTATCTCATTTAGTTTAAAAAAAAGTGCGTTCAAATAGTTTTTTTTAATTATTGCTTCCCAGGCTACAACAAGTCAATGTACGCCCTGCTTTACGGTTGAAACAGAAAATATAAATAAATAAAATAAATAAATACTTCCATGTTTATTACTCCTGTTACAAAAGCAAAAGGTTTAAATTCACATATTTGTTTGAACCTTCATCTGACCATTCACAAAACACAAATTAAAATATTGAACAAAACAATTGTTTGAAAGAATCCAAGATTGGAGACTTGGGTAATGAATTGCCTTTCCATTCTTTACCACCTAATAGTAGTATTTCTGCACTAAAAAACATTATTGCATGCGTACGTGTAATTTAGCCTTTATTTACGATTTGATTGTCATAAACAGATGCATTTTTTTATCATAAACACTTTATAAATATGGAATAAATAAATTGATTGTGGAGGTGACAGCATAAAGGGATGAATAAACAAATATAATAATAACCGCACTTTACATTTTCCTTTAAGGCAAGATACTTTAACGGTTATTAAAATCTTAATAATTTATGATAAGCTGTCAGTATAGCTTACATCTCGCCGGTCATTGACGTTGCCTTTTGCATTTATTATTTCATGTAGGTACTATATTTACTGAGTGCGAACCATTCGTTCCGAAATATTATATAATATCATCTTTTAGGGGTGTGCGAGTAGATAGATTTTGTAAATTACTGACGCTCGACAACAGAGAAGTTCGTTCTTTCGCAAAATTACCGCAAGTATGTTAGATAGTCTGCAGCAAAATTAACCAAAAAAAACCCGGGTCGCAGTGCCAAAACCCTGCCGACAATATAGTGTATTTGTTAATATACAGGCAGTGTGGCTTTGTTATGCGAACTTAACTTGGTTTTTGGGCAAAATAAAAAAATTGACTACTTAATACACCCCTTAAAATAACATTTTTTTTCTTAATTGCAATATTATTATCAATCGAACCTCTATACCAAATTATATACAACTTTCAGTAAATAATTCACTATCTGCAAAATAGTGTTTTCATAAAATTTGTGTGTCCGGTCCTGTCAGACCGATTTTATTAAAATTTTAGGGACACTTTTTAATTACTACTAAAGGGTTAAATGTCAATTTTGAAACGATTCTGAGAATTTTTTCGGTATTTTGGGGCCCAAAAACGTTTTTCAACCCCTAAAAACTACCCTTAAAATGGCCCGATTACGCCCATTTTAAATAGGCTTCTTGCGGTGATGGATTTCAACACGTGGGCCAAATTTCGTTAAAATCAATTAACTCTTTCGAAAGTTATTGCCCGCACATATATATATATATATATATATATATATATATATACGCATATATATATATAAATATATATATACATATATATATAAACATTTTTAAAAATGGTGCCAAAGTGCTTAGGAGGTTATGAAACGTCGAGAAATTTTGGTCCGACCCCTAGGTCCCGCCATCCGACCGACGCCAATAGTGTATGTTGCCATATGGCAAATACACTAAAAATTGATTCTTCCAACTTTGACTTTTCAGCCTAACAGTTTAAGGTCCACACCCACTGAATAGGATCGAATCAGTTCGGCACGGCAATGTATACGCACACTGGATGTTGCCGAGTCGATCCGAGTCGACTAGTGCGTGGGAACTCATTTAACTTCATGCATTCCAGAACTGCCGATCCGATCCGATCCAGTGGGTGCGTGGACTATTATAAGCGTATTTTTTTTACTCATTTAGGTCTAAGCAATTAAGTGTCCGAAATATCGCGCTAGAATTCGTCGTATACGTAAGATTACTGCAAAACGTTCATCGATCAAAATTAGCAGCAGATGTGAAAACAAAAATAAATATTTCGTACTTTTTGATCCATTTTCGTTCCTAGATTAATTATTCATTGGAGAATAAGTTTCATCAATGTGTTTATTAGTGTATTTGCCATATGGCAACATACACTATTGGCGTTGGTCGGATGGCGGGACCTAGGTGTCGGACCAAAATTTCTCGCCGTTTCATAACCTCCTAAACACTTTGGCACCATTTTTAAAAATGTTTATATATATATGTATATATATATATATATACGTATATATATATATATATATATATATATATATATATATATATATATATATATATATATATATATATATATATGTGCGGGCAATAACTTTCGAAGGAGTTAATTGATTTTAACGAAACTTGGCATACATGTTGGAATCCATCACCGCACGAAGCCTATTTAAAATGGGCTCAATCGGGTCATTTTACGGGTGGTTTTTAGGGGTTGAAAAAAGTTTTTGGGCCCAAAAATACCGAAAAAATTCTCAGAATCGTTTCAAAATTGAAATTTAACGCTTTAGTAGCAATTAAAAAGTGTTCCTAAAATTATAATCAAATCGGCCCGACAGGACTGGACTTACAAATTTTATGAAAACACTAGTTTGCGTATACGAATTTACTTACTGAAGGTTGTATTTAATTTGGTGCAGATGTTGGATTGACAACAATATTTCAACTAATAAAATTATTATTGTAAGGGGTGTATTAAGGGGTTCAATTTATTTTTTATTTTGTCCAAAAACAAACTTAAGTTCATGTAATAAAGCCACAATACCTGTATTAGCAAATACACTATATTGTCGGTAGGGTTTTGGCACTGCGACCCGGGTTTTTTTATTTTATCCTTTACAAGTCCAATCTGACAAAAGCGGATTAGCAGTCTCGACGGCCCTAGGCCGTTTAGTAGTAGCAGCCCTTTTCTACTGATTTTGCAGCGTAAAAATGTAAAGAACCTACTTACGAAAACAGCAATGCGTACAATTTAACTTGTACCTGCCAGAAAATATTTGCTTCATAATTCAGGAGTTTTATGTTTATATTAGTACTAGTTAAAGCTAAGATATTATATCTGGCCGCCCTAGTCCTTATGGAAAGTCCGCCACTGGGTGCTCACGTACAACTCACAAATAAACCCGCGTATTCTTGGGTTTTCTGCCGATTGTTGAGAATTAAAATTTATTTTGTGTGCGACTTGTTTAATTCTCTTCTTCCAATATTATTTACATAAATCACAAATTAAGTTACTGATTACTGATTATACGAGTACATGTGGGTGTGTTTTATTTACATGTATACCTTCTAAATTAATTCATCAAACAAATATAGGCATACCGGATAGCGACTTATTCTGTAATTGGTTAGAAAAATTGGTCTGCAATATTATAATGTTTGTTTTAGCATGCCGTAATTACGGTAATTTATAACAATTCTGTCAAACAAGTATACCCAGGTGAATTAATCTGTCAGGGCTGTGAGTATTTTTAAAAATACACATTACACAACCTTGCACAATATAAAATACAAATTTAAGAGTTTGATGTAAATTCGCACGTCGTGCTTCATGGTGTATTTTTGTTTAGCAGTGTGATGTAACTGGCAACTAGGTCTTCAATTCAGGAAATTTCAGGATCAAGAGTCCCGCTTTAATTTAAACGTGCTCCTCTGATATACCCAGTCTTACATCTAAAACCAGGACTCGTAAATACAGCCATCGGCCAATCATATTTATTCACGTTAAATTATTTCAATTTTTAACGAGTATCTTCTATTGTGTTCTGATTTTAATAATTAATAAATTTTGTTCAATAATAATGATCATTTAAACAGTCAATGTCATTGCAGACATATTAATAGGTATACTACTTTTATTGAAAATCCCGATAATGAAATCGGACCTGATAAAAAATATTGCAACTAAAATATTTACATTCACTTACCCGGATTGAGGTCCTACTGATAACGCATCGAGCGCAAAACGGAACGATTCCGGTCCGGGTTGTTAATCGAATTATTATCGGACTCTTCGGACGATTAAACAATCGATCCAGAATTGGACTACTTGACTTGCAAGAATGACAACACAATGGCTCCCATATTCTGACCCAATAATGCTATATACTGTGTTGATAACATCGACCCATTACTAATGATCATCGACGAAAAAAGATATTGGTAATATAATGTTAGTCCGTTAATGTCAGCAAATTTTCTTCTTGCCATCACTGCACTAGGTTATAATAAAGGAAAAAACGCGTCGAATTGTATATCCTCCATTTTTTATCTTCCGGTAATATGATCTAGTAGTCAATCGTCATTCGTCGATCAGTCAGTGCTGATTTTGGTAGCGATTGGGAATTCTATACGGGGTTGTGTGCAGTCGTCCTTAATTCATGTACGACTCGTGTCAATATTTTCTGGCGCATGTAAATGCGTACATGTTTGTGTGTGTGTAATATTGTAAGCACGTCTAAATATGGACCGATGTTATAATAATATATCCATTAGGTCGGTCGATCAATCTATCTATGAGTACAGCCGTACAGGTTCATGAATGTCGTAGGAGGTATAACGATTAACGATCAGGTACTGCACTGTGTACAACACAACAGTGTCAGGTAATTTAAAATACAGTGAAATCTCTTTTTAAAGTAGTTCTGTTTAATGATATTTATAAGATTTCATGAACTGCTTCTCAATCAGTACCACATCTAAGAGTCTTGACACTCTTGACGAGGGGATGACAGGCGAAAGGATGACTTGGTACCGTGTTATGTCATAAAATTCACACAATGGAAAACTAGGATTAGAGCTAAAAAAAAGACAAAACGGCATGATTTTTATGACAAACGGCTTTAAAATGCTTGAGTGTTGTTTTTTTTACTCTCATCCGGCGCTTTTTTGCTTTTTTTCTCGAAGCAGGTTTCGCCAGCAATGTTAGCATCATCAGGAGATGTTATTGATGTTATCTAAGGTTATCTTCAAGAAAGCGATATACTGAGTAGTGCCTACCTCCTGTTGTATCCTCTGAAACAAGGGATGAAAACATAAAAAAAGGAGATGAAAACTTAGTAAAGCTGTTCGTAAATTCATTTTGTAAAAAAGATAAATTCGTAGTGATTCCGTTATTTTTTCAACAAACGTACAAAATGTAAGTTATAACCGATGTTTTGATAAATAAAAACCCGGGTCGCAGTGCCAAAACCCTGCCGACAATATAGTGTATTTGCTTGTATAGGGCCGTGTTGTTTTATACTTTTATTATGTGAAATTAAGTTTGTTTTTGGGCAAAATAAAAAATTTAACCCCTTAATACACCCCTTAAAATAACATTTTTTTTCTTAATTGTAATATTATTATCAATCTAACGTCTACACCGAATTAAATACACCCTTCAATAAATAAGTCACTATCTGCAAACTAGTGTTTTCATAAAATTTGTAAATCCGGTCCTGTCGGGCCGATTTTATTAAAATTGTGGGGACACTTTTTAATCACTACCAGAGGGTTAAATTTCAATTTTGAAACGATTCGAAGAATTTTTTCGGTATTTTGGGGCCCAAAAACAGTTTTCAACCCCTAAAAACTACCCTTAAAATAGCCCGATTAAGCCCATTTTAAATAGGCTTCTTGCGGTGATGGGTTTCAACACGTGGCCCAAATTTCGTTGAAATCAATTAACTCTTTCGAAAGTTATCGCGCGTACACATATATATATATATATATATATATATGTATATAAATATATATATATATATATATATATATATATATATATATATATATATACATATATATATAAACATTTTTAAAAATGGTGCCAAAGTGTTTAGGAGGTTATGAAACGTCGAGAAATTTTGGTCCGACCCCTAGGTCCCGCCATCCGACCAACGCCAATAGTGTATGTTGCCATATGGCAAATACACTAATTAGTGTATTTGCCATAAGGCAACATACACTATTGGCGTCGGTCGGATGGCGGGACCTAGGGGTCGGACCAAAATTTCTCGACGTTTCATAACCTCCTAAACACATTGGCACCATTTTTAAAAATGTTTATATATATATGTATATATATATATATATATATATATTTATATACGTATATATATATATATATGTGTACGCGCAATAACTTTCGAAAGAGTTAATTGATTTTAACGAAATTTGGCCCGCGTGTTGAAATCCATCACCGCAAGAAGCCTATTTAAAATGGGCGTAATCGGGCCATTTTAAGGGTAGTTTTTAGGGGTTGAAAAATGTTTTTGAGCCCCAAAATACCGAAAAAATTCTCAGAATCGTTTCAAAATTGACATTTAACCCGTTAGTAGCAATTAAAAAGTGCCCCTAAAATTTTAATAAAATCGGCTTAACAGGACCGGACTTACACATATTTTGAAAACACTAATTTGCAGATAATGACTTATTTATTGAAGGGTGCATTTAATTCGGTGTAGACGTTAGATTGATAATAATATAACAATTAAGAAAAAAAATGTTATTTTAAGGGGTGTATTAAGGGGTTAAATTTGTTATTTTGCCCAAAAACAAACTTAATTTTACATAACAAAAGTATAAAACCTCACGGCCCTATACAAGCAAATACACTATATTGTCGGCAGAGTTTTGGCACTGCGACCCGGGTTTTTTTATAATTTAAGCTTAAAGATTTCTTATTTCTTTACTGTGTTCCATATTTTAATTTCAATGGTTCCGCATAGATAGAAATATAGATAAATGAAAGCACGCTTAGCACCTATATTTCGAGGGAGACATTGGGTAATTTTTTTCTGGAAAGGGTATGATAGTTTAGGATTACATGATTTATGCTATCATCACTAATTAAGAGCTGATAAGCATTGGTGCAGTTACGACCGGATTTTCCAAAACCCCTGTCAAAAAACAGCGACGTTAACGCAAGGCTAGTGGTATAATATTATGTATAAGGAAAGCAGACAATAATAATTCAAAAGAATATCTATAGACGTAACTGTCAGTGAAACAATGATGAATATCCCCTACTCCAGCCGTGGAGGAGACTGTCAAGATCTCCTGCTGTCTTCTGGAGCAGCACCCACAGTTCGTATCCGATTCCGTCCAGATTAAGTAACTGCGCTGGAGAACAGATTTCATCATTCAGTCATCTCGCAGCAGTCGCCGTGCTCTGCATGCGCGCGTCGCCGCGATCTTCATCTATTTTATTAACATAATAATACACATATACAAAACAAAAGATACATTCTGCGTGGAGTAGTATTGTACTAATACGAAACAGCAAAACATCGCGGTCTCTGCTCGCTTGTTATCGAGGCGGGAAGTGCGAGTGGGTGATGCGATCGTCATTTATTATCACTGCCCGTATAATATTCTACAATTTGTTTCATGTTTGCTGTCTATTATAATACAGTTAAATTACAATAATTATTAAGGATGCTTTTTATTTTAAATTGTAGATATAATGAACTGTTGCATTTTCTGTGTTTATTATAATCATCGTTACACATAAGAAAATTATGGATTTTATATTGATTCAGATAAAATGATCAGCGCATTGTTTGCAATTTTAAGTACCTACTGATATTTAACTGTAAAATTGTAAAATGACTCTTGTGAATATTAATCATTAGTGCGCGATAAAATTTTGACTGTCGAACGAGTGATTTTATAGACATTGACGAATTGTTAGTGTAAGTATATATATTTTAAATTTTAATATCTATTCACACATGTAAAAATGTATAAAATATTGGGGAGACGGTGGCACAATAAGGCACATTTTAGAAACTGTATTGCATTTTACTTTTAAGAAGAATTTAGAAAAATTCACTTATGCAGCTTTTTAACGAGCCAGTAGGCCCTGGCATCCCTGTTTCGACAAACCTGATTTTATTTACATATTATGTATGTCAGTAGTATTAATAATTAGTATTCATTTGTGAAAAATATTGATAGGTGACGGATGGCAGACGTTCGATGATTAATACTAAAAATCTATAAATCGGATTTATATCAGAAACAGAGTTATCGCTTACATTATGGACTTGTAGCTATAATGCCAAATAATTAGTTCCATGAACGCTAGAAAATCATATGACATTCATTTCTTCTAGGCGACCTTATGCCCTGATCTAACTAGTCAGGCTCTAATCTAAAAAACTGTTGTTAACAATAATAATTAAATTGAAATTATGAATATTGATACTAGGGTCTAAATTAAGGCTGCCATAAATGCCGTGACTCCGACCGGGAGATTTGTAAGATATGGGTAGAAAGTGGGAACTAAATCTTACATTTCTTAGTCTTATTTAGTGATTAAATATAATAATTAAGCTTAAATCATGAAATCATGACGACATTTTGATTAGTTATAGAAATATGTTTAATCTTAACATAGAAACCAAAATTATTTTTTGACAATCAAAAATGTTCGATTTGGAAACTAGGATACAAGTTTTGCCGATCGGAATGCCGGAACCTGAAACTTTAAGCCGGACATGAAGTATGGCAATTGGCAGTCCAAGTCTAGATAACCCTGACCTAAAAAAATGTCGTGAAATAGATAAAAATATTTATCATACTGCATTTGATGCAATGTAAGATTTCGATTTTAAAAAAACGGCTTAAAAATAGCCGCACGTGTAGCAATGCCACATGGTTCCTATGTTACGTACAAGCCGTCAGTTCGCAGATTCTAGTCTGAGAACTTGTAAAAGGATCAATTTCAGCCAACTGAACGAGAGGCCCATCCCAATATTGACAGTTGACATATTATTATAACAAAATTTCTGTTAACGCGTGCGGTGACGCAGGTAACGGCTAGTAAGCAAAACATTCTTAGCAGGTTCCTAACTGATTTCATTTTTAAAATATTTACCAAATTACGAGTATAAAGTTTAGAAAAAAGTTTCTTCTACAAAACTTTCTTGGAAAAGTAAATAAAAAACTTTTAAAAAAATATTAACATCCTTGAAAAAAATCACTAAAAAGATGAAAATTCATTACAAAAACTTTTAATTACACATATCTACTTTTATTAAATAGGCGCCGACCTCAAAATTTCATTATTTTTATCTTTTTAGTGATTTTTTTTGTAATGAAATTAGCTCCGACCTCAAAATTTCATTATTTTCATCTTTTTAGTGATTTTTTTGAAGGAGGTTAATATTTTTTTTTAAAAAGTTTTTTTATTTTTTACATTTTAGTGGTGGATTTGATTTCGCACATTTTTGAAGATTTCCCTCGATTTCTTCAGGGTTCCATCATCAGATCGTGACCTGATGACCATGGAACATCCTGGGATGTATACCCTTTCAAACAAAAAAAGAATTTTCCAAATCGGTTCAGGCGTCTTTGAGTAATCGGGGAACATAGATTTTTTTGAAGTCGGTTAATAAATGAACCGTTTTTAAAAGTATTCCGTCAGTAGAAAAAGCAACGTGATAGCATATTATATCTTCTCAAGCACATGTGCCGATTTTCTACAAAACAATAGGACTCTTCATATTTGCATATCAAACATCCTCCAAAAGTTTTGTTTCAATCCACTCATCAGTTTGACTTGCGCTCACAGAAAAAATATGCTTTTTGGATTTAGGTGACCTAAAAATGAAAAAGTACTGTAAAATTTTGAAAAGGAAATTTTGATCTAAATTAGTACTATTCCCCACTAGTAGGTTGGAATAGTAAAATAAAATACTAGTGCAGTTGGAATGGTAATGTGGCATTGCGCACAGTCGCTACTGTTAACTTTTTGCACCATTTATATTTTTATTATCTCCCTTACATAAAAGCATTACTTTGATAAATTATCTAATAGTAAAATAATTTCTCCAAAATATGGCAAAGATTGTATTTTGTGAATTACTCAGTTCTGTGTTTTAAGATTGTATATTGATTTTTTTTGTTTTTCGATTCTTTCAAATCATTTATTAATTATTAATTTTGTTGAATTTAGATAATAATAAAAATAAAAAATACTATAATGTTTGAATAAAATAAAATATTATAAACTCTTTTTTTTCTTTTAATTAAATATAAAAAACATAGTTTCTAAAATCTAAGTTGTAAAAGCAAAAAAATAATAAACTGAAAAAAAATTTCAAAAATGAAGACATTTATTCTTGGCTTTATTATAATCGAGTGAAAAGAAAATTGCTCAGTTTGTACTAATCATAAAAAATGAACTTCACACCGTATAATGTTCTTGTAACAAAACGTTCTAGGACGAAACAGCGAAATGTTAACGACACTACATTTTTCAGGTTATAAATTTTTATTCGCCTTATCTTTTTCATAATATACAACGTAGTAGGTAAATTCCCATTCCTTAAACCTCTTACTTGAAAACAGTGGAAGTATTAAATGGCTCAAATGAGATACGATTAACACTGCATTGTATTGGGGATCATTCAAGTAATACGTAACGCACTTAGAGAGGAGGGGGGATCTGGCAAAACATTACAGCGCGTTACAATGGGGAGGGGGCTCAAGTTAAGTGTTACGTAACATATTTCTGTTAAATAAAAAAATTAATTTATTGACAGAAAATCTTTTTTAACAAAAAGGTCATTTGGGTGTTTGAAGGGGGGGGGGCGTCAAGCAAAACGTTACGGTGCGTTAGATGGGGGAGGGAGGAATAAAAAATACTCGAAAATTGCGTTACGTAATACTTGAACGGTCCCTTGCAAGCGCAGAGAATTGGCGATTGCGAACGGGGGTGGTGTTTGCTCGCCAGATTTCAACAAGGTAATAATCGCACGAGTCGCAATCGCCAATTTCACTATTTTTTGCCATGGCATGCAAACGTCAACTTTTGTCCTCGAAAACAAGTACCTATGTAATTATGCCTTTTCTGTTATTACAATGTTTTTAGTTTGCATTTTTACCACTCCAAAAATATGCTCATAAATAAATAAAATTTTGTGAAAAAATCTCAGTGCCAATGCTTTGTTTAATTATTATGTTATACAACTGCTTATTACGTGAACTTACGGTGACGAATCCCTCAGATTGGAAAATAATAATAATAATAATAATAATAATAATAATGCGTTTAACGTCCGTTTCTCGACTTTATGTCATAACAGACGCCATTCGCACCATTACTATTTTTCATTTTACCACTTCCCGTTTTTTTCTACATTTCTTAAACTTCAACTTATATAATAGCAATGGGCGAATGAAGGAATTACAGGAAATTAGGATAAGGTAGGTAATTTTTGAACTAGGAGTTTGATAGGTAATCGGCCATGGCCTCAAATAAGGAACCACCTCGATATTTATCTGGAATTAATTGAGGGAAACCATGGAAAACCTCAATCAAGATGGCCGGTACAGGAATTACCGTTTCTCGGCGAAAGGCAGTAGGAAAAAGTCCCAGCCACATGTGCCCCCGCCGGGAATCGAACCCGGACCTCCCGAATGCGAGTCTAGTGCTGTACCACTACTCTACCCAGCTCGGTTCAGATTGGAAAATATACTCTCGAGAAATTTCGAACTGTGCTCGTAAAAAAGCATTTTATTACCGTTTTTATGGTTATGATTAAGAACACATATTTTTGTCCTAAAAATTGAATCAAAAAACGCGATATTCCTCAATATTTTTTTAGAGTACGTCACGAGTCTCGAATTAATTAATTAATTAATTAATGGAAAGCAAATTAATATTTTGAAGTTTTTTTCTTTATAAACTCGATCATTTTTTTTTCAAATTTATTTTTTTTTCTGTAGAAAAATTTATGTAAAACTTATGCTAATTTTCTCGATTTTATCTCAATTTGAATCATCTATTTAGATCAGATAACCTGTAAAATCTCGTCTAAAAGTCATATGGGAAGGGTGGTACATATTTCTAGTTTATTTTGAAGCATTAACATCAAAGATTGATTGAATAAGATTTTTCATAGAAATTAGGGATTTCCGAAACGTAAGTGAGTACATCTTGCATGTATACTCACATATCCAACTGTAAGATAGAACAACGCGGATGGAAAAGGAAGCATATTGAACAGCTGGTACTCAGTAACCTTAAAAGAAAATTTTGTATATATGTCGTAGGATAATTAAAAAAATCGTATTTAATCCTAGAACTTTTGCAAAAAAACGGGTAATCGGAATTCGGTTTTTTGCAATCGTCCAAAGATTTTCGCGAAAATCCGATTTTTTCAATTATTTAAAAGGACATCTAATATTAAAATAATCATTGTCACAGACATCACAGTAATAAAGAACAAATCCTATTTTACTTCTGTTTGATGTAATTTATAGGAGCGGAACTCCTGCAGGATGCGTACAGCCGCATGGACAACCGTGTTGTCGACATGGTTAGCGACGCTTGTGGCAATGGCAGACGGCGACCCGGTGCAGAAAAACAATCATATGCATTATCCCGGCATGGACGATGACAACGCCTTACAAAGTGTACCTCTCAAAGGGTAAGTCGTTTTATCGTATATTACACCCCCGTTGCCAGATTGTTTTTGCCAAGTCGGGATTTTGGAACTTTTTGAGTGAAAAAAGCGGGATTCTTTCGTCGAAAGCGGGATATAGTAAAAAAACGTATATAATCAGAAGTTTTTAAATATTTATCTTTTTATTTGAGTTCAAATTACGTTTACGTGCCAATAGATAGCAAAAATAGCCATAGAAAATGTATTTTATTAAAAATATGATGTTTTAAATCAGATTTACCCTATCGTTAAATAGTTGAGTCTTATTCGTCTTCTGAATAAAAAAAAAAAAAAAAATAAAAAAAACAGAAATCAAAATCAAAGAAGTTTTATTCATTAGAAAAATATGGCGTTTCAAACAATAGTCTGAAGAGTGAGTGTTTGCAACTTACAATAAGAGAATAATTATTGGATAAGAGAATAAGAGAATAATTATTTACGCACGGTTGAGTTATCCCCGAAAAACGGGACTGAGCCTGTCCCGCGCGGGACATTTAATTTTGATTTAAAAATCGGGACGTCCCGCCAAAATCCAGACGTCTGGCAACGCTGATTACACCACAAGGGCTCGTGTGATGTATACTATTTTTCTTTGTACTAGGTCGAAAGTACGTTTGTTATCAAAATTTTTAATTTTTCGTCCATCTGTAATAACTTTTAAGTGAGCAATATTGAGGTTATACGCAATAAGAGCTGTTAGCTACTACTCGTCCCGCTGTTACTTTCTTTCGGCCCGTTGTTATAGATGACGTGCGAGTGATTCCAGCAGAGCATAAATGTTAGACTTTCTGCCAATCGACGCCGAAAGTATGTACTTTCGACCAGGTATAAAGAAAAAAGCATGCCTATACAGTCGGTTTAATCCTGTTAAAGTAGTAACTCATGTATCTAGTGCATATTTAATTATATTATGACGATGTGTAAAACGAGAGTCAGTAAATTTTAATAGTCACTAGTCATAATATAATTAGGCACGAGGTATATTTTTGCACGTATCCTAAAATAGCTGACTTTAATTTAATTTTCAGTTTTCAACCTTTTTTTATAATTCGTTATTTACACGCTGATGACCTCAGATGACGAGCGTAATCTGCAATCTCTCTCACACAATTTATTATTGTACTATGAGTAACAAACTTCATTTCTATTTGGTTTTTTATGAAAATTACGCCTGCTTTGATTTGCCATGTAGTTCTATTGGTAGTTTGGCATATTTTTGTTTTACTTTAAACACTAGTGTTAGATGGGTCATTTGACGACCACTACACAGCCATGAAAACAGTTATTTTAAAAGGGAGTATGCAAAAAAATCATTTACATCAATTTTATAACGTAATACAGTTAAGATAATGTAAACAGGCTGGATGTTATTATTTTTCATCTTTATTGACTATATGTGCGATTATCTCAAGGTCACCAGATAAGAAATATACAAACAAAAAAATTCTTAAAATTACAAAGCAATGATACTACGCATTCTTATAGTACTTACACTAGCGGCCTAGTTCGTAGAGATGGGAAAAACGGGTCTTCTTAGTGATCTGGATTCCGTATGTGAGCCGGATCACTGAACCGGTTCAAAAAGAGCCAAGTTCTGAATATGTTACTGCAGTCTGCCACTGAGTTACCTAATTCAGTCAATCATATCACGACCTGTATAGAATCAAGAATGCATAGCCAAACATGTGACGCATGAGCCATTTGAGCTGACTCAAAGCAAGAACTGATACGTAAGTGTAAAATCTGCTTCTGTGTGTTAAGTGTTTCACTGAGTTATGCGGATCCGTTGATCCGTCGGCTCAAAAAAAAGTGAGTGGGCTTTCACGGATCTTCTGTCGGAGTCGGCTCTTTGAACCGGTTCAGATCTGAGTTACCCAACTCTACTAGTTCGGCTTCGCTCGTGTAGATGAAGTTCTGTTTTCTCAAGGCTTCCTGTAAATAAGCTGTTAACTTGCAAGTCTCATTCACTTCGATCAATTGAGTTAATACATTGCAACTCGCTTCGCTCGTTCGCTCAAATTTGTAATTAGTTATTACGTTACTTACGTTTACTACTTTAATTAAATTGACGCCGACCTTAGAATTTCATTATTTTTCTTGTTTTAGTGGCTTTTTGAAGGAGGTTAATTTTTTTTTATTTTTTTACTTTTTAGTGCGTAGCTTACACGTTATTAAATATTAACCGACTTTTTAGTGTATTTGCCATATGGCAACATACACTATTGGCGTCGGTCGGATGGCGGGACCTAGGGGTCGGACCAAAATTTCTCGACGTTTCATAACCTCCTAAACACATTGGCACCATTTTTAAAAATGTTTATATATATATATGTATATATATATGTATATATATATGTATATATATATGTATATATATGTATATATATATATATATATATATATATATATATTTATGTATATATATATATATATATATTTATATACGTATATATATATATATATATATATATATATATATATATATATATATATGTGTGTACGAGCAATAACTTTCGAAAGAGTTAATTGATTTCAACGAAATTTGGCCCACGTGTTGAAATCCATCACCGCAAGAAGCCTATTTAAAATGGGCGTAATCAGGCCATTTTAAGGGTAGTTTTTAGGGGTTGAAAAATGTTTCTGGGCTCCAAAATACCGAAAAAATTCTCAGAATCGTTTCAAAATTGACATTTAACCCGTTAGTAGCAATTAAAAAGTGCCCCTAAAATTTTAATAAAATCGGCTTAACAGGACCGGACTTAAACATTTTTTGAAAACACTAATTTGCAGATAGTGACTTATTTATTGAAGGGTGTATTTAATTCGGTGTAGACGTTAGATTGATAATAATATTACAATTAATAAAAAAAAATGTGATTTTAAGAGGTGTATTAAGGGGTTAAATTTTTTATTTTGCCCAAAAACAAACTTAATTTCACATAAATAAAAGTCTAAAACCTCACGGCCCTATACAAGCAAATACACTATATTGTCGGCAGGGTTTTGGCACTGCGACCCAGGTTTTTTTATATTTGATTACTAAACTTAAAACTAGACCTGTATGTATTAAAAAAAAAACGAGTACACCGATTTAAGTAAAATTTTTGTGGGACTACCCTGGAGGTGTGTTCATTAAAATCGGTTCACAACTGGTGGAGATATCGCAGAATATACATAAAAAAAGGGTGTCGAATTGATAACCTCTTTTTTTTTAAATATAAATATATATGTATGTCGTAGAATAATTGAAAAAATCGGATTTTCGCGAAAATCCTTGGACGATTGCAAAAAACCGTATTTTAATTACCCGTTTTTTTGCAAAACTCCTAGGATTTTCGCGAAAATCCGATTTTTTTTATTATCCTACGACATATACATATATGTACTTCGTTCACTCTTGGTCGAGATTCAGTACAAGATCTCCGATCTATTAATAAAGCCATTGATTAGCGAAAGTGTATTGTAGTTCAGACTGCTAAAGTAATCATTACGACATTCCACATTTAAACTGTACTAATAATTCCACTTGAGTACATAAAATAGCTATGTATTGTATGCAATATTTATTTCAAGGTTTTTTATTTTAATTCTTAAAATAAGCGGGTGATTTTGAGTTTGTCATTCTTAGAAATAATTAAGATGCACATGTGTTCGTAATATTTTTACTCTAAAATTTGCTGCACCAATGAAATGTTAAATAACCATGTAAAATTACAAATTGAGGACCGGAAATTTTGAAAATATTGGAAATGAAGACATGTATAAAATGTAGGACTCATATGACTGTTACACTCGCTAACTCTCGTCACATCTCGTCGAAATTATACTTCATTACATTTATGCCCTAGATATATAATCAGTATTGCTATTCCAATGTGAAGGGTTTCACGGTTTGGATTTTTTCCAAATTATCTTGGTTTCCGGACTTGTAGACCGCGTTGTACATTGGTATTTCTACCTAGAAATATCAATGGCCTACAAGCCCGGAAACAAAGATTTGGAATCGGCATTATTATTTGGATCCTGTTTTATTATTAAATAAAATGGTTTAAAGTCAGCCGATAATTTACATAATCTACATAATATTTAAAACGCAAATCGTTTTCTTTCGACAGTCCCTCAACGGTCCCTAATCAACCGATTTACACTTTTTAATACTCCTTTTTAAAAATGCTTGATGTTTATGAAAAGGTGCGAGCGCATCTACTCGCCAGAAACCTACAATTGACCCTAGCACATCTGCGGATAAAACATCCAACGAGCGAAAAAATGTCATTTTTTAAGGTTCCCTTCATCAAAATGAAAAAAACGGAACCCTTATACGATCACTTTGTTGGTGCAATGGCGCAATGTAATAACTTGAATAAGATCTACAACCACATAGTCCTGTAAAAAATTCAAGCTTCTAACTCGATGTAATAAAAAAACACGACTTTTCAAAAATAACTCAGCCATCAAAATCTATAGGGTACCTACCCTATAGATTTTGATATTAACAGTCATGAGAATGTTGAAATTTGGCAGGATGAAAGGTCTTATAGCAGATGTAAGAACAAAAATTACAAAAATCATTAATTTTTAATTCTTTGTGAAATTATTACGTGACAAACATTACTACAAAGTAATTATCAAATTGTTATAATGGTGTACAGAACCCTTATGACGCGAGTCGTAAGTAATCCTCGAACTTTTTTAGTTATAAATGACTACTATTTATTACAACAGTGTCCGCAATATTCGACTGGTGGATTTGCGGTTGTGGTATCATTACATCATCAGTTATAAATTGTTTTTAGTTGTATTGAAAATTAAATGAGGCATATTTAATTAGTCGTTAATAACACATACGCATGAAGCTGACGATTTTAATGACCTATAATTAAATTAGATATATTCATGTAAACATTATAGATATGAGAATATTATTTAAATTTTAATATGAAATTATACATAAATAATACATAAGTGATAACAATATCATTAATTTCTCAGTATCTGTTGAATTTATTTTCGCAGTTTTTAAGGTGATCATTATTGTTTATATATAAACTAGCGGCCCAGTCCGACTACGCCCGGGTGTAAATGTAATATATAGGATATAAAAGATGAGAATCATTATCATTAAATTCTCAACGTGTATTGAATTTGCGCGAATTCAATCGCTTTTATTTGTGAATGTTCAAAAATCGAAGAAAAATCTTATTTCCCAAAAAGAAATTTAAAAAACTCTGTTGATCCGATTGCTACCAAACTTCAGAAGATCACCCGCTGGGCTAATCTAAAGATTGTCTGAAAATTTCATCAAAAATGGTCTACCCGTTTGGAGTCCATAGATTACATATACATCGTCTTTTATCCATATAGATTATTAAAATGTAAAAAGTGGTTATTGTGACATAACGATAATAGTTGGACATATAGTATCGCGACGTTTTTTGTAGTTATTGATATGTTCTTTAATATTGTAGAACATACTTTTGTTCTATCATCAATAGTTTCCGCAGCGCATGCGACGAAAGATGTTTTATGGCATTTTTTTACACCTTGGGTTACGTTACTAAAGTTTTAGTAAGGATCCCTAATATTTTCTAGCAATAAATATAGCCTATGTTACTCAGGGTGAATGTAGCTTTCTAATGGTGAAAGAATTTTTTAAATCGGCACAGTAGTTTTTGAGTTTATTCATTACAAACATACAAAAATAAAAATCTTTCCGCTTTATAATATTAGTATGATTGAGGAAGAAAAATAGTTCACGTGAAATTTTTCAACATGCATATTTTTAGTGTAAATACGCTGTGCTTGATTGCGTTGGATTTATTTAAAAAAACATAATTTGTTTAATTATTTTTATTTAAGACTAGTTAAGAGTTAAGACTAATATTTAAGACTACTAAGAACGTAGTCTAGAATCACAGTGAGAAAATCGAACAATAAAAAACATGTTTTACGTAATTTAACCCAGTTTTTTTGGCTATTTTACAGTGTTTCATGTAGAGAAAAAAACGTGATATTTGCCGAGACCTCCTCTCACCCTCACGTGATATTGGGTGAGATTCGGCTCGACCTTCCCCCCCCCCCCCCTAAACGCCTCACGTAATAGTGGACGCCCTCTACAAGTTTATTTTGACGCACTCTCGGTTATCTGATTATCTGGTTATCTGATTGGATTAGAATTATTCATGAACGTGTAGTAAGACAGTGCACTTTCATGTTTTTAATAGATTTAAATTAATGGGTTTTTTTCCCAAATTATTGAATGCACGTGAAATTGGTATAAATCAACGAACTTATTTGGCAATTCTAATTCTTAGATGTAGAGTGTGCATTAAAATTGTATCCTAAAGGTGGCAAGTAAAATAATGACGAGAACTGCAAAGATCTGTAATATGACGGCGTTACTTGAAATTGTGGCTCCGTACATTTCAAGAAGAACAATAGCTACAATGATGATGATGATAGTTATGTAACTAAGTACTGAGTGGGCGTTGACTTGACTATGGTCGATATAATGCGAGTGTCTCGTTAATAGTATAGTTACGGGCTGAGTGAGCCATGGTCGAGGAAGGATGGATGAGGGTTAGGCCCTTGCGGAATGTTAATTGCGCGCGATGATATCACAGTCATTATACGCTCTTACCATGTTTATTATAAACGCGTCGTCTTTACGACTTGGGCTCTATTTATAATATACTTACTTATTAGTGTATTTGCCATATGGCAACATACACTATTGGCATCGGTCGGATGGCGGGACCTAGGGGTCGGACCAAAATTTCTCGACGTTTCATAACCTCCTAAACACTTTGGCACCATTTTTGAAAATGTTTATATATATATGTATATATATATATATTTATATATATATATATATACGTATATATATATATATATATGTGTGCGGGCAATAACTTTCGAAAGAGTTAATTGATTTCAACGAAATTTGGCCCATGTGTTGAAATCCATCACCGCAAGAAGCCTATTTAAAATGGGCCTAATCGGGCCATTTTAAGGGTAGTTTTTGGGGGTTGAAAAATGTTTTTGGGCCCCAAAATACCGAAAAAGTTCTCCGAATCGTTTCAAAATTGAAATTTAACCCTCTGGTAGTAATTAAAAGGTGTCCCCAAAATTTTAATAAAATCGGTCCGACAGGACCGGATTTACAAATTTTATGAAAACACTAGTTTGCAGATAGTGACTTATTTATTGAAGGGTGTATTTAATTCGGTGTAGACGTTCGATTGATAATAATATTACAATTAAGAAAAAAAAATTTATTTTAAGGGGTGTATTAAGGGGTTAAATTTTTTATTTTGCCCAAAAACAAACTTAATTTCACATAATAAAAGTATAAAACCACACGGCCCTATACAAGCAAATACACTATATTGTCGGCAGGGTTTTGGCACTGCGACCCGGGGTTTTTTGTTCACATACAAACGACGTAATGTACAGTGTGTTCTGTCACTTATCAGTAATCGAAAATAGTCGAACGGAAATTAGTACATGACACGCTTAACGTTGATGGCAGCAGGTACATAACCACCTAAGTTATGATTGGCTTTCACTGTGGAGTATAGTAAAAACCAGATCTACGTGTTCCTTTCTAAGTGGTGTAATTTTAATAAGGAATAATTCAAAGTTAATATGTGATGTTTTAATGATATACATCATTTAAATAAATATAATTAGTTTTTCTGTCTGTAATTTCTCCTTCTGTGGCAAAATCTTCTTTAGTCAAATGGGTTTCACAAACGACTGTCCCAGCATTTACAGTTTTTCCCTTCTTTTTTGTCTTAAGTTGACCTAAGAACTCATCTTCCAAATTTTTCTGCACCTCAGTTAGGAAACACTCAGTATATTTACTTCACCACATAATCAGAGTTTGGATATAGTAAAATCGTCTAACCTCTCATTTCTAATATTCACATAGACGCTGATGAGCTTAGCTATCGAACGTCTATAGTCTACAATCTATTTACCTGTCTAATATTCGCTCGATGGAATTAAGATAGCATCAGATATTACAAGTAGGATTACAAGAAGGTATGGAAAAGATTCTCAGCTTTTCAACATTCGCATTCGATTTCGCAGATGTCTAAGTCGCGTTGCGTTTTGACTCGAAATAATAATAATATAGATTATAGTACGTAACCATTTATTATGTTACTAAATTGTCTAATTATTCAATAATAATTAATAATAATTAATTCAATAATTTGAGATTTTTGTATTTTTTTAACATAGTAATCAGAGCTGGGCAGTAGTTAACTACAAAAGTAGTTAACTACGTAGTTAACTACTTTTTTTGGAAAAGTAGTTGTACTCTAACTACTTTTCTCTATTATTTTGAATATCTATCAAGTAATCACAAAAAGTAGTTAAAAATGTAGTTAACTACTTAGTTCTAACTACTTTAAGTAGTTTAACTACTTTTTAGTGTATTTGCCATAGGCAACATACACTATTGGCGTTGGTCGGATGGCGGGACCTAGGGGTCGGACCAAAATTTCTCGACGTTTCATAACCTTCTAAACACTTTGGCACCATTTTTAAAAATGTTTATATATATATGTATATATATATATATATATATATATTTATATATATATATATATATATATGTGTGTGCGCGCTATAACTTTCGAAAGAGTTAATTGATTTTTACGAAATTTTGCCCACATGCTGGAATCCACTACCGCAAGAACCCTATTTAAAATGGGCCCAATCGGGCCATTTTAAGGGTAGTTTTTAGGGGTTGAAAAAAGTTTTTGGGCCCAAAAATACCTAAAAAATTCTCAGAATCGTTTCAAAATTGACAGTTAACCCTCCAGTAGTAATTAAAAAGTGTCCCTAAAATTTTAATAAAATCGGCCCGACAGAACCGGACTTACAAATTTTATGAAAACACTAGTTTGCAGATAGTGAATTATTTACTGAAAGTTGTATATAATTTGGGATAGAAGTTTGATTGATAATAATATTGCAATTAAGAAAATAAATGTTATTTTAAGGGGTGTATTAAGGAGTCAAATTTTTTATTTTGCCCAAAAACCAACATAAGTTCGCATAATAAAGCCACACTGCCTGTATTATCAAATACACTATATTGTCGGCAGGGTTTTGGCACTGCGACCCGGGTTTTTTGTAATCAAACTACTTATTTTGACTTTTAACTACTTTTAAAAATATTTTAATATATTATATTTAACCGACATATTAGAACAAATTCTTATTCGTTATGTATTTTTCTGAATTCTGGAACACGATCAAACTTTTTTTTAAATAACGAAATATCAGTTGCTTGAGTTTTAGTTTGAAATAGAACGTGGAACTGGTAGTCGCATCGTTGCTATTTGCAAAATTTAATAAAAACACGACATTTCGACCATGATATCACCTCTTTTCAAAGGAATGTAAATAAAAGATCCTACAAAAAATAATAATCGTTGAAGAAAACAAAAATAGCATTCAGTTAAGAAACTATTAACAGCCTAGACTGTCAAAAAGAAAGATTAAAATATACAAAACTTGATGGCAATTGACAGTTTATGTTTTTTTAAATATCGATTTTGGACATTCTAGGTTGTAAATTATTTTTTGTAGAATTTTTTATTTATATTTATTTGAAAAAGACTGACATCTTGGCCGAAACGTCGTATTGTTATTAAATATAAGTAAATTTTGTCTGTTAATTTGCTCACCTTTTATTATTTAAAATAATTTTCATATATTATATATGTGCAGATTGTACGACATAAATAAAGAGATTTATATTATTATTATTATAATAGTAGTTAAAAAAGTAGTTACAATTTTTACTACTAACTATTAGTAGTTAGTAGTTTAACTACTTTTTTACTTAAGTAGTTAGTAGTTATACTCAACTACTTTTGTCAAGTAGTTTGCCCAGCTCTGGATGTAATAAATAATAATATATCTAATATACTATTTCGTAAAAAAATTTGGACAAAAGTTATTTGCGCTCGCAATACATTTAACTTATTAACAATAGGATTCCTTTTGCACCCTAAAAGAGTTCATTGTTTATAGTAAGAAGTGCATTGAATGTATTACGTGTTCATATATATGTTACGGTCAGTGTAATTAGTTAAGTGATCCTGACGTTTCGCTTCTTCAACATCTGCGGTAGACATTTTCAAAGGCAGTGTGGCAGTCGGCAAAGTTTCCTCCATTATTTTATGCTCAGCGTCAGTGTATTCTCTACACGGTCGTAGTCCGTTCTTTAGTGGTTGGTTGTTTCGCACTACGCCATACAAAACCACTAAGCGGAAGAACGGACTACGACAGAACAGAGAACACCATCACGCTAAGTATAAAAAAAGGAAGACACCAGTTTCGCCACACTTACCAGTGAGCCGTCAAGAAGAACAATTCGCCCACTGCCACACCGCCTTTAAAAATGTCTACCTGGATTGTAGACTAAACGTCAGGTATAGAAATACTATTGGATCAAGATTATTCCTATAAGAAAATGATTGTCCAAACAGTTTTATCTAATTTTAAGGAAATAGGGATGTTGACTATTTTTGGGAAAGTGTTTTAAATCGTGCATAAGTACCTAATATAACCACATATATTTATTATTTTTATTTAAATACGTCTCAAGCTTTAAAAATCATGTATTTTAAATTCCGTTTCAAATTTCGCTCCAAAACGCCAATACTTGTCACGTGACTGTTATGACGTCATACCCTCATAAACGCTGGGTAAACTGATGAGGTGATCAAAAGTTTTTTTCGTAAATGTAATTTGACGTTTCCTATAAATAAATAATAATAAATTACACACTCTAAATATTAACCAAACAATGAAGCCTTTTGACAGCATGAACAGCGTTCTTCTCGATGACAATATTTATGAGTGGCGTCATGCACTCTGATTGATGTTTGTTGAGAGTGATTTTTATTAAGTATTGATTAAATTCCTTAAAAATACGGAAAAATATTGTGTTTTTTTAGTATTTCTATCATAGAAACTACCATTTAATGTTAAAATTGTGTTTTTATTTGAATACAGTCAACATCCCTATTATTAAAAATTTGCGGATAATTAGTAATAACAATCGCATTTATCGAATATACCGTAACATATATATTATTATATATTTATCTGTATTCACTGTCTTTATTTGTAAAGTATAAGCTAAACGCACAGTCATAAAACGATCATTAACGTTAAATTAAAGCACAACAACCATACGTTTTAATGTGTCGTCTCATTTATCAGTGTCATTTTATGCAGATGTCGACTCTCTTATTGCAGAGCTTGGCCTGTACACACAATATTGTAACCAAATATGATTTACTGTGCGTTGACTGCACGCCAGCATGCATAATGAGATTGAATCCGCTATAGTGAATAGATATGAATCCAGTTTTACCACATTTCGTGGTGGTTTAGATCTATATTAGCTATCCTGCCCGGGTACAAATCGAATTAATTTCAAGTTCGATTGAAATCAAGTTTATTTCCACACTGATATAAAACACAAAAATAACATTAACACGCTTCGATTGACACTTTAACGAAGTCGATATAGTTTTTTATTCGCGAGATATTATGTAAAAACTACTTTTGTGGAGTCTGTTTGGTTAAAAAAAACGCCTGGACCGATTTTGCAAAAGATCCTTTCAGATCTAATATACGTTAATACGCGTCGAACGGCACTATAATATTTTTTTCTTGAGATTTCGTCTTGGAAAGAAATGACCATGTACGTACACACAAAGAGAGAGAGAGAGAGAGAGACATATTTTCAAAAATAGTGTGCTGACCTTGAAATATAAAAAATTGAGAAAATTTTTGATTTTCGGACCCATTACATTAATTACCCAATGTACAAGGAAGTTAAAAAAAATGTATCTTTTGTTTGCAGATCTGTTATAAAATTTTTCGTGATTCTTTTTAACACCGATGTAAGCTTAATTGTAGGTAGACTGTTACTATAAAAAAAATCATCGATTAAGGGGTTATATACAAAGTTGGGGCGAAAAAGTGAACTAAGTTCGTGATTTTTTAAAAGGGTTTTATGTAAATTTTATCGGAAAAAGCAAAACACAGTATTCTAGTAGTACTATCGAAGAAATAAAAACACTTTGAGTTTCGAAAAAATTTTGAAAATTGTCGGAGTTATGGCCCATGCCCCGCAGCGCTTTATTTTTGCAGAGGCTTGCGGTGAACATTCTCCAAGGGGAACCGCTCAACCGAAATCAAAAAAGTAAAAAAATTATTTAAGAAAAATGTATTCTGGTGTACTTGAACGATTCGGTTTCCCAAAAAAATTTTTATTCAATAAAAAAACCACGTTGACAGGAAAAATCGATTTTTTTAGTGGTCAAAATTTCAAAAAAAAATTCATTGCAAAAAAATAAAAATTTTCGGATAAAAAATGAATCGTTCAGGTACACGAGATCTTAAATACGAATATTTAAAAAAAATGTTTGAAAATCGGTTGAAAAGTTTTTGAGATATCACGTTCACCGCAACAGTACTTTTGAAAAAAACGCATTCCGAGATAATCGCGTTTAAAGTTTTGTGTCAACTTCATTCGTGCGAAACATTTGTTCAGTCAAATTTACAAAACTTGAAAAGCAGTGATCCGATCTGGATGAAATTTTGCACAGATATTTTCGAAAGTATGTATTTTCAGAATATGCAAAAAAAAAATTTTCGTTTTTTCAAACCCCAACTTTGTAAAACACAGCATTAACGCGAGCAAACCGTGGGTAAAGGCTTGTTTTAAATCAACACTAAACTAAGACAGGATACTTTAAGTTAAATTTGGTGTTCAGTCTACACATATAATAAATTAAATTCATATTTGTTGTTGCACTCCCCAACAAAACATTCACCTCTGTGTACACATAATTTACGTAATCGCGCACCCTTAGGAATTGTTTAGAACAGTCAACAACAATGTTGTCAATTTAGAAGGCCGTTGAACTACACCTGCAATATATTAAAACTAAAACAAGATCTACCGATAAGATTCACTCGTATTCAAACACTTCATGATAGTTAATTGCTAAAAAATTGATAGTCGATTATTAGAAAAAAACTATTAAACCCGTAATAAAAATTATATGAAATCGTTCCAAAATCTTCGTAAATACAACGAAATCGAGATCATTCAAATCAGTTAAATGTTCTACTATAATAATAATATAATATAATAATTTTTTAAAAATTACTTGAAAGTAAGGTTTATCGTCGATTTAAGTAAAGTACTGTTTTGTACTACCCCTGTAAAATAGCTATTTAACATGCATCATACTGGCATGTAAAGTGACCTATTACGCATTAGTGCGGTAAAGTAAAACAAAACTAGTCGCGATATACAAATTTCATAGTAAATCATTGCTTGTCTGCCAGTTGTTTTTTTTTCTTATAAACCTATTATTAGAAGTGACGTTTGTTCAAATGAACTATTAAAATGTTGAAAATGAAAGCTATTTTATAGGAGGTTCGCGCAAAAAATGCCATATATAGATACCTCGCGCATAATGATATTACGACTCGTGTGACTGT
This sequence comes from Venustoraphidia nigricollis, assembly GCA_034508555.1. Lineage (NCBI taxonomy): Eukaryota > Metazoa > Arthropoda > Insecta > Raphidioptera > Raphidiidae > Venustoraphidia > Venustoraphidia nigricollis. The sequence goes on from JAVRKA010000070.1 coordinate 704,604, forward strand.
TGAAACTCACTGGCATCGTTTTAAACATAATGTTACAACTCCGTCGTATTTATAATCCCTAATCTATTATTGGCACTGAATTTTACCTTGGTTTCGATAATAACTCAATAATTCAGTGCTAAAAGTGCTTTGAAATTTGATTTTTGCTACACAGATTTTAAGTACGAATGTCAGTCTTAAATTTAGATTTAAAAATTCACAAATTGTAACTAAATTGATATTTCCATTTAGTTGAACAGAAGTAGTGACATTCTTAAATCGAAGGCGAAAGTCGTATTAGCAGCGTAGCATTAATAGCGTTAAATTCGTTCCAAAATCGGACAAGTTGGTAAAATATTCGGACACATTCTTTAACAGCATATAATATAAAAGATATTCATGAAATTAACTTACGAGTTGCACCTCGTTTTGTATGCAAATCTGTACAAAGCAACGCGACGTGTTTCGCGGCGGCTTTGCTCTTTGTACAATCAATAATACCTGCAATCAATCAAGCGTGCAATACTTAATTAGATTAAGTTAATGTATATTATGTCAACAGGTATTTCAAAGCTTTTATGTTAAACTCCATGACTTATTATTTTATTTTCATTGTTTAAAAATTACAGTCAGTGGCAGCGCTAAAGGGGACCAGAAAAGTACGTGCTTCTCTAATTTAATCAAAGTCCCCAAGTGGCCTCTTGAAAGTCATATTTCCATGGACGTCAAATGTGTGTTACATTACGAGAGTGGAAACATCTAAGCGGATTTTATCAGAAACATAATTTTCCAAAAATAAAGTACAAGTAAACTCAAAATGTATTTTATAACAAACTGGTGGTTCGACCCGAAATGTTCCCTGTAGGATTCAATTATGTTATATTACAAGAGTTCCTTTAAATAAGAAGTTTAATTACGAAATCTAATTCACTTCGTTCGTTCAATCGAGTTAATACCTTATTCATTCGCTTCGCTCGTTCAAATATACTACGATTAGTTATTACGTAAATTACTTACCGCGTTCATTTATAATCAATTTTATTTAAGCTCGAGCGAATTCTGACCGAACAGTTATCATAGATCTAAACCTTTCCCAAGAAAAAGTTATCGAATGGCAAAAATCGCATTCAAATGTCTTTAGTAGTTCTTATGTGTTTTAACAAACACAAACAGGCAACTTTCTGTTATATATTAGTAATTAGTATTAGTGTAATAAGGCAAATATACCTACATTATATTATATGAAATTCCTCTCTATATAAACAAAACTGTCAGGCGATTCTTTCCTTATGAATCCCACATAATTTTCCCGTAGACAAGCTTTGCACGCGTGTTAACGAATGAAGGCGCCTATTATTATGACTAAAATCGCATACGATTTTTCGCCTCCAAACAACCGAGAAACTCTCCTCGTCTAAATGGTCCATATATCAATAGCGAGTTTTCGTATTGTCTATACAGCTTTTCATATGACATTTCGACAAGATTATCGATTGTCCGCCGATTTGTGAACGAGTTCGCCTAGAGTAGTGTGTAAATGATTCTCGCTTTATCGTGTTTACGCAGATGTCTTTGCGTTCAAGCCAGAAAATGATTGTCGTCTCTCTTTAGGAAATATTCTCGTATGTTGTTTACACAATGGGATTTGAAATCGTCCACGATTTCTCGCCCCAAACGGGCGAAAAATTCTACATGTCTAAATGGACCTTTAGTTTAGCCTTAATCGATCCGGCACTTCCACCATGTTAATACAATTGAATTATTTATTTACAAAGTATTCATACATTAACAATGCTTTTACATTTCATTTATAGTATTTTTACGCAATATAACAGATTTAATTTTTAATATTATACTTCTTTTGGCGCGTTAAGTTTTAGCACGCACAGCTAACGAAAATTCGACAGTATGAAGTTGGCCGCGCTAACGTAAATTCAACTGTATGATGTTTGCCATAAAAGATCCAGACTGAAATGACAGATGGACAAAATCGATGCATTTTCTGTCATGTGGAAACTAAGTATATATATGTAATATACAGACGACTATATTATAACCTTTGTTTACAATCAATAGTCGTTTTAAATGTCATCCAATAGATTTTTTCTCTCGTATTTTTGATTACTCCATGTATTGAAAACTAATTTTTAATATCCATGCAAATAATTTATTGGAATAAAATCTTCAAAAAGTTTAAGAATAATACTTACAAAAATTAACCTCAAATATTTGAAAATATTTTCAAATATTTGAAGTTAATTTTTTGTAAGTATTATTCTAAAACTTTTTGAAAATTTTTTTCCAATAAATTATTTGCATGGATATTAAAAATTAGTTTTTAATCACGCCAAAGAAGTATAACCTCAAACGTCCGTACGTAAATACACGCACCCACTTTTTTTATAAAATATCCTATATTCACGTTCTAAACATAATTTTTTTTAAGTTTTTTATTGTCTTAAAATATCGTCTATTTTTTGGCGTAGATGGCTTCAATTCTTATTTCTAGCATTCCTAATATTTTTTTACAATTGTAATTTTTTTTAGAAAACAAAAATATTCCGAGATAAAAAAGATTGTTAAGTAGACATGCTTGTGCTTCCAATTAATTTATAGTAATTCATAGTAATTAAACAATCAAAATAAAATGTGTATAGTTTCATTTTTAGAGAAAAGTTATTCCGGAAATTCCTATCAAATGCATTCTTTCACACACATACGTAATGCATTCACATATCTTCTTGACCCATTAACATCCATTTAAATTGATTAATTTGGGTCATTAACTTAACTGCAATTTTTTTCCCTTACGTAACACACATGCACGGATAATTTTTTACAGTAAAAATATTATGTCGTCATAATAGTCGCAGACTATATTTACATTGTTAAATTAAATAATATAACGTAAAAAATAGTACTTGCGCAGGAAATTTTTCTGATGATGCATAGTACTATGTATAATTCGAAGAAGAATGAATTTTTCTATGTTCAGAAGTAGAAAATTACTACCATTTATATTATTCTTCAAGACATAATAAAAAACACGTAACACACTACGTCCGTAAAATCTTTCCGAATCACAATACAATACGGAGTGGGGGATCAATACCGGAAAGAAGTTAGCGCGGAAATTAATTTTTTTTTAATTATTGAAATATCAAAAAATTGCTCTTTAAATGCTCTATCAGAATCAGTAATTGCTCCATTTCTAAAATTATTAGTTTATTTATAATTAATTTTTTAAAAAATCTAATTACTGAAAACTTGATTTTACTATAGAATGAGAAATATTCACTTTTTATACAATTTTTTTTGCTAAAAAAATTGCTCTCAATTAGCTCTATCAATTGCACAAAACAATTATTTAACTTTGACAATTTTTATAGTAATTAACAGAAAAATAATGTTTGTATGGTAAACCTACTGCGCTGTGACGTCATCAATTGTCGCTGCACCTTATAAGGGCCATATTTACATGTATCAGCACTACAGCCTTAACGTTTACCATACAAACATTATTTTTCTGTTAATTACTATAAAAATTGTCAAAGTTGAAAAATTTTTTTTTGCAATTGATAGAGCAATTTGAGAGCAATTTTTTTAGCAAAATAAATTGTATAAAAAGTGAATATTTCTCATTCCATAGTAAAATCAATTTTTCAGTAATTAGATTTTTTAAAAAATTAATTATAAATAAACTAATAATTTTAGAAATGGAGCAATTACTGATTCTGATGGAGCATTTAAGGAGCAATTTTTTGATATTTCAATAATTAAGAAAAAAATAGTTTCCGCGCTAACTTCTTTCCGGTGGGATCAATTATGATTTTACACATCAGTAAACTAAAAATCCACCGTCAATTGACCCATCCGCCCCATGCATAAATATCAAGGAAAAAATTATGCTGACGTCTCTGAGTTGCAAATATGAAACGCTGGATAATAATGGGCAAAAAACAAAACGTGCATCGACCTAAATGAAACAGGAACACCTCTATATAATCTGTGAGCTATCACAGGCTGACGTTTTGACCGGCCGTGTCGAGAGAGCGGTATTTTAAGAACTAATTTACTTATCACCAAGTTTCTCATCTTGTCAGTAAAACAATTTAAAGCCTCAACACCGCACACAAGTCTCTCCGTTTCTCAAATTTACCGCATGTCAAACATACGAACTAACTCACATGCTTAAAACATGAGCTGACAACTAGGGCTCACAATAGGGATGTTGACTATTTTTGGGAAAGTGTTTTAAAACGTGCATAAGTACCTAATTAACCACAAATGTTTATTATAATTTTTTAAATACGACTCACGCTTAAAAAATCATGTATATTAAATTTCGTTTCAAATTTCGTTCCAAAACGTCAATACTTGTCACGTGACTGCCGTGACGTCGCTGCTAAACTGATGAGGTGATAAGTTTTTTCGTAATTTTTGTCATAAAAATTTTCGAATAAATTACACACTCTGAATACCCTTTGACAGCGTGAACAGCGTTCTTCACTATGACAACGTCTGATGATGTTGATGAGTCAGTGACGTCATGCACTCTGATTGGTGTTCGTTGTCACATGACTTGAGAGTGATTTAATTACGTTTTACTTATTAAATATTAATCAACTTCTTTCAAAATAAGGAAAACTATTGTGTTTTTCAGTATTTCTACAATAGAAACTACCACCTAACATTAAAATTATGTTTTTATTTAAATATACAGTCCACATCTCTATTGTCAACATCTATCAATAGATAATAATTAATACATATATGGATAATCTATCAAATATTTATGTGTAAGCATCTATTGAACCCCTCAAATGCCGAGACGCTAACATCAAAAAAGCACGGGACGCTCACAGCCAACGTAAAAATTTGAACACATTATAACTCGTGAGTGTTTCCCCATTTTTTTTCTGTTTTCATGATACGATAAATACTTGGATAAGTTCTACAAATAATTTAATTGCACTAATCAGTCAATCAGTGTATAATTACTTGATTTATGATCGTACGCAATATAAGTAACGTTCGTTTCGGAATATTATTCCATCATCAGAAACTTAAAGTATAAAAATCATCTTTATACCACAAAAATAAATAAATAACCAGAAGTGTTTCTGGTGACCTCGGTGCTCGCTTAGCCTGAGATTCTATCCTGAAATGGCCATTGCTGTACTGTCTCGAATGTTGGAAGGTTTACAGCAAATTGTTTCTTTCGCGTCATTTGCAATAAGACATTTTATTCAGTTACTTTATCTATAATTGTTTTATTTCATTTTAAAATTGTGCTTGCTATGATAGTAAATATGTAAATTAATTGGATACACCTATGGAAAAACAATAAAAGTTCATTTTTTACTTGAAACTAAGGTCGCGAATTCGTCACTCTATATCATGCGTAAAGAAGTTTCACTTGAAAAAATAATTTAACCGCCATAATATAAGCAACTTGAATCCTCATGAGTCCATCTCTTGTCAAGTTCTTTTATTACTATGGTCAAAATTTCTTGATTATAAAGTTGCTAACCCTGTTCCCGTAATCGCTAAACAAGAACATTGAAAAGATAAAAGTGGTACTCATCTCAAATAAATATAGCATGCTTAATCGCAGAGCAGTGAGCGGCTCTTGACTTAGCAGTGACGCCCGCGGCGCCGCACACCCTCATACGTTATGTTACCAGAACCGGTCCTAGGGATTGATAACGCCGCGGGCTACTTTAGCGCTCCTGTAAAATTTTGTCAAATATTTCATTATGTGTAAAAATCGTAATTTGTAAATAAAATGCCTGCAACTTCTACAACTCTAACATCCCTTAAACTATAGCGTTTCATTGCCCTCGCGCCTTACATACAATCTTACGAATTCAATCAAACCTAAAATATATTGTTTTTAATAATATAATAATAATAATGATTGTATTTTTCCAAATAATACATAACAGTATTATACTTACATTGTAATATAATATTAATTAATAAAACTAGCGGACCCGTGCGAATACTTTGCACCATTAGTGGTCAATTACGTAATATAATAGGATGGAAATAAATTTCATTCTATTCCATTCAGACTTGAGCACCACTACGCGACTTAATATTACGGACAACTGGTAAAATAAACAGATTGTCACGAGATGGCGACATTTGTTTTATTTTATCTAATTCTATTCAGAAACTTCAACGCCACTACACGTCATATTACTTTCAGTTTGTATTGACAGTTACGAGTGCTTATTAGTGTATTTGCCATATGGCAACATACACTATTGGCGTTGGTCGGATGGCGGGACCTAGGGGTAGGACCAAAATTTCTCGACGTTTCATAACCTCCTAAACACTTTGGCATCATTTTTGAAAATGTTTATATATATATGTATATATATATATATATATATATATATATATATATATATATATATTTATATGTGCGGGCAATAACTTTCGAAGAAGTTAATTCATTTTAACGAAATTTGGCACACATGTTGGAATCCATCACCGCACGAAGCCTATTTAAAATGGGCCCAATCGGGTCATTTTAAGGGTAGTTTTTAGGGGTTGAAAAAAGAGTTTGGGCCCAAAAATACCGAAAAATCTCTCAGAATCGTTTCAAAATTGAAATTTAACGCTTTAGTAGCAATTAAAAAGTGCTCCTAAAATTATAAGCAAATCGGCCCGACAGGACCGGACTTACAAATTTTATGAAAACACTAGTTTGCGTATACGAATTTACTTCCTGAAGGTCGTATTTAATTTGGTGCAGATGTTGGATTGATAACAATATTTCAACTAATAAAATTATTTTTGTAAGGGGTGTATTAAGGGGTTCAATTTTTTTTTTATTTTGTCCAAAAATAATAAAGCCACAATACCTGTACCTATTAGCAAATACACTATATTGTCGGCAGGGTTTTGGCACTGCGACCCGGGTTTTTTACTATACGTCTGAAAAATAGAACTGACTCTTTTAGTCGGTAATGTCCGACCAAAGCAAGATTTTACGACCGAAACCGAAACTTTAGTTTGTAAACAGTATCTGAGGTTTAGACATCTTTTTTGTAATTTTAATTTGCATAGGCAATTAAATAATGTTAAAAGCACTTTGATTTAAATAAAAGCTATTTTTTATTTGTTGATGAATAAATCGCAGCATTTTAATCACAATATTTTCTGGGATTAACTAATAACTACATATTTATATTGAGGTACCATATAGGCGAAATATTACGAGTTTAGTTGGTTTTGGATAGTTTTTGACCGACACCGAAACTTCAGCTGAAAGTCGTATTTTAGGCCAAAACTGACCGAAACAGGAACTGAAATTTCGGTCGGACACAGTTTACCGGTACCTTAAGCCGGCCCTATATGTTGCACAGTGCACACACATGTTAAGTTAATGGGCCACTGCATAGTAAATATGTTAATAATGTTAGTATTGGAGCAGCAGACGTGTGACATACAATGGTACACACACGTGTGCCTAAAGAATGGTGTGATTTTAAAAATCACATTAAAAAAGAAATAAAAGTTAGAGATTCATCACACTTACTTTCTCGCTGCACTGCATCGATCGCGGAGTTTAACCAGCCATCTTAATTGAGGTTTTCCATGGTTTCCCTCAATTAATTCCAGATAAATATCGAGATGGTTCCTTATTTGAGGCCATGGCCGATTACCTATCAAACTCTCAGTTCAAAAATTACCTATCCTGTCCTAGTTTCCTATAATTCCTTCATTCGCCCATTGCTATTAGTTAAGTTGAAATTTCAGAAATGTAGAAAATAACGGGAAGTGGTAAAATGGAAAATAGTAATGGTGCGAATGGCGTCTGTTATGACATAAAAGTCGACAAACGGACGTTAAACGCATTATTATTATTATTATTATTATTATTTTTTGAACAGTTACTTGTGTATTAACGTTCTACGTAGCTACCACGCATGTACATTTATATATACACAATATCATATTTTATGGGGTTCTAACAACTTCTAATGCTCCACGTGCCGCTGTGAACAATAAAATTGTAATTTATATAGCGTATTTATAAACTCTAACATAAAAATATCGACACTATAGTTCCTATAAATACGAGGAAAAAAGCACTACGTATGTAGAAAATCTGACGGTTTGGGTAGCAATTATAATGGTGGCAACTCATTGATTAGGTACCAAAAATAATTTATACGTGATTACTTGCCACCGTTAAGGCAATCTACTTTGAGGTGATAAATTGATAAAAAGATATTGTAAATTATAGACGTTCGGCAACATATTATACATCAAAACAACTTGTTTCATTTTCGTGTTTAATATTCAAGATATAAAAAATATTTCATTCTTGCGGAAATAACTCATTTAACACTAGTGCTTAAAGTAAAATTCACTGATAATTTACTATTAATAACTACATAGTGTCAGAAATTCTCTGCATTAGTGAAAGGTAAATTTTTTTGAAAATCTACTGAAAATGAAGTGAAAAAGAGATTGTTTGCTTTAGGAAATCGCGAAAGGTTTGAGAAAAATTATCCACACAATTTAAAGCTATCTGTTCAAGTTCAGTTCCAGCATAAGGCAGAAAGACTGTTTGGGTAACCGACTTTCAAATGGGCTGTAGCCACATTAAATTGTTTAAGTTACCGAACTGGGTAGAGTAGTGGTGACAGCACGAAACTCGCATTCGGAACGTACGGGTTTGAATCCCAGCTGGGGCAGATGTGGCTGGGACGTTTTCCTACTGGCCTCTCGCCGAGAAATGATAAATCCTGTACGGGCCATCTTGATTGAAGACTACCATGGTTTCTCTCAATTATTTCCAGATAAATATCGAGATAATTCCTTCATTCGCCCATTGCTATTAGTTAATTTGAAATTTTAGAAATGTAGAAAATAACGGGAAGTGGTAAAATGGAAAATAGTAATGGTGCGAATGGCGGCTGTTATCACATAAAGTCTATAAACGGACGTTAAACGCATTATTATTATTATTAAATAATAAATTGTTTAAGTTGCTTCGAAGATCACAGAAATTTAGTATCACAATGATTGCATAATAGTTCTACTATAAAACTAATTGAAAAGTCCAAGATTCGCCAATTTTTAATTCACAGATTGTAAAGGATCCATGCGGAACGGGTATTTTTGCATTACGTAATTTATAAAATAAAACCACTAATTTACATTTCCAACTAATTTGCTTAAATCATGTAGGTGTTTTTAAGGCATACCAGCAAGACTGCGCGCCAGTTCAAGAGTAGTACCGTAGCAAATCGTATTAACCTGACAAGTGACAAGGAGTTCAAAGCTAATGTGTTTAATATAGAGTTATTTTATTTTTTTAAACAACTAGCAATGGCGTACTGTTAAGACGGAAATTAAATTTGCATTCAAGTCGACGTGACTCAAATTTCTTGAAAGTTGTTTTTCTGTTCGCAAATTAATAATCAAGCAAAATTCGTTGCTTTCAACTACAATTATGAAATGAATGCCACAGGCCAAACTCTAGGACCCAAGTTGAAATAAAATAGTTATCGGATGGCGCTACTTGATTCAACTTGCGTGCTAACATTATTCATGCGCCCAAACCCTCAAGACAAGTAAAAAGTAACTCAAATTACTTGGTAATTTTCGGTTCACATAATATAATTTGGGAGATTAATGAAATCGGTGTATTTTTACAAAGCATTATGAACGAAAAAAAATTCCACACCGTGCAGAAAACCACCGTTTCTAGGGTCCGTTGGTCTGCCAGAAGCTTCTTCTGAACTAAATTAGATATCAACTTGAAATTCACATATAATATATAAAGCCTTAACCAAAAGACGAAAATCGTATTTAAAGTTATAAAAAACGTTTTGAATACATATGCGGGGAGGGGAATTTTAATTCTACCTATGAGATATCGTTGCAAAGAGCTTTGCTAGTACAGCGCAAATATATTTTAAATTTTTTTTGTGACATAAATTACCACTTTAGACGGCCATTAAAATCATGGTTTATGGCTTATCGCAAAAACGGCCTGACGTGAGTAGCTGTAAGTTATGAATAATATTACTCATATCCAAAAATACTTAATTATACAATAGAAAAAAAAGTTGTAAGTAATTTACGAACAAAAAAAAAACAAACGTACAAGGAACATTAATCACGCTGTATCATATTATTATTGAGTATAATACTATATTTATAAATACTATAAGTACCTATAATACTATACTAGAATAGAGATGGGAAAAACGGGTCTTTTTAGTGATCTGCATCTTTGCATCTGGATCCCGTATGTGAGCCGGCTCACTGAACCGGTTCAAAAAGAGCCGAGTTCTGAATATGTTACTGCAGTCTGCCACTGAGTTACCTAGTTCAGTCAATCATATCACGACCTGTATAGAATTAAGAATGCATAGCCAAACATGTGATGCATGAGTCATTTGAGCTGACAGATGCCTCAAAGCAAGAACTGATACGTAAGTGTAAAATGTGCTTCTGTGTGTTAAGTGTTTCACTGAGTTATGCGGATCCGTTGATCCGTCGGCTCAAAAAAAAGTGAGCCGGCTCTCTCGGATCTTCTGTCGGAGTCGGCTCTTTGAACCGGTTCAGATCTGAGTTACCCAACTCTATACTAGAATAACAATTGCAAACGAAGCACGTACGAAGAACGTCTACATTGACGCCAGAAGACTACTGGTTCGATCCCGGACAACAACACTATTGTTTTTGCCTTTTTAAACATTTTCGGGATTTTCCATTGTATGGAACCCACAATGGTCGACTCACATTAGACCAGTTTTTTTTTTACATTTTAGAATATTATACAATCAGAATCTGTCCTCTCTCGGACATGATTCTTCGACTTTATCGTCATTTCCTTTACGAACGTGGAAGTTAAACGTTGAAATGACTTGCTTCGCTTACTATTCAATATTTAGTATGTGGATAACAATAACATACAAAAAATGCCATAATTGAAACATATTGACTATTTATATTAGGAATGACGCGTTTGGTAAATGAAAAAAACGAGAACAGTGTGTCGTAATGGGCAATATAAAGTAGTAATATATCATTTCGTACAATTAATTATTTGTATCACTGCAATTGAATCTTTGCAACAACATTGTATTATAATTTGTATGTGATCTTTTGACATAAAATAATTACAGCTGCATATCTGCATTCGACCGTCTCTTGCTCCACTGACCCGTACGTAACTTTTACCATATTTAAATTTATTGTCTTGTCTAACACATTTTTTCCTAAATTTTAATAGACTACTGCCACTACAATACTATGTTTTAGTGCATATATGGACCAAAAAAAAATGGTTCTAATTTCATTGCGCACCATTCTCTCTTGAAAAATGTTTACTGTACCTTTTTTGATATTTTTAGATTAGTATTAAGGGGTAGTTACCAACGTCCCAAAGTAAAGAAATAATAAAAAATATTTTCACATTTCACACACATTTATTGATGTGTAACATCTTAGCTCTCGGTATGGGGGTAATTTTGTGAATGAAGCGGAAATGCGTTAAGGAAGTGAAGCTATTCAAATTTTTACTATATTATGCGATTCTTTAATGCAGCCTATAGTTGACGCATGTGCTACAGCGTATTATAGAGAGAAAAACGGAAGAGAAAAAAATATAGCTGTCAACCGTGCTTTTATAAATATGGTGCGAAATAAATAATCATTGGCGACTACTGTAAGACTCGCTCGTGCATTTTTTTATTATAAACATCTGACTTAGGTATACCTAATTAAACATAAAACTAACAAATATATTTCTTATAATTATGCAAAATTATATGACAAGTACAGTAATAAACGTTTGGTTCAGTTCGGCATTCTTTGGTTCGACACGGTTCAACTAAATTAAAATTGGCTCAGCGGTTCTTAAGTTTGTCGCCAACATACAGACAGAGGTACTCACAGATATGAAAAGTGAACTTTATTTTACAAAATATATTGTGTACCCAATTGCAAATACATATTAAAAAAAACATTACAAAAGTATTATTTAATAGATTAGTAAATATAATATGTCAGATGAGTTGACCAGTCACGTTCTTGGATGTATGTACAAGACTACAAAACATGTGTATTTTAATGTCAGCATTGTTTATTTAAATTATGCAGTTCATTGGTGATAATGAAAATCGACATCATATATGCAGTTTGGGTGTTCGCTTATTATTAGCGTATAAAATTGATGTAATTTAGTAAAAGATGATGACTTGCTTTCACGAAGACCTTGGATGTATCTTTACCAAACGAAGAACAATCATGAATCATGATGGACACAAATTATTATAATTACTAATTACGATGTTACGCGGTATGCTCAAAAATATTCGTGAGTTCGTGCTTTTTTTCGATTTATTTATTTATTGTAAGTTATAGACAGTGTTGCCAGATTATTTTTTTTGCCAAGTCGGGATTTTGGAACTTTTTGAGTGAAAAAAGCGGGATTCTTTCGTCGAAAGCGGGACATAATAAAAAAACGTATATAATCAGAAGTTTTTAAATATTTATCTTTTTATTTGAGTTCAAATTACGTTTACGTGACAATAGATAGCAAAAATAGACATAGAAAATGTATTTTAATAAAAATATGATATTTTAAATCAGATTTACCCTATCGTTAAATAGTTGAGTCTTATTCGTCTTCTGAATAAAGAAAATAAAAAAAAAACAGAAATCAAAATCAAAAAAGTTTTATTCATTAGAAAAATATGGCGTTTCAAACAATAGTCTGAGGAGTGAGTGTTACAAATTGCAACTTACAATAAGAGAATATTAATTTCGCACGGTCGAATTATCCCCGAAAAGCGGGACTGAGCCTGTCCCGCGCAGGACATTTAATTTTGATTAAAAAATCGGAACGTCCCGCGAAAATCGGGACGTCTGGCAAGGCTGGTTATAGACAACATAGGTCATTAGCGTCTTAAATACATCAAATAATAATCACTCAAAACTAAACAATATCACAAAACATCCATGAACGGAGACAGGATCCGAACCCACGTGAGTCCGGTCAAGAAGCCAGCACGCTAAGCACTGAACCACACTGTTCTCCGCTTTTTTTCGATCAAGGGCGTTCATTCTCTATGGATTTGGGAGTATATAAAGGTTATGCCTCACTGAACTGCCAGTGGAAGCTCAACGGACTGAGCTACCATGGTTTCTCTACATATAGGGTGCCAACAAGCAGTTCCAGCCAGCGTTGCCGTTTGGGTCCAATCAGCGCGGGTTTAATAAATTAAATAGGCTATCTAGACTGTAGTCTACGGCGGCAAATTTTCGAAGGCGCACATTTTTTCCGTGGCCACTAACAACAAAGTAGCAACTTTGTTGAATTTTGTTATTTCTCTGCTCGGTTCTCGGTAATAGGCCGCACGACGACGATAACGTCGGCCGGTCGTCTCTCTCCAACATCAGATTGATATATTGTCTCTCCTTGGTTCGGGATTCACCGCCGAGCGGGAGCACACACGGCTACAAAAAGCAGCGCCGACCATTCTGCAATGCCGTTCGCATTTTTTTTTTTTGTTTAATTCAAATTCGACGTTGTTCAAATAATTCAATTTGGAATCAATTAAATATATTTGTTTGAAATTTCCAAAAAAAATTTCCCAAAGTAGACGACATTTATAAATTCTAGATTCTAGATACACAATTGGACCGAATTTGTGGTATGGTAAATACATTTTGAAATCGAATGGAGATTTTCTGACACGTTTTTCTTGTTTTCAAAAATAACTGACTATCGGATGAACGCAGCCATTGTTTAGTACATTTTCGCTTTGAACTTTGGTACATTAGCAAAATTGGTTGCGACAACACTGGTTCCATTTGAAACTCTGAAGGTGATACGAAGTGTACCGAAACGTCATTAAAAATGCTATTTTAAATTTAATATTGATTCTCAATTGATCCTGTGCCACGGATTTTTATCCAAACTTTCCCCAACAGTCATCGAGGTCACAACCGCTCTAATTAATCACTGAATTAGAGTCAACCTCGTACTGGTTCCAAGACTAGTACCTCCTGAACGTCAGCATTATTGAAATAAGAGAAATGGGGCATGTGTAAATATACTATACCGGGTGTCTCAGAAATCGCGCATCCAATTGTTGAGATCGAAAGAGAAAAATATTCTGAGCCCAAAAATCCATGTTTAGAATTTTTTGATAACGTAGTTAATTAGTAATTAATTAAAGAAAGTGACCAATCAGGAGCGCGCTACAGAAGAATAAAATGTGAGTGGGGAGGTAGTACGGGACGCGAGAGTGAGACGCCAGAGGGCCTTGACAATACAGATGCGAAAAGTGGAAATCACTGGCGAGCGTTAATTAAGTTATCTTATTCATTAAAAATTATTAGTGTAGTTTAAAAAAAATTCGAAACTGAACTCAGACAAAAACTCTGGAAGGCTTTGATACAATAAATTTATTCATTTAGAAATATTAAAGCATTTTCATATTATAAATCCAACGATCGACATAAATAATTTTTCTCGCAAGCGTTTTTTTTTTATTTTAATAATAATCATTATTATTTTAGTAATTAACCGAAATAAATCAGCCGACGACACTCTTCTGTAGCGCGCTCCTGATTGGTCACTTTCATTAATTAATTACTAATTAACTACGTTATCAAAAAATTCCAAACATGGATTTTTGGGCTCAGAATATTTTTCTCTTTCGATCCCAGCAATTGGGTGCGCGTTTTCTGAGACACCCGATATATTCCTAATATAGAATGCTATACTTAAAATTAGATGAGTTTTATTCTGTCACAATTTGCCGTTGAGCAAATAAATCAGCCTGTGTAGGAACACATCGATCATTATAGTTGTAAAGCGTGCTAATACTGCACTATTCGGGAATTTCGATTTTATAAGATGTATGTGAGTGCAAATAATGTATAGACGTATTGCGCAAAACAACGGCGATATAATAATTGATACAAATATCTGCGTTGACAGCTGAGGAGACCACCGCGGGTGTAAATACTGTGCCGTCGTCGTTGACGCCGCGAGCCACTATACGCGCGCTCTCAACGCTGCACCGAGATGCAGTGCGAAGGTCAACTGCGTCATTCGCACGCACTTGTTATGCAAAAATAGCGCTGATGCTCTGAAGTTCTTTTCGCAATTTTTTGCAATTATCATGTGCCAGACGATAGATTTCTGATACTTCGTTCATTTTACCATTCCAACTCCACGAATGAATAATAATATTTAGGTCAAAATTAACTTTTCAAAATTTTATATTTTTGGAGAAAGTCTGTTCGAGTTTCGACTGTTTGTCGGTGAGTACGATACAGGTCAAATGGTCAAGCAGATCCAAACCAAATTTTGATAATATGTTTAACATGTAAAATAGGAAGAACCCTATTGTTTTTTTGGGAAAATAATAGTATACTAGTATAATATATAATGGTATAATGGTTTATTGTTCTATTAATTAAAAAGCTCAGTAAAATTTTTTGTTTGTTCCGTAAATATTTTAAAAATACAACAATCAATTGTTCTTTCTTCTGAAGATCTCTCAAAAAGAAATTATTTAAGTAGTGGACTAGCATGCTTTGGCTAATTTTTACATGTGAAAGCATATTATGTAACATGCATGCAGATGAAAAGTAAGCATTATAATATTTATTACTAGCTGTTACCCGCATCATTTCACGTGATAACAAAAGTATTATTTTATTTAATATGTCAAATGTCAGTATTTTTGAAGTTGGAATTGCCATGTCGTACAATTGACTGGATGTTTTTTAATTCTATAGTAAGGAAATGAAATCGCGCTGAATTTCGCAATTTGATAATGTTACATGCAATTTTTATTCCCCGTACTATCCAAACCTTCGCCTGAAAGATCTCAGGTTGTCCAATCTATGGGATTGCGTTTGCGGGACTGTCATAAATATTTTAAAGAGTAAATGTTCATTTCTCATAGAAGTAGTAGTCTAGTGTAGTATATTTATTTGTCAATGGAAATGTGGTAGATTTATTTGACATGTCACTACAGCCTAGAAGAATTCTTTCGCACTGATTTATAAATTGCGTCTAATAGTTATTAATGTATTTTATATTTCTTCAATTCTGCACTGTATTGCAGTTTTTTTATAGAATAAAAATGTATTTTAATCCAAATCTTCTTGGTTTTTGGACTTGTAGGTCCATTGGTATTTCTACCTGGCGTTTCGTCTACAACTGCGGTAGACATTATCATATAACAGCGAGCGACGTGCCCTCCTTGGCGGCTCACAGTTAAGTGTGTCGATGACTGGTGTTCTCCCTTCTTTTATGTTCAGCGTGTTAGTGTTCTCTGCTCGGTCGTAGTTCGCTCTTCCGTGGTTGGTCGTTCCATTCAGTGTTTTTGTATGTCGCAGTGCTAGTGTCCAGGTTTTACTTAAATTTAGACCTTCATCTTGTCGCTTGAAATACCAACAACGCCTGCCGTGAAAGCATAGACACTTGGTCCTTGGATTTATTTTATTATTATTATTATTATTCCCTATCCGATCTTTGTATCGATATATCCGAAATTGCGCCCAGTCCAATATAGACTATACTGCGGTAACGCGAACAAAATTATTGCGTAAGATTTTTCTTTTAATCTTTACACTCAAAAAGTCAACGATAAAATATGCAGTGTCTGGTTGTTACATATGTAATTTCCTAATTACAGCAATGTAAATCTGACATTAACATTATAAATGCGTGCTGTAATTGTCTGAAGTGTAACATTTAAACAACGAGACGTCGTTGATGTTGTTTATTTTGAACATTTCTCAAATATCAGCCACACCAGCAGCGCACCATCAACATAGAGCATGTGTGCCTCCTCTTTCAGAAGTGTGAACAAGCACACATGTGTTGTGATCGTCAACGATAACTTGTTGTAGTCGCGGCTGGGTTGCAGAACGCGTTCTCAGAAAATCATATCCTACCAAAAACATTTCATGTGAAGTTGTGTGCCAAGACTCACAAGTTCATTATGCTTTCATTGTTAAAAAGTTATGAGATTTCTAGTAGAGCCAAGCCCCTAGTATACGGGGCATGTCCAAAGTTCAAAGTATATTTTTAACAGGCCCCGTAGACTAGAGGCTTGGTTCTACTAGAATAAAAGACTATAATGCGTTGTCAAACCAGCTTTTTTGACATGTCGTTCTGGAATCCATAATAGAACTGATAGCCAGTGATGTAATTGCAATAAGCCTGGAGGAATCAATTTTTCTGGATCAAAATCCAATGGGGATCCGACAGGTTCAATCGAAACTGTGCAAAAAAAAAGACGGAAGCTCCTTACCTAAAATGTACGTTTACACAAAAAAAAAACAAGAAAAATTATCAAATTTTTATTTTTTTATTTATTAATAAAAAATATAAAAATTTGCCATTAGTAAAAAAAGAAAAAAACAAAAATACTGACGTTGTCGGCGGTCAAACCAGCCTGCACTTGGCACTTTCAAGATAGGCACACTAAACCGCTTGGCCACATAACGAACTTCGTTTAGGTATGTTATTCTGAGTATTACTCAGACAGGAATAAATAATAACTCGTCACACGAGGTAACGATTTCTCGTTCGTTTTTGTTCCAGTTAACTGCTCATCTATATAGCTTGAGTTTGTCGTCTGCGTCTATAGTCTGCGCTAAGACGCATATAGCTTCAAAAAATATTTGTTACATAAATTTAAATATAATGGGCTGAGATTCAAACTTGGCTCAAAATTTGAAACATAAATAATTCATTAAAAGCAACACTTAGTAGAACTTTACTTCCAGATATACCTGTACTACAGTATAACCGCATGTCAAAGTCACCGACGAATTATTTACTTTGCAGCTGTATTTAACATTACATTAACTAAATACACTTTATTATTGTAACATTCATTAATAATTATTATACTCCATATTAAAAGTATATTCATTTATAAGTTTTTATTATTAAGACAAAACATCCTGTCTTCACCAGTAATAAAATCTTATACCATAAATTATACGTAAAATCTTTGCATGTAATACCTTTTAGAGCCCCAGTACCGCATTTAGGGTTGTGGAGGCCTCTGGAGAGTCTAGTTGATTGGGTCTCGACTTTAGTATCCACATTTTTGTGGAGGCCACTAGAGTCTAGACAGTTGCCCAGGTCTACATCATAGAAACATGTACAGTAGACTCTTGTAAGTCCTGTAGAGTCCATGTTTTGATGGCTTCAAATATTGTTCTTCTGCCAAGGGACGATTTTAAGATTTTAAGGGCAGTGCTGCCTTTTAGAAGTATCATTAAATATAGTATTACATAACTGATATATTATTTTACATCTTCCATATTTTGTTATGTATGTCCCCCAAATCTAAAAATTGCGGCCATAGACCACTGCTTACTTGGCCTATTGGTAGATCCGCCATTAGAGCTGCTGCCATCTACAAGTATCAGTAAAATAAAAAATTTGTAACAACTTAACTACATCTGTGATTTAAAAAAGAGTCCTGCATTTCAAAATAGTGTAGTATTTAAATAAATAATATATATTATATTAATTTCAACTTGATACATCTAGCCTTTTCTGAGAAAAGGGGTCTTGACAGGCAGATGGACAAACAGACGAACAACAAAGTGAATCTAGAAACTATAAAGGTTCCGTATTTTTCATTCTGAAGTACGGAACCCTACAAAGAAATTATATTTCAAGAAATCCAATATTTCATTAGCTTACCGTGATTAAATCCGCAAGTCTTCACATTTTTATGGTATCCTGGAGATTACATCACAAAGTGCCAGTAAATTGACTAAACTAATGCGCATGACGCATTGCACGGAACATACAATATTAATGCAATTATTCTTGCATTTTATTGCATACTTGACAATTGACATCTCATGCGGTTGTTTATTTCTACAAGCACTTTATTTACCAACAGCAGCAATGTATTTTTTGTTAAACGCTGAAGTATGCACTTGAGTAGAACATTATACGTTTTTGTTTACTTTTTATTAGTTTTTCTGACAACTGTATAGTTAGTAGACTTAATAGGCAAAACATACATAATTTTTGCAAAATAGTTCTGTTTTTGGATGCAACTACAGGGTGGCAGAACTAACAAAAAACCAAAGGCCGTTGGCTTCAGATTCTGAGGTCAGTTGTGTATACCATATTCTTGGGTCTTTTCATGGCAGCATTAATATCCTGCATTATCGATCACAAAATTGAAATCAAAATTTTTGACAAATTTTTATGTTTCAAAATCACTACACCGCTGTTATTTTTACGCTTTTTGATAAAAGATGAAATCTCGAGAATAAAAAATGACATCGACTACGTTAGGGTGCCAATCAACGCGCATTAACATCAATATGATCTGGAAGAACGTTTTTTCTAAATCGGATTAGTCGCTTTTTTTTTTTTGTTTAAACAAAAAGACTACAAAAAATGAATTTTACACGAAACTCGCGAATAAAAAATGATATCGCCTTCCTTAGTGTGTCGGTCCAAAAGAAGTTTTGTCAATATGGGCCCAGCTGTTTTTTGTTTAAAAGAAAATACTGCAAAAAAGTGGAGATTACACGAAATTTCTCGAATAAAAAATGCATTCGAACTCTGAAGATGGTGTAAAGCACACCGAAACGTTAGTAAGAATGCAATTTTAACTTCAGTATTGTATTTTTTTGATCCTGTGCCACGGATTTTATCCAAACTTATCCAAAAAATGTTATTGAGTTATTAACGTCAATATGCCCCTAAAGAAATTTTATTAAAATCGGTCCAACCGTTTTTTTTTTTCGTTTAAACAGAAAGACTGCAAAAAAGTGTATCTTAGTATTATTGAAGTAGATTTATCGGATCTAATTTGTGAAGATCACACTGGGAAGTTGGTTTTGTAGACCTCAAGGGTTGCACTTGTAGAGTCCTTATATATCTCACGACTTTTTTCGTTGTAATTTTAAGCTACGTTTAAGAAACAAACAAGTTAAAGAGAGTTCAATGTGAAGTTCAATATTCAGAATCTAAAACACATTTTCTCGTAGATTTAAGATCAGCAGCAACCGATGACATAAGGGTTCCGTTTTTCCTTTTCGAGTTACATAGAACCTTAAGTAGGCATACATTCTCTAAAAATGCATTAGAAAGGCATAAACATACTATATGGACAATACATTACACGCTTATTGTTACGCAACAATATAGTTAGTGGCCACCAATGACGACTTAAATATGTCATTAACATAAATAATATTCAATTATTCGGCATCTGAACAAAAAGGCTTCAGTCCCTCTTTTAGTCTATGACTGAGTTGCGTATGAGACCACACGCGAGCATTTATCCAACTTCAATTCAAATATTATAATCGGATCAAATGTTAACAGAAGAAGGATGACTCCCCATTAAACCATTAAACATTTTAACGACATTATTTGATAAGCCAGAGATCAAATATATTTATCGTCAACAATGTAAGTACAGTGATAGAAAAACTACTAAACATCATCGATTCAAATACAGTTGTAAAAAAACACTTAAATATTTTAAGATTATTGCGTGAATTATCTTTGATGTTTACCATATTTTATAGTCGAAACCGTCTCATCTTAGGGTTAATACCGTATATTTGATTGTAGAATCTTATATAGAACTAAACAACCTTTAAGGCCTTTTTAGCGGCATTCCAATTTTTTTTTTTGTGAAGTCAGCTAAACTTTTTTAATGTTATTTTTAATTCGCACTTTTTACTGTATTTGTATTTTATTTTATTCCGAATTTATCGAATAAATCTGGGCTTTGCGACTAATCCTTCCTCATACAATCGTGAACAATATGGTAAAAGTTTTATTCAAATCAGTCCAGCAGTTCCTAAGATTATAACGATCATACTTATGCGACGATAATACGTCTTTTCGTCGTTTTTACGCGCAAGGGTCGTCGCCATGGTTATGATCACGATATTCAAAAGTTTCGGACACTTTTTGACGTACTGGCTGATCCAGTAACGTTTTTCAATATTAATCTAGATAAAAATTTTATTGACGAATGACAATGCTTAGTTAGTGCATAAAACAGTAGAAGAACGCACTTGTGTTCAATTAAAAAAGCGGTTGAAAAACTGTTGGAAGTAAACGAAAATTGATTGAAAGGTTATAATAGAGTACTACTTGTCATAAATCGTTGATTATCAAAAAAAGTAGTGAAATATTTTTCTACGGCGCTGAATCACTTCTTTATATAATATTTCTTATTTAATTACTATTTACTTATTAAGAGACTTTCACCATATTTTTCGGGCACCTTTCATTTTGACAGGCAGATCGTCTTTTTTACAAAATAAATACGTTCCTGATTATATTGTTTCCTTCGATATACGTCCGTGCCACGGATTTTCATCACGAAAATGCTGAAAATTATTTTTTTTTGTTGGAAATTCTAGTATAAACCGTTGACGAACCAAGATTCTATAAGCAAAGACAATATAATATGCAAAAGTTTACTTTGCATTATTATATTGCAGGTAATTAATGTAAACTGTTAATTAGGTCACTTTATTGAGCGCATGTCTACATCGATTATGTTGAGATAATTACAGATCCAAATATTTGTTGTTTCATGCGTACAAAAAGCGTATATAAATATATTTTACGATATTTTGATATAGTATATTTTCATTAGAAATATTTCAGAATACATTGCCTCATTAGCCACATAAAAACTTATTGTCATCTCTTCAAGAAACTGAATTCATTCAAAATACAAGAATTATAACACAGGCCGACAGCTATATTGGTGCCGGGGTATTTGGAGCTGATTTCATATGATTCTGATGCCCTGAATTTAAATTTTTGCTTAGGAGCTCAAATTTTTGAGATATAACATTTTAATGAAATGACATCTAAAATCTGCCATTCAGATTTTCTTTGAGGTCACCTATCCTAGGACACTTGGGTCGCCGAGACAAATTCAACGACACCTTAATTTTAGAAATCCGTCCAGCCGTACAGGGGTACTATAGAATATTACATACATAATACGCACAAAAACACCCTTCTTGACATTAGGGTAATAATTGTTCAGAAACTGCGTAAAATTCTTAATACGAAATGGTAGCAAATAATTTGCTATCATATTATGAAACATTCATTGTTGCCTACAAAATACCTCGTTTTTTGTAGGCAACAATGAATGTTTCATAATATGATAGCAAATTATTTCATCTCGCCTAAAAACGGTTGCAACTCTTCGGACTTTATTTTTAAAGCTAAAGGGTTTGGGTAAATGCTAAATGAACAACCAAGGCATATGTGCACATATATTTTTTTTTCATCTCTATTTACTACACAGAATTATAAAGTAAAAATACTATCAACCCAATGCTAAGGATTAAATGTTTTTTCTTCTTCTGAGAATCAAGCTATATTACACGAAATTACGTTTTTCATACATATTACATAATTGCTAAGTACGTTGTACATTCTGATGTATTAAAAATACAGTGCGTTTTACGAAAGTGTGCTTAAAAAGACAAAAATAAGGCTTATATCTGTTTTTTTTTGTTTAAAACGTAGGTGTGATGAAAATACAAATAACTTCGTTAGTTGATTTAAATTTTATTTACAAATTAACATTTAACTTCGTATCTATTTTTGAAATACATGCATACTACTGAATTGATCAAGATCAAGTATAATATAAAATATAAAAATATGTAGAAACTTAATGGAAACATTGATTTTCTGACATAACTATGAATAAATTTTGACAAATTTGCTTTAACTTTGTAAAAAATTTAAAAATTATTTGTCGGGAAAAAGGACTTTTTAAGTAAACACTTATTTGTTATTTATAGCGACGTTTCGGCCCTTGCTTGGGACTTTTTCAAGCTTTATAACTATTAAATGTTTTGATCAAGTAGATATAAATGTAAAAATACACACGTAAATATAAATTTTAGTTACACGCCAGCGACAACAGTAGTAGAGCCTTCGGCTCCACCAGGCGCCATCTAGTGACGAGTTACAACAAGTGGATAGAAAAACCTTCTCCATGAAAAATACATATGTGTCAGCTTTCATGGTGATCGGGCAAGCGGTCCGAAGTCAATCAATCTCAGATATACCAACGTTCATTTATAGGGATTCGTACCTCAAAAGGAAAAAACGGAACCCTTATAGGATCACTCGCGTGTGTATGTTCGTCCGTCTGTCACAGCCAATTTGCTCCGAAACTTCTAGACCGATTGAGTTGAAATTTGGTACACATATGTAAGTCGGTGAGCCAAAGACGACCTCGTAACGTAAATAAATAAATTAAACATGCGGGTCACTTTTGGGAGGTAAATTAGAAAATTAAAAAAAAAAGTTTTTTCAGACTATATCGTGTGACATATCAAATGAAAGGGTTTGTGGAAATCTCAAATATATCTGTTTTATAATTTTAAAATAAATAGTTTTAAAGTTATTTAAGAAAATAGTGATAGTTGATAATTTATCTCCGAAACTACTAAGCCTAAAATTTAAAAAAAAATAGGGAATATCGGGTCTCACCTATACGAAAATCTTAAGTTTTAAAGGACTCAGGGAAAGCGCAATAGTACGGAACCCTCTTTTTGCGAGTTTGGCTCGCACTTGTCCGGTTTTTATATATAGATTTAATTTTCATAAACTTTTTTCAAATACTAAATTGCACCGTTAGATACGTCGGCTTAAAAAATTGCATGCCACTCTCACCTAATTCTAACCCTACTGCCAGACTATGCTCATCGCACTGCTACTCGCTCTGCTCATCGCGCTGTCGCGATGTTGCCCTAAGCGGCCAGACACTCCTGTACTCGCGAGGCTACTCACTCGGCTTTCGCCTTTCGGCAATGGAGGTCGATACTGTGGCAGCGTGCCACAGTCGGAGAGCTAGTAACACGTGTTTCATGAAGTGTTTGATGCACCTTAAAATTTCTCAAATATGTAGTATCTATGAGATAAAAAGCCAGAATACCTGTGTTGCCTTAGCCCAACCCGGGACACCAGGTACT
The DNA here is from genome assembly GCA_034508555.1 of Venustoraphidia nigricollis. Lineage (NCBI taxonomy): Eukaryota > Metazoa > Arthropoda > Insecta > Raphidioptera > Raphidiidae > Venustoraphidia > Venustoraphidia nigricollis. Next base: position 728,613 of record JAVRKA010000070.1, read on the forward strand.
GCGCATTACAGAAAGGTGAAATAAAATTGAACCCGAAAAAAGTGTTCAATTCAGAGGCCAACAAACTTTAATCGAAATTTTAAATGATTTTAAAAATAAAATTTAATAAGGCAGACATTTTTGAGAGGGTTTACATATAATTAAACCTCCCCAAAGTTTTTTTTTTTATAACTATTTGAAGTGTTTGATTCACTCTGAAATTTTAATAGCCTCTTAATTAAATATTAAAAAAATTAATAACAAAAAGCCACACACTTTTTCCGGGGTTTAATTAACGGCAGACATGAAAATAACTCTTATTTAAAATAGAAAGAGATAGGTAGTGCGTGGTTGGCGGCGTGAGTGAGCAGCGATCACCGCAGTAGCTCACTCCCTTTCAACAGAAGAAGAATCAGAGGACAGTGGTGATGAGGAGGAAAATTGAAGATACTTTTAAAAACATTTTTATGAAACCTATTTGTAATAAATATTTTTCAAAATGATAATAAACCTATAAAATTAACTATATAATCTAATCGTCAAATTTTCAGAAACACGCGTTACTAGCTCTTGGACTACTATACCTTTATACTTAGACCGCTTGATGCGTACTGAGTGGCGCGGGAGTATGTGGCCGGCTTACTCGTTCTCTTATTGCCAGTCCTTTGACTCGCGCACAAAAAACCGACAATCGAGGGAGCACTGGGCATGACGATGAACATGTGGTGCGGCATGACGAGTAACGCGGCCACACAACGTCTCTGCCTCCTTTCCTCGCTACTTCCCATGCCACTCGTCGAGTGTGTGGCTGAGGCAATAATTCACAAAACGAACCATGTAACATTTCCGGACGGGCACTATAGGTGCCACGTAATATCGTCAAATAATTTAGTACCACGTAATATCGTCTAATAATTTACAAAAAAATATCTTTGGGAACGCACTGCAATTACAGTTGCATTATGTATCTTAATATAGCGTAATGAGATGGTGCGGTGAACGAACGGTGAGACAGATTGAAGGGTTAACAGGGTTATAATGGGCAGGTAAGTGTTACCAGGTCTGTTCGACTCGAACATTACCGGCACGTGATGGCGCGAGCCTGTGTGTGATACCTGACACCTACCTACGACCTCTACCCACATACAAAAGATAACATTTCATGTCTATGCATTTATCTTACGTTGGCATCTGATATTCGGCCGTATTCACGGTTCAAGACCGATAAATGTATCGACTATTTTTACAATTCTAACGTCTTTCAAAACGAACATATTCACACTTCTATAAATTAATTAGTTAACGTTTAATTTCAAAAATTTTCCCTTGTATATTATCACGTACAGCAAACAGATTTCACAGATGTTATTGGATAAAATATCGATACTTCTTACTTAATAATTTTGTATTTATTTTTGTGCAACGTTTCGTCCTTATTTCAGAGCTTTATCAAGTACTGTAACAAACAAAAATATACAATAATTTAAATTGTTTTTCAAGAACAAGAGTTTCTGAAAAAAATACATAAAAAATCGTTAAGTAACAAGTATAGTTTTTGTTCCAATAACATCTTTGAAGTCTGTTTGCTGTATTTAACTATGGATATGAAGCGAGTTAATGTATCAAAACATATCACGGGGAATTGGGCTAGTTGAAATAAAACAAAACTCTTTTTTCTCCTATTTAGCGAAGTTTCGTCTTTATTTAAAACTTCATTAAGTTTCTTAGGTTAAACATGAGTTTATCATGTTTAACCTAGAAACCTGATGAAGTCTTAAATAAAGACGAAACGTCACTAAAGAGAAAATAAATTGTTTCATTTCAACTAGTTCAATTTACAGTGATATTAAGGTTGTATATTCAGCATGGACACTACAATCGATAATTATTGTCAAGTATTATTAAATCAGTGTTTCCCTCAGTGGTCGATATCACCCCCTGAGGATGCGCACTGAAGGGATCCAAGGTATGGTTGTAGTATCCTCGAAAGTAGGGATACAGAAAAAATATCGATATATCGATATTTTTTATTTTGTAAATCGATATTTTTGGGCAATATTTAATATTTCGATATATCGATATAAAATTCCGAGTATTGAAAACCGATATTTTTTTTCCAGTAGCAACACTTGTATTTACGATGGCCGTTTGCCGTTAATTACTCATTGGCGACATTTGGCTCACAGTGACCATTTATTAATAAATAAAAAAAATTCTTATCGTTCTTGATTTCAGATAATTATTTATTATTTGATTTATTAGAAATAATGTTCGTTAATTGCTATTTGAGATTATATTAAGCTAGCCAATATGTATACTAATAAATTTCTTCAAGTGCCAATGTTCTGTTTCAAATTGTACCAATATATCGATATTTTTTTAAAATATATCGGTACCGATATCGATACTTGAAAAAAATATCGATACGATATATATCGATACTTTTTGGCACTTCTGACATCCCTACTCTAAAGGAGATTAAATAAAAACGTGCATTGAGCACACACATGTAATGATTCCGTATATAGTGTTCGGATGTACGTATTCATGGACTATTTATTGGTCGCAATCGTTGTTCAGCAAATATCATAACCTAACCTAGAAATGCGTCATTGCAATATGTTGATCGTTGATTTATTGAATGTCTCCTAAAAATTACAAAGAAAACTTTGGATGCTAATTTCTAAAATGACCACTACATCAGCATAGCAGAATACTATTTGTTGTTTTCATAATATGACATTATTACCCTTAAAGAGACATCGGCAAAATTAGCTATTGCAGATTTTGTCTACAGAAAACGATAATAGTGGCGATTACTATTACAGTAAGTTAATCTATAAGTGCATACATTTTTCCTTCACACGTAGAGTGCTGTGACTAAACAAAACATTATGGTTTTGATTATATTTTCATATACGATTTAAAAAAAGTTGGAGTAAGTAGTATTAAAATTAGAAGAGGTCAGATCTTTTACCTGTGTACAAAAAGCGACAGCTGACCGTTCAAATGCGTGGAATGTTAAAATGGCACTAACACAATAGAAATTACAATAACCGACAACCATGAATTTAAAACAAACATGATTTATACAGAAAATTATATTCTTTTCGCTACACGTTCAGCCGCAATGCACTCTATTGTCGCTTCAAAAATGTTTATAGGGTTCCGTACATCCGATGAAAAAATGGAACCCTTATAGGATCACTCTCGTGTCTATCTGTATGTGTGTATGTCTGCCTGTCTGTCACAGCTCGTTAATCCGTTGAAATTTGGTACATTGTATATATAGAGTTAGAAGACCCAATCACAGACGTATAGCGTAAATAAAAGAATTTCGATTTTAGGGTTAATTTTCAAGTGCAACATATGGCATATCAAATAAAAGGACTCATAATGAGAAATACATTTTTTTATATAATTTTAAAATGCGTAGCTTAAAAGATATTAAAGAAAATACGACAATTGAGCATCCCTTACCTTATCACCGAAACTACTGAACCTAAAATTTTGAAAAAATAGGGAATATAGAACCTCACTTGGAACTTACAAGAAAATGTAAACGAAAATCGTAAGTCTAAAAGTTCTCTCGGAAAACTGAATGGTACGGAAACCTTGTAACGCAAGTTCGGCTCGCACTTAATCAGTTTTTTTAATATAACTTTCTGTGATACCCTGTGCATATTTCATACACCTTTCTACGTACAAATCTGCGTTGAATATTAACAATGTATGTAGAATAAACATGCGTAAACAAATATCTCAAAGAGACAATCAATGAACAGTTAAAAGAGCAATAGCTGCATAATTAGGACCAGTTTACCCACTCGCGCGACCGAAGGCTGCTGTATTTTTTCTCACACCCACCTAACTATGTGGGTAACTATCAGAATCCTTCAACCGATAGGTGTGTTACATAAGTTATAAGTGTTATAACATATTAAACATTGTGTAACTGTACAATCAGAACATTTATATAACCGGTCAATCCATTCGATTTTTACTGTCCCATGTACAGAGTATAGTATAGACTATAGAGGAAGCCACGTGATATAAAAATCAGGAACGCAATTCCGTTGCTCATTTTTTATTCAACTTCGCTAGTGGGATGTGCTCTATTATAGCTTTGTGCCCCAGAGTTGAGTTTGCCTCATACAAATAGTTAATAGGTTAATTTCGCACGAAATCCATTAAAATTATAGCTTTTCGGAAGATTCTGTTCTATACGAGATTGACTCTAATTAAAAGGAATTAATTTGAGTGGCTGTGATCCTTGATGAATGTTGTATAAGTTTCGATAAAATCCGTGGCGCAGGATCAATAAAACAGCAATTCTGAGATTTAAAATTGCATTTTCACTAACGTTTTGGTACGCTTTGCATCATCTTCAGAGTTCAAATGCTGTCAATTCATATCAGTATTTGACAGCATTTGAACTCTGAAGATGGTGCAAAGCGTACCGAAACGTTAGTGAAAATGCAATTTTAAATCTCAGTATTGCTGTTGCTGTGCACTTTTGGTTTTGTCAATAATGCAGCTTTTTTAACTTTTCGACTTCAATGAGAGACTTTCTACATCTGAGTTAATAAATTTCTAGGAGAGATGGTGATAGTATAATAATTAGCGTTATATATTACAGTAAAACCTCGTTTATCCGGGGCTTGATCAACCGAGCCTCCGCGTTATCCGAGACAACGGATTGATCCGAACACTCCGCATTAATTGAAGTGTATTCTCGGATAATACGGAAAAACTTGGATAAAACGGATTAAGCCGCTACGCTTATTTGCGTATTTTGCAATTGCTACTTGGTCTAAGCTCGTAGATTTTCACTTGTATATACTTTCGTGATTAAATTTCATTCTATCATTTCAAATCCATAAAAATCAAATAAAATTTTCCATTTTTTTCCCCGTATTATCCGAGTTATCGCTTATCCGAGCTACCTCCTCCCCACATTACCTCCAATAAACGAGGTTTTACTGTACAAAGAGAGAAAATATTATTTGTTTTTTGAAAATTACATTTTTTCGTTTTTTTTCAGACCGAACGTGTGTCGATCTCGATATCGAACGTATTGCTGTCCTGGTTGGACGACGAAACCATTAACCGGCTTATGCATTGTTCGTAAGTGTTTCATTCACTAATTTTTTACACTAAGGTGACTGGTTCCTCAGATTATAAAATATGCTCTCGGAAAATTTCAAACTGTAATCGCAAAAATCATTTTATTTCGGTGTAATTAACCATGGAGCTTCAACAAATTTGACATTCTGCTTAATAATTTCAAAAAATACATTTTTTTGTTCTAACAAACTTGATATTTTTCAATATTTCTTTTACGGCAAAACAAATTAACATTTAGAAGTTTTTTCTTTACAAACGTATGTTAAAAATACTGAAGAATTTGAGTTTGCTCAATAATTGTTTTTCAAAACTGCTCCGGCAATTTTCATTTTAAACAGATTTCGTTTGGTGACGGAATCAAATAAGTCTAACAGACAGCGACGCATTTGCAGCAGTCTTTCAAAAAAAAGATACATTTTTAACTTGTAATTTTTACGTCAAGTCCTAGCACTAAAAACTGGCGGCATAAACAAACGTGTGGTTTTTTTCAACAGTCCGGTAGTGTTTTACAAGTGTTTAGTACTTGAACCATCAGTGCGTTGCAGATATAACAGTCAATGTGTCGCGGCGGTACACTTTAATATTTCTAATTGCATACATTACTGCTGTTTACAATATTATCATTGCACTTGTAATAATGATAACAGTTCAGTTGAATCTATACAGACTGACCATAATAAAATGCAACTCGCGTTTAGGAACAGATATTTTCAATCTATGTCTCGATACACCATTCTAAAATGACACAGTTGAAACAGTAAAGGGAGCGTCCATAAACCACGTGACTTTATTTTAGCCTCTCTGGAACCCATCTCTCCCTTCATGTAACCTAACGTAGCCTTTCCTATGACCCTCTCCCCGGATGAAACAGTTTTTTTATTATCACGTCCAGAAGACATTTTGTGTTTTCTGTTCACAAACTATTAAAAAAATTTGATTTAAAATGAACAAGACTGATATTTGTTATATTATGTAGATATTAAGATATAAAAGTAACCAATTTCATTATCATTTACTATTTAAATTATGTTTGAAATAACTGGAAATAAGTCCTTAGTTCCTGTTATTTCAAACATAAAGTAACCAATGTTTGAAAATATATATTCAACTTACCTATTCTGCAAATTATTTGCATTGTACCAAATAAAATACATGAAAAAAATTACGTAGCTTGACTCCAACTCCCCCCTCCCCTCACGTAGCTCAGCCTAGCTTTCGAACTGATCCCCTCTCCTCTTGATTTAACTACGTTGTGCATAGGCGCTCCCAAACCAAGCAGTAGTACCTCAAACCACTCAAACCATGCTTCTTAACGGAGACCTCGAGACTGGCTGTGAATTGCGAAAATACGACCGAGCGAGCGTCACGAAATGTATTTGTGTTGAGATTATAGATTAGACGGGCAGGACCATAGAAACGAAGCGCACGTAGTAGGTACATTGTTAATATTATATACTCCAGTGCGTTCGGACCGGTCTATTCTACATGTGAAGGGTGCATTTTGTATAGCTGTTTTAAGGTCGTCAGCCAGACAATCAATAACCGTGGTCATTCAGTCATTAATTGTTAAATATAATAATAATAATAATAATATTTATTAAGGGCGAAGTTCAGCATTAGCTGCTCTTCCACTCAACCCATCAGCATTTACACAATAGATATACAGTATACATATCATTTAACAAATTAAAATCATTTAAAACCTCTCAGGCTCAAATCCCAAACTTAATGTTTTCGATAAAAAATTACAGTTTAACGTTTAGCCATCTGATGGCAATCTGTTTATTTTAACAGTTGTCGGTAATATTAAGGCTGTCGGAACGCTCTGAATTTTGTTTGTGCTGAGACCCAGCGGTAAGGGGCGAGGTAGACAAAAGACATATTGTAGGTGTGACCTTCTTTAGCTCTGTCTCGCTCAAATCATCCGCACGTTTCAATTTTTGGCTGGTGCCAACTACGAGGCCAAAAATTTTTTTCGCAAGGGTGCTGCTGTCAATTGATTACTCTAATTTTTGGGAATATTTTGAAGATTTAAAAAACTTTTCCGAAAAAGGAAGAGTCACTTTAGGTTTGTGATGGAACAGTTTTGTGAAATAAATACGAATAAGGTCATAGTGTGACATTGAAAACGTGTATTTTTTTAGCACAATTAATGCCAAATTTTTTCTAGTAAATTGTACATAAATTATAAAAGTAGTCCATTAGAGACCTAGATTGTCCTTTATCTTCCTTATAGAGAAAGAATTCTTACAGAATGTTGACGAATAAGTCTACAATCAGTTGACAGCCGAAGCTCTATTTTTGGCTTAAATTCAGAGTGTTCCGACAGCCTTAAGTGACGTAGTGGCGCTGAAGTCTCTGAATAGAATTTTCACCCTATTATATTACGTAACTGACCAGTAACGCTGCGAAGTATTCGCACGGGTCCAGCAGTTATGTATTATTATGAATGATATCATACTGTGTGTTATCGGTGCAGCGTTTTTTATTCTAACTGGACTGTGCTGAACCACTGTATATTCAACCACTCACACATTGCCGTAATGTATCACTATAGTGTAATTTATATGGGAACAACTTATTATTAGCTGCACATAATTATTATTTGAGTCAAGGCACTTTGTGGGCACTTCTAGATACCGTGCACTGCGCCACCGCACCGCGCTGCAATAATACGCACTCGCCGTAATGAAATATTCATCTGTCGTCTTCATTACTCGTTTACTCACTTTTACACGAATTTATAATCGCGTTGTGTATTATGTAACAAGCATAAAGATAAAAATAAAAGAATAGTTACTTCTTACCACAACAGATTTATTCAGTGGATGTACATTTCGAGAGCTAAGCTCCCATCTTCAGTAAAACACTAAACAGTTTAGTGTTTTGCTCTCGAAATGTACATCCACTGAATAAATCTGTTGTGGTAAGAAGTCACTATTCTTTTATTTTTATTGTTCCAACCACAGTGCACTTAAAGATGTTAAAGGTTGCGGTCAGGGGCGTATTTAGATTTTTCATGACCTAGGGCATATTGAAGTCCAATGAGGCGCCATTTTGTCAAAATTTAATAAAAAAAGTATTGAAATTCACCCGAAAAATTGTCAAAATTCAGCAAAAAAATTATCAAAATGCACCAAAAAAATTGTTAAAACTCACCAAAAAAACTGTCAAAATGCACCTAAAAAATTATTAAAAGTCACCAAAAAAATTGTCAAAATGCACCCAAAAAATTGTTAAAATTCATCCTAAAAATTGTCAACATTCACCGAATATAATGATAATCAAAAACCCGGGTCGCTTGTACGGGGCCGTGTGGTTTTATACTTCTATTATGTGAAATTAAGTTTGTTTTTGGGCAAAATAAAAAATTTAACCCCTTAATACACCCCTTAAAATAACATTTTTTTTCTTAATTGTAATATTATTATTAATCTAACGTCTACACCGAATTAAATACACCCTTCAATAAATAAATCACTATCTGCAAATTAGTGTTTTCAAAAAATTTGTAAGTCCGGTCCTGTCGGGCCGATTTTATTAACATTTTAGGAGCACTTTTTAATTGCTATTAAAGGGTTAAATTTCAATTTTGAAACGATTCTGAGAATATTTTAGATATTTTTGGGCCCAAAAACTTTTTTCAACCCCTAAAAACCACCCTTAAAATGACCCGATTGGGCCCATTTTAAATAGGCTTCGTGCGGTGATGGATTCCAACATGTGTGCCAAATTTCGTTAAAATGAATTAACTCCTTCGAAAGTTATTGCCCGTACACATATATACCTATATATATATATATATATATATATATATATATATATATATATATATATATAAACATTTTCAAAAATGGTGCCAAAGTGTTTAGGAGGTTATAAAACGTCGAGAAATTTTGGTCCGACCCCTAGGTCCCGCCATCCGACCGACGCCAATAGTGTATGTTGCCATATGGCAAATACACTAATAATATTAACTATTTTTTACTGTACATTGGTAATAAGAAAGTATTAAAAAATGATAATAAATCAATTTTTGTGGGTCCTTGACAATTGAGGAGCCAGGACTTATATCCTTTTAGTTCCTATGTAGATCCGCCTCTGATCGCGGTCCACAAATGAAGCAGCTAAAAGTGTTTTTTACTATTCGACACCGATACTCGATTTTGAAGTTTCGACAAATCGATTTGAGTAACGAGGACATTTCAGTTTGAGAGCGCATCTTCTATAATATGTACCTATATGAAAAGGTTCGCCGCTCCTAGTATGTGCCATTTCAATCTTTATTGAGATAAAATACTATGTATGAATTGAACAGTAGTGATATGAATGACGTTTCACATCAATTCATATTAATTTAAATTGAATACAAATGTGAATGAACCTGAAAAATATTTCATTCATAATTAAAAAAATCGATGCGCAATATCATATTATATCAGAGTTTTGTTTATTAAATTATCAATTATCATGCTTTACATAAATGAAATAACAGAGCTCTATTGATATTTTGTACAGGGCTATCAAAAATAAGGTTTTATATTCTTTCTAGTTTTTATGAACCAATATTACATATTTTATGTACTTTCATCGTGCATATTGACAATACTTATTTATCTATCTAGATTGTAGTTTGTAGGTGTTATTAAAATAAACTATGAAGCTTTGATTTTGAATTTTTTTTTAGCAATTTGTACTCGACCATGCGGATCTGGTGGCGTATGTATCAGACCCAACACCTGCGTGTGTGAGGACGGAAACAGAAGTCCCTCCTGCGGCACTTTAAAACGTAAGTCTATACAGAAGTATTAAAAAATATTTTTTCTCCATACCTGTCGACAGTACCTTCTTTCGGCTTCGATTTTAAAGCAGAAATCCTAACATTTATGCACTGCTGGATTTACTCGCAAGCCGTCTGTAACGGCGGGCCGAAACAGTTTTCTCGTGCACAGTGATACGAAAGCACGTACTTTTGACCGGATATGAAGAAAAATAGTATACACCATACGACCAGAAAGTTGAAATTCCTGCCCTTGCGGTGTAATATACTATTCCATACCCTTTATACCAGTTCTAGTCATTATACAAGTAAATAAAACATTACTATAAAGAAATAATTTCGCTGACTTGTAATTGAATGTAGGTTAGGGAAAACGACTGTAGAGAAAATGAATCCTTTTCAGAGACATTTGACTCCTTTTTTGAATGGGGGTTAAATGTTTCATAATTAGGTGCTTTTTATTGAAATTAAAATTTTGTCTTTCTCTCTTGGTGTCACATCAAATTTTAGTAATTCAATCTAATGACCGATTTGATGTAAGCATCGTTGGTTCAATAGTAGAATCACTGCCTGCCGTGCAGGCGGCCTGACTTCTATTCCCAGCCGATGGAAATATAATTTTTCATCTTATAATTAAAATTAAAGTAAAAGAAATGTTTTTTTTTTTTTGAGAGAAGGCGTTTTTTTATTGAGGAGCCCTAAAAAGCAGAAAATTAAAAAAAATCTTCCAAAAAGATGATACAAAGGTGTAAACATTTCAAAACTCAGTTAATTTTGGAACAAAAATGTAAATATTTCTGTCTAACACGAGATGAAAATTTTTAAATGTTTAAAACAATTTGAAAAACATTTGAGACCTCAGCAAACTTTCATGAATTAATAGCAAAATTTATTAATCAATAAATATGATTAATCACTAATGACACCACCTACACAATGAGTTATTTTATGAGGCTGCATTCTTCACAAGATCTTCAAAATTAGCTATCGCAAGGTCATGGTGTTTAAACTGCATTTCACTGCGGAGGCTGTCGTGGAATTTTCGCAGTGCCATAAAAGACATAAAACTATTCATCAATCATTGCAGTTTATAAGCAAGATACGATCTGCAGACATGCTCAATTATACTACACACATTCTTGTCAGAAAAATAACTAAAATAATTAAACAGATTAAATAATTTGTTTCGATAACAATCAGCAAATATAAAAACATCAAAACATGATAATAATGTATTTATCGATAAGTGCAGAGGTGTACATTATGGAATAATTTCCGTGTTTTGAAGATTCCATCATGTAATGAGCTAAGCAGTTAATGATCCAAGCCTAACTTGGTTGCAAATAACCGGTAGGTTGGTTAGTTCGTGGGCTATCTTGCACGGTTTATACTGTTTAACTGCTTATTAATGAAAGAATTAAATTTTTATCTAGCATATCAGAGAATTATAATTAAAATCCATCGTTACAAAATATCCATGACGAAACATTCAAGATAATGTGAAACATACGTCGCTAGATGGTTTGATGTTTTGTGATATATTTTTAATATTTAGTGTCATTTAAATATTTTAAGTTTAATTCTAATTTCTGTATTTTGGATCTTTTTTTTTTGTTATAAGATTAGTAACAAGCTTTGAAACATTGTAATAGGAGGCAAATGGGGATAATGAGGGTAATGATGACGGAACACGAATTAATCGTAGACTTCCGTCAACCAATGACACCAACTCAAGTCATCAGTCAATCGCTGTCAACAGCAAACAGGAATACGCTAATTTACGATATAATGCAAATAAAACGCATTTACTTATGCATCTAAGGCGTGCAATTTAAACATACAACTACCAAAAAAAAAAAAAAATACTGTGAAATTCTTCTTTAACAACACCTCTCCATTCGAGACTATGGATACAGTTTCACATGTCTCCGTATTTGACTTATAATACATGGAACATGACACCATATTCAAGATATTATGGAGAATTAAATATTATGTCTCTGATATGTACTTCCCTTTTGTGAACATATTTGAATACTTTTTTTACTTTAGTAAATCTCGAAAATATTGGCCATTTTTGGGATACCTATAGAGAGATAGATTGTAGATTATAGACGCTCAACATCTAAGGTCATCAACGTCTATGGGGATACCTATACAAGAATAGATAACAGACATCCTTTAAAAAAAGAATAATACTAGCTGCTACTACCCACGACTCCGCACGCGATTGAGGTGAAACACGGCAGCAACAACAATAGTGGAGCCTTCGGTTCCACCGTATTACTATCTTACCTCGCGGAGCTGCGCCCCACTCGCTGACAACAACGATAGTGGAGTTTTCGCAAGGACCTGAAAAGCATAAAAATATACATAACAGCTAAAGTTCAAGTCCATATAGAAACTGTAGTTTAAAAATTAAAATGTGCTAATAACTGACACCCCTGTACTGCCTCATTTTAATGGATGTCTATATAACATAAGAGGCATCGCTACCAAACTTCTGGTCTGTAGAAGTTATAGCTCCAAAACGGGAATTTTATATCTATAATGTCCCCCGCAACCACCCTTGAGAGTCAATTTCCGCAAAACTCGTTCGTAGCGGTTCGCTACTCAGCAAAAGAAACACGCCTGCTAAATTTCAAAGCTGTAGGTCTAATAATTCCGAAGATAAATATGATAGATTGATAATTGGACTTCCATTCCCTATTTCACCCCCTTCGAGTTTTTTTTATAAACAAAAGGTAGCCTATGTCCTTCCTCATGATGGAATCTATTTCCTTGTCAAATTTAATCGAAATATGTTCAGCGGTATAGGTGTGAAAAGGTAACAGACAGAGTTTCGCATTTATAATATTAATATGGATTAAGTCCAATGTGGTTATGTAGTACTACGTGGAGACACGAAATTATTTCTAATTTAGAGTTGTTGCAAGTGGGAAATGCTAATTAATCAAGTATTAATTTCACAATATGTTTTCTTCTTAAGGTCTCCGATGTTTAAAAAAAATGTTTTTGCAAAAAGCATGTTAATCTGTTAGCACGAAACCCGTGAATCGGAACCAAATCTTGATAGATGTTAGACACATAAATAAAAAGAACTTTATTGTTTTTTGGGAAAAAAGAGAAGGAAACCAACCAGTATAATTTTGTTATGGATAAATCTAGATTGAAATTTATTATATAGATGCCAGATAAGTCTTCGAAGTTGTTCGACTACAAAATTCTATAAGTAAAGATACTAGTCATCAATAAACAAGACTCTGTATTATTAAATTATTATGTAGTTACAATGTAATTAGTAATTACATATTAAATGATGCAGTTATCCTTGCAGAACTAACATAATATCTATGGCCTATAGGCAAAATCACTTAAGTTTCATTTTTCTATATTTTTTCCCCCTATATTGGTAAATATTTTTAACCCACCTAAGAAATGAGGTTCGTACATACTTATACGTACATTTTTTAATGTTTGTTCAGCCATAACTTCTCGAAGGACTAACCGATTGGAAAATTTTCGACGCCATTTTTTTCAGAATGTTCATGGATTGATCCCATATAATTTTTCTTAAAATCAGTTCAGTCTACGTCAGAAAAAGATATTTTTTTATATACATATGACACCTCATATCTCCAGCACTTGTGAACCGATTTTCTTTTTCTATTTAATACGGCATACTTTTAAGGTGATCCCACATAAGTTTTACTTAAATCGGTTCAGTAGCTTTTTTTTTGTTAATCAAATATTAAAAATGAATGCCACTAAAAAGTAAACAATAAAAAAAAACTTTTAAAAATGTTGAAAACTGTTTTATTGTTGTGTTTTGTTTTTCTGAGTAGTAGAAACCGGAAACAGTTATGTTTTTTAATGGATAGTCAGTTAATTAACCGGATAATTAACCAGCTAAAATGATTACAATAAAAAGCGGTAATTTTGCATCACTATTTAAAAAATTTGTAATAAGCGGTTTTGCCTCATGATCACAGGATTATTCATAACCCCAACATTTGATCTAACTTGAAGATATAATAAACTCGCAATAATTGACGTTTAATTTTTATTGGTGTTTGTTGATATGATATCTCACATATTATAATGATAATGTGTGCTCATATAAGATGCTTTATGCATGTATTTAAGTAATTTGATATAATATGTTGGTTAGACAGACCTGTAATGGCTATATGCGTCAATTATCTGTCATCATATGAACTGGGCATAAATTACACGCATGCATGGAGTATGTTGCACGTCGGCTACAAGTATAACCGTGAGATTGTAAACATTACCGAGTCCACATGATTCTTAACCGATAGAATATCCTCCTCTGCCATTGAGACGATGCCTGATGAGCTAACGTTTGTCACATACTTTTTCCTTCGAAGTTATTTTTTTCGTAGAATAAGATTATATTTCTACCAATATTCCATCCGTTGAATTTTTAAAGATGTATGCTACCTACAAACACCTCCCACACTCTTTATCTCAAATCCTTTTCCCTTGCCTAAAAACGGTTAAAGCGCAATCCCACGAGACAAAACTGTAGTACGGTGGAGTCGCGGCAAGCGACGAGTATCTTATAAAATTATTAAATTTGAAAAGCCTTAAATGAATATCTACTTTTTGCATTACTGCAGCTGTATTACAAACTATGCAAATAGTTAAAGCGCTTTTGACATAAAAAAGTTTACAATGCCAATCCATATTCTGATCTGCTTGATGTGATCATATTGATATTATATTAACTTACTGTTTTATTAAGGTAATTTACAATGTTTCAGTGGTCTCAAACTTTTGAATGGAAAACCTTTCTTAATAAAATTCCACCATTGAACCAATGCAATATGATAAGGTAAAATACAGCGCGCGTTTAAGCCCCCCCCCCCCCTAAAACTACTTTTGAACCAATGAGCATGGGCACATAACAAGGGTAACGTAGATGGCAGCAGGTAAATGACGACCTAAGTTTGGTTTTCACTAAGGAGTTTAGTAGAAACCACATCAACGTATGTAAAAAGTAGCCAGGCAATATAGTTTTAGTATTATCTTATTATTGTGACCGGTATACTAATATTTTAATGTTACCCAGCTGCTTTTTATACTGGAACCTTGTTTTGTAATTATGATAAGATGAAGTGAGGCAAGTGCGACCAAAAAAATCAAGAGTTGATTTTTAGTCGCTGAAATGCCCAGAAATTAGCTGGAAGAGTTTTTCTTTTAACAGTCAAATAACTTGGTGCATACTTTATATAACACAATATATTTCTTTCGAATAAGTTATGTTGTATTAAAGCTTCTAATTCTTTAAATTTTGGTCTACCATGGACGCACTGGCTCCCTCTGAGTAGACAAAGTTAGAGACCACTGATGTACAGAAATGCTTCATCAGTTTCAAAGGATCGACCACCAATGCTGCTCTTATAGATTATTAAATAACCTATAATTTCATTTAATCCTATAAATAAAGTCGATATGAATTTATAGCTCAATTTCTTTTAACGTACTTGCAAAATTTATCGACTGTGTTTTATTATATAAAATTATAAAGTTATTAATTGATTCTTCATAACAATAGGGATTTCATTGTTGAAGTGTTCAAAGCAACCAATTAATCAGACGAGATTTTAATATTGAATTAAAACTTATCCAATCAGCAGAGTTGACTTCTTAAAAGCCGATCAAATACCAATTCCGTTTATTTGTATAAAAGTATTTACAACAATTTTATATTACATGCTGCTAAGACACTTATCTCAAAAACCACTTAACCGATTTTTATTAAATAGTCCGCTATAAATTCTAGAATACAGACCATGGAGGATAGAGAGAAAGGAGATAATCTCCTTGCATTCACCTTTGTCCAAAAAGTGAAGAAAATAAGGATTCGCATTCCAGCGGTATTAGACACACTGCAATCATAAGACTCCAAATAGAGTGGTTTACAAGAAGATTTGATTATTGATTTTTTTTTTGAAAAATTGAAATAAACTGAATTAAACAATAATCGATCAGGTTAACTAACAGTAAACAATAATGCATTCGTTCATAGACTGACGCCATGCAGAAAGGTGCCGTCTCTAGGCCATAGCTCTACAGCATCGCGCGCGGTAAAGCTATTCCATACTCTTACCTAACTTTATCAATTTTCGAGACACGCACTTCGCATTTCCGCCTCCCGAAATCAGCCTCCTTTCTCTCTATCTTCTATGCTACAAATGTTGGTGGAAAATCTTACTTTTCTGCCACGGTTTGTTTTACTTACACAAAATGAAAATTGTACCACTTTCAGTACAGTTACATAAACAGTATAATACATATTTTTGAAACATTTTTTGTTCAAAGCTAAGAAAATATCAGTATACATTATTTTTCAAAGATATTTTTGTCGGCAGGAAATATTTCCCTTAATACTGTATCGAAATTAATATTTGATACACTATTTTGGAGATTATTTTTCTCTCTAATGACGAAAAATACGTTGATATCTTAAAATTAATGTTTTCGTTAAAAAAGTACGGTTTAAAATTTAGCCTTTTGGTAGCAATCTGTTTATTAGTGTACTCGTATTTGCCATATGGCAACATACACTATTGGTATCGGTCGAATGGCGGGACCTGGAGGTCGGACCAAAATTTCTCGACGTTTCATAACCTCCTAAACACTTTGGCACCATTTTTAAAAATGTTTATATATATATATGTATATATATATATATATATATGTATATATATATATATATATATATATATATATGTATATATATATATATTTATATACGTATATATATATATGTGTGCGGGCAATAACTTTCGAAAGAATTTATTGATTGTAACGAAATTTGGTCCACGTGTTTAAATTCATCACCGCAAGAAGCCTATTTAAAATGGGCGTAATCGGGTCATTTTAAGGGTAGTTTTTAGGGGTTGAAAAATGTTTTTGGGCCCCAAAATACCGAAAAAATTCTCAGAAACGTTTCAAAATTGACATTTAACCCTTTATTAGTAATTAAAAAGTGTCCCTAAAATTTCAATAAAATCGGCCCAACAGGACAACACTAATTTGTAGATAGTGACTTATTTATTGAAGGGTGTATTTAATTTGGTGTAGACGTTAGATTGATAATAATATTGCAGTTAAGAAAAAAAATGTTATTTTAAGGGGTGTATTAAGGAGTCAAATTTTTAATTTTGCCCAAAAATCAACTTAAGCTCGTGTAATAAAACCACACTGCCTGTATAAGCAAATACACTATATTGTCGGCAGGATTTTGGCACTGCGACCCGGGTTTTTTTAACAGTTGTCGGTAATATTAGGTGACGTAGTGACGCTGAAGTCTCTGAATAGAATTTCCACCCTATTCTATTACGTAACTGACCACTAACGATGCGAAGTATTTACACAGGTCCGCTATAGTTACAATTTATTGTAAATGCTGTTTTTTTTTCAGAGGGTGACAACACCTGTTCAGCTATTTGTTTGAACGGCGGCACGTGCGCAAGCAGCAAGTGCGTATGTCCACCTGGATATACTGGACAGTATTGTGGAGAGCGTGAGTACAAATTGTTCTATTCTGTTCATTAGGGCTAAGATTCAAGTCCATAAATTTCTTCCTGGAACGCATGCTCGGAATATGGTGAATTATGAGATTTACTCTAAACTGAGTTAGCTCTTTAGCAGCGCTGTTTAATTCTATAGAATTTTTTTTTATTAAAATATTCAATAGATTTCTAAAAAAAAATATTTTTCAAAATTTTATTAACGTACTCCAAAAATGTATGGTTTCAAAAATTATTTTAGTACCTAAAATAAACTTTAAATAATATGTACTGAATAACGGGATGTAACTTCATTCAAAAGGAACAAAATTTTCTTTTCAACTCGCAATTCTTATAAAAAATATTCTCAGGGGGGGGGGTTATGACCCCCATAACACCTTCTTGAAATCGCGCCTGGTGGTAGAACAAAAAAAAATATTAATCGCTTCCTGGAGAGTACAAACTTATCTAATATAAGAAATATGCCCATCATTCAAGCAATTAATTTTTCAGCGATTTGCAGAGAACCGTGTCTAAACGGCGGCCGGTGTATTGGTCCTGACAGGTGCGCATGCGTCTACGGCTTCACTGGTCGAAGGTGTGATGCAGGTATACCGGCATTATATTTGTAACAATTAAACAATATAATATTTGCTTTTATAGCGACTCTAATTGTTCACTTGCTATTATATTTCAATACATTACTATCCGAATAAATGGATTTTGAATGATTTTTTACATAAACGGAAAGATCACTTTACAAGTTTGATAGCAAAACAATTTTTTTTTTGGTCAATAATAATTAACAAAATTGAAAAAAAATGTATTTTATTAGAAAAAGAAAAAAATAAATGTGCTTCAAACTTCTATTAATAAAAGAATAAAATTAATTTTAAAATAAGTTTGGACGACGTACCGAAAGAATCCGAATACGTGTGTCGTCGGAATGTTTTAGTACGATCTTTGTATCCATGGTTACATACACAATTAATACACACGCGAATTCGAATATTACGTCACAAATATTTCTGGCGCATTTTGTAGCCACGCGATATTTTTTATTGCTTTAAAAAAATGTATTTTTTCTTTTTAATATTATTGTAATTACAAAGAAAAAATTTTAAAATATGTATTTTTTTTTTTTATTTCAAGTAGTAGGTACATAATTATTGGGATGAACTTACATATTTAATTTTGTCAGATTACAGGACCGGCCCATGTTATACGAAAGTGAAGGGTTCGCTCTGTGTCAACCAGATAGAAGGAGTTGTTTGTACAAAGATCTTATGCTGCGCAACGGTGGGAGTTGCGTGGGGTCATCCCTGCGAACATTGTCCGGCGTATTTGGAATGCGAGACCGGCTACCTCAAGAACGTCCAGACCGGCCAGTGTGTCGGTTAGTAAGTAGGATAAGAATTTTTCATAGCACATTATTGATAAAATTAATATTTCTTAGTGTTCCGTGTAAACGAAACACTTATGGAATCACTTCGGTGTCTATCTGTCACAGCCGATTTTTTATAAGAGATTCCACAGGCCCAGTGACTCGTCAACTTCTTTAGTAGCGCCTCATCCTTAAGAATTACTTTAATATTTGCATACCCGAGTAACTATTATATTCGCGTGATGCGTCCCTCTGCAAACTCTCGTATGAACAAAAACAAGGTGCGATTTTTGACGAAAATAGAAAAGAACTTTTTCAAGATCGCTTTGATTGTAGAAAATTACGCTGAACCAATGAGCACAGGCAAACGCCTGCTTCTCTTTACATTTAGAAGTGTGCCCGCTCAAACTTGCCCAAAAAATGTGCAAAAAAATGTCAAATGTTCGTAGTGTCTAAATTAAAAGATATACTGACATCTGCTTGCGTTTATTAAATTCAGCGTGTTTATTTATTTCTATAAACATTCTCAATTACAACCAAAAGAACCCTAACACGAATTTCGCTTTTGTTTTTATCATTACCTTAACACGCGTTGTGGTTGGTTTTTCACCAGTGAACATTTTCGGTATTTGAACCTAACAGATGCGTAGTGTGCGATAAATTTTTTTGATTGCATTTCCGTAAATAAGTTATGTTTCATCTAAAATTTATATAGATTTGTATGTAAAATTGTACCCCGGTCTACGCGAATTTTATTTATGTAATATTTGTTGGTTCTGTCGTGGAACTTCGGGAAATAACTATAAATTGTTACATTTTAGGGTTCCGTACCCCAAAAGGAAAAAACAGAACCCTTATATAGGATCACTCACGTGTCTGTCTGTTCGTCCATTTGTCACAGCCAATTTGGTAAGTCGGTGACCCAAAGACGGACGTGTAACGTAAATAAACGAATTTTGAACATGTGGGTCATTTTTGGGAGGCAAATTAGGAAATTAAATAAAAGTTTTGCAAACTGTACCGTGTGACACATCAAATGAAAGGGGTTGTAGTGTCTCAAATATATATTTTTTATAATTTTAAAATAAATAGTTTTAAAGTTATTTAAGAAAATAGATGAAAATTGAATATCCCCCCCTTATCTCCAAAACTCCTGAGCCTAAAATTTTGAAAAAAATAAGAAATGTCGGGTCTCGCCCATAGCTTACAGGAAAACCTAAACGAAAATCTTAAGTCTTAAAGTATTCACGGAAAACGGAATAGTACGCAACCCTCTTCTCACGAGTTCGATTCGCACTTGACCGTTTTTTTTTTCTAATTTAAGCGTATGTTTTTTTTTAGATATCGATGAGTGTGAAGCAATCCCGGGTTTATGTACCGGCGGCAAATGCATTAATACTCAAGGATCTTTCACATGCGAATGTCCTCCAGGGCAAACACGGAATCCAGATACGAATCAATGTTCTGACAGAAATGAATGTGAAGATGAAGGCGTCTGTAGAGATGGTCGATGCATCAACACCGACGGAGCATATTATTGTTTGTGTAATCCGGGATTTATTCAGAGTCCAGATAAAAAGTTCTGCATTGGTATGTTTATATCATCACCCGTGCCTGTAATCTGCGTGGATTAATATGTCATAACTTCGGAGACTTATTTCCGAAGTGATTTTACTTAACAGGAGAGCAACTAATATCTTTCAAAAATCAGACATTTGTCTATAGAAATAAGCTCTCCATATTATAACATCTTATAATAATATACTATGACAAAATACATATTTGAATATTATTATTTTTCAGACGGAAGACAAGGAAATTGCTTCACGCAACGACTTTATAACGGAATATGTAGAAATAAACTGCCTATTCGCTTATCAAAAAAAGACTGTTGCTGCGGTAAAAATATGGGAAAAGGTTGGGGTGATAATTGTATAGCTTGTCCTGTCAGCGGTGAAGGTAAATTTACATATTTTTTTAATAACAAAATGTGCAGTGCATCTGCAGATATACAAAATTCGTCGTGAACCTGTTTTGCTGTTAATGGATTTAATAGTGTCTTCAAATTTTTTTAGAGGAATACAACATACTTTGTAGAGCTTTAGTTACACCAACAAAAACGGGCACGGGTCCCGGTGGTGGTGGTGGTAGTGGCGGCGGCGGCGGCGGCGGTAGTTACATAAATGGTTCCATTGATGGAAGTATAACGCGTCCCGATGAGAAAAAACCGTTTTCTCTAACACTGATTGACGAATGTGCACTTCGGCACGATATCTGCGGTCCTGGTCGATGTATTGATACACCAGATGGCTACGAATGCGAATGCCATCCAGGATATAAGTTGAATCCATCTAATGTCTGTGAAGGTATAATAAATATAGTACAAGCTCGATAATCCGATACCATGGAAATCAACCTTTAATCCGAAATTATACTCTTTCCCAACAAAAAATCTAGAATCGCGAACAATTGCAATCACCCATTCGATCAGTCTCGCGTTTGGTCGGCTCTCCCCTCTCAATACTCATACTGAGCGCTTCCCTCTCTACTGCACTACACACTCGCTGATTTACGTGGTTGTCAGTGTGTCGGCATTTTACTCGTATAATTAGTGTAAGTGTTGTAAGGCTCTGTACTTCACATGTCTGTGCTATCTATTTTTTGTGGATGCTGAAGAATCCGAGCACCCAGAAAGTAGACGTCTCTGAACACAGACAACAATGCTATGCAATAAACTCGCAACAATGGCGTGTCTGTGTAAAACGAAGTGTGGAATTAAATAATGCGATAACGCCGCAAACGTCGAATTGTAGCGAAATTCTTGCAGGTTCGGCGACGGCTTAAAAGTAACAGATTACTGAGATATTTCGGATTATTGAGCTTTCATAGTAACTAATAAATTTTATTTCAATTCATGAGATTATAATATTATTTTTTAAAACTGTTGTAGATATTGACGAGTGTAAGGAAGGTTTGTGCCAAGGAGGCCGATGCACAAATTCACCTGGAAGTTTCACTTGCGTCTGTCCACCTGGTTTTGACGTGTCTCCTGACGGAAAAAGATGCACAGATCTTGATGAATGTCGCGAAACAAGGATGTGCAGTAATGGCATCTGTATTAACATGGATGGCAGCTATAAATGTCAGTGCAAATATGGATTTACTCTTTCTCCAACAGGAAGGGCTTGTATAGGTACATAATATTTGTTTACTGTTCTTATAACATCTAGAATGATGACTTACTAAATAGAGTCTTTGGCTTGTATTCGAGAAAAATAAAATTAAATTCTGAACAGGAATAAAGCCACACGTGTCGACAGGAAAAGGTTCGAGATGGATCGCATCGTCAAAAATAAGTAGTAGAAAAATCAATGATTTTGTTAGACAAATCCAAATTGTTTCATGCAAATAGAAAATGATTAGAAAGTTATGATTTTTTATTGTTTGCCCCTCTCCGAAAGAAATTTTCTCGCGGCGCTCTTAGATATCTAAAGTGCAACAAAGATTTTTTTTATAAGTGATTTTTACGCATCGATTTTTAAAATAGTGGTTTGATGGTTTAAAGAAAATGTAATATAAGTCCTTCAATTTTTTTAAAATGAAATCTTAATTAGAATTAAATAAAAGACTGATGCCTTAAAAAATACATATTTCACGATTACTGTTAATAATTAATAAGTGGTATTTACAAAAGATGCGTATTCATATTTTCACATTTGAAATTTTTAACCTTTTTTTTATGTTTTTCAGACGTCGATGAATGCTACGAAAATCCACGAATATGTTTAAACGGTCGCTGCGATAATACAATTGGCTCATATCGATGCATATGTGAACCTGGCTTTACCGTTTCCAGTGACGAAACTTTCTGTGTTGATATGGATGAATGCACACATACAAGTATGTTGATATTAATTAATACTTACAGGGGGCGGTTTTAAACTTGTTGCGTTCTTCAATTATAATACGTTAATTAAATACATTTATCTACTTTAATAACTATATAGTGTTGAAGACAAGAGATTACGAAAAAATTAAAAGATTGTTAGCGTCCATTGGCGGCAGAACGACTTTTTTTTGAAAGCTTACTTTGAATGGAGTACAAACATGATTGTTAACCATTCGGGAGGGGGGAGTCTTGACGCTTACCGTCAATATTAGCGCCCGATACTTATTATCTAATAATGAGAATAGAAAAAAATATTTCTTTCCCCTTTTACATGAAAAAAATTCTGAAATTTTTAACATGATTTTCAATTTTCTATCTTATCCCGTTTAATAGCTAGAAGTCTCAGACGAATAGACAATTGGACTCCGTTGGATCCTTTGATAACAGAGACCTAAAAATGAAAACTGTTGCCAACATTTGAACTTGAAACTCTTAGTTTACTAATAATTGCTTATCCAGCGCGAGTCTTGAAGTTTGAATTGACATTATTTTTTTACGACTAACCCTTATAAGACTTCAATTAAAAAAATAAGTTTAGAAAAATTAGGAAAATGTGTGGAAGCCTCTGTTGCGACTCTAATCAATTTTTAAATAAGACAATGGTTCGGTTTCTTTGACCGAAAAATAAAAATTGCATAATAATAAAAAAAGTTCTTTGCCAGATAATATGTGCGACCATGGAAAATGTGTTAATATGGAAGGGTCGTTTAGATGTGTTTGCGACTCAGGATATCGTCTAGGATTGGATGGTCGTCACTGCGTAGACATTGACGAATGTTTGACAAATCCATGCCAACATGGAACTTGCCACAACATTCCAGGAAGTTTCCGATGCGAATGTCTTCCTGGTTTCAATCTTGGAGCAGATGGAAGAAGCTGTTTAGGTATAATCAAACCACGTTTCCATAAACATCCATACTGATAAACTCCATGCAAAAATCAATCTTCAACTGAAAGTTCAATTTCTGAACCTTTTTTGAGGGTCGAAATTCGGTTTCGGTTCAGAAAGTCAGTTTTGGTCGGACACTATTTGAAATAGTTATCTATATATCATAGAAAATGCATGCAACATAGTTTACAGTACGAGAATTTTGATTAAAACGCCTGATTACTTTTATGACAACGTTCAAATCTAAACGTAAATTCATTACTAAAAATGTCTACGAGAGAATCTGAATATATCGAATAAAAAATCAATTGGAAACCACGAAAATTTTTAGGAATAAATACTAATCTATTGAAAAATATATTTAAAAATGCATGTAAATCTAAAAGAACCCGCGTGGAAATAATTTCCCCGCGAGGATATTGCATATTTTGCCGGTAGTTTTCTATAGCGCCTCGTGTATTTCTATAGATTTTAGTCAGATTCCTATGGATTTTCAACTGAATATTTTCAGTATTAAATAATTCACAGCTAGTACAATGGAAATTTACCCACGAATTAATTTAATTCCTTGCAGTCTATCTAATACAGACTGAAATCCATGTAATTCCAAACTGACGATATTTCTTAAGTAAAGTTGCTGATTATACTACGGTGATAGCAAAATTAACAGATTTATTGAAAAGTCACCGGTAATAAAATATGTTTTTCAGATACTAGACGTGATTTATGTTATTCTCAGTACAAAGATGGCCAGTGTTTTAATCCTGCCTCAATGGCTGTTACAAAATCAAGCTGTTGTTGTTGCACTCTTGTTACCGGACATCTGATGGGTTGGGGCACGACTTGTCAACCGTGCCCAATACCCGGAACTCCAGAATTTGATTCTCTGTGTCCACATGGACCGGGAATGACATTCAATGGTGATGATATAAATGAGTGCGCTCAGAATCCTAGCGTTTGTCAAAATGGCGCGTGTGAAAATATGATCGGGAGCCACAGGTGTATTTGTAACCCAGGCTATCAGATTGACGAAGTTGGCAAAGTCTGCGTTGACATCAATGAATGTGAAATTGAACAAATGGTATGAAAATAGATAATAATTAATTATTCTTTGTTGGAAAATTCGATCAGAAACGACCAGATTCTGCTGTTTCTAATTTTGCCGTTCGCGACCGTTTTTTATTGGCTACAAATGGTTTTGTTTTTTCTCTGGATCTCGTCGTTTCTGAATGTTTACTCGTACTTACTTTTTGTAATTCTTCTTAACCATTGTTATTCACTATACAATTACGAATTTTTTAGTTTTTTTTACTAAAAATAATAATTTTAAAACAGAGAAATAAAATATTGACAATATTCTGCAACGATCTAACAAAAAAAAAAGTTTCAGCCCACGCGACGTAAGTTGCTCAATGTCCACGCCTATTTTGCAGTGTTAAAATTAACCGCCGAGATTTTAGTCTGCATATTTGTTTTTTCTTTGTTGAGAATAATACATTTTTTTTATTGTTGAGCGTCACAAATCTTCGGCAGCTCGACTTTCCTTTGTTAATTTTCTCCAATAATAAGAATAATCATAGCATTTGAAGACTGAAAAGTTTGCGTTTTCTTTTTCGTCATTTTTTAATTGAACTCTGTGAAGGTTTGCAGTGGAGGTCAGTGCCGAAATACACCAGGAAGTTATCAGTGCATTTGTCCGACCGGTACACAATTTAATCCCAGTAACCAAGCATGCGAAGACATTGACGAATGCAGAGAATTAGGTCCTGAAGCTTGCTTCAACGGCATTTGCATTAATACTCACGGTTCATATGAATGTGAGTGTGATCCCGGCTCCATTTTGGATAATACCGGACTGATATGTATAGGTACGTATCATTTACTTGTTGTAAATCTGGCTTTAACTAATTTATTATACGGGGTAACCAAAAAAAAAAATAACCGACAACGTTTTACATGTAAATAACATTACTTAACATTGCTTAAAACATAAAATTTATTACTTACCTATGTTGCAGTGGTGTAACTACAAGAAGCGGGCCCCAAATCTAACTAAAAAAGGACCTTGGACCTATTTTTTTAACGATTGAATGATAACGATAAATATTCATAATTCTAGATAATTTCTGGAACCCCTATTTTTGCGGGATCTTAAGACTCGGACATGTTCTGCCAGTCAATATTTGCGCCACAACTATTTTGAATAGAAGTCCAAAATTAATAAATAAATAAATAAACTGATTAACAAATAAATAATTGTTATTTTTCCGAGGTCCTATGAAAATCTTATAATTAATATACTATAATTAATAATTGATTGACGATCTGTTTTTGGATTTGCAGTCAATTATTGTCTATTAATATATTATTAAATCTTTACATCATATAAACAAAACAAAGATTACAATAATTTAGACTGATGTAAAGACAAATGAATAAACAATAATTGGCTGCCAATCCAAGAATAGATCTTCAAACAGCTCTACATAAAGAGTCTTATAAGCCCATGATACATAATTAATAATGCCTAAAAGTATTTCTTTTTTAGACAACCGGAAAGGTTCTTGTTGGACGCGTCTTGTGAACGGCAGATGTGAAAATAATTTACCGCGTTTATCGCTCCGCTCCGAATGTTGTTGTTCAATTGGTTTAGCTTGGGGGTCACCGTGTGAACTATGCAATCAAAATGAATGCGACTGCCCGCATGGGTATGCTAAAGTGGATGGAAAAACATGCACCGATGTGAACGAATGCGATTTAAATCCAAATATTTGTCAAGGTGGCGGCACTTGTGTCAATACGGATGGAAGCTTTCATTGCATTTGTCCTTCAGATTTGTCTTTGGATCCTTCAGGTAAATTTATTTATTAAAGATAGATAGATTATAGATTTGGACTGTGTAATCATCCAGAAAATATAGCCGCTTCAAAAAAAAAAGACAGCGCGAATGTGCGGCCTATATCTATCTCGCTCGACTTAGTACTATAGCTAGGATTGCCAACTTGCCAAACAAAGATAGAGATTGGCCGCACGTACGTTTTATCCCTACTATGTATGACCACTTTCAGCACAACATAAAGATACGTATGACTCAGCCCAGGAGTATAAGTTTATGATTCTATAGACGCTCAACAGTAGAGTTTCCGTTAGCGGAAGTGGGGGGGGGTACTGCACTCGGGCGACACCATATTACAGTCTGCCGAGCGGAACGCACAAAGATTTTTTATATACCCGTACTTCCACCATAAAATTATTGTACTTCCACCATGTCAGTTTATTTGGGATTTTTATTTTTTATTAAAATAAAATATTATTCAGGGATAGTGTAGCTTTTTATTAGTTAATTATTTTGAAGCCAAGCTCTAGCTTCTTGGACAAATACACCTATGATCGGCTATTAATAGGCAAGCAAACAATTATGTTTTTCTGGTTGCGTATATTGATGGCGTATATATCGTTACAGCCATTCTGTTAATTTTGCCACCTCCGTCAAAGTAATCTCTTTCCTTTATTTTAAGCTCCACAAAGACTGTATACAATACTTTGTTTGCCGTATTACACTTAAGTTTTGTTTTATATACTTACTATATAAATTTCGGTCAGAAACGCAAACTTAAAGCTACTTATTGAACTGAGTAAAACGTAAAAAATAATAACAAAATAAAATTACTTGCAATACTGTTCAATTGGTTTTTATTTATATAAAAGACGTTTCAACCAACATTTTTGGTCCTTTTAATTTTCAAATACAAAATTAAAATTTTAATTTTGTATTTTGTATTGCAAGTAATTTTATTTTGTTAATATATCTATTACTGTTGATAGAGTCAGTGGCGGATTTACAAATTTGCCGCCGGTAGGCTATTAAATTTTTGCCGCCCCTACTGACCTCTGAAATTCGATATTCTAGTTCGCAATCATATTAATTACATTTATTTTGTTAATGAAATTGCAACTTTAAGATTTGTGCTCTATCGTCTTTATGATTGTGAACTAGGGGATCATTGTATTAGTTTCTAGATTAATTTTACAACTTACGATTTAGTGAAGATAACACGAGAAATAGTTTTTGGGTATACTTCCGAGCTAAAAAAAGCTCAATTATGTACTAATTAAAAGGCGGGGTAAGGTATGCCAGGGACCCAAAAACGACTACGCAAATACGTTGCACAAAAAAAATATTTAAGTGTTTTAGTGTTGAAACATATTACACGTCAAATGAATTGTGTGAGTGAACCTAACATTTAGGTACACGGAGAAAAAAATTATAGTAATGATTAATAAAAAAAATGAGAAAAAATTACAAAATTTAAAATGTAATATTGAAACGCTATTGAAATATTTTAAAAATTCATGATCACAAAAGTATATTTTACAGAGCGTTTAGTAATTTTTCATATAGACGTTAGAGTATTCAGTACAGTACTAAATATTGAAATTTTTGTTAAATTTTCGAAACTCGTTTCCTCTGGGTCAAATTTGCCGCCCCTAAAATCTGCCGCCCTAGGCTTCAGCCTACTCAGCCTTCTGGTAAATCCGCCACTGGATAGAGTCAATATTATTAGTAAAAAATAATAATTCATCCAGAAATCTAATAAAAGTTCTAATGGGAGAAATAATACTTTTAAAAATAATAATTTTATAAAATTGATTTGTCGGGAAAAAGGACTTATATTTTATATTAATTACCAAGGACAAAAAAGAAAAAAAGTCAATAATAATTTTATGTTTTACGATCAGGTACTCATTGCATTGATGTCCGTTTGGAATCGTGTTACACTGAATATAGACACGGTCAATGTACAAATCCTTTGGAAGGATTATTTAACAAGAACTTATGTTGCTGTTCGCCTATTGGTAAAGCTTGGGGCGGAGATAAGTGCGAGCCGTGTCCCAGACCGGGTACACAATCATTTTCAGAGCTGTGTCCTAAAGGCAAAGGCTTCCTTGATCGAAAAGACATAAACGAATGTACGGAATTCGCGGGAATGTGCCAAAATGGCCGTTGCAAGAATACCATTGGTGGATATAATTGCAAATGCAATAAAGGATTCGCCATTGATGAAAATAAAATTAAATGTATAGGTAATAAAAAGAGTGTTAACATTTTTATAAGATATAGGCGGAGAGGCAACCATAAAATCGCTATGCTCATCGAGTTTTTAACATGTTAGTACCCAGATGAAGCAAAAAGCGTTATTTCCAGTACGATTTATTATGACTACATATTGCGGTTCATTGAGTTAAAGCTTCAAAGTATAATCAAACTGTATGGCTTCATGAGTTTCGTTAAAATAAATTTGGTTGCTGCATCCAAATTCACCTTCAGTTTGTTACTTTCCATTATTATTTTTTTTATTGTGCGCTATGCTAACCCGCCTCTTAGGCCAGCCGAACACGGACTGCTTCAAGCAGTCAGTGGAATATTTTCTATGAAAATTTGTAGCATCTCTATAGAAAATATTTCACGGCAGTTTCGACTGTTTAAAATAGTCCATGTACGGCCAGCCTTAAATCAAATAATAAAGTGTTTTGATATATTTGTGCATAATGTCACCTTAATGATTATAATCATTAAGGTGGCACTAAACTGATTTCATATTTAGACTCAGCGCCCCAAATAAAGTTAAAATCAGTTCTAAAATCTTAGGCACCAAAAAGAAACATTTAATTTTATAGGCCTGTGTTATTAAAATTTTTTAATTTCGTTATTTTTATATAGACATTAATGAATGTACAATCATGCATGGTGTTTGCGGAAACGGGACTTGTCGAAATGTGCCTGGTGGATTTGAATGTGATTGCAATGAAGGATATCAAACCAATACGATGATGCAAATTTGTATGGGTAAGTCCCAAGAAACCATATTTTTTTGTCGTACATTATAAAAAAAGAGTGCTTAACATACAGTAGAAGTGAAACTTCTTGCCTACTTTATACCCAACCATATGCCCAGCCAAACACGTTGTGTAATTCATAAAGAGTGCATCGATTATCAATCTCCCTTTTTTATATCGCACACAATATAACGTGGACGGGTCATCATATTGTGTTCTATCTCTTTGTTTCTTAATCTATCTCTCTCTATCATGTCGACTTTTCGTTTCATCACCTCATTACTTATAGAAGTTTTACTTTAAAATTAAATTATTGTAGTAAAAAGCAATGTTTAAATTTAAATGTATTATTTATCTGTAGTAATTTCAGACTTTTATAAATTGAAATAATTTAAGAGTATTTTTTTGATATTGACCATGAGTATAGACATCAATGAGTGTGAAACAACACCGGGTCTGTGTCGAGGCGGCCGTTGCATTAACACAGAGGGTTCATTCCGATGTGAATGTCCGGTGGGCCATGAGTTGACAGCCGACAAACAAACTTGTAAAGACATAGACGAGTGCTCGAGAACCAGTGGTATCTGTTCGAATGGAGTGTGCGAAAATATGATGGGAACATACCAATGTGTCTGTGATGATGGCTATCAACAAACAGATCACAAGTCTCACTGTGAAGGTAATTTTTTTATGATTATAATAGTATATTGTGTAACTAGTGCGGCAAGTTGTCCATTGCCTACGAAAGCGAAGTTGAGCGCACGAACGAAGTGAGCGCGCTCATTTCTTTGAGGGGGTAATGGACAATGCCGCACGAATTGGACATACTATTTTTTATTGCGAATTAATTTTAAAACTTTTGTATATTTTTATTATGAGTATATTTTAACCTTGTTTTATAAATTAAACTATCTGTCACGTCAACCTCAATTCAGTTTTAATATTTCGATTGTGTTTTTTTTTTTAAGTCAACATTTTTTTTTTTTTTTTTGTTTATCTGAATTTGCGTGCGACAAGGAAACAATGGGCAAACAGTTACTTTTTAACCGTCACTAAGGTTGCAAAGATACTATTTTTCTGCATGAGCAATAAAAAATAAATTGTGTGTGTCGCGACGCGCGAACAAATTGTAACTTATTCTATGAACTACATATTACATAGGTAGTAAAATTTAGTTTATTTATTAAATCATATATTTTGCACTATACCTACTCTGCAGAAGTGAAACTTATTTACGCAAAATGGCAAACTGATTCTAGTCAGTAACCTCTAGAACGAAAGTTTGTAAGTGTCAACGGCTGAACAATGTGAACACCATTAGACCCTCTCTGCGACCAAATTCTAGGTACTTGTTGAAGTCTGTAATGTAGTCTGGCATTCCCTTAGATAAGTCACCTGGGTCCCTTTTGCCCCCCATGTCGCACGGTCCTATGCTACAAAACGATAAGAATTGATTTTAATTATTGTTCATTTTTTTAACAGATATAAATGAATGCGATGTGTCTAACGGAGGTTGTGATGAAATTTGCACAAATACTCCAGGCAGCTACTTCTGTGCTTGCAGGTATGTTTTAATTGTTTTACGAAGAGACTTCAAAACGTGCTTGCGACTGAACATTGTAATTGAGCCATTGAAAACCAGAATGGTTTAAGTCATAAAATTAAGTTTCTTTATATTACTTATGACATAAAGTAGAAGTAATATAATTAAATCTGGTTATAAAATATTGAAATGTTTTCGGTATGCATATCTCTATATAAAATTAACTTAAATATTCATTTTTAAAATTTATAGTACAGATAGAGGAAATGTTTTGCCAATAATAGTATAAAAACCCGATTTTTGACTTAGACCATTCAGGTTTTCAATGGCTCAATTATAATAACTGTTTTATTTGTAGTCCTGGTTATTCGTTGCTTCTGGATGGACGATCATGCATCGATATTGATGAATGCAAAGAGAACACAAGAATTTGTAACGGAGGAACTTGTACAAATACGGTTGGAAGTTACGCTTGCACTTGTACTGACGGTCTTCGACCTGGTAATGACGTCAGTTCATGTATAGGTTAGTATAAATATTTTAAATACATTATTATACCAAAAAGGCACCAGATGTGATAGCGTCAAATTCCCTTAAACCGATCTGGCATGGAGACGCGATCTAATCACGAAACCGTAATATAGCATATTACGGTTTCGTTTTCTGCCACCAGATGCCAGCATCAAATGTATGTTCCTTATAAATATAAAAGTATAGTTACTTCTTGCCACAACAGTTTTATTAGTGGATGTACATTTCGAGAGCTAAGCTCCCATCTTCAGCAATACACTAAACTTAATGTATTGCTGAAGATGGGAGCTTAGCTCTCGAAATGTACATCCACTAATAAAACTGCTGTGGCAAGAAGTAACTATACTTTTATTTTTATTTTTGTTCCAACCACAGTGCTCATAATGTTGTTTATTAAATTCCTTATAGTTGAAGTTGCAGGAATGTTGTGTTAACAGTTCCATAGCTATTCTTTTACGACCCCCAGCTGTCAAGTTTTAAATTTAAGAACTGAAATACTTTATATTACTTATTTTCTAGACGTGGACGAATGTGCGAGAGATCCAAATATATGCGGTAATGGTAAATGTGTCAACACTTTGGGATCGTTCCAATGTCGATGTGAAGACGGCTATTCAGTGAAACCAAACGCAGGACCAGCTTGTTCGGATGACGACGAGTGTTTCTTAGGATCGTACACATGTCATGTCAATGCTGAATGCATTAATAATCCGGTAATATATTTGAAAAACTCTTCTCAATCAGTTTTGTCTTTTTGACACAAAAATATTTTTAAATATTAGAACTCTAAAAAATTTGAATACAGTTGAAATTCTGTAAGTCGAATCTCAAGGGACATAAAAAAAATCGGGTATGGAAAATTCGAGTTATAGAATAAAAATTACGTAAAACAAAATGATTCAAAACGTCAAGATTCAAGATAAAAATTCGACATAGAGAATAATTTGAGTTACAGAAGTTCAACTCAAGGAAGTTCAACTGAATATTATGTAAATGTAATAACGTTATAAGGATATATTTTAAGGAAAAAAATCACTGGTCACTTCCAGAATTAAAATCTGAATCCTCCGGTTTTGGATCGAGTGCAGTACGAAATGTTATAACAAATAAAAGGGTTTATTTTCTACACACAGGGTTCGTACCAGTGTCGTTGTCATGACGGTTTCACCGGTAACGGCGTCAGCTGTCGAGACATTAACGAATGTTTAACCAATAACGGAGGCTGTGATCAAAATGCGAGATGTATCAATACAGAAGGATCATTCACATGCATGTGCGACATAGGTTTTAAGGGAGATGGCTACAGTTGTATCGATATTGATGAATGCTCAAACGATCCACATTTGTGTGATAATGGCCACTGTTTAAATTATCCAGGCTCCTTCAGGTGCGAGTGTGAAATGGGATTTATGCATCCGGATGATGGAAACGATAAATCGTGTATTGGTTAGTTTTTTTTTTAAATTGACTATTCCTTTTATACGAAAAAATACACATGAACCTTATGATAGCTACAAATCTAAGAATATAATACAATAATACAATGTGCTGCAAGGGCGAAACATGTGCAATTACATAGCCGAAAATCTTTTTATTATAAACGGAATAATTACACAAAAAACATTGTTTTTCATAAATTGATAAACGCGTCTGACTTTTTGATTTGCAAACTGGACAATGCATTTTGCAAAGTGCAATTTAAATTAAAATAATGCTCATATCAAACAAATTGTGATCGACTCAAAAACTTAAATATTGTGAATAATAATTAGATACTTATATTACGTAAATTTCTAGACACTAAATTTTTTTTCACAATGTTGTAAATAAAACTGCAGTGTTTATAATTTCACACATTCTTAATAAAGAGAAAAAGTATTTTTTTTAAATGTTTTCAACCCGATCACACGTTTCGAAAAATTTTCTATACCGTGAAATGTTTTTCCTCATATTCCAAATTTTGCCGCCCCAGAAAATTTGCCGGCCTGGGCACTAGCCCCTAGTGTAAATCTTGCGCTGTATGTAACAATGCACTTTCAATGCAAGTATTACAAAAAAAAAATTAAAAGTAATTATTTCTTGAGGGAGCTTGTGGATTGAGACCACTGAAATCTACATAAAAACAAATTTTTTTAAACACTTTTAGATATCAACGAATGTCAAATGTTCAACAATTTGTGTGTATATGGCAGATGTGAGAATATTTTCGGCATGTTTCGATGTGAATGCGACGATGGTTACAAGTTAGATGAATCGGGCGGAAACTGCACCGACATCGATGAATGTAAAAGTCCATCTTCCTGTTTATATGGACAGTGCATTAATACCCAAGGAAGATATCGGTGCGATTGCCCACCTAACCACGAATTAGTTGCGGAAGGAAATGCCTGTGTTGGTGAGAAACAATTCAAAATATTTTTTTATTATTTAAGCTTATATTTCAAATTTTATTACGAAAATTTAATCATCGTGACTAATAATTAATTTTTACTAATGCTAAATTTCAAAAAAGCTGTGAAAAACAGAAAAGCTAGACGTTTAAAAATTTCTGTTTTTTTTGTACCTACTCATTATTGAAGTGAAACTTCTTTATATACGTTAGAGTGATTTGAATTAATGCGACTGAATGTATAACGAAACGCTGCATCTCCACTTTTCGGCGTCATTGAGCTAGAGTGGGATGCTGGGAAAGTATCGAAGGCAGCGATTGTAACAGGCAGCTATACGTTTGTATGTGTGTGTGTCGACGCGACTTAAAGTTTCACTTCTATAGTGGGCAGTGTAAAATACACAGTCATTTTTCATTATTAAAAAAAAAATTTGATAGCAAAAAAATGCTCTTGTAATAATAAAATGGAGGCCAGTTTGGAGCTGCAAATGCAATAGATTTTAGTAAAAAATGGTTATTCCTTAAATAAATTTATATATTTTTTGTGTAGATCGCAGAACCTCTCGCTGCTATTCAGGAATTGAAAATTTCAGAGGTCGCCATTCTTGCCACACACCGATATCGGATGATGTAACAAAAGCAGCGTGCTGCTGTTCAATCGGAAAAGGTTGGGGACCACGATGTGAACTGTGTCCTCCGGTTGATAGTCCAGACTATCAGACACTATGTCCTGGTGGAACTGGCTACAGACCAAACACCGTCACGGTACTGCTGAATTTAATACTACACCAAAAAATGTAGTTTAGCATTTTTCCTCTTACGATCAGAACTCTAACATATAAAAATTCAACTACTAACAATTTTTATCGTTAAATACGGTTTAAAAAGATCACATATTGGTTCCTAAATGATATAATATAAATGATACAAATGATCTTTAATTTGATAGTTGAAAATGGGACTTAGTTGTCAGGTATTAATACTTAGAGAGCCAACGGAAAAGTTCTTGCTCGGCGGAATTTATCAGAAAATGTGTTTTCTATGATTTTTAGACCCCCTCAAACGCTAAAAAAAACATTTTTAGACATCGCCACCACTAGTGTTGAATATCAATACGGATCTCCATTACAAAGCGCTCTAGCGCGCTCCGGCCTAACGACAGAATAATGTAAGAAGAAAAAGTTGAAGAAGGTGACTCAAACTACCTACAGGTGCTTTTTGAATCGCCGCGCTCACACTAGCATTTTTTGTCTCTGGCTCTCTATTATAAAGTCATAGTAACTTCACGTATAAAAAGTTTTTACGATGACCCTTGAACGTGTCATTGTGTATAGTTAACACTCATTTCCAACAGGTTGTACTAGAAGACATCAATGAATGTGAGGAACATCCCAACCTATGCAAAAATGGCCATTGTACCAACACCTTTGGAAGTTTCATGTGTTCATGCCACGAAGGTTTCCGATTAGACAGCACCAATGCATTATGCATAGATATAAACGAATGTCTTGAAAATCTTAATATCTGTGGAGTCGGATACTGCATAAACACCGACGGCAGTTATCAGTGTCAATGCCCATCCGGATATATGCTAATGCCAGGCGGAAGTAAGTAACTTTACTGTGAAGAACATTGATTTTGGTTAATTAGTACGGATCAGAATTTGAACCCTTTGGTTCGATTAAGTAGCTACCCCAGTTATATGAATTTCGTCATAACTACAGTAATACCTCGATTTTAGTGAACTCGAAATAAGGCGGTTGCAAATTTTTGCCTGTCGTGTAAAGATTAAAGATTAAAATAGAATGGGGTGGTCTCTTGGCCCAAATTCTGAAAGGATTTTTGTGCTTCTCCTTTTACTGGATCTAGTCAACAAATAATCTGGATCTTCTTATGAGCTCCAGAAGATTTGCTACTAGATTATCCTGTGAAACTATTCCATCCTCATCGATGTAACCAAAGATGATTGTTCTCCTGTAAGTTAAAGCCTCACATTCGAACACAATATGAGTGGCTGTTTCATCCTCCATTTCGCAAAATCTACAGAGTGTTGATTCCTAATGTATCCCCATCACATGTAGGTGTTTTCTTAGGAAAGCACGACCGGTTAAAAGCCCAATCACCTTTCTGAGTATCGGTCTGCTGAGTCTAATTCCCTCTCGTGTAACTTTGAGGTTTTACTGTAGTTGAACAAAGATATAAAACAAAAACCTATTGTTTACTGAGCAATGAAACTATGAAACAAATGATAGGTACAAAAATACAAGGAAGGATTTTATTAATACTGTATTTTGTATCTGTAGAAGAGTGTGTTGACATGCGCAAGGAGCAGTGTTATTTGTCATATCAAAATGGCGCATGTACAACTCCGATGTCTCAAGAGCAGACGCGCATGCTTTGTTGCTGTTCGATGGGTCAAGCATGGGGTCATCCGTGTGAGCCGTGTCCACATCAGGGAACAAGTAAGCGTTTTTTTCCGCTATAATTAACTGGTATCGCTCGAAAATAGCGGTATTAATTTTAATGAAATTTTGTATTATCCATACTTAAAACGTCAAGTACTTTTTACCTAAGCTTGAGTTGAGATGAAAAGTTCTCGTCAACAAATATTTGAGCAAAATTGACCCTGGTTGTTGGTGTTAAATAAATATTTTTGATAGGTATCTAAACATCTAAATTTGCCCACTATCCAAAAATGTTATGCGACACTAATTTAAAAAAATTAATGTAGCAAAAAATCGCATCGATATAATATCTTGCGCAGCAAAACCAGTGCGTACGTCAACTATTCCACTGAACTTTGCACACACAAGATGTTTACACATACTATGAAAGTACTAATTTACACATTTTTGTAAAAATATTTTTAAACAGTTGAATACATTCAGTTGTGCGGCTCAAAACCTGGACAGATCGTCAACAAAATGACAAACGAGACCGAAGAAATTGACGAATGTCACTTAATGCCAACCATGTGCAAACACGGAACCTGCATGAACACCCCGGGCAGCTTTGAGTGTCAATGTAATCGTGGCTACATTTACGATCTCGATTCTCACCAATGCATAGACGACAACGAATGTTTAAGAATACCAAGCCCTTGTCAAGGAAATGCACAATGCGTAAATTTACCCGGTCATTTCGAATGCAAATGCCCAGACGGATACAAGCACGGATCCAGTTACAGGGACTGCATCGATATCGACGAATGTATCGAAAGGCACGGAATATGTTCTAACGGCCAGTGTAAAAACTTGCAGGGTAGTTTCCACTGTGTTTGTCATACGGGATATCAACTGACTGCCGAAAGAGACACTTGCATTGATGTAAACGAGTGCGATAGGCATTCTAATGTCTGTAATAATGGAACTTGCATCAATTCAGCTGGATCGTATAAATGTCAGTGCTATCCAGGTTTCAAACTGAGCCCTAATGGTGACTGTATAGGTGAGCTTTTCCAACAATGTTGAATTTTTATTTATTTTTTATATTTATTTTATTTTAATCCAGTTTCAAGCGAACAATTTTGCTGTCAAAAACTACGTGACTTAAAAATAAAAAGAAATACCAGTACGTAATTTGTAACAAATGCACTCGATCGAGTGAAAAAAAATTACTCTCAGTGTTTAGCCCCCCAAAAATAGACAAAAAACATTTTTGTAATTCTGACAAACTTTATAACTACCTATGCTAAATTTCAAGTTGATAGTGTAATATGTAATTCCTGAGAAAATCGACTGTGACATATAGACAGTCATAAGGATTCCGTCTTTTATCATTTTGGTACGAAACCCCGGAAAATGGTTATAATTTTTATAATACATATGGAGTTAAATTTGAATACGAATAACTAAAAACTAAAAAAGTACTTTAAACCAATGTTTGAAATGTGTGCGACGGACGATATTTATAGTTCTCGCATTTTTGACATCACAGCTCCTTAAGTAACACGATTGCGCGTCTCGTGAGAGTCATTAATGCATTTCTGACAAACGAAATCGATCTTATCTATAAAATATGTTTCATCGTCTTTAGATGTTGATGAATGCCGCGTTATGCCTTTCCTGTGTCGTAACGGACGATGCCGTAACACTCTCGGATCATTCTTATGCGAATGTGCATCAGGATACATTCTGGCAGGAGATGGACAACACTGTAGAGATATCGATGAATGCAAAGAGGTAAATTTAAAAATATTATCTATCATAAAAAATAGTATTTCTATTGTAAATACCTCTGAACCGTGTGGTCAAGAAAATTGTTAACAACAGAGCTGTCTCCATATTTCAATTACTTGAAATTTTGAGATTTATTAAAATAGTAAAAATATATAATTTGTGTACAAGAGAACAGTAAAACAGAATATTGGAAATTTTGTTGCCCGTGTTCTTAATGAACATGCCAAGGAAAGATAGGAAACGTCTATGACAGAGAACATAGTTCGTGGAACCACACAGATCCGGAACTACCTAATTATTTCTTATTGTATTTTTGTAGATTCCGGGAACATGTCTTTCGCCAGGTAGATGTCAAAATTTAATGGGCTCGTATGTATGCAATTGTCCCGACGGTTATGAATTAGGTCCTGATCGAAACAGTTGTCAAGATATCGATGAATGTGTATCAAACCCTGACATCTGTGAAGATGGAGTGTGTACTAATACGGCTGGTGGCATGCTATGTACCTGTCCTGAAGGATACATAATTAGTCAGACTGGAATGAAATGCATCGATGTTAGACAGGAGCAGTGCTATGATCGAGGGTATCGAGAACGGTGCGGTAATCCGAGAGGCATGCATATGACTGCAAAAGAGTGTTGTTGTTCGATGGGATGGGCGTGGGGTCGAGATTGCTTGCAATGTCCAAAAGACGGATCACGTAAGTTAAACATAAACAATTATACCATTTTTTATGTTATTAACATTCAAAAAGACTAGAGAGAAGTCAGATTTTGAATGATAGTAGTGTAGAATAAACCACAAATCTGTTCAACTTACGTTGTATTCTACTAAGAAAAACTTATGAAAATGCAGCTTATTCCCATTTGAATAATTCGTGTTTAATATTATTTTTTGCAGCTGAATTTCAAAAACTTTGCCCTAGAGGAATAGGCCATAAAGATACGGGTGAAGATATAGATGAATGTAAATTAATGCCAGACGTTTGCGACGGTGGAGATTGCATAAATACAGACGGATCATATCGTTGCGAATGTCCAATGGGGTATGTTTTGGATTCCTCGGGAAAGAAATGCATCGATGATAATGAATGCACCTCACATTCAAATATTTGTGGTAATGGAACATGTACCAACGTTGAAGGCGGTTTTGAGTGTACTTGCAGTGAAGGTTTCGCTCCTGGTCCCATGCAGGTTAGTTGATTTCAACGTATATTTTAAGGTTTGGCAAAAGAATCTATGTAATCAAGTCTAAACTCTACATCAACTGCTTATAATCTTTTAATCTCTCGTAGACTCCTGTTCAAATACATTAGGAAATAATTAATCCCTAAGCTATTCCTAAGATTTACATCTTAGAAATAGCTTAGGGGCTCAAACTCAAAACTGAATTTGAAATGTAAAAATCGCCATATTCCACTGCCAGACCCTAAATAAATGACATTTCTTATAGATCAATAATAACTTTAATTGTAGGTATGTGAAGATATGAATGAATGCCACGAAATAGGTAACCAGTGTGCTTTTCGATGTCATAATGTTCCTGGATCCTTCCGTTGCATTTGTCCATATGGCTATGCGCTTGCACCTGATGGACGACATTGCTTAGGTAATTTTTGTTGTTGTTTGTTTTTACATTATCGCGTCCAAATCGTAAATTCTTATAGACATGTTGATGGCATTAATTGGTCATTGAGAATTTTAAAAAAATTACGAGTTTAAACGACGTTTGATTTACACCAGTCACATACTATCAAGGTTCGTAAGTGACTAAATTTGCAAATTTGCGCTCTGAGCAGATAGTTTATTTTATGCTTCATCACCGTCTCCCCTTGCGCGTTCCTTTGAAAAAAATATACCTAAAATTTAGAAAACGGCCCAAAGCCGAAGAATTTTATTATTTTTTAAAATGGATAAATATTTTTCTAACTTATTCCAATTTATTTACAGATGTTGATGAATGTAATACACCGGCTAACAATTGCAAATTCCAGTGTAAAAATTTAATAGGATCGTTTACATGCATTTGTCCCGAAGGCTATACCCAACTTGGTATGCTAGATGACTGCAGAGATATTAATGAATGTGCCCTAACGGCCGGTTTGTGTCAAAATGGACGATGTGTCAACACACCGGGAGGATATTTCTGTGATTGCTTTGAAGGATTTGAACCAAGTCATGATCGAAAAAGCTGTATAGGTATTAAATTATATTGTTTGTTAATTTTTGCGGTCTAGTTATTTATTATGATCAGGCTGCCAGAAGCTGAGAATTCAATTCATTTCAAATATTTGGATGAAAAATAGCGCCTGCGTCTCTTGCTACTTGTCCAACGAAATGCACTAGGCTGACTTTGAAAAAGATTATGGTCTTGTTTTATTTTCACTTTGGGAAATCTTTCTGATTTTTTTCAAATTAAACATGTTGATTTCATGAGCGCCGCCAGGATATGTGTAGTATAGTAAAGAACATGCATATTATTTTTGCCTCTCCTAGAAAATTTTCTAGCGGCGCCCATGGCTGATATAAGATGATACATTGAATAAGCGCATCCATATTTTTACATCTAGTTTGCTTCAAGAGCTAGGGTACAGATACGCACGGTGGCGGGTGAGCTGCGCTATAAACACTTTATTAAGTCTGGGCATTTTTCTTCGTAGTTTGATAAGAGAGATAAAAATGTTTTAATCTATCTCTTTCATGAATAGCGCGTAGAACAAATTGAAGAGTGGACCAATCACAGATCGCCATTTTTTGTCCAGACTCTTTTTAAACTGAACTCTAAAAGTTTTCACCAGATGTGGATATTTATGATTCAATAAACAAAATAAATATCTGCTGAGAAAATAATAGTTATTGATGAATGAAATAATGTTGTGTTTAGATCGTCGAGTTGGATTTTGCTTTAAACAACTACACAATGGTCGATGTACGTCGCATACAATCGGGTTAATGAAAGTAACCAGAAATGATTGCTGCTGCACAATGGGCAAAGCTTGGGGACCTCGTTGCGAAAGATGCCCAGAAAGACACACTGAACAATACACAGAAATGTGTCTGGAAACAGGTTACACCGTAGATGGAAATGGTTAGTTTAATTTGCTATGTTCAAATCGATAATTTTGCATATAAATCAAGACAAGATATATAAATTCTGAGAGTAAATAATACAGCATGTGAGATGGAATAGGGTCATCCCACGTTTAAAAATTTGATAATTTTAACAGCGCAAATTGTAACTCATATGTAAACAATTAATTTTTATTGCAAAAAAGAGATAAAAAAACAATGTTTTTTTAAACGCTGAACACAAACGCGATATAATGACGTAGCATACTTCTTTATCTCTAGAAAGAAGTGTATATAAATAATCAGGGGCGTAGCTACCGCCGTATCTGCCGTATCAATTATACGGGGCCCCCGGGCCACGGGGGCCCCCAACGTGCGTAAGCAAAAATTAATAAAAACTTCCCAATTTTTTTTTTATTTCAGAAATGGCAAAAGTCAAAAAAAGCAATTTATTTTTTTCCCGCGTAAAGCGTGGGTTCAAAAGTTGGCAACACCTTACATCGGTTATCGCGGGATGCGGGATTTCCCCGTTTAAGTCATTTACTTCAACGGGGGAAGAGCCCCCAAACTAATTTTTATACGGGGCCCCGCCAAGGCACGCTACGCTTCTGTAAATAATCTTTTATGTGGTTTACTTTCAGTTTGACAGTAGATTTTTTTTAGAATTAGAATTTATTGTTCCACAAAATATAATTAAATCCAACAAAATAATACAATTTACATTAATCAAACAATCCTATCCTATAATTCTATGTTTAAAATTTCATTGAAAAATACACATTTTTAGGAATTGTTTTATTAGGTATAGAAAAAACTCGAAAAATTCTAAACAAAATTGTCAAGTAAATAATCTATTTGTAGTGCAGATTTCAAAAAAAAATGTAGGATAATCCCATTGTCTCGTGCTTGCTCCGATTTACACATTTAGAGCAAAATGATAAATTCTTAAACATTAATTATATTTATTGTACTAATCAAATATTATTGTTTATAGATATTGATGAATGCCGAACGATCCCCGATCTGTGCCGAAATGGTCGTTGTATCAACACATTAGGTTCATATCGTTGTCTCTGCAATAAAGGCTATAAGGTTGACCCCAGCAAGACACATTGCGTAGGTTAGTGCACAAACATAATAATTATATATTACTAACAACCCTCTCAGGCCTTGAACTTTAGGGAAACGGGGAACATGCCACTATTAGAAATTTTTTAGTTTTCAGTTTTAGAACATCGACGTTTTGTTTCTAAAAGTACTCAGAAAAATCTTTAAGAAGACTAATTCCAGGAAAGAGATGTGTCTCAAAACTCTGTGAATGAAAAACACTTTTAAAGAGACTAATTTAAAATTGACTTCCAAACAGACGAAGTCGCGGGCATGTCGCTAGTATTTAAGGGGGTAGATGCACTCAGAAGCGTAAAAAAGCTCTATTTTCAAAAATTTATTTTTTATAGTAATTAAGTTGTTTTTACAAAATAAATTATACAGAGTTTTCATGCAATGCTTTAACTTAACTTTTACAAAAAAAAAAACAAAAAAAAAATATTATTTGTTAAAATATCGCCATCTTAGTTGGACCCTCTCGCGCGAGTAGTGCCCCGCGGTGACCATCACAGCAGCCTTCTGGATCATCTAAATTCAAAAAACTAAAAATAAACCTATAGTTTAATAATAAATCCAGTCTTTAATCAAAGCTTTTTTTTTGTTTTGAAAATTCACAAAATGGCGGCTTTCGAAACTTTAGACTCTGATTTTCGATAAAATGTTAAAAGTTAATTGTTTAAAAAAAATAATAATTTTCAACAAAAATCAATATCCTTCGATCAAAGACTAGTTTTTAATGCCAAAAAGAAAATATCCAAATTTCATCAATATCCACCGAGTGGTTTTCGAGTTATAGTGGTCACCGAATGAAAAAACACAATTTTCAGAAAAACGCCTTTAAACCTGCTCTAGTCACAGTCTAGAGGTTCGATGTTGATTCAGTAATTACTGAATATCTCGAAAACTATTCATCGGATTGACTTGAAATTTTCAGAAAATATTCTTGAAACATCATACTTCAAGAATATGAAAAAAAAAATCGATTTTTCAAAAATTCTAAGTGCATCTACCCCCTTAATATAATATATTGATTTCAGACATAAATGAATGTATTCTTACACCATCGCCATGCAAATTCTCATGCCAGAATACGGAAGGCAGCTATACTTGTTCATGTC
Source organism: Venustoraphidia nigricollis (assembly GCA_034508555.1). NCBI lineage: Eukaryota > Metazoa > Arthropoda > Insecta > Raphidioptera > Raphidiidae > Venustoraphidia > Venustoraphidia nigricollis. The sequence goes on from JAVRKA010000070.1 coordinate 772,035, forward strand.
CGAACGGTTTTATATTGAATCCTGATGGAGTATCGTGTAGGGATATTGATGAGTGCGCAACTGGTCAACACATTTGTCAGCACGAATGCATCAATACCCAGGGCAGCTATAAATGCTCGTGTCAGAAAGGCTATAACCAAATTGGAGACCAGTGTCTTGGTATGTAAATATTACATATTTTGTTAAAATCCCTGTATTCCATGCATAAAGATCTCCCAATACGCTTATTGCGCTCATCGAGCAATAACAACTTGTGTGTCAAGAAGTTTCCCTTCTGTAGTATGTAAAGTATACACTCACATTTTTTTTACAGATATTGACGAATGTGCTGATGATAAAAGTTTATGTCCAAAACCGGGTACTTGTATCAACACGTTAGGCAGTTACCGATGTATCTGCCCGCGAGGTTTCAAAGCAGATCCTTCAGGCTCCTTCTGCATAGATGCAGATGAGTGCACGGACGACAGCAAATGTCCACAGGGTTGCACAAACTTGATTGGTGGATATCGTTGCGGCTGCCCTGACGGTTTTGTACCCCATTACTATTATAATAAATGTATTGATGATAACGAATGCTTAAACGATCCTTGTGGACAGTCAGGAAACTGCTTCAATACACTTGGAAGTTACCGGTGTGGATGTCCTGACGGCTACCAGTTTGATAATGCCTTGCAAATATGTATTCAGGTAAGCAATTTATATCTCGTGGCCTGTTGATAGTAACTAATAGGTAAGTAGCTATTTCCAGTTTTAGTCCCAACTCTAATGTATATATTTATTTTTTATTTTATTTTATATATATTTTCTTTTTTAACTTGGCTTGGAAAGCGATCTTTTTCTATCTAGATCAATCATTTGTTTTCATGTGAGTACAATTTCACAACGCCATTAAACTGCTCTGTACTTCTGCATGTATAAAAATTGTAACTATATTATGATCACAATCTAAGGTAATTGTCAAATCAAAATTTTTGACAATGCTTTCTGAAACCCAGCGTATTAAAAGCTTTAACGGACCTTATTCAGTTCAGTAAGGATTCAACAACTTTAAAAAGAGAAATTGTGTAGAAATAAACCATGTAAAACTGGTTGGAACAGCGAAAGGTAGTTGTTAATTTAATCATTTTAATTAACAGGTTGCCATGGGCTGTACTGGAGCCCCGTGCGCATTCGGCTGTCAATCTCTTGGATCTGGAGGATTTTCATGTGGCTGTCCTCAAGGTTATCAAAGAATTGGACAAGGTCATTGTTTATCCACCATTGCACCTGCCGGCTTAGGCTATGGCGAAGATATAGGAAATGTTCCAATTTATCCAATTGGAACAGATCCCTACAAATCCAATGACAAATTATTATCTTCCGAGGGCTGCTTCTCTTGCAAGGTATTGTATCTAAAGATTCTTTTTTAGCTAAAAAGGAATCGCTAATTTTTTTTTGTGATACGATTCTCATTGAAAAATGCGTTGTGCGCCTTTTGGGATCCACAGGCATTATTTTCTGAGAAATTAAATTTCGAAAGTTTAAATCATTCATATATGGAGAGTGTACAGTTTGTGTAAATAAAATTAATTTTGCTTTCATATCCCTCCCGTACACCGGAAGAACTATATAGATGCTAATTAGCTCCTTTAAGTTTTATAATACACACACAATTTTTTTATCAAGAATACATTTTTCTGACAATAATTAGTAATACGTAAGCAAAAAGTTGAACATTGCTTTTTTGCTTATATATCTCATAAGATACGGCCTATGATATGGAAAAGTACAGAGTATTTTTATTTTGTTGTAAAAAAAGTTAATCAGAATAGAATACCATTCAGGTCTGGTTTGTCCCATATAAGTTTAAAGTAAAATATTATTTTTTTAGGTGAATGGTCGACATAGAAGAGATTCAAAACACAGCTTAAATGACAAATCCAGTCGTTATCCAGACCAACTCCGTAAATTTATTAAACAGGGTTCCAAAACTCGTCCACGGAGACACCATCATGGCGAAGAGCTTATCATAAATATAAGTTTAGCACAAACCAAGCATCGCATGCGTATCATAAAAATACAGCCTTCAGTCAAGGTAAAAGTCATTATTTAATTAATTGACAATTTTCATTCACCTTTCAGCGGAATTTAATGATTTGGTGATCGAATTTACTAAGGTGTTTTGTTAGAGCTAAAGCCCTGTGGAACACCATTTCTCAACTACAAGTAAAAAGATATTTGAGAGCCATCATTGGAATTGGGCGGAAGTGCAGACCTAAATTTTCGAAATTGTAGAAAATTATATCCTAGGTTTAAATTTTAAAACAATTTTATACTTTTTTTAAAAGGTATAAACTTTTATCTTCATTCTGATGCAATGCGATAATGCTGATGCGGATATCTCCGTTAATTAATAACCAAGTTAATAGCCAAGTAAAAATGGCTGCGTTATGTTGAAAACGTGATTTTTAATTTAGCGAAATAGTCCCATAATATGTTTGAATGTTAGCCCCTAATATTTAAAATTTATCTTGTCAATTTTAGACTCTAATGGAATACAACATCACGAGAGGAAATGAACATAATAGATTCGAACTCCTAAAAAAGAACGGCATTTGGGCGCTTCATTTCAGAAGACGACTGAAACGCCCAGGCACATTTGAGTTAGAAATTCACGGCAGACCAGCCAACTCAACAGCCGTGATTAGTGCAGAAAACATCATTTATGAAAAGCCCCTTATATTAAGGGTACAGCTGGTCGTCACAGAAGTTAAAACCGGGAAACATGATGAATAATTGAAATTTGTTCTTAGCGATTTTTTAATTTTTAATTCAAAGTGATGATACAAAACTTTATTACGTGAATTCATAAAACATTTACAAAATTTTGATAATGTGAGAAAATAACTGTGACAACTAAAATGTAGTGTAAAATATAGTGCCGAATTTAGGGATGTGGATGCTCCTAGGCAGCCGAGTTGATGCGTACTTTTGTTTGCGACACTTATAGAGAAAGAAATGTAGAATAGCATCTTTTAAAGTGATTTTCATTCATACTGATACAAAGTCGTTTATTTAATTAATATTGAAAACTTAGGAAATAACATTAAAATTTGCAATTTAATTATGTATATAAAATGATCTCATTGTTTCCCTGTTGCATATTATGGCGGCCCATATACATCAAGCAAAAATTTTCGCCTGATGTTTCAATTTTGAGTTCTGCTCACTGGGGGTAAGTCGCTTTTTAAAGTGAAAAATTTAGTTCATGATAGCGGCGTTGCAATCAGGAAGACAAAGTAAAAGAAATGATAAAATTAGTTTATTGAAAAGAGATAAAAGCTCGAAGAAAAGACGTAAACCAGAGAGAATGAGTAACAAATTTAAAAGTTGTTCATTTCTTTTTGTAACGTTTTATAATTGTCTAAGATTTGCCTTCCTGATTGCAGCGCCACTATCATGAATTAAAATTTTTACTTCAATTCTGACCTGTCCAAACAACCATGAATGTGTTCTACTCGAAGAATTCCAGCTTCTTGAACAAAAGTGACGGATGCGTCGTATCGACAAGTTAATCCACATGTCACAGGATTGAAAAGAATGGAAAATATATAAAGGCTTGTCTACAAATTTATTCTCATACAAAAAGCATTTTCTAAAAATTATTTTAAATTAAGTCCCAAGACAACTGCGTATTCCTAAATCCGGCACTACTAAAATATCGAATTTGTTACAAAAATGTGTTCAAAGTAACATTTAAAAAAGTTCTGTGAAAAATGCCTTATTTTTGTTAATTTAAATAATATATTTTAAAGTATATTTATTAATATATTAACAATGCAAAAGTTAACACTGCCTCATTTGTGTTTTTTATTAAATTATTTAAAATGATTTTTTAAATCCAAAATTTAAATGTGTTATAAATTTTATAGTGCCTTAAAGGTGTTCATATTTTAAAAACATTTTTGAAGTATTTGTACAGAAGTTTTGACAAGTAAAAAATTTCTTTTTTTTTTTTTTGAAGAGCCAGTGGCGGATTAAGTATTTCCTCCCAACCGCAACCTGTTTTTGAATCTCCCGTCTAAAAAATCATATTTTCATTTTATTTCTTTTGAGATTACAGGTATATCAAGACCCCAATGAGAGCTTTTTGCGCATTTTCGATAATTCGCCACTGGCAGTAACTAATTTCAAGTCATCTAACAATATTATGTGTTCATATTTATATTTTAATTTAAATTAATTCTTTACGCATGTATTGTTGTGACTGCCATTTTATTTTACAGTAAGCTGCCAATTTATTGTTAGTTGAATTTATACTGTGAAATTACATTTTACCAGTTCACTATGAGAATTTTTTAAAACCAGTTTCAAGACTTTTTAGCACGATGCCAGAATAACGTAGTGTTATCCACTTTGACGGCACAGGATGTTCCAGAAAGCCATTTTTGATATAACAGGTTGCCACATATAACTAACAAGGTATCTGTGGTACCAGAAAATTTCCATTAATATAAAAAGAGAGTTTAAAAAATGATAAATTTTGTAATTTTATCTTACCAAAAATTAAGCCTTTGGAAGAACTAACTGTTTGAACGAAATCAGGTGTGAAATTTAAAATTAAAGTTTCTTTTTCTTTGCTAAATAATACAATAAATTAAAGAAAAAATAGTTTTTTTTAACATATTTGTCAAGATAACGGCAGCTATAAAATTTCTTAATTTTCGTTCAGCAACGTAATCAAAACCACTTCGAATTCTTGTCACTCAGGGACTATGCCTAATTGATAAGTTGGTCCTGGAAATGAGAACTTTTTTAAAAATGACATTTCGCAGCAAAGCCGAGCTACAACACAAATATTTGCCAACCCCCCTTTAATTAAACCGATTTCTCTATCTTATGAATTTGTTATTTTTCGAAATAATAAGATAATAGCGAACTGGTAATGTTAAAATCGAAACTTATATTATGGAGTATTATTTTATTTAATATAGAGAGTCGTAAATAATATGCTTACATCAATTATACATAATATTTATAAAATTGGAATATAGACATTTTTATTAATTATAATATTATGATAGAAATTAGTTACCTTATTCCGTACAGTTCAGTCATGAATATAAAAGTGTATTATAGTTATTTGCAAATGTGCACATAATTTTATAAAAATTAAAAATTATGTTCTGATTTTGTTCATTTTTTTTTTGAAAATGATATCCCCAAACATCTGAGTATATTGCAAATAAAGCTGTACTTGAGAAAAAAGTACATTTGTAAGTAATTGGTACTTTGTCTCCTGCAAGACTTTTAAAAATTGTGCTTGGTCTTAAATGTACTTGCTACTTGAACCATTTTTTCAAGTACGTTTTTGCATTTTTACACGAATTCTTCTTAAACAACGTCAAAAAAAAGAAGATTATAAATTCGACCCGTTTAACATTTATATTGTTTTGTTTGTTCCGCCTTAATAGGTCTGCAGCTGATCCCCGGAAACTGCTCTGGAAATGCAATCATGAGAAGTATTTTCTTCACGATCATTCACGCTCACGAAAATTATTTTCAACTCAGGCCTGTTCCCGCACTACTGCTATTTTTTATAATCACGCATGCTCACGTTTAGGTTTCAGCCACTCATGCACATTCACTCACGATAATATTACATTTCGAGACTCACACTCACTCACGCGATTCTATCGTAACTTTATAATTCAAATTATAACGTTTCTTAAGCTACCAAAACATGATACAATAATATGACCTATGGAAATACGATCAGGTTATGTGTTGTCAACTATTAAAACAAAAATAAAAAAAACTCTGAACGTTAGTTCCAGGCCAGGTTTAACATTCCGCGTACAGGAATAATTTTTTACGTGATTAACTTTTCACTCACGCTCACGAAAGTTACTTACGTACGTTCACGTATCCGTATATTCTATTTAATCACACTCACTCACGATTTTTATGAAACCTTCACACTCACGGCGTGACACTCAGAGTCACGAAAAAACTCACACACGATTTGCACCTCTAGTAAGCGGTTCATACCAAATGCAATCGATAGTGGATGCAAAAAAGCGTCTACAGTTAATTTTGGCCGAAGTTTACACATCATTTTTATAATTTTTATACGTGCTGGTAATGTTGCAATTGATTTGAACCGATTATCTCAATTTCATCACTTAAGGGGTTAAAATTGTGGTGCGCTGCAGGCCTATAATTTCTCGAAGGGTTAACCGGCTTTTTTATTCTGTTCAGGAAGATAACTAAATGGTCCCATACCATTTTATTTAAATCTAATCAGTAGTTTTTTGTCTACTAATCATATAATTGGAAACTAAACTAACCACGGAATACTTATGGTTCACTCTGGAGTCTCCCAGCACCCCTTTGTTTTGGGCGCCCATTACGCGGTCCATCCTACACAACCTCTAGATATGGCGCTGATTATAAGGTAAGTAACACAGAAGGTTTTCCACTTCTTTAAAATTGCGACTTTTTTATAACATTAACGTTGAACCAGAGTTCAGTGTTTTCTGCCACTCAACATAAACATTATTTAGTAAATGTTCACTACGGTATAATTCGTAAGATTTTAGGGTAATAAAATAATCGGTTTTCCCCACAATCGGTTTTTCGAAATAATCGGAATCGATTGGCAGGAAAATAATCGATTATTTCAAATAATCGATTTATAATCCCCATCCCTAGTTAAAACAAGTGTTCAAATATTGTTGCTATGTATGGCGCCCGGGTAAGATAGCCCTAGTTTGATACAATTAATAAGGAACATTGTTTGTTACAATGCTACTTAGAAAACAAACATTAAACACTGTCATCGCGTTGGGACTCAAACGGTCAAACCTGAACTTTCCACTATCCCAGCGGAATGAGTTATCAATTACTCAACAGTATAATACTCGCCACGGTTCTAAAAGGTTCTGAAGTTAGTCACAAACAGCGTTGCAAGTGCATATTTTAGAGCCGTCCTGGTTGTTTTGTGGGAAAGAAAGTCTCCCACCGCCTCCCATTTACCGACACAGAACGTGCGCTCGTCGGTGATTGGTTATCGCTGGTTGTCGTGTCACTTGTCGCTTTCCTGCTCTAAAGTACAGTGCAATACGCTATTGTTAAGCTGTTTCTTTGATTGTTAATTGATCAAGATGCCTAATACAGTTCTGCATAGACAAGCACAAGACATATTTTTTGGATGACTTTATGCAAGGAATTAGACTTTTAGATTAAAGAAAAATTAAAAAATTAAAAATAATAATATAGCACGAGTTTGTAGTTTTTCAACCGACTGTACCTGCGCAACCCTCCATTTGCATCTAACTTCAGAACCGTGGCGCGTATTATAACACATCCTAACTGTGGGCATATTTGTAACAGTTTAACTGATCCTGCAAGAGCTAATTACGATGTATCCAATTGGCACACATACGCATTGGTGGCAGAACGATTTTTTTTTTTTTTGGGTCTGTAGATCTACGATCACTTATGAAAATTTACAGTCTACTTGTAAAGAATACTTAAACATGACAGCTTCAAATTTGGGAGGGGGGCGCTTGTCGCTATTTTTTAGTTATCAGTGCAGCGTAAATTTTTCTATGTAAACGATTAATTTTAAAAGTATCTAAGGATTTTTTTGTGTTATTAGAAATTGAAAAATGTTTAAGTACACTCGCTTATTTCATCATTTTGAGTTTAGGACTAGAATAAATAAAAATTTTACAGAAAAAGTAAGTAACGCTTATTCAAAAACACGTAACAAAAACAACTGGAGTGGTATTTTGGGGGCTGGAATGGATTAATGGCATTTCAATTAATTTAAATGAGGAAATTTGTTTTGAGATACGAGCAAGGTTACGGAACTAATAAAACTGGTATGTCGAGGTACCACTGTACTGCACTATGATACAATATTGTACTTTAAATTTTTAAGTAAATTATTAAAATTATATCAGATAATTTTTAAAAGAATAGATGACTTTATTAACGAGTTCGGTTACTTTCGTAGTTGCGGAGTTAGTTTATTCATGATACGGCAATGCGTAAAATATATATGGCAGTGGGCGGAATGAAGATCTAATGTACACATACTTTGATAAAGCACCTTCATGTTCACATCGCTACGTTTTGTAGCCCTTGACCGGAAAAAGTTTAAAACAGGCCCGGATTTAGAAATTTTCCGCCCCTAGGCAGTTGCAAAAATTGCCCCCCCCCTCCCACCGCGAAACTTCTTCAATTGATGCCGTTGAAACTTGTCACACGTACTGTTAACGATAAATCAACAATGACGTTGATAACCGTTCACCAATGTTTAATAATAATGACAGAGGAGGTTATGTGTATCGCAATATACTGTGTAGGGGAGAAATAAGATAATATTATTTTCGATATAGAAAGTTATCGAATATTCGATATTAGGCCAATATCGAGACAAGCATAAATGGACTCTTTTCCTGATTCGAGCATTTTCGACTTATGATGTTGGTACGCGTGCCGAAGAAATAGGCGGAAAATTCAATTCCCACGAATAGAACAAACTTTTGAAGTTTCCACCAAAATTTGCCGCCCTTCAATTCTCGCCGCCCTAGGCAGCTGCCTATACTACCTGCATGGTAAATCCAGGCCTGGTTTAAAATATGTATGACATTTTCTGTTCTTATTTCATCTATAAGCTTTTATAAATAATTGTCAATACTCTATAGTTACATAATTAATAATATAGAATAAATAATAATAATAAGTTAAACTACAACTAAGGGTAGGTAATAGCAAACGGTAATAGGTAAAACGGGTGGTTGTTTAACTATATAGAAAGAGGCAGAGCGGTGATCGACCACATGGCTGGAGTCCACCACTTCACGGCATCAGCAGCAACCAGTCAGTTCACTGAATAGTGACAGGCAAATTTCGACCAGTCGTAGCTCGAACGTGAGAGAGGAGAGTCGTACGCTAGCGGTGTTGTAATTTTATCGTACACACGTTCCTACTCTGACTATTTAGCGCGTGTTATATCAAAAGTGTAATGACAGTTCATATTAATTATTAATTCACTTTATCGAACGTTAGTGTTAAATATGATATAAAAATTGTAACATTTTTTAATCTGTGACAATTGATTATTTAGAGTGCTTTTACTTATGTGATTGTTTTTGTGTAAAAAAAAAACCCGCCCACGAAGAGCGGTCTTTTTGTGTTTATAAAAAATAGTAACAATGGATCACGAAGTAAAATTCGCAGCTCGATGTTTGCTGTCATTATCTCACAGCAAGGATCATTTGATTCATTCAACGGGACCACTCGATCTATCTAATCGAAGTGGTATTATTCGCGAACACCCTCGTCTCATACGTAACAATTCACCTGCAGTGATCGTTGAACCAGTTCCTTCAGTGTCTATGATTTACGGAACTCCACGTCACGATAGAATTAAATACGAACCAAACGATGAAGAAATGGATTACAAAACCGAAACTCAAGATCATGAATCTATCAAATACGAAACACAAAATCACGAGAAGAGCACAAATCCTTCCGAGTCGTTGTACATGGTTGCTAGAATATTAACAGATCTAAATCATATTAAACAAGAACCGGTACCTGAAGTTCCGTCTGATAATGATGACCAGTTGACAATTGATGAGGCGGACGATAGCATGAATGATTTAGGTTATAACAGTGGAATGACAAGTAGCGTCATCGGTTCTGATACAAGTTTTGAAAGTGGATCGACCGCTGTAAGCACTCCTGTCAAAATAGAAAAGAATCACCGTCAACTGGCTGCGCCGCCCCCGACAACAACACGCAAGGGGGCCATCGTCCCTCGCAATGCTATCGACGTTCCCGGTGCTCAGAAACCTCTCCTTCTGACGCAGACGAAAAAAACTCATAAGTGCAACTACGAGGGCTGTGATAAAGTCTACGGGAAGAGTTCGCATCTGAAAGCTCATCTTCGAACACATACAGGTAGGAGGCGATTCAGTTTTCTCAATTATGTATACTTAAAAAGTGCAGGGTATGGATTCATGGAAGATCGAGGTCTTTTTTGCCTTGACTCTAGGCTAGTGATGATCAAGGTCACATCGCTATATAGTTTTTAAATACCTTTTTGCAGTTGCAAATACAAGTACAATATCTATATCAGTGATTCTTAACCTTTTTAGAGGTACTGAACCCCACCAGTTTCATATGCGAATTCGCTGAACCTTTCTTAATTTGAAAAATAAATTATGATTTATTCAAAATGATGGACAAGCGGGGCGTGTCATCACGATTCATATGAGTCGGGTGTGTGTCTTGACCTCCGCCGAACCCACGAGACTAACTCACCGAACCCCTGGTGTTCGATCGAACCCAGTTTAAGAACCACTGATCTATATTGTTATGTAATTAACCCAAATTTTAATATTTTGATCCCTAATCTTTAATCAACTGCCCTCTGTACTCTTTCCTTGTTAATAATTATAATACTATAGGAATTCAATTTGTCACACAATCTGGCATCTCATTTTGAACTCAACAGTACTACAAGCATATCAAGTTGATCCAAATTTGGAAAAACAACATAATAAATCCTTGTTTTTCCCACAGTTGTCTATAGTTTTATGAATTAGAAAATATTTATAAAACTATCCAACAATACGAGGAATGACCTATGTCCTATAGATAAATGGACCAATGAATTTGCATTTTAATGGCTATAGATCGGTAATATCTCAGTTGATGTTATCATTTTTTCCTTATCTGAAAAATATACTCTTATCTTAACGAGTTTTATAATGCGGTACATATAATACATATGAGCGTTATTGTTATTGTTTAAATATGATTTCCTGCATTTTATTTATAAGCTGGAAATTACTTTAAAAAGTCTATCGATGCAATAAACCTGCAAATTAGCTTCGTAAACGTATTAATGTTTTCGAGACATTCACCTTGAAAAGTTCAAGGCTAGTACATTTTTGTCTTGACATAATCCAGCAACGAGCGCTACACATTATGCAATTTAAAATTGTCGCATCTAATCGTGCTTGCGTTGTCGAGCAATTTACCTTTATACAATGTGATCAGAATTAAAACAGAAACGTCTCAGTGCTTCCGTGTCGGAATTTCGGACGTAATTTTTAAGTATATCAATTCTGAAATTAATGTTGTACTTCTCTCTAGCCTCCGATATTTTTGGGGAGCGGGGTGTAAAAAATCAAACGTTTCTTGAGGGAAGTTTAAAACAGTAACTTATGAAATCTAGCGTCGACCAGGTTTTGTAAAATTATAGGTAAACAAGATTATTTTCGTCTCAAGCTAACTTAAAAATTATGAGAATAAGTACGGCTACACTGTTTATTATACTGTATCGTTATTTCGCTATTACAATTTTGTTATCAATAATTACAGTAATTCTACAACATGCTAGGCACACTTAAGTTTAGAATGCGGTTATCATTGATGCATGTTTTTAACACATAGAGTACTTCTAATTTGCATACTATGCTTTCTATAATATGTAATAGTAGATTATTGCTTAATGTTCATTTTTATTATTTAAATTATATAATCTCTTTCCAACTACATTAAAAACTTGATTATACGAGCTGTTGTTAACCCTTTACCGCATGGTGGGTCAAATATGCATAATCGAAAAATTCGGGTGTAAGGACTTTTTAAAAAATGTAAAAAATATACATAATCTAGTGACATAATCAACCATTCAGTGAATATTTATGTCAATCATACAAAAATCGCATTGCTCGATTTAAGCTCTTACACGCGATATCTCTGTTAATACAGTTAATCGCGAACTGACTCGATTAATTACGATTCTACTGTACATGCATATAGGTACAGGAGAGTCCGATTAATTGGAATACATACGACCCAATTAAACGACTACACTAGCTACACAGGCCTGTAAAGTCTAATTTGGCCTCATCTTTTCGTCAAAAAAAAAAAGAAACAATATTTTGAATATACGGCGGAACGTGGAATAATTATCTCAAAATTGGGACTTACTTTGGTATATAAAAAACGAATCATTATCCACTATAAATACTCCTAAAATGACAAAAAAGATTGTCGAAACGTCAGGACAATAAAGGCAATTTTTAACTGGCTTTTTTTAAGTAAAACTTCTTTTGGCACGGTAGGGTAAAGTTCATTCTTGAGATTGAAAATGCAACAAGCGTGTCGCAATGAACGTGGCGTATACTATAAAAACCGGCTGTAGAACATTAAACAAAGGTGGCCGCGAAGCAGAACACTTGTCTCGTAACCTAAAGGTCGCTGGTTTGATCCCGGTGGTCGGTGCCATCGTTTATTTTCTTGTTTGTTTTTTTACAATTATACCAGTTTTACTTTTGTGGTATGTGTGCAGTGTAAAAGTCTCTTTTTTGTGTTCTGCAACATATCTCCCACATTTGTGAACCGATTTTAATAATTCTTGTTCTGATTAGTAGAGCAAACCTTAGGTGATTCCAAATAAATTTTACTTAAATCGGCTCAGTAGTTTTTTAAAATCTATTTCTAGTTTTATGTTATTCAAATATAAAAAAGTCGATTAATAACAACAAAACTGCGTATTACGAGTCCACTAAAACGTAAAAAAATAAAACTTTAAAAAACACCTTCGTTCAATTTTCTCCAAATCGGTACTAAGTAAGCCTGGCTCAGTATACGCTCTGAGATTGCACACCTCATCTGTATGCAATCTGACAGCTTCGATACAGCGCACACTGAGTTCAACTATGTACCTGGAATTGTAGATGATATTTACGGTGTACTTGTTGTTTATATGTGCATTGTGGCACCGACAATCACCTTTTGTTGTTTGGCTGGATGTTGTCAACCTTGAGAAGTTTGGAGTTCGCACAGAGCGTTCGGCCAGCCAGCAGCAGCCGCTTTGCCTGTCGCAGCTTGTTGAGCTGCCAAGTGGGTGTGTCGTCTTTCGTCGTTGTGTATCTCTCCGACAGAAAAAACATGTGCGCTTGCCCTACTCTGACTGACTGCAGTTCATCGCTTTGTTGTTGAACTCTTTGTTCCTTGTAACTTGTACATCTATACCAAAGAGAAAATAAGCACTATAGAGAGAGAGAGCGATGCCTTTGAATAGCATGTGGATTATAGAAGCTCGACAACTAAGGTCGTGCCTTTGATGTTAGTCTCAGTGATCTTGAAACGTTCAGTCCCTTTGAACGGATTATATACCGGATGTTTAGAAATAACGACGACAAACTTCGGGAAGTGATTTCTTAAAGTCCAATTCGAAAAGTGTAGGCATGCTAGACATTTAGGTATAATATAGTTGTTGTTGAATTACTTTATAGATCAATACTGTACACATATTTTATAGATTATAAGATCACATTATTCTTTGAACGTTGATTTTTCAGAATTAGGGGTTCGGCATTCCCGCTCTCCCGACGCTGCTTTAAAGCTGAAAGGTTTAGTTAAACGCCAAATGAAGAACCAAGAATCACACTACAGATCCTACAGGCGAATTTTTTTACTAAAATTTTTACTAAGCGTAAAAGATTTCATTATTTAATTTTTTGTTAAAGTTGTATTTTTTTCCAGGAAATAGTTTTTGTCAATGTTTCGCCTGTAGTATATGTGGTGTGGTTCTTGATCTTTCAATTGACGTTTACCCGAACCAAATAGCGTCGGGAGAGCTGTAACTACTAGCCGAGGTAACAGGATTTGAGACGAAGGGTGAAGGAGTAGGTATCCTATGATTACACTTACTCTTAGCTTATAAAACAATAGAAAGCGTACTCGTTCTTAGATTTTTCCATGCACATAAAAGCTATGCCGCTTCTATTGTCTATAATATATTGCTTTGTGAAACTAGAATTATCAGTCAATTTCCGAGCAGAATTAGAGGTATAAGATATCTTATACTATTATATTTTCCAAATTTCTATACGTAAAATATTACGAAGAATTAGAGGTGATTTAAAAAAAAAATGTTTCTATACGGATGTGGATCCGAAAACGATTTGTTACGGAACTGCAACCCTCTGAAAATTTGAATTTTTCACGTGTGTCACTTCTGCAATGAAGTAGGTGGAACTATTCATTATTTAAAAATGGCACCATAGTGCGTTGATGTCGTTGCTTTCTTTAAAACTTTATGAGTTTGTTAATCTGAAGATGTACATCGGTTACATTGATGCCTACATAATGTATACCTAGCCAACAATAAAACGTGTAATAGAAAATTTACAATGATAACTACAGTATACAGTGTGTCGAAAAATAGTGGTAAAAAACATAATATACACGTTCCAGTACTGCCAATGTGTTTCCGTTTTGCTTTTAATTTCGAGATTAGAAATTTGACGACTCTCGTCTCTGCTGTCTCGACTCGATATTGATATTTAATCTTATCAAATTAGCTGAAATTATGTTACAGGTTAAAATCTCGCAAGCTCACGTCTCCTAAATTATTAACAGAGTTCTGGAATTCAGATAACTACCGCCGATCTCTGGTTAAGTGCCGTCAGCTCCGAGAGTTATCTGGAACTAATATAAATGTATATTTTCAGTTCATTATTATTTTCAATTATAAATCGACAATCCAATTCATACTTTGATTAATTTTATCAAGTAATAAAGAATATACTGAGTCTATTTTGACGATATTACTGATTTTATAATTATTTTGATTGTGTGTCAAGCTGTCTTGAAATAATTCAATTATCGTCTCTGGCGAAATCTTCACACTATACTATAATCTGTATTACGAATGTTAGAATTTGCAGCGTCGCACCGTTAAATTTTTGTCTCACTTACGTAATGTTTTTAGAAAGAGCCAGACAATTTACTCCAATGTTTAAATTTCTTATAACAACAGAATAACAACATTGATCTCGGAAATCAAAACAAGAAAATGTTTATCTGGTTCATATATTTGTTGTTTCGGCGACATTAATTAATTTAAGGTAGTGGAAAAACTGGAAAATCATGGCTTTTTCCCCAGATTTGTGATGTATCTGTACTAGTCTTGAAGAAACAGTCGGACTCATGTATTTTCAACACCAGCTGATTTTACTTACGTATTTTGAGCTCCTACCGATCACGCACTGTGTGCTCTTACGTCGCTCAGTCAACGGAAAACATGAAAACCCGGGTCGCAGTGCCAAAACCCTGCCGACAATATAGTGTATTTGCTTGTATAGGGCCGTGTGATTTTATACTTTTATTATGTGAAATTAAGTTTGTTTTTGGGCAAAATAAAAAATTTAACCCCTTAATACACCCCTTAAAATAACATTTTTTTCTTAGTTGTAATATTATTATCAATCTAACGTCTACACCGAATTAAATACACCCTTCAATAAATAAGTCACTATCTGCAAACTAGTGTTTTCATAAAATTTGTAAATCCGGTCCTGTCGGGCCGATTTTATTAAAATTGTGGGGACACTTTTTAATCACTACCAAAGGGTTAAATTTCAATTTTGAAACGATTCGGAGAATTTTTTCGGTATTTTGGGGCCCAAAAACAGTTTTCAACCCCTAAAAACTACCCTTTAAATAGCCCGATTAGGCCCATTTTAAATAGGCTTCTTGCGGTGATGGATTTCAACACGTGGCCCAAATTTCGTTGAAATCAATTAACTCTTTCGAAAGTTATCGCGCGTACACATATATATATATATAAATATATATATATATATAAATATATATATATATATATATAAATATATATATATACATATATATATAAACATTTTTAAAAATGGTGCCAAAGTGTTTAGGAGGTTATGAAACGTCGAGAAATTTTGGTCCGACCCCTAGGTCCCGCCATCCAACCGACGCCAATAGTGTATGTTGCCATATGGCAAATACACTAATAACGTGCCAAAAATGTAAAAAAGAGGTCTAATTGGTTTATGGCTGCCACAAAGTGGATATGAAGCTGAAGTTGAAAATACATGAGTTAACTAGTCTTGAGAGATTGAAAATACTATGTTTCAGTTTTTTACAACACCTTTTTTCCGACAAACTGTACTTGGATACTTACCTACGGCCTACGCTTTATTATTTTAGGTGGAAACTACCTGTTCAGCCAGGTAGCTTGCAAGAGGTTCTTTGGGTTAGCTGTGCACATGGCAAATAGGTATCGTAAATTTAAATCTATCATCGCTCATCAGAAACAAGTAGGATTATATTATATGAATACTGTTATCAGAATTATACATGCGGATATAATTGAGTTTTATTGACGCAGGCAGAACCGGATTTCTATAATTGCAAAATTACTTTAAAATTTTCAAAAGTTTATGAGAAATTCAGTTTCCAAAATGTATTTTTTTGTCGTAATAGTTAAGGCTAGATTTTAAAATTTCAGTCAGGCCCGGTCTTAGACCTATCCGAAAAATTTGACCCAATCAGTCACGTTCATTTTTATTAAACACTAACGGGGGCCCAATTCGACATCGTCCGGATTTGCAAATTACCTATTAATCTAAGTTAAATGGTGTAGAGGGCAATTTTAGTCTAAATTAAATACTTAAGATGACTAACATATTTATTTAAATAAGGATTAATACTATGTCGGTAAAAACACCTTCGCAGTAAAACGTTCTTTTAGACCAAATTTGAAAATCATAAAAATGATTATTGTGAATCAACCTTAAAAGATAGACATATGTTATCGTGGACTTTTTTTTAGAACTTTTAAAGAGAAACTATTCCACCATACATTATTTTCGTGTAACTTTAACTATTTACGCAGCGCACGCCACGAAAGCTCTCAGAAGGTACGATTTTTTCCAACTTCTTTCACAAATATCATCATACCGGTAGCTTATTTTCATAAAATGTTCATAAATTATAGCCTATAACTTTCCTAGATAATGCCTCTTACCATTGATGAAAACCGTATGAAAATCCGTACAGTAGTTCTGAGATTACCCTGTACAAACACAAACACAGCGCGAAGGGGGATTTTAATTTCTAATAAGAACTAGCGGCCCGGTTTGGCTTCACCCGGATTAAGACGTCTCATGCTGCAGCGGTCTTTCTTACAGAATAGTAGACGAATTTGCCCGGTGTTGCTTTCTATTTGTTATTAATAGCCGCAAGCAACTGAGATAAAACACGACAGCGACAACGGTAGTGGAGTCCTCGTCTTCACCGTATTATTATCTTATCTCGCCGCGCTGCGTCCCACTCGGTAGCATCAACAGTAGTTCAGTTGTGAATCTAAACCATTCTTGAATTCACTTGCACACACAAAACATTTCATCAAAATCGGTACAGCCGTTCAGGAGGAGTTCAGTCACATACACACGTACAGAAGATTTTTATATATAAAGATAGTGAAGATCTGTATTTCTCTTTCTACAACAGAGTCAAAGATCTCGTTCAATAAAAATATGCGTCAGAACGATTGGTTCAAGTTACTATAGACATAATAGAGTACAGTAATACCTCGAAGTAAGCGATAGACGAAAGTCCAGCGTTGCCAGACGTCCCGATTTTTAAATCAAAATTAAATGTCCCGCGCGGGACAGGCTCAGTCCCGCTTTTCGGGGATAACTCGACCGTGCGTAAATAATTATTCTCTTTTTGTAAGTTGCAATTTGTAACACCCACTCCTCAGACTATTGTTTGAAACGCCATATTTTTCTAATGAATAAAACTTTTTTGATTTTGATTTCCGTTTTTTTATTTTTTTTATTCAGAAGACGAATAAGACTCAACTATTTAACGATAGGGTAAATCTGATTTAAAATATATTTTCTATGGTTATTTTTGCTACCTATTGTCACGTAAACGTAATTTGAACTCAAATAAGAAGATAAATATTTAAAAACTTCTTATTATATACGTTTTTTTACTATGTCCCGCTTTCGACGAAAGAATCCCGCTTTTTTCACTCAAAAAGTTCCAAAATCCCGACTTGACAAAAAAAAATATCTGGCAACACTGGGCGAAACCGACTAAAATTGCGTAAATCGAATTCGCGTAATTCGGGGTACAACTGGACTGTTTCGAGTATGGGGTGAAGGGCGAAACGGGAGATGACTACATATAATCGGGGGATTAAATAATTTTGGATTATGCTTTCAACTACTGAAAAAAAAACGACGGATTACAATGTTCGTCGGATAATCGAGCGGCGGATTAAAGAGAAAGTACTGTATTTAGAAACAGATATGATTACAGATTTTAAGCCTACTACGCACGATCCAACGTTGCAGCAGAATTTTATTGGAAATCTAATAGGACCTCACACGTACGATTTTTCCGTTCGAACGGTGAATATGCCGGGCGAAAATATGCTTTTAACGACCATGAGGCATTTTTAATAGCAATTAATTTAATTAATAATAATTGCGGAGAAGTTATTGTAAAATCGAAATCACAATTTTTAACACATTTTTCTTTTAAGGTCTATTTTTTAAAGATGTGTACGCGAATATAGCATGTGCATACCTGGACATTTCTCACTAAGATGACGTATCTAGAATAAAAAATAATATCGACTAGACTACCCATCGAGCATATATTAATGTCAATATAATCCAAAAGATGTTTTATGAAAATCGGTTTAGCTGTTTTTTTTTCTTTTTTTTGTTTAAACAAAAATACTGCAAAAAGTTGATTTTAGACAATATCTCTCAAAAAATCCTGTTGACTTTGTTAGAGTGCCAATCGAAGCGTATTAATGTCAATATGATCCGAAATGAATTTTATCAGCGTCGGTCCAGCGTTTTTTTTAACAAAAATATTGTAATAATTTTTTTTGAAAAAGATTCCTCGAGTCTAATTTGTTAAGATCATACTGGAAAATTGGTCGTGTGGACCTCAAGGGTCGCACTTGTAGAGTTCTAATATACAACTCACCTCATGGCTTGTTTTTTTTTCTTGTTTATGCAGTAGGTAGCCAAATCATACGATCGAATCAAAAACCATAGTACAAATCAAATAAACGATCCAACCCAGCGACTTAGTTGCACGGCGAATATGCACGATCAAGTTGCCTTCGATTTTGTTGTATCCAACCAAATCATGCTGCGACATTGGATCGTGAGTGTTGGGCTTTATACTTTAGTAATCAAAAAGAGCGAATCAAAAGACGTGCTCATGTATAAGGATGTTTACTGTTGCGAATTTGTGTACGATTCAAAATTTAATTTTTATCGGCAGTTTGTTTTGTACCGTCAAGATATAAATGCCAAAGCATGAAAAGCCAGTTACCGTGGAAAGCTGACGTTGAGTTGTTGAGTAACAGCTTAATAAAATGTAAAATAAGTGAACGAGGTTTAAATTAAAAACATGCAAATACCGACATCCTTTACACTGGCAGTAAAAGGAAATCCGTGTATATATAAAAAAGGAAATTAATAAATTCACTTTTTAATGAAGAAAATGTTATGAAGTTTGCCATACGTTCCGCTGTCTTTTTTTGTTTATTGTTTCAATGGCAGCGTCATTTTTGCAAGAAGAAAGGCCAGCTATATTTTGGCCTCGCTAATAATCTCTCTTCTCGAGCGTCTATTGTCTACTATCTTTCTACTGTTTCGGCTTACTACAAATTCATATTTTTTATGCTACTTATTAGGGACCATAAATTACGTAACATATTTTAAAAGTAGGAGGATCATTGAATTTGTTACGCTCCTTTATGTCTGGGGGGGGGGGGGTAGCCTAATCTACGGTACTAACAAAGAAAGTTATTTTTAGCGTTCACTCAAAAATAGTAGGTTATGTTTCTAGTGTGAGATGATATATATCGTCACATGAGCCAAAATATAATCACACACGAGAAACATAGTTTTTTTAGACGTACCACGTATAAAATAGCAGTTTTTCACATCATTTCCAAAATTTTTAACAGTTCAGTTTTGAGCAAGACACGTAACTCCGTATTAAGAGAAGGAGGGAGAAGGGATTTGATAATTTGTTACAAGCTGTTACGTCATTACTTAATTTATGAGGGGCCTCTTACCTATCCCGGCTTCACTGTATAAGAAAAAAAGTTTTATTTTTATTATTATTTTATTATTATTTTTTTTATTATTATTTTTATTTATTATTATTTTTACATCAGAACCTGGGAACTGAGGCTTTAAAATACGTGAGCACTCTTCATAATGTTGGATCCATGGCTCCAGCATTACAAGCCGACAAGCTCTAATATGTGGGAGCTAGTAAGAGTTTCAATTTTATAATTGCTTTAAAAAATAATCAATGAAAAATACAAATGGTTGGCGGTGACCTTATTAGTGTATTTGCCATATGGCAACATACACTATTGGCATCGGTCAGATGACGGAACCTAGGGGTCGGACCAAAATTTCTCGACGTTGAAAGAGTTAATTGATTTTAACGAAATTTTGTCCACATGTTGAAATCCATCAGCGCAAGAACCCTATTTAAAATGGGCCCAATCGGGCCACTTTAAGGGTAGTTTTTAGGGGTTGAAAAAAGTTTTTGGGCAAAAAAATACAGAACAAATTTTCAAAATCGTTTAAAAATTGAAATTTAACGTTTTAGTAAAGATTAAAATATGCTGTTAAAATTTTAATAAAATCGTCCCGACAGGACCGAATTTACAAATTTTATGAAAATACTAGTTTGCCGATAGTGAGTTATTTATTTGAAATGTGTATTTGATTTGGTGTAGAGGTTCGATTGATAATAATTGCAATTAAGAAAAAAAAATAGTCTTTTAAGGAGTAAAATTTTTTATTTTGCCCAAAAATCGACTCCAGTTCGCATAATAACCCCACACTGCCTGTATTGGCAAATACACTATAATGTCGGCAGGGTTTTGTCACTGCGACCCGGGTTTTTTGTCATTGTAAACTTCGATTTTCCAATAATTTTATATTAACAGAAACTTTAATTCAAGACAAAAACAAAGAAAGTGCGTCGATTCGGTTTTCTTTAACCGTGCAGTAACTTGAAAGTATGACACGCCACTGGAGATAGACCGCGGTGGGCGTTGCCGACAATCAATATCTGCATTTAGTCCGCACTTGCCGCGGCTCGCGATATCACAATACGGACTGAATGTTTTTGTACGGTTAAAAAAAGCCCTTACGTCATCACTCATTATTATCATTGTAGCTTTTTCAGTTAAACTTTAATATCTATACATAAATAATTATCAATAATACAAAAAAAGTTACACAAGTTACAAATGTATAATACGTACGTCAACTATATCACTTCTAATCACTAATCTAACACTATTCTATCACTAATTTTAAGGGCTGCGTACCTCAAATTAATCTGAAATTTTCAGGCATAATTATAAACTTACAGCCCCAGTGCCGGCGTTAGCCAACGCGAGACCCTGGGCCGTGTACTTTTTGCGAGGCTTTCTCGGTTTAGATTAAATTTTACCTTTAATGGTATTGCCGTAGTATTTTCCAATCAATATTTCATTTAAAGGGTTTTAATATTATTTGCAGAATAATATACTGATTACTATGGACGAACGAAATTGTTTTATTGATTAAATACATGTACAATATAGACATAAAAATTAAAAGTTAATCTTGCGAGCTTTTCATTTTGCGAATGTGTCAATGACAGTGTCGAAATCAGTAGTACGCGAAATATCTTTTTCGATAGACAAAATTGCGAGCGATGTCAAGCGATCCTGAGCCATAGTTGATCTCAGATAGTTTTTTATCAATTTTAATTTTGAAAACGATCTTTCAGCACTCGCTACAGATATGAGAATGGTCAATAAAATTCTATATCCAATAATGGTGCTCGGGAAACCACTACCGTAAACACGGAGAAATCGAAGAACCTGAATAGCGCTTTGCATTTCATCCGTAATGAAATGCCGAAATGCTGCGCGAGGCCCTGGGCGGTAGCCCAGGTTTGCCGCACCTAAAACCGCTACTGACCAGCCCGCATATTTTTTTAATAGTTCTGCAGAAACTAAAAAAAGATTTTCCCGTAAATTTGGAAGAGCCAGAGTTTTACACCCAAAAAAATCTATCTTTGTATTCGATCAGGTTGGATATCATATGAAGAAACTTATCTTTAGAATTTCAAAACTATTTTTTTAGAATTTATTGTCACGTAGTTTTCGAAACTGTCCTGAAAACGATTCTCAAAAACTAATATCCTCCTCTGTTTTCAAAACTAGTACAGCTAAGATTTAGTGGTGTTAGAAATATACCTTACGGGAAAATTACTACGATGTTTCCAACAGCTGTAATTTTCGAAACCGTGGACGCGCGAATCTTACTCGCACTTTCCGGTTTTTTATAAACGTGCTCGCCTTAAAGCTCACAGACAGGACGTCCCTTTATTGTGTAAATCTCAGTTTAATTATTTCTAACCAAAGCTACCACAAGACAAAACCATTTATGTCGATTTTTTTTTGGAAATTAATAACCAGATTCTCCATTTTCGTTGCAGCGATAAAAGATAGCACCCTCTTTCAAATCCCTCAAGGCACCTTCAACGTCGATGCAACCCTCTACATCTACTATAATTATTCTTGGGTGGTCCCGCAGTTCTAATTAGGGTGACTTACTGCCTTTGATTCTACTGTGGCTCCAAATTAATGCGAGTAATCTATGTATTTTATACGATAAAATCAGTCACTCAGTAAGCGGCTGTAATGCACACAGAATGTTCGGAAATTATATTTTGGTACGTAATTAGTCTTTGCTAATTTAGTAAAAAGAAGTTTATGTAATGTATTCCGAAATGTATTTTTGGATGTCGCAGTTATTAAAACGGCTTTGGAAAATTTTACAGTGGGGTCGCAGTAATCGAGCATTTGTTTCGCATTCTGGTGTATTCTCGATGTTGCCCGATAATAGAGTACCTACTGTGGTTAAATCTCGTGTGGTTGACATATATATGTATAAGAATAGAAATGACGTCACTGCGGACTCCGTTGCGTAATCATAGGATGGATTTCTGAATTAGAATCCAGGCTATTTTTCGGGCTGATTCTCTGCTGGTTTTGAACAAGAACCTAATTAGAAAACAGTCACGTGGGCGACATGAGCGGATGTCATTTATGATAGTTTATAGTTATTAATTTAATAAAAAACCCGGGTCGCAGTGCCCAAACCCTGCCGACAATATAGTGTATTTGCTAATACAGGCAGTCTGGCTTTAAAACTTAAGTTTGTTTTTGGCAAAATCAAAAATTTAACCCCTTAATAAACCCCTTAAATTAACAGTTTGTTTCTTAATTGCAACATTACTATCATCGAATAGGTATCTACACGAAATTAAAAACACCTTTCAGTAAATAACTCACTGCAAACTAGTGTTTTCATAAAATTTGTAGGTCCGGTCCTGTCGGGCCGATTTTATTGAAATTTTAGGGCCACTTTTTAATTGCTACTAAAGGGTTAAATTTCTATTTTCAAACGATTCTGAGAATTTTTTCGGTATTTTTGGGCCCAAAAACATTTTTCAACCCCTAAAAACTACCCTTAAAATGGCACGATTGAGCCCATTTTAAATAGGCTTCTTGCGGTGATGGATTTTAACATGTGGGCCAAATTTAGTTGAAATCAATTAACTCTTTCGAAAGTTATTGCCCGCACACACATATATATATATATATATATATATATATATATATATATATATATATATATATATATATATATATATATATATACGTATATATATAAATATATATATATATATATACACATATACGTATATATATAAATATATATATATATATATATATATATATATATACATATATATATACATATATATATAAACATTTTTAAAAATGGTGCCAAAGTGTTTAGGAGGTTATGAAACGTCGAGAAATTTTGGTCCGACCCCTAGGTCCCGCCATCCGACCGATGGCAATAGTGTATGTTGCCATATGGCAAATACACTAAAAACGCAATAATTGCTATTCGTCTGCGACGAACAACTTCTACTATAATACCGTTGTCCTTTTTTGATGGCATTCAAACAAACCCATCTAAAAATCCAGCTTCAGAACGCATATTGTGTGAAGTCAATACGCATACCACATCCAGAACTGCACAGCACGCCTGAAATCTAGCAACCAATCCAGCGGCAAAACCAAATTCGTGTGCAGCGGACTTAGGAGAGAGTGGAAATTTGCATTTAGATCCCTATACGTTTTAAATCAACACCCGGTATAATGTACATACCAACATAGATTCACTGCGGATTTTACGTATATACAGCAATGCATATTATTATCGTGACTGGGGGTTGATGGAGCTTCTCACGAATAAGCTCGGATGGGTGGCACCTTTTCTGCGGGCCGTGTCAGGCCAGGTTGTGAATATTATCCCACACTTAAAATTCATGTAGTTTTGCATTCTAAAGAAAAATGTAATTTGTCCATTTGAAGATAGATTGTAGATTACAGATGCTCAACATCCAAGGTCATCAGCGTCTATATATCAACTTGAAAAGGTTTACAATTAAAGAAAACTATATCGTTACGGACACCTACGCACAAATAATGGCAGGAGAAGCCGTCAGTGGGATACGCAAATTCTGATGCTGCAGGTTTAACTAAAATCCAAAATTTCTTTTAATAAGTTTAAAAAAATAACAGAAATAATGTTGATTGAATAGATAGACTCTATGAGAGTTGGGAAAATTATCAATACGAATTTTGTTTAACATAAAAGTGAATTTAGAGAGTATCAATTATAGCTGGTACCCACGGCTTCGCACGCGATTGAAATTGCACACGGTAGCGAAAACAGTAGTAGAGCCTTTGGCTCCACTGTGTTACTCTTTACCTTGCGGGGCTGCGCCCCATTTGGTAGCATCAACAGTAGTGAAGCCACCATATTACAACCTTGTCTCTCGAGGCTGCGCGCCCCTCGGCAGGACTTAAAAATCATAAAAATTATAACAGCTACAATTCCATTGAAAATGTAATTCAACTTTTTTGTAGAAACTTAAAACAATGTTGTGATCGATAATTCAAGATCAAAATTGTCTCAATAAAACCCAACACCTTGAACTGATAAAAGTGGAATTAGATTTCGGCTCCACCGTGTTACTATTTACTTTGCGGGGTTACGCCCCACTTGGTAGCAACAACAGTAGTGAAGCCACCATATTATTACAATCTTATCTCTCGAGGCTGCGCTCCCCTCGGTAGAACCTAAAAAGCATAAAAAATATAACAGCTAAATTTCAAGTCCACAGAAAATTTAATTCAACTTTTTTGTAGAAACTTAAAACAATGTTGTGATCGATAATTCAAGATCAAAATTGTCTCAAAAAAATCTAACACCTTGAAGTTTGAACTAATAAAAGTGGAATTAGATTCTATTATTATTATTATTGGATTGATTATTGAAGAATTTAAAAATATGAATTGGTGCTATAGAGTCAAATAACCCAGGCTGTTGGTAAAACAAACAATGTCGCGGGTAAAGGCTAGTGAAAATTGTAAATGTGCTCCCATTTGTGGTTATTGTCATTTATTATGTCACGACTAGCACACAATCGATACTTTGTTAACATATCGAATCGCGGGGACGGACGTTGCGTTACGGCGATAGAATGGAAATGAAAGAGGATGGGGAGGAGGCTTGTGACGGTGGAATGGCCAGCGCGCACGTGTTCTTGTGGGGCTTCATTTCACAATTCCACTTCATCGACGTTCTCTTCTTTATTACTAGAATATCATAATATATAAGTATTATTATAATACAGGAGTTTATTTCATCTATGTTCAGACCACAATGTCTAGAATTTCATGCTTAGTTCTGTCGTCAATTTTAGATGGCACTGGTAGTAATTATCTCTAAATAATATAAAGCAAAGTCGCTATCCGCGTCTGTCTGTTTGGCCGCTTAGCTCTTCTAAACTACACAATGAATTTTGAAGCCGTTTTCAACATCGTTTAGAGATTTTTTCCAAGAGATTTATGTGTATAATCCATTGATATTAAATTTAAAGATAGTAGTGAAATCTCGATCCTTTGTATTCAAGTCTTAAAAAGACGTTTTTAGGGCACTACATGGCTTACGCTGACAAAACCACATAAAATTAATATATTACAGAATCGTAGGTCAAAAAAACCTACAGAAAAGTTCGCTATGCATAAAAATTATTATATATTTTGAAAATTGAAAATGTTTTATGGAACAAACTGCGATGATTTCAAGGAATCTAAACAAAAATCCATATCTTTTGTATAGAAGCTACGGCTCACTGGCTCACAGCGCATTATTTCCACGATTTTTTATTTATGCTGGATTGCAGAAAGCATTGTCAAATAATCTGATTTGACATTGACCTTAGATAGTAATTTTACAATTACAGTTTTTATACATGCAGGAACACTTTAATGTCGTTGTGAAATTTTCTGCCATGTATAGAACATTAGATTATGCTTACCACAAAAACGACATAGTAATTGAACTCAAAGAAAGATATCGATTTAGAATTTTGATCACACTGCGCAGAAAAGTGTTGCTTTGAAGTAGAAATTGTAGAAAAAACTATGTTAAATATATGTATACCCAGTTTAAAAACCAATATCGTTTCAATCGATCAATTATTTTTCGAGAAGGGTCGATTTAAAATTCTACTATGCTTTTCTTACGGAACAACATGTGTGGTCTGCATTTCAACATTAGTCACTCTAGCAGAAATTGGAGGGTTGTAAAGATGTAAATACATCAATCTATACTAATATTATAAAGCTGAAGAGTTTGTTTGTTTGAACGCGCTAATCTCAGGAACTACTGGTTCGAATTGAAAAATTATTTTTGTGTTGAATAAGTCCATTTATCGAAGAAGACTATAGGCTATAATATAATTATAATATCACGCTACGACTAATAGGAGCGGAGTATCAATGAAAAATGTTGCAAAAACGGGAAAAATTATTTATTCCTTTTGAGAGCTTCCGTTGCGGCGTAAACGGTTAATACGTAGATAATAGGCATACGAGAAACAGACCCGCGTATAAGAAAATTTGTTTTTTTTTGTTTAATTTTGTAACATTTATTGTTAAATACTTTTTTATCATATCTTTATATATGTACGTGTGTATGTGACTGAACTCCTTCTAAACGGCTGGACCGATTTTAATGAAATTTTTTATGTGTGTTCAAGTGTATTCAGGAATGGTTTAGATTCACAATTGAGTCCTGTTGATGCTGCCGAACGGGGCGCAGCCCCGCGAAGCAAAATCACAATATCTCAGTCGCGTGCGACTATTAATAATAAATAGAAAGCTACCCCGGGCAAATTGATCTATTAAGGCTGTCGGAACGCTCTGAATTTAAGCCAAAAATAGAGCTTCGGCTGTCAACTGACTGTAGACTTATTCGTCAACATTCTGCAAAAATTCTTTCTCTATAAGGAAGATAAAAGACAAATCTAGGTCTCTAATGGACTACTTTTGTAATTTATGTACGATTTACTAGACAAAAGTTGGCATTAATTGTGCTAAAAAAACACACGTTTTCAATGTCATACTATGACCTTATTCGTACTTATTTCACAAAACTGTTCCATCACAAACCTAAAGTGACTTCCTTTTTCGGAAAAGTTTTTTAAATCTTCAAAATATTTCCAAAAATTAGAGTAATCAATTGACAGTGGCACCATTGCAATAAATTTTTTTAGACTCGTAGTGTGCACCAGCCAAAAATTGAAACGTGCGGATGATTTGAACGAGACAGAGCTAAAGAAGGTCACACCCACAATATGTCTTATGCCTACTTCGCCCCTTACCGGTGGGTTTCAGCACAAACAAAATTCAGAGCGTTCCGACAGCCTTAATCTATAAGAAAAACCACTGTAGCGTAATAAGTCTTAATCAGGGCGAAGCCGAACCGAGCCGCTAGTAATATAAAAAAAATAACGGTGGAATTTCCGTCTATATGCGACGTTCCAAGATAGACACACTGTACCTGCGTGATGTTGATGTGTCGTCGCTCAGCTGTGCTGCCGAACGCGTGCGTTTGGGCGTGGCACATGCGATGTTTTCCAACAGAGAGCCTGTTCGCGGTCGGGGTTCGTTTTCGTCGTCATAAGTGCAAGAGCACTCGATCGCACTACTGCTACTTTTGTTTTCTTATCAGTTGAGCTCTCGCAGGAGTCACAAGCTGCGTTCTGTATAACAGGGTACATATACAAGTCTAATTTTAGAAGCCACTATGAAAATAATTTTTGGAGATTCACGGATTGACTTAATTTTCAAGCTACTTGACTTAAAATCAAACCAAGTATTGGAATTCAAAAATCAAGTCAAGTAGCTATACAGGAAGACCCCGCTTAACGCGGGAGATACGTTCCAATAAGCTCCTGCGCTATGCGAAACAGCGCTAAACGAGGTTAGTTTTTTTTTTTGTTTAATTTTGTAACATTTATTAATAAATACTTCTTTATCGCATTAATTATAGATTTATTTATTGCTAATATCGATTTTTGTTCATAAAACATTTATGAAAATAAAATAAAAGTTCGAGTAAGAAGCTATGTTTGTGATGAGAAAGGTTTCTCATTGACATATTTAGTTCTTTGTGAAGAAGTCATCTAATGTAGTTTGTCTTTTTCTGTTTCGTTCAGCAAGCTGTTGTCGATAGCAAGATATTGCATCAATGTCACTTCGTCTTGCCTTTGAACTTTTATCAACGTAATATTGAAACAGCGTTAAGCGAGGTATTACTATATGTCAAGTATCAAGTGCCTTGAAAAATCGAATAGTTCCTCGAGATTACCTGTTTTTTCATAAGTTTCATAAAAAATTAAAATGTAAATAATAAACTCTAAACAGCTGTTATTATTGCCAATATTAACATTTTTTAAAATTTTTATTATCTACCTATATCATGTTAAAAATTAATAATATATGTAGGTTATTATCATTAAAAAAATCATATAATAATTTTGTGACATGTGAATTTGAGCACAGTACCGGGCATCTAATATGACTCTCTCTTGATAAAAATATCTCAGTTCACTACGCCCTACCAGACTCCACCAATTTCACATACAAGTTATCAAGAAACGGTAATGAGTCTTGCAAAATGCAGTAAAGACCAGTATTAAAAAAACACACATTGTAGTGCATATCAGCGTAATATATTTTTCTAAACAAAATAATAAGACCAGTTTTCAAGATCAGGGAATCGCGCATCTTGTTTTCATAAATGCGCACATATAAGCTTACGGAAATGATTCGTGTACTTTCGTACATAATCGGTTCATAATCAAGTAGATTGTAATATGGTCAAGTAGAAACGATACAAAATCCAGTCAAGTTTTCAAAAGTAGTTAGTATAAAAGTCAAGCGACTTGATTTGATGAATGCCAGCATAACGAAAAATGACACTCAGGAGTGGGGGAAATGAGCTGCTAGTGAGGAATCGATTGGCTAGCGGGTAGTGTAGACTGAGAGGGAAACTCGACCGACAAGCCTCTTTCTTTACCAAACATCTGTGAGTGGAGGAGCTCAGGCGTTAGGAGGCATTCGATGCAGATAGTCGTATCCAAACCACGCTAATCATTACACCAAACTCTCGTACGAAGTTTCCAACTGCTATAATTTCCTAAATTCAAAGCCAAACGATATGGTTAATGGCACGGAACCTGCGTTAGCGAGTCTAACGTGCACTTGTCCGGATTTTTTTTAATTGGTAATTATTGACGCCTTTGTTATAATGTCGCGCTCAACCCAGATTTTATTACAGCGCGTTGTGCAATCCATCAGCTATATGTTGTTGCTTTCGTTAATAATTTTACTTGTGCATTTTACTGTTATCGATTGAGTTATATAAGGCTTCGTCCAGAGGGAGACTGTGCGGGGGAGATCATTGCTTTCATGATGAACCCCTAACAAAGAGGAACGAACGATTCTGATCATTCGTTGCTTCACAACAGTCAACGTGTGAACACAAAAAAACACTCTCTTTTGATGCGTCACGGTAAACGTTCATGAGAGGAAATACTGAACATTTTTTTAAATGTTTCATTATTGAATTCAACCGAGTTGAATCCATAGTACAAAAAATACCTAGTATAGTTTTGAAATATTTTACACGCTTTTTCTTCGAAGCTACATGTTTGTCAAAATCAAGTAAAAAAATTCTAGTTAATTGGGCGACAGAACCATCCAACTTCAGAAATATTGACACTTGATATATCGTAATAAATAAAATAAAATTTATTTCTATTTTCTATGTAAATGAAATGTGCTACTAGAGACTAGATATTCTAGACTGTGACTACTGACTACATTCTCTTCTATAATATACAACAGGCAATTTAAATAAAGCTAAAATATTATCAACTACGTTTGATGTTATTGCAATTTTAAAATCCCATGCGTATGTTTTTAAAACAGACACACAAATTAAAACTTACGATATTGAGTTTGTTTCAATTTGATATATATTGCTATAATCACAATCTAATAATCCAATTTCTGACCATACAAAAGTGATACTACTAAAATTTTATTATTGAATTTAACAGGTATGATAAACATCAAATTGGTGGAAGACTAATTCAATTTGTTTTATCGTTTTTTGTTGTCGGTATTTCGAATACGGCTCAACACTATACTTGTTGAAATTAATACAGATTATAGAGAAGTATCAATTATTTTACAATTATTATTGTTTGTCTTGCAAATTTTTTGCATACCTGGACACCTTATATTGAACATTTGTTCATGTAAAGAGAGGACTGCTTGCAAGTATGCCAAACATGGCAAAATATATTATGATACTTCTCTATAAATTGTGTAAATTTCATCAAGTAGTGTTGAGTCGTATTAGAAATACTGACAAAAAAAAGTGATTCGTGTACTTATGTACGCGCGACAGAAGTTATACTTCTTTGGCGTGATCGCGATAATTGATATTCACATTTTTGTTACAGATGTATATTGATAAAATAAAATAGAATGTCTAGAGAGATGATAAATATAGTTAAAAGTTAGCCTGTTCATTTCGAGGTAGTATGTACTTATTAGTGTATTTGCCATATGGCAACATACACTATTGGCATCGGTCGGATGTCGGGACCTAGGGGTCGGACCAAAATTTCTCGACGTTTCATAACCTCCTAAACACTTTGGCACCATTTTTGAAAATGTTTATATATATATGTATATATATATATATATATATATATATATATATATATATAGGTATATATATATAGGTATATATGTGTGCGGGCAATAACTTTCGAAGGAGTTAATTAATTTTAACGAAATTTGGCACACATGTTGTAATCCATCACCGCACGAAGCCTATTTAAAATGGGCCCAATCGGGTCATTTTAAGGGTGGTTTTTAGGGGTTGAAAAAAGTTTTTGGGCCCAAAAATACCTAAAAAATTATCAGAATCGTTTCAAAATTGAAATTTAACCCTTTAATAGCAATTAAAAAGTGCTTTTAAAATTTTAATAAAATCGGCCCAACAGGACCGGATTTACAAATTTTTTGAAAACACTAGTTGCAGATAGTGACTTATGTACTGAATGGTGTTTTTAATTTTGGTGTAGACGTTCGATCGACAATAATAATGCAATTAAGAAAAAAATGTAATTTTAAGGGGTGTATTAAGGAGTTAATTTTTTTATTTTGCCCAACAATCACCTAAGTTCACATAATAAAGCCACAAGGCCTGCATTAGCAAATACACTATATTGTCGGCAGGGTTTTGGCACTGCGACCCGGGTTTTTTACTTTGGATAATATGTGAACAACTCAATCAGCACATTGTAATAGAGAAATGAGTCGTGTCATCTATGAATACAAAGTAAAACTATACTGCTTCGAAGAGTCAGCTTTATCGACGATTTAAACCTTGCCGATAAACGTAGTACATGGTGTGTCGTGTTCGTTGCATGCTGCGTGCGCAAATTCCGTAACAGAGAAAATTTTACTCTTAATGCGCCAAAAGAAGTATAATTTCAAAAATTGAATATGTACTTTTGTACGATCAGAGCTTGGACTACAAGATATCACTATCAACTTATGATTTTCTGATATGCCAATTTAATCCAGTATTAATATTTGACGTCAATGAGTTCAGAGTGAGAAGTCAAAAAAGACGAACCTTTACAAAATTGCAAAACACATCAGTCACAATGACGATATGATATAACCACAAAAAAGAAAGTGCAGGATGCATAAAGCTCGAAGCACATACGCGATTATGTTATATCAAAGCATGTGGAGCCATCATAATATGTTGCAACATTTATATCTGTGGCCACAAAGCGAAATCGTGCAAATTGAATTCTTTTTTTTTGTCTTCGCGTATACTTTGTCTGCAATTTTATAAAAACATTTAATTTCTATACGTTAATTTAAATTTAATAGTTCAAAAGTCCTGACAAAGAGTGCAAGAGTTTTGAAAAGGATAATATTTTAGCACTCATTTTTCACTCGGCATTTGGTAGAACATGATTAATAATAACAAATAAATAAAAACAGTTGAAAATTCTATACGAACATTATTTTTAAATTCTTTCTTGACGATCGTTTCGGACAATAAGTCCATCCTCCGAAAGGATCGTCGTGATATAATTTAAAAATAATTTTTGTAGAATTTTCAAGTGTTTTTATTTATTTGTTATTAATATTTTAATATTTAGTCAACAAGTCGTAGTTATAGGAAGGTATTATCCTTTGCTATCAGCCGGCTGGTAGCGATGTTAAATTTTAAAAATTTACGTTTTCATTTCACTTAGTATTATAATAATGATAATTTATTGAACAATTGAACCTGGTTTTTTTTTTTTTTAAATTGATCATTTGAAACATTAGAATGAATTTTTCTTCAACTTTTTTACAAATTATTAAAATGGTTTTTCATTCAATAATTATCACTTGCAAGTATATTAGTTACATCTCATCTTTTTGATATTTAAAAAATCTGGAAGTTGTAAAATCAGATGTTAATGTTTTAATTTTAGATAATCTGAAGATGTATATTATGATTTATACGAAAGCTGCTTATTAAATGTTTTCTTTTTAAGGCTGTCGGAACGCTCTGAATTTAAGCCAAAAATAGAGCTTCGGCTGTCAACTGTTTGTAGACTTATTCGTCAACATTCTGCAAAAATTCTTTCTCTATAAGGAAAATAAAGGACAAATCTAAGTCTCTAATGGACTACTTTTGTAATTTATGTACGATTTACTAGAAAAAAATTGGCATTAATTGTGCTAAAAAAACACACGTTTCCAATGTCACACTATGACCTTATTCGTACTTATTTCACAAAACTGTTCCATCACAAACCTAAAGTGACTCTTCCTTTTTCGGAAAAGTTTTTTAAATTTTAAAAATATTTCCAAAAATTAGAATAATCAATTGACAGCGGCACCCTTGCAAAAAAAAATTTTAGCCTCGTAGTTGGCACCAGCCAAAAATTGAAACGTGCGGATGATTTGAGCGAGACAGAGCTAAAGAAGGTCACACCCACAATATGTCTTTTACCTACCTCGCCCCTTACCATTGGGTCTCAGCACAAACAAAATTCAGAGCGTTCCGACAGCCTTAAACATGGAATTTTTCCTTTAAAAAGTTTTTCTTGGTCTACTTTTGGAATGGGTCTTCCCACTATCTCAAATAGGTATTATTCGTGGTATACGGTAATGTGTAAAGGGAATCTCTCACACATAACTTTGTTAAAACAGGATTCAATTCACATCGATACATCTCGTGGCTCCTAGATCGTGGAAAAAATTTGACGTATGCGATTTTAGTTTATGACCACGGATAAACATCTAGTCTTATCCTTTACTAATAGCTTTTACACACGCTTGCCACAGAAGTTGCAAGATTGTTGTACATACAGACGTTAACTCGGTGTTATATCGACGGAAATTCAATTAAGGAGAAACTTTGTGAACGGAAGCATGAAGAGGGAGCTTGACATCTTATCTGTTTTCATTTTTTTCCTCGTTGTTTATGACACTGCTCTCCAAGGTATGCTATGGAGTTATAAGAGGCCATATCTGTTATAGAGTTGTAAGTAAATAGGTGGGCAGGCACTTTATCATGCCGTGTCATTTTTATACTGACTGTATTATGAACGATGTAATTAAGAATCTGCACAAAATTCACAGTTTGCAAAACATCTCGTTGCGCGTTCGGTCGCTGGGGAGTAAGCCGAAAAAAATGTCACCGTCACCGTTAACTTCGAACATACAGCGCACCAGCTAAGCAAACGCGAATACCATCGTGCACATGCACACACAGCTCTGCGCGCGCATGATTTTACCGCGTAATGTTGCTGGTGCGTTGGGCCCACTCCAACGTTGCCAGACGTCCCGATTTTTGCGGGACGTCCCGATTTTTAAATCAAAATTAAATGTCCCGCGCGAGACAGGCTCAGTCCCGCTTTTCGGAGATAACTCGACCGTGCGTAAATAATTATTCTCTTATTGCAAGTTGCAATTTGTAACACTCACTCCTCAGACTATTTTTAGAAACGCCATATTTTTCTAATGAATAAAACTTTTTTGATTTTGATTTGTTTTTTTTTATTTTTTTTTTATTCAGAAGACAAATAAGACTCAACTATTTAACGATAGGGTAAATCTGATTTAGTATATCATATTTTTATTAAAATACATTTTCTATGGCTATTTTTGCTATCTATTGTCACGTAAACGTAATTTGAACTCAAATAAAAAGATAAATATTTAAAAACTTCTGATTATATACGTTTTTTTACTATGTCCCGCTTTCGACGACCGAATCCCGCTTTTTTCACTCAAAAAATTCCAAAATCCCGACTTGGCAAAAAAAATATCTGGCAACGCTGGCCCACTCTCTGTCTCACTCTCTCACGTCTGATGAATGATAACGCGATAATAATTTGTGAATGCTGTGTAAATACTCTGTAAATACATTATAAACAAAAAAAATATTCATGAACGTGCGGAAACCTATAAAAATATTTTAATGTATATGCATTCTTCACAGAACTTTTAATATAAAATATAGTATGTACTTCCACCGAAAAATGCGTGGAAGCTTCGCTTTTTTCGGACGTGCCTGACATCACCCTTTGTTAGGGTTCCGTAACAAACCGGTAAAAAAACGGAACCCTAAAATCGGCCGCAAAATGAGACCCAGATCCGTGAAGTGACTCACGGTAAGTTCCTGTGAACTACCAAACTGATCGGACCCCGTGCACTCAACAACGCATGGTAACGAAGATTCACGATGGTTTAGGTCGTTCAACGTTTTACAGATTTTATAACGGTATTTCTGTTTTGACATTTTAGTGAAAATGTTCTCTTGAAACTCGTTCCCTCTTTCTCCTCAAGTCTGAACATTGTTGGCCAAAAAAACTGGAAACGTTCTGGGTGGAAGTTGGAATTAATAAACATTCTGTAATATTTTCTCCATGTTTCCGTTTTGTTTACTTATTTAATTGAGTTTTATAAGAAAAGTTAACATTTCTCAGACTTGTTTCCTCTGGTAGATATAAAAAGTATGTACATACATAAGTAATTATTCGTTCATTATGCTAATGGCCAGGGGCGTAGCTACCGCCGTATCTGCCGTATCAATTATACGGGGCCCCCAGGCCACGGGGGCCCCCAACGTGCGTAAGCAAAAAAAACCCGGGTTGCAGTGCCAAAACCCTGCCGACAATATAGTGTATTTGCTTATACGGGCAGTGTGGTTTTATTTTGCGAGCTTAAGTTGGTTTTTGGGCAAAATAAAAAATTTTACACCTTAATACACCCCTTAAAATAACATTTTTTTTCTTAATTGCAATATTATTATAAATCGAACCTCTATACCAAATTATATACAACTTTCAGTAAATAATTCACTATTTGTAAACTAGTGTTTTCATAAAATTTCTAAGTTCGGTCCTGTCGGGCCGATTTTATTTAAATTTTAGGGACACCTTTTAATTACTACTAAAGGGTTAAATGTCAATTTTGAAACGATTCTGAGAATTTTTTCGGTATTTTGGGGCCCAAAAACATTTTTCAACCCCTAAAAACTACCCTTAAAATGCCTCGATTACGCCCATTTTAAATAGGCTTCTTGCGGTGATGGATTTCAACACGTGGGCCAAATTTCGTTAAAATCAATTAACTCTTTCGAAAGTTATTGCCCGCACACACATATATATATATATATATATATATATATATATATATATATATATATATATATATATATATATACATGTATATATAAACATTTTCAAAAACGGTGCCAAAGTGTTTAGGAGGTTATGAAACGTCGAGAAATTTTGGTCCGACCCCTAGGTCCCGCCATCCAACCAACGCCAATAGTGTATGTTGCCTTATGGCAAATACACTAATTAATAAAAACTTCCCAATTTTTTTTTTATTTCAGAAATGACAAAAGTCAAAAAAAGCAATTTCTTTTTTTCCCGCGTAAAGCGTGCGTTCAAAAGTTGGCAACACCATACATCGATTATCGCGGGCTGCGGAATTTCTCCTATAGATAGCTAGCTATCATCAGCTATAAATGATTTAATAATCAGTTTGTCGAAAAAAAGGAAAGGAGAGTGTATATTCAATTTGAATTGTATGTAAAAATTTTGGAAAAAGTGACAGATAGATAATTAATTAGATGAATAAATATTTCTTTTAATTTTATGCAAACATTTTTTTTTCTTTTGTGAGAAATCTTTACCCTTCCTAAGGGCCCCCAAACAAATTTTTATACGGGGCCCCGTCAAGGCACGCTACACTTCTGCTAATGGCATATAATATACAAAACATCAATTTATAAAATGTACTTACTTATTAAAAATAAAATTCATGTTAATTTTGTCATTATATTAAGATACTAATATATAAAATAGTAATGGAATGTCTGTCTGTCATTTCGTTTTCATGCGACTTTTTCGTTGGGTATTTTGTAAAATACCTAGACACGGGAGTATGTTTCAAGAATTTTTGTCTGTTAGTCTGTATCAGCTATACATGTATCAAAATAAAAATTGTGTCAAATGTTTTTTGACCTGCTTGTAGAAAAACACTATTTTCAATGAGATAAAGATAAGATAAATAAATTTATTACTAAAAATATCATTTCAATTACAAAATAAACAAAAAAATTATTCGATAGCGTTCCGTGTTCGGAGTTCAATAGAGATGAGTCCTGCCAAACTTGATATAAGCACCAGCTGTTGTCGTAGGTACTAGTAGTGTGTACAAAATTAGTTTATTTAAAATAATAAATCATTAACAATGCCGATGTGCTGTGTTTATCAATATTCTAAAAACGAAGTGGTTGCATGCTATTCTAAATGAAAACCAATAGCAACTTAGGCAGCTATATACCTGCTGCCATCTATATTACGTTTCTCATGTACCCATTTCTATCAATGACAAACACAAAGAATATCTATTTTTTTAATTTACGTTTTATTAGTCTATACAAACTATAAACTAATATGATGATTGATGATGAACTATTGGTAAGAGAGAGATATCGCCCAATGGAAGTCGAGAGTATGGTGTCTTTAATATCATAATATAATACACAAAATATGTAAATAAAGATAGAAATTTAACAAAAAAAAAAAAAATTTTTTTAGTGAAAGCACGTACATTTTAGTATTTCTTTTAGTTTCGAAGGGAAGGAAGTTTAAAATTTCTCAGAAAGTAAATAAAATCTTTAGATTCCCGTCCTAATATTTTTGAAGTATATGGACGATCAAGTTTTTCTATTTTGTCAGGAACAGTATTTTGTTAAGTGAACGTGCTGTGGTTATTCAACGTGTTCGCTAAGAGGGTTGATAACTTCACCTTTTGTTAGGTATTTCTCAGGTAATCAATTAGTGTCGTTTACAGGCGGTTTTATTAGCGTTGGCGTATACTAATAAATATACGGAAAGCGATCGTCGTTAATGCTTTGATACCCTTCAATGGAGCCATTTTACTTTTTCTTGCTGAAATATTTCGTTTCTCCAGCATTTTTGACCAACAGATTTTAAGCCTGCCGTAGATGCACCAATTTCACTCGGGCAAAACAGTCGTCTTGACCTTCGACACCTTCATTATTGCGAGAATGAATGAGATAATTTGGCAGTTTCTTGTTTTCTCAAGCCTATTTGTTATGTTTTGTACAGCACCCCCACGGATTACACAACTTGGACAAGAATCAATTTGGATTTGTAAAAAAAAAATTGAAAATATAAATTGGTAGGTGTCAGGACACAAATTCGCACTAGACTGCTTTAGACGACAAACTTATTTGTCAACTTGTCTGTAGACATGTCGGTAGTCGAAATTCGCATGTGTTGAGAACGTGGCTCGACAGGAACGGACTTATAAATTTTATGAATACATTAGTTTGCTGATAGGGATTTACTTACTGAAGGGTGTTTTTAATTTGCTACACATGTTGGATTGATGATAATATTGCAATTAAGATAAAAAAAACCCGGGTCGCAGTGCCAAAACCCTGCCGACAATATAGTGTATTTGCTAATGCAGGCCGTGTGGCTTTATTATGCAAACTTAAGTTGGAATTTGGGCAAAATTAAAAAATTTAACTCCTTAATACACCCCTTAAAATTACATTTTTTTCTTAATTGCAATATTATTGTCGATCGAAGGTCTACACCAAATTAAATACACCCTTCAGTAAATAAGTCACTATCTGCAAACTAGTATTTTCAAAAAAATTGTAAATCCGGTCCTGTCGGGCCGATTTTATTAAAATTTTGGGAGCACTTTTTAATTACTATTAAAGGGTTAAATTTCAATTTTGAAACGATTCTGAGAATTTTTTAGGTATTTTTGGGCCCAAAAACTACCCTTAAAATGGTCCGATTGGGCCCATTTTAAATAGGGTTCTTGCGGTGGTGGATTCCAACATGTGGGCAAATTTTCGTAAAAATCAAATAACTCTTTCGAAAGTTATAGCGCACACACACACACACACACACACATATATATATATATATAAACATTTTTAAAAATGATGCCAAAGTGTTTAGGAGGTTATGAAATGTCGAGAAATTTTGGTCCGACTCCTAGGTCCCGCCATCCGACCAACGCCAATAGTAAAGGAATGTATTGAGGGCTTAATATTTTTTTTTATTTTATCCAAAAACAAAATTAAGTTCGCATAATAAAGCCACAGTGCCTGTGTAGCACATATACACTATTTGTTGTGCACTGCGACCCGAGATTTTTAGTTTAGTCTCCAACTTCGCAAATTCCAAATTTCTGCGCGAGTAACACACGGTACTATTAACAATAACAACGGAACAACAATAGTAAAATTATTTTATCATGGTCGTACTCTGATAATGATAACACTCACAATACACAATGTCTTATATTTTGTTTATCAATATTGTTGTTTATCATCGACTACAACGCGTTAGATTTATGAAAACTGGCATTGACGAGGTAAACAAGTATGTTTGTTGTTTTGCCACAGACAAATGGAGGCCGTATCATATTCTTTATGCATCGAATTGCTCAATTTGTTGTAAGATTAAATTATAACAATTCATTGGATATATTCTTTGAATCTCTTATTAGTGTATTTGCCATATGGCAACATACACTATTGGCGTCGGTCGGATGGCGGGACCTAGGGGTCGGACCAAAATTTCTCGACGTTTCATAACCTCCTAAACACTTTGGCACCATTTTTAAAAATGTTTATATATATATGTATATATATATATATATATATATATATATTTATATATATATATATATATATAGGTATATATATATGTGTGCGGGCTATAACTTTCGAAGGACTTAATTAATTTTGACGAAATTTGGCACACATGTTGGAATCCATTATCGCACGAAGCCTATTTAAAATGGGCCCAATCGTATCACATTAAGGGTGAATTTTAGGGGTTAAAAAAAGTTTTTGGGCCCCAAAATACCGAAAAAAATCTCAGAATCGTTTCAAAATTGAAATTTAACCCTTTAATAGCAATTAAAAAGTGCCCCTAAAATTTTAATAAAATCGTCCCAACAGGACCGGACTTACAAATTTTTTGAAAACACTAATTTGCAGATAGTGACATTTATTTTATTGAAGGATGTATTTAATTCGGTGTAGACGTTAGATTGATAATAATATTACAATTAAGAAAAAAATGTTATTTTAAGGGGTGTATTAAGGGGTTAAATTTTTTATTATGCCCAAAAACAAACTTAATTTCACATAATAACAGTATAAAACCACACGGCCCTATACAAGCAAATACACTATATTGTCGGCAGGGTTTTGGCACTGCGACCCGGGTTTTTTTTGATTCGTTGTAATTATCGAGCGTCCGTAATATACGATCGATCAGTCTATCGTTGTAATTAATGTATTTGAAGGACAAAGACGAAATTGGTGTCCTGTAAACGTCAAAGTACTTTCAAGCGACCACAAGAGTGTAAAAAATCGAATTCAACTTTTCGACGGATTTAGACGTTTCATAGTTCCTATATAGGTAACGAAAAAACGCGTTAGTATTTTTCTGATTTACACATCGCTATGTTCAATGTATCACAATCATTTAATAGCATTTTACACCACAAGGGCAAATTTCAATCTTCTTTCTTTATACCCGATCGAAAGTGCGCTATTATTAAAACTTTTAATTATTATCATAAAAAATACAACACGTTCCAGCAGGCAGCTTCTTATGCGATCATGCTTAATTTTTGTTCCTTATTTCAGTTCTTTTTTGTGATATTCACAATGCATTGGATTTTTTCTGTCTTTTACTTAGCTAGTATAAAGAAAAAACTCTTTCTTCCCGCTGTTACTTTCTTTCGGTCCGCTGTTATAGATGGCATGCGAGTAATTTCATCGGAGTAGAAATGTTAGGCTTTCTGCCTTAAAATCGAAGCTGAAAGTGCGTAATTTCGACCGGGTCTAAAGAAAACCGGTTTCAGGGTGTTCCTCAAAATAATAGTAGTGTATTACTATAAGGATAGTTGCAGACGTCTGCATCCGCAACCGCGGACAGTCGTTAAAGCCAATTCAGACTAGCCGTTCTCGGTTACGATTCACCGGTCCGGTTCGGTTTTCGGTTAATCTAGGCTATCACACTATCCCGATTCGGTTCTACGATTATTCTCGGTGCGCATGCGCAATTTCGAAATATGATTTGACGTTTGATGTGTAGTTAAACGTCAACAAAAACAAGTGGAGTTGTGTTTACAATAGTGAAATGTGGAGAAATGAAATCCGTCGCCGAAAAATGTGTACGGCGGCAATTTTGTTGGACGAGGAAGAAGAAAATGAGAAGAAAAGATCAGTGTGGGTGAACAAGTCGGCGCCCGAAAAACAGCTGGCTAGTCACGTGACTCCAGCAAGCGTTCTCATTGGCTACGGTTGCGAACGGTCCGGTTGAAATTAGAGCTGAACCTAAACGCTCGAACCAAACCGCAATCAGGAACGACTACGCCATGATTGGTTGAGCTCCAAACCGGACCGGTGAATCATAACCGAGAACGGCTAGTCTGAATTGGCTTTTACAGAGCGTTTGCAGATGTGCTACAAATCATGACAAAATTATGGGAGGCAGGCCCGGCGCTTGACGCGTGCCCGAGTTTCTTGATTACTTGCACCCACATCTGGTGAATGAACGAAAGACCATGGTGTGTCGAATCGAACCTAAATCCGAGTCCTGCTTAACAGTTCCCCGACGTTCGCATTTGAAGGAAAATTGAAACGGAGTATTCAGATTTAGTAAACCGAGCGGTTTTATTTCGAATTTTCAATAGTCTTTTCCAAAATTTACCTTTACATGTTACAGTAAGGCGTACATTTATAATTAAAACGATGGCAGGGCTAATACACTGACAGACAATAGGCACTCGCAAATTATTATTTTGCAATTTTTACTTTTTCGATTTGAAAGTAATGAAATTAAAAACGCTAAAGGGTGTGATTGCTCCCTATCGTAATCCCCTCATATACGCCTGTGAATATAATTGATTCCACGTGTACGTTTTGGGAATGAGGGCAAACGGACATGTTGTGAGAATTGAGTAATTTAGTAGATGCATATTTATCCGGCTTTGCCCGGGAATGACGCCCCCTGTTACAATAGTATAATGAAATATTGCCTTAAACCACCGAACGGTGTAACGTAGTGATGAGAGCACTAGACTCGCATTCGGAAGGTACTGGGTTCGAATCCCGGCGGAGGCAGATATGACTAGGTCTTTTTCCTACTGATCCTCACCGAGAAACGGTAATTCCTGTATTGGCAATCTTGTTGAGGTTTTCTATAATTTCCCTCAATTAATTCCGGATAAATATCGAGACGGTTCCTTATTATATATGCCATGGCCGATTACCTGCCAAACTTCTGTGCTCACAAAGCTGTCACTATTCTAATTTCATATCATTCCTTAATTCACCCATTGCTATTAATTAATTT
Source organism: Venustoraphidia nigricollis (assembly GCA_034508555.1). Taxonomy (NCBI): domain Eukaryota; kingdom Metazoa; phylum Arthropoda; class Insecta; order Raphidioptera; family Raphidiidae; genus Venustoraphidia; species Venustoraphidia nigricollis. Next base: position 814,398 of record JAVRKA010000070.1, read on the forward strand.
AAAAAATGTAGAAAATAACGGGAAGTGTGGTAGATGGAAAATAGTAATGGTGAGAATGGCGTCTTTTATAACACATATCGGCAAATGGACATTAAACGCAATATTATTATTATTGTCTTAAACCTTCCCTCATATTTTATTTCGACAGTCGCGACAATCGCATCAAAATCGGTTGAATCATGTTCAGGAAACAGGCGTTGCCTACAATATTTGGCAAAAACGTAGCGAACAGAAAAGCAATGTATTATCGATGTTCGCTCGCGACTAACAGGCGGCACTATAATTCTCTCTATTATGAATACGACTAAGCAATGTAGGCAGTGTATGTATTCGTTTTTATATATTAGTAGGGGTATAGGATTATCCAAATAAACTAAAGCAATTTTAATAAAATTTCAGTGAAAATAGAAAATTGAAGTTGTTTTCTTGCTCAATAACTTTTGAATCATCTGTATTCAATTTGAGACATGAATTTATAGTTTTCAAGTTGTTGTTTTTTTAATATTTAACAATACACGATATTACGTAAAAATGAATAGGGTGTGACATTTTTTTATTTGCCTTGAAAAATAGTGTTTTTTACCATCGCAGTAAAATAATTTTAGTTTTAGATACCTACCTACTAATTATTGAGAGTAAATAATCATTAATACCTACAGTTTTATTCTAATTTAGGTGTGTCAATAGTATACCATACTAAAATTAATTTGTAATTTTATAAAGAAGTTTTAGTTATAAAAAATGTATTTATTTGCCAAATTCCTTATCTGTAACGGTATATTTCTGGCACTCTAACATGAAATTCTTCTGATGCTGCATGGTTAGCAAAACGGGCGTCCTTAAAAAAAAGATATAAATTGATGTTTTAAGGTTACTTTTTTAAATGTTCAATTACCAAAGATTCCATCCCGTCAAGAAATTCATGTTTGTTGGATAAGACAATTACAATCAATAAATCAGTGGTTTTTATCTAGTATATTTTATGTGAAAGTAATAACTATTGTACAATAATATAAATAACTGTACTAAGCGTTGTGCGGTGAGCGCAAAAAATATATCTCCGTCTCTGTTTTCAAAGTTATTTCCTGATTATTCCGACGATATAGGAACATGGAATATATCTTTCTGTGTCTACAGCCCTTATGACAGAAGCCAATCAGAACTAACGAACTTGTTCCCACAAAAAAAGACAAATACATATATGATTGCACACTAATGGTGCTTACGCGGTTTTCGTCCTATCCGCAGTACATTAATTTGTATGTATATACGGCTAACTTTCAAGGTTAAATTGAAAATCCAAATTTTACTTTTATTAGTTTTCAGGTTAAAAGTAAGGAACGCCACAGGTATACCCCATGCTTAAATAAGGTAAAGTACCCAGTACTTGAACAATTTTAAGAATGGTCCCAATACTTGAACAGTTTGGAAAAGCTTATATAATTAAAAAACTCCTGCCGTAAACATTAATATTTAACGTATATTAAGATAACTTGATGTCTTAGTTAATGATATAAGAAATACTTTTTTTATTTTAAAGTTAAATATTATAATTTATTTAATATCTAATGGTGTGATCATTCTAAGTGTCGATAAGTATTCATTTTTGAATGAAAATGATACTCAAAACCACAATAGAAAAATGGCGAAATAACCCAAAATATTTTAGTATTGAACAAAAAAACTTTACGTATCAATAATATAGATTATTTTGCAAATATTCTATTGTTTATAAGGTGTTTTAATTATTTTTTGTATTTAATTTAGCCGTCTAAGTATACCTTCCAATTTCAAATGTAAGACCCAAAAGTTGAACGAAATGGCGCCGTGTATCCAAGTGTTCCGTCTCTCATTTTTACGTAACCCGTAGTAAGTAGTAGAGCCAAGTCGGATAGGCTAATTCCAAATTATATTGTAACATTTGCATTGTATGTAATCAATATTTTGGTGGATTAAAATTATTATTATTACTAAATCATTCATTGTTTTCAAGTGTTTAACGTATTTGCATTCGCTTAACAATGCAGTTAAACTATCGAAGAATGATCTTGAAATTATGTATCAAACTTGTATAGGCCAAGCTCCGACTGTAAAAATGTTCTGGACAGCATTACTAAATTTTATTATTGAATTTATAACAGTATTTAACATGAAAAGCGTCAGATCGGTGACAGTGTTTTCAGCTTTTTTTTTTCATTTTGATGAAATTTACACAGATTATAGGGAAGTAACAGTTATTTACAACTATCATCGTATGCCTTGCCTTTTTTTTTTTGTATAACTGGCAAACGTGATTGACCCGATTCTTTCCACTTTCGCGGCGGAATGAGTTATCAGTTACTCTACGGTGCCATATCTCAACAGTTTAATAAATGGAAATTTTTCTAATATATAGCATTGTAACAATGGATGTGTCTTAACAATTATAGCAAACGGTTATACTGTTTATTGAATTATATATTTTTATCATATTTATATCTGTCAAATTCAGTAATAAAATTTGAGTAATGTTGTTCATTGGATTTTTATACGGCCAAAGCTTGGACTACTATTGTGATTGGAACAACAATAATACATATTGTCAATTGTTCATTTAAAATTCAGTTAACACCATACTCGATGTTAGTTCTGTATCGGTTCAATGTCACGATGAGCGGGCGTGCTTCGTTTAGCATAATTGAGTTCCCGACTTTGCATCGAACAGCTGTATTTGACTAATGTTAAAATTTGTACACAGAGCGATTCATAGTTCATACGTCAATATGTTAATAAGAATAAATAAAGAGTGTCATTGGTTTCTACAATCGCTTAAAGTATATTTACTATAATATTGTAACATATTATTTTTAAAGCCACCAATTGCGAGGACTTACAATTTTTAACCGAAAAAAAGAGATTATACAATTTGACGCGTTTTTTTTAATATATACTTCGCGATATCTCCGCCCGTTGTGAACCGATTTTAATAATTCTTTTTCTATTTAATAGAGCAGAGTGATCCTACATAAATATTACTTAAATCGATTCAGTAGTTTTTTCTTTAAATATAAGTCTAGTTTTACGTTTTTCAAATAAATATAAAAAAATCGGTTAATATTTAATGACGTGCAAACTACGTATCGCAAATCTACTCAAAAGTAAAAAATACAGAAAAACTTTTTAGAAATTTGAACTATGTAAACAAAAGCCCTACTGGCTTTTGTTTACATAGTTCAAATTTCTAAAAAGTTTTTCTGTATTTTTTACTTTTGAGTAGATTTGCGATACGTAGTTTGCACGTCATTAAATATTAACCGATTTTTTTATATTTATTAAAAATAATAACTTTGAGGTCGGCGCCAATTTAATAAAAACCCGGGTCGCAGTGCCAAAACCCTGCCGACAATATAGTGTATTTGCTTATACAGGCAGTGTGGCTTTATTATGCGAACTTTAGGAGGTTACTGGGCAAAATAAAAAATTAGGCTCCTTAATACACCCCTTAAATAACATTTTTTTTTCTTAATTGCTATATTATTATCAATCGAACCTCTATACCAAATTATATACACCTTTCAGTAAATAATTCACTATCTGCAAACTAATGTTTTCAAAAAATTTATAAATCCGGTTCTGTCGGGCCGATTTTATTAAAATTTTAGGGACACTTTTTAATTACCACCAGAGGGTTAAATTTCAATTTTGAAAGGATTTGGAGACTTTTTCCGTATTTTGGGGCCGAAAAACATTTTTCAACCCCTAAAAACTACCCTTAAAATGGCCCGATTACGCCCATTTTAAATAGGCTTCTTGCGGTGATGGATTTCAACACGTGGGCCAAATTTCGTTAAAATCAATTAACTCTTTCGAAAGTTATTGCCCGCACACATATATATATATATATATATATATATATATATATATATATACATATATATATAAACATTTTTAAAAATGGTGGCAAAGTGTTTAGGAGGTTATGAAACGTCGAGAAATTTTGGTCCGACCCCTAGGTCCCGCCATCCGACCGACGCCAATAGTGTATGTTGCCATATGGCAAATACACTAAAAATAGATACCTACATAAAAAGTTTTATTAATAAAATTGGAACCAACTTCAAAATTTTGTTATTTTTCTCCTATGACTAGGTTTTTTAAAAGAGGATTTAATGTTTTTAAAAGTTTTTTAGTACTTAAATCAGTTCAGTTTTAGTTCAATAATATCAAGAAAGAAGTCGGTTAAATTATATTCAAACCTACTAAAAAGTAAAAAAATAAAACATTTTATAAAAAAAATTGAACCTCGTTCAAAAAATGTCTCTAAAAAGAGAAAAAAAACTCGGGTCGCAGTGCCCAAACCCTGCCGACAATATAGTGTATTTGCTAATACAGGCAGTCTGGTTTTATTACATGAACTTATTAAGTTTGTTTTTGGTTACAATCAAAAATTTAACCCCTTAATACACCCTTTAAATTAACAGTTTATTTCTTAATTTGAACATTACTCATCGAACATCTACACCAAATTAAATACACCTTTCAGTAAATAACTCACTATCTGCAAACTAGTATTTTCATAAAATTCTGTTGGGCCGATTTTATTGAAATTTTAGGGCCACTTTTTAATTGCTACTGAAGGGTTAAATTTCAATTTTGAAACGATTCGGAGAATTTTTTCGGTATTTTGGGCCCCAAAAACTTTTTTCAACCCCTAAAAACTACCCTTAAAATGGCCCGATTGGGCCCATTTTAAATAGGCTTCGTGCGGTGATGGATTCCAACATGTGTGCCAAATTTCGTTAAAATAAATTAACTTCTTCGAAAGTTATAGCCCGCACACATATATACCTATATATATATATATATAATATATAAATATATATATATATATATATATATACATATATATATAAACATTTTTAAAAATGGTGGCAAAGTGTTTAGGAGGTTATGAAACGTCGAGAAATTTTGGTCCGACCCCTAGGTCCCGCCATCCGACCGACGCCAATAGTGTATGTTGCCATATGGCAAATACACTAATAAAACATTTTATAAAAAAAATTGAACCTCGTTCAAAAAATGTCTCTAAAAAGAGAAAAATAATAAATTTTAAGTTCGGCGCCAATTTAATAAAAGTATTTAAAATAAAATTCTAAATGAATTGGCGTCAACCTATACTTTTTTCTTTTTGCAAATGATAAAAACTTAGTAACTGCAAACGATTGGAGATAGAAACGCGTCTAAATTCTTTTTTAAAATGAAATAAATCTTATTTTTCCTGTTAAATGAATTCTCGTCATAAAAATCAAGTGTTTTTAAGATTTTCTTTTTTTATTACCGCAGTTTCACGGGGATACCTATACAGGTAATAAACAGCGGGCAGTTATTAAAATGATTTATTAGAAATTTTTATCGCTTTAGTTTATGGCTGCTACATATTAACCGATTAACGAAATCTACCTTTTTCTGTCAGTTGCACGTTTTTGTCTACAAGTTAATTGTCTCAGTTTTTTGTTATATATCCGTTATGGTTTATATTTTGTTTTTGTGTTCCTATTATACATTTTTTTATTAATGAATCGAAAAAACTAAAAAAAAATTATTTTCTTCGCATTTCTTCGCAGTATCGTCTTCCGGTTTTGCCGCATTTACGGTGATTGATCCCCCAGGTCGTCAAATATGCTCTCGGAAAAAGTTTCGAACTGTGGTCGCAATATTCATTTTATTTCTTTTTTTTATTGACTGTGATGAAGCATTAAGCTTCACAAAATTTGCTTTGCTGTTTAAAAATTTCAAAAAACATATATTTTTATCCTAAAAATGAAATCAAAAAACGAGATATTCGTCAATATTTCTTTACAGCACGTCTCGATATTTTTGAATTACGGCAAGGTAAATTAAGTTGGTTGACAGTCATGTGGAAAGACTGGTACATATTTCTAGTTTATTTTGAACCGTTAGCGTCAAAGATCAAATGAGATTATTCGTAAAAATTAGATTCCAAAACGTGAGTAAGTGCATTTTTTATGCACACTGCACACATCCAACTGATTGTAAGATACAGCTATGCAGGTGCAATTGGGGGCATATTGAACAGCTGGTAATCAGCTACCTTAACTAAACTTATAAACATTTTGGACTGTCTTAGAAGTAAGCTCTTTCAACAAGTAAAAGAAAGAAGTAACGATTGATTTGTTGTTAAAATGAATGACATTTCTGATTAATATAATCATGTATAGGCATTATGTATTGAGCAGTCAATTAAAAGAACTCCATAATTGTATAATCAGTTGACTCAATGAACTACTATTTTACTCATTATGATTTTTTAACATAGAGAAAGTTATTGAATAAGGCTGTCGCCTTTCTGGATAAAGGTTCAAGTACTGTGCTTGAGCCCACGTGGTATTTTTGTTACGCTGAATGTATGCGCAAAAATAGCCTGTTTCTCCAAATTTGAGAATGCTTGAGCCATCTTAGAGAGTAAATCAAACAAAATAAATTAGCAAAACTGTAGCGATCGTTCGACAGATTGTTAACCTGTCAATATGTATTTGTTTCAACAAATTTCGTTTTACACGGCACACTTCGCCGAAAAGCTATTTTTGTCAGTTTTGTAGCTTCTGATTGGTTTAGATATAGGATATGCTTATGTCAAATTATTCAGAAAAATAAGTAGAATTCAAATATCTGAAAATCAAAAATGCCGTCCATAAGAAAAACTAAAGTTCATGTTAATATCTCATTATGTAGTGGAAATAAAAAAATTAAACCTACGCCACTGAAAAGACCTTAAAAAGTTATCAAAAAATGGTTAATGAAATTTTCAAATATCTTCATAAATAAAAAAGTTATGGCCAGTTTTCATAAATGGCAATTTTCACTATTTTCTGAATAAGTTCATAGAGTGTCAAAATTCAATTGTTTTTTCGACGGGATGTTAATGAACCCAATTTTCTGCACTACTTTGCCCATTTAACCGACTTTCTATCTCCACTAATAACAAAGTTGCCCATGTTAGCCAACGTTCGGTGAGACACCCTGTATACAATCACCGCGCACCTAGCTTACCTTCGATCGTATTTTGCAAGATTGTGTTACTGTTATGCTTACTGAATATGGACAACAATGAAACTACCTAAGTAGTCTCATAATATGAATTCATAACTAGATTTTAAGGTAACTGTTCAGCTGTTCAGTATGACCCCTTTTTCACCCCGTATATCTCTATAACGAACATTTGAATGTGCGTGTGTGCATTCAAAATACAGTTTCGAAAATCTTCAATTTCTATAAAAAGTCTTATTCAATCGCAAATGATATACCTTTCAAAATAAACTAGAAGCATATCTAGAGCATAGTGAAGTGTATTATTGATGTTTAGTGATATGGTGTTTAGGCGAGATCAGCTCAATCGACTTACGCGATTTTTCTTTTTGGTTGCAGATATAAATCAAAACATGCAGCTTGGCTTGTTTATATTATTATTGGCCAAGTCTTCACACGCGAGAATATTAATTTATGTGCTCTTTTTGGATACTTTTAATAGTCATAAAATTTCACGTTAATTACCACTTTGAAAATGAGCACACTTAGATGTGAGCGGATCTGAAATTTTTTTCTTAACGTTATTTATTAGCAGTTTGTAAAATATTCAAAAGAAAACAATATGAAATCAAAACGTGTTGCATTGATATAATTTTATATATGGAATCTAATAAAATGAATATTAATTAGCTATCGGTGTTCTTTTTAGTGTTCCGTACTAAACGGAACACTCGTGGAAGCATTTCTGTCAGAGACGGTTTTCTCTGAAACCACTGACGTAAAATTTAGAAATTTGGCACAGAGATTGTATGGTGGTTCAAATTCAGACGTGAAGTATAAAAGTTGAATTTTGATTCTGAGGGGTAATATGTACCTATCTAAGATAGGGAAGCTCCAAAACCGTAATGTATCAGACTCCAAATTCCTTTCTTCAGGTATTTTTATTCAGGAAATGACATCTTGTCTATTTCGTAACTTATAAATTGAAACGGGAAACATATACAAAATCGATTTTCAATGCAATACAGCTATACAAATAGTAAAACCAAGCAGGCGGAATAAAGGAGCATATTATGCTTTATCAAGGCCACGTTCCAATAATCACAAATAATTTATAATAATAGTTCTTCCAAATCCACTTTATCATCATTGAACCGCAGAGCGAAGTGGATTAATGTCGATTTTTTTATTTTTGCATCTCCTTTCTCTAGGATAAATGTTTGCGAACATTTCTCAAACTCAAATCTGGTGTTTAAAAATTATTCAGATTTCACTGATTAACACAATGCTTTAAAATTACTTTATCTATTTTATGCTTTAAAAAAAATTGTATTTGATTAAATTTTTGTCTTATGATGTTTTATTTGTGCTGCAAACGTGAACATTTTTTTTGTTCATCTGAGAGTTTTCGAAGAAGCGGTAATATAAAAACTAACTCTGGAAGGGTAGGGACTTTCCTCAAAATTATAGTACCGCTTTCCCCAAAAATTTTGACAAAAAACTGTTTCTTTTTATTAACTTTGCAAAGTTTGTCCAAAATGTAGACCATTACAAACACAATTCACAATGTATGGACACCTTTGTACAGATGTCAGATTATAACTGACAATTGATAACCAACTTCTGGAACTGAACAGCGATTTTTTGTGGGAAAGCGACTTTTATTTCAGTCTGTATAGTTCATGCACCCACCTCATTAATCTGAAATCTGACATACGCCACTTTTCCCTGTTACCATAGATGTACTTTAGTCATTACGAGGATGCTCGACCCCACGTGGCATTTATTTAAGTCACTGCTTTAGTCGCGGCTGTTTTGTTTTTCTTGTTTCTTACTCGACGTCTTACGGGCGAACCAGACGTTCTCTTTTCCAGAGTTTGTCCACACTAGAGATGGGAAAAACGGGTCTTTTTAGTGATCTGCATCCCATATGTGAGCCGGCTCACTGAACCGGTTCAAAAAGAGCTGAGTTCTGAATATGTTACTGCAGTCTGCCACTGAGTTACCTAGTTCAGTCAATCATATCACGACCTGTACAGAATCAAGAATGCATAGCCAAACATGTGATGCATGAGTCATTTGAGCTGACAGATGCATCAAAGCAAGAACTGATACGTAAGTGTAAAATGTGCTTGTGTGTGTTTAATGTTTCACTGAGTTATGCGGATCCGTTGATCCGTCGGCTCAAAAAAAAGTGAGTCGGCTCTCACGGATCTTCTGTCGGAGTCGGCTCTTTGAACAGATTCAGATCTGAGTTACCCAACTCTAGTCCACACGCAGATATTTTTAGAAATGCCACTGTATAAACGGTTGTGGACACTTAACTAGAGTAGGGGGTAACCCTTATTCAACCCAAATTTTAGTTCGTGATACCCTGTCATTTGATACGCCACATGCTGCACCTGATTTTTTTTTAATTTTCTAATTTGTCGTCCAAAATTAGTCCCCAAAATTTAGAATTCTTTTATTTACGCTATACGTCCGGTATTAGATCATCTAACCATATATATGTACCAAATTGCAACCTTGTTGGTGGATTTGCCATATGGCAATATACACTATTGGCGTCGGTCGGATGGCGGGACCTAGGGGTCGGACCAAAATTTCTCGACGTTTCATAACCTCCTAAACACTTTGGCACCATTTTTAAAAATGTTTATATATATATATATATGTATATATATATATATATTTATATATTTATATACGTATATATATATATATATATATATATTTATATGTGCGGGCAATAACTTTCGAAGGAGTTAATTCATTTTAACGAAATTTGGGATACATGTTGGAATCCATCACCGCACGAAGCCTATTTAAAATGGGCCCAATCGGGTCATTTTAAGGGTGGTTTTTAGGGGTTGAAAAAAGCAATTTAAAAGTGCTCCTAAAATTATAAGCAAATCGGCCCGACAGGACCGGACTTACAAATTTTATGAAAACACTAGTTTGCGTATACGAATTTACTTACTGAAGGTCGTATTTAATTTGGTGCAGATGTTGGATTGATAACAATATTTCAACTAATAAAATTATTATTGTAAGGGGTGTATTAAGGGGTTCAATTTTTTTTTTATTTTGTCCAAAAACAAACTTAATTTCATTTAATAAAGCCACAATACCTGTATTAGCAAATACGCTATATTGTCGGCAGAGTTTTGGCACTGCGACGGGTTTTTTTATACAGTAGATTCGGAGAAAATAAACTGTAACAGACGGACAGACAACCACGAGACTGATCCTATAAGGGTTCGTTATTTGTACGGAACCCTAAAAAATATGTTTGGCAGCCCTAGACAAATTATGCATCTCTTAAGCTCTTAAAATACAGTCATAAAACTGATAGTTGTACTGACTATTATTAATGGACACTTTAAATAACTATTAATATACAAATTTTATTTTATAATGTACCCATGTATTAATTAAATTATATAATGTTAATTTTTTTTAATACTGATTCAAGTATTCAATTAAATTAGACTGATCACATCTAAATTTCGGGGAAATGAACGCTCCTTATTAACATGCCTGCTTTTGGCTGCAAGTGAAACTCGAAGTAGCGTTAAAAAATGTTTCTTTATAATAATAAAAATATTGATGATACATCTGTGGACAAAAAGCTTCGAATAAAAAGAGCAAAAAATATAAATCGGTCGCATGCGTAATCTTAGAAGAAAACGACATGTGTTTTAAGAATATTGGTTTTGCTTGCAAATTCGTTCATAATCAAGACCGCGCACATCTATCAAGCGCGACCAGCACGGAGCACAAAAGCGCACATTAGACCAGCAGGTAGCAACGACCGTCAGTCGGTCGTCTGCAATTTTCGTCTAGCCGTGCTGGACCGATCTAGTATGTCGTTCAGGTTCCAGGTTTGTGCTGTGCTCAAGTTTATGCTTGACAAGTGTGCGCGATCTTTTAATGTCTCTCGCATACAATTATTCAATCCCGACTTAATTATGGTATCATATTTTGGGGAAGTTCGACGTTGGCAATACGAGTTTTTAGGTTGCAAAAAAGGGTGGTAAGGATTCTGAGTGGGCTGGATGATTGGAGCATTGTAGAGGGCTTTTTAAGTTGTTTAGAATTTTAACTCTGCCATCGCTTTTCATTTTACAGTGCGCATTATTTGTCAAAAAGAATAGTTCTTTATTTACTTTGACCTCTGCTGTACATTCTTATAATACTAGGCAAATTGATAACATCTACATTTAATCACTCAGTACTACATTGGGCAGTAAAGGACCTAGACACATGTGTCAAAAAATATATAATAGCTTACCTCCTGTTATACGACAGATTGATAATTGCAATAAATTTAAAAGTTCTCTGAAACTCTATTTAATTGAAGAAGCGTATTATTGTCTGGGTGAGTTCTTTGAGAATCTCTCTTAATTATGACCTTTGACACTATTTGTTATTATACATATATAACAAATAAAGAGATTTATTATTATTATTATTCTTAGAGGGAATTCACTATTCCTTCGAAGTGTAGTTTATTGCGGGAATTGGACTGAAACAATTTGAGAACCACTGTTTTAAATTATACATTGTATAGACCTGACGTTCAGTTTAATAAATTAATAAATAGTGGGGGTGATTGAATCGTACATACAAATATGATCTAATCTAAAACGTTGTTTACAAATACAAATCAATAAACAGTTGAACATAATGCATTACAGGAAACAATAAATTATCGCGTTATCTAATCCGCGGCGCAATGCGCATTTCACGGTGTGTTCGACTATACGCCCAACGTTACAAGGCTGGGAAGACTTAACTCTAAAATTGTATAAATCGCCGGAGGTATGTGGTCTAATATCGTTTTGCACGCCAAAGCTGAATTTCGCTCAAACAAATAGTTACACCTAGGTTAATTTCACAAGAAATTTATTCAATCTATAGTTTTTCGAAAAGGGTAGATTCTGTTCTACAGAATGACACCATTTTTAAATTGATTCGCGTTTAATCACGAATAGCAGCTCTCGTTAATATCTGTACAGTCTACGTACGTACGTATCGCAATTCTTACACTATTCGTGTAGAATCTGTATACTAGATGGTGTCATATAATAGGAAATGAAGATTTGGTTGAGGATCAATAAATAAATAAGCTTTACCAAAGTTTCGCTATGGCCATTAGTGAAACTTTGGTAAAGCTTATTTATTTATTGATCCTCAACCAAATCTTCATTTCCTGTGACATTCTATTGGATCAACACCACCATATACGAAGTACATATAATATAATATTTAATTCAATAATAAATTACAATTTTTCCCATAATATTGTAATACTCTGGGACTGGCCTGTACATCAAGCGGCTTTAATAATTAATAATTTAATTAAAATGTTGGCAATTTTTCTTTGAGTTAAAGTGTTCAGTCCTGCTACCAGGGCATTGTTTCTACAATGCGAACAGAAAGGGATATGTCAGTCGAGTTTTCTGTTCAACAGACTACCCGTCAGTCAATCCCGATAGGTTTCCCGCTAGCAGCTCGTTTTCTCCACTTGTTTTCCTTACGCTGTTGAATAAAATTACTCTCTTCTCACTTCAATTTAAGAATGAATTAAACAAAAGTCCTGATGTTTGAATATTTTATCACATTGTGTTTTGACTGCTGCAGCCTGCAATGACGCAATGTATGTCATCATTTCCTGATTGCTGCCACATAAGAAACTATTGTTAAATTCGTTACCGTTACCGATTAGTGAAGCAACAACCGATTAACGATTTTAGTATTATTTTAAAGCTCTCAATATTCGTGTACATAAAATATCGGAATCTAAAGATCTTGACAAAACTTTCATTTACGTAATGAATATAATAATTTAAGATATTTTATTGAAAATAAACGCATGACAATAAAAACCTAGAAAGCTTGTTTTTAAAAGTCTTCCTAGATAATTAATTTCTCAAAAAATATTTAGTTACACTAGCAAAATTACTAATAAGTTAAACTACCGCAACAGTATCATTTGAAATTTCATAGTGCATGTAATAATTCTTAAACTTAAATAAACCATTTTAATGGTAATATAACAATTTTAAAGAGATTAATTGAGTTGTAGCCCAAAAAAAGATGGCTATGTATTTAAGATTAGTATAATTTACCGCCTCTCAACTGACCTGCAACCTTGAAGATAAAAATACATTTTTCGAAACGTCCGCCACAAACGAAACATCGGTAAAGCTTCTTTTCAAATTGTTCCTCTACCATACTTTTCCCCAACGTAAATATGTTATTGGAACAAATCTAATTACGGACAGTTTTCCACTACTGTATATATCCCTGTAGACTAAACAATGATAATTTAATAGTCATTAATCAATCACATATTTCACACATTTTGACCTAATTCTGAAGTATTAAACGCATCCAACAGGGAATGGCTCTCTAATCCCCGCTTTATCTGTGCATATTTTATGCATTTCAGCAATCGTCCATCTCCCGTACTGGGTGTTCAAAGAAATACCGAAATTTTTCCGAACATATATTAAGTATGCCTTTTGAAATTTCGAATCGAAAAGTCCTTAAATGAAGAAGATTCCACACCTTCATAATGCAATATTTTCTTAAGTCGCAGTAAAATACAAGTAAATATCTAAATGTACAAGAAAAAAAAATCTGTATATATTTTTTAATCGGTTGGAAATAAATAACGAAACAATAGGCTTTTGAACTTTAGATATTTTAATCGGGAATGTTTACGGACGTTACGTCATCTCTCCACACATTCAAGTACACGACAGCTTCTCCAAAGGTCTCACGTATTTTAGTTCCATTCACATTAGTCCGATACTATGAACGAAACATTCTCCATTCTTAAAATGAAATTCTTTTTCTGAATTCATCGAAAACAGAAACATTGGGTGCTAATCAAAATAACAGAGTCGCTGTTAAGGCCGGCGCAACGTGTTAGCAATAAATAAACAAGAATTCAGTTATTAAATAAAATATATTTCAGTTTAGCTATACAATCGATGTGAACTTTATCCTGCCTCAACATAGAATGCCCCTACATCTCCACAATATATAAGCAGTTTACATAACATGAAGCATTACACAATTCATAGAACAATATAACACACTGAATAAGATTCGTTTAAATACTGTAGGTTAGTGTAGCTTACAAACAATTTGATAGCTACGTCAGGTAGTGGCAAAAGCCTAAACAACGAAATGTTTGGAAAGTTTTCCCGTGGACATCTGGTGTAATAGTAATTCACTATCCGCAAACAAGTAGTGAATTTGATTTTTTGGGTTTTTTATGTATTTTTCCTATTTGGACAATAGTGTCTTTATATTTAGTCTTTTTTTCCTCTCTTTTTTATTTTAGATAGCAGGTTAAACGGAACGCGTTTTTTAATGTTTATATGTTGTTTTATTATTATTAATAAATATTTTATCTTATCTATATTTCTGATTCACTGCGTAATCAAACACCCTGTATATATGAACAAAGATGACTGTACATAACATCCAAAGATGTTGATCGAGATGCGAAATTTAAAACCACATCTGGGACGGGAGATTTCAAAATCTATAATCTTGATTGAAGTTCAGGAGAAATAGAGGTGTTGTCTTATAGAATCTAACTTTTATTACAAAATACATTATTTTTTAGAAGACTATGAATATATCATCATCATCATCATCATTTTATTTATCCTAAATAATTCATACATGGTATGGAGGGCATGTCGAGATATATATAAAAAATAACAATAAAAATAGAACAGTAAAAGACAGGTAAAATATTAAAACTAAAAGATATAACAATTTAACATTTAAAATATAGTTTACAATTTAGTAAATTCCTAATGCTGGGTTCTAATAGAACCTTCAGTTTTAAATCTAGATTTAATAATGTCATTTGTTTTTAATTAGAGATCTCCATCCTTAAATCTAGAGTTCAAGAATCGTTTCAGAAATCCACCACAAATCTAAAAATCCGGGTCGCAGTGCCAAAACCCTGCCGACAATATAGTGTATTTGCTTGTATAGGGCCGTGTGGTTTTATACTTTTATTATGTGAAATTAAGTTTGTTTTTGGGCAAAATAAAAAATTTAACCCCTTAATACACCCCTTAAAATAACATTTTTTTTCTTAATTGTAATATTATTATCAATCTAACGTCTACATTGAATTAAATACACCCTTCAATAAATAAGTCACTATCTGCAAACTGGTGTTTTCATAAAATTTGTAAATCCGGTCGGGCCGATTTTATTAAAATTTTGGGGACACTTTTTAATTACTACCAAAGGGTTAAATTTCAATTTTGAAACGATTCGGAGAATTTTCTCGGTATTTTGGGGCCCAAAAACATTTTTCAACCCCTAAAAACTACCCTTAAAATAGTCCGATTAGGCCCATTTTAAATAGGCTTCTTGCGGTGATGGATTTCAACACGTGGTCCAAATTTCGTTGAAATCAATTAACTCTTTCGAAAGTTATTGCGCGTACACCACATATATATATTGTGACATTATGCCCATATGTCACAAGAATATATAGTATAACCTTAATTGTTAATTAAATAAATAGTTAATAATTTAATTATATCTGAACAGTTATAGGCAGCTGTGATTCGGTATTGCATTTTCTGATATCCGTGGCTACTACGATAAAATGCCTCACTTAGCAACGAACAATAAAGCCTGACATTGTTGTGTAATGAATGTGTTTGCTAGGTGACGGTTTCGTGAAAATAATAAACAATAATAAAATAACAACTCTCTCTGTTCCGGTACCTGGTGAAGTATAGACGTATCCGTTTCTGTTCCGTAGTTTTAAGTCGGTATTTTGCGAAATGTGGTCCGTTCTGTCCGTAGTATTTAAGTATCGTCTCCGTTAGTTATTATTAAGGTAGAATTATATTAGTTAAGTAAGCTCTCTGTTCCGGTATTTGAAGGATATAGACGTATCTGTTTTTGTTCCGTAGTTTATGTCGGTATCTTGTGAATTTTGTTTGATTGTCCGCTCTGTCCGTTTATAGTAATTAAGTATCTGCTCCGTTAGTTATTATTAAAATAGAACTATATTAGTAAATAAGTCATTTGTGATTTTCTGCGTACCTGATATTATTGAAATTGTGAATTATTGTCCGATTATCCGTTCTGCCTGTTTATAGCATCTAAGTTTGCTCCGTTAGTAATTAACACGTTTAAATATAACTAAGTATTAACACGATTGTTTCCTTTTTTGTCTTAAGGGTCTGTGTTGATCGGACGCCCATAGGCGGATATCAAATTATCTGTCAAATAAACTAAACGGGCCCAGCAACTTAAGATCAGATATCCTCCTGCGACGCCGACAACACAGATTCGACTGTTGTCTCTTTCTTTTCTTTTCTTTTCAAGACAGTGTTGTAACAAGTGGGAGTCCGTCTACGCAAGAGAACATCAAAATATATATATATATATATATATATATATATATAAACATTTTTAAAAATGGTGCCAAAGTGTTTAGAAGGTTATGAAACGTCGAGAAATTTTGGTCCGACCCCTAGGTCCCGCCATCCGACCGACGCCAATAGTGTATGTTGCCATATGGCAAATACACTAATAACGCAAAACAAAAACAACGTGCCTAAAAAATCACACAAATGACTTGTGTGGTCACACAGAGCGTGCTCGATTTTTCGATTGACAAAATTTACGTCACAGGAGCGCGTAAACGTCATTCACACTCAGCAGTCATTACGAGCCCAGAGGAACTAAACAATAAACATGAAACGGTCTCACAGACCACACCACATTAATTTAATGTTAATTTCTTAAACAATCCTTCATTTTAACAGTGCGTTCAGCTGCCATAAAATGGTCATTTGCCAATAATGAGACATTTTTGTGAAACAGTGATTAAGCGATCTTATTATTATTATTGTGAAGATTAAGCATTGTGCTTCAATGCAGACATCTGGCGAGAGAGAGAGATAGCGCGGACCGATTTTATTGAACTGACGAAAGTGAGCGAAACACAATAGTCGATGATGGCGGGGAGCGAGGTGGTGACGGCGGGCAACGCTGTCGACCGGCCGAGGTTCCCGACCCAGTGAATGAATTGCACAAGTTCACTTCAGTTTCAAGTTCAAGGTTTTGTCGTTGTCCGCCCGCGTCATTCGTGTTTCTTAAAAAATCACTTTCGTATACGCCATTAGAATTATAGAACAATTGCTTTGATTTTATTGACGTTTACTATAGGTACATGTTTTTGGGATTGAGATAATTTCTCAGTTTATTAACGTTCTGAGATGTTTTGAAATTCTTATATTAGAGTCGAAAAAATTGGATTTAAAATTGCTATATTTAAAGTTCAACAGCGTACCGAAGGCGAAAAACCATTGTCATTGGGAATATACTTACATACGCGTATACAAAATTTCAAATTGATCGTATATGTGGTATGTTTACAATGACGTCACATACCTTATCGTATTTCACTGATAAAACTCATGTTAAGAGGATTGTGAAGAAAAAAGTAGTCCGCCATCTCGGGGCGCCTGCGCCATATTTGATTTACAATAATATCACATAGTTTATCGTATTTCACTCGTCAAACTCTTCAATTTGTTACTCATGTCAAGAGATGTATAAATAAAAATGTAATCCGCCATCTTGGGGCATTCGCCATATTGGATTTATGCATTGTCACCGGACTTGTACACGTGTGCAGAATTTCAAAGCTATAGCTTAATTAGATCTGTATATATATTATGAGCACTGTGGTTGAAACAATAACAATCAAAGAAAGCATAGTTACTTCTTACCACAACAGATTTATTCATTGAATGTACATTTCGAGAGCAAAGCTCCCATCTTCAGCAAACAATACACTGGTGTAGTGGTGTAGTGTTTGCTGAAGATGGGAGCTTTGCTCTCGAAATGTACATTCAATGAGTAAATCTGTTGTGGTAAGAAGAAACTATGCTTTTTTTGATTGTTAATTAGATCTAGTTGAAATGTTGATTGCAACATTTGACCCAACAGGCACACTGACAGACTGGCTGACAAACATAGCAAGCTTGTAAAAAAGTGGAAGTACGCGCTATAGGCGGAATTTTGGTAAAGGAATGCCAAACAACATTGCAACAACTTGCAAATGGTAGAAACAGGGTCAACCATATCTGTGTACCTGGACACAGCAATATTCCGGGAAATGAATCAGCTGATTCATTAGCTAAGGAAGGATCTAATAATGAGTCTATAGCACCCGAACCTGTGTTTGGAATAGCTAAGGCAACAGCCAAGCTAGCGGTAGCTAACTGGCTCTTAGAACAATACAAACAATACTGGAAAAAAATTCCAGCACAGACACACTCCAAGACATTCATCGAAGAACCTTTGAGGAAAAGAACTACAGAAGCACTCAAACTCAGTAGGCACAATTTAAGAACGGTGACCGGTTTATTAACAGGACATTGTTTTCTTAATAAACACCTAAATAAGTTAGGTATCTCCAACGATGTACTCTGCCGCAAGTGTAATGAAGCAGAGGAAACCGCTGTCCACATACTTTGTAAGTGTGAAGCTGTAACGCAAACAAGGTACCAGCACTTTGGAGCAACATCTATGCAACCAAAGGATTACAAAGACATCAGTTTAGGCAGGATACTAGAATATATCAATAAACTGGGAATCCTAAAAAGCTGATGGAGCATTAGGGGAGCACAATAGACCTTAGAGGTCGCACTGCCTACCGATTTGGCCCCTATTACTAATTCTAATTCTATTGGCGGAATTTATCGATGACATCGATTCGTTATAATTATTTTGAATACGGATACGAAATCGGATGTGAAAAAATATCGGATTATTCATGTTTCTATTTACCTGTGATCCCTGGCTGTCAATGACGTATAACAAGTAACAACTTAGTCAATACTCGATAGTCCGTAATATATTCGAAACAGAAGAGATACATTTGTTTATTCAGCGTTTCCGTAACTCGTCATTACAAACTAATTGGTCTAGAATCTAGATAAACTTGATAGTTAGTGACCGTTAATAAAGGATCAAATTTGACCCGCGGTTGACTATTTCAATTCAGAGCGCCAAATATCCTGGGGTTTTACAAGTCATAAAAATATTTAAATGTGTACATAGCCATGTGTAGTCAAAAAAATCTGGTTTTTCCAAAGGTAAAATGACGATGGTAAAAAAAGTAACACCTGTTAGATACGGAGTAGTAATCTGTGATTGGTCCTCCCTGCATTAAAGAATAAAATAGATTAAAAATATTTTTGTCTCTCTTCTGGCACTTACAATTTGCGACTATAGGTCGCGTCACTGAGATTGGCAATAGGCCAAAAGTTCCACATATCAACAGAAGAAGATAGGCAGAGGTGACTGCCACTTCGCATTCTTTTCTAATCAAACTCAGAGATTAATTGCCACTTTATTTCATCTCATTCACATATTAATGGATAGTTTCAATGAATTGTTAAATATCGTGAAGTCGATTTTCTGTAACAATAAATTTATGAATCTTGATTCGTGCCCAGTCTCGTTCCTAAATACCTGTTACGGAAACTAACACGTATAAAGACTTAACGCACTTGTAACGTGTAAGAAGAAGCCCAATGTGGCGAAATTAAAGCAAGTGTCATCAGTGTAAAATCATATCCTCATACCAAAAACAATTTGCACCATGTAGATATGATTTGTGATTGGGAGTTTTTACTTCCTAAATTCATTTTCTTGAAATGTTGCCAAACATTTCTCTCGCTGTTCGTTGAAATGAAGAAATTCAACGAGTGAAACGTTTTTCTTATGTTTTTTAAGTGTAATATTCATGTTCATAAAAAAGAAATATTGAATTAGTAAACGTTCTTTTTAAAATTGCGTTGTCATGATTTCTTGAAATTATGAGAATGCATTCTTCCAAACTGTTTAATGCAGTTAATAATGTAAATTTAATTTCGCATTTACAAATAGTTCAATTTTATTTGAATTCTAGCATCCTCTCCAAAAAAGGTATACTTTCAATACAAAAATCTTTACCTACAATTAAATTACACTTACTATCTCTATCTCTAATTCCTTGTCTCTAAATAGTGCACAATGGTTTTTAATGCGGTTTTCATCATCATTTATATAATTTCTTCCAGAAGATTTATCAATTGTACATATAAATAAAATTAAAGTCTCTATTTGTGATTTCGAAATAAATCATTTTCCTAAGTTCATATCGCTTATATATTGTCTACAAAAACCTAAATTCGCAATTTATTTTTTTTGTCTGTCGGTTTGTACTGACTAATCTCCGAAACGGCTGAACCAATTTTGACAAGACTCATCTACAGGTAGAGGACTTTTCAAAGATTAATTTAGACTACTTTTTATCCCGAAATATTTAAAGTTACTGTGTAAAAATTGAAAAAATGTAAAAATTATGGCCTACTATATAGGGTTGCCATCCGTCCGGGTTTCCCCGGATTTGATCCTGCTGAATTTATGTTATATCAAAGCAAATCCAGCGCGTTTCCAGCATTAATCAATTTGTCAAAATAAATGGAACAGTCTTTTTATTCATTTATTAAAATCAAATAAACTGTAAAAAGTTATATCGGAAAAATGGTACATATTTCTAATTTATTTTGAAGTAAAGATTGAATAAGGTTTTTCATAAAACTTAGAGATTTCCGAAACGTGAGTAAGTGCATTTTACATGCACACACACAATCAACTACTCAGAAGATAGGGCTATGGGAGTGAAATAGGGGGCATATTGAACAACTGATAAACAGTCATCTTACTATAGATAATTACTAATAGTAGCAATCTGCACTTTAATTTATCTTTGGTTTCGCAAGTAAAACTATGTTGTCAAAACTTTTTCGACAAAACTGAAAACGTTGACCACTTCTTTTGTACTATGTATGAGACGGTCACACAGTGCCATGCATATTTGAATAAAGCATACTTACTTCATTTCTTCCGTATATTTTCGCAGTGAGAAATGTAGGTCTTATATAGGCTTTACTCAGACACCTTATTACACTCCTAGGACATGCATATAAGTCTGCATGTCAGATGAAAGGATATATCACGTCACGTTACAAAATGGAAAATGTACGAATATTCATATCTAAACTATCTACTTCACACACATTCAATCCTCATAAATTAAAATTATGAAAAAAACTATAATGGCCCGTCTTTGCTTGGGAGCAATTTTGTGTCTTGATAAGGATCCGTGTAAAAAAAGTCTTTTCTTTATTCACGGTCGAAAGTACGTAGTTTCGGCTTCGATTTTAAGGCAGAAAGCCTAACATTTATGTTCTGCTGAAATTACTCGCACGCCGTCTATAACAGCGGACCGAAAAAAGATAACAGTGGGACGAAAGAGCTTTTGCTTTATACCCGGTAGACACAAAAAAATCCTATGCATTGTGAATATCCGAAAAAAGAGCCGAAATAAGGAACAAAAATTAAACATGACCGCATATGCATTTTTTATGATCATAATTAAACATTTTGATAATAAGCGCACTTTTGACCGGGTATAAAGAAAAATAGTATACACCACACGGGCAGAAGATCGAAATTCCTGCCCTTGTGATGTAATATACTATTCACAATCTATGTTCCGCGGAAAAAATAAAAATATAGCCTTGTATGGTTTTTAATGCTGCGCCAAGTTAAAAAATGTTTGAAATCTACGCTACCTATGAAATAATAAAGGTGATCCGTTAAAAGGTTAGGATTTGTGAAATGTTCCGTCATAGGAAAAGTTTACAAAATTAAGTTAAACGTTCACTGTAATGGGTAACGTTTATCATGGCCTGTGGGCGCAATTTAAAATAATAATGAATAGGAATTATGAATGGAGCCAGATAACCCTACAAATAAATGAAATATAATATGTGTTTCTCTTTCTGTTTCAGGTATGTTCAGCAACTTCTTTGGTTTCATATTTTTATGCAGTACTATGTAAGTAAATTTTGAAAATATTTTTGAACTGAAACTGCTTTAGCGACGTTTCTGAAATGATTCAACGGTGGATGAATAATATAAGAGACACATTGGTAACGCAAAATGAATAACTCAAATATGAAACGAGTTCATAACTCTAAACTCATATTTTTTTTTAAGAATTTCGGAGAGAGATTTTGATGTCTTGATCGTACTCCTGGACCCTAACCACTATACCGATCCACACACTATTTTTTTGTTATATTTTTAACAATTTCCTGTTTTTATCATTTTTTATGATTTAATTTTATTGTTTTCTCTTCTTCGCAAATTAAATAGAAAGGGAAGCTTTTGGCGTAGGCACAGAAAAGCTTATAATATTTACATCAACGAAATGGCTCTGAGTTTAAAGAAGTTGTGCTTGGAATTTTTTACACACACGCAAAATACAAAACAAATCTGTATTTTACTGGCTTTAACATCGTGGCTTTTATTCATCTTCACATATGTTTGTCAGTCAAATCGTGAAATCAAAATTTCGACTAGTTCTCATTAAACTAGAGCGCTTAAGAAATATCTAGTTAATATTTTGAGCTTGAGAACATATTACGACAATGCGTTGTGTATATGGCGTCCCAATGTCTCTTTTATTACAAGCCCCCAACTCCCATACTCTAATCCGAGATTTGCAGGTAAAAATATCAATTAGATTTTCAATTTTTTTTTTATAATAAATTATAAACTACCTATCTAGTAGGTGAGGTACCAAAATAACGTAGGAATGAGTCATTATAATTACGCCGCTTTTATAACAATTAACTCCTTAAATTAAACAGTTACACGAGCCACTAAAGCATTACAATCGAGATACATACTACATTTTGGCACGTACTTACATAATATATCGTATGACATAGCTGATTTTCACTTCATAATAATATCTGAAAGCCGACAGCTGTCGCATTCTATGTGTGCGGCCATATTGCATTTCATTTGGGTTGTTTACGAAAACTACGCCTGCTCTATGTCGCATGCTATCTGTGTTCATCTTAAAGTAAACGGGAACTGACAAGCCGCCTTTGGAAATTACTATTGAACTGGTAAAATCTCAGTTTTTAAATTTCTGTTTCAGTTTACGCACTAGTGTGAAATAGATCATTTTACTATCGCTATATACGGGCACGAAAATTAGCAATTTTATAAGGAGATGTGCAATAAAAACTATAAACTCTATCTGAAAAAATACCAAAAAAAAACAACATTCACGTGTTCGTCTGATGGCCACAGAAATAAAATAAAATTGATTTCTCTTCCCCTAGTTAGACCGGTTAAGTGCGCTTGTGTTTAAGGTATGTATTATATATTTAAAGTTCGTCGGGTTCAAACTGAGTTCGGGGCGACGGCCTCGCAATCATTGTTCGCGCGCCCCCTGATGGCGCAGTAGACGGCCGCCGTATCTGACTGCTGCAATACTCAAATATAACTGTATCTATACCTATATAATAGTATACATACATAGACGAGTGTCTGGTCTAGTCTGTCTGTCAATGAAACCCTTAGCTCTGCGCCATTCTAAAGACGTCAATAGTCTGTTATCGCGTTGTATTTGTTCCCAGTGGTTTCATGTGTTTTTTTTTTTAAGTCGGCTCACTTGTATCACATCATCCCATACCCTTTTCATCTTTATCAATCTATAGTCTATACTATACGCTTAGGTGTGTTTGAACGGATTTAAATAAAAACCTATATAATGAATCTTGATGAAACTTTTTAACTTCCCGCTAAGAAAATAGAAAATTTTCAAAAATTGGGAAGTTATTGGTTTCACCCCGATTTTCGAAATTTGAGTTTTTGTCAGATCTCGACGTTTTAAGATCCCAGGAAGCTATTCTGACGATTTTTAAAATGATGTCCGTATGTCTGTGTGTGTGTGTGTATGTATCTGTGTGTGTGTGTATGTAAACCCCTCATAACTTGAACGGGTGGACCGATCGAAACGCGGATTGCGGCATCTGAAAGGAACTTGCTGAAGTTAGATTTCCCGAAAATTGGAACTGATTCGGCCAGGTAGATTTTGAGAAATCTTAAAAATAAAGCTTTTTGGAAAGCAGTTTTTTAAAAATGTTTTTAAATATTTTCGAAACTGCCGTACCGATTAATTCCAAAATATAATCAGCTCTATTCCTCATAAAATAACATCAATCGCCGCAAATCGCATCAAAATCGGTTAGTCCGTTCGAGAGATATCGTCGGAGAAAAATTCTGAAAAAAAAGTTTTTTCAAAATAACTTCTCAAATTTTTGTTTGATTGATTTTTCTGTAATAAGTTATTTTTTTGGGCTTGAAAAGCTGCGTCGATTGCCGCAAATGGCACCTCGATCACTTGATACGTTCAAGAGATATCGTTGAAGAAAATTTTTGAAAAAAATGGTTTTTTAAAATATCTTCTCAAATTTTCGTTAGATTGATTTTTTTGTAATAGATAATTTTTTGTGCTTGAAAAACTGCTTCGATTGCCGTAAACAGCATCTCGATCGGTTGATTCGTTCGAGACATATCGTTGACAAAAAAATTCCAAAAAAGTGTTTTTTCAATATATATTTCCTTTTTGTCAGAATTTTATAACGGTTTATGGTTTCATAGTTTCGGAAATATTTTGATAATAAAAAAAAATCAGATGTTCTTTTGTTCCAAAAATCTGTCAAAAAGAAATTAGGTAGTTGACAAGTATGCTTTGATTAATTTTTACGTTACATCATATTATGTAACCGTGGAAACAAATACCATAACCGTAAACCGTTCACAGAAATTTTATTTTATTATAATATTTGAAATGTCAATATTTATGAAGTTGGAATGATCCTGTCGCCCAGTTGGCTGGAATTTTTTAAAATAGCTTTTAACAAACAGCGTAGGGGTAAGCCACATCTCAATAGATCGGAAACAGCGGGAAGTTCCAGGGATGGCCTGCAGGGTTAACCGTTTTTCAGATTTTTTTGAAATGTTTCTTATGATACCGGAAGTCCTATAGGTTATAACATTTTTTTACCATTTTTTCGCCTCCTTTCAATGAGCCAAGAAATTACAAAAACGAATTTGTCATTCCTATCTCGAAAGTTGCGCCATCGATCGGAAACTCATTTAGGTAACTCTTCGACCCCCTTGATACTATACAACTTTAATTTTAGAATTGTTTTCTATACTTCATCCCTTGTAAGAAAATTTAGAATGAAGTTTAAAATGGGACACCTAGTATAAACGTATTAGTTACAAGATGGATTATAGATTATAGATGCTTGACAGTTTAAGCTCATCAACGTCTATAGAAGAATTTGATGTCATGCCACTGAGTTCTACTTTGCATGACCTACTTTTTATAAACACTATAAACATACTGTCATTATTACAGTGGGTTGCTAGAGCTCCTATCTTTTGAGGAACTAGATTATTATGTTATGTGATAAGCGACGCAGTAACAAATTGTAGCGTTGCTATCGGCACTTGTGACAGCTAAAGTCGTGGGCGTCGCGAGGGAGGTGCTAATACATTCCCCAACTTAGAGATAGAGAAAAGAGAAATAGAAAATAAATAAAAAAAATACCACAAAAATCAATTGGTCGATAACTTTTGAATAATGGCAATTTGATTTTTTGAATTACTTGGAATATGTGTGACCTTTAAGTTTCACATCAAGCATTATGCATCCCCTTGGAATCAATCCTAACGGTGTCCACGGCCAGGTTCATTGTTTTTTTTTTTTTTTTTTTGAGAAAACATTTTTATACTTGGAATTTTCGTTCTACAACTACACTTTTTTCCGTAGATTGTGACCTCTTTGTTGTAAATATTCGTTTCATGGCCGTCTGAATGACACGTAATCAAATAAATTCTTGTTCAAAGTAGGTTATTAGAACAAAAAGTTGGTCACAGCTTTCTTCAGTTGTTTTCGTCAAACACTGATCGCTATATTATTTGCCATATGGATAGATGATTATTATGAAATTATCGCATTCTGACTATTTTTAGAGGTGCAATGTGGTGTAAAGCCTATACCGGGTGTTTTTTTCAAAACTTTGAATCGATTGTTCCATTGTATGGCAGTGAATGGAGAACACTTTGAAAACTTATTATCTTAATGTTAAAATGACGAATAATTTAATTGAAGTACCTGGTGAGATTTTTAATGCAATTGGCAACTCGGAATACTCCCCCACCCCTCATCATTATCATCAACATTATCAAGACTTTACACAAAAATAACAGTGAAAATTAAAAAAAGTATTAGACAAAAGTTGTTCACTTTTACACAAAAAAAAATTTTATCATAAAAATCAGGGGTTTTCATTTAAAAAACAAAAGTTACCCCCTCCCCCTACCAAGGGGTGGGGGGGTGTTATTACGTGTAAATTATTTCCCCCTCAAAACCCAACAACTTTTGCCTAAAACTTTTTTTGATTCAACCGGTGTATCAACAAAAAAATCCATTCAAAGTTATGAAAAAAACACCCGGTATAGTGATACCCTCAACATAGTATGAACAGCATGAGTGGAAAATCTATTTTTCATTATAACCTACATTATATAAGAAACTAAGTGGGCATTTTGAAAAACTTGTGTTATATAGCAGAACCTAGACATACTAAGTTTTTTAAATGAAACCTGTAAAATGAATGAAACGAAAAACACTGACGTGAATGAGTGACGACGAAGCAATGGAAACGAAATATAAACAACGGCAGTTTATTATATACTGTCAAAAATGATATATATTAATACGCTAAGGTTAAGATGTTTGCCTCCCTTTTTCGAAAAAACCACACAATTGCTCCACATAAATTTTATATCATTTTATAGATAATTGCTTGCTCTACTGACATCAACAAGTAAAAAATCTATTTTTGCTTTTGTTTTTGCAAAATTATTAATTATAACAATTATACATTTATTCAGTATATGCAGCAATGCTGCCATCTGACGGTTCTAACTTTGAAACAACGTCAACATGATTGACGGTCGGTAAATTTTTTTTGTTTAATTTTTTATCAAAATTCACGTATAAATACTTTTCGTATGGCGGCGCTTCAGCTCAACGTTTTCGATACTTGCGCCTCTATATGACAGTTTTAGAAAAATATTTTCTTGAATCGTCACTGAGCTTCGTAATGTAATACAATAAAAAGAAGAAAGTTATAAAGAGTGTGAGAAATTAGAAACGAATTTTAGTGCGAATTATTCGCACAGGTACCGCTAGTAAATTTTAAATGTAATATGTACTATCAAAAATATAAATATAATGAATCGCAAACACAAGTTTATATTAGTCATAAATAAAAAGTTTCACTTCGATGTTTTTTAACTATTTTAACCTTGATTTATGAATGTAGAAATCGGATTTTTCTGTTTGATAAAAACAGATATTTGTTCTCTTTTTTATTTAATTAAAATATTACCATACCAATCTTTTATTTTTTGTAACTTTTATGCTTGGCTGCACAACGTATTTTCAGAAATTCAGACTTGACATTGACCTTACATCGCGCCCACTTAATTACAGTCTTTACGAAGACTTAATCGCATTTTGCTTCAATGATTTTCTGAATTACGTACAGTGGACTCCCGTTAGTGCGAACAAGAAACAAATCAAGAGTGTATATGACCGAACCTATAATAATATTTTTAAGTATACCGATATTTATTATTGTTTATTATTTTTATATATTTTTAAGTGAAGGCAACTATTGTATAGGAGGTACGTGCAAAAAATGTAGTAAGTATCTCGGACCGCGGACGTAATGATATTACATAATTACGTAAGTAACTTAAATCCCGCTAGTGCTCGTTTTAACATAATGTCACTTGCTCGTATAATACCTTAATTTGCGAACGAGATACATAAATTACTATCAACATCTTTGAAATATATTTAAGTGATCATTATTGTTCAACTAAACGTTTTTAACTAGTATAATAACTCATGCAACTAGACATTCCACTTTTGTAGTGTAAACTACACGGTCCATTTTTTTATTCACCCAATATAAACTATTAAAACTTCACAATTCGCATACAGTGGATTAAAACAAGTATGGTACTCGTGTTTAATAAAATGCTAATGTAGAATTAATTTACAATTTGAAACGCATCGGGCATCGTGAATAAGTGGGCGGCCAATCCGTATTTGTACGAGAACTGTTAATTGATATTGTAGATACCTTTAATATTATCTGTCCTAAAGTAAACCGTCCAATTGTACTCGTAAAATTTAAATTCGACGGTGTACATTTTCTACCTCCGTTTAATAAAATTCTAGATCACTATTAGTCCAAGAGGCGACTGCAGTTTAACCTTCGTAATCGTGTTTGTAATGAAATTAACAATGTACATACAAAAAGTGTGTCTAAATTTCACGGTCCTAATTTGAAATAGGTTACTACCGATTCAATTTGTCAGAAAGCGCACGGAACAGTTTGCCATTAAGTGGCGATCGATGACTGATCGCCAAACTCTAAAAAACGACCAAGAACGTTTTAGTCATACTCTGAATATCGAATTTTGTTATTAGGTATATCGAGACTAAAGTGTCAAAAACGAAATGTCCTAAAATATTTTTTGTTTAGGAGACCCTGCTCAATGGGGTAAGTGACAGAATATCCAAAAATCTTATCATTTCTATATTTGGGTCATCAATCTACGTACGTAAACCAAATATGTAAATGAAAGATATAGGAGAGATGTGAAATACAAACGGATTGATTAACCGACACTATAAGGGCTCCTAATTTCTACGGAACCCTTTTTGTATGTTTCTTCTCACCCTCAGAAAAAAATAACAATAATTGATAAATATTAGTAAATATATGTACGCTATAGCTACGTACAAGCTAAATTCATTTTTAACAGTAATAATAGCTATAGTCTGCTACAATTGTTAAGAAACATTCATTGTAGCATTACAACAATGAATGTTTCTTAAAAATTATAGTAGACGATAGCTATTATTACTGTTAAAAATAATTGATAAAATAAAACAATGGAAGGAGAGTATAATTATGATTTTCCACCAAATCTTCAGATATGCAACAACTTCAAAATTATTTTCGGTATAATGCAGTTTGAAATGAAGACGTGCCGTGTGTGCCCAGCTTAATGTGCGTACGTATTATGTAGTACCTGGAGTATATCTTCTCACTTTCTACCTTTGTAACCTTGATATTCGCGATCGCCGCATTCCAACTGAGAATACAAAATGAGCGCCATGAATAACATAGCCCATTGAGATTCACACCGTGTATTTGAATTTTTCTTACTCTATAAATGGTATATGTAACTACATACGTTACCCGCAGCTATTATACCGAAACTTTCATTTTAAAAGCTGTGTTAGTGGGAAACCTCTGCACCTATTTAGTAGCTATTCCATGTCAAAATATCTATTTGATAATAACGCTTTTGTTGCCGTCTGTTGTCGATCGTCTATAATTTTACATGTGCTGAAAGACCTTCCTTCGTTCAAAAATTACGTACCTTATCCTAATTTCCTATAATTCCTTCATTCGCCCATTGCTATTACATAAGTTGAAGTTTTAAAAATGTAGAAAAATAACGAGAAGTGTGGTAGATGGAAAATAGTAATGGTGCGAATGGCGTCTGTTATGACATAAAGTCGAGAAAGGGACGTTAAACGCATTTTTATTATTATTATATTATAATATTAAAATAGCCGCCGTTTTAACACAAGATAGCTGATCAAAGCTAAAAAATTCCTCGAAGGAGGCTGAAAATTTTGGGACCTGTTGTGTCGTTTAACTTTGCATAGAACAAAAGATCTGAAAGATCCATACCAAGTGCATATACGACTTTTTTTTAAGTCGTATAATAATGATGACGTAAAATTGCAAGACAGTAAATTAAACTACATTTGTAGTACAGTTATTAGGTTTTTTTTTCATTTATAATGGAATCAATTTTGCGTTTAAGATAATCTTATTCAAATCAAGTTGTATTATATAAAAATTCTCTATTTATAGTATTTTTGTGAATGACGTTCCAATTCATTCAAGTACAATACCCCGTGATTGAATCACGCGCGTGCAACTCCCACACGCGCGCACGATGTCATAAACCTCAAACTCGGCAATAACATCTACATAATAATAATAATGTACCCACACCTAACCTAACCTACCACACATTCATCATGTACTGTGATCTGTATACGGTCGAGACTCGCTCTATCGATGTGTGGATGAGCATCTTGCTTAATTTGTTCATTGGTTTTCTTTAGTCTTGGAAATAATCGAAGGATTTTGATAATTGAAAGGTTGCTATTCGAAAGATTTTTGTAATCGAATGGTTCATTCGAAAAGATTTCTTCTCATGGTGTATAATAATACTTTTGCTCTCGGTTTCAATTATATCAATCTTGTGAGAGTCACCTACATACAGTGTTTCATAGTACAGACCCAAATAAAAAACGTAATTCAGTAGTGGTTAGGTACCATGCGATTGAAAACACAATTCGATATTTTAAATATAACGAATGAATTTCCAATTGAGATTTGAGAGTCAGCTGCAGTGCTTCAAAGAAATCAAAAGACGGAATATTGATGTTATTTGCAATAAATTGAAATTTTTAAGTAAGAGACTGATGCTGGGTAGCAGAAAGGATTGTCAAATAATTTGATTTGACAATAACCTTAGATTGTGATAATATAATTACAGTTTTTATACATGCAAAAGCAGTCTAATATGTCGTATTCAAACTCCCTGTCATGTACAACATTACATTGTATTCACACAAAAACAAATGCTTGATCACAATCTAAGGTCTTTGTCAAATCAAATTATTTGACAATCCTTTCTGCAACCCAGCATGACAGTTCTAGTTAAATATAAATGACATTTTTGATATTGTCATCATAATTGGTCCGCCAGCTAAGGTCATTCTCGCGCTTACGCTGATTTATCAGATGGAACGAGGCAACATCTGTTGTCAACTATCCTAGAGCTAAATATATACGTAATATGTATAGAGAATCATGCACGTTTATCCACCTTGAAGTCACCGCACCAAAGCTACTGTTTGAATGATATTAAATTTACTTTATGTTTAATTGCACTATTTATGTATTTTACCTATAATATCTATGGCCATCAGACAAAATAGCTTCTGTAGAAGTTTTCGTATTTTTCCTATATCTTCAGATAGATTTTAGTAAGTGAAGCAATGAAGCGAAAAATCAACAATAAAGATAGGTAGGAAAAAGCTAGACCACAATATGGCGACAAACCGTGCACGTTGTATCATAATATGCGATATGAAAGAAAGAAACCACATACTTGTTTGATTGTCACTGATTTATTATTGACAAATTAGTCTAGAGGTTTCACTTTTACCGTATTCTTTTTTTAATTTTTTTAAAAATGTATCATTTCTGTAAAATATATTCCAAATTTAAAATGGATTTCAAAATTACCTATTAACTCTTTAATCGGAATAGATGTCACTTATGCTTAATTTCTGGCACAAATTTGAAAGAAGATATAGACAGAAATCAGTAAAAATATTTCTCTTCAAACATTTGTGGTCGCCTCAATTGGGAAGTTTCCCTTTTTTTAACTCCTAATCATACTCCTAAAAATTTCAAAAATAATGGCTAAAGAATTTTTGAAGTATTTTTAAAAACAACAAAGCTATGCTACTTCAATGTTTAAATTTTACAATTATCCGCGATAAACCGTTCTCATTATGGGTGACGTCAAGTGGCACGCGTGTCATATTTCCTAATAATATAGTAAGTCATGAATATAAGATAGTAAGTCATGAAGGCAACAGACAATTAGCAGCTGAATAGATGTGAACATTAGTCATACAGTAGAACTTATGTATCGATTCCTGATGTATTTTCAACTTCTCTTTCATCCTCACTTCGTGCCAGTCATAGATCAATCAGAAAATACCTTTATTAATTTGTGACTAAACTTTGCCAAACGTATTTTTCCATTGACTAAGCAGTGTAGGAGGTAAGAAGTAGGGTAGTAAAAACTTGAAAATTTGTGAGTAAAATCAGTTGAAAATACAGGATCTTAAAAATACATGTATCCAACTGTAATGTCAATTATATGAAGTTTGACTTATTATCTAAAATATATATCTTACATTCATGACTTAACTATATTATTACTTATTAGTTACTATAAGGATTCATATGATAACATGTGCCGCGTGATGTCACAATGGCCAACGAGGTGTCGTTCAGATTCGTTTGCGACCGCGCACGTAAAAAATATTGAATAAGTATATCTCCGTTGAATTTAAAAATATCGAAATTATTCTGTCAGCATTATTAAACCTATCCATATTATCATGAAATAGATTTCAAAAATTTCGTCAAATAAAACTTCCCAAAAAGCTATAGAAAAATATTAAAAATTAGATATAAGCGGTTTTGCCTTTCGCTCTTAGATATAGAATAGTATGCTGAATGCTGAATAATACATGATTTAAGTAGCTTAAACATACATTGCGTAGTATCGTGTATGTAAGCAATTTATGTCTAGACTGGAATAATTTTCATTCCTAATTGAAATGAAACTCTTGTAGTTGTAAATACAAGTTTAGGGTTCATAACCTAGCTACCACCTAACTATCTTACACAGAGCGTGTCGCAGGATATTCATCTACAAACTTTCGCAACCCTTCGGCAAGTCTAAAAAATATTGGCATTAAAATTTGTTTTTATACTAATGCGCCAAAGCAAAAGAGAGTTATGTTTTTTTTCTCGTATGAAATTGCTCGCAGATTCGCCCGCATTAATGTAGATTTTGGGTTTCAACGTTTCATTAATGTCGTTTAGCCATTAACGAGTGGTTCTGGCATAGTACCCTTTAGTTATTTTACTCATACCAAGAAAGACTCGTAAGAAATTACAAACAGAAGCCCAATTTAGTGTGGCCCACAAACCTAGAAGACTTAGAAATCAACAATTTTTTGTAGATCACAGGAATCATAGAAGACAGAAAATAATTACTCACTCAGGAATAATATAAATATATATCAAGAATAGTTATTTGTGATTCAAGCGAAATAAAATAAGAAAAATCAGGAAAAAATTAAGCCTTAAGCACGGATTTATTATTATATGTGTCTATTGATAAAAACAAATTAATATTCTTTAACGATTATTTTTCTGTATTATTAATTATTACTATTAATATTCATTTATATGATTAGGCTTATCGGGAAGTTGGGTTGCACTTGTAAATTATTAATTCACAACCCACCCCACCGCCCACGGCTTGCTATTTATAATTATGTATTGATTTAAAAGTGAATTTAATTTTTGTTTGTACTGCGGTGTTGCCATTGTTTCCAGACATTAATATAGATTTACTTAACAGTTCAAAGTCGGAAATGATGAAAAGCAAACATTATACTGAAAATCAGTACAAAAACACTGCAAAATCGGTTATTGCGGTAAACATTAAATACGCAATTTAATTTTTATACTTTCTGTTGACGTCAATTACAATCATTTACATAAAAGTGTTGATAAGACAGTAATTTTAATATTTTAAATTCACATTGCGGAATAACATCCGATTATAGTAGTTAAATAAGTGATATTGTTTTATTAATGCATTACACTTTCACAGCACTTTTCTAATTTAAATTTACATACTATTTTTTTCCATTATAACGTCCACGAAGACAAATTAAGTTTTGCACGACATTGGAAAAAACATCTTTACCAAATTATAAATTTTAAATGTAAATAAAATACTTTTAGCATGGTTTCCTTGGTAATTCAGGGCTAAAAGTACTTTTTGGGTTTCTGGTACGACGTTAAGGATTTCAAGTATGTATTATCCGACCAAACCAAATCTTCCAAAAGAAATGTCTCTTATTTAGGAAAAGCGG
This sequence comes from Venustoraphidia nigricollis, assembly GCA_034508555.1. Taxonomy (NCBI): domain Eukaryota; kingdom Metazoa; phylum Arthropoda; class Insecta; order Raphidioptera; family Raphidiidae; genus Venustoraphidia; species Venustoraphidia nigricollis. The sequence goes on from JAVRKA010000070.1 coordinate 848,290, forward strand.
CGTGGAAACAAACACGTGATTTGTTATATAAAACCCTCCTGTCACATTGTAACATTTGAGTAATTCAGGCATGTTTTATGCAATATCCAGCTGTGTCAGTGTAGGCTGTTATTGATTCATTGATCCACCTTTAAGCGAAGTACCGATGGAGTTATGGAGGTACATGCAACAAATGTAGTATGTATCTCGAACGTAAACTGTTAATACTTGCTAACACTCGTTTTTCCTTAATGCCACAACTCGCGCAGAAAATAATACATTTCATTCTAGGTACATACTATTTCAAATGTGGGTAGTTTAAACTCCATTAGTTTCAAAATAATGTAACAATTTTAGTTTGTAGGTAGTGGCAGGTATATTTCGTTTCGCTATTGCAGTTAAATTTCCTCGGGGAATTTATAGTGAGTTAAAGTTGTAATGCATGCCATACGTCGTATATGTTCACACGAATGGTATTCCTTTCCTTTCTACAAGTAGCTATAGTCTATTCAATGAGAAAAGATGGACATATTTTTTTAAAGGGTTACCAACAAAGTTTTGATAGCTTTACCTGTTCTGGAATTAGAAATTAGGAACTGGGGCCTTGTAATTAGTGTTGCCGGCGCCGTTTTTCTAAATACCATGACTTAAATGGAAAAAAGTGTAAAAAAAATAACCGTAACGTAAAAATAAATGCACAACAATAGTTACAATTCATTAATTCAAAGTCAGTGACTTCAATGAGATCAATTAAGTCTTAAGATTTACTTACTACTCATATTATCAAGATAAACAATTATTAAATTTATCTTATTATAAACCGCATCCTGAGAACAAATACAATAGTGAGATTTGTATAAAATCTATACTAAACTATAAAAAGTCTTACAATTTTCCTAAAAAAATAGTACTAAATATATTAAATAACTTTAATCAATACCCGACTGGCGACTCTAATATTTAATACTGAGGATAGATATTACATATATATCATTGGCGACGACTGTAAGACTCGCTCAGTTTTTTTTAGATAAAAAAGCGGGATTTTGGACGTTCCGCTCAGGCTGCTGGCGAGACGTGTCCTGAAAGAGCTGAAAAACGGATGCCCCGCCCAAAGCGGGACATCTGGCAACACTACTTGTAATAAAAGAGTTACTGTAGAAAAGTCTGAACATACGTTTCATATTATTATTGGCAAAGATAATGAACTGCTTATTTTCTATCATAACAATGTGCTGAAAATGCTGGGGTTCTCTCAGCGAGATAAAATGAAATAGCTGCCAATCTCTGAGATCTATATTAATCCGAATTTGAATCTCTGTGAACGCTAAATTGATGAATAAAAAACAGTAGAAGAACACACTTGTGCTTAATTGGGACAGACGGTGGTTAAAGTGCCACGATCGGAAAACTGGTAGAAGCATAGACGGAAACTGGTGGAAAGGCTTATTATAACTATTATTAATTACTTTTCAAAAGTGTCCAAAAAGTATTGCGGAAGTTGAGGCATGCGCGCAAAAAATTCAACTACGAAAAAGTCTATGAATTAATTAGTTCCGTCATTATAACCTTTAAAAATAGCAAGCTACGAATGGTACAAAAAAAAATAGAAAAATCATAACATATCCTCTGATAAATAACAATGTTTCAAAACTCAAGAATCGCCGAATCGATTTTAAAAATTATTTCACTGTTTACGATTAATATGCTTATGCTGTACCAATATTAATATACTCCGGCAAAATGAGGATAAGTAGTGAGCGAAAATCGTGGTAACGGTATCAATGTTCAGATGTAGATTCTACATGTAAGCAAGACCGGACCGGATACCTAATTTTGAATAAAAATGGTGAACATAATCTGTGTCCAGTCTCTTATTGAAGGGTCTTCAGTCACGTGGCGACGATGAACGCGATGGTGGCGTAGTGGCAAACACCAGCGTCTTGTTTCTCGGCTGTGAATTTATCGCAATGTCAATTCCCATTTAAACGTTCGTTTTAAACGGTACCGGCACGAACGTCCATCCGTCTTCTATTATTAAACCCCAATGCTTTAACCTAACATTCTTGCACCTTACCTCCACCGTTCACCTTAATTATTGCGCTCATTCAATTTTAAATTCGATGTATGTTTGCTATTTTCTCATGAGGTTGTCTAACAATCCATTAAATTCGGATCATGTATGTATAGTTTTTGACTAAAGGCCTATTCTAAATATTTTAAGAGCATTAATAGGATTATTATTTTGAGCAAGGTATATATTTTAAATAGCTGCGCTTTAAAAACGCCATAATATGATGAGTGAGAATGCTCACGTGTGGAAATTTACGCTCTGTCAATGGTTTTCCTTTCACTGTGACTGATCAGAGGGCGGAATATAATTGAATCGTGATTAGTTGACTATTGTTCGCGTCCTTCCGGAACGACATTTATCTTGTGTTAAAATACACACTTTTGGGGGTTTTTGAAGTAAAACTTCTTTTGGCTCAGTAGAGTAAAATTAATTCTTGAAATTAAAAATTTAACGAACGTGTCGCAATGTACGTATACCGTATACTATAAAATCCGCCTGTAGAACATTTTAACTAAGTTGGCGATGAGATAGAATACTTGCCTCGTAACCTAAAGGTTGTAGGTTTGATCCCGGGCCGCGGTCAGTGGCATTTCTTTTTTTTTTGCTTTTTTTTACAACTATACCAGATTTACTTCTGCGGTGTGTCATGTAAAATACGCAGTCTCTTTTTTCATCGTAAGATAAGCTTCAGAAAAATTCTTCAAAGTTTTTGTTCTTTAATCTATGTGTACCTAGGGGCGTAGCTACCGCCGTATCTGCCGTATCAATTATATGGGGCCCCCGGGCCACGGGGGCCCCCAAAGTGCGTAGACAAAAATTAATAAAAACTTCCCAATTTTTTTTTTATTTCAGAAATATCAAAAGTAAAAAAAAACAATTTATTTTTTTCCAACGTAAAGCGTGCGTTCAAAAGTTGGCAACACCCTACATCGGTTATCGTGGGCTGCGGGATTTTCTCGTTTAAGTCATTTACGTCAACTGGGAAAGGGCCCCCAAACAAATTTTTATACGGGGCCCCGCCAAGGCACGCTACGCTTCTGTGTGTACCTAATGTAGATTCTAACCTTAAATAAATGAAATTATCCTATTTTTATAACATTTAAATTATACTACCTACAAAAACAGCCTGCACTCTTCATCTCAAAACCTTTCCTGTCGCCTTATAGCTCTCCAACGTTATTTTTATAAAGCTAAAAACACTAAAAAAAGGACCGATAATCGCATTACATATCCTGCAGGCGCATTTTTTAAAAACAGCTATCTGTGAAAGATCACGTAATTTATAGTTTTTAAAGTTGCAAGTTTTTCCAAAAAAATTTTTTTTTTTCAGTTTTTTACCTGTAGGTGGTGTAATTCCTGGTTTTTCATTTGGGCGTTTAACAAACCATTTAGCTTTAAAACTACTGTCGAGAAAGCTGTAATTGTTTATAAGATGAAGAGTGCAGTTTCTATTTAATGCGAGCGAATCTAACAATAAGAGCCAAATCAATGTTCATACGATTGAAATCACGGGAAAAGGCTAATAGGAGCTAAATGGAGAAAAGGCTTTACCGAATATTTAATAGCGGGAAAAGACAGATCCTAATATACTCATAAAAACGTCTTTTTCGTGATTTATAAACTTATTTGCGGAAATAAATTGACTATAAAACATATCTTCACGGGTGAAGTATTTGAATGCGTTTATCGTGATATCGCATGTGAGGCCAAAGTAACAGAAAAGAACAACATGATCGCAATTTTACTGAGACTATGTACATAATGTGTACATTTTATATATCCGACAAAATATATCAAGACAAAATCGTTTATGTGGAAATTTTAGTAATGGAGGTGGGCACTGCCAAATTTTACCGCCAGGGACGTCAGCTAAATGACGACCGCAGTCTGTGAATAGTTTTAGCAGTGTATGCAAAATAAGTTTATTTCAAATAATAAATTATTGACTACTTATGCCGATGTGCTGTGTTCCTTATTTAAATCACGCCACTTAGAAAATAATACGTAGACTTGGATTTTACTATACTCCTTAGTGAAAATCAGTCGTAACCTCCTGCGATTGTCATGTGCCCATGTCCATATCCAAGCTTTTATTTAACTTCACTTCCTTGATAGTCAGTTTGGGTCAAATTTTGCAATCAAACTTTTGATAAGATTTATAATTAAGCTCGAGCTTTGAAATTTTACAACACGTGTATAAGTCCGGTGATAATGCAATAATTCAATATGGCGGATTACCTACTTCCTCACAATCCTCTTAACATGGGTATCAAATGAAAGAGTTTGACGAGCGGAATACGATAAGCTATGTGATCCAATATCGGACGTCACTTATCCGATCAGTAATCAGTAATTAATTACATTTTCAAACTGGCTGAATCAATCGTCATTTTATTTTCAAATTCGACTTAAACTGTTTTACTTGTTAGCGACAGATAAGTAATATTCTATCATTTTATGATAGAATCAGCTTTACAGTTTTTCAATTGGAAGAAATACGTTCAATTGCTAACTCTTAAGAATCATATGCCATGTGACAGCATAAAGTTTAGTTGCGTGTACTATTTATCTAAAGTGTTCCTACATACATCCAAAACCGTCCGGTAATAGTGGGCGCAGTGAGTTTTTTTTTTTTTTTTTTTGTTTCACCGGCCTGAATAAAAACTTAGCGTGTATAAAAACTTAGCCTGTATATTATTACTCTAATTTTCATGCAGAAAATTAATAAAAAAAAATTAAAGGAATTTATAGTTGATTTAAAAGGAAATTTAATTTTCAGTTGTTCAGCAAATACAACAAATGAGAAATATTTCGAGAAAATTACACTTTTTTATGTGAAAAGTAGAAATTTCAAATAATATGTAAAATTATTTTAAGAAAACATTTAATTGTTGTAATATTCCTCCAAATTCTCCACGCCACTGTATATTTAAACGAGAAAATATTTGATGGATGATCTATAAATAAAAACCAAGGTGTAACTTACATAAAAATGTGTGATTTTTTGTGTAACATCATTTTATAACAGCTTTTTATAACGTTATATTTTCGGTTACATGCTGATGCTGATATCATTTATTTACGATATCTGTAAAAAGTTATTTATGGTGCATAAAAACGGTAAAGATGTTTTGTTTCATTTAAGGACAAATCGTTATTTAGAACGCAATAACCGTGATGTCACAAAACAGAGTCTTAGACAATTTTTCCACCGGTAGATAAGCGACTACAACCCCACTGCGACATAATAAATCAAGCAATAATAAACTGTCCAAGCTGATCAAGTCGAGTATTCCATAATCGACCATTATGGAATACTGGACATGAAAAAAAATCCAAATACAGTGCCACAGTAACTTTATACCAGTGAACTTGGATAACTGAACACCGGCCTATACTGTATGACGAATACTGTGTTTTATCGACTTAAATTATTGATAAAGTGGTTCATAGATGACGTTTCGGCACTCTATAAAAATTCATCACAAATTAGTCTTCTCTTCGTCATTAATTTAATTACTAAAATTATTGAAATTGTTTAGGTTTATCGCTGATGGCCTCAGATGTTGAGCATCTATAATCTAACATTTAGGTTCATGGTTATCCTGTAAAGAATAATATTGTTTTCATCATTTCAATAAATTGACGTAATTATTTTTCAGAATCGACAATACACTGAATTGAGTACACGATGTTCGGATATATAACTCGATTTAGTGTAGACTATCAACCCCGTACGACCAGCACTATTTGTGACACTACAACTTTAAAATACACACAGAACTTGACCCGAGCGAAGCCGGATTCGCAATTAATATTATTATAAACGTTACAGTTACAATTCGGTACGATGTAGGTCGTATTTTTTATTTATTTGATTTTATGATGGTATTATAGCCGTTCGCTATTGTCCAAACTAAAGCGAAAGTAGGTGCGCGCATTACAATACAGCAATTAAAACTTACTAAAACAATCTAACTGCTTATAATCTGTCTGTTGGAACCAACTCTGATGTACAAACATTTTAATCACGCAGTTAATAAACGCTTGACAAATACATGAATGTAACGAAGCGTTTCCTATATTGTTGTGTATCCTTCTATTTTCTTAAATATTAAAAAATTAAAAAACCCGGGTCGCAGTGCCAAAACCCTGCCGACAATATATAGTGTATTTGCTTGTATAGGGCCGTGTGGTTTTTTATGTGAAATTAAGTTTGTTTTTGGGCAAAATAATAAATTTAACCCCTTAAAATAACATTTTTTTTTCTTAATTGTAATATTATTATCAATCTAACGTCTACACCGAATTAAATACACCCTCCAATAAATAAGTCACTATCTGCAAATTAGTGTTTTCAAAAAATGTGTAAGTCCGGTCCTGTCGGGCCGATTTTATTAAAATTTTAGGGGCACTTTTTAATTGCTACTAACGGGTTAAATGTCAATTTTGAAACGATTCTGAGATTTTTTTCGGTATTTTGGGGCCCAAAAATATTTTTCAACCCCTAAAAACTACCCTTAAAATGGCCCGATTACGCCCATTTTAAATAGGCTTCTTGCGGTGATGGATTTCAACACGTGGGCCAAATTTCGTTAAAATCAATTAACTCTTTCGAAAGTTATTGCCCGTACACATATATATATATACGTATATAAATATATATATATATATATATATAAACATTTTTAAAAATGGTGCCAATGTGTTTAGGAGGTTATGAAACGTCGAGAAATTTTGGTCCGACCCCTAGGTCCCGCCATCCGACCGATGCCAATAGTGTATGTTGCCATATGGCAAATACACTAATTTAGTTTTATAATTTACAAAGTAATATATTTTTAATACAAGTTTTTTTAACTGATTATCAATATAAAATCATATATTCATTTCGTCCTAATTTGTGTTATGAAAAACTACCAACTGCATAAACTTGGCTACCGCACATATTTTGAGTTGTTTCTTATGTCACCCGAATAGACTCTGATGAATGTAGTTGTCGAGCATCTATAATCTGCAATTCCTTTCTCGCTTCTGTCGACAATATACACTGCTGTTACATACAAGTATTTTAACGCATTCGTTTGTAATTTTCTCTTTTTACAATAAACAAAGAAAATGAACAACACGTTGCCACTCTGTTAACATTTTTTTTTACTAATTCTTGTTTCCGTCTAAACCTGGCTTTAATAATAATTATCTGCTTTTTTATCATTTTAATATTAGTTCATTTTTAATCACCTTTCACTTTTTAAGTGCGCTGCATTGGATATTTATGTATTACGAATAATTATTATCTTTGTGTTTGCGAAATTAGATGAAAAAATCGTAACGGTAAAATAAAAAGTATAAAGAGATTTAATAGGTAGTATACAGAAGAATTTAAAGTTTTTAGAAAGATATATCTAAAATAGCAAGGCAAAGAAATAATAATAATTAGGAAGTTTCCACCTGATGAAAACACTAATAATGATAATATGGCATCGCGATAAAAAGGAAACTTTAAAAATGTTGAAAGAATTATTTCGATATTTTTAAATTCAGGAGAGATATTAATTTTTTGTGCGTTGCGCCACGTACGAGACTGCGATCTCTAGTCGGTCAAAATTTTAGAGACGACAAAATTTCAAAAGTAAACAATATTAGGACATTTGAAATTTAAAAATTAATTTAATTAATTTATCATCCATTGTCCAAATTTACGGTTCCCTGGCTTTATTAGATGTTTAATTTCAGTAATCAGCTACCTATAGAGCAAAAAGGGCGCCATATAGGACGGGGCCTAGGGAGGTATCGAACCTAAATCCATCACTGGTTTCGCCAACTATTAATTGTTGGTAACTGTTATTTAATAAAATGACTGGTTAACAAGCAACGTCACTTAGCGATGGATGACATCGCTAAGCGACATCGATTGTTGGAAGTCAACATTCGATCTAGAGCACGTGGTGTTGCTCCGTGTGTTTATGTGAAGGTGGTAGGTATGTGTGTTGTGTTCTGTTGTGTACCTGTGCTTAAATATGGTATATGTCGACTGGCAGTATTGATTTACTGAGCTCGGTCGGGACACCTTGCGGCCGGCTCACCTTGCTGTACTCTCGAGTCTCGGTATATCGGTGTAGTTAGTTAGGTACATAGGTATACAGTCACAACAAAACCTAGGTAGGGGAAGGTACTTTAAAATGGGATACTTAGGTAAAATGGGATACCCTAATTATTTTTAAATATACCCAATGCCATCTTTCGTAAAATTCACGAAATGCACCTCACTTGATAAGCATTCATCTGTAGTACTTTCAGTACGATAGTGTTACAATTAGTGTCAAATTTAAGCAAGTTTTTAAGTTTTCAACAGTTTTGTTATAAGAATACTGGTATGATAAGGTAAGCATGTTGCCTAATTGAGTAATGAGATTATGACGGCGATATTTTTACCAGTTTTAGTGTCAAAATGTGTCACTTTGTATATAAAATTTTCACGCCAATTTTGTAGATTATAATAGTGCATGCTGTTTTTGATATAGGTAGTGTAGATACGTTGAAAAAATGGGATATGGAGTATGTTGATAAAATGGGATATTGAGTATATTGCTAAAACGCCGCAAGGAGCAAGTGGTAAAAGAAAAAGCGGTAAAGAAGACGAATGCAAAGACAAACGGTGCAGAAATGAAGAAGAAAATAGAAATAATTACCATTGAAAATAAAAAACTGATAGTGAAGAAAATCCCGTATGCTTTTATTGCGACATCGATTTTTTTTAAAAGTAAGGCAGGAGAATCATGGATTCAGTGCAATTCTTGCCAAAAATGGGTGCATTTAGTGGAGCAAACAGTGATGATGAACACTTCGACTGTGATCTTTGTTTATAATTACGTTCACTAAACGCAATCCCATTTTAGCGACATAATGAATCCCATTGTAAACACACAGTGTTGCTAAAATGGGAAATAACCATGTGACAAAGAAAAACATTTTTTTTTTAATTTGTAGTCTTTATATCATTTTTGTATTTTTTTAAAATAAAGTTATGTCAAAACTGTCACGTATTAAATTTGCAGTAATTAACTGTCTGTAATTTTTTTTTCCGAACTTGTAATACCTTAAGTATCCCATTTTAGAGTACCTTCCCCTACATAATATATATTAGGAACGTATACAATAAACATACTATGATACTCCTATACGAAGCATGTAGTTCTGAACTGAACTCTCGAGGCTGGTTCTAGTAATTCTAGCCGTCTAACAGTTCTAGGAGTCTAGAACTGCCACAGTTAAGCTAGAACAGTTCGAAGAGTCCGAGACTTTGACGCAGATGTGTTGAAAAAGTTCTGTATTACCGAAGAACGTTTTGAGAGTTCAGAACGTACAAATAAATATTAATTGACGTCTTCATTAACCCTGTAAAAAATTTATAGGTTTAGTAAGATTTGCCGACAAACTTGACGCACGAACTGAACGGAACGTTTCTTAAATCGTGATAGTATGTAAGCTCTAAGAGAGAAAAAAACGAACAAAAAACTTGTTTTTTAGGCTCGGTACCCCTAAAAGGACAAAAACGGAATCGTTGGAATATTTGTTTTTATTTGTTCGTCTGTATGCCTGTCATCGTGTTCTTTGCACGTACCCGTTATAAAATAGTTGATTTTCACTAAATTTTCAAAAATTTTTACAGTTCAATTTTCATATTTTTACCATGGAAATGGAAATACAACAACGTTTATCTTACTTTACGCACTGCTGTGTAATGTGTCATTTTGCTATCACGATACAAGCATGAAATGTAGCTATTTTATATATTATATCGTGTGTAATGATATTACAACACAGCGTTGCCAGACGTCCCGATTTTGGCGGGACGTCCCGATTTTTAAATCAAAATTAAATGTCCCGCGCGGGACAGGCTCAGTCCCGCTTTTCGGGGATAACTCGTAAATAATTATTCTCTTATTGTAAGTTGCAATTTGTAACACTCACTCCTCAGACTATTGTTTGAAACCCCATATTTTTCTAATGAATAAAACTTTTTTAATTTTGATTTCTGGTTTTTTTACTCAGAAGACGAATAAGATTCAACTATTTAACGATAAGGTAAATCTGATTTAAAATATCATATTTTTATTAAAATACATTTTCTATGGCTATTTTTGCTATCTATTGTCGCGTAAACGTAATTTGAACTCAAATAAAAAGATAAATATTTAAAAACTTCTGATTATATACGTTTTTTTATTATGTCCCGCTTTCGACGAAAGATTCCCGCTTTTTTCACTCAAAAAGTTCCAAAATCCCAACTTGGCAAAAAAAAAATATCTGGCAACGCTGTTACAACACTAGATACGCAATCTACTATTACTGTACCTTTATATAATTGCATACATGTAATGAGAGAATGCTGACTTAATAATCGTCTGTATAAATTGTTTATTTCATATTATGTTGCAATATATGTCGCCGTATTTGCTCATGTTCGTCACTTTATTCGCTCGTTCGCTTGCAGAAATCTGAGCACATTCGGATGTTTCATATTGAAGTATCACCCTTTCCCTATACAGATTTATATAGCACAATATTACCCTCGTCTTTACCTGCCCTACAACCCCACAGTCGACAATACAACCCTTCAGCTTGCATTACAAATATAAAGTTTGTTTCTTTATGATAATCTCAAGCTGTACTCTGTAAATTTTTCTATTTTATTATTATGAATTATAAAACGGTCTTGAACATATTTTGGACGGCCAAAAAGGCAAATGCAGGTTAACATATATGCGTATGTATCAATATTAACACCGTGCAATCCAAATTATCCGACTAAACAGCATCGTGATCGTCGGTTGAATGAAAAAGTAGGATAATTTGGAAATATCGGATCCAAGATGAAAAAAACTAAAATTTTACAACAGGAGTCATGTATTTTCAACGTCATCTATATTTAACTGATTTTACTTACGTATTCTCAAGTGTTTAGTTCCTATTTGTCACGAAAAGTGTCTCCTACTACGCTCCTCAGCCAATAGAAAAACACGTTTGGCAATGTTTAACCTCAAATTAATAAAAGTTTTTTTTTATTTAATTAAAAAGTCGATTAGTCCCAACAGGTTGAAAAAACTGTAGTATGTTTCTCGGCTTCTTGTGAAGACCTATTTTAAAAACAGATTTACGGTGTATTTTAAATGCTAAATCTACTTTTATAGTGTACATTTAGGGTTGTTAATAATATGTTGTTTTATACCAAATTTTGTAAAAACAAAAATCAGCATAGATCCGAATGACGTAAATATTATTGCGTTCTGAACACCTGTGCGTCGAAGACCAAAGATTCAAAGACGATGTAACAAGCAAATTTAATGACCATTAGTGTTGTTTCGTTTCAGTTGGTATAATATGTCAAAGCTAGACTGACAGCGCCCACATAAGACAATTTTCATCTTATTTCTTCGTCATTTTGTTCGGAACATATATCCGAATCAATTCGAAAGATATTCAAAACGCACCGCCCACATCCATTGACATAGCTTTTCTGTTCTCGTGTGAATAAACATTACAGTGTAGCTCTCTATACCGCCGTCTAAGTACGTCAACTGTTGTAACAAGACAAAATCGCGTATGTCATACTGAACAAAAAACGACACGATGCGCGTACTTGCAACAAGAGCTACATATGTTTTTGGAACATACTTTTAAGTGCGTCCCAAAAACTACAACAGTGAATAATGCACTTGTAAAACACGTTTCTTTTTCACCGGATTTTTCGATATTTTCGGAATAAATAAGCAGTCTTAAAATAGCTATTCATGCAATATTTCATTTCATTTCTACAACATCTATAATATTTTTAATTATTTCGATTTACACCTCAATTCATACTGTACCAACAATTTTCTGTCGAATGTCATCTCTGACACGCATGCTATAGGTTCGCCCTCATTGACTCTATTAATTGTTCGTTTAAGCTCTAAAATTATCTGCTCCTAAATGTATTAGACGTTTGATTAATAAACAAAAAAAAATTCTTATCCTTTTTTTTTATTTCAGATAATTATTTATTGCTTGATTTATTAGAAATAATGTCCGTTAATTGCTATATGAGATTATATTAAGCTAGCCAATATGTATACTAAATTTCTTCGAGTGCTAATGTTCTCTTTAAAATTGTACCGATATATCGATATTTTTTAAAAAATATATCGGTACCGATATCGATACTTGAAAAAAATATTGATACGATATATATCGATACTTTTTGGCACTTCTGACATCCCTACATGAAGATCATATTTTGTAGTCGCCGCTTACGTCAAAAGTCCACTGTGCCGTTTATCCGGCTTTATCTCTTAACACGTATACATTGAACTCCGCCATTTTCACCAATCCAATACTAGCTTGGTTTTGTGGAGTAATGAGTAATGTGGAGTAATTTATGAATTTTGAATACCTCTATAGAAACAATAACCATAAATTTGACATAAGCGATTTTAACTTGTGACTACGAGATCACAGACGCTCTTTGTAATGTTTACTCTTCGCCCACCCTTTTTTCTTGATTAAAGGCAGAAATCCCTTTTATTTCCGTCTGCTTTGCAGTTTTACGGTTGAGATATGTGTATTATTTGATTTTGTTCATTTAATTAATAATACGCCGTTTTTTTAATTAAAGTCTGCTTTTTGTTATGCGTATACAATAGGCGCATAATGTCATTTAAAAAAAAATAGATGCACGTTTGAAGTGGTGCCTCTTTGGCGTGATTAAAAAATAATTTTTAATGTATGTACCATTGTACATGCAAATAATTTATTGAAATAAAATCTTCAAAACGTTTAAGAATCATATATATTAATACGCTAAGGTTAAGATGTTTGCCTCCCTTTTTCGGAAAAACCTCGCTATTACTCCATATAAATTTTGTATCATTTTATAGATAATTACTTCCTCTATGTGCATCAACACTTAAAAAATCTATTTTTGCTTTTGTTTTTGCAAAATAATTATAACAATTATATATATAGATATACATTTACTCAGTATGCAGCAATGCTGCCATCTGATGGTTCTAACTTTGAAACAACGTCAACATGATTGACGGTCGGTAAATTTTTTTTGTTAAATTTTTAATCAAAATTCACGTATAAATACTTTTCGTATGGCGGCGCTTCAGCTCAACGTTTTCGATTCTTGCGCCTCTATATAACATTTTTAGAAAAATATTTTCTTGAACTGTCACTGAGCTTCGTAATGTAATACAACAAAAAGAAGAAAGTTATAAAGAGTGTGAGAAATAAGAAACGAATTTTGGTGCGAATATTCGCACGGGTACGCTAGTATTTACTTAGTTTGATAGGAACTCGATCTCCGAGCATGACCATAAAAATTAACATATACCTACCTATAGCCATACCAAATCAGTTCAGCCATATCCTCGAGTAATGCTAGTACATACACACGAATGAACAGACAAAAATTCTTGAAACACACTCCCCTATCTCGGAAAATTGTTGTACGCTGCGAGTATACGAAAAATTTATAACTTTTTATTATTTTGTTATCAAATTGAAATCTAACCGAGCGAAGTCAAACTCGGAAGATTGTGTTTTAATAATTTTCATCATTTTCGTAAAAAAAGTATTTTTGGTCTACTCTGCCCCCTATAAAAAGTTACTTTAGATGCATGTATAGCAGCACGTAACGTAACTCATTACGTACTAGGACGGTAAAGTAAAATAGAACTGGTCGTACTATACCAACTCCATAGTAAATCACCATTTGTCTAACAATTGTTTTTTTTATAGACTATAATTAAAAGAGACGAGTTTACTGAAACGTGAACTGTCAACATTTTTTAAATAAAGTGAAAAGTTAACAGGGTGTAGACCAAAAAATACAAAATGGTATTACGGCACTAAGTATACAATCTTCTGTGATGCATTTGTATGTATAAATGAGACGAAGCGTTTGTGTAATTTTTTAAGAACATGTTTGTTAAACCTTGGAAAAAGTTCCACAGAAAAATTCTTCATAAAGATTTGCTTCTATAAAAATTGAAAATAAACGAGCACACCTATCTAACTCAACATCGTTGCATACAATCTCTCTCTCTCTCTCATAATATATTCCGAGTCGTGTATGCAACACATTTATCAATTTAAAACGGACATATTCTGGAAAGATATTTGTCCTTTGATAAAGGTATACTTACAAAGATTTCTATTGCAATTTAGTATTGGAAACCAATGTACTGAATAACATATTCGATTTTCAACTGGTTTGTAAAGGGTTACGAAATACTTATTTCCGATTTACTTTGGTAGGTATAACTTCTGTTACGTTATGAAGGCGGTATACGTAGTATACGTAGTAGGGTCGTCCCACGAGTCAAAATATGTAATTTTGAACAGTTCATATTATTCTTCAGACAATGTAAACCAACTTTTTCGTTCTTACATCATTCATCTTAACTGCAAACAAGAATTAAAGAAATATGTATTTTAAACGCTAAGCATAAATCACCATATTATGATGACGTAAAATAGTCAATTATCTTTCTTGTGGTTTACTTTGAATTTGACAGATCAGTGGACGTGACACAGTAGATCGAGTTAACCAATATAGGCTGAACACATCATTCATACTTTTAGAATTTTTATTATTACAGAAAAGGCTTTCGAAAAATTCACAAAATATTGTTTCATAATCTATATTTTAATATATATTGCAAAAAAAGAAAACTAAAAAATGTGAGACGACCCCATTAGAATCTGACTCTATGTCGGACATGATTTTTCGACCTTATGTCCTTATCACGATCACCATGCTTCCATTTAAGAATATGGATGTAGAAAAGACATTACAGACACGTCTCGGTACAGTAGAACCTCGATTATACGCGTTCTTATGACCGTACGTCGAATAATAGGTACAAACCTTTTTAAATATTAAAAAGACAACATACAAGAAAATCAACATCAAATTATTGAACTATTTAAATGTCAATCATAGAAAGACAATGGCATTGCTCGGGTAGTATGGAGAATAAAAATTAGAAGTAACCTGTAGTTCAAATGCGAATACAGATGGGATAAAACGGGCTGGATTATTCTAGGTTCTACTATGTAGTGGTAATAATTATATGTTAATATATCTTTGTTCCTTAGTCCATTCCACTATCGAAAATTCTGTTCGAGATTCTAGGTCTATTTGTTGCCAAAGCTCTTTAAACTGCTAAAACGAATGTTGGCAATATAGAGCTTCGTCGGACACAGCTGCGTGTGTTGATCATATTCTCAGATTATTCGTATTATTTTAACCTAGTTCTAATCTTCTGGTAGTTATGCCAGAACCAGCTTCAAACAGTCTGAATTGACCACAAACACGCAGTTGTGTCCGAAAAGTTCTGTTTTGCCAACAGTAACATGCGTTTACTGGTTCAGAATCTATCAACAAACATTCACCTTCTATTTGCGGACCCAATCGAAATAGAAAGTCATTAGTCTTTTTTAAGTGGACATTAACTAGAATTTAGTACAAATCTAACTTCTAAGTCTTTCCAGATCAAGTGTTTTGTTTATTTATCGTTTGTTTATTTAGTGATAAATAAGTGATGTTTTGAAAACATTGTGTGACACACTGTAAGGTAACTGAAGTCTCGCGCGCATCATTTACTTTTTATACGCGCAACAATCATATGACAATTGCATCAGCTGTTTATTCATTTATAAGGAACATTCTGGCACAAATTGTAGTCTTTTTAAAAATACTCCACAAAATCGATTGCCGAATCTTTAATATTGCAGCAGATGTGATATCTTGGAGCACGTACGCAGTCTGCATCTCCAATTTTTAAGGTTCTGCACATCAAAAGGAAAAAATGGATGGGAATATTCTTTTTTTTTATAATTGTTATAAAAATGTAGTTATTTTAAAATAATAATAGATATAACGTAGAATCAATTTGTCGGTCCGTCTGGCACAATCTAATTTCTCAGGTATCAATCTATTTGGCTTAAATTATGAATGTTGATAATCGGCATATTGGTATATTTTGTGGCATAATTATGAGACTCGAAGTAATATTGAGAAGAAGGACAAAATTTGACAAAATTCAAATTATATCTTTAATAGACAGGCTCAATACTATGTAATCATTGTTTAATAATTTTTTTATTTTTTTTCAGGTAAGTGTCATCTTTGCCTTTAACCATAACTATGGTATAAGAGAGCTCCGATTGTGATAACGTGAATAAGTAAGTTTTCCAGGTTTGCAAGTTTACTTGCCACGATTTTGCATTAATCATTTAAAAAATGTTTATACTGTTTACGTGACTTTTCAGTTACGAAAATATTTTCAATAGAAAATGCTCTTTTACACCGTCAAATAAATATTTTGAAGAAACTGACCATATTTCTCCAAAAGGATAAGACAATTTTTGAAAATATTTCTGCATTGATACAAGTATAGAATCTTTCTCGACCGAATCTTATACATTTTAATGAACGAATATAGATTAAATGTCAGATTAATATAAAAAAGTCGGTCAGTTCGTTTTGAAGCTACAATGCCGCAGATAAACTTATAGCACCCCTCCTTTTTTGCGTCGGGGTTAAAAACATATTTCAAATCGAATCATTGCGAAGAAACTTATGTACCAATATTTTTTAAGTCGAATCTTAAAATATTCGAAAAAAACTTTTAAATATGTACAAACAAAACACTAACTGCAATAATTCGCCGATACAAAAAAAAAACAAATACAAGAAAAAAAGCTTTTTTTTATCCGGTTCGTCAGTGTCCGAAGCATGTCGCTTAGGAACAGATGAACAATATTAATTGTTTCGATTCTGTTACTTTGACTCACTGATCTGTATATACGAACTGGATAGTTAATCTTTCGACATTACCGAGATCGCCACACGCTTCAAATTCGCTTAATTAATGCATTGAAAGTTAGTAGAGTCAGTGAAACTGAAAAATCGGTAAAAATTCTTAATCCTGAAAAACACTTCTGATTTTAAGATGTTTTTATGTTTGGTATATTACATTATTTGAAATCAGAAACATTCCAACCGGGGCACTCAAAATTTTCATTTTACAATATTAGTTTTCCTCCGTTGCGACGCATTGACCTAACGATTCTGAAATTTTTAGCTTTGTAACCTTGATATTTTCAATTCTAGAGCTGCAGTTATCCCCCGGATTTTCGCGCGTCAAAGATACGATCGTCGCAAACCCTTTAGTGTTTTTAATATATTTATTGAATATTCACGAAATTTTGCATAATTGTTCAAATACATTTATTTCACAATAGGAAAACTTTGAACACATTAATATTATTTTCCACTTAAAAGTAAGATTTTCTACGAATTTTCCTAAATGCTCTTGCCGCGTACGAGAAAGTAAACGACAAACGTTTGCTTACGTCTTTTCGGGAATACTATACGTGAGAGTGAAAATCATAAAACACATCAACCACGAATTTGACATTAATATTGCACCGTTGGTGAGTCCCCCACTTTACCTAGGAAGTGACAAAGGAGGGATATCGTATCACTGTTAAATTACTTTCGTGTTGCATCGTGTGCTCACGGCCTTAGAGTTATTTGAGGCCATAGTTCAAATACACATTCTTTATTCTATGTTTGAGACTAATACCAATTTATTACTTTTTAATAATAAATTGACAATCCAGTTGATACTTTTACCAGCTCCCGGGTTCGAACCTGGGAGCTTGTGATAGAAAACATCCATATAAACAACGACATTGCTACTAGCTTTCCTTTGTCAGGGGCTCCTATGTCATCATTTCCGCCTACAAATTTGGAGGGAATAGGTACCATATTATAGAGATCAGTGATTTTAACCTAACTTCGGTGTTTCGTGTCGCCAGGCCGCCAATCGGTTGGCAAGTCACGTTTCCGTAGCGGATCTTTGTTTTTGACTGTTCCGCGCTCACTCTCGCCTCAATTCTCCCATCAACAGTCAACGTGGTGAAACAAAACACGATGGCAACGTCTCGAACGGCAACCAAGTCGGCGCGTCAACAAGTTAGAGCGTCATGCTTCCAACAACTAAACTCCTCGTTGCTCTGCTCTGACGTTAATTCAAATGATACGGGGTGCGCAATAGTTTTTGATACAAAAATAATGCAGACGTTTACACATTAAAAGTAAATGTTTAAAGGACCAGCGCACACATGCTACGCGCGATTTGACAGTGAACTATAGGTATTCTAAATTTCTTGATATAGTGATCGATGCGTTTGTGTGTGCGGCTTTGCGCTGTGGGTTACTTTTTGTATTACGATTGTCCGATTCAGTCACTTGTGCAACAGCATTCCAGTAATTCTGATGAGACAGCATTCTATATGCGCAAGCGCGCGATTGTAATAAAAAGAGACAGTGTATTTTACACTACAAACTACAGAAGTAAAACCGATATAATTATAAAAAAAACAAAACGAAAAATAATGGTACCGACCTTCGGGATCGAACCTACGACGAGACAGCCGTTCTGTCTCGCCGATACCTTAGTTGCTATTCTACAACCGGTTCGTTGTATTTTCAATCTCGTGAATCAATTTTACCCTATACTGTGCCAAAAGAAGTTTTACTTCAACAAAATACCTCGACCCTCAGATCGAGCGCAAGTGCGATTAAGTTTCATTGCTGTTGTTAAATCGCGCAATCGAATGAGAAATTTCGTGTAGCTGAGTAATTATCAAATTGCGATACAGCTGCTAAGTTACGTACAATTTCGATTCTAGTTCAAGGCCACAGACAGTTGGGGTTATTTAAACTCGAGCACCAATTCATATTTTCATTTTTTATCAATGTATTTCACCAGTTCTCAGATTAAAAGCTGGGAACAGTCATGGAAACGTCATATAAACAACGGCATTCGCTACACGCTCGACTATTCTCAAGTAATGATTACGGAAGAAAAAGTTGAGAATTTGAAAAATGTTAATAATTATAAACATTAGTAATAATGAGGTATATTACTGACGATGTCATATCATTGTTCCCAAGATATATAAGGTATTTTTTGTCGTACCTCCTATAAAATAGTTTCTTGGCACTTCATTTTCAGTATTTTCAAGATTTTTTACAGTTCAATTGTGTAGCAACATATGTAGTTTATAAAAATTATTATTCACGTTTACTTTAGTTTTCCATTTACATCTAATAGCAGATTATGCGTTATAGTTTATGAACATTACTGTTGAATTGCTTAGATCGCCTTCTTTTGTTTTTCTAATAGCACTAGTGCGTCATGAATATTTTTACATTCCTGCATACGTGCATGTAAAACCGTCGTTTTATATTAATTTTCATACACAATTTATTAGAAGTAAAGTTTGTTTTACAATCGAACTATCAGATATGTTACAAGTATACTAAATATGAAGTGAAAATCAGCTGTATTATAGCGGTACGTGCAAAAAATATCATTTATATGTCGTGCGAATTTACGCAATTACATATACGATCTACTATTTCAGTTTGTAAAGTTTTCTCTGATTTTTTCTTGATTTGAAAAGGAAAATTCACTAACTTATTCGTAAAGTTTTTCGTCATCCATTATCGGTATATTTTAATGTATGTGTCAAAAACAACTGTGCACCTTGTACGGATGTATAAAATAAGAATGCATGTTACGCCCCCGTGAAAACACCGAGTTAAAATTAAAACTGCGCGGCGCCAAATGTTCTGTGTGTTTATTCGTAGTTTGGTGATTATGGCGCGTTATTTGTATCAATCTATCAGATGTCTTCTATAATTAAATTTGCTTTTCTTTGAATCGTTGAGCTGATTATTCGCAGTTAGGAAGACACCGTTGTGCGTAGTCACTATCACATGATTTTGAATAAATAGAATTCTTTGTTTAAAATCATAAAATTGCATCATGTTTTTATAAATACGTAGTTAACGAACACAAAGTTTTCCGACTCTGTATAGTGTGATAACCTGCTTACATATAGACCTCGCGGTCGTTTTTACCCTCCCCCCTCACCTCGCAAAAAACGCCCGTGCACAAAGACCACCTCTTGAGAATATCTACTTCTGCGAGAAACAACATTTCACTAAGTTTTATTTTCAACAAAAATCTATGTTTTTTTAAGATATGTGTCTTAAAAAGTCGCAAAAATCTAAATTTTAGAAACCGAAAATATTCTGCTATGCAGTAAATAGACATATGCGTCAAAAAATATCAAATAGCTTTTACCATATTATTGTCTAGAGAAAATTTATCGATCAAGACCCTTGACGTCTAGCCTTAAGAGAAATTAAAACGCAGTTTATAATGCGGATCAACATTTTAATGTATAAATGAAGCTTCTGCTACAACTACATTTGTATAAAGCGAGTATTTTTGTCAAGGTAAATGAACTTGGATGACGCGAATCTTTCTTACAACTATGCGTATTTTCAGATCGCACCTGGACAGAAATAACAAAAAAAAAAAAAATTAAAAATTTGTTGACCTGTGGTTAAATACATTACAATAAATTGAGACTATGATATTATTAAAAAAGGTTGTTAAAAACAAATAGATTAATAGTTATGCGACAAAAACGTAAAAAAAGTTATTTTTTATTTTTATAGTAATTTATTTATTAGAATTGTAGCTCACCCTCACCGAAAGCTGTTTCGTGTCTGTTTCAATTTCCGTTGACGGTGAGGTGGGTCAGAACTCTCATGAATACAATTCTTTTTATTCTTTGAAGAGCTTCGAAACTACTTGACCGATTGACTACAAAATCTAATCAAATCTAAGTCTGAATAAACTCTTTCGAATACCGCAAACCCGATCTCAATCGGTTGATCGCTCTAGAATTGTCGTACGACAAAAATTCGTTTACACACACACATACGGACGTCCATCCAAAAATAGGCAGAATTATTTCCTAGAACCCCAAAATGTCGAGATCCGATTAAAACTCGATTTTCGAAAATCGGACTGAAACCAATAATGAGATATCCTGGTTTTCCTGCAAGGTTATTTTTCATTGAACCACGAATTCTTGTAGCTTAAAGGACTAAAATTAAAGTGAATTCAGCGCCTTCAAGTTGACGCGAAATAATCGCGTGAGTCAATTCGCTTTAGAAGTTCTACTGTACCTCGGTGAAGTTTATGACAATAGGTGTGTTTGATATCATGCTCTAGTGTAAAAAATGTTAACACTTTTGACACTATTGCGTTTGTTACTCATACGAAAATGTAAGATATACTGACCTATTGAGTATTTCAGTATCGGACACTAGAAGTCCCAACTCTTGAATAAAAGAACGTAGTGTAGAGTAGAGTAGTGCATATCACGTGATAGTGTACCGACAGCTTACGCTTTTGGTAAACCTAACTTACACTTTTCAGTGTAAATTTCAGTGAGTTATCTACATTACATTAATGTACTAAGCACATCTAATATTTAAAAAACGTCATTAATTAATGCTTATATGTATCGCAGTAGTACCTAGTTGATGGTCACGAATTATTCAAGGGTAACCGGTTTATTGGTCTGCAAATTTTAATTAAATTAATGCTGACCCTCCCATTACGTCTACGACTTTACACGTGATAAATAACCATTATGCAACATTTTCATTTGTTTTGCAAACAAAATTGTTTGATGTTCTTTATATTGAAATAATAAAAATAAAAGAATAGTTACTTCTTACCACAATCTGTTGTGCTAAGAAGTAACTATTCTTTTATTTTTATTGTTTCCAACCACAGTGCTCTTAATGTTTATATTCTTTATATTGGTGCAAGACAGTTCCAAAGATGGATAGAACATGAAACGTTTCCTTTGTTAAGGAGAACTAGCTCACGGAAATAAGTTTGTAGAACTGTCTAGTTCTGATGTTTGAAACCTGTCTTCAGTTCTACTTGTTGTAGGGAATATTCCAATCGTTTCTTTTCTTGGATCACTTTTTGTATTTATAGATTCAGTAAATTCGTAACCAGTTACTAAATCACCGATGTCGATGAGTTGAGCAGGTTAAAATATAAGCCTACCTGCACAAGATGGATGGTTTTCGATGTATTATTCAATTATGGTACATGCGTGTACGTTATGGCCACTATAAACACAATTCACGAAGGAAAACAACATCTCATGTTCATCAACATAACTACTTTCCTGTGTCAAGACTCAAACTGCTCTGTTCTGTATTTTAAACAGGATCGGAATTTGGAACGGTTCATGTAATTTGTACATGTTTGTCTAAATTCTCGAATAAGGGTATCAGATTCAGATTACCAGTGCAAGTGCCGACTTTCGGCGCTTATGGGGATCGCACATAGTGAAGGCGGATTACAGGCACCGAAATTCGAAACTGAACGGTAGTCATAACTTATGGAGTTGATCAGTGGATTTATGTCATTTTACTAAGAGTGCGTTCATTACGTGAGGCGGTTAGGGGGGAGGGTCGAACCGAATTTCACCCAGTCTCAAGTGGGGGAGAGGAAGGGGGGGTCTCGGCAAATATCATGTAATTTTGTTTCCAGCAAGAGACAGTGTAAAATTGCGACAAAACTGGATTAAATTAAGTAAAACATGTTTCTCCACTGAATATGGCTAAATCCTACACAGTTATGTTTTTTAAATAAATCAAGCACAGATTAACATATATACACTAAAAATATACATTTTGAAAAATCTCATGTGAGATTAGAGGGGGAGAAGGGGGTCGAGTCAAATCTCACCAAGGATTGTGGGGGAGTGGAAAAATCGGCACGTAATTAATGGACGCCCCGCCCTAATCTCTGTAGAAAATATGCTGGATTTCTTTTGCGTTATAGTTTCTCTAAGGCTGAAATACTCCTTCAGCCTCTTATCCGAATTCCTAATCTCCCATCTAATGATTAAATACTCCCTCTTGTCTTACATTTAAGATTTCAGAAACACTTTAGTACTACTTCAGCGTATTGCCGTGATTGTGCGTTTCATACACATTTTGCATATTAGAAAATCTCTATCCATTCCTCACGAAATCACAAAACGAGACAAAAATCATAAAAAAATAAATATCTCTTTCCGACGGATTTTTCATGAGAATTTTCATTTTTTATACTGTATATTTGTTGTTATAAGTGATACCTGCTAAGAGTGCTTTTCTCCTTAGGTATCTGTCTTTAGAATTTTGAGAGGACTTAATTATGTTAATTATGCAAGGTTATCTGTGGTACGGTTCTGTTAATTCTATCCGATTTTGTAGTTCTCCGTTTGTTCGGTCAGTGTAACGTGTAGCCGTGTAGGTGTTAGTTCCTCACCTTCCTCACATTACATAATACCCTCCTTCGTAGAGTATCAACTGTACAGACTGGTGCCCGCAGAAGGTGTAAATTGAAACACTCGAGGCTCAAGCATCGTCCAGGGATTACTCATTCCAGAACGAATGAGAACAACTTATTGAGGTGTAGCGAAGGCGCAATAGAGATGGAGATTAAGCGATGGCGGTGTGGTTGGTGTGATCGATGACACTCGGGAGTTGCGTCGCGGTCGATAGGTCGGTTAGTTTGTCGAAATCTCAACTATTATACCGACTGTTCTGTGATACATATAACACTGCTTCAAACGTTGGTTGGTACACATTATTGAAATGCATATCAATAACAAATCAGAGATTGGCTAAGGCTCGTAGTTGTGAAACGTCTATAATTAACAATCTATTTGTCTGCTCATAATGGATGTAGTCGTGCCAGGATGTCTTTTGAGAACTTTTGTAAGTAGAACAGCTAAAGGCGCATCACTGCTACAAAATATATCTTTGATTGGTTTTAACTAAAATAAATATGGATGTATGCAGTGCTCACTTGATTCAGCGTAGTTTTATACTAGAAACGTTTTCAGTTTCAATTTTCATGAATTTTTAAGGTGGAAAATATTTGTGAAGAAAATGCTGTTTTTGATAAATTCAGATTTTGCGTCATTACAATAATTGTTTACACAATACTTTATATCTGCTGGTGTTTCTAATTTTAACGTTGAGCTTGAATCCCTATTCAGAAGTTAGAGACAAAGCATTGCGACACGAGAGTGAATGGTGCGGACGTGCGGCCTGTGATGCATACAAATATTTATAATCAGAATAATGTATGTCATTGAAAGAAGTGTACTTTGAACATTTTTTAAAAAGTTATTAAAAATAACAAATAATTTTGAATGAATGAACGAACTATTTGGAAAAAAGTGCATTATTAACGAGTTCGTCCACCTCTATGCTCACACCATTACGTCTCGTGGCTTCTATCCGGGAAATTGCTAATAACTGTTCATTATTAAATTATTATGAACACCCTATATTGTCCAAAAGTTCAGAGTTAAATTTACTAGACTTGACTGTTTCCCGTTACAAATAAAGTCAATCAAGAATCAAGACAGCTTACAATAATATAGTCTAGTGCTCTCATTCCCTTAACCGTTTGAATGAATAATTAATTATTAAATTTTGCTAACTGTTATATTAAATAATGCAAGCACGTTTCTTCGTCTTGATTGACACATGTCCATAAAATTATGTATATTTTACTCGCATATATATTTAATTAAAAACAGTTCAATTTACAAGTCGTTCACTCGAAAACTTTTCGCCCACTTTGTTGTTTTGCTTTTTGTGTTAGAAATAAGAAACTTTGGAGAAGTTGGATAATCAATAAGGAAACACAACCTGACATATTATCCTACGAACCAAAGAAAGTCTACAAAAAATATGTGCTTAGATAGAGTCCATTATTTAGGGAAATGGGCATGAAAATAAACGAAATATTTATAACTTAAGTTATATAAAACGTTTGTGATATTCCTGCAGAACCCAGACATATTTGAATGGTAATCTGAGGCGTTTCTTATGTAATATCTAGATGTGCAAACGTATGCAGTTGATTCATTGAAGCCAGTGACATTACGATGTATGAGTAATTGACCGAACTTATAGTTGATGAGATGTTATGTAAAAATGAATCGTAAAGATTAATTATAAATATTCATCTTTAAAGCTCAATTCCAGATATACCTATGTTATAAGAGAAAACAGTATCACGGGTAATTGGAATAATGAAAATAAATCAATTTAAACACCCATTGATTGCAACGTTTCGTCTTTATTTTAATTAAGACTTTTTCAAGCTCTAAAAAATTTTTACAAAAATTAATTTTTCTAAAAATTTTTTAGAGCTTGAAAAAGTCTTAATTAAAGAAAAGACGAAACGTTGCAATCAACGAGAATTGATTTATTTTCATTATTCCAATTACCCGTGATACTGTTTTCTATTATAATAAGTATCTATCATTAATAAAATATTATTTACATCAAGAGTTTTCTTTTGTCGATAAACGCATCACCCACTACGCGAGAACACCTTCTCTACATATGCGTTTCACAAAGCTCAAGCAGTTTCCGTCCCTTTCCGCATAGACGTCCTTTGGTTGGGCACACAGTACCTGCATATGTCGAATTGTTGCGCCTCCCCTAACTACCCTCGCCGCACATAACTTTGTTATTTTAAGTAGCACCTTATGTTTTTTTCGACAGATTCAGAAAAAGAATAACATCATATTTTGTTCGTTTTTATATTGAATATACAGAAAATGGGCTCAAACAATTCCTAGTGTATTTATTAAAATTAAAAAAAAAAAACAATTCGGACTGATTCCAATATTTCCCTACCATTATGATCGATGTAGAAAGAGAAAATCGTTGCATTCCTGTTACGCATCTACTAAAATATGTAGACGCCTATGTTAGACAATGAAGTTGTAAGTGAAAAAGTATCATTACTTCGTTTATACAATGAGGTAATGACTAAGCAACGGCGCTTTTTTGCTCACCACTTCGAAGATAGTAGAAGGGTGGGAGATATCTGCAATCAAAAGAGAAAATAGCGTATGGTGCATGTGAGTTAAATTAAGATTAATACCAATTGAATCACCTGCAATGGAAAAATACGGCACTGCCCATCACATTCATCGAGATTAGAGTTGGGTAACTCAGATCTGAACCGGTTCAAAGAGCCGACTCCGTCAGAAGATCCGTGAAAGCCGACTCACTTTTTTTTGAGCCGACGGATCAACGGATCCGCATAACTCAGTGAAATACTTAACACACGAAGCACATTTTACACTTACGTATCAGTTCTTGCTTTGATACATCTGCCAGCTCAAATGACTCATGCATCACATGTTTGCCTATGCATTCTTGTTTCTATACAGGTCGTGATATGATTGACTGAACTAGGTAACTCAGTGGCAGACTGCAGTAACATATTCAGAACTCGGCTCTTTTTGAACCGGTTTAGTGAGCCGGCTCACATACGGGATCCAGATGCAAAGATGCAGATCACTAAAAAGACCCGTTTTTCCATCTCGAATCGAGATACCTTCCTAGTACACGAGGATTACGAACGAAAACGCTAGAGCCTATAGCTAACATTTTAAATGTAAATTATTTACAGCAATTATGAGGTTCCATCGTTTTTGTGAGCATTCGCGTTGGTCATGTAATAAAAATAATTTTTCAAAATATTTTATTTTATTTAAAAAAGGCATACGTGTTGCGACACTACGACGAAAGTAAAACGCCTATTGCAATAGTTGATTATTCTAAATGTGGAAATTGCTATAATAGCTATAATTACAATATTGATAACATATAATATGTAGGTGTATTCGCTATTATGGAAGTTGCATTTGTTATACGGGTACAAAAGTGTAATCATAACCTAACGTACACTTTTCAGTGTAAATTTCTCTGCACTGATATAACACACCTAATATTCAAAAAATGATCGATATAAAATGAATGGATCAGAGTGAACCATGACTACATTAATAATTTGTTGACTTATTATTGTTATTACCGGACTTATTTTCAATGAAACATTTTTCACCCCCGAGAAGGGGTGGAATCCATCCCCAGGGTAAAACCATCCCCCGACACAGGTACAGCTTTGAAGTAGAGGGTAAGTAGAACCTAAATCCAAATTTTTATGAAAATCGGTGCTGCTTGGCAAAATTATGAAGAAAAATGGCCGTTGACTGGACTAGTTGTTGTGATATAATTGGTGTCACCAATTTTTGTTACTCAAAAAAGGCATCTAGCACTTTTCAAATCGTTAAGGCAGTGTCGCCTAAAAAGATGCACTTTAAATATTCCTTATGAACGTTGGAAATAAAATGACGTAAGTGGTTTTGTCTATTGACCACAGATATGCAAGTCGGCGTTCGCGCGTTATATTACGAGAATCACTTTTATGACGGAAACGGAAAACGCGATCGTGATTGAACAGTCATCAGTGTTTTCGATTGAATGACGATCATGAATTTTTATTGCACAAGTCGACGCCAAACGCTGAAATGACTTATTGAATCCAATTGGCGTACTCTGAAATCATTCAACTATCTGACAGAATTGCAGCTGTTTATTGCTTTCGAATTTTAATTTAAACTTGCAATTCTATAGATCAGGGGTGGTCAACTTCATTGTAACTGAGGGCTAATTTTTTCTGACTCCCAGCGATATACTTTACAATTATAAATCTCTGCCTATCGGGTTATTTTATGTAATTAAGACGCTAATGACCTAAGTTGTCGAGCGTCTGTAATCTACGGTAAATAAATTATTTCTTGTGAATATCTTCGATTATAGAAGGTATTCGGTCGTCCTAACTTAAAAAATAGTAATTTTTTTCTAAGACAGACATTGAAATGTAGATACTAAAAAGAAAAAAATATTTTTTAATAATTAGGTTCAGAATTATAAAGGCGTGGGTCATGAGAAATGAACTATCACAGAGTTTACAGCCCACACTTTTATAATTATGAATCTAAATTATAAAAAGTGGGAGTAAATACTTGTGTACGCGCGTTAGATCTTTGACATGATTAAAAACTAATTTTTAAATAAAAATGAATAAATATATAAATCAATTAAGCGAGGATTGTTACCGCACTGTCACAAGAAAACGGCCTGTATATTAAATCGAGTTTCATCGGAACTGCTCGGCACTGGTCGGAGAAGTCCAGAGCGAACAACCGACCATACACATATGAATCGGGTTTCATCTTCCCGCTTGGTGAAGCCTAAAACAGGAAACTAGCATGTTTAAAAGGAGCGACCAGTTAATTTACAATAATATAAGCAATTACAATTATTTCCTTTATTTCTAAGGTATTCTCATTCCGACGTGGTTTTTCTATAATATCATTTTGTAAGAATTGTTAAGTAATATCAGTGATGAATGATGTTGTATGTGTACTGGCAATTGAGTAAACAGTACGAATTTCAAAAGTACTTTTCCTTAATGGAATGAAAAATGATGTTAATGGCCGTCGCTATACAGTTATCGCACGGGGAGTTCTGAAAGAGGATGAGGCAAAGGTTCATTTTTCAGTGGTATGTTGACATGTTCTAAGATAAGGTACTTCAAGGAATGCCCAAACACTAGGACTGTACGAATACTCCATATTGTTGATTGTTGACGCTCGTTATCTAAGGTCGTTAACGGCGAATGTACTCGAAGTATCAATCGTCGACTTGCAGTAATAAAAAAAGGAATTGCGTGCGGCGTATTTCGTTGTCTCCTATATCTTCTTGGAAAAAATATTGAAAATGTAGGCACTGAAAAAAAATATTTTTGAAAGTTTCGTACCACAGAAGAAAAGTCAACTCGAATATCAAAATACTTGCACACCCCTACCAAACAGAAGTAGAATCTCGACAAAAATAAATTTTACGCTCTCTTTTGTTTTTGTAAATCATTTCCAACAGAGTAGGAACTAGAATTCATTTTTCATCGTAATTTCTTACTATAGGGATGGATTTCCTTAAGATAATTTGAATAATCCTGTATCGAGCTTATCTTTTACAAAATAATTGAGTCTGTAATTTTTTTATAGCTGTGCTGATATTTGAAATGTTCAAAACTCTCAAATGACGTCAAAAGGCTGCAATGCTGTGTATCGATAGCTCTCTCTTCATGCCCATTTGTATCTATTTTTATTATTATTATGACAACAAGCTGGGCTGCAGAAAGGATTGTCAAATGATGTGATTTAACAATGATCTTAGATTGTCAACATACATTTTTCTCCATAAGAAAAGCATAGTAGAATTTTAATTCGATTCTGTTCGAAAAATAATTGATCGATCGCAATGAGATTTTTACTAAACTGCGTATACGTGTATTTAACATAGCTTTTTTTGCATAATTTTTACTTCGAAACGACATTTTTCTACGCATTTTAATCAAAATTTGACTTGAAAAACGAACTTTTTCTGTGTAGATCAAGCATTTGTTTTTGTGTGAATACTATCTAATGTTGTACATGACAGGGAGTTTGAATACGACATTAGACTGTGCTTACATGTATGAAAACCGTAATTATATA
The DNA here is from genome assembly GCA_034508555.1 of Venustoraphidia nigricollis. Lineage (NCBI taxonomy): Eukaryota > Metazoa > Arthropoda > Insecta > Raphidioptera > Raphidiidae > Venustoraphidia > Venustoraphidia nigricollis. The sequence continues at coordinate 877,727 of JAVRKA010000070.1, forward strand.
ATCACGATCTAAGGTCTTGTTAAATCACATTATTTGACAATCCTTTCTGCAGCCCAGCATGAGTGTTTCATAATATTATAGCAAACGGATTAGCTATTATTTCTATATTAACAAACTTGCGCAATTGTGAGCGAAATGAAACGATTTTATTATTAAGCTCATATAAAAATTCGGTAGCTGAGTAACGAATTTACTTTGATAGATATTGATATTTTTAAAAACGAAAAAATATGTATAAATTATTTTTCACTCTTTAATCTATATGAATAATTAGTGAAAATTTGGATAATACTCAGTTAGGTACATATTTATCTTATTTTATAATTGATATTTCGTTTATATATTCTATAAAGGAAGCAACTAAAGTTTGTTGTTTTTGTTGAAAGGTAAATGCCCATTAAAAGTTTAATAAACTTTATTCGCAGTCAGCTTTCCAAAATACTATTTATTTTGTACATTTGTAAGTACCTAAAAACAAAACATATGAAAAAGAAAACAGCATTTGTGTATTTTCAGTGATTTGCTATTTTTTTCTTAATTTAAACAGATTTTAAAATTTGAAACATGCAAAGTTTTTCGTTTCAAAAATTTGAAAAGTGTTACGAGACGGTGTTTTTGCAATGTACGCGACTAGAAGTTTCACTTTATACTTGTAGTGTGAAAGCTTCTTTTTTTAATGTTTCTAAATTTAACTCTAGCCTTTATTCGAAATTTAAAAGTCGATGAGAAGAACTTTCAGTCAACAGAAATGAGTTTAAAGCGATGAATACCGAGTAAGTAGTGCCTTTAATTAAGACATTTTAAACTTAAATTACCAACATTTATGTTACAATAAGCAGGATCTGCATACCGTGACGGTATATTTGTGACAAGGCGAAATCGATTATGTCGCATTTTTGCCAAAAAAATACAGAGTGTAACAAATTGTTCACGGTCTACGAATTTTTTTGATATGGTCATGCGGCCCATCAACAATATTTATTGCCGATCACTGTTATTTAAACAGTGCCTAGTGGTCAGAGAAATCAGGAAAACTCGGAAACGTCAGGGAAATTCTGAAAAAGTCGCGGAATTGTCAGGAAATATGAGTTCTGGAATTTCGAAATATATATATATATATATATATCGATCATATATTAGTATGCCTACATTTTTTTCTATTCTTCAGTAGTTATTTATAAAACCAATAAATTATTCGATCGGCTTCTGCTACTATTCGACTTGTATGTCCTTATATTTAAAATATAATCCTAAAAAATTCTAAACCTAGCCTGGAAAACATGCAAGAAAAATTACGGAATTTTGTTTTAGATATCCTGGATAAATAAAAATTTAACATAGTCTATTTTTCTTTGTGGCCATACATTCATGTATAGTCGACTGTTGGATTATAGAAGCTCGGCTTTAGGATAGTTTGCACAGCTTCCAAAACGAGCGGCGACATTGTATAGTCTGACCGACGAAAGAACATCGGTCAATGAATGTGTATACGGGAGCTCTTATTTAGGGAAAGCGACATAAAAACAAACTAACGATTTCCACCAATATCTGTTAAGTTCTTCAAAACGCTTGTGTCACATCGTGACAGTCCAGTAATCCTTATCCAGATTTAATTGAATGGTAATCTGATGCGTTTCTTATGTAATATTCAGCTGTGTCAATGTAGAGAATGATGCAGACGAAGCCATTGTCTACCGATGTGAGTGGGACGTGAGCAATTGACGGAACTTGTAGTTGACAAATGAATCGTAAAAAAGAAAATAGTGACAACGATTCGTATGAATTTTCTTCATCAGATGGAAGTGATTTGAATTATGCCATATCGAACTTATGGAACCAGAAGCTGCTTCTTTTTCAACAATTAGTTTTTTGTAGCATATATTAAAATGTTAATTAGTAAATATCTACCAGTACCTATTAATAAAATAGTGTTTACAGCAAGAGTTTTCCCGTGTCTATAATTGCACCACCCACTTTCGTCTTACAGTTTCACTACCCTTCCGTACCGACGTTCTTTCCTTGGTCGCACTATACGGTACCTGGCTATGTAATCGGTCCATTCATCTTAATGTATTTTGTAAACGGTACTGATTTTTTTATGACGATTTATTTATTATCTTCGCACACTTACAACGGAACAAATGTGTTTTTGTATTTAAAACGTAGTTTAAGTCTGTGAGAGCTATGAAAGTACGTAAATTTATTTAAAAACTAATAATTTTGAGCGCCCCGCATTTTTAAACTATTGACTTCATACATATTATTGTCGCCGACCCGAATTTTTGTTAGAAATATTATACTTTGCTTAAACGTACTGGTATGCAAATTTCTTTTATCTAGCATGACTCTTAAAGAAATTTTGAGTGATAGGCTGGAAAAACACATCTTTAACAAAATTTTTCACTTTGAGGAACGCCATTTGAGAAGATTTCATTGTAGTAATTATGGGCCAGAGTATCCTGACCTGATGCATAATTTCGATAATTTTTAACAAGAACGAGTTATTTCGTGCTTGCCAGTAGTCGATTCTGTGGAAATACATTTGACAGACACACAACTTAGCTTCAAAATTTTATCGGATCGTCCCTCACTTTTTTGTGAGAATTGGAAGCTACGTTACAAATAGATTATAAAATGTTTTTGTGAGAATTTTTACGGTGGCTTTTTCTATAATAAAAAAATTACCAAAATTGTATATTTCTTAATATAATTTAATACACGGAAATATTTTTTGAAATTTATTTTATTTTTAACTTAATTATTTTTTTATTCAAATAATTTACGTTTAGCAGTTGGTCCTGCTGAAGTTTCCACTATTGTTGTTGCTGCCGTGTTTCATTACAATCGCGGGTAGAGCCGCGGGCAGCGGCTATTAATTATAAATTCGAGCGAACGAACGGAATGAGTGAGTAATGAAACAACTAATTATAAATTCAAGCGAAACGACTGGAGTGAGTGAGTAATGAAACAAATAATTATAAATTCGAGCGAACGAACGGAGTGAGTGAGTCATGAAACAACTATTTAATTATAAATTCAAGCGAACGAACGGAGTGAGTGAGCAATGAAATAATCCTATTAAAATTGCGGGCAGAGCCGCGGGGAGCGGCTAGTAGGTAATAAAGGTATCCCGGAATCCCTTTGTACTTCTTAACGATTAAGAACTGCTGCAGTAAAATGTCATATGCATGGACTTTTTTTGATGACTGGTGGTGTATTTCAGTACCAAATACAAGTAGCACCCGGCTGCTGTATTTCGAAGCTATTGTGTTTTGTATGCAGCTGTGTATACGGCGCGACCGCGGCGATACGTTGTGCAAATATTCAAATAATAATTTATCACATTATGATCGTGTAATGGAATTCACTTTACTGTTTACAATTTCCATTAACCAAATGCAATCACATTCACATGATTGCCGAGCCGCCCGAGTGGGCTTTATTTTGACTTGGATATGCATTTCATTTACAAAGCATTAGGGATGTGCGAACACTCAAAAACCGAGAATCGCTCGACTCTCGAACGGTAAATGCATGCTGTAACTGGGAAAAGTACGTCTGTCGAAAGAATGCACGGAGTATATGGTTTCTGATTCCTTTTTTCCTCAAACGTTATAATATAGTGGCTAGTGGATAGTCGAGTGAAGCAGAAAAATTACTCAAAAAAAATATATTAAACAGTGTTGTTTACACTACACAGTATAGCAGTGAAACTTCTAATTCACATACCATTACAAAGACGAAATATACCTACGTATATAATATACGCAAAAGCAATGTAACAATGTCAAGCATACATGTGCCGTGCATAAAAACTGTGCCGCTTATATTACAAGTAATAAGTATTTGAATCACTGACAATTATTTTCAAACCGTACCATAGTGTCGCGTTGGTTATATACTTACGCATATACAGTTTCATCCAGGGGCGTCGCCAAGGGGGGGCAGGTAAGGGCAGCTGCCCCTCCCTAGAAGCTCGGGATTTTTTTTAAGTTTTACTTTTCTTGCCTGATATCATAGAAGTAAGTAATAAATTGTAGCGTCCAGTAGAATCAGTCTCAAACTAAAATCAAATTTATGAGTCTCTATTTACTCGTTGTACCGACTACTGTCACAACCTTACACATTTTCTTTGAACCAGTGCGCGTGGTCCCCACCGCACTTTGAATTCGCGTGAGATGCAAAGATCGTGGGGGAACCCGAGAAAATTGTGTTTTAGTTAAGTTTTTAAAGACACGGCGCAACCATTTAGCAGTTATTTTACAGAATTTATTTCAGTTGAACTTGATTTCATCCATATCTGCAATAAAAAGACTTTTTTCGGCAAAGGTTGGCTAACCACTTTTTTGTGTATTTCATTTTTATATATTTGTGCAATAAAGAATTCAATAAATATGTTAATCTATCTTAATCCTCACAAATCTGAAATTTTTGTTTTTTCTCATCCTTCTGCCCCCCCCCCCCCCGGCTCAGAGCCTGGCGACGCCCTTGGTTTCATCCAAACGTAAACGCACACACACACACCCCAACACATAATTCTTTTCAAAAATAGTGTAGAGCCCTTGGACAGGGGCGGATACAGGGGGGGGGGGGGCGATGGGGCGATCGCCCCCCCTCAATGTCGGAGTTTTGAATGAGTTTTACGAATTTTATGCCATACTCTGCTATATTAATGCATTAAATTTTGTTAATACACATTGTTCGAATTATTATTATAAAATTTTTCTGTTACCGCCCCCACCCAGAAAAATTCTGTATCCGCCCCTGCCCTTGGACCATAAATAAATTTGTTAAAAATTTTGATTTCGATTTGTGGCCCTTTTACAATAACTACCCAGTGTACTAGAAAGTTAAAAATTATCCTCATTTTTTATCTCCCCAAAAATAGATCCAATATATTTTCATATGACTCTTGGCGTAGATCCGGGAACAGTCTATGCTAAATTTCAAGTCGATAACATATGAAGTTACTGAGAAATTCGATATATACATACTGGCAGAAGTCTCACCATAAGGGTACTGTTTTTTACAAATTTCGTGCGGAACCCTAGCAAGTTAGTAGTGATTTTTCCCCACAAAATAGGAAACTCCCCATAAGGGAGCGTCCATGAATTACGTGAGGCGTTTAAGGGAGGAGGGGATCGAGTCGAATCCCACCCAATCTCACGTGGAGGTAAGGAGGGGTCTCGGCAAATAAGACGTAATTTTTTTTCCCGCAGGAGAAAAATTGCAACAAAACTGGATTAAATTACGTAAAACGTGTTTCTCCACTAAAATATGGGTAAATCCTACACGATTACGTTTTATAAATCAAGTACAGATTAACGTTTTTACACTAAAAATACGCATTTTGAAAAATCTCACGTAAGATTAAGGGGAGGAGGAAATCTCACTAAGAGGAATGGGGGGCCTCACGTAATTAATGGACGCCTCCTATGTTGGCAACATTGCAGTGAATGTACGATATACATATACAGAGTAGGTACAGTACAGACGCCAGCCGTCAAACGACAAGGTCGCGCACCACTTGATGCGTTGCAAGGACATTCAACCTATTACTCTCTTTGTCGCTCTCTTTTCATCTCTTTGTCTCTCTTCTGTATTGTGTATAAACACAACTGTTAGTACATGACTCCGCTCACTTGTTTGTCTGTAAGTACTGTCTGTGCTCTGGGTCCAACCCACCACACCCACATCGCCGCAAGGTTTTTTGCATGCGTAATTGTTTTATCATATCACTGTGTATTCAGCTTTAGGTTACGTTCTGTGAAATTATTCACACCAGACGTGTTTTTATGTGGGTTGATGACCGGTACCCTACCCTGATAAAAAATCGAGTACCCGACTTTTTCTGAAACTGAAGAATCAATATATCGATAATAATTTTCCGTTATTTGATAATTAGTATGAAGTAAGCTTTTTTTGTTAACGAGCTTAATATTATTTTTTACGTGTTAATACGCAGACATTCTTTTTATCAGAAATCGAGGTTATTAACACGTTAATTGTAGGTATCAGCTATTTTTCGAGTATCAAATAATTATCGGGTAACGAGTAAGTAATTTTTGAAACAAATATCCAGTTATACAATTGACGGGTTTCGTCATCTGTTCATAGCTACGTTCGCATTTCAATGCTCTCGACTCAATTCGAAGAATTCGTCTTTATTATAAATGTGAATACTGATTAATGGAAAATTTTACGTTTTTTATCATTTTTCTTATTAGTATACAGTATATATACTTACATAATAATAATAATAATACATAAATATTTATTAACAACGCAGTTCGAGAGTCTTTATATTAGAACCTATACTCAGTAACAATCAAAACAGCAAAGATTGACGAATTGTTTCGTGTTCGATGTAAATAAGATATATATATATATATATATATAATAATTGAATCGAATAATTTTTGTTTTATTATCATTAAAATCTATAGCCTGTTGCATACAGCGTCAGCGGCAAAGTTTCACTCAAACAAAGAGGCTAATTTCACAAGAATTTGATTCTTTTCTGTTCTAACAAAATGAGATTGCACATCTAAATTGATTCGTCTTCATAATAAGCCCTAAAATTGTAATTGAGAATCGCGTCCGAGCTTTACAGATGACAATTCTTGATTGGTCGACTTTGCTTTCTGCGTAGGTACTTGATGGAGAGGTCCGTAATTGCAACCTTTAGAAAACAAAAGAAAACTGGGGTAACTGGTGAATATAGTACTGAAAGTTAGTTTATTTTGTACTTTGTTCAAGTTAATTTATACCCAATAATAATAATGATAAGTATTCAAACGAATCCAATAATATATTAGTGAATTAGATTTCAGACGTCGATGTTGACATGAATGTTACAAGGCTATATACTAAAAAAATTGAATGTCACTGCTGGGAACTTTTTTCTTAGTTATATAGCCTTGTAGCATTCGTGTCAATTTTGTTGTCTGAAATCTGTAAACCCTATAGATTAGTATATAACGATGAATACGTAACAAAAAAGGTTTGCATAGAAGTAAATAAATGCGGTTTTCTCGTTAGCGGCGGTACCACCGTAACGTAAAAAAACGCTATCCATTTAATTCTATGCTAATTATGTTACTCTATCTTACGAAACTTAGACTGTAATCATTAATGTAAGTGAATTTGTTTGTAAATTTTTGTTTTAATGTAAAAATGATTCCATTTTATAGAACAGTATCTGGCGCGAAAAGTGATAATATAGAGTACACCTCGCTTGCGAAGTGTGCAAATCCACAAGATTGCATTTAGTAGAAATAATTCTTTGCAGACATGTGAGTAGATTTTGTGTGACACTAACAATACAAAAAAAACCCGGGTCGCAGTGCCAAAACCCTGCCGACATTATAGTGTATTTGCTTGTACAGGGCCGTGTGGTTTTATACTTTTATTATGTGAAATTAAGTTTGTTTTTGGACAAAATAAAAAATTTAACCCCTTAATACACCCCTTAAAATTACATTTTTTTTCTTAATTGTAATATTATTATTAATCTAACGTCTACACCGAATTAAATACATCCTTCAATAAAAAAGTCACTATCTGCAAATTAGTGTTTTCAAAAAATTTGTAAGTCCGGTCCTGTCGGGCCGATTTTATTAAAATTTTAGGAGCACTTTTTAATTGCTATTAAAGGGTTAAGTTTCAATTTTGAAACGATTCTGAGAATATTTCAGGTATTTTTGGGCCCAAAAACTTTTTTCAACCCCTAAAAACCACCCTTAACATGACCCGATTGGGCCCATTTTAAATAGGCTTCGTGCGGTGATGGATTCCAACATGTGTGCCAAATTTCGTTAAAATGAATTAACTCCTTCGAAAGTTATTGCCCGTACACATATATACCTATTATATATATATATATATATATATATATATATATATATATATATATATATATATATATATATATATAAATAAACATTTTTAAAAATGGTGCCAAAGTGTTTAGGGGGTTATGAAACGTCGAGAAATTTTGGTCCGACCCCTAGGTCCCGCCATCCGACCAACGCCAATAGTGTATGTTGCCTTATGGCAAATACACTAATAATGCGGAATAAATTGTTGAATCGACCTTGATTTGGTGTAATAATCTCGGTCATAACTGTTCACTGTGAAACAGACCACATAATGACACAATCATGCTTATTATATTATGGTCGATCAATATTTTACACACTTACAAGTTAGACAGTTTACTTCAAAATATACTGTATGATTTTGTAATGAGAGCTTTGGTACGATCGTGTGCCTAAACTTCAATTGAACTGATCAGTTGGATGCCATCTCAGCATAGCTGGAAGCGCCTGCGTGTCCTCGAATTGTCGTTGAGTCTCGCTTTTTTGTAGTGAAACTCCTCTACAGGGGCGTATTTAAGTTTTCGGGGCTAAAGGCTTATTGAATAAGTCCAACGGAACCATTTTTTGTTAGATTAAGATCTTTAAATTGAGATTTAAAGTACATTTTATATAACACCAAAATCAGACCTTACCGTTACCTACTATCAAATCATCCAAAAAATTGGCAAAATTCATCCAAAAATTGCCAAATTTAATCCATGTATTGTTAAAACTCATCTAAAAAATTCTCAAAATTTACCCGAAAAATGTCAAATTTCACCCAACAAAAATATCAAATTTCAGCAAAGAATATGTAGTCACCCAAAAAATTCTTAAAATTTATGCAAAAAAATGTCAAAATTCACCCAAAAAGTCTTAAAAATTTATGATGATAAATCAGTTTTTGTGGGCCCTTGACACTTAAGGACCCAGGGTTTAAGCCCTATTAGTCCATATGTAGATCCGCTCCTGCTTCTATATAGTGTTAGTGAGGGGGGAGGGGGGCGCAAACTTAGATGTTTAGACATCAATAATAAATGTAATTGAATTGAAGCTCAGACAACTTACAATTATACTGACTCGGTAAGACCTATGCTATAAATCACACGGTTTATATATAAATACTATATTTTGTCTCTGTAAGACAGACGAAAATCCCGTAAAGATGATTAAATATTTAATAAACGTACTGGCAGCAAAACAATGTACATATATATCTGTTTTATATATTGTTCGAAACTTGAGTCTCAGAGAACGCTACCTTTCACAGAAACTTCAGCTAAAGTGCTGTTCGATTTCCGCACCGCTGTTAAAGCATAGATAATTGAGCACGTTAATTTATAATGAACTGTCACATTGTAGGATTATTGAAGTGAATACTTCTTATGCTATACTTCGGACGCGCTTAAGATTTAACGCAAAGCGTAAAATGTTGACGCGCTCACCTGACTAGTAGACGCGGGGAACTAGGAGTTACGCCCTCCCGCCCATCCCTCACATGATCGACGTTTTCTCTCTTTTACTCTTCTACGTCATTCAACAAATTGATGTAAGAAGTATTCACTTCGGCCGGCTGTTACGACACACACTTTTCTGTATAAAGTGAAATAATGTTGGCTTGAAGTTTTTGACAAATAGGGTAGGTATACTTAGCCTTCTTTTAAATCAGTCCTAAATTCAGGTAAAGACTTTATAATCAATAAACTTTAAGACTGAATTATATCATAAATTGTAATGAACAGACGACGTTCAAAACAGTCTTAAAGTTTGTTGATTGAGTTCTTACTTGAATTCGGGAACAATTGTAATACTCTATAGTCTATAGTATTACTGGAATCTGTCAAAAACTCCAAACCAGAATGTTTTATTAGTCTACAGTCCACACTGTAAATCAGGTTGAACAATAATAGTTCTGCGAACAACTTCGCCCCCTTCAAGTTCTTAATTTTGATGGTAGATTTGTTAGTCCGTGACTTTTCTTGTGGACAAAATTGAAAAAAAAAATGTTTTGCAGTGTTGTTTGTATCCATTTGGGTATTATGTAAGAAATGAACAACGTAAAATATTAGATCATGTGGGAAATCATTTGAGAGCTTTTCTTAAGAATTACTATTTTTTCACAATTTTATGTTCTGTACCTAGATATACCTACATACTTATCAAGATTTTTTCTAAAAACTCAATTTACAAATCCAGAATAGCTAAAATTTCGAAAAAACTAACGGTATCAAAAGTTAGAACAATAGCTTTTGAAATTCGAAGGATAAATAATATGGTTGATGACTTGATGGCAGAGATACTTTAATGCGGGAGCCTATCATGCAATTATCCGATTTTTCGTTTTATCGCCTCACGAACATTCCCTAACTATGGAAGTTTCCCTTCAAAAATCTATCGCAAGTTCGACGTAAGCGGTTTTGCCTTCGGACCACAGATATAGACTGCATTATCACTGTATCGTGATATCTGTTTGCACGGGGACCCTTTTGCCAATTAACACTTGAAGCACAGGTCTATTAAATTGGTAGCGCCTTGGCGGGCGTTCATTATCGTAAACTTCGTTTCCTCGTTACTGTTCAATTACGCACCGTCTACCCAAAACAGATCCATAGAATTAAATCATTACTTTTATGTTGCCATTTATTTTAAAACTTCTTAGAATCGCGTTTAACTTGCCGTAGAGAACTTTCCATGATTTTGGAAATATTGCATTTGCTCGAACTGTCTTCCAGTTAGGATTTCCACCTAGTCTAATCTAAGAACTGCAGTATCAATAATTTTCTTTTCCATTTACTATTAAATGATTTGAAAATATGTCTAAAACCGTAGCTGTTGGCTTTTCAAAAACATAATTATTTAACAAATATTGTGCAATAATAATTTACCGTCAGCTCCTTGAATTATTTCATATGACGCGCAATATCGGTAATATATATTTCTCTAATTTAGGCGCAATATTTTTTTCGAACAGAAAACAATGTTCTTATAAAAAGTAACCCTTATCGGGCAGCTAGTATTCTATAAATGCTGAACAGTTCTTGCATTTTTTTCACAATTTGAAACTAAAATATTTCGTACCTAACAGTGTAATTCAACAAACGGCTGGCAACACTAAATTGGTAGTTGGTAATGCTGTGCGTATGACTTATAATAATGCTAATTATCTATTCTCAAGGTTTCGATTGTTGAACCGGTCTCTTCGGTATTGTTGTATTTGTGCGGTTGAAAATATGATATCATTTCATGTGTGAGAAAGTTTGTTGACCGAAACAGGATGTGTAAACATAATTATTGTACAATATACGTATTACATGAGATATACCAAGCAACTATACGCAGGTAGACAGCGATAGCATTTGTTTTTCATTCCAGTTCTTTTATTTATCATTCAAAGGGCCCGTCCGACCGCGTATCAAATTTTGATAATTTTAAACTAACTTAATTTCAAGCAAGAATTAAATTTAAAACGCTGAGCATAAACCGCCATATGATGACGTAGAAGATGGTCGCATTTCTTTATCTAGATATAGAAAGAGATGTATATAAATATTTTTTGTGGTTTGCTTTGAATTTGACAGATCAATAGGTGTGACACAGTAGATCAGTCAGCCAATCACAAGCTGAATTTTATTGACGGCATTTCGGTAGATTTTCACATCTGTAGTGTAGTGTAAAATATAGGGTGTCATTAGTGTATTTGCCATATGGCAACATACACTATTGGCGTCGGTCGGATGGCGGGACCTAGGGGTCGGACCAAAATTTCTCGACGTTTCATAACCTCCTAAACACATTGGCACCATTTTTAAAAATGTTTATATATATGTGTACGGGCAATAACTTTCGAAAGAGTTAATTGATTTTAACAAAATTTGGTCCACGTGTTGAAATCCATCACCGCAAGAAGCCTATTTAAAATGGGCGTAATCGGGGCATTTTAAGGGTAGTTTTTAGGGGTTGAAAAAAAAAGCGTCGGTCGGATGGCGGGACCTAGGGGTCGGACCAAAATTTCTCGACGTTTCATAACCTCCTAAACACATTGGCACCATTTTAAAAATGTTTATATATATATATATATATATATATATGTGTACGGGCAATAACTTTCGAAAGAGTTAATTGATTTTAACAAAATTTGGTCCACCTGTTGAAATCCATCACCGCAAGAAGCCTATTTAAAATGGGCGTAATCGGGGCATTTTAAGGGTAGTTTTTAGGGGTTGAAAAAAGTTTTTGGGCCCCAAAATACCGAAAAAATTCTCAGAATCGTTTCAAAATTGACATTTAACCCGTTAGTAGCAATTAAAAAGCGCCCCTAAAATTTTAATAAAATCGGCTCAACAGGACCGGACTTACAAATTTTTTGAAAACACTAATTTGCAGATAGTGACTTATTTATTGAAGGGTGTCTTTAATTCGGTGTAGACGTTAGATTGATAATAATATTACAATTAAGAAAAAAAATGTTATTTTAAGGGGTGTATTAAGGGGTTAAATTTTTTATTTTGCCCAAAAACAAACTTAATTTCACATAATAAAAGTATAAAACCACACGGCCCTATACAAGCAAATACACTATATTGTCGGCAGGGTTTTGGCACTGCGACCCGGGTTTTTGTGTTTTAAATTCAAATCTTATTTAATCAAGAAATCTAATTAAAGATTTTTTGTTGAATAGAATAAGAAAACTTAACTAGGTGTTAAATTACAGTTAGCAAAGTAGGTCATTGCAGCAAAAGTGCAGGAAAGCGAAAATTATCATCGTCTGTGTTATTTGAACACTTTCTTACTGTTTTACTTACTCACAAGCATGTCGAATTACCAACTACTAAATACTGCAGTGATAGTAAATCTCCACTCGAGTCTTTTAACTTTTAATGAAAGAAGAATAACTTTGATTAATCTGATGCAATTGTTTAAGACTTTAGAAGCCAGTGTAAACTAGAACATTATCTTTTTAGTGTATTTGCCATATGGTAACATACACTATTGGCGTCGGTCGGATGGTGGGACCTAGGGGTCGGACCAAAATTTCTCGACGTTTCATAACCACCTAAACACTTTGGCACCATTTTTAAAAATGTTTATATATATATATATGTGTGTGCGGGCAATAACTTTCGAAAGAGTTAATTGATTTCAACGAAATTTGGCCCACGGGTTGAAATCCATCACCGCAAGAAGCCTATTTAAAATGGGCCTAATCGGGCTATTTTAAGGATAGTTTTTAGGGGTTGAAAAATGTTTTTGGGCCCCAAAAAACCGAAAAAATTCTCCGAATCGTTTCAAAATTGAAATTTAACCCTTTAATAGTAATTAAAAAGTGCTCCCAAAATTTTAATAAAATCGGCCCGACAGGACCGCATTTACAAATTTTTTGAAAATACTAGTTTGCAGATAGTGACTTATTTAACCCTCTGGTAGTAATTAAAAAGTGTCCCCAAAATTTTAATAAAATCGGCCCGACAGGACCGGACTTACAAATTTTTTGAAAACACTAATTTGCAGATAGTGACTTATTCATTGAAGGGTGTATTTAATTCGGTGTAGACGTTAGATTGCTAATAATATTACAATTAAGAAAAAAAATGTTATTTTAAGGGGTGTATTAAGAGGTTAAATTTTTTATTTTGCCCAAAAACAAACTTAATTTCACATAATAAAAGTATAAAACCACACGACCCTATACAAGCAAATACACTATATTGTCGGCAGGGTTTTGGCACTGCGACCCGGGTTTTTTTTTTGTTTGGAACATTTTTCAGTATATTTTCAAATGTGTTTGGCCCATCTTTCGTTCCACGCTCTTCAGAATTCCCCTGTTGACCTACGCAGGGGATCTATTTGAGCCAGATTTTCAATTTTTCTCCGGGAAGCAGAAAATGTTAATAAGTAAACATGTATTCAGAAACATTCGAATCATGAAAGTTGTTAGGGAAAAAATTCCAGCCAATTGAGCGACAGAACCATTCCAACTTCAGAAATATAATAAATAAAATAAAATTTTAGTTAACGCTTATCGTGTCGCGGGTAACGCCTAGTAATAAAAATTATGATATATGCGTTTTTGGTTTGCATGGTTACATAATATGGCTTCACATGTAAAAATTAACCAAAACATGCTTGTCAGCTACCTAATTTCTTTTTGATTTATTGAAAACAAAAAAACAGCTGATTTTTTTGTATTTTCAAAATATTTCACAAAACTGTGAAACCTAGAAAAAATATTTTTTTACGAAACTTTCTGGTAAAAGTAAATATAATAATAAGTCGTTATGAAACGTAAACCATTATTATATCAAAATCAACGTTATAGAATATGTCTCTTCTGCACATGCGCCAATTTTCGCCAAGAACAAGGGCTCGTTATATTTGCATATCAAACAACGCCCCAAAATTTGGTTTCGATCCTCTCATCCGTTTGGACCTGTATCGTGTTCTATAATTTTTCTAAAATTGTTTTTTGTACTCGGGGTACCTAAAAACGAAAAAAATATAGTAACATTTTGAAAGGTAAATTTTGATATAAATTAGTATCATTCCCTATTTGTAAACTTGGAATGGTAAAATATTAAATCGTTAGAATAGACGTAAATGTCAAGTGAACATCCGGTGTCTTTTACAAACGTTGCTCGTGTTTATCTTGTTTTAAACGCACCCCTGGTGCAGACTTTGCAGGTCTCATTATGTTTCTTTCAGGTGCATGGAAGTGCAACAAATCTTCATACTTGTGCAGAAATGCAGAAAACAGAACATAAAAGATTGACACGGCAATTCTGTGCAGATATAGTAATGCCGAATTGGTATAACTAAAGCTCGATTCACACTTTAAATTGAAACGTTCGTTAGTTCGAGCTTTTAACTTCAGTTGCAATATAGTTCATATTTACTTTACGAAATGTATTTTCCAGTTATTCTGTGACATAATATTATGTAAAAATTCCAGTCAATTAGGTGACAGGACCATTACAATTTCATAAATATTTACATTTGAAATATTATAATAAATACAATAAAATTTCTGTTAAAGTATGCGGTGACGCGGATAATAAATATTAAATTACTATCTATTTCCATGGTTACATAATAGGGTTTTACAAATTAACCAAAGCATGCTTGTCAGCTACCTAACTAATTTATTTTTGACAGATCTTCAGAACAAAAGACCGTCTGTTTTATTTTTATTTTCAAAATATTTCCGAAACTATGAAACTTAGAAAAAAATGTTTTGCACGACACTTTCTTGGAAAAATAAATAGAATAACAAACCGCTATAGTTTACCGTCATTATACAATAAACAAAATTATAGCATATCTCTTCTGCGCATGCCTCGATTTTCCTCAAAAACAATAGTGCTCTTCATATTTGCATCTTAAATATCCTCCCAAAATTTGGTTTCAATCCGATCATACGTTTGGCGTGTGTCGTGTTCACAGACATTTTTCAAAAATATGTTTTCTTTTGGATTCAGACTACTCCAAAACGAAAAATATTGTTAAATTTTGAAAATTCAATTTTGACCAAAATTAGAACTATTCTTTTGGAATGGTAAAAAGAAAAGTGTGTTTATTTCATTGCGACGGGCCAATCTCAGAAACTACTGAATCGATTTGAAACATTCTTTCACTATTTAAAACCCATATTCCCAAGTCACGTAGGCTCTGTATTATTTATTACGCTAAGATAGAAGCAACCGCATCTTTACCAATTAAGATTCAGTCGCGCTCGTGCGCAGATAAAGAACGTCAGTCGATTGCAAACCGATTGCACAATAGTCGCATCGTAAACCGGTTTGAAACTGAAATTGCAAAACCGTCGCCCCGTGTGCGAAAGAGAAATACAATAAGGTTATGTCTCATATTTGTTGTTTTTAAGTCATCACTTGAAACTTAGCGGAACTTACAGACTGAAATTCTTAAAGTTAGTGTGTACGCAGCTTAATGTAAAATTATGGTTATGTGTCTCAGGTAAAATATTTTAGAACTTCGCGTCGTTGGCTCTGCATTTCCGGTTGGCGTTTGTCCAAAATGTCACCACGTGGATGTCGTGTTTATAGTTCAAAAAGAAACTTTCAATGACCTTTTTTCTGTCACCGGTGTGCGTTGCATTCTCCAACAGATGCAGTTGAATTTAGTTTCGACATATCTGTAAAACTCAGAACGTTTTTAAACAAAAAATACAGTAAAACCTGTATAAATGGTTATGATGAACCAAGTAACTTTTCGAAAGTTGCGACCGCAATAAAAGTTAACGACCCGATCTCAAAAGAAAAAAATCCTAAAGTTTTTTTTCTTTAAAAGTTTGTGATCCGTTGACCGGTATGAGCTGCACAGTCGGAAGAATGGAAGAGAGGACATAAAAAACTGACTTTTTCGAAACGCCAAAAATGTTTTCAATGAAAGAATAGTAGTTCATGTTTCTAGAACGTGAATGCAGTTAATATACGAGTTGTGACATTATGATTAAAAGAGTCATAGCATTACGTTCCAGATACATATTACATTACCCGAATAAATTTTAATCATGGCGCAATATTGGTCCCATATTAGCCAAATCAATCTTCAATATTGAGAAATCAACCCTTCTCTAATATTGGCTCTATGAAATGAAACGCTTTTCTATGCTGCTCCCACATTGGCCAACTCAAGTAGCTCCGACATTGATCGTTTCATGTTGGCAAATCAATGTAGATCTCATATCAGCGTTGCCAGATTTTTTCTTTGCCAAGTCGGGATTTTGGAAGTGAAAAAAGCGGGATTCTTTCGTCGAAAGCGGGACACAGTAAAAAACGTATATAAATAATCAGAAGTTTTTAAATATTTATCTTTTTATTTGAGTTCAAATTACGTTTACGTGACAATAGATAGCAAAAATAGCCTAGAAAATGTATTTTAATAAAAATATGATATTTAAAATCAGATTTGCCCTATCGTTAAATAGTTGAGTCTTATTCGTCTTCTGAATAAAAAAAATAAAAAAAAACAGTTTTATTCATTAGAAAAATATGGCGTTGCAAACAATAGTCTGAGGAGTGAGTGTTACAAATTGCAACTTACAATAAGAGAATAATTATTTACGCGAGGTTGAGTTATCCCCGAAATGCGGGACTGAGCCTCTCCCTCGCGGGACATTTAATTTTGATTTAAAAATCGGGACGTCCCGCCAAAATCGGGACGTCTGGCAACGCTGTCTCATATTGAACAATCGATGTAGCTCTAATGTTGGCCTATTAATGTGATTCCAACATTGACAAACTACCTAGTTGGCTTATCGATGTTGCTCCAATATTGGTCCTACAATTTTATACGTTCTAACATGTTTCCATGTACTTCTTATAAAATAGTTAATCTTCACATCATTATAAGTAGGTATATCAATAATATTTTTGACAGCTGTATATGTGTAGTCATTTGCAATGTATTCGAGTTATTTACAAAAACTACGTCTGCTTTGCTATCTCTGCTTCTCTTATGGTGTTCAGTGCTAACTGTACTGTTGTATTGATAAGATAGCATTTATTTATCATTTTACTACCGCGATACAGGCCTGCAAAGCAGCTATTTTAAAGGGAGATGTACAAAAAACATTTTTCAGTTACAAGAAATTAGCTAACTGTCGTTATTTCATAACTGGCTACATATATTCATATAACATGTATGTAGAATACGTAAATACCCGTAGTAAACAACAAGCGATTTAAACCGTTTCACGTAACTAGGACCATAAGGGCTAGTATATTATAAAGTGAACATTGTTTAAACACACTTTACGGCTCAGTCTGTGCAAAGTCCTTTGGTAGTTCCGTCCCCTCGTGGGACCTACTCACATTATACTGGCTGGTACATGCATAGTATATGTAGGGATGCACTAAATACATTATGGTCCGGTGCACACGTCCGATTTTTAAACACACGCTACCGCAGCGGCGTCGTAAGTACGGTGTGGGATACATTATATCAGATGGGACAGTACATACACGTTCATCCGGCACGCGACGTTGCAGAACCGTACGGGCCATTTTGCGGTAGTTTTTCCGCTCGTTTTCCCACATATTGTAACCGAACCGCACACGCATCTCTGACTCTCAGTGCCGTGTTTTCTGCTGAGCAATGAAGACATCCGTTTTAAAATCGTAAATGCGGTATGCGTTGATGGAGACTAAATATGTACTACATTATTTCACGGTGTGTATCATTCATGCAGCAATGCCGTACGTCTAAAAATCGGATGTGTGTACAAAAATCCAAAACCGTCCGTGGACGTCAGGAGTGTACGCAGTGAATGTTTTTAATTGTTTCAGTAACCATTTCGCTAATTCTCTAATTACTGACAGAAATAAATCATCAGAGTAGATCACAAATTGACATCGTCAAACGTCTGACAGTTTCTGCTATTGAGATTTGAGATTGCGTCTGACGCCAAACCACATTTTGCTATACTTTCAATTTCTGCCGCAGTACGTCGTAGTCTCACATTTCATGGAGGCGTGAACTAATCACGAATTCAAATTTAGAGACTCTTTAATTTTCTGCCATCAGTTGTCATAGTGTGCAATGAATCGGATATGAACTGATTTGGCATGGAGGCGTAACCTAATCGTGAAACTGCTTTTTTCTGTACTTTTATTTTCTGCCATCAGATGTATAAAACCTGTTAATACTAATACGGAACTTTCAAGTATACGTGAGTTAGCTAATGTACGAACATACGGTTCACCCCTAATTATGCAGATGGCTACATTTTATAGAACATAATGCACAACGTTGGTTGCAAGAATAAGTATAGAAAGCTAAGAGGTCAATTCACTGCTTGCTACTTGTCCTTATAATTAAATCTTGTAAAAATATATAGTAAAGCTGACTTTTAGAGACATGCACTTTAAAATAGTAGCAGGAAACTTGCTAAAAATACTTATTTGATAAGAAGACTTCGCGTGATATCAAAAGATTCGAGAATTTTACGGCGTTCTATGTTGGGGTCAAACAAGACTTCAATATCAAAAAGTATAAATTATTAAGCAACAAATGGTTATAAGCTACATGTTTGGATTAAAAAGAACTGATTGTTGTCCTCCTTACTATAAACACCACATTATCATGATTTTACCATCTATTTGCTTATTTTCTGCAGCATTGCACATCAAAAAAGTCGTCACCATTTAGGTACAGGTCCTTCATGCATATCCAACACGATATGGCGATGCTTTTAACGCAGCAACATATCAAAACAGTCCAGAAAATTGCATTGTCTTTAATCATTTACCTAAAGAAATAAAGGGCTTAGAAGTTACTACGAAATTTAAAGTAGCCTTCGAAAAATGTTTAATTGAAATCTCTTTATAATCCAAGACTAGTATATTACAGAGACTACCCAGTTCCATTTCACCAGTTAAAATAAGCGCGGGAATGACGTAAACTGGCGGAGCGTTTATATTTTTATCAACCTCTAATGACAATATTAAAAATGTCATTTATATTTAACTAGGACTATGGAAATAATAAAATTCAATTTATTGCAAATAATATCAATATTCCGTGTTCTGATTTCTTAGACATTCGTTAGTTTATAAACTACAACCATTGCCACGCATTCAATTGACAGGGCTGTCGGATAACGCCATCTTCCATTACTCTCCAACGGAACGAGATAACCTCTGTAATCTAAGTTTGGTCTTTATTCATTGTAGAATTTACAAGGTTATACAGGCCACAAGATCATAACATTACATAACGTAGCGGTGTAACATGTATGTTAACGTAAACATACCATAAACTATACCAATGCATAATATAGTACGTTTCACATGAATTATGTAACTCCGTGCATTTAGCTATAGAGTATAGACATTTACATGATGAAGCCAAATTCTGCTAATGAAAGTTAGGTGTAGGGGTGACGTTTTCATGTCTCGTCCATTACGAGCCATCCAGTTTTCAGGTCTGAGAAGTGAGCAAAATGTCAATTAGTTTTTGAGTTATAATTAAGTTGTATATTGCGTAACAAGTGTAAAATGAAGCATATTTTCAACTTGTGACGCACGATACGTTTTATAACTGAAACAATTAAATGGTTGTGCGTAGAAAGTTAAAGAAAAGAATAAGCGTTTTTTTACACTCTCCCGTATAAAATAGTTGCTCTTCATGCCTGTGTAGTGGTCGTAAAATGACACATTCAAGACTATACTAGTGTAAAGTTGCGTAAAGTAAAACAGACGTAGTTGTACTACCATTTTCGTAGTAAATCTTAAAGAAAAATGAACGAAGCATACAAATAATGTTTTCCCGAGTCGAAATTTAGCGTCTCAGTAGCACCTCAAAGGTCTCATTTCTTTTGTTTTTTTCCAGATTTTGTTTGTTCAATTTTGAGCAAATTTGCTCAAAATTGAACTGTCAAAAATTTTGAAAATTATGTGAAAATCAACTATTTTATACGTGCATAAAATATAGTGTGTAAAATTATCCAGTTCGTAGTAATATTATGACTCGAGTGATTTAAAACTCGCTATGGTTCGTTTTAATATCTCACTCGCTTGTCAAAATACCTTCAAAACACACGGTCCGTAACCATAAAACTCCATTTTACATGTTCGTGTTATAAAACTTCAATAGTGTATGTGCATACAGGTATGCAATATGTACTTGCAGGCAAATACACAAATAGCAGCTCTGTAAATTTTCAGAATTATAGAAACGGCGTCATATTTTAATAAAATAATATGTCTGAATACATTACACAGCACACTGAATAAATTATAGCACAGTGGTCAGTCAGTTAGAACAATTTAACTTCATTTATAACAGGGAATTTCATACAAAATATATGATTAAGCAAACGGTTCTCTATAATCCCATTGAGAGCTTTTCTGAAAACTTGATGTTAATTTGATTTGAACTTCGTAATGATTCAAGTTGAAACCTCATTTCCTCTGTGCTTTTTGTTGTGTTTGCTCCACTGTTCTGTGGTTAATTTATTTATCTCTTCGTCCATTTGTTTATCTGCTAATTTTGTTTAATTTCATTAACACTGCCCAGACCCCAAACTGTGATTTAATATTTCAGGTTGTCATGGTGAATTTTATATTAATCTAAACCTTATGTTTTAAGAAGAAAAAAAATCGCTCTGAATTTTGTTTGTGCTGAGACCCAGCGGTAAGGGGCGAGGTAAGCAAAAGACATATTGTGGGTGTGACCTTCTTTAGCTCTGTCTCGCTCAAATCATCCGCACGTTTCAATTTTTTGCTGGTGCTAAGTACGAGGCTAAAAAATCGTATTGCAAGGGTGCCGCTGTCAATTGATTACTCTAATTTTTGGAAATATTTTGAAGATTTAAAAAACTTTTCCGAAAAAGGAAGAGTCACTTTAGGTTTGTGATGGAACAGTTTTGTGAAATAAGTACGAATAAGGTCATAGTGTGACATTGAAAACGTGTTTTTAGCACAATTAATGCCAACTTTTTTCTAGTAAATCGTACATAAACTACAAAAGTAGTCCATTAGAGACCTAGATTTGTCCTTTATCTTCCTTATAGAGAAAGAATTTTTGCAGAATGTTGACGAATAAGTCTACAATCAGTTGACAGCCGAAGCTCTATTTTTGGCATAAATTCAGAGCGTTCCGACAGCCTTAAGTGTGTTTGAAGCTACCAAAACTCCTGTCAACAATACAGATCTACGTATTCGTTGTCCAGGTTCTCCAATTCTTCACAGTGTTTGAATTTGGTTTTAGCAGTTTTAGACACTTAGAACTGTTAGAAACCTAGAATTGCTAAAACCAAGTTCGAACAGTCTCAAGAATAGGTTATCTGACTTATTTTTAAATTGTTTTGAAGTGTTCATATAGTTTTAGTTCACAGAAATTTTTATTTCGATTAAATGTAATTTTTTATGAAGTAAAATAGCAATCAAAATTGCATGTATATATGTTGACGCGAAAACACCAACCGCTATGTCATTCTTGTACTATACAAATGCCTATAATGCTTGCGCAAGGCCCGTTTAATGTTTTCTCACGTGCGTCGTGTGTATCGTGTATTTCTTTAGGTGGCTATGTCTGCTTACTACACGTCTGACGTCATACTTGCAAACCATCATGGCGGGTGGCGTGTTCTGACATGTCAAAAAATTGCAATTTTAAATGTGAAATAATAAATCAGCCTCGTGTTTTTGTGAATACAAACCCCTAATTTGTGATTTCGTATTCGATAAATTATTGTATTCACGTAATTGAATAATATATTTTTTATAGTGTCTAATACCTTATTCCAGAAGAGCCGAAAAAATACTTATGGAGCTTAGAACCAATTCGTGTAAACTTACTTAATAACTAAACCAAGTCTTTGGCAACATAAACGCTATATTCCTGAGTAAATCTAACACTTTTCGCTGACGCCAGTGGCTTGATATAAAATCTTACCAAAATAAATCTTATTTTTACCCCCTCCTGAAAAAAAAAATCTTTTCTTGTTACTTTTCGTATAAATTTATAGTTTAATATTTTTTTCTTTTTTTTCAGGTGAGTCAACTGAAATAAAAAAAATACTTAACGACAGTAAAGAGAAGTATTAGTACCTATATCAGAAAGACACATCAGAGGATGTTGTGAGTATAACAAAATTAATTTATTATTTTTTTCTGTTGTCATTAATTTCTAGCAATCAAAACAGTTTTAAATCCCTTTGCAAAAAAAAGAGCAAAAACGGACAGTGCGAGCTAGCGTCGCGCGTCAAAGCTTCCTTATCGAAAACGTTTTTTTTTTCCGTAATACAAACCCGGTTTCCCCCATCGACATATTATTGGCAACAATTTTTTATATTTTATAGACCCCGAAATGTAAAAAAATTGATGTAAAATATATTAGTGTGATTAGAACACCTGTAAGACTCATTTAAAATTAAGATTTTTTTTCTTGTGATTGTAAAAGTCCAAAAAAATCGTAAATTATGTCAGAATCACGCACGCTCCACCTTCCCCTACACCTAGATTGTTCAGAATCTATTACAGAATGAAGTACTCACGTTCATATCAGTTTCAATCGCTTCAGAAGAGTTTTAACTATAGATGTATAGAAAAAATTTATTTACATACCTATTCGAGTTCGGTGTTCAGTCCCCTCGGGGATCAAATGCTCTTAGATTAACTTACGTAGTCAGTGATAAATCGGTATCATATAACCTACTCTCTAAAAGTTTCTTCTTTTTGTTCTACTTACGTAAGAATGTTTTTTTCTTTATACCCGGTCGAAAGTACGTACTTACGGCTTTGATTTGCAGACAGAAAGTCTAACATTTATGCTCTGCTCGAATTACTCGCACGTCATCTATAACAGCGGGGTGAAAGAGTTTTTTTCTTTATGCCCGATAAGTAAACTAGAGAAAGACAGTAAAAATCCAATGCATTGTGAATATCTGAAAAAAGCGCATAAATAAGGAACAAAAATTAAGCATAACGAACTGCCTGCTGAAACGTGGTTGTATTTTTTATGATAATAATTAAAAATGTTGGTAACAAACGCACTTTCGAGCGGGTATAAAGAAAAATAATATTTACGACACGGACAGAAGATTGAAATTCCTGCCCTTGTGGTGTAATACACTATTTTCATTAGAAAAATACAAGAACACACTTTATAGAGTTAAATCAATTCTAAATGTTGAAAATCATGTTTTGATGTGTTTTGCAAATCTGCAACTTTTTTGACACTAAGTGCTTTGTAACCCGTTTGATATTAACTGAACTTATAGAAAAAATCGAGATGAATCGATTCCTACCAACTGTATGTTTTCTAGTTTATGAGATATGGCAATGTTTATGTATCTTTTTAGGAAAATCTAAAGCTTCATGGCTTCTAAACAAAAAAAAAAAAAAAACAGATGTAGTCGTAATCAATTCAGCGGGATTTTTTTAAATAAAAATAACGTGTTTTAAGTTATAGTACTCATATGTATTTAAACAATATTTATAGAATTATTTCCTGATGAAACATCTGAGTAGACTAGGCGTGATAATAATTAATTAGCCATTATTTGACTCTGCTATGCTTTAATATGCCAACCTTCAAACTATCCTCGTCCCTTCGTCTCAGTGTGAAAATTGCTTATATTATAAGTAATTTTTGCGGAGCATATATGCTCTGCAAAAACGGTTCTGAGATTAGAACCCTGAAAATTGAGAATTTGTAATAGATGGACCGTGAAATGTTTTAATCTATTTTAATCTTCAAAATTTGTTATTTATGTCCTTGAAAGAAACACTCGGAGTGTGATATGAAAAAAAGTTATATTTTCTCTTTAAATATTATAACTTTGAGTAATATTGTAACATATAACTACTTTTCGAAGTTGATATAATCTGCCGACAGAATGATTATCCTTGTGACATATTGGATAGATCTAATGAGGCGCGCTGTCACCTCTCTCGACGGAGATAACTTTTCCAATCACTGTGCTAGCCTTAACGCAGATGGAAAAGTTTGTTATATGGTTGGCAATTAATAATACGTAGTGGTTGCTCTATCATATGAGTGTTCACGGAGAATACGAAGAAAAGTTGCTTAAAAAAACATTATAGAGTACAATCTCGATATAACATAGCTGAAGGGAATTAGAAAATATTCGTTATACCAAGTAATTCGTTATAATGAAGTGTGTTATATATTATAGAGGTTAGGTTGATCTAAGATTCGTTTTAATAAGGTAAGAAAACCCATTTTCTTCTGAAAACTTATCTTTAAACTTTAAAATTGTGGCCAATGTACTTGCGAGAATTTCGAACTCTTTAGCGATGTCTAATTTTTTCGTTATAGGATTCTCATTTACATACTTAATGATTTTTCGTTTCTCTGCGATGGTTAAGGAACACCTTTTTCTTTTCTCAGCTATTGCAACTTTAAATAAATTTACCAACAACAATGACCAACAGACCGTATTTTTTAGTTCATAAAAGAGTGCAGTTTTAGTTTTTTTAAACTCTAATTTTAATTATAAGACTAAAAACAATATTGCATCTGACTATAGGGTAGGCAACGCAACTTATGTCACTGATCAGCGTTTCAAGTTTTTTTTTATTTTGACGGTTCTGGTCAGGATAATGGGACAAACTTATTAAATAATTGTATTGTCATCGGTTCTTGATAAGTGTGCAAAGTTTCAGTTTAATCTGACGTTTTGAAGTGGGTGAATTTCACGTTCAAAGATTCTGTTACATACAAAGGAAGCTAATAAAAGCGTGTTAAAAAAACCGGCTTGACTAACATAAAAGCATTAAATAAGATTTTAAAGGCCGTTGCACACGACGTTGGTTTTTTAGTTGGAACTTATACCGGTAGCTGCGCTGGATGAAAAAGACGTTAGTCCTGGCTCCGTTGCTTGACCACAGATATACATTTTTATGTTATAATGTATAATCGTACTGACAGACTAGATCATTTCTTCTGTATTTTCGTTCCGTTCCTTAAAAAAATGAGACCGTTTCAGTTTTCGTTATTAATTTAGAGTTTAAATTTTGACGTATCATATTATTAGGGGATCGTTAAATATGTTTGTTAGTGAAATGTTATACTTAATTTTCAAACTTCGCAAACATATCCAGTATATATGCCTGTATATACTGGACTGAATATAAATCTTTACAGCAGGTTCCGACATTTTATATATAAAAGTTTAATTGTTTAGACTCCCCGAAAGTTTATAATGTAGACAGTAAACAGTAGTAATTACCAAAACGTTTATTTTTGTACTAACAGTTATGACTTTTATTACTAGGTTATTGGAATATATCTGATTACTAAACATTACTATTAAAAATTAAACAACTAGTGTTTGATAATCATATGATCTTTAGTCATAACTAGAAAGACTAGAGAAAATGAGACCGACTTTGAATGGTAGGGAGTGGGACGAAAGACGCTACACGCAAAATCTTCTTGCGTCGATAGCTTCGAGTGTTCCCATGGTAACGATAAATAAACAGTGTCCACTGTTTGTAGTCTCTTTGTTGCTAATAGATATGGTCTCCAAAAAGAATAGAGACAAGGAGTATATTCCTTCAAGTTAATTGATAGTAATAATGAGTTTGCCCCGTGAAAACTTTGCCCCTGAACTCTACTTTTATAGAGTGGAATGAACGAATTGAGATATTATGTGAAAACGAGCTGGGCATAATATCATTTCATCTGAGATATATATTTTTTCGACACTCCTATAAAATAGCTGATTTTCATTTAACTTTCAGTATATTTTGACAATAAATAAACATATTTGCAGAAATAATTTACATAAGTCTAAAAAATATGCAGAATTCAGTCATAAAGACTGCGTTTTCAATTCTAACTGCATGAAACCTTGTTAACGGCTAAAAGTTTTAATAGACGCGTGCAGCTTGCAGTAATGCAAAAAATACTGTTATTGAATTTTTCTTTTTTTATTATTAAAAATAATTGAAATTTACATTACCGCACTAGTGCGTAATTGATCATTTTACTTGCATGTGTATATATAAAATAGCTGCCCGTATACATGCATGTAAAACAGGTATTTTACAGAGGTTAATGCAAAAAGATCGTTTATAGTTATGTACTCTAAAGCTTGGACATAAAGCGTTGACATATTGAGCATTCACTTAAAGGTAGGCTACTTGTATTACATCTTCAGACTTCAATCGCCACAAATAACTTTGTACAATAATATCGACGGATCCACCAACGTTACAAACTCTTTCTCGTAACAGTTTTAATGACATTTCCCTTACAAATTACTTTTGAAGTGTTTTAATTACATAATTTGTGTAATGAACGTTTTACTGCGTCATATTTCTGCACACTGATGGTTTTATGGGTCATTTTATTTGATTTTCCCATTCCCTTATTTTTGATGTTATATAACACTGTTGCATTTTAACAATCCAGCTGGAGTTTCATTTAAAATATTAATTAAATAGATAAATTTGATAACAAAAAAGATAGACGAACATTCCAAACATTCCGTTTACGGTGTGTTCATAATAGTTTGTATTTTTTTTTCATATGACGCGATTTTGTATATTCATCAGTGTAATTTTTAATTAAATAACTTATAACAACAAATCCGTATCAAAGAAGCTGACTTTCGATAAAAATAGACGAACAAACCAATTAAAATGCTCAGTCGTAAAGTCACGGTCACATTCGGGGCGATACTCAAGCCGACGTAGAATTTCAGTGAGCAAAACATGTCTCTTTCTATAGCATAGAATAGATTTTTTTTTCATTTAAAATTCCAGCGAAATATAATGGCGTTACGCGGACTATTTACATTAAAAAAATCATCAATGATATAGATTATGGACAGTTCACAGTTACTTAAGAGTAATACCATTCAGTCATACCAAACACAATATAAGAAGTATTTATATAATTTAACCTCCTGTATTGAACATTTCGAACCCGGGCGCCAGACACAAACAAATATTTGAACAAAGACTTTGCTCACACATTTGAACACATGTTTGCTGCACCAGCCAGACATACTTTGCAGAGACTGGTAGCAAACGTGTCTGCAAAGTATTCAAATTAAAAAACAAGATGAATGACGATTTTCTTTTTTAATTCCTCGATAGAGCAAGGCACTGACAATTTATCATTTATTCTGATCCAGGCATCATTGACCAAATTTCTGTTTTTATGATTTTTATTTTTTGGGTTCCATATACATGGTTCTTTTTCAAGTAACTCAATAAATTCAAGAACACTTTCGTTGCTCCAGTCCATCTTGCGACTGAACAAAGTGACCATTCTACTTACAAGGGGAGGGCACGACCTTGGGATTTTATTTTGGGATGAAACTTCGTGTAATCATTGTAATCCTTTAGGGTGTTCACTCCTTGAAGTGGGAACGCGCACCTCTCAACCAATTTGAAAAAAAAATGACTTTTAAAAATTCACCCACAGCTTATATACTAGTTAAGTGAGTGCGCGATTAACAACAGAATAGCGCAGCGGTAACGTGCTTATCTAAGGCAACGTAAATATGTGTGCAGTGTGAGCGCTCCGGGTTCGAATCCTGTGGCCAAACAGTTTTTTTTTTTTTGTTTTTACAATTAATTAACTTTATTAGTTAATAATATCGATCATTTAAATAAAAATAATTTTATTTTAAAAAAAGACTTCTAAAATTTGAAATTATAATTTAATTAAAGTATTTATTATATTATTTAAAATACAATATAACTAATGGATATAACAATAACTATTTATTGATAAGTGAAAAGTTTCAATTGTGTTATTCGATTTTACTTTGTATATATATACATTTTTTATTACAGACATGAGCCTAAATGATAATTATCGTGAAAACATTCAAAACAAAAATTTTTTTGGCATCGAGCACAATTAATAAAAGCGGAATTTTTACAAGAACAATGGTTTTTCAAAAGATCAGTTGGAAAACAAACATTAGGTATATACATTCACAAAACTTTCTGATGATAGAGAAATTTTTGTGAATGTAAATAGTGTTTGTTTTCCAACTGATCTTTTGGAAAACCATTGTTCTTGTAAAAATTTTGCTTTTATTAATTGTGCTCGATGCCAAAAAATTTTTTGTTTTGAATGTTTTTACGATAATTATCATTTAGGCTCATATCTGTAATAAAAAATGTATATATATACAAAGTAAAATCGAATAACACAATTGAAACTTTTCACTTATCAATAAATACTTATTGTTATATCCATTAGTTATATTGTATTTTAAATAATATAATAAATACTTTAATTAAATTATTATTTCAAATTTTAGGAGTCTTTTTTTAAAATAAAATTATTTTTATTTAAATGATCGATATTATTAACTAATAAAGTTAATTAATTGTAAAAACAAAAAAAAATAATTAATAAACAAAAAAAAACTATTTGGCCTCAGGATTCGAACCCGGAGCGCTCACACTGCACACATATAAGTACGTTGCCTTAGATAAGCACATTACCGCTGCGCTATTCTGTTGTTAATCGCGCATTCACTTAACTAGTATATAAGCTGTGGGTGAATTTTTAAAAGTCATTTTTTTTCAAATTGGTTAAGAGGTGCGCGTTCCCACTTCAAGGGGTGAACACCCTAAAGGAATACAATGATTACACGAAGTTTCATCCCAAAATAAAATCCCAAGGTCGTGCCCTCCCCTTGTTAGTGATTTACGAGTAACTGAACTTTGCGCAAGTGTAGCAGGCTACGCAAACATTTGAACTTTGAACACTTTGATGTGCACTCGAAAAACCGTCACCGAGTGGCAAAGTACAAATGTGTGATCAAACTTTGAACAAATATCGATGCCTCACAAGTGTTACCCGGGCGCCAGACAGCAACAATATTTGAACACTTGTTTTAACTAGGGATGGGGATTATAAATCGATTATTCTAAATAGTCGATTATTTTCCTGCCAATCGATTCAGATTATTCCTATTATTTCGAAAAATCGATTGTGGGGAAAACCCTAAAAAGAAAAGAGAAGATGATGGCTATAGTGCTTCCACATCCGTTTGTAATCAGACTCGATGTATAAGGTTTGTTAGCAAAACGATCCCAAACCATCCGCAAAGTAACTTTTGTGAACGGTGTGTGAATAGCATGTACAAAGACATTAATTTGAGCAGGATACTAGACTATGTGATTAGACTGGGAATCCTAAAGAACTTAGGGGAGCACAATAGACCTTATGAGTCACAGGGTGTACCGTTTGGTCCTACCTTTAATTCTAAATAGCATCTGCAAACGTTTTAATATAAATGAATGGTGTTCGCAAAAATTGGTCGTCACTTTCTATGTATTATTTTTCTCATACAAATTAACAGACACGTTCGGCATAGCGCTGAGAAAAGTAATGAGTATTAAGTAGTAGTACATTCTATTTCTGTGTGTACTTAACCTTAAATTAGCTTTGTAGTTCCAACGAAAATAAAACAGTCTGTATATACAGTACGGGCATCTACATATCTGCATCAATTCATGGCAGACACAGAGGATTACAGGAACATTCAAATCGCACCCGTGTGCACCTTCATATATTCTGTGGCCGTAATACAAATTCATCTATGTCAGGTTTTAATTTTTTTTCTGTATCTTCAGATACGATATGTGCATCATTGAAATAAAGTAAACGAAAGTGGCGTCTTCCTACGGGATGATTGCAAACTATATTAAATCGTTATAACGGAACAGAACCCTCAAGATTCGAATTCGACTCGCGCTTGTCCATGGTTTTTAACCCTATTTTATCAAGATCTCGATAAATCAAAGTATCACTCGTACATCTATGGTCTATCACTTGATAGCGTAACGGCAAAGCCGCTGCTCAAGAGACTGCTTTTTCCGCTAGATTCGCTGCTGGGATTTGTGCTGGCTGCGAGGATAGAGATGACGTCACTGTGGACTGCGCTGCCGCTGCGTGGTCACAAGCTGGATGTCAAAACTAGAACCGGGGCTGTTTTTCGTGCTTGATTCTTTGTTTG
Source organism: Venustoraphidia nigricollis (assembly GCA_034508555.1). Taxonomy (NCBI): domain Eukaryota; kingdom Metazoa; phylum Arthropoda; class Insecta; order Raphidioptera; family Raphidiidae; genus Venustoraphidia; species Venustoraphidia nigricollis. Next base: position 908,063 of record JAVRKA010000070.1, read on the forward strand.
CTTTGAACGAGAACTAATCAGAAAAAAGTGTCTTGTCACGTGGGCGACATGGATAAACGTCATAAAAACATGGCGTCATGATGTATTCAACGTCATTATCTCGTTAATGAATTACGCCAAACCGAATACTTTTAACAATCTCGCAATATGAATTAACAGTCTACTGGATGACGTCATCCCCCCACTACTATCCAATGGAACGTACTCACCTCTGTAACTAATAACCTTGGTGTGTGTTCTATTCAGAGACAATAAACGTCTATTTTTATTAATATTCGACATGTATCTGCGCGCGCACCAAAACCATCTACAAATACAGTCTCAAAACACGTATCGTGTAAAATCAACACATACAAATCGTCACAAAATCAACCGACTCAACGCGTTTAGAATTTAGCAGCAAATCCTGCTACAAAACCAGCCGCGTTTGCAGCGGCTTTAAGCGTTTGGAATCAATCTTAATTTCGTAACGCCCGATTGAGTTCGCTTGCAACCTAGCAGCAAATCCAGTACCAAAACCAGCCTCGTGTGCAGCGGCCTTACGCGTTTGAAATCAATCCTAATTTCGTAACGCTCGATTTAGTTCGCTTGGAACCTTGCAGCGAAATCGAGCAACGAATTCAGCAACAAAACCTGCCTCATATGCAACGCGCAATTTCCCGGAATGGTCCTCCATACTAACGGCGGACAAAAACATGGACATTCCACGTCAAAATATCAAAAACCCGGGTCGCAGTGCCAAAACCCTGCCGACAATATAGTGTATTTGCTTATACAGGCAGGATGACTTTATTATGCGAACTTAAGTTGGTTTTTGGGCAAAATAAAAAATTTGACTCCTTAATACACCCCTTAAAATAACATTTATTTTCTTAATTGCAATATTATTATCAACCGAACTTCTATACCAAATTATATACAACTTTCAGTAAATAATTCACTATCTGCAAAGTAGTGTTTTCATAAAATTTGTAAGTCCGGTCCTGTCGGGCCAATTTTATTAAAATTTTAGGGACACTTTTTAATTACTACTGGAGGGTTAAATGTCAATTTTGAGATGATTCTGAGAATTTTTTCCGTATTTTGGGGCCCAAAAACTTTTTTCAACCCCTAAAAACTACCCTTAAAATGGCCCGATTATGCCCATTTTAAATAGGCTTCTTGCGGTGATGGATTTCAACACGTGGGCCAAATTTCGTTTAAATCAATTAACTCTTTCGAAAGTTATTGCCCGCACACATATATATATATATATATACGCTTATATATATATATATAAATATATATATACATATATATGTAAACATTTTTAAAAATGGTGCCAAAGTGTTTAGGAGGTTATGAAACGTCGAGAAATTTTGGTCCGACCCCTAGGTCCCGCCATCCGACCGACGCCAATAGTGTATGTTGCCATATGGCAAATACACTAAAAATTCGACATGAGCGGTTTTGTCTTTTTGGACGCACAAATATATTCCATTGTGTGTAATCTGACAGTATTATGCAGCACAGTGCAGCGCAAGTACAATGTGCATCGATCACCCACCAACTACAATTCTCTGTACCAATAGGGCATTTACATCGCTTACCGGAGTAGACTCGCTTGTCGGTTCAAAACAATGCATTGTAAAAGTGGACGAAAAGGATCATAGATTAGCTATATTAACATGTAAAGTAGATTTCATTAGCTCCCGCAGTTCATGAGTTCCCTCAAGAGATAATGTGAAAAGGAGACAAATCAATTCCAGATAACTATCGCCCCATATCGATTCTACCTGTTTTATCTAAAGTGTTAGAAAAACTATTCAAAACCAGACTTGAAAACTTTCTCAATCAGTGTAATGTGCTATATGATCATCAATATGGTTTTCGACCTAAGTACTCTACTATTAAAGCACTAATAAATGTTATAAACAATATTTTAAACTTACATAAAATTAAGAAAAATGTAGCTCTGAGTACATGCGACCTCTCAAAAGCTTTTGATAGCGTTCCACATGACATATTACTCAACAAATTAAATTTATACGGCTGCAGAGGAGTAACCAACAAATTCTTAGAATCATATCTCAGCGATAGATATCAAAAAGTTGTTATTCGTAATGACGAATCACGATATTGCAGGATACAATGTGGAGTTCCCCAAGGATCCATTTTGGGTCCTCTCCTCTTTATTATTTTCATTAATGATCTTCCGAAGAATATAACATGTTCCAGTACAATTTTATATGCTGATGATACAACATTTATCACTGATCACAACGACATGTCTCAGTTAAAACAATCAGAAACTCAAACTATAGAGGAAGCTATATCCTGGTTTTCTAGTAACCATTTACAATTAAATATAGAAAAAACTCAAAATTGTATTATGCAATATCGTGATTCGGGGGATGACACAAAAAGCTGTGTAAAATTCCTTGGACTTCACATAGACAGTGCTTTAAAATGGGACACACATATTGATTCAATATGTCATAAGCTAACTAAGACTATTTATCTTTTGAGGAGAATTACAAAATTTGTCTCTAACGAGTGTGTCTTAAACATTTACTATGGTCTCTTCCACTCAGTAATGCAATATGGGATTATTCTGTGGGGGAATGCCCCGGAGGCTATACGAGTGTTCAAACTTCAGAAACGAGCCGTTCGAATTATTTCTCAAAAAGATAGACTTGCACATTGCAAACCAATATTTCAAAAGCTAAGAATCATGTCACTACCGTCTTTATATGTCTTCAATAATTTACTGTATGTCAAAAATAACTTAAATAGCTTTCAGACGGTGGATGAAGTACACTCATATAGTACCCGAGGCAATAAAGATATTAGATTGCCTCTATATAAAACTGGTAAATTAATTAACGGACCTAATTACTGGGCATTAAAATTCTATAATGTTTTACCAAACAATATAAAAGAAATGAATTATTATAATTTCAAAAAAACAATTAAAGATCTACTTCTTGAAAAATGTCTTTATAACTATAAAAACTTTCTGGAGTAGATTATATCTTATACGAATTATATATTTTGTTTGTTTGTTGACGATTATTGTATACTTTTATTAGTGTTACAATAAAAAATCTATCTATCTATCTATCTATCTATCTATCTATCTATCTATCTATCTATAATACCTACATTAACACGTATGATGTATTTTCAAATGCAGTTCGAAAATAAAGATTTGTGACTACTAATACTTTCTTACTAGCAAGCTTAATGGAGCCTAGAATTTTCGAACAGTAAGACCTCGTCTAACGCTGTTTCAGCATTACGCGGATTCTAAAAAAAAGTTTAGCCACTATAACGTAAATTATGGATCAGTTTATACAAAATGATTCAAATGTTAATAGAAGTTCAAAGGCAAGACGAAGTGTCATTGATGTAATATCTTGCCATCGACAACAGCTTGCTGAACGAAACAGAAAAAGGCAAACGACATGAGATGACGTCTTCACAAAAAAACAAAATATGTCAAATGAAGAACCTTTCTCATCACAGATATAACTTCTTACTCGAACTTTTATTTAATTTTCGTAAATAGTTTATGAACAAAAATCGGTATCAGTAATTAATAAATCTATAATTAATGTGATAAAAAAGGATTTAACGATAAATGTTACAAAATTAAACAAAAAAAAAACTAACAAATTTTCTTATTCTCGGTTCTGTTTCTTATGCCTATTATATATGTACGTATTAAGATGACCTCGGTTAGTGCTGTTTTGTATAGCGCAGGAACTTATTGGAACGTATCTCCCACGTTAAGTGGGTTGTTACTTTATATATAGAACTATAGATGTACGTCAAGGTTTTCAATGAAAAAAAATTTAATTCATTTATCAAAATGGAATAAGTCAAAAAAGTACAATTGCCAGTTAAGCTATCAAAGATTATCTATCTAATATCGCTAATCTCTGGATTCATTTGATCGTTAAATACAATTTTGTTTTTGTGCCTAACAGACAATGCACTTTTTGCTTAAAATGTTCAACACGTTATTGCGATCCGCGTAGACCAAACAACGGCCGTCGCGTTATACGGCGTTGTTAACGACGAGATGAGAACATAATGCTGCGAGCGAAGGCAAACGGACCATTGTGAAGGGTGAGGGCGGTGAAGGACGCGCGTAATTCGATAGGTCAGTTGTGAGTAATGTGCATGGATTCGCTTCGGTTGCCTCCGCCGCCGGTGCTATTTGTTCCCGTACAATAGCGCACGGAGCTTACATTTTACTAACTATATATGCATACTACTGATCTTGTATATACTCATGCCCTCAACTACATTACACACATATGTACCGGGTGCCATAGAAGCGCTCTAAAATCATCAAATTCATTTAACCATCCGGAGGCGACGCGCGATCTGTGACACCGCAAGCACCTAATTTCCTGTGTAGATTTACTACTATACACTTGCTTTGTTTACAAGATCTCGGTTATCCTGGCGGAAAGTGTAATCTTAAACGTATTGAACAGTTTAGTTTACATGCATCGAATAATTGAAGGTACATTTAATCATTCGAAGCTGGCACCCGGTCTGTGAGACCGCAAGCACCTAATTTCTTTGTTCCTTTACGCTTGCTTTGTTGATAAGCTTTCGGTTGTCCCGGCAAAAAGTGTAATCTTAAACGTATTGAACAGTTTAGTTTACATGTATCGAATAATTGAAGGTACATTTAATCATTTGAAGCTGGCACCCGGTCTGTGAGACCGCAAGCACCTAATTTCTTTGTTCCTTTACGCTTGCTTTGTTGATAAGCTTTCGGTTGTCCCGGCGGAAAGTGTAATCTTAAACGTATTGAACAGTTTAGTTTACATGCATCGAATAATTGAAGGTGCATTTAATCATTCGAAGCTAGCACCCGGTCTGTGAGACCGCAAGCACCTAATTTCTTTGTTCCTTTACGTTTGCTTTGTTGATAAGCTTTCGGTTGTCCCGGTGGAAAGTGTAATCTTAAACGTATTGAACAGTTTAGTTTACATGTATCGAATAATTGAAGGTACATTTAATCCCCCGGAGGTGACACCCGGTCTGTGAGACCGCAATCATCTAATTTCTTTGTTACTTTACGCTTACTGTGTTGGTGAGCTCTCGGCTATCTCGGCGGAAGGTGTAATCTTAAGTATAATGAACAGCTTAGAATTTACATGTGTGGAGTAATTGAAGGTTCATTTAATCCTTCAAATTTGCCCCGTGGTCTGTGTTGATTTGTTACTACATCTGGTTTGTTTTCGAGTTATCCTGCCAGAAGGTGTAACTTTAAACGTTTTAGTTAGCGATTAAATAGCTTAGTGTTTACATATTGTGTCAAATAATTTGAAGGCTGCGATCCGAGACATCGGACGCCATCATTTATGTTACTATTAATAATATAATAATAATAATAAATAATAAAAACTCTTCACTGATAGGTTTCCAAAAGAAACAAAGCGTCAGAATTAAAAATAATAATAATTACAGATATACAAATTACATGTTTAAAGTTTGTCATTAAGTTTTTGTTGAAATTTGTTTGTTTGTTCTATGACCGAAGATCACGGTTTTCTTATTTGTTTTCACCTGTCGCCAAAATAAGGTAATGTTTTAGTGACCATCATATCCTCAAAAGTCGATTTGTTTTTTCTGCTAACTTTTTATGTCCCAAGCTAACTCTGGTTAGATGACCACGTTCACTCAACTGTAACTAAATCCAGCAGCCTGTAAATTATTGGATTTGAGTCTTTCTTTATATCGAGGTGTTTCTATCGCATCTTTACAAATTTTAGTTGGCACCGATGTAACAACGTCCGCTCGAGGTATATTCATTCAAAATCCCTCAGGTGAAAATTGTGTTATTCCTGTTTTCTCTATTGGTTTCGTTAACGTCTCTGTATAATCATGTTGTATGTTTACAATACATAATGTAGAACTAACAATTATTGGTAGACACAATGCAACTATGTAGTTACTAGTATAGATACTGAAGTTAGTGTTGCGCAAAACTGTAGCCAGAAGGTTTAAGCGCTTATGTGGAATTTGTAATAAAACTATGTTGGAATCGTCTAGTTTGGTAATTATTTCTTTTATTTCAGTATTGTATCGCAAAGTTAATTAAGTCAATTTTAATTATTTTTGGTATATACTTCTATACAAATACCAGTGTAAAATCGTAACGTGTTGCCAAAGCCATCAAACAGCCAACAAATCATTCGACTTCTGCCTTTACACGACGTGCAGTGTAGAAGTGTTCCTATAGCCGGAGACCTTTTTACTTCCACGAATACCGAGATAAAATATGTAGAATGGTTTTAGACTATATCCTATCTCATGAAACAGGTTGTTATTCCCGGGGAACTCCGGGCACGTGCGGCTATATGCCTTTAAAAAAGTCCGCAACACTCTGATAGATCTATTTTTAATAGACTATCTACAAATTCGAGCTAAACCGGACTGAACTGCTAGTCATTGAATAAGGTTTCAAGAAGTGTAATTTAATTTATTACGTACATTTATTCGTTTGTTAGTTCTCGACGCACGTCGTTATACTATTGCACTTAACCCGTTTTTTCTTCAGTATCAACATCAAGACAATGTTGAAATCCACAACTGAGAAGTTCTTCTATCAAACGTTTGGTTTGGTTGTTACCGCGAGATAAAATAGCATCATTCTTTGGAACATGTTCTATTGATTATCTGTCAAGTGTCTTTGTCAATAAATGTCAGAAATGTTCACAATAAAGAATTCGAAGCAGCTTCATGCTTCGTTGAAGATAAAAACAACAAATGTGTAATGCTGATTCGAGTACCACGACAAGATATACAAAATCACACCTGAACAAATCCAGATTCACACCGTCTTTCATTTAATTTAAAATTATATTTTCGCGGACAGTGCCAGATTTAGGACTAGGCAACTGCCCAAAGGCCTCCACAAATAAAATTTTTCATAATTTTTCTCAATTACTCCTGACATGTTGCCATCGACGGGACTAGTCACCACTATTGGTCTTAAAGACCACGCACACCTGTCAAGCATGGACTAGCACGACCAGCACAGTACTGAGCAGAAACGTCTATTCGTGAATCTACACATGATATTTAACGGAGTGGTCCACATTAGACCAGCACCTGCAACCCGCAATCAGTAGCCAGCAATAACCGTCAGTCGGTCGTCTGCAATTTCAGTCTAGCCGTGCTGGTTCGATTTAGTGTGCTAGTGATGTGACGTTCGCGAACCCGCACTAAAAGCTGTTAGTTTGTTCTGGTTTATGCTGGTCTAGTGTGCGATGTCGTTATGGTTGTAGGTTTGAGCTGTACTGGTCGTGCTGGTCCATGCTTCACAAGTGTGCACGGTCATTAATCTGTCGTATCACAAGAAGGTTAAATTTTTTCTATAAGTTTCATAGCAGCCAGGAACTGAACAACCCCATTTTACAGAATATATTTTTTATTGTTGTTTTGACAATTAGAACAAAGAATGGCATTACGGGAGCAGCGATTTTACTTCACCTAGGATGGTTTCTGATTCAAACACCAAATTTCAGTCACAATACGAATAGACTCACTGTTATTGGCTTAACAGTTGGTGACCTTAAAAAACAGGTATAGATGTATTATGCTCTACTCATATCTGCACGCAAAAGTAGGTACGTACCAGGTTTATTCTATTTTAGTCTGTTTCACTTCCTTACAGGCCCGGCAGGTCATGTTCAATCCGTGTGGGTAGTGAGATGAAAAAAAAATTTTTTTCGATCTAGCGGTGATTAAATTAACAAACTTCAAAGCAAGCCCCCTCCAATTAACTCATATTTATTAATATGTGAAAAAAATGTTGTCAAATTCCATGTGGGTATTTTACCCACACGGAATTTTTCGTATGGGTATAGCTACCCACAAAACCCTGGTCATCCGCCGGGCCTGCTCCCTTATGGAATATGGGATTCGGATTTGGGGAGGGGCATCCGATACTAAAAGAATATTCTGTTCGCATATTGCCGGCCCCTATTTGTAAAACTCAAAAAAATGTCATTAACTAGTATTTACATAATATACCACTGTTTGATGCACGTTAGTGAAAATTACAATAGTCTTCAAACAAATTCCACTTTTTCTTCCTATAATACTATAGAAAAAAAATCGTTTAGCCTTGCCTCTACACATAATAACTATAATTATTTAGCACTGAAATGTTTTAAAAGCTTCCTAGTCAGATGCAAAGCTTGCCTACGAGTTGAATTTGTTTTTACTTGCAACTGTTTTTATAGTAGCAGTAGATTTTTAAAATTTGTTTTTTAATTGTACTTTCTGGCGTCACTCTGTATTCAATACTTATGTGCAAATATATTATATTCTATTTATTCTGAAAAGTCGACCAAGACACATGATTCGTGTCTTGGTCGACTTTTCGCAATAAATAGAACAGAATAACAGCAGATGAAAATATATAATTTTCATATATAATTATCTGAACAAATGTGAAATATTATGCTACTTCGGTTTCGTTTTTTGTATTTTTGTTATTATTTTTCCTTTAACATGAACACACAAAAATAGAGATGTTTTCGATTGTGTGATTTCAATTTTATTCTTGTTTATTTTCGTATTGTTGAATTTATTCTTGTTTATTCTATAAATATATTTTGTCTGCGAGATACCTGTCTCTAGAATTGATGAAATATACATTTTATTATGTATTATTACTCCTGGTGAATTAATTTTGCTTTAGTTTTTGAACGTATATAATTTAGTTAAGATCTATAATATTAATGCAAAGTAGTGTTTTTTTAATTTATTGTTTTAATTCTTTCATCAAACCTTCGCATTTGAAAAACGACATAATTAAAACTAATTCAATTCCTAAACGTAAACCATCACTAAAAGTATATTAAAAACAATATATGGACGAATATCTAATGGAAAATTTTTATAGACTATAAAATTAAAATGAAATATCATCAGAAATTCTTAGAGTTAAGAAAATTTGAAAAGTTATTAATTTATTTAGTACTTTAGGATTGGCCTGTACGGAGTATGCCGCCCAAGTTCTCGCAAAGCACTGTGCACTATATTTTCACGAACTATTTCGAGCCTTTATCGATCCACCTCTATCTCCGACGTCAGTTACGTTCAGGGGAGGTAAGATTATCACAAAGAAGCCTTATTCCAAATTTCATACGTCTGGTTGGAACAGTTTCCAAAATTCGCGTATTCACAACCTTCTAGCTGGTGTTGAGAACATCGACCCGAATGTATCAATCGATCGCCCGAAAACTACTCGCGTCTAATTGGTGTGATATAATAAAACGTGGTATATAACTATGACGTAATACAGTATGGTATATAGCTTTACAAAAAATATTGAAATCTTACCAAAAACATAAATGTGAAAAAGAACCAATTCGATTCAAAGAACAAGTGGGTTTGCCAGCTTTGCCAAAAAAAAATAAGTGAGATCTAAGAAGGTGTCAAATTTTCACTTGATAAGTTTTTGTAAATGACTCGTATTTGTAAACCTGCCAAGTGAAAACTTGGCACGTTCTTATATCTCACTTCTTATTTTCGGTAAAGCCGGACAAACCTACTTGTTCTTTGTATCGAACTTGGCCCTTTTTCACATTTATGTTTTTGGTGGGACATTATTAACATACCGCATATTCATGTTTATTATGTAATATTTACATGCGCAACCGACTGTTATACTAATATTCATTATGACTTGTTGAACTTCACTTTGTTTCTTGACATGCGGTTCGTAACATCGCCATGGCAATGTTATGTGCGCTGCCTGCATATGCAAATAGTTCCCAAACAATACCCGCACACGTGTCTGTGTGTGTGTATGTGACGCAGACGGAGATATAAAATACGAATTTCTATGTAAATAGTTTAACATTATGATCCCATAACGCTATAACTCGAATGCTTTGGACACTTCTAATTAAATGCAGACGTCTACTTATAAAAACCGCCATTCACGATCCAACGCCGGAGTACGATTTCGTTGAATACGACAAAATCGAACTCAATTTAATTGTGCATGTTCACTATCCGATCAACTCAGTACGATTTTAGCACAAACAAATCTGGCAGTACGCAGCAGTCCAACAATGCTGGGTTGCATCGTTTATTGTATCGTGTATTGTAATTTTCGATGCAATCGTATCTGCGTGATATTGAATCTTTTTTCGGCTATGCAAAATGTAATAGTCGTTAAAAACGTATTTTCGCTCGACGTAATAAATAATTAAATATGACTGGTGTAAATGTGAAAATCAGGTTGTATGTTTAGTAATTTATGACCGGGATTAACATATAATCTACTTTTTATCCCGATCGATCCAGTAGTTCCTGAGGGAAAAGACGTAGCGTTATTTGCTGTTTGTTACTTCATTAGTCTTTGACTAGGAGAAATGGGTAAGCTCAATTTTATTCTTTTCGTGTATATGATGATTTTTTATGTCTACGTGAGCAAAAATGCTCTGTACGTCGTGAAGAATTTGTAGGTTACTAAAAATATTTTCGACATATATTTTGATAGTTGCTCTTGTTGAAATTTATAAATTATTGTATTATATTGTGAAATTAAATACACACCGTATTTAATTTCACTACATATTCATGTATGAGACGCTAGTTTAAGAACAGATTTGTGAATTGATGCCTTGGAAACTTTCGCTTTAGTTCGCTGTGTTTTCTTAAGAAATTTCGCTGTTTGCTTCTACATAACTTACTCAAATAGAAAATAATTGCTGTCAATTTACAGTGTACTTCGAAACTTGTCCTTTGTATATTTGGCACTCCATGTAAGAAAGGATAAACGTCTGCTTCCCTTATTAATTTACCAACTAAAATAAACTGTGGGCTCAAAGTAAAATCGTTTATATCAGGGTCAAGTTATGAATGGTAAATACATATTCGATATTTAAAAATGAACTTAAAAATGAATATTTCAACCCAACTTCATTTTTGAGGGTTATAATTTGTTAGAATGGTTTTGTTAAAAAAATTGCTACCCTGGTTGCATAAAAACATTTGATATGTTCAGTGTTCTAAATTTACACCGTTCAAGACGCTTATGAAACCCTCACGGATTTGTGTATGAACCAGTAATTTTCTCAGTGCTGTCGACCACATCCACATGCCTCGGAGCACCTTCTTACTACTCGGGCGTCATGAACAAGGAGTCGAAATTCATTAACTAACGTATATGCCATATCAATTTTGATGTCAAAATTGCTTCCGTCAATTAACATTATATTATTTGGAACATATATGTATATACGGAGTATCCGGATATGATGAAAAAAAAAAACTCAGGTGATGATTCTACTTGAAAAAAATAATGTCACAATTTTCTATAACATTAAAAAAGAGAGACTATGTATTTTACACTGCACACTATAGAAGTAAAACTGGTATAATTGTAAAATAAAGAAAAAATATAGACACCGGCCGCCATGATCGAATCCACGACCTTGAGGTTACGAGGCAGTCGCCACCGTAGCTTAATGTTCTAAAATCGGTTTTTTTATAGTATGCAATATACGGTATATTGCAGCGTTTGGTTATATTTTCAATCTCATGACTCGGTATTACTGTACTCTGCCAAAAAAAGTTTTACTTAAAAAAATGTGCTTTGAACGCCAACAAAACAGTTCTCAAAATTGATTTAAAAAAAACTATAATTGTATATCTTTACAATCATTGAATAAAATGGACAAGACCAACAAAAATAAAAAAAAATCTATCTTCGTTGCTCTGTATATCCGTTATTTTTGAGTTGTCTAAAAGATGTCGCAGAAATTTGTGGCATTAATTTTTCAAGTAGAATCATCCCCTAAGTTTTTGCTCATAATTTCTGGACACCTGTTTAGGACTTCATTATATATATCGCATTCAGACATAATACTATGGAGCGTTCAGAATTGGGTTTTGTTATCTTTTCCAAGTTAACGCTATAATCTCTTCTAACAAAAGAACGTATTTCTATACCCTATAGATGTATATTATATCGTACAGAACTGTAAATTTTGCTTCTTTATCAAGCAGCTAGACGTTCGATAAAATGGCTCTATTTTGTAAAAAATCTTACTAACGTCCAGCCAGATTGTCATCGTCACATTGTGTTTTGCAATGCAGCTATAGCCGCGTTTGGTCAGCTCATATGAACTACATTCTCGTAACTTCTGTCCTAAGCAATTTAGAATACGTGTACCTAAATTTTCAGCTACACTCAAATCAGTCGCAATTTTTGTTCAAAATGGCGCCCATTTAAATGTTAAAAAAGCCATAACTTCTGTTCTTGGAATCGTAGAACAATTGGACGGATACCGAAATGTTCCGAGAAAAAATTCAACCCAGAGAAATTTTCCGACAAAGAAAAAAAACTGAAAAATTGAAATTAAAAATGTTTAGGAAAAGTGTATTTCAGACCTGCTAAATAAAGTTAATTTTTCACTAATTTATCCACAATTGTTTTAATTTTAGTTCTTATTAGACTTTGAAGCATTTTTATTTTTGAATTTGAAATTTGTACCTACATATTTTCAATTACTTAGACAAAAAACAGTAAGTCCCCCAATACTCAAAAGATGCGAGATAACATTCACATATAACCTCACAAAAATCTAACGATCTTCTTGACACTGCTCCAGAGTGAAAATCACCTTTGTTGACGCTATAGTTTTGTTGTTAATAATAATAGTAATAAATTTCATTTATTTATTTGTGTCTTCGTGTGCTTTCCTTATCTTGCTAATGAATTTTCAAGACAGTTTTGTTTCGTCATCCTATGAAACCCTTGTCTTACTGACATCAACAAGCGACCTGTGTCCACCAATGCTAAACATGTCGACCCGCATATACCACTTACCAAGTAGAATATAGCTGACAGTGGAGTTTTGCATCAATTCCGTGACACACCACTTCCGTTTCATTCACTCAATCAGAAATTGGGTTAAAGCGATAAAGATGTTTACATGTAAAAAAGTCGTAACTGTAATAACAAACACAAATCGATCTGAGCGTTTTGAAGATGACAACAATTCTATTCTGGATTGATAGGAATATCTGGGTTTCTCACGTCAGAACTCACTTCCACACGCTTAGGTTAAGTTAACCGGATACAGGATTTTATAAGATGACGAATTGTCGATACACAAAACAAGTTTTCAAAATGTATTTCCGTTTGCATAGCATATGAGGTAAGATGTTCGAATATAAAGTCGTCGCATTTTATATACTTGGTGTTTTATTTAAAATGTACGCCTTTCCTTAATAGCTGAGAGGTCGCAATCAAAATTGTAAAAATCTTAAGACTAATATTTTGAGATTAGGCCCAGTAGCTACAAAAGGTGTACTAGTAAGTTATGTTATGTTATGCGTATAATTACTCACGAGATATATATTGTATTTTTTGCACGTACATGTAGCTGGTTTTCACTTAATTTTCAGTTCTTTTGACAGTTCTTCATTGCGTTATTAACCGACTTAAAAAAGAGCTTGTCAATGAATAATATATGTTGATCCATTTTTTAGTGTTTGCTCAACCATAACTTGTCAAGAGCTGACCGATTTAAAAATTGTTGGCAACATTTTGAAAAGAATGCTCACGGATTGGTGCCATATAATTTTTTTAAATCGGTTCAGTCGTTTTAACTAACTTTCTAAAATACTAAGGAAGAAGGTGGTTAATACCGTGCAAGCAACATATTGCAAAGTCTCTAAAAAGTAAAAAATAAAAAACTTTGAAAAATTGAACCTCCTTAAAAAAACTACTAGAAGCGTAAAATAATAAAATTGTGAGGTTGGCGCCAATTTAGTGAAAGTAAAAAGGTACATAAAAAGTTAAAGTAATTAAATTGGCGCCACCCTCGAAATTTTATTATATTATGCTTTTAAGCGGCTTTTTTTGAAGGAGGAGTAGTTTTTTGTACAATGAACTTCGTTTATATTCGATTGTTTATGAAAATTATGCCTACTTTGGTTTAATTTCTGAATGGCAGTTTACTGTTGAATAAGTTAGATCACATATTTTTGTTTGATAAAAAAAAGTATGGTCGTATTTGAATGGCATATTGATTTGTATTTTATTTTATTTCAGGTAAAATATTCTATGAATGATGTACAAATCCAATCCCAATACCTATCAATTACACTTTTGCGTTTGGTATACAGTACTATATAAAAACCGGTAAGTTGATAACAAATCGCATCTTTTTTTAACGGGGAATTCCGAGAAATAATAAATACCTATAGTATAGGTAAGGTTCGAAAATAATTGTCAATGATGTTAATATTATAAGCGGCACTTTTATGCTTGACAGCTCGGCACGAGTGTGTTTTACATCAGAGGCTCCCAACCTTTGCTGGACCACCGCCCCTTTAAGAGAAGAAAAAAAACCAACGCCCGTAGTCCATAATAACTAGTTTTTTTTATGAAATATATTAAGATATTGTTGCATATTACCTGTAACAAATTTTTCTGTTTATTTATTTACTAAAAACCATAAACCCCCCATGGAAAACTTCAGCGCCCACTGAGGGACGGTGCCGCCCCCGTTGAGAATCTATGCTTTACATTGTTTCAATATCTTGCCGCTCCGTATTAGTAATTGTGTATGATTCACAGACAATGCTATTTTCGTACCGTGCTATACATATTAATTATGTGTGTTGATCGCTACTTATTTAAAACATTGTGTCCTACCGAACTCAGTTAAAAAAAACAATATTTGTGCAGGGTTGCAGAAAACATTGTCAAAAAAGTTGATTTAGCAATGACCTTAGATTGTAATCACATAATTACAGTTTTTATACAGTCTAATGTCGCTTTGAAACTTCCTGTTAAATAGAACATTGATACTCAAAGAAAAACAAATTATTGATCTACACAGACTAATATCGCTATTGAAGCTAAATTTTGATCAAAATGCGTAAAAAATGTTGTTTCGAAGTAGAATTTGTGTCAAAAACTACGTTAATTACATGTATACGATTTAAAATAAATATCGTTTGAATAGATCAATTATTTTTCGAGCAGGATCGATTTAAAATTCTTCAGTGTTTTCCTTATAGAGAAATATGTGTGGTTACAATCTGAGGTCTTTGTCAAATCAGATTTTCTGACAACACTTTCTGCAACCCAGCATTCGTATCTATGTCATCGCTTGAGTGAACATGTGGATTGAGACTCTTGAAGTTAATAGGTTTAAAAGGGCACATTTTGTATTAAACACACTGTATACATATTTATTCCTAATGATATGTATACAGACACATTTCCGTCATCTGGTAAAACATTATTTCTGAGAATAGTTTGCAATTTTACAGTTTAGTGCGGATGTTTCGTCAATGTGATGCTTCGTATGAACGTACTAGCCTTTACCAGTGGTTTCATTTGCGTTAATGTCGATATTAACAGAAACGTTTTCTCAATCCGAACATATCCAGATAAAAGTACCTCATTCTTTAGTTTAGTTTAGTTAGTGTACCAAGTTTCAATAACATCGGTTTAGGCGTTGTCGACTGATACCATTAGATACAGACTAACAAAAAAGTGGGTGTGTGTACTTATGTAGGCGCGTGATTAAAAACTTATTTAATATACATGTAAATAATGATAATACTTTTACTAAAAATTAACCACAAATATTTAAAAACACTTTCAAAATTGACTGTCGATAGGCGGCGGTTCGCTCGTCGGTGTTTGTTTGGTAAATATAACAAATTTGATCTATGCTAGTTTTAATACAGTAATATATCTTTCTAGTAAAGATTCACTTATAGATATTTACGAATAATTACATATTGCTATAGCACCTCTCTTTTTAACATGCTTTTATTAGCTTAACCTGTAGGTATATAACGCAATCTTTGAACGTGAAATTCACCCACTTTAAAATGTCAGATTAAACTGAAACTTTGCACACTTATCAAGAACCGATGGCAATAAAATAATTTAATCCCATTATCCTGACTAGGACCTTAAGGATAAAAAAAATAACATCTTTGAATATATGTAACGAAATCTTTGAACGTGAAATTCACCCACTTCAAAACGTCAGATTAAAATGAAACTCTGCACACTTATCAAGGACCGATGACAATACAATAATTTAATAAGTTTGTCTCCCATTATCCAGACCAGGACCTTCAGGATAAAAAGACTCGAAAAATTACAGCAAGCAAGCTAACACGCTTTACAGTGACGTACGTTGCATTGCCTAGCCCATAGTCAAAAATAATATTATTTTTTAGTCGTGTAAAAATTAGAGTTAGAAAAAACTAAAACAACACGCTTTTATGAACTGAAAAATGCAAAATAATTTGACAGCAAAATTAACTTTACTGTAAAAAGCGTTGATTGCTTAATATCGGTAATAAATTTTTCATTTACTAGCTAATTGTAAACGTAGAGCTATCATGAAAATTTAAGTAGATAGCACGTCACGCTTTTTACAGTAAACCTAATTTTGTTGTCAAATTATTTTGAATTTTTCATTTGATAAAAGCGTGTTTTAGTTTTTTTAAACTCTAATTTTATTTTACTAAACTATTTTAAAAAAATTTGTAGTGTTAAATATTGTACGGTGGTATGGAACCCTTCGTGTGCGAATCCGACTCGCACTTGGCCTTTTTTTTAATAGAGGTCCGCGGCATATCTAAGAAGTTAGCAGACGAAAAAGTTTAGTAAACTATATATGGAATCCCTAGTCTTTGTTATCCTAATATAACAGATGAGTAATGTTATAGATGACACACTGTGGTAGTAATTTTATAAACGTGAATTTCCTAATTTTCTATCCGCCCAGGCGCTCTCGTCGCCAGGATGTAGTAGCGTGCGATTGCATCGTCACAATTTACGAGACGCTATAGAAATAGAGGTAGGTACACTCTGTGTTGTCAAGTCTGAACGGCACGCAACATTGACCTGTCAGAAGACAAAAGAACCCACTGTCTACTCACAACTAACAATGCTAAGCCGTTCAGCTAGAGAACTTAAATACACTCGCTTGAATTCTCGATTCCGGGTGTAAACAGCTGCGTGTATTTAAAATTTTATGTAAATTTCTTATAAATATTCCTTAAAAAATATCAGGTCTGGCCACTGACGGCGGAATGGGTTGGTGAAAGTCTAAACCTTCCCCAAAATAGCGTTCAGTTCACCTCAACGCAGTATGCGAAAGCATTAGCAACACTAGCATAATTATATAATAATAATAATAATTGTATTTATTTGTTTGTTGCCAGCAGACGTAAAAAACGTCGTAATACATTAAAATGTCAATACAATGACCATAAAATTGAGAATAAAATTACTTGAAATCGGCTGTACAATAGAATGTTTTCTAGATGAGATAGTTCTTCAAGTTGGTTTTGAACTGTTTACCCGTAAGTTTTTTTATTTTAGGTGGAACAGCATTATAAATTCTTGTTTGAGATGATGTCATATTCTTCCTAGTCACAGAAAATTTGTTTCGCTGCTGGTAGAGCTCAGTCTTTCCTCTAGTGTCATGATTATGTGACGTTCTTTTAAAATAAGTTGGATTGTCTTTCACAAAACAGGCTGCTTCTAAAATGTAGATTGAAGGTAGTGTTAGCATATTTAGTTTTTTGAAATGTTCTTTACAAGAATCTCTTCGTCCAATGTTGACAATGTGGCATAGACATCTTTTCTGTAGCCTAAATAATACATATAAAGTTGAGAGCTACCTCCCCAAAAGATGATACCATATTTCAAGGCTGAAAAAACGTAACCATAATATATTTTCATAGTAGATTTATTCATAATAAAAAGCCCTCGTCGAAAAAAATACGGTCAGTCGCCAATGGGTTTGACGATAAAACAATTCGGAATCGATAATAATTGGAAAAATTTGCACTAGATAAATAAATTGTAAACTGATTACAAATTTATTTATCTAGTCCAAATTTTCCCATGAATTAATTCAAGTAAATAGGTAATGGACATAACTATTAACATTTATCCCTTAACATTAATTATTCTGAATCGTTTTATGCGACATTTTCGCGATTTCAGTACATTCCAGTTCACTAATCCAGTCTAGTACTTTGTGTGGCTACTGAACGCGTATAAACATAATGTTTGCACTATACCCCTTTTAAAACAGCTGATTTCCACGCCTGTATAGCAACCGTAAAAAGATTCCTTTAACACTAGTGCGGAAAGTAAAACAGAAATATGATATCTAACCAATTCAACAGTAATTCCGTAAACTATGTATCAGCTACCATTAGAAGTATGTGAAAAACCAGAATAAGCGTAATTTTCATAAGCAATCGAACAGAAATTAAGTTTGTTACACGTAACAAAATAATAAACTGTCAAAAATGTTGTAAAAATGAAAATGAAGTAAGAACCAGCTATTTTATTGGAGGTATGTGCAAGAAATGTAAATATCTCTGACGTAATGATATTTTGACTATTCAGCTAAACTCACTGACTCTCGTTTCAGCATATTACTTATGTGCCGCAAATAGCCTATATCACATGCTACATACTGAATTACTGCAACCCAGTCCACTTCCACTCTCGTTTTTTACATGAAACTCCGCAAGCAACACAAAATTAGAGGGAAAGATCCTGTTTTGCTATTTCGCATGATAATTAGTAACATAGATTCTTGAAATCAACTTTGTGAGATTAGATTATTCAGTTAGGCAAAAACAATAATAATTGCCGTAATGCGGGTGCTCTATTCTGGCATGCTCTGAGGGAAACAACAGAACGACGCATGTATTGTGTTTAACGCAGGCAATTGTTTGAGTACACACGCGCAGCACGACGCGTCATCCCGCCGTTCGCGTTCGTTGTTTGTCCATCACCTTGAGAGAGTTCAGATTAGGGATTGTCATCAAAAGCGATATTGGATAAGACATATTATTAGGTACAGTGCTGTGGTAAGTTACTTAATCTTTGCAAAAAGTTTGACCTTGGGTGCGCAAGTACTGGGAAATTGTAGGGGAATCACAGTATAACCAGTTGTTTTACACTTGTTGGGAACCTTTGATTTTTTTGCTCTTGATCACGTGTACGCATAAATATAGGAGCTACTTTTGAAATTTAAATTCTCTGGTGACAACTACTGCGTGCTTATAGGATTTCCATCATTTTATCTAGGATTACATGTGTAACGTAATGCGTAACATAAAATAAATTAAAACAAAGGAGTCCCTACCTCTAAGTTCTAACAGAGGGAATAATATAAAAAACACTATTTGAAGTAGTTTATTAGTAATAACAGTAGTAAGCATAAGGATGATTCAAAAATAGATGCATTTTATAATCAACTTAAAAGTAGCAAATAACAATCCTTAGAGATTGCCATAGTTCAGAAAATGAATCACCGAAAATCAAAGAATGTTTCGTTTGGAGAAAGCTTAGTGATTGGATTTTTTTTATTCTAATTGCACTTACAAAAACATAATTTTGTATCTTTTATATTCTGTGATACAATTTTTCAAAACTGCCGCTTTAGGCCTTAGCCTACTTGGCCTTATTAGGAAATTAGGCAACTGCTCGTAGGTATAGGTACTGATGATGGCTTAAGGTAGTTGTCGTGGTATAATATTGTCAAAAAGTTATAGATTATACCCGCCACAAAAGTATACTAGTTTGTAGCTAAGTGATCCATAATTTGTACACAAGATTGTACCCGTGGAAACGTAACCCATACAGTATTCATATGCATGTATACTTTTCTATAAATTGTTGAACTTTAAACCGTTATTTATAAATAAAAAATTTTCTTATTTTTTTTAAACTCATAACAAATGCATTGAAAGACTGTCAGTTTTTGGAAAGTTTCTGACAGTTAGTTCTTCTTTTATAAATAAGAAACTGGTTTAGAACTACAGAGATCGTATACAATCAATGTTAATTATCCAATTTTTAATTGAATTTATCTCGGATTATATACGGTCACTCGACTTCAAATTTTCAGGGTAATTGTATTATCATGTCCTTAATAAGTATACAAAAATTAAGAATTTTCTGACGGTGTGCCTTAACCACACAACTACCTTAAACAGTCAATTAGTCTATGGTTCTGGGATTTTGATGAAAAATGACAAATCTTGATTTAACCCATTTTTTTCAGTGCTTCAAAATTGGAACAAGCATTTTGAAAAAATTGTAATTATGTTGATAGAAATGTTCATAAAGTTTGCCAACCTGTATTATTTTAAACAGAAAATTCACACTTAATTAAAAAAAATGCTGTTATGAAATACCTACTCGAGTATACAGGGGCTGGCTATATATACAAAACTCGGGAAAAGACAGGTTAATCCTTGACTAACACTCAAATCACTATAGATAACGGACAAAACTGTAATTTGCACATAGACGCATCCGGCATGCGTACACCAGTTTTCACATAGCAGAGTGACGTTATGGGTGGATGAGAGGATAGCTTTTGTTTATTTGTTTACATTGTACTTTGGCACATGTGCAAATCCGAATAAAACGTATACGATGACGCCTCTGTATTAACCCCCATGCGCCCGTATGCTCTGTTTACTCAAGTCGGACAATAGATAGTGCTCGCGACACTGCACTGTGCATTTTCAGTATGGCGGCGTTACACAATATCTCGCTGCATACTAATGTTACAAATAGCAGTGCTTTTCAAACAAAACGTTGTCAAAAAATGTAGATTGGCAATCATTCAGTCCAACGGGAAACCGGTTTTTGACGTGAAACTTCTTTATGTACGATAGAGCTAGTTCTGTTGATGCTATTGAAATTGTAACGAAACGCTGCATCGCTGGGTGCTTCTTCTACTACCACGTGAGGGGTACACTATAGCGGCGCGGTCGATGCAGCGATTATAACAGAAGTAGGTTAAATTGGTGTGTGTGGCTATAATGGACGTGTTTAGAAGTTTCAATTCTGTAGTGTTTAGTGTAATTAAATTATATAAGAAATAACAATTTTTAACTGAATCAATAACACATAACTAGATAATATTTTCAACTACTTTATATAATTTCTAGACTCTCTGAAGATTTTAAGAAGCTTGCTGAAACGTTAGATTAAATGCAATTTACATAGTTCAGTACACCTATCCCCCGATTTACACGATAGATACGTTCCTGAGAAAAACGTGTAAATCGAAAAGCTTGCAGAAAATGCATAATTTTGCTATTTAACAGTTGTGATTTTTTTCAATATTTTTAGGTGTACACAGAAATAAAAATAAAATGCATTGACAGGTTAAAATATGTAATATATTACGGAAACACTGTTTTTTATTTAATTACAATACATTAAACAGAAGAACAAAAAATAAAACCAAAGGTGTTTTATTATCCTTCATCACTGTCAGAAATTACTCTCATTCTTTTTTTCGGAATCGAAGGAATCGAAGCATTTAGTAGAGTGCGATAAAAACAAAAAAAAACTTATTTGGAAAACCGTGTAAAAGCGAAAACGTGTAAAACAAGTACCGTGTAAATCGGGGGATAGGTGTATTTGCTTTCTTCGATCCTGTGCCACCGAGGTTTATCCTAAGAAATTTCTTCAGTAAAACACAGTATCTTTTTAGCTGAAACCGAAATTGAGCTTTTTTTCTCACCTTAGACCTAAGTCGAAGGTATCCTATACCCATTGATGTAACTAAAACGCTAAAGAGACAACTAACTTGTAACAACCTGTCCCGATCTCCCCTAAAGTGGCAATTTGTTTTTGGAAACTATGTAGGTACTTTCTGGTGCAGTTGTTACACAGATTTTAGTTCTGTCGTTTTGACATTTCAGAAGTGAAATTTATTTAGCGACGTATCTGTTTGAAACGTTAAAGGGCAAATGATTCAACAGGGGGGAAATATAAGAGAAACATTGGTAACGCAAAATGGATAACGAATCAATGAAACGAGTTCACAACTTCCCCCGTGAGCTTGTCGGCGAGGCTCACACGTTTTTCTCAAAAATAAAAAAAATTGTCAAACATTTAACAATGGTAGGTGATTAATGCACTGTCGTCAAACAGTTTGAGAAGCATTGATATAAATGATATACGTAGCAATAAATGGATTAAATTGCGTTCAAGGTTTCCTTTGTAGGTGTACGGTAATTGGATAACGTACTGATTAGAATAATAGCGCTTCCTGTCAGCTTACTCTCGGGCATAAAGAGTTACAGTCGTGCTAATTTTCTTAATTAAAGCGGTTGGATTTTTTAAGTAAGCTTAGATTTTAATTGAAGGTGTGTCGCATTTTGGTTAATTTAATTAATGCTCTGGAAAGACACTTGTATATACACTAATTTTGTCTCCTAAATAAACTTTGTATTTTGTAAAAAGATCGGTCAAGTACGTGGAGAGGGTTCCGAACCTTTCTGTTTTCCGTGAGAACTTTAAGACTTCGGATTTTTGTTTAGGTTTTCCTGTAAACTATGAGTGATGCTCATATTTATTTTCAAAATTTTAGACTCATTAGTTACAGGGATAAGGGGGGATGCCCGATTTTCGTATGGTTTGTTTAATATCTTTTAAACTATATGCATTTTAAAATTATAAAAAATATATATTTATATTTCTCATAACGAACCCTTTCGTTTAGTACGTCACACGATGTACTTGAAAAATATATTTTTGTTTTAATTTTCCAAATTGGTCCCCCCAAAATCGGAACTATATGTAGCAAATTTAAACTTTTTTCGTCCAGTAGATTTAGAGAAAGTAAGCTGTGACTAACGGATAGACACAACTTTGTCACGTGACTTAGTACTAAAACAATAAAATATGCAACCGCTTAAAAATCTCTTTTTTCGCGAGCGAAGCCACAGGTGCAATTAGCAGATTTGATTTTATTTACAAAACTAAAAATATATTTCTCGTTTTTTTGTTACAAGATCTAAAATTAAAGAAAATAATTAAAATTTGTAAATTATGTTGATTGAATTCTTTACAGTTGGCTCTTCTGAATCATTTGAAGTATTTTTAGTTTTTTCTTTGTTTTTCTATGAATTACATTAGGGTACAGGTACTTGCAAATATGTAGTTGGAACGTGTCCAAAAATATTTTTAGCAGTGTGTGATGACAAGTACGATACGTGAAAAAGTCGCGATTAATATCAGTGGCGTCGCTAACAGGGGATGCATTTTCACCTTAAAGAATATATCAGTATAGCCTGGCGGTGTATTCGTAAATTTCTTTTGACGTGAAGACGCTGAATATTAAATAACCTTGAAACAACAAATCATTAAACACTGCTTTTCTCGACGCGCGTTTCGTTACTCATGTTAGCATCATCAGGAGATAATTAAAACCATCGAGTTATCGGTACTACTGGAATTGTCCTAGGGTATGTCGTTGTAGCTATGTTTCGGATTCACATGGAGTTTACGGTATTATTTTGAAAAAGAGATTGGCCACGCATTCATTCTATCTTTTTCTTTCGGAGAAACACTTTTTACACGACTTGGACACGTTCAGTAAGTTCCATGAGTAGTATTTTGTTCGCGATCACTCACGTTTACGAAAATCATATTCAACTCACGCACTACTACTATTTTTATAATCACACTCACGCACGCCCACGTCTAGATGTCAATACTCACGCACATTCACGCACGATAATAATTATATTTTGAGACTCAGTCAGACGTGCATTGAGAAAAAAAGTAATTTGGTGTTTTGTGATTATTTATTTCAGTTTCAGTGTATTATTGAATTAACAAATAATTTGAAAAACTTATGTACTATGTAAGAATTATGACTGTTTTGGCGTTAAAGAGTCAAATAAATATGATACTCGAAATACAGAGATTACTATTAATCACAAAACAGCGTTTTTTGAGAAATCTGTATATTATAGAGGGATAAAAATGTTTAATGCTATACCTTATGAAATAAAATGTTTTAAAGACATTCAGTTTAAAAAAAGTTTAAAGCATATCTTGCAGGAACTGTGCCATATCTCATTACAGATATAATAGAAAACAGTATCACGGGTAATTGGAATAAAAATAAATCAATTTAAACACTCATTGATTGCAACGTTTCGTCTTTATTCAATCAAGACTTTTTCAAGCTCTGAAAAATTTTTTACAAAAATTAACAATCATATAATAAAAATATTAAACATTATGGATTAAATAATTTACTAAAAAGAAACAATGGTGTGACTAACCTCAATATGTTTAAATTATAATAAAACTATGATATAATAAGCAATTTCGCATTACGAAAATCAATTAAAAATTGAAAATTGTAGAAAATAATATCTTCTTTTCTTTATTATTTTATTTATATTATTTTCACAGTCAACTAAAAATTTGAAATTTAAACATATTGAGGTTAGTCACACCATAGTTTCTTTTTAGTAAATTATTTAATCCATAATGTTTAATATTTTTATTATATGATTGTTAATTTTTGTAAAAAATGTTTCAGAGCTTGAAAAAGTCTTGATTGAATAAAGACGAAACGTTGCAATCAATGAGTGTTTAAATTGATTTATTTTTATTCCAATTACCCGTGATACTGTTTTCTATTATAACATATATCTGGAATTGAACTTTAAAGATGAATTACAGATATATTTTGATTATTTTCTTAATTGTATTTTGATACTTTCTTAATTGTATTTTGACGACTTTATCCATTACTTGGCTCTACAAATAAAAACTATTCTATTCTATTTTGTGTGTAAAATCATTGTAAATATTATATTGTATTACCGTTCGAGAAATTTGGCATCCTCCTTTTTGAAACTTCGCTGGCAGTTTCCGGTTTGTGCACGTCTGCTCCACTGACCTCTGTATTTGGTGAAAGGCAAAGGGTATGAGATAGCTTACATGGACTCATCAGTCACATCACTGTCAGGTCACTTCACTCATCCATCAGTTATGATTGCAGCGCAGTGCAGGGGTAGTGGCGCATTGACGGTAACTTGCACCGCGACTTGACCTCTACTGACCGCATTGGAGGTCACCGACGCTCGGCCACCAAAAATATTATCAAACTAAACTCAAATGTGATAATACAGTAGGATATGTATCAAGTGCGTGAATTATTATTTTATGACCAGTGGCGTTGCTACGTAACCAAGGGCCCCGGTGCAAAAATAAAATTGGGGCCTTATCTAAATTGGTTAAGATTTATCGACACAGCACCGACCATCACGGAGCCCTATTTTCAACACTAAATGAAAAGTATTAATAATAGAGATGAAGTTTCGGGAGTCGATATTTTTTTCGAAAAATTCTCTCGTTTTTAGGAACCTTTTTTTTAAATTTCATTAGCATTAATATTTTTCTAGATATTTGCAAACAAATAGACCCCCTTTTCTTGGGATTATTCAATTGTTAATATCTTTTGGAGCTGTTTATGTGCGGGTTTGAAACTTTTGCACATTTTTCTAGAGGTGATTACGTATTTTAACTCGCAGTAGCAAAAATTAATACGTTTTTTAACTTGTGAACTAGACCAAAGGATCAAAAATCAAAGACTCTTTGTTCGGTTAGGATATTTAAATAACGTTTTCGAGCGTCGCTCAGGAGGCCGAGGGGCCCCCTGGGCTTGGGGGCTCCGGTGCATTGCCCTGCCTAGCCTTCCGATAGTTACGCCACTGTTTATGACGCAGTGTGACATTACGGTAAAACGAGCACCTAGAGATTTTAAACAGGCACACAAATCATAAAATAATCATACACGAGAGATGTAATATAGTATTTTTTGCATCTTCCTCGTATAAAAAAGCTAATTTTCACTTCATAATAAGTGTATATGCTTGACAGTTGCTATTTGAATTGTTTATAAAGACAGCTCCTATTTTGCTGTCACTGTTGCTTATATGGATTTATATGACAGAAAAATTACTATTGGATTGGTAAACTTGCATTTCTTTTGTTTTACTGTACACACTAGTGCGAAATGGATCATTTTTCTACCGCTATACAGACATAAAAAGCAACTATTTTATAGAATACAGAGTCGTGCAAAAATATTTTATATGTTGATAATAGTAGGGTTGTTACGTTTACTAGTTTTACCCGTAAGACACAATGCAAAGATGGTAAAAATGACAATTAAGATATTATCTGCCAGCAGAGTGTTTACCGTGGGCGCTATTAAAAAGGGGTACCATGAAGTAATTTTTATGAATCTGTTTAAAAGACCCAATGTCTACGAGTTCATTTCCTTCGATGAAAGTATAGTGGACGATCGAAAATATAATCTAGGTACATCGGAAATTCTAATTCGCGGATGTCAAGACGGCTACAGATTTAGGAAAGAAACTCTGGTGATGAAGGTAGAACGAATTACATCGCACAAAGATCTATGGTCACACATCATGGCGTACCTCGATATAGCGTGCGTTATGCGACACTGCTCATGCATTTGTTTTCTAGTTTTCTGTCTCTGAATTAGAAAGTAAAACCTAACCAATTCCGGTCATTCGGTTAAGGTTGTCGGAATTTAAACCAAAAATAGGACTGCAGCTAATAGCTGACTTATTCGGTAACATTTTGCGAAAATTCTTTCTCTATAAGGAAGATGAAGAACAAATCTAGGTCTCTAATGGACTACTTTTGTAATTTATGTACGATTTACTAGAGAAAAGTTGTCATTAATTGTGCCAAAAAACACACGTTTTCAATGTCACACTACGACCTTATTCGTACTTATTTCACAAAATTGTTCCATCACAAACCTAAAGTGCCTCTTCCTTTTTCGGAAAAGTTTTTTAAATCTTCAAAATATTTCCAAAATTTAGAGTAATCAATTGACAGCGGCACACTTGCAACAGCATTTTTAGCCTCATAGTGTGGCTTAAATTCAAAGCGTTCCGATAACCTTAACAATTAAAAACAGCGAAAACACCCGACGCTATATCATAGACGTCTTGACGCATGTAGTAGTTTGTTTACGACGACTTTGGGTAGATTTTTAAACTAGATTTTTACTTGCAGTTTGATAATAAAAACAAATAGATAATATTATTTATATACAGGGTGTCCCACGACATGACTGCCATAGCCTGAGACTGTGTTGCTGGGGTGATTTCAAGTCAAAAATGTCTAATGAACATATACCCGGAACGCTATCCTTACTGAGCTAGAAGCATTTGAAATTTTAGATAAGTAGTAGTAGGAATTCCCTACTAATTTAAAAACCATTTAAAAAGAAATCGCTTTATTGAATTAGTTGCTCAAAATGTCCACCCAGTTGCTGTATACATAGTCTAGCTCTCCTTAGAATTGAAGTGGTAGCTTTGCGAAGAGTCTCAGGATTAGCATGAATAGTGATTCACAGCCACCTGGTCTTTTTAATAATAACAAAACCAACAGCCGAGCCTAATACCTGCATTAGTGGGCTTACTTATTTAAAATTTCAAATGCTTCTAGCTCAGTTAGGATAGCGTTCCGGGTATATGTTCATTAGACATTTTTGACTTGAAATCACCCCAGCAACACAGTCCCAGGCTATGGCAGTCATGTCATGGGACACCCTGTATAGTTTAAAATAGTTGTAGATTAATAAAATGCAATTATAAGACGTCTCATACTTGGGAAATACGTATTACAATTTACATATGAGCAATTTAACGGAATTCAACTGTAAAATTAATTGTTGGATACGCACTGTTCAATACGTACCGCGGCATGTGTCTCCTCAGCTGATGGTCAAAGTTCAAAAGATTGCGTTGTAGACATATATGTTTTTAAATTACTGTTATTTTTATTCAGCTTTTTGTTAACTTATTTGTGTTTAAATTTGCATAATATAGAATATATTATAATACTTTGTATTTGAGTTATCTAGGAATACCGTCGTACGAATCATGTAACTATTACAAACCCACAGCTCCTAAGGGATAGGTTCTAATCTAAAAAAAAACCCGGGTCCCAGTGCCAAAACCCTGCCGACAATATGGTGTATTTGCTAACACAGGCAGTGTGGCTTTATTATGCGAACTTAAGTTGGTTTTTGGGCAAAATAAAATACTTAAATCCTTAATACACCCCTTAAAATAACATTTTTTGTCTTAATTGTAATATTATTATCAATTGAACCACAATACCAAATTATATACACCCTTCACTAAATAATTCGCTGTCTGCAAACTAGTGTTTTTATAAAATTTGTAAATCCGGTCCTGTCGGGCCGATTTTATTAAAATTTTTGGGACACTTTTTAATTACTACTAGAGGGTTAAATTTCAATTTTGAAACGATTCGGAGAATTTTTTCGGTAATTTGGGGCCCAAAAACATTTTTCAACCCCTAAAAACTATCCTTAAAATGGCTCGATCGGGCCCATTTTAAATAGGCTTCTTGCGGTGATGGATTTCAACACGTGGACCAAATTTAGTTGAAATCAATTACCTCTTTCGAAAGTTATTGCCCGCACGTATATATATATATATATATATATATATATATATATATATATATATATATATATATATATAAACATTTCTAAAAATGGTGCCAAAGTGTTCAGAAGGTTATGAAACATCGAGAAATTTTGGTCCAACCCCTAGGTCCCGCCATCCGACCGACGCCAATAGTGTATGTTGCCATATGGCAAATACACTAACTAGTAATCAGTTGAGTTTTCGAAATATAATTATTTAAGTTTTCGCGAATATTTATGTGTAAGTATGTGTAATAGTAATTTGTGTATCTAGAATGTAATGTGCTATATTATTTACGAGCTGTAACGTTTTTGAGGCCAGCCAGTTTAACAGTCCATGTAAAATAGGTACAATTATGATATTTGATGCTTTGTATTCAGACTGGCTCTACAAATAAATTGTATTCTATTCTATTTTATACGAGCTTTAGTAATATTTTCAACAGCTATATATTATGTGTAGCAATTTGCAGAAAACTACGTATACTGCTCTCCATATTATAGATTTAAAAAGTCGCTTTTGGAAATTACTGTTGCGTAATTGTTGAATGATGTTTATTTGTTGTAATTTGCAGCACGTGTTTAATTGGTCATTTTACTACCGCTATTTCATACGGGTGTGTGCAAAAACATCTTTATACATGACTTGGTATGATCTTGATTTGATTTTGTCAATGGTCATTTATTAGTTCGTACTAATTTTCACAGGTACCATCATCTTCTGAGTATATCATTTGCAGGTAGACATTTCTCAGTGTCGTCAGCTTATAGTAAAACAGAACTAAATATTTGGAGCTAATGGTCTTGATGCCGAAGTCCTCATCTTCCTAAATAAAAAAAGAAATAAAAACATGTATCAAACATTTTCTTGCATTGAACCTGGTCAGCCTGTCACTGTTCGTAAGATCTTACAAATTCACTCTAAACTGAGACATTTTTTTAATAATAATAATAAAAATTTTATTGTCAAAGAATATAAGAAAATAAAATGTTACAAAAACCCGGATCGCAGTGCCAAAACCCTGCCGACAATATAGTGTATTTGCTAATACAGGTATTGTGGCTTTATTACATGAACTTAAGTTTGTTTTTGGACAAAATAAAAAAAAATTGAACCTTTTAATACACCCCTTACAAGAATAATTTTATTAGTTGAAATATTGTTATCAATCCAACATCTGCACCAAATTAAATACGACCTTCAGTAAGTAAATTCGTATACGCAAACTAGTGTTTTCATAAAATCCGGTCCTGTCGGGCCGATTTGCTTATAATTTTAGCAGCACTTTTTAATTGCTACTAAAGGGTTAAATTTCAATTTTGAAACGATTCTGAGAATTTTTTCGGTATTTTTGAACCCAAAAACTTTTTTCAACTCCTAAAAACAACCCTTAAAATGACCCGATTGGGCCCATTTTAAATAGGCTTCGTGCGGTGATGGATTTCAACATGTATGCCAAATTTCGTTAAAATGAATTAACTCCTTCGAAAGTTATTGCTCGCACATATATACATATATATATATATATATATATATATATATATATATATATATATATATATATATATATATATATATATATACCTATATATTATATATATATATATATATATATATACCTATATATTATATATATATATATATATATATATATATATATATATATATATATACATACATACGTATATAAATATATACATATATATATAAACATTTTAAAAATGGTGCCAAAGTGTTTAGGAGGTTATGAAACGGCGAGAAATTTTGGTCCGACACCTAGGTCCCGCCATCCGACCAACGCCAATAGTATATGTTGCCATATGGCAAATACACTAATAATATACTGAGACATTTATATTGTTTTGGAGAAGCGCGTGTGTTACATTTAAAATACACATTGACTTCTGGTGGGGACGTCTATCTGTAATTTTTTACGATTTGTTTTTAGATTTTCGGATATTTTGTATGATGTGTTGGGATACGTATTTCCAGAATATTTGAATGTGTATCTGTCTGTGTCATCATTACACGAAAACGGCTGAGCCAATTTTGATGAAACTTAATACACAGTAAATTGGTAACCAAATTTTAAGGCTAGGATACGCTTGGGTTAAGATAAGATTCCCGCTTAAACGTACATTAACATGAATGCATATACGAGGAGAAATGATGGTCTTACGAATAAAGTCACGGGTAAAAGCTAGTTAGATTTATAAATGCGTCCCTGGATAATAACAAAATATAACGATGCGTATTAAATAATGCTATGATAAAATATTAAAAAATCGACACACTTTTTCGTTTCATTGTTACAAAGCGACGATGAATAAATTTTAATTGATTTGCATTTCCGTTCATTACTTCTTATCACGTTTAATATTATTGCGTATTGAATTTGATTCTTTATAAATCTTGTGTTCGCGTTTATTCAAATTAAAAATAAACAGACAAATGCGGGTTAAACTCGCAGACCGAGGGTTCTAGAAACGTCACGTAGAAATACCATTGAATCACGGTCAACAAGCCCGGAAACCAAGATTTGGAACAACACCGGCCGTGAAAACAATGTGATTTTTTAAAACTAATGTTATTGAGAATTAGCGGCCCACTCAACAAAAAATTTTAACTTATTAATACGCACGTTCGCTCGGTCGAATTTATAATTTAATAATACGTTCGCTATTCAGCTTGGAATTGATTTTGTTTACACTCGAGCGAAACCGGACGTATAAGCCTAGACTTTCCTCAAGAAATAATCTGTCGAATGGTTAAAACCGCCATCAAATTTGTTCAATCCGATTTTCACCCGGACGAAGACGGACCGATCAGTTATTTATACTCTATATTAGAGCAAAGTATCGCCTATTGAACAGTGGAAAAAATTTCAGTAATTTCTGAAATCAACAAACAAACAAGCAAACTAATCAACTTTTCCTCTTTTATAATATTAGTACCTGTAGTTTAAATTATGTAACGAAATGCTCTTAAAAAAGTTAGTTTACCTTCATTACCTATAAATTACCAATTAGTAATTACATTAATAGTTGCAATAAATATGCCGACAAGAAATGTATATCTTTAGTATGGATATAAAAGTAGAAATACTGCGTAGTTTGAATATTTACAGTGTGTCCCATCAGTATCATGTGTATACTAATAAATAATATTAAAGTGTCTGTAATGACGGAATAACAGTTTTTTACTGAATGCATATGAAGGTATATTTTATAATTTTATTATATAAAAAAAAACAATTTTTAAAATTTTTGTGATCTGTTTGTTCTGTTCCGACTAATCTCCGAAACGGCTGGACCAATTTTAACGGGTGTTACATTGGCAGGTATAGGTGATGTTATAAAGAGAAACTCAGATCACTTTTATTTTAGAAAAATAATTAGGGTTCCGCGCAAAATAAACGATTTAAAATCAGATAAAACTTAGAAAATTAGCATAAGTTTTACACGAATTTTTGTACACAAAAAAATAAATTTGAAATAAATTATGGAACAAGCCAAAGTCAGTATTTTTAACATAAGTTTGGGAAGAAAAAACTTCAACATTTTAATTTGCCTCCCCGTAATTCGAAATATTGACGAATATCTACACGCTTTTTTAGGACAAAAATATGTTTTCTTTGAAATTTTAAGTAACAAGCCAAATTTTGTCAAGCTTAATCCTTAATCACGGCTACTAAAAACAGGATTAAAATTTATTTTGCGACCACAGTTCGAAATTTCCCGAGAGCCTATTTTACAATCTGAGGGATCAGTCACAAGAATTCATATGTTGCATATTATTATAGAACCATATTCTGAAGTGAGCGTTGGTCATCAATAAATCACGATTACATTTTTTTTATTTCAAAGAAACAAAAAAAAAACTATCCGTGTTTTTTGTTGTTTTTTTTTATGGGTTAATAATGGGATACACTGTACATAATGTGTGTGTATGTAAATGCGCTGCAATATCATGAATATAGATAAAGCACTGAAGGCTGCCCGGTTCACGATACTCCGCATGATTTACACATGAACAGGAAATATCCTTTGTTTGTGAATCCACTGGGAACTCGGGGCCACATTACACAACCCAACGCTAGCCACCGTACCTATATATGGTTTGTCCTATAGTGGCTCTAACAAGAGATGCGTTTGCAGGAAATTTTGAAAAAAAAAAGATTTAGAAATCCTTACGAAAAGCCCTTTTAAATGATACGCCTTATGATTACAAAGATTATTGAAGTTATACAATAAGACCTCGCTTAACGCTGCTTTAGTATTACGCGGTTTCTAAAAATAAAAGTTTAGCCACATAACGGAAATTATGGGTCAGTTTATACAAAATGATTCAAATATTCAACGAAATTTCATCGATGCAATATCTTGCTATCGACAACAGCTTGCTGAACGAAACAGAAAAAGACAAACTACATTATATGACTACTTCACAAAAAACAAAATATGTCAAATGAGGAACCTTCCTCATCACAAACATAACTTCTTACTCGAACTTTTATTTGATTTTCATAAATGTTTTATCAACAAATTTTCTTCTTCTCGGTTCTGTTTCACTTATGCTTTTTATCTATGTATTAAGATGACCTCGTTTAGCGCTGTTTCGTATAGCGCAGGAACTATTGGAACGAATCTCCCGCGTTAAGCGGGGTCTTGCTGTAGTTATTTTGTTCTGAGTTCTCTAGACCAATTCGGCTGTGACAAAAGAGTGATGCTAAAACTTGTTGGTTACGGGATTATAAACATGGTTCATTGGTATTTCTACGTGGCGTTTCGTCTACAATTGCGGTAGACATTATCAAGGTATCAAGGTGGTGAGAACCACGGCATACAACCCCGAGATCCAAGAAGATTCCATTTTTTCTTTTTGGGGTACTGAACTTTATAGAACGTAAATATACGAGAATAGTGTTGCAATTTGTGGCAATTTGTTACACGAGAATCAGCGAGTTTGAAAAGTCACATGAATCATAATAGCTTTACATTTGAGATACATACTATATTTTTTACACGTACCTCCTATAAAATTGCTGAGTTTCACTTCATAATATTATATCTGACAGCTGTCGTATTCTGTGTGTGGGGCTCTAGTGCATTTTATTTGGTTTGTTTACAAAAACTACGTCTACTTTGTGTCGCATGCTATCTCTGTTCATCTTATATAATTAAACGGTAACTGCAGACAGTTCGTTTTTGGAAATTACTAATAGATTGATAACATTTTTTTTGTACTTTACGTACTTTTCCGAAATTATTTTACTGTCGTTATTCAGACATTAAAAGCAGCTATTTTCTAGGGGGGATATGTAAACATTATTTTTTTAGGATTAGTCATATAAAAACATTAATTAATCTCTACACAGATCTTATACAAGATTTAACATTTAAAAATGGCTTATACAATTAATGTAATTCATCTTTTTTTACCAAAAATGCCACACGAGCATTTCCTCGTAACAATGTTAAACACATCGATTGAAAGATTATAAATAATAACAAGCGCTCAATCAAATTATTGCGAACAGTTTAAACAAATTCGTAATTGCTTTAATTGGTTGATGACTGATTTAACGATACTTAATTTGAATAAATCTGTCACGAACTGTTCCATCATTTTTATGCATATGGAAATACATACTAAGTAATTGACACAACGGTGATTTAACCAGTTTTGTTTATTATCAATGAGTGTTCTTTGTCTATTCTTTTTGATTATTTGTATCAAATCAATGGGAGCACCTCGCGCGTACGTCTTTTATTTTCTGTCGTAGAATATTGATGCAAATTATCAAAAAGAAGAGACCAAGAAAATTGGTCTACATTAACCAAGGACCTACATCTTCTGAAAATGTGATTTAATTCATACCTAAAGAGGCAATCCCGGACTTAGAGTTGTGAAGGCTCCTGCAGGGCAGTCAAGTGACCAGTCGTTTAGAACCCGTCTTCATTATATGAGCATTTTTGTGGAGGACGTTGGGTAGTTACCGGTTGTAAATTCGACGGAATGCGAAGTGTAAGTTGGAAATAAGTAACCGTGTAACTCCGAGTTCGTATAAATCTGGCTGTAACGTAAATCGAGGTGCTACTGTATTTATAAGCGAATTCATCATAATTAAAGGTTTAAAACGTATTTTTTTAAAGCTTACAGAATTAGTTTCATTCAACGCTGGACAATTCTGAGAACTTGGTGCTTTTAATGTTATAAACACTTATAATGCTTAAAGCACTTCGCTTAAAGGATTTTGTAAAAATTCAGATGCACGACACATGATGCATAGAGCACTTGCTACTTGTTAAGCATTCAACAAGCGTATTAAGCATAAGGAATGATAAATAAGCATTTTAAAGGCTAAATAAGCATTTTATTTTATTCTTATTTCGTTTGATGTTAAGGATGAAAATTTCCAAACTTCCTCATCAGTTAGAAATATTGTTCCTGTCTCAAATGTATATCATAACTTAATGTTGGAACTTGGAAGTTAAGATTTAAGGAGTTCTTTAAAATGCTCAATAAACCGATGCTTAATTTTTTTAAGCAATTTGGTAAGTGTTAGAATTTTAGAATATATGAAAGTGATTGTCGTTTGAATAAATAGAGCATTTATGGAAGTGCTCGATGCTTGAAGCACTTAAGTTCGGTGTTTTGCCATGCTCTGGTACTAAGCGTAAAACTGGAAATATGTAATGCATTTCTCGAAGTCTTTTATTATTTTGATTCTTTTCAATATCAACCAGATCCATTCATATTTACAGCATTCAGTTTGCGGCCGAGCAGCTGTGACTCTTTAGCTGACAGCAAATGCACACAATTGATACCAGTGGTATCCGACCTGTGCGTCGCATTGTGTCAGTTTAATTTTTGATCCGTTATATCCAATCACGCAAGAAGACTTGACAGAAGCGTCAGTGACCAACACGTATTTTTAAGCGCGCGTCGTTGTCCGTACTAAAAATAGTTTCGTCAATCAGTGCATAGGCGTAGTGTGATTCAAAATGTTAAGGGGTCACAGTAATAGGCTATTTAACTCTTATTTTTTATTGTCTTAAAGTGTTCATATCGTAGTTTTAGTTCACAGGGTTTTTTATTTCGGTTTGATTTTATAGGATAAAATAACAGTCAACATTTTAAATATTGAAGTTGGCGTCATTCTTGGAGAATACAAACAAGTGCAGATCAGAGCTCGACAAAGCACGGAACCTTAGTACTTGAAGCATCGAGATTCATAAATGCTCGATTTATTCAATCAGCAAGCACTTTCGTTCTCAAAAATGTAAAAAGCAATAGTGTGTCTTTTGAAGAAGGCTTATATATTTTTTTAAAGATTTTTCATTCTCTTCAAGCTAAGGAAGTGCCTTGCATTCTTCTCACAGCGTCCATAGAGGCAGACATAACTATAGGGAGGCGTCGTAAAAATCAGACACGGTTTCGGCAAAACAAATTTTAGAGTCACTGGTCTAAACTCTATAGCTATACAGTTGGACACATTTATCATATTGCGGAGATATCAGACAAGGTTGTTCAGAATATGGTTGGCTCACTGCACTCAGACTAAGGGAAGTTCTACTATCTTACTAATATGAAAAGTACACATAAATGAAGGTATTTTCAGTATATGTTTCGTACCTGGCATTACTTTCGTGTATGAATACAATTCATCGGGTACGTCCTTAAAATACATGGTTTTAAGGACCAGTACAGATATCCAATTTTTTTGTATCGAAAACGTGTGATTTAACAAACGCATTAGCTACGCGAAGTTTCTTGTTTGATCGCACTTTTGTTGCGCGTAGAGTGCAGCTTCAGAAATTTAATTTTGTTGAAAAAACTTATTTTCTCAGAGAACTGCGAATACAGTATACTATTGGATAAAATAAAGAGTATTATTATATAATACCACGCTAACCAATTATTAATATCCTTATAGATGAACTCGAATCGTAGTGCAGAAATCTACACCGAGAAAATAGTGTATTATGATAACTAGCTGACCGACCCGCTCAGCTATTTTATGATAATGATTCTCATCTTTTACGATATATCCTATTTATTACAATTACGCGCGGGCGAAGCCGGACTAGACCACTATAATAGATACACGCCATACATATTCGTTTTCAAAATGACCGTGGTGTCCGGTATTTTTCTCTAGGGTATCTGATGGCTACTAGGGATGGCGATCTGAGATCGATTAATCGAAGAATCGATTTCTTGGGCCAAAAAAATCGATTTTTTTAATTGATATATAGTACTGACTCGATCCAATGAATCGATATTTCACCCTTGAAAATCGAGATTCGATTTTTTCTAGTTTGAGAAGAATCATAGAATGATTAGCTGAATGACAGTTTTTCACTTAATTACTCAAAAACTCGCGAGATGGCTGGGTTTTCAGTTTCTTTCGTCTCTACTTAAGCACTGGGAACTATAAATTATATCATTTCCAAACTTTTTAATGTACGCAATAAATTTGTGGAATAAATGTTTTTTTTTTTATACTCGATACTTTGATATGGTTCTAAGAACAGCTTTAATTAGTTAAAATGATAAAAAAATCGATAATTATGGTGTCCCTTATGTCTTCCATAACATGGAAATATTTTTATACGGTAAATGCAAATTCTAAAAGTAAATTGAAAAAAGATCGATTTTCTGAGAAATCGATCTTGTACACCTCGATTTTTTAGTGAATCGATTCATCAGATTTCGATTCGAATCGATTTAAAAATCGATCTATTTCTGAAATAATCGCCATCTCTAATGGCTACTTTATGAACAGCCAGCAGATAATATTATATATCTGAGAATAATAGTCGACATGGGCGTTTCCCATTCGGTCGCCAGGTGGTTGTACAGCCACCGACTCCTGTCGCACAGCTTCTCCGCCGTTTCACTTCTCAGACTCTTCTACATAAATAAATACTGCCGATGTCCTGTCTGTCTGTCTGGCAGCTGCCGTTCCAGTTGCCGTCTTTAAACATCACGACCTGTCTCGACAACAGATGTGACGATGCTCTCCTCATGCCTTTCAAAACAATGCCGAAGAGCCGAACTCTTCATCTCACATCACACTCACCCCCGCAGTCGATGTATTTCACTTGCTCTGTCTACTTTTACGCATCGACGCACAGTGGGGCATATGAACCGAAAATCTAGTCAAAATTTTGACAGTATAGTAATGTAACATTTCTCGGAATGTTCTCATGAATTAAACCTTTTCAGAATTTTGTTAATTTCGCAACTATTAGCTATTAATCAAAACTTCCACTAGAATTAATAGATTAATAATTTATCCTTACATTCATATAAACAATAATGTAAATCAATGTTTGACCGTAGTGCCAGTGTCGCGTTAACAACCAGTTGTGACAGGGAAGCCTCCTGGCCGATCATGTCAAACTATAACCAAAAATTTTAAACCTCGAGTGAGCCGTGAATAAAGCTTATTTTATGCTTTTAACTGCAGGACGTTACTATAACATCGCACCGTTGCGAATACATCTTACTAATTTCTGTGCCCCAAAAATTTCTGTTGAGTTTCGTATACGGATAATATTTGGTGCATTTCTGCAAACTGCTAACAACCATATCGGGAATTTTAACATAACTATGAAATAAAAAAATCGGAATTTTGCCACAAAAAACGGGACGAATTAGAAAAAGAAAACAATTTAATACTTATGTAGTATATTTTAACTAAAAAATGGGAACGTCTGGCAACGTTAATTCTGTCCCACTGTGCAATTGTTTCATTTCTGCGCATTTTATTTAACCATCTGAAAACAAAGTTTTACGCTGTTGGACCACACGGGCACTTAATAATAACACTTGTTTTGTTCTTTTGTTGAACTTTTTTTTTCATCGTTGTATTTTCATGAGGTCTAGGTATTTCATTTCTACGTTTTGAGTTTCATTGCTGGTTTAAAAATTAGATAAAAAAAAATTTAAATCCGCGACCCAAAACTACTACCTAATCGGTTATTTAATATTCAATAAATACGAAATGATTCAACATTACTTATTCCTCATGAATAGTTTTTGAAAATTTTCAGTTTTTTTTTAAAGTACATTTTGCCGTAATTCCCAAAGCGTTCGGGTGTATTTAAAAATATTAAATTATTTCATACCTACGTTTTAATATTAAACAATCGAATAGGTATGTAATTCTGGATCGTTTTTTTTTTTTTTTAATTTTCTTATAGGTACCTAATTGTTTTTTTTTTATTCATTTTTTGTAGTCAAACATTTTTTCGACTTATGTTTATTTATTTTCTACTTTTTTTAAAATTAAACTCTCTACAACCATAAACCATCTCGCAATGGTACTCTTTCATATAAGAAAAACGTAGTGAAATCAGTTCATCCGTTTTGAAATTACGATACCAAAAAGGCTTCAAACTATAACACCCCTCTTTTTTCGTCCGAGAATAAGAGGTATTTTAAGTTTGAATGCTAATATTGCAATATTTTATCATGTTTCATAAAAATTGGGACAATCGTTATTTAAAAAATAATAGTAAACTAGAAATATATATTAGTTTTAGATGATGACTTTTACATAAAAAATACTTGGGTACCTATTTATATAAATTTTTGATGTCTGTAATTATAAGCAAATAAACGTATTCTAAATAATTTATCCCTATATTTACCTTCCCACTGCGATATCTGCTCACCCATTGAAATGGTTCCGGTGCCCACGAACGTATTGATTTTCAACAACTTATGGCGTGGGTTCGTCAGAAAGTATTTTTGAATAACTTTGATCTCAAATTATATTTGTTTTTTCTTATAAAAATCAATTAAAAAAAACCCGGGTCGCAGTGCCAAAACCCTGCCGACAATATAGTGTATTTGCTTATACAGGCAGTGTGGCTTTATTACGCAAACTTAAGTTGGTTTTTGGGCAAAATTAAAAATTTGACTCCTTAATACATCCCTTAAAATAACATTTTTTTTCTTAACTGCAATATTATTATCAATCTAACGTCTACACCGAATTAAATACACCCTTCAATAAATAAGTCACTATCTACAAATTAGTGTTTAAAAAAAAAATTTTAAGTCCGGTCCTGTTAAGCCGATTTTATTAAAATTTTAGGGGCACTTTTTAATTACTACTAAAGGGTTAAATGTCAATTTTGAAACGATTCTGAGAATTTTTTGGTATTTTGTGGCCCAAAAACTTTTTTCAACCCCTAAAAACTACCCTTAAAATGCCCCGATTACGCTCATTTTAAATAGGCTTCTTGCGGTGACGGATTTCAACACGTGGGCCAAATTTCGTTAAAATGAATTAACTCTTTCGAAAGTTATTGCCCGTACACATATATATATATATATATATATATATATACGTATATAAATATATATATATATATATATATATATATATATATATATATATATATATATATATATACATATATATATAAACATTTTTAAAAATGGTGGCAAAGTGTTTAGGAGGTTATGAAACGTCGAGAAATTTTGGTCCGACCCCTAGGTCCCGCCATCCGACCGACGCCAATAGTGTATGTTGCCTTATGGCAAATACACTAATAATGTTCCTCTACCCGTAAAGAAAAACATATTCCACTAAATTTTAATGATCTTTAATAAATCGTAGGATAAATGTTTAAGTTGATCACTGATTTGTCTATAATTAGAACAAAAAAGAGGAGGTCAGTATTTGTATGAAACGTGCAAAAAAGGGATACACGTTGAAGCAAACAAAAAAAAATTCTCCGCATGACAATAATTATAAATTAAGTACAACTCCACCCGAGCACTGGCTATGCCAAATTGGGCGGATTTATTATTCATAAGTATGTATACTGTATTTTTGCAATATAAAATACATTTTTATTATTATTATTATACAAAATTGAAAAATGTGTAAGTAAGTTTTGAAGGCCGTTTAAATAATCATCTGTTTCCTAACGCGTAACGTTTTGCCTTTTTTTTATCTAATTTTGTTTTTCATTTACTGACCTATTTAGTTTGTTTATCTGCAATGACTATAATTTGAATCTAGTAGATTCTAGTTTAAATTCGTATAAAAACTTGGCAATTGAAAAGTCTAAAATTATAGAAGGTCAGTTTATTACGAAGGTGAAGTTTCTGTTTTTGTAGACAAATTCAACACAAACAATGCGTTCTTTTTACAGGTCAGTATTAAGTATAATTGTTCATATGGTATTTCCACTGCTAATCTATTCCAGGCTGAAATCTGAGAACTGATAAAATTATTAATTAAATAACAAATTGAGACCCAAATAATCTTAACTGCTGCTGGTTTTAAAAATAAATATTATTAAGTCCAGT
Organism: Venustoraphidia nigricollis; assembly: GCA_034508555.1. Classification (NCBI taxonomy): domain Eukaryota; kingdom Metazoa; phylum Arthropoda; class Insecta; order Raphidioptera; family Raphidiidae; genus Venustoraphidia; species Venustoraphidia nigricollis. Next base: position 948,782 of record JAVRKA010000070.1, read on the forward strand.
ACTCTCATAGTATGTGTAAAATTTTTAAATAAAACGCGTACAAATGCTGCTACATCTCTCGCTTCTCACGTATAAGATCTTACGAATTAATACTAGCCTGAGATATATTGTTTTTTTAAGAGGAGGAGGGGCTAAAAATGTTTTCACATCAAAAATTCTTTTACACTCTGTATACTCGTCGTTTGTAATGAATATACGTTTATTGATTGATACTAATAGCGCATTAGGTACATTCATTGTTTACCTGACCTTCATTGAAACACCTCATGCTATAAAATCTCGTTTATCGCAACTTGGAATATCAGATGTGAAACAAAGATTTACCATCATAATTACACGACTTCATAATAATTGCAAAGTGTGTTTTATACGCTGATTTGTAACGAAAAATGTATTTAATTATCCCATACTTGTTTCGTGGACGGTTACCAAGTCGAAAACCAAGATGAATTATTAAAGACTTTGAGTTAAAATTTATATTAAAGCTGCACAATTTTGAAATTTATTTATTTAAAAATGCATAGGTCTATGTAACAAATAAGAACAAAAGACCGTTCCATAAAATCTTTACAAAATTCACAATTTATTGAAAGTTAATCAACTGTTTTACATTAGTCTTTAAATATACTAATTTATCATCAAGGAGCTATCAATAGAGAATTAAAATGTCTGCACATTACTCAAGATTCTTCGTAACTTCTGCGAATCTATATTTTGATGTAATCCGCGAACACAGACCTGTAGGATTTCTTTAAAATTATAAATTTCCAGGACAGAAGAGTTAAATTTCTGGTCAATCCGACGAAACCTCTGACTTCTGGAATTGTGGACCTTCAGGCAACCCTATATTGTACAGGACTGTAGGGAAAGTAAATGCTAAACACTTATTCAACAACCATTTGATTTGTTTACGGAATACGCTAGTTAAGATACCAAAACGCGAAACTCATATAGCCATTTATTTGCTAATAAGTTGTTCACATTTGGATATCGCGTGGTACCGCAGGTGGAAGAGAAGCTTAACAAGAACCCTACAACTCCCTTCTCGTTCCAAATACAACAGATTATACAGCTTGCCCTGGTTTCGAATAAAATAGAATAGAATCTTTATTGAGAACCTGAATAAGTATATCAACGTCAAAAACAAATACAGTAAACCCCACTTAACACGGGGGATACGTTCCAATAAGTTCAAGTGCTAAACGAAACAGCATCTTAACACGTAAATAACGGGTAAGTATAAGTGAAACAGAACAGAGAATAAAAAAAATGTATAAGGTTTTTTTTATGTTATTGTGTAACATTTATTTGTAATTAAGTTATTCTCGCATTAATTATAGACCTATTTATTGCTAATATCGATTTTTATTCATAAAACATTTATGAAAATAAAAAAAAACAGTTCAAGCAGACAAGTTATGTTTATGATGAGAAAGATTCTTCTTCATTTGATAATTTATTTTTTTTTATGAAGAAGTCATCAAACGTCGTTTGCCTTTTCCAGTTTCGTTCAGTTGTCGATAGCAAGACATCGCATCAATGACACTTCGTTTTACCTTTGAACTTCTGTCAAAATTTAAATCTGATCCACAATTTCCGTTATAGTGGCTACAATTTTTTTAAACCGCGTAATACTGAAACAGTGTTAAGCGTAGTCTTACTGCATTCTTCGCAACATTTTTTTTAGACAGAAATGGAGTTTCATCAAGAAAAACTATTTGAACTTATATAGAATTGCGTTATACTCACGAGTACACATAACTTAATTCGACTTACCTACTCATAGAGGCATACACACGGCGCATGTCCGGGAAATAATCCCAACAACATGTCGGTTAGGACATGAGTGGGAAGTACAGCGTCAACTGTTCATGGTCAGTGTGAAACGACACCCTATGTCGAAGAGTGGACGTCTGTGCTTTGAATGTCAGTAACTGAAGCTCTCGGAGCAGTGTCCTGCAACACGTATCAATTCAAGCGCATAAATTGTGATCGAGCGACCTGTGGAACGGGGCCATTTATGTGTTCGTTGACCAGGGGGACGCGGGTTTATGACCCTAGTCGGCCATCGTAAGCAATTTTATATGCTGCTTGATTTTAATGCTTTCTTGACTTTCCACTGTGATGTACAGCCACACACATACATTAATGGTGCTTTTCTGTATGATCACTGTAAGAATTCACAGTACTGTTAATTTTTTGTCACTTTCTAACAAATTTAACATCACGTAAGTTAAAGTGAGAAAGAATTTAACACTGACCAGTGACCATTAATGTGATAAAAATCTGTTTGTTTATGTGTGACTAAGGGGCAAATTTACTTATGTCGAATTTTTGATTATTTTTTACCCTACTACGGCAAAACCAGAAGGAAGGGTTATGATTTTAACAGTCTTATGTATGTATAGATGTTTGCTCCTAAAGACCAAATTAGTGGACCGATTTTGATAAATGAAATGTCGTTAGATGTGACTCAAAGTCAAGAATTTTATAGGCCATAAAAATTCAATATGGCGCCCATATATAAAAATTGCTATGATTTGGAATTTTGTGCCATGTAATATACCATACCGAGTGAAGGGCCATCGATGAAATTTACTTTCGGATTGCCAGCGAGAGTAGATGTACCTAGAACTTTTTTCAGTTGCCTCTCGTCAAGAAATGGCAATTCCTGTACCGGCCATCTTATTGAGGTTTTCCATGATTTTTTTCAATAATTCCAGATAAATCTCGTGATGGTTCCTTATTCAGTGCCATGGCCGATTACATGTCAAACTCCTAATTGATTACATTATCGTAATTTTGGGACGTTAATAATATTAGCTGTCGATCGTCTATAATTCGTCCGACAATATTTCGAAGTTAGCTGGTGTAACCGTCGCCCACTTGACAGCCTGAAACAGGGTCTACTTAGTATTAACTACGGTACCGTCTTGTATATCTTCATTGCGGTGAAAAATAGACTAATGGATGCCCTACACATACACTGAGAAGGTTATAAAGGAACTTCAAAAGAATATTGTATCATTTTGGTTCAAATGTTACCCAGAGTAAACATGCAAAGTGGGAATCGAAATATCTTAAGAACTTTTTCTATTGCACCAAAATTATTTTTTCTGGACAGATTGAAATATCGCTTTATCAATATTGACGTTATTAAATTAAGTACTACTATTATAATCAATTAAAAATCAGTTTATGGTTTATACTACGGTTGAAATATTGAAATGGAATCCCGGGTGGTTTTTTAAAGTATCATCATTTTTATGCCTCGCGGACAAGAATTGAAATCATCATTAATATTATTGTACCAAAAATTGGGCACAAACAATTCTGCCTTTTGGCTATATACATATATATGTAATGTTTCAATTAGGATAAACGATTCGTGTTTAACCCCCTTGTGTCTTGGAGCGGACGACATTATTGACAAAGTTTGTTTGTTTTTTTAGTGCAAATACCGTAAAGTAAAGTTCAGTCCATAACGACGCCTTCCACCGACTCATAACGTCTTTACTAAAGAGCTACCATTGTTTTATTGTAGCACTCTTATTTTAGAAACTTTTAAATTGATTCTGTAAACAGTATCCAGCTGTTAATCGAGAATAATTTTTTACATAACTACTCGACCAGAAACAAAAACAACTTTAAAACGGTAGCATCTTTGCTTACTACAGTGCAAAAAGGTGTCCGCAACGCTATGATTCGAATACATAACAGAATACCTGAACGTATAAAAAAAGAGGCTAATCTAAAATTCAAATTAAAAGAAATATTACTTAATGAAACTAATTATGATTTAAAAAAAATATCTCGGGTAAAAATTTGACTAAAATTACTGTTTATTTTTTATGAAAAACAAACTGATTACTTGTGACTTCTCCTATACGTGTACTTACATGTCTCACTGGAGTAATAAAATTATTATTATTATTATTAATAATAGTGCAGCAGTTCTCTTCACAACGCATTTGTTGCTAAGGATAATTTTAAAGCATAACTTCTTATGTGAGTTCGGACTATTTAAGTGGGCACAAAGGCTGCAGGGGCACTCTTATAAAGAGATCAAGTTTGGATAAATATTAAAAAACACGATGCAATAATTGTTAAAATAAAAAACTTTTTTATTCATTAATGAAAACGATGAAGCTTAAAATTATATTTTATATATTAAATTTTTTTTTATACGGCCATATTATTTAGTATCGTGAAATTTTGGAATTAATAAGAATTAATAAGAAAAAATTTAATATGTAATTTATAATTGATATTTTTATGTTGATTTTATATTTATTATTTTTGTAGATTCATAACACTGAAGATGCTTGAAAAAAAAGCGAAACGTCTGTTTTTTAATAAATATTTGTAATGCAAAAAGAATACTTTTTTGTTTTGATTTTTTTCGTTTCATAAGAAAAAAATTGTATTTGGCCGTAATAAATTCCAAAATTTCACGATACTTAAAATTATATTTAAAAATTAATTATATTGACAAGATATTTAAATTAAATGAAAAATAAATATTATTAATTTGTATATTTTTGAAATTTTAGATATAAAAATTGTCCGCAATTTTTTACTGAAAATTTATTAAAAGTGTTGACGACTAGAGTTGAGTAACTCAGATCTGAACCGGTTCAAAGAGCCGACTCCGACAGAAGATCCGTGAGAGCCGACTCACTTTTTTTTGAGCCGACGGATCAACGGATCCGCATAACTCAGTGAAACACTTAACACACAGAAGCACATTTTACACTTACGTATCAGTTCTTGCTTTGATGCATCTGTCAGCTCAAATGACTCATGCATTCTTGATTCTATACAGGTCGTGATGTGATTGACTCAACTAGGCAACTCAGTGGCAGACTGCAGTAACATATTCAGAACTCGGCTCTTTTTGAACCGGTTCAGTGAGCCGGCTCACATACGGGATCCAGATGCAAAGATGCAGATCACTAAAAAGACTCGTTTTTCCCATCTCTGTTGACGACCGACCAATGTACATGTATATTTTTTTCAGAAATTGAATCTTGCATTACGTTGTGAAACCCTCTAGTTTTTGGAGGCCCCTGGGCCTGGGTCTCAACTCTCAAGTGCTCTTATGTAAATCCGGCAGTGATTATTATATAAAATTCTTGAACTTAACTAAATATGGCTGTATTCAATGCATTCATACAGCTTGACAATCGCCAGTCGAATTGTGCGAATGTGCAGCTTTACCAACTTACAAACGTGCATTCTAAACCGCTGACTATAGACTCACTGGCGTCTATAATAAAAAGTTCGGTTATTTCCGATACTTTTAATTAGCCACCTAGCTACATCAGTGGTGAGCGTGTTCGTAGGAAGAGTCCACTGTATATTTATATTTTCACATATAAATATAATTTTGTCGTCGTCGCTGGTGAATTGTGAAGTTAAATGTCGTTAGAAATACTGTAACTTAAATGAAAATGGACAGATGACAACGTTCTAAAATGTTGTCAGTTGACCCCTGTTGATTGATACGGACCTTTTGCGTCGGGAAATTTCCCTGTTTATAAATATTATAAAACGACCTTTTAACTGCGTGCGGTTGTTTACGGTTCTGTGTACGCATTTCGTGCGTGCGAATGGCAGCACCGACACAACGGAGCAAGATACAAAATATGGACACTCTAGAAACACAGAATGTACGCTTGACGTTCGACCAGAACCGGCTCAGGGACAAACGAAATCCTAAACCAGAGATACGAAACCCGACGACTGTGTGCGACGCATCACAATTACAAAAATATTCATAAAAAGTGCTATTCTAGTATTAATCTAATTGAATTAATAGTTACTTACCTATTACGCCAAAATACCATTTCGACATGGGCGTACTTAAGGGAAATGGCTGCCTTCTAAAAAGTCATCATCATCATATTATGTATTAATACGCTAAGGTTAAGATGTTTGCCTCCCTTTTTCGAAAAAACCACACAATTGCTCCACATAAATTTTATATCATTTTGTAGATAATTGCTTGCTCTATCGACATCAACAACTAAAAAATTTATTATTGCTTTTGTTTTTGTAAATTTATTAATTATTAAAATTATATATATAGATATACATTAAGACACAATACAGCAATGCTGCCATCTGACGGTTCTAACTTTGAAACGTCAACATGATTGACGGTCGGTACATTTTTTTCAGTTTAATTTTTAACCAAAATTCACGTATAAATACTTTTCGTATGGCGGCGCTTCAGCTCAACGTTTTCGATACTTGCGCCTCTATATGACAGTTTTAGAAAAATGTTTTCTTGAACTGTCACTGAGCTTCGTAATGTAGTACAACAAAAAGAGGAAAGTTATAAAGAGTGTGAGAAATTAGAAACGAATTGTAGTGCGAATTATTCGCACGGGTACCGCTAGTCTGTAATAATAGAATAAAATGTGAAAATTCAAGAAGTTTATACTTTGTACGAATTATTTATTTGTTCATTTATTTTTTCTTATTAATTTACAAAATATATAAAAAGGATACTTCCCTTCACTAGAGCAAGCTCTGTGTCGCTGAGAAGGATATAGTGTGTTACGTCTGCGCGGAAGAGGAATGGAATCGCGTGTAGCAGCTACAATCCTGCGAAACCACAGGCGAATAAAGTGCTCTCGCATATAGTGGGTAAACTCCACACAAATCCCTATAACAAATCTCGTCAACTACAAGTTCGGTCAATTATTCATACGTCGTAACGTCATTGGCACTTCTCAGTTCTCTTAAAGCTAAATCAATGAATCAACACTTTACATTGACGCAGCTGGATATTGCATGACAAACACTTTGGATTACCTTCCAAATATGTCTGAGTTACGGGAATGTCGCAATGTGACAGGAGCGTTTTGTATAACTTAACACATATTAGCTACACATTATTTTTGTTTTTTATCTATTTATTATCCGATACAACAGTTAAGTAGGATTCGTCAATAAAAGTAGTTTTAATAATTATAATTAATCGAATAAAATTTATTAACTGAATATAAACAATTTATGAAAGGACAGTAACTTCAGCTCAGCAGGAAGGTTGTTGTGAAATTCAGGGCTATTGCAATACAGACTTAGGTTCGGTTTAGGGAGTAAGAGCAAGTTGTTATAACGAGTTTGTCTTCATGCAGTTTTTTTTGTAAATAAAGGACCCTGAACACATTCTTATGGTAGACGTTGGTACTTTTTTTAGTCAGACGGTACTAAGCTGATAGATGTTTGTGGTAGTAATTCCTTTTATTTGTCATTATATTGAACTTTGGCGTCTGAACGTTTGGACTATCACATATGACCTATTTGCTGTATAATAACTGGATGTTCGTGTTTTGTCGGTCCTACCTATCGTCTAATTTCGTGATATTACTGTTATTTATCTACAACTTTAATAGACATGTGTACTTTCGTTTTAAAGTTTTAAAACGCCACTGTTGTCCGTTCAGCTTTGGCTTCTCTATTGCATTAATGTTTGTTGACTTCAAGTACCTGCACGTACTACATCATTGGTCTCAAAGGAGCCAAGAACGGTTTCCGCCTTCGAGAATACTCAACACGACCATTACATCCTGCGAGATCGTGTTTGCTTACGGATCTCTCTCATCATCCAAAGTTCGTTTTAGACGGAAACAATTTCGTCGTCAAATTTATTAACAAACTAGTTTTTACCCGCAACTATGCTCTCGTTAACGTCCATTTTATTCGCAGATTTACTCGTGTTAATAATAGTATCCCTGTATCCGAATAAAAATTACTTTTTACTTTAAGTTTGGGTTCCAAGTTTTATAGAAATCGGCTTAGGCGTTAACGAGTCGTGTCGCTATAAAAATTCTAAAAACGTCTTGTTCTTATCCCTCGCAAAAAATGATCATAGTATTACAAGTTAAATGTATTTTTTATTTTAAATAAGATCGATACGTGTCACTTGTGAATATCAAGTCTCCAGACTCCATTATAATTAGTGTAAGTGCTACAAGGCTCTATACTCCACATGTCTGTGGTCGGGAGCGCTCCTCACCCACTATTTATTTTCTGTGGTTATTGGAGACCCAGAGCACCTACGGAGTCGACGCCTCTGACTACTATAGTAGAACGACTGTCTTTTGAATAATGTATTTTCGTTTCATGTAATAAAAATTAGATTGCTAGAGAATAGCTCATCAGTTATTCATTTGTAATTTGTATACTATCTATAGTGTTGTGTAATTAGATATATTTCTGATCGATCATTGTTCTACTTTTTTAGTGTTCCGTGCAAACAAAACACTTATAGAATCATTTTGGTGTCCGTCCGTCTGTCACAGGCGATTTTCTGTGAAACTATTTGACGTAAAATTTTTTTGAGATTCAAAGAAGTTTTACTGCAAAAAGGTTACGTCAACGTAACTTAAGTCTTTTTTCAAACGGAAGTAGCATGTAATGTTTTTGGTTTTTGTACAGTATGTATATAGTTGAATAACTATGTACTATACCATGAAAATAACTAGATACTAGTTGAACTCTGTGGAGTAATGGATAAGACGTATGTTTATAGTAGGTATGGACAAGTTCACTGGTTCGATTCCGGCCAACATCATTAAAAAAAAATTTTACATCTATTATTATTATTTCACATGGTACTTATTTATATATTTTTATTTTTATACTGTAACTTATAATTTAAAATGTGATGTTTTTCGACGCTCTACATAGGAAATGTGTGTAAAAAAGTGAACTCAAATTTGGCATGTAAAATCACTCCGAAATTCTAACACCTTTTAGATATTACTGTTCTATGAAATGTTCAAATTTAGTCATATTTCTAAGAAAACTTGTTATTTGCTGAACTACCTTAATGAAAAGTTACTGTATTTGAAATCAATTTCACGAAGTTCATCTCGTCGGTGTATAATTTGACAAACTGAAGCAGTGAGGCGATCAAGCCCAGACATCTCCCTGCTTCATGGCTCATTATCGACGCAAATAGAGAGAGAGAGAGAGAGAGAGACGGCCGCCGCGACGCGATTTTACAGATGTGGCGTAAAAACGTGCACTGATATAATAAGTATATGTTAATCTTGAATGACAGTGTACCAACAAAGCAATTCTCTGTGACCTACATGCATACATATTACATATGTATATGTATTAGTATTATGTCATTTAAATGTCACTGACAGAAACAGACGTACACGCGTTGAATTTTAGGCACCCGCGCTTGTTTTCTTCAAAATTGACTAAACAGCCTGCAAACAATACACATTGACGAAAGTGCAACAAAATAAGAAAAAATGGCTGGGATATTAAAAAAAACTCGTCAATTGGCGACAGAACCATTCCAACTTTAAAAATATATATTCACATTTTACATATTATAACAAATAAAATAACCCGGGTCGCAGTGCCAAAACCCTGCCGACAATATAGTGTATTTGTTTGTGTAGGGCTGTGTGGTTTTATACTTTTATTATGTGAAATTAAGTTTGTTTTTGGGCAAAATAAAAAATTTAACCCCTTAATACACCCCTTAAAATAACATTTTTTTTCTTAATTGTAATATTATTATTAATTTAACGTCTACATTGAATTAAATACACCCTTCAATAAATAAGTCACTATCTGCAAACTAGTGTATTCATAAAATTTGTAAATCCGGTCCTGTCGGGCCGATTTTATTAAAATTTTGGGGACACTTTTTAATTACTACCAAAGGGTTAAATTTCAATTTTGAAACGATTCGGAGAATTTTTTCGGTATTTTGGGGCCCAAAAACATTTTTCAACCCCTAAAAACTACCCTTAAAATAGCCCGATTAGGCCAATTTTAAATAGGCTTCTTGCGGTGATGGATTTCAACACGTGGTCCAAATTTCGTTGAAATCAATTAACTCTTTCGAAAGTTATCGCGCGTACACATATATATATATATATATATATATATAAATATATATATATATATATATATATATATATATATATATATATATATAAATATATATATACATATATATATAAACATTTTTAAAAATGGTGCCAAAGTGTTTAGAAGGTTATGAAACGTCGAGAAATTTTGGTCCGACCCCTAGGTCCCGCCATCCGACCAACGCCAATAGTGTATGTTGCCTATGGCAAATACACTAATAAAATTTATGTTAACGCATGCAATAACCCGGGTAACGGCTAATAACAAATATGATATTTGCTCAAAGTCAAACTAAAAACGTACTTAAAGGAAAAATGTTATTACAGTACAAAAGATTTTATGTAATGTTTTATTTTATTTATTCATTTTTACATTATTTGACATGTTTTATACCTTTGGTACCACAAAATAAAGTACTTATTATTATTATTATTATTTCTGTCCATGGTTACACAATATAGTTTAACATGTAAAAAGTATGTTTGTCAGCTACATAACTAATTTCTTGTTGACAGATCTTTAGAACAAAAGAACAGATGATTTTTTTTATTTTCAAAATAGTTCCGAAACTAAAGTTTAGAAAAAAAATTTACAGAACTTTCGTAGAAAAATAAATAGAACATAAATCATATATCATTATATATGAGAAAAACAACGTTATAGCTTATATTTCTTTTACGCATGCGCCGATTTTCCCCAAAAACAATAGGGCTCTACATATTTGCATACCAAACATCCTCTCAAAGTTTGGTTTCAATCCATTCATCCGTTTGACCTGTATCGTGCTCAGACTAACAGTCAAACCGATGCACAGAGTTTTTCTAAAAATATATTTTTTGGATTCGGGGGACCTCAAAACGAAAAAATATTGTAAAATTTTGAAAAGTGAATTTTGACCTAAATTAGTACCATTAGTGGGTTGGAATGGTAACAATGTGGAATCAGAATAAGTTTCGCAGTCGAGTTTTGGCATTTCTGAAGTGTATAGTGGGCGTTCGGCCGGGCCGCATTCACAACGCGCGGAAACAATCAATACACATGGCACCGCACCGCGCCGCATCGTCCACCGAAGACACTGTCACGCCGCCGCCCCCGGGGCCGCGGCCGCGTGATACACGTGCCACGTGAATACACCATTAATAGGCACGTGCAGCTATCGGTTCGAGACATACGACACATCTGTATTATAGTACAGTGGGGTTTCTGTTCATTATCAATGTGAAGTTGCACGATATGTTTGCCGTTCCAGTAATATGCACCTACTAGTTCACCGGGTAAAACCCCTCTTACCATTGTTTTGCGACCAACCAACGTTTTGCTCATTCGCAGATACCGTTCACCTTTGAGATGTGAATATAATGGGATCGCTATGATTGGGCATTTGTTGTTGCGTGATAATCCACGTTACCCGATTATGAATTGATGTGGCTAAACCTCTTGGATAGTAGAGTATTCAGTGATCGGACAATATTAAACAAAAATAAAAGGAAGAAGTTGACATTTGAAACTTTTCGTTACATATATCTCTTAAATATTTGATTTTTTCGTGGAACTGACTAAAACAACGTATACACAGTTACAGTGAGAATAATACCAAGTTATAAATATTTATTAGTTTTAAAACAAAAACAGAAACAAATTTCTCTCTGTCACTCGTCCTTGTCGAACTTACGCGAGCGTTCGACGATGTCGATTATATAAAACTTTAAAAGACGCCCAATTAGACGAGGGCCCGATTACCGCAACTCCACTGTATTAAAATTTCATTGAACACGTGCATGTCTTCAATTTTAACAAAATTCATGCTTGTAACTCGGGCTGTTTTGGAGTGCATCCCTATTTCACACCCTTTTACTTAAAAATGTTCATTTTCTAGATTTTTCCTGTATGTTTAGGGACACTATTTATCAATAAACATCCCAAATTTCAACACTTCAGTATATTTAGAGGCTAGTTTTCTTTTCCTGCCGAGCATAAACGTAAAAACTTTTAGATTTATCTGACGAAGAATAAAAGGGAGTCCTCACTAATCTCAGGAATTGCTGAACATATTTGAATGCGGTTTTTACCAGTCGATAGCTTCACAGAACAGCAAATCGGATTACTTCCAAGCAGAAAAGCGAACAAACAAAACGATTGAAAACGTATTTATTTATTATAAATTTGAGTGAATAAGCGAAGCGAGTGGTAAAGTAACTAATTCGACTAAACGGACGAAGTCACTATTATCGTACAATGAAAAAACTATGTCAAGGGAATTTTAAAATAACAAAAGCTACTATAATACATAGTTTTCACCGTAGTAAAAAATTGGATTGTTTTGTCTATATTTATTATGCATTTTCATAAGAAAATCTGCAATGTTTAAAATATATTTAAAACTAAAAATAGTAATGGATGTTAACATATCGTATTACTGCAATAACAGTATTATTTTGGGGAGATCCGGTATAACAGTTACCTAACAGTTATTATTTCATCCCGTCTCTAATAGGTAGCCACGTGAACATTATGCAACTGCTGCATAATACATTATAATATGCACAGGCCTACGCGACATATAAATTATGCTATGTTCATATACCTATAACATCAGTTCCATTTACTTAATGATTATGGCGTTTGTTTAATAGAAACAAGCTTTTCGTTACATCCTTTATAATATAATAAAACTGAAACGTTGTGTGTTTGTGTTTCTGTCACTCTTAAACGGCCGAACAAATTTCAGTGAAATTTTGGATATACATAATAGACACTTTGGATTAAGTCCGTTGCACACGACGCTGATTTGCCGCTGGATTGACTGCTTGTTTTCGCTGCTAAATTCCAGACGTCTTGTGGCGCTGAATGTTGTGATGGTTTGTATGCGTGTTTGTTTCATACAATGCGCATTCTAAAATTGGATTTGTAGACTGTTTTGTTGCGTGCGCAGAGACCGCTCGAATGTCAAAAAATGGATAACAACGCGATTATAGTAATAACAATTTATTGACTAGGTATATTTTTTTTTCATACTGTAACAAATGATACTGTTTTCTGACTGGTTTTTGTTCTAAACCAGCAGAAATTTAAGCACGAAACATTGCCGCGGTTCTGATTCTGAAATCCGGTTTATGGTCAAGTACCAAGCTTGCAGCCAGCGCGACTGCCAGCACAAGTTCCAGCAGCAACGTTGTGTGAAGCAATCTTTAGGATAAAAGCTATACTGTAATATTACGCTGTCCGATCCGTCCTCACCCGGGAGTAAATTGGAAATTTTAGTGACCATATTCCGGACTTTCGAAATCTCGGATCCGTTATATATACAATAACCTGTTTATATAGGAACTATCCGCTATCGGGCTATCCAAAAACAAGGTGATTTGTTTCCAAAATGTCTGTAAAACGGTCATTGATGACCCTTGACATCATTTGCATCATTTGGAACTTAAAAAAAATGTTTTATTTCTGGAAAAAATAGTTTTTGAAAAGAAGGCGGTGGTTCAGAAAAGGTTGGGAGCCTCTGATGTAAAGGAAATTGTATAGCACAAAATTAATAAAATTACATAGACGTTTAGGTAAATATGGAAACAAATTACTTCCATCAACTGAATCGAATATGTGTGCTAATGATTTCCTTAGAGCTCGCTATGCAGATACATTTTCCGAGTAAAATATTATAGTTAACTGTGTTTACACATTGATTGATGAAATATTCTCTTCACGTACGACCGATTCCAATCAGCATTCTATATTTCGATTACAAGTTATATCAACCAGAACTGCAATAAGGAAATTTTGGACTCTGCAGAATCAAAATTGTATTTTGCGTTCCTCTTATGGAATACAGTAGAACTTATGTATTGCACATCCGCTAGCTAGACTAGCGAATGTGCTCTATTATTATCGTAGATTATAGACGCTCTAATAACGCGTTCTAATAAGAAGTCATATCTAGGTTAATTTTGCACGAAATCCACTCTACTTGTTTTTTAAAAAGAGAAAATTCTGTTCTATAGAACGGAACCATTTCTAGATGGATTGGAGTACGTACGTCCGAGCTCTACAGATCGCAATTTGTCACGGAACACCTTGAATTATATATCACTTTGTTTTACGATCAGAGCAGAACCCTATTTAAATTCAATGGGATGCAGTGAGTAGATAGAAGTAACCCATCATCAAGATTACTAAAAACTAAGGCTGGGCGAGCATTGTTGAGGGTGTGACTAGGCCAGACGCGAGAGAGGACGCGAGAAGTAGGTTTCTGGCGTCACGTGGAATCTTTTTCCAAACAGTTGGGATAACATTAATTGAAAATCCAAGCCATGGGCATCGGTGACGTAAGCAATAGACTCAACCAATCACAGACTTGACCATGTTTATAGCCTCTTACACCCAACCTTCTAGTATTCTAGTAACTTTGACTCATTATGAAAGTTTGCAGTGTAAAGAGTAGTACATGCTAGTTTACAATTTTGAAAGAGCTTGACACTACCTTTAGCTTAGCCCCCTCCAGATCCTCCCTTTCGCCGCCAATGCATATCTTACAAATTGTTGGCATGATCTTTGGAGAGGCTTTAAAGAAGTTTAACTCTAATGAAAGCAAGTGGAAGTGAAACCACTCCGTAATTTACATACTCAAACCTTGAGGGTGTTTGAATTTCACGTAAACAAACCTTGCAGTATAGGGATGTTGTTCGCATATGTGGTTTGTAATAAATATCACTATAATGGGGTCATGGATTCGCGGAGAATAATTAACGCGGTTAAATTTTATGCTCTGTAGCTTTTTAGGGGTGTAATTATGTCTTAATTCATTTACCTTTCGCCATAATATGTTACATGAGTTATACAGTGCAACCCATCGAGTAAACTTATATTAATATACTTGATGTCATAGAAAAACACAATCATTTTTTTTTTGCATACCGCTCTATAAAATAGCTGTTTTTCATGCTTGTATAGCGATCGTGAACTGACACATTTGACACGAGTGCTGTAAAGTTGCGGAAAGTGAAATAAACGTAGTTTCATAGTAAATCATAGTTTAACCGCGTGAGAATTGAACTCAGCCTACAATTAGAAGTGGTCTTGCTCAAAATTAAAGTGCCAAACGTTTTGAAAATTAGGTGAAAATTAGCTATATTATAGGCGGTAGGTCCGTTCTGGTATTATAACTCGAGTCACTGCTAAAATTCGCTATCGCCCATTGTAACATAATTTCACTTACTCGTGAAAATACCTTCATTCACGAACAAGTTACATGAACTAATATTTCACCCCCCTCCCATAAAATAGTTGCTTACTGAAAATCGTTGCTCGTTCGTTTGTTCTATAATGTCACAACTAGACATCATAATAACTGCATTTACGTTTCAGATATATTAACTACATGAACCCTAGAAGTTAAGCATCTAATAATTATCAAAAAACGTAAATATATGGACGGAAACTGATTTTGGGATATTTATAAAGTTTTAATTTATATATACTCAAGTAGATATCAAAAATGTATGATTTAACTAAATGTATTTTAATATATTAATTGGCTATCAGATATTTAATAACTATCACAACATTTTTCAATATCTAAAAAATTGTCAATTTACAACTGTATTTTTGTAAAAATTCTTTAGCATATGCCAAACGTGTAATACTGAATTTAGTCAATGTTGAACCTTGG
Organism: Venustoraphidia nigricollis; assembly: GCA_034508555.1. Classification (NCBI taxonomy): domain Eukaryota; kingdom Metazoa; phylum Arthropoda; class Insecta; order Raphidioptera; family Raphidiidae; genus Venustoraphidia; species Venustoraphidia nigricollis. Next base: position 964,359 of record JAVRKA010000070.1, read on the forward strand.
CACTCTTCAATTTAGATCACTTACCACCATGCCTGCTACTGCGCTAGTTTGCAGTCCTTATCTTTGTAATAATTATATTTTGTATTTTTAATTCCTCAGTCTAAAAGCTCTCGTAAGAAGCGTCATTATTCTCGATTTTGTATTTTTCACATTTACCCGACAATTACGTTATAAATTACACTACAATTTAATTGGCAAGGGATGTTTTTCTACACACTAATATAAAAATTGTCAAAACAAATTGCGTTTTTTGAGAAATATAAATTTGTTAATAAAGAGTTCATTAAAGAGATACCTTAATTTAATTACAAATATTTCTTAATGGTGGAAGCGCAGGGTTATTATGGTGGAAGTAAACGGTATGAATGGCTACGTTATTAACGATTTTATTTTTTATTTATTTAGTTATTTTTATTTTATTTTAATAAAAAACATGTGCTGTTTGTGTTTTAAAATTGTATAATAAGTAAACTAAGACACAATAAAAGATTCAAATAATAGTTGCACGTCTCACTTCTTTGAATTTCAAATGATACCTCAAACATCGTTGTATCTTTATTTTTTACAAAGCTGTAACGGCTCTTCTTGTTTCATAAAAAGTTTGGCATGAGTAAGTCGAAGTGAGTGGCGTATACCCGAGAACATAGATGTAGTCCTACGTCAAAATAATAGTTTATGTATCACGTTCGTAAATGAAAGTATTATACGAGGTAGTTAATTTATGTTAAAAAGAATGATTAGCGTGCCATATCATTCGACTAAGATACACACTACATTTTTTGCTGATTTTCACATCATAATAAGTATATTTGTAGTATTTTTGATAGCTCCCTGCAACCATATTGGATTTATATATGGATTGTTTAAGATGGCAAATGACAGGAATATTACTATTGGATTGGTAAAATCGAATTACGTTTGTTTTACTTTGCGCACTAGTGCGAAAAAGAGTCATTTTACAACCACTATACGGGCATGAAAATCAGCTATTTCATAGGAGGTCGTGCGAAATAGTAGTAGTAGATTGCAATGCGTTATTTTATGTACGAGATGTGACATTGTTAAAACGAGAAATTAGTGAGTTTTAAGTCACACGAGTCATAAAAGCATTACAATCGAGATACATACTACATTTTTGCATGTGCCTACTATAAAAAAGCTGTTTTTTACTTCTGAGAATACGACTGTATCGGAAATTTTGATTGTTTACGAAGAGACAAAGCCTACATTGTTTCTCTCTCGCTCATATAGATTTAAATGGCAACTTACAGAGATATAACTATTGGATTGGTAAAATCGCTGTACAATTCTTTCACTTTGAGCACTAGTGCGAAAAAGGATCATTTTACAACTGCTATACAGGCATGAGAAGCAGCTGTTTTATAGAACGTCGTGCAAAAAATATATTTGAAGGTTTTTTTGTGCGACTCTTTGAAATTGTAATTACATTTTAATTCACATGGTTGGAACTATTTTTAAAATTAATTGCCTCACATTAAATGTGTACCGCTGATAATATTCTATATAAAAAGAAAACATTCTCTCATCGAAACAACAAGCAATTAGTTTCAAAATGAGAGACCGTCTCAACTTTGTACAAGGTTCAAAACACCAACTACTCGACTTCCGTCGACGATCTAAATTAAGATATCATTCCAAGCAAACATTAATCTCAAGTCTGTATGAATAGTTGAATAGCCAACAGTCCACAAATTACATACTCGTAGTAGGTAGTATACGTTTACGAGAAACGGAATATTATCTTGCTTCAGTGCCGTAAACTAAAACCAACAAGCAAGTACCTACTCATAAAATATACGCTGTTTTGAATCACTAGGTACTATTCATTTTTTTAGTGTATTTGCCATATGGCAACATACACTATTGGCGTTGGTCGGATGGCGGGACCTAGGGGTCGAACCAAAATTTCTCGACGTTTCATAACCTCCTAAACACTTTGACACCATTTTTGAAAATGTTTATATATATATATATATTTATATACGTATATATATATATATATATATATATATATATATATATATATATATATATATATATATATATATATATATATATATGTGTGTGTGTGTGTGTGTGTGTGAAGGCGGGCAATAACTTTCGAAAGAGTTAATTGATTTTAACGAAATTTGGCCCACGTGTTGAAATCCATCACCGCAAGAAGCCTATTTAAAATGGGCGTAATCGGGGCATTTTAAGAGTAGTTTTTAGGGGTTGAAAAATGTTTTAGGGCCCCAAAATACCGAAAAAATTCTCAGAATCGTTTCAAAATTGACATTTAACCCTTTAGTAGTAATTAAAAAGTGTCCCTAAAATTTAAATAAAATCGGCCCGACAGGACCGGACTTACAAATTTTTTGAAAACACTAGTTTGCAGGTAGTGATTTATTTACTGAAAGGTGTATTTAATTTGGTATAGATGTTCGATTGATCATAATAATGCAATTAAAAACAAAAATGTTTTAAGGGGTGTATTAAGGAGTCAAATTTTTTATTTTGCCCAAAAACCAACTTAAGTTCGCAAAATAAAGCTAGACTGCCTGTATAAGCAAATACACTATATTGTCGGCAGGGTTTTGGCACTGCGACCCGGGTTTTATTTCCTTTTGTACCGTAAAATGTCACTACGTTAGGACCGCATAAAGTGTTCACTCTACAGAAGTATCCGCTGTTTAGTGCTTTTTTCAAATACAAAATATCACTGTTGATTAAATGCATACATTTAGTCATATTCTAATTACTGCTCTTACGTAACTAGAATCGTTACAAAATTTATAAGCACTGTTTGTAATCACTTATGTTTAACATGCCATTTAGGTAGTTCTTCGTTTAGCAGAATAAAAAACAAACAACAAGTGATTGCTTATTTTGCTAAGCAATTGGTAATTACTGTGGTTATATAGTTAGTATAGAATAGGTCTGATTATATTTTAATGCAGGACTATACAGATGATCTAGCCAAAAGTTTCAATCATTTCGGCTCATCGACCGGTTTTATTTCTGTGCAGCTGTCATTGTATTTGAATATGAATTTTTTACACGTTTTTTTAAAACTAACTGTGTCCATAACTATTTTTTCGGAAATGTTTGCTACTCAACTCAGTAATTAGTGCCAACCAAAAGGCAGTGCGAGCGAAACGGTCGCTCCAGACGCCAGGTCAGGAAGGCCGCCGAAATCCACTAGTTTATAAATATTACAGACCAAAACTTTAGTGAAACGTCTTGTGGGCGACAACAAGCATGGCTACCCTTATCTTGCCAGTATTCTGTAGCAAAGTGAGGTTATATTTTTCTAAGAAAAGTTAAAATGCTAGATATAGATTTTGCATCGTTCAGAAATATGTTGAGCTAAAATGAGTTAGATATATTTATCCATTTCAATATCGTAAAATGTCACATAATACAGGTATTCTGTTGTTATCTCTGTGACATCAAAATGCGCAGGAAAATAGCAAACGATCACGCCGACACACGGTAAAGGATGATTTTGTGAGCCCGATGCGCGTGTCATCCATGACGTCACACACCAGAATGACGTTTTCGTCTCGACCAGAGTGACCGCGGTCGTTATGTGGAACGACATACGGGCGCCAAGTGGAACGCAGCGATCAAATGCAGTGTATAAAAGATTTATTGGACATAAAAATATTCTACAAAAATTTACAAGTCTGAGTGAATCCAGACCTGACTGCTAGTGATAATATCTATAATTTGAGATCTGATATTAAAGTATGAATAAAACTTTTATAAGAAATTTCTATTGTTATATTTTTGTGTCTCCGTCTGATATAAGTTATAGGTATGTTATAGCGGGAAAAATTTGTAAATAAGGTACGAATGGAAGAATGTTTGGGGTATGAATGAAGTATGCTTGAGTTCTAATTTTTACTCAGAAGAAAACTTCTGAACAATAACGTGGAATAAAGTTGTGACTTATTGCGCTAATAAGCACAGAAGCCAAAAACATAGATATAAAAAAAATATTGTATTTGTGTAGAATATACATATTAAATGTTACACCAGTTGTTATTTTTTAATTACATAATTTTCCTACCTAAGTTACATTTGAAACCAGTTCCAAAATAGTTTTATGTATCGCAAATTAGTCTGCACTTTGTAAGTAATGTATATGTGTAATTGACTGGTGTTATTTTTTGTTCCAGGCGAACGACCGTTCCCGTGTAGTTGGACTGGATGCGGGAAGAGGTTTGCACGCTCCGATGAACTCGCCCGTCATACCAGAACGCACACGGGAGAGAAGAATTTCGTATGTCCTGTCTGCAGTAAAAAATTCATGCGCAGTGACCATCTTAGGTAAATGTTCAAAAATACTTTTCTCCACTTGAAAAAAAAAAACTAACTAACTTTGTGTATCGTCTGCTGATATAGTTTATAGACCCATAATTGTTTAGTTGACCCGATTTGGATAGTTTTAATTGAAGTTGCAAGACAGCTTCGCAGTGGAAACTCCCAAGTGATAATATTCCAAAGGGTTCGACGAAGCCTTATTGTTGTGGCAACTCTGTGTCCGTCCGCCAGTCTGTCAGATACTTGTAGCTCTAAAACGGGATTAAAAAAACCGACACAAAAAGAGCTCATCACCTTGAAACAGCTGAACCGATTTTGATAAAACATGTCTAAAAACCACCGCTAGAACAAAAACCGCATCCAAATCGGTTCATGCGTTTAAGAGCTACGGTGCCACAGACAAACACATACATAGCGATCAAACTTATAACACCTCTCTTTTTTTACGTCGGAGGTTAAAAATAGAAAGTTGAAATTTTCACAGATTATGTATTACTTTGATCTGAATTGAAAATCATGTTTAAAATTGTGAGAATTTAAATCTGAGGGGGCCCAAGAAATGTAAAATGAGAGGACAAAAAAGGTTTCTTTTACCTAGGCGTGTGTAATGTGTGCAGTATCATTGAACAGAGTTCATTAAGTAGAACTGTGTTTTCTAATTGTGCTCTTTTTTTCAGTAAACATGCTCGCAGGCATCCAAATTTTGACCCGTCAGTGTTACGACAGAGGCGGGCTCCGAATAGAGCATTTTCGATAAACTCCAGCGACGGAACTCCAAGCGAAGTTCTTTCGGACTCCGTACCAAGTCCGTAGCGCATTCATCGTCCTCGTTTGCGCCTGCGCATACGTTTGCGCCGTCCGCATTAAGCTACGTACCTCTTTATTATATAACATAATAATTTTTAATCCTATTGTGTATTTAAAATTAGTGATATCGCAGAATTACAAAGTTGTATTTTTGAAGGTTTATGCACGGTACCAAAAAAATTAAAAACACTTAAAATTTAGCAACGTTCGGCTATAATTACAGTTGAAATGTTTGTAAATCGTTTAGTAAAACCTCGACTAATCATAATTTGAATCATAACAAGTAATTAAAAAAACACTTGAAAATTCTACAAAAATTCTTTATTACTCGACGATTATTTCGGACAATAAGTCCATCTTCAGGAGTACAAAACTTATACTATAAGTTTTGTACTCCTGAAGATGGACTTATTGTCCGAAACGATCGTCGAGTAATAAAGAATTTTTGTAGAATTTTCAAGTGTTTTTTTAATTACTTGTTATTATTAATCATGTTCTACCACGTGCCGAGTGAAAAATCAGTGCAAATTATAATTTGAATCTTCAAAACTATTTCCAAAACAAATTTTGTCCACGTTTACTAATACCGACAGTTCTCTTATTTATATTTGTTTATTCAACTATAAAAAATATCAAAAATATATCTCATCTTAAAATAACCAATACATTGTAACTACAAAGTACATATTATTTATGTTTTGTTGAAAATTGCGACTCGGGTTTAAACGTTAAAAATGCCTGCTATAGCAGGTGGAATGGGCGCTGCCTTTCCGAATTCAATTCGTTTCTAATTTTTTTGCTAAAATCAGTTCAGGAGAGATAATGTTTAAAGATTTTTTTTTCTTCTTGTCATAAAAAAATTGTTCTGAAAACAGTACGGTCTCCTGAACTGATTCCAGCAAAAAAATTGAATTCGGAACGGCAGCGTCGATTCCACCTGAAACATAATAAGTAGAATTTTATAGAAGTTTTTATTACATTTTGAGAAAAATATTTTTCATTATATGGAAATATTCTCATGAAAACATTCTCAAAGAACGATTCTCCGAAAATTTATTTTAAATATTTTCTTCTAAATTTTCCACACAGTTGGTTTTATTTTCTTTCAAACGTTACGTCGTCACAAATTTCTCATTATTTTGTAAAAAAATAAGGTGAACAAATCAGCTTCCAAAAGTGAAAAATTTCGAGAATTATACTGTAATATCACTTGCCCCCTGGGTAGTTTATAGTCATACGTTGCATTCATTTTGATACCAAATGAGTTCAACAGATGACTACAGACTACTATTTTCGCATCTCGCTATTTTTGGTTAAACATTTTTTTTACTTCAAACAATACATCAAGATTTTGAATGAATAGAGCGTCACAGCAGTGTTGTATTAATAAAGTGAACCACAAAGTTTTAAAAAAGTGGGTATATGTTTTTTATACTTTGTATTGAGTTTGACTTGCAATGTAAAAATCAAAAAGAACAAAACCATAGCTTGGTTAGTCGAGATTTTACTTAATTTTACTTTGAAAATGACAATCTCTTAACATTTGGGCGAATTTTAAATGCAATTAATTTTTGAAAAAAAAATTAAAAGTTTGCTGTAAAATTGCATAATGTGTCAAGTTCACACCTAATTTGTGTATTGTAAGAAAATAATCACATAATTTAAGCGGTAGCGTAACTGCAATGTTTTATGAATTTATTATAATCTCCATGGCTCCTCTATAAAATCTCTCAGTTTCAAGGCTCTAAAATAATAAATTGAAAATCTTAATTGTTCAAATACCTTTGACTGTTGGTAAAGCTTTTATTTACAGCGTCAACCATGGGCGTACCCAGCGAGGGGCAGAGGGGGGCAGCTGCCCCCCCCCCTGGAAGCAAAAAATAAGTCGTTATTAAATTTTGTTGCTGGAATTTTTACAATTCTTGAAATAACTTTACTTCTACAAATTCAAGAAAAATGATACTAGTATGAGACATGTAACTAGAATAATTTTTTTTCAAGCAAATAATTGTAATAACTTAGTTGATAAAGCACTGCTATAATTATACATAATTTTCTTAATATTTTGGTTTCATTCACCTTTTCCGTGATAAAATATTACAACCTGCCCCCCCCCTAGTTTTGATCCTGGGTACGCCCTTGGCGTCAACAAATCCATGGGAAGCAAAAATAAACGTTTTCCAGTTTATTTTCTGCTTCTTCAGAATCTGAGAATGCAGAAATTAAACTACGAAACGCAGACCATAATAAAACACTGGAGCTAAGTTATTGTCTGAATCATGTGACTCTTATGAAATTATATGATTATTAAATTATTTTCTAATAAAAAACTGAAAAAAGAGAATTATTAATTTCAGTCGAACATTGTTCTAACTAGCGCTGGGTGTTTATTGATATCCGACCCTAGTCGTAAAGTTGATATCAAGAAGATTAGAGACTCAAAAAAAGAATCTCAAATGGAGGGGGTGGAACAAAAACGTCGCACACAGGTCATCATCATAGTGTCCCTCGATAGGTTGCGTTACGTTTGTTTTTTAGTTTTCTCCATTAGTCAATTAGAAAATCATGTACTTATAAATTAAAGTACAAATAGGATATTTTAATTTCAACATTTTCCCCAAATGTAACACGATCAATGGCACAATTTCGATGAAAACAGAAGCAGTTATATTTTTTGCGTTCTTTTTGGGTTACGTTTACCTGTGACTCAAAATCACGAAGTATAGATGAAAGAGTTTGAACGCAATGTTAAAAAAGTTGGTTTGATTTGATAGAAGGATTTTTGGTAGGTAGGGTGCGTGTTTAAACCAATAAACAGTATGTCCTGAACATCTGCACTATTAGTTTTCAAAAAATGAACTATCCGGTGCACCCGTTTTTGTGGACGCAAAAGTCATGAAAAAGCCAATGTCTTTCGAACTCCTTTCTATCTTACTTCATGGTCGAAATATAGGGAAAGCTTCAGACATATTTTATACGTTCGTGTAGAAATGTTTAAGTTCACACGAAATATGGAGAAAACACCCGACGCTACGTCATCGTCAATTAATAACGACGCCATGCAACCTAGCGTGGGACGCATAGTGGGCAACTGCGTTGTATAAAAGCCAATTCAGACTAGCCGTTCTCGGTTACGATTCACCAGTGCGGTTCGGTTTTCGATTAATCTAGGCTGCTCACACTATCCCGATTCGGTTCTACGATTATTCTCGGTGCGCATGCGCAATTTCGAAATATGATTTGACGTTTGATGTGTAGCTAAACAGCTGGCTAGTCACGTGACTCCAGCAAGCGTTCTCTTTGGCTACGGTTGCGAACGGTTCGGTTGAAATTAGAGCTGAACTTAAACGCTCGAACCGAACCGCAATCGGGAACGACTACGCCCTGATTGGTCAAGCTCCCAACCGAACCGGTGAATCGTAACCGAGAACGGCTAGTCTGAATTGGCTTTAACTCGGAGAAGCAAGTTTCACCTTTCTCTAGTCTTCTTGATTGAAATAAAATCACCATATTGTAAATAAAATATAGCAGCTCCCATATCTGTGATGTGCTTATGGAATATCGCACAGATATCTAGAAAGACTATTTTTATTATTTTACTAAATGTATTTCAATATTTTTAATAAATATTACGACCATTGTAGAGATTCTGAACCATTCTAAATATAAAACTTGTAATCAGTTAAATTTTTGAAAGGATTCTTTTTTTACCAATAAGACATAAGTGAATATTGTATTATAAGCCATTTTATTACAAAATAATGTATAGTGTTTAAAAATATTTAGTTATGTTATTAGTTGAATTTGGTTTTGTTTAAAAATATTTTCTTACGAAAAAAGATTAAAAAATGCACATTTAAATGACAAAAAAAGTGTTGATTGAAATATTTAAATATAAAACAATACAAGTTCTTTTTTGTTAAAGCCTCAAAGCAATTAAGGAGGACAAAATGAAAATTGACTATACGTTCATACATTTTAACAATCAGTATTGTAATCTGGGGCTACTAACCTAAAATTTCGGTATATACCATACATTATGAGCAGAAACGTAGCGTGCCTTGGCGGGGCCCCGTATAAAAATTTGTTTGAGGGCCCTTTCCCCGTTGATGTAAATGACTTAAACGGGGAAATCCCGCAGCCCGCGATAACCGATGTAAGGTGTTGCCAACTTTTGAACGCACGCTTTACGCGGGAAAAAAAGAAATTGCTTTTTTTGACTTTTGTCATTTCTGAAATAAAAAAAAAAATTGGGAAGTTTTTATTAATTTTTACTTACGCACGTTGGGGGCCCCCGTGGCCCGGGGGCCCCGTATAATTGATACGGCAGATACGGCGGTAGCTACGCCCCTGATTATGAGGCTTTCTATATTCAAAAGAGATGTTGAAATCGAAAATTACGGACATGTTATATATTTTTACGTTTCAGTCGATACTGATAGGCGCCAGAAGAAAAGATTGAATCCCCTCCTTCGAACTATGATATATTCAATAATAAACTAGTTAGCAAAAAAAAATGAAATGAGATACGCCCGAATCCAATAACTGATAAAGTAATCAAGTCCTTTTGTAAAGTACAAAAAACAAATAGCTTACCCCTGGCAGTGACGAATCCCCGCACAGGCGCAAGATGCGCGCATTTCTTTTGTTTTTAACGATTTGTTAATCGATTACAAAAATGAACTCTTTAGAAAAGGGTCCTTAAAATTAGATTATGCTTGGGGAAATTTTCTACCAGCGCCCATTTTGGTAAAGTCTAAAATGAAAATGTGTTTCATTGTAAATATCTATAATTATAAGTTATTATCATGTTTTAGTTTTTAGCAAAGGAGATTATAGACAATGAGAACGAATTTAACCGAAATTGGGTGAATCCAAACGAGTCGCACATCATGGGCTTCGATCCTTGGATGCGCTATGTGACACTGCGCATGCATTCGGTTGTTTCTACTTTTCTTGGTCGCTCATATTTCACTACGGAAACACTCGAAGCTATTATATTAAGTTCGTTCTCTTTGCCTGTAGACTACCTGGTTTTTAGAGAATAATTAATTGGAGGGGCATTCCTCATGACAAAGTAGACAAAGAATTATTTTTTTTTTCATTTCTAGTAAAATTTAAAATATTTTAATTTCTATTAATATTGTTTTAGGGCGGGTTTACACGTTCAGTTTTATATTACGCACAGTAAAGTTCAGATTTTCTGAGCTAACTCGGATAACACGGAAAAGATTCGTGGATAGACGTTGTAACAGTGTTATCTTCCCCTCTAAGATCTGCTTCGTTCCTTTCATTAAGAAAAATACATAATGTATTTAGCATTTATTATATTCATTACTCTACTATACATAATCGTGATTTACCAAATCAGGCGTTTGAAAGTGTATTTCGGTCTCCTGTTTTTAAAGAAGTTCTTTTATTTGCTGCAATTTTTCTCAACCATTGAATTGTCAGAAATAAAGGATTAGCTTAGATAGCATCTACTACTATTCATGTGCTTTGATAACCCGAACTCGAATAATCGGGACTCTACTGTGTACCTATAAAAAAATTTACGGAGGATGCTAGATGCTGACTTTTTCTTAAGAGATCATCAACCATTTTTTTACAATGAAGTGTTATTTATTGTAACACGCCGGTTGAATTAAATATTCAAAAAATATATATTTTTGTAAAATGGTATCATTTACCGATTATTATAACAATCAATATTTAAACTCTGTTGTTTCTTTATGTAAAATCGTATGATATAACATATTTACAATGTAAAACATACTTCAAATAAAATAATCTTGTCTTCATAAAAATAACGAATAAAACACATATTATTTTCAGTTACATTCACTTTACTATTTCAAGGAAAGTTAAATTTTTACTTTTACCAAACTCATCAGTTCAAATTTACTATTTAATCAAAAACAAGATATGAAACCGTTTGTGAGAAATTTTGGTTGTAATAGGGCGACGAAACGACTTTTTTTCGGGAGAAGTGACTAGGTCCACCAACCCTTATGAAAACTTACCTTATATATTTTTGAAGAGGTTGGACTCTATTGCGGAGGGGGCTAGTCCCTATCCCCCTGTTCCGTCGCCAACGGTAATATGGAAATGCAAAATATAACAACCATATTTCGCTTTTTTTCTCCGAAATTAGAAAACGTGTAAAAACTTAAGAATATAAAGCTGGGCCCGCATAGAATCAATTCGATTCAAGCCAGAACGACACAAGATCGACGCACGTCGTGGTTCAGTTCAATAATGAATTGATCAGATACAGTGCGCAACCCCAGATCTACGATTTTTTCGAACCGGGGCAGAAACTTGATAGTGGCGCCTCCTCTCTCCACCGTTTGAGATAAATTGTAACCGGGAGGAGAGAATAAAAACCCTATAATCATTTTTTTTTATTGTTTGTTACCAATTTTTAAACATATTATATTATGATTTTGGCGCCCCCTGAAACTGCCGCCCGGGACAAGTGCCCCGGTTTGCCCTCCCTAGATCAAGGACTGACAGTGCGCTGGTCTTGGTTTAATTTATTCCTGGCTGAAAAGCATTGATTCAGTGTCTGAAGTCAGTTCTTATCTGATTGATGACGCGAAGCTGCTTCCAAAAATTGACGTGTTTTCACATCCGGGAATGCGAAGCGGCAGCAGCGACGCAACAAAATCCAAAACTTTGGAAAGCATTGTAGCGTCGTATCGTCATGTGAGAATCTATCTTAACACATGGACATAATACAGGGTGCGGCAGAGAGGACGGACGGTTTTAAAAAAATCATAAAATAGTTAATTTTTACTCAAAAACAAATTTATTGATGGAATCAGGTTCGCAAGGAAATAGCATTTGAGACAGTCAAGTGTGGAAAATCACATCAAGCATGTGGTGGCCGAAATCGTTGATGCAGTGCTGGAGTCGTTCTTGGAAGTTCGCGTAGACTCTCTCCAACATTGCTCTCTCAACTTGGGCGGCTTCCACGCGAATTGCGTCCTTCAATTCGTCCAGAGTTCGGAGCTTGTTCTCGTATACTGTAGCCTTGAGGTGTCCCCATAAGAAAAAATCGCATATGGATAAATCTGGGGACCGAGGAGGCCAATGAACATCGCCAAACCTGGAAATAAGGCGACCAGGGAAGAGAGGGCGATTAACGTCAATTGATGCTCTGGCTTTCTTATGGGGACACCTCAAGGCTACAGTACACGAGAACAAGCCCCGAACTTTGGACGAATTGAAGGACGCAATTCGCGTGGAAGTCGCCCAAGCTGAGAGAGCGATGTTGGAGAGAGTCTACGCGAACTTCCAAGAACGCCTCCAGCACTGCATCAACGATTTCGGCCACCACATGCCTGATGTGATTTTCCACACTTGACTGTCTCAAATGCTATTTCCTTGGGAACCTGATTCCATCAATAAATTTGTTTTTGAGTAAAAATTAACTATTTTATGATTTTTTTAAAACCATCCGTCCTCTCTGCCGCACCCTGTATAATAAGTCCATACCGTAACCCCTCAAATTGCAGCTGAGTGATCAAAAAATTATTTTTATCATTTTATTTAGAAATTATGTATATTGTTTATAACAGTGATTAGTATACATTTTATTCCCTCTTTGCTACATAATTTTTTTTTTTCATTTGTAAAAATACCTAAGACCTATTTAGGTATGGCTTCACAGCAGTCAGACGCGTTTAAATACTTTTGGAGACGATAGTTTCCAAACAGAGGAATTTACGCTTGTCTAATATTTGAAAAAAAGAGCAAATCTTCCAAAATAGTAAAAAAATAATAAACGTAAGACAGTAGCTTTGAATCTTTTTTCAAATTAACTACGTTTATTCATAGTAAAAAGAGTACGTCAATGACCGTGATTGTCGAGCATCTGTAATCTACAGGAACGTAAACGTTATTAAGAATGAATACAAATTGAAATACGTAAAAATTTACATATCAGTGTAAAACGAAGGTCTGAATTGTAGATAATTCTCGCTAAGGTCATTAGCGAGCGAAGCTCTGGGTAACCATGCCGGATTACCGAATATTCAAGTCTCAAGTACATTAATACCCCAAAATTACGCGATACGTGGGACTGACAAAAAACGTGTTAATCGAATTTACATAACTGCGACACAATTTTTCGTATATAAATTTTAAATAATTGAGACTGAGATTATATACAAGTATTAAGATAAATGTGCTATATAAATGACAGTAATTTCGAGATCAATGACTTCACAAAATCTGAAAGGTCGTCTGACAATACACAATGACTTTTCTTCTTCGCAAAATTTCTTCGTCGCGATATAATGATTTTTTTCATACCATGCCGAAAGTACGTACTTTCTGTTTCGATTTTAAAAAAGAAAGTCTAACGTTTATGCACTGCTGGCATTACTCGCATACCGTCTGTATAGGCAGATCAAATACGAGCAGAAAGCTGAAAGTCCTGCACTGCGTGACACGTGATGCCCTCGACTTCGCCTCGGGCATCAAGACGCACAGCGCAGTAATTTCAACTTTCTGCTCTTGTGGTGTAATATACAATTTTTTATTATTCCTTGCTTTGTGACTGCAACCACAGCACAGAAGCACACATGCTGTGTATAATCCATTTGGAGTGCAGTGGAGCTACCGGCAACCGCAATGCCTCACTGCACTAAATGCGATTTAAGTGACGGAAGTGAAGCGAAACAGAAAAATACGCAGCTTTGTAACAAATTCACGTAGTCGGGGTATTACTGTACATATTTGTTTCTTGATTTAAATAACGATTTTTAAATTGCATGCAAAAATCAAATGTAAATTACAACAAAGAGGAAATAAAATATTGAAAACATTTTTCAATGATAAAATAACATTCTTCGATACATATTTACCTATGTGAAATAAATATATATTATAATAATCATTGCTAAACAGTACACAGTTGTGATATTTAAATAAATTTAGTGTACATGATGTTTCACGGTGACGGTCTGTGAACCTTATTTTTTCCTGAAACTTGCAGACACTTCTAAACAACCGGATTGTAACCAATGAAATTATTTTTCAAGTCAAACACTTCTCATTAATAGCTGAGAATTTACGACAAAGGTGATCTAAATATCTAAAATGTGTCGGCAATGACGCAAACGCACAAATACGAGTGCAACGCTGAATGTTTATGTAGTAGGGAGATCAGCTACAATATATGTCTCATTTAAAATTCGGTACAAGAAATTCGTCTATTGGAAATTATTTTCATTGGTTGATAATCTACGTGTTTGTAAAAATTATCAAGAAATTGAATCGCTCCTAAGGTACAGCGCAGTCACCGTTAATCATTTTGTATAATATGTATTATAAAATGCATTCATAGATAAGTAGGTATTGTATGTATTTAGAAATATACGTATAAAATTAAAAAAAAAAACTAAATAAACAAGCTCGATATCAACGTGTTGGAGAAATAATCGACAATGTCACGAATTTCATGAAACTTTAAATGCAATGTAAAAACTTATTTTGAAAATAAATAATTATTACATAAATTGACTTGTGTGTTTTTTCTACTATCCTACTCACTATTTTGAAAATAAATTATTATTACATAAGTGGACTTATGTATTTTTTTAACTATTCCACTCAATGATGATTGCAAACAGTAATCGTGCAAATACAAATATTGTTCAGGGTACTTCAATCAGAAATAAATCTCAATCAATGATGAAATCTTTTCGAGTGATGATTTCAATCATCTAGTGCTTGAATAATAAAATAATCTTTCATATTTAATTCGAAAGTGTTTCGAAAATCTCTCGGATTTTTTTCAAATTCGGTAACCTTATAGAAAATGACACTGAATTCAACGAACCCCTCAGTTGCGCTGTATCACTTACCGTTTCGAAGTTTGTACATGTTTTCTGGAAACTCTGGAATATTCATCGAATTCTTTTCAATTATGGTATACTGACAGAAAACGACATTCTAAATTCGTTGAGCGCACCCAGAGGTCTGTATCTATTACCATTTCAGAAATAGAGCCATTCAAATGTGTGTAAATTGAAACCATCTTTAAAAGATCGTAAATCGCAAACTTGAGCTTATTTCCGAATTTAAAATGCAATTTTCCATTAGTTTAAAGTTGTCTAAGCCGTTGGGAACCAAATAACGAGTTTTTGAATTTTGTCGAAAATCGACTTTTTCCCCATAGATTTAATTATATATTTACAAAAGTAAATTCTGTAAGTTTTTTGTATATTTATTAGCGGGAATTGATAAAGGAAATAAATTACAAGAATTGTTATTTTTGATAGGCTGAGACGGTCCATCCTTCAATAAAATGAAATGTTAAAGACCTGACGGTGGCTCGTCCAAAATTTTCCAAATAGGTTTACTGAATTTATTGCAGCGGCGAAACGGATGATTGAGATTTGGTGTTGGTGTGACGCCTTGAATTGGACACATTCCTGGTAACGCCGATTTTAGTTTATGTGCCCAATATGTCATAGGCTCGGATGAATACAGTGGATGTTTGAGACATAGCTGTCAACAAAAACATCAAGCACATGTAATTTACAAGTATAGATAAAGGAAAAACTAAGATTTCCGTAAATCGCCTTTTGTTTCTGAGTCAGCGACACAGATCAAATGGAATACAGTAAACACTTTTAGCAATACAAGTTGACTTGTGTCAGACCAGCGTCGTAGTTAGGGTCTGACAACGGGGCTCATGCCAGAGGCGAAACCCCCGAAGAGGAAAAACAGCAAAGAATATATCAAACAAAAAAATTTTGAAGGCGCGAAATCACAACCTTGTCATGGCCGTCAGTGAATCTAGCGGTACTGTTTCGGATAAAATCAAAATTTGACTAAGCTTTGCAGAAGAATTGTGTTATATAGCCAGTGGCGTAGCTACCGAAGTGCTAGGCAGTGCAGTGCACCGTGACCCTCAAGCTCAGGGGGCCCCACGGCCTCCTGAGCGACGTTCGAAAACGTTATTTAAATATCACAATCGAGTAAAAAAGTTTTGACTTTTGACTCTTTCGCCTCTGTAATCTGGTTCACAAGTTGAAAAACGTGTTAATTTTTAATACTGCGAGTTAAAATACATGTCATAGTTCATTGGATTCGTAATCACCTCTAGAAAAATGTGCAAAAGTTTGAAATCCGCACATAAACAATTGCAAAAGTTATTAACAATTAAAGAATGTCAAAAAAGGGGGTCTATTTTTTTTGCAAATAACTCGAAAACTATTAATGCTAATGAAATTAAAAATACGATTCCTAGAAAGGAAGAAATTTCCGGAAAAAATGTCGACGAATATTGAAAATAAGACTCTGTGTGGTCGGCGCTGTGCCGATAACTCTTAACCAATTTAGATAGGGCTCCAATTTCATTTTTGCACCGGGACCCTTGGTTACATAGCTACGCCACTGCAATGAATATATGAAGCAAAACATTTTTGAGAGCGCGAAATCACACCCTTGCGTCATTGAATCTAGCTACGGCACTGTGTCGAATAAAATCAATTAAATTCGACAGCGCTTTGCAGAAGAATTGTGTTGTATAGTTATAGTCAATTCATAACTGAGTAAGTACCTCTTTTATTTCTTCTTCATTGTCTGATTTTTCTGATTTTCCTGATTTTCGACCATAGAAATTCCCATCGTACTCAGTACAGTACTCCTCTACAGGTGGCGCCTTATTTTGTTCATCTATCAATTCTTGATATACTTGCTCAAAAAGTTGTTTCTTTAATAATTCTTTACGCGCCCCTGGAAAAAAGACGAACATACAAAATTAATGTTTTACTTTATCACATTACATGGCTCAAATTGATCGATATTTACTTAAATTTCGCGTGATAATTACTATTTAAAAAATTATATTTTGCCTACCTAATTCTGATTCGCGTTGACCAACATCCGCTATAACGTAAGAGGCTCCGGCTTCAGATTTCAAATTGGGATCAATAGGTTTTCTTAAAGCAAGCAGCCACGGTCTACTGGCATTTCTGTATCTTTCCTCCCAGCAGTGCTCCGGAATTTCTTCAAAATTTTCATCCATGTTGTTAACGAAGCCAAAAATGGTTTAAAGAGTATTTCAATAGAATTATTGACAAAACAAAAATAAAATTCACATAAGGTTCAATTTGATATGAAAGAATATTGCGACTTGTAGTGCCATCTGTGGGAAGTTAGATGTTATAGTTTTCAATGGTTAGTAAGGAATCTGTAATAAATGTTATAGAAATTTTAACAATTTTAATTTTAATTTGTGTTACAAAATGGCATATTCTTCAAGTTTTTTACAATACATGAAAATTGTTATTTTCGATAATATCATAGAAATATATTTTACCAAGTAATTATAGTTTATTTAAAAATATTGATTAAATCATATGATAGATACACGACTGTCGTAGGTAGTGAATTTTAACAACTCGTGAGTATATATACATATTTTTTCCAACAGCAATCGTACTTGCTTCGGCAGTACATATACTAAAATTGGAACGATACAGAGAAGATTAGCATGGCCCCTGCGCAAGGATGACACGCAAAATCGTGAAGCGTTCCACATTTTTTTGCGGTTTTTGCAAATTATTTTTAAAAATTTACTTTTTTACTACAAATAATCTATGTAATAAAAATTAAATGCTGTTCGCTCGTAAGCACATCACTCGAAAACTCGAGAACGGCTGAGCCGATTTGGCTAGTTTTTTTTAATGTTCGTAATAATCCGAATAAGGTTTATAGTGAAAGAAAAATTGCCAGAAGTGGAAAATTCGGAAAAAAATGAAAGAGTTTTTTTCTATAGGATTTTTGCTCCTACGTACGCAAATATCTGACCGCTGATTGTCGGACGTAGTTCCACGAGGCAACACTGGAATGCGGTGGAACTGAAGGCTCCACTAGTGTTGTTAGTAGCGAGAGGGACGCAGCCCCGCGAGATAAGTAGTAATACAGTGGATCCAAAGGCTTCACTACTGTTGTCACGGGTATAAGTAATTTATTTCTATATACCTTTTCACGAAACAATCACAAACAAAATTGAAATTTGGACAGGACATCTATTGGACCAGCTAGTTCTGAATAAAATTTACAACTGACAATCTAATATTGCTTCATTGCCAGTTCAATAAAGTATTTACAATTTTTATAATAGAACGTATTGTATTGCAGTTGATTACATGCATTGAGTTTTTAAAAAAGAAAAAGAAAATATTTTCATTAATTGTTATTGTCTAATTTTTAAACAATTGTCTGTCTCCTATCATCTTCCTTAATAAAGGGAATAATAAAATTTCGGTTTTATATCATTTGAAAATTACCGACTTGTGCAATTTACAATAGTTTGTGGCCTTAAAAAATGCAATATTTGTTTATACCAAAACTATAACGGATGACGCATTTCAGAATGTCCTATTGGACTGTAACCACAAACTGTAACAGAATCGGATTTAAAATGGCATATGTACTGTTATTTTGTTATGGTAACTTTATACATGTAAAGTACTAAGTAATTAACAGCAGTTTTTTTTTAAGCATTTATTTTTTCCAAATCAAACTGTTATATACAAACATACACGATATTCACTGTAAGTAACTATCGACGTTTAGAGCATCCGCTATTTATTTCGGATACAGAAATATACACATTACACATACTACGGTACTGTGAACCCAATTACGATGAATTTGGTATAGTCATAAAGAACAGTTCATGACATTGATAACTATTTTATTGTTCACAACAAATCCACACATGTAATTGTTATTAATTAACTACAAAATGCATAATTACATTATGTCCACAAAGTAAAATCAGCTCGTTTATTAAAGGCCTTTTGTGTCGTATGAGCGAAATATTCGTGGTATATTGGAGGTACAAGCTGGTCGTTGGGCACAGTTTTGAATATTGGTTCACCATAATATGTACCGACTACCCACCCAGGGACGTTAGCCATAAGTCTTGCTTCTTCGTCTCTGTTACGTGCTAATTGTTTAAGAAATTCCCGGTCTCTTTCAGCCATTAACATTGGCATCAGTGCAAACTCTGATGATTTCATTTCAATTTCCTCTTTACGAATTTTTTTCCATGTAAGATAATATACATATGCAGCAACTGAGGTCATCACAAAATAACCACCAAATAAAGCCAAACCTGAAAAATCGCAAAATGGAATCAAAAGAAATAATGTCAGCCTATTATTATATCATACCTGAAAAATATTTTTTTGCAGGAATTCTTGCATAGTTTATAGGTTTATAACCACCTGGAGGTGGTAAATCCTGCTTCTTAGCTACCGAGGACATTTTTGACAATTATGCAAGTCAGTGTTGCCAGCTTGCAAAACTGGAGATCACCTTATTCCCTAAATACTTCAATCTTTAGGTAGCTGAGGAACATTAACGTTTAGATAGTTTAAGAGCATGTTTACAGAAACTCTTGCGGGAAATTTGAATTTTCGACACAACAACCAATGATAATAAATAATTTTGATTTACTGGAGTTGCCCTGGTGCTGAAATATCCTGTTCGGGAAAATTATTTTTCCAAATGCGTTAACGTCTTACGTCACTGAAACACCAAACATGTATAACAGCACATATTTCTCTATTTTTACGCCCAAATCATTTCCGAATGGTTCGATTGCTTTAAATTAAGATCAAACTCCTCAATTTGCCGATCGCAAGTATTGTTGAATTCGTTAACAGACTATATGAAAATTAAAACATTAACACTAAAATGTTTTCACATATATTTATTTCAATTTTTCAAACAAAAATATATAAAAAACTAAAACAGCATGTTACGAAATTTTATATATATTACACTAACAGAATTAAAAATTTTAAGCATTTTTAAAAAAATAACTGTTTAGAAATACCTAGTCAACTTGGTTGAAAATATCGAGGTAACGGCTAGACTATAAATTATAGTTCGTCTGTAAATACTACTTCAAAAAAAGAACTGTAAGCCCTGTAACATGTTAAAAAAATTATTAGCTTCTTTCGTACAATGGTTAGAAACCGTCAGCGAACTGATTACACATGCGCATTTGTATAGAAGTGATCTCACATGACAAGCCACAAGCCGCCAACAGAAAATCCGACATTCTCAGAAGTCAAACTGTTGGTTATCATTCGGTTTCTAACCGTCAAAATAACCCGCTGACTGGGAACGAATTTTTTGTTAAAGACTTGCGCAGTTTGATTTTATGGAACTATAATGTCATAATTTTCAAAACTTGTATTTAGTGACTTGTAGAGTGTTTTTTAAGGAAATATTTAAAAGTGGGTTAAAGGCAGTATGTGTTGTTTTTTTTTATACAATTTTAAATTTTTATTTAAAAAAATAATTTGTTTAATAGGCTATGTTTCTGTTGTTCGACAGTTTATAGAACATGTTTCAGAGCACAAAACGTCCAACCAATTTGCATGCGCAGAGAAAATTTGGCAATTTGCTTATACGAACGAAGCTATTAACATTTATAACCAGCCCCTTTCACCATTTCACATATAAACTAAATGTTGTATTATTCTCAAAAAGCAAGAGAAATGTTGCGAATGTGATAATCAATTTAGCTCTATTTTGTGAACATATATCATAACATCACGAAAATACGTTTTTTTTACTTTTATACTACTTTTTACCCATTCAATGAATCTCAAATTATAAAATCACAATAATATATAACAACACTGGATACACCAATTAGTGAAAATATGTACAATATTATATTATGCATTACAATACAGCCATTGTTAGAAAAGAACAAAATTGTTAACAAACATACATGTATATCAGTATTTCGATCGAGAATGCTTTCTTTTGTTGGTTTTTCCTACAATGACATCTCTTAGGCCGATCGGAGCTTCTTAGATCAATCACAACCTTTGCTTACAGGAACTTATCGAATCGAGCCCCGCCTTTGCTTAGCCCCAAATGAAAAATACTCATTTTAACATACATTTCAAGAATACTAGCTGCCCCGTTTCAGCTAACTTTACAATAAATCGGAAAAGGAACTATACAGCGAGCTGAAAATAGTCATGCTCATTCGGAATTGTCTAACACAGTAAACTGTGTAACCTTAATAACGCCAGGATTCGCCATTGTTTCTGTGACAGATAAATTTTATAGTATTAATATTTAGAATATGCCGAAAATGTGCAGAAAAATGAACGCTTTTCGATGGCTATAGTGTAAAACAAAATGAATACTAAACTTTAATGAAAATATATTTGTTTATAAACAATTTTTATTCTTATATAATATATCATATATGCACACAAATGCTGCGAAACGCATACTTTTGTTTGTTTTCTTTGTTTTGAAAAAAATGAACGTCATGACATTGAATAAGGATATAAGGTCAATGGTCATGATTTAAATTTATTACGACTTTTTGAACCTGTTTTGCCAGCTTTTAGGGCCTAGTTTTTTAACTCTTTCTTTGTACATATGTGACATTAGGGCGTACATGCCAGGTATAATAAATATGAGCAAATAAATGCGCATTAAAGTAGGAAAGTGAAATGCGAAATTCCAAGAATTAGGTAAAGAGACTGTAAATCTTTGTGTTTCTTCAAAGTATGGAATATTGCGAAGTATGATAACTCCTTCACATAGAACTCCCAGAGGATACAATGGAATCCATATGGTATAGCGAAGCCACGTTAAAAAACCCACGTTCTTTTTGTATAGCTGGCTTATGTAGTATGGATACCTAAAAAAACAATACAATTTTATAAGCGTTGAATATAACTTTTTTCTGACCTTTCATAAATTTACATACAAAACAAAACATTTCTTACTATGTTACATTAATTCATTTTTAATTATTTAAAGTGAACCAGCAGTTCTAAATTTATTGACGTACGCTTTATAATTCAATTGAAAAAAAAACCCTACAATATGAACAGGGTATTTTCACATTTAAACAAAATATAAAAAAATAATGGTTTCTGCTTTTAATTATCCTAACTATATAGGAAATTTTCGTGACTAGATTAATTAAAGGAAATATTTCATCTTTGTTTCATTCATAACTCTCACAATTGTGAAGATTCATCATGTCTAGCTTTACCGTAGCTAACAATTAGCTTCGCATGATATGAATTTTAGCATTATAACAATGGATGTTTCTTAGCTAATATATAGCAAACGATAGCTATTATTCTGTTTATCCAGTCTTATGAACTACACCCTAATAAATAAATAAATAAACATTTACTTAAATTTAAAGTACTTTTCATCTTGTGCACTCAAGCTATGATACGATTCCCGTCAAAAAAACAGGCTAAAATTCACGTCAAAATATCATAACAGGATAAAATTGTTTGAAGTAACAACCTGACATACAATAATAGCTAGTTTACCAACATAAAAATAATTAGCTAAAAATCAAATCTTACCGAACTAATTCAACTAGCGTCCATACAAAAAACAGATAGAAAACGACCGGCTTATTTTGCATTCTTGGTTCGGCTTCAATCATACAAAAAAGTACAACCGCTCTACCGGAAACCTGTGCCAATGGCATAAGAATGCCTCCCCTAGTATAACCGAACAAAGGATGCATTACTTCAAGGAATTGTAATAACTGCACGAACTTTATGGCGCTGCCGACAGCTGCATACGTTCCAGGCATCGAGTCTGGTCCATCACGACAATATCGTATGGCCATCACAAAGAATATATACGCAAATCCAATAAACTGACTCAAGTTGTAGAAAACCAAATAAACCTTTTTTATATCCTCTGAAAAATATTAAAATTAATAACCAGGCAGCAAGTTTCATCTTAAGAAATATTAAATAGTATGGTCCATATTACACTATCAAAGTTATTTAATGAACGAATAAATACTAGATTTCTGTTTTGACAGAAACATAGTAAATGAAAAACACATAAACTACATATTTTATGTTCGAATTATATATCAAATTTTACTAAAATGCAGTCACCAAGTCGGAACGCTACTAGACTCTGTGCAGATAAGACGTAATTTTGTCATTCTATTATCTTTGAGTAATATCCCTATCTAATTTACGCTAGGTTTGTTTTAATGAGAATTCAAACTATGGAGAAAGGCAGGCCTCAATCTGTAGCGCGTGTTTCGAAAATCAATTACGGTAAGGATTTGAAAAACTTTACACGAGGCGCTGTAGCAATAAGGCCTCGGATTCTGTGCTGCATGCACTCTATGACACGCTGACAGCTCAACTCTTCAGTTCTTTGAGTCGATCAAATGGAAAACACTTTTAGCGACACAAATCACCCTACGTTGATTTGTGTCACTAAATGCGTTACTAACTGTATTACGTTGTATAGTCAAACCCTGTGTATAGCGGCTGATTGTCTTAAGCCTTAGTCATAATCAAGGGTATATTTGCGACAGAAATAAATCAAAATTTCTTTTATATCAACCTTTTTTATAGCCAAATTCTTCCTTATGCAATTTGTCATACATATCAGGGTAATCCTGTAAGATGTCTCTTGGTTGTTCGTCATCTAAATCCATGTCTTCTGATTGCCAACGATCAAAGTCGATTTTAAGCCAAGCAGGCTTCTGTGGCTTTCCTGTTAACCGTGGCCAAAACCCATGAGTAGTTTTTTTCAGTGTAAAATCTACTTTACTATCAACCACTTTATAACTACTTTCCTAGAATACGGCAAGTATTTTAAAAATACTAATCATCAAGTATATACATTTTTGAGTGAAATTTAATTACTTCGGGATCAACTTCTGAATGGAAATCTAAAGTAAAGCCATATTTGTGAGGGCCTTTAGCTCCTTGTCCATGAGCAAAGAATTGTAGAGATTTGTTGTTCAGATTTACATCAGGATTCTAAAACAGAAAATGAATCCGTAAAATATATTACAATTCGAGTCTAGAGTTATAAGCGGGAGCACGTAGTACATAAATAATAATAATAAACATGCTTGTTTACCTTCACATCTTTAAGATCAATTTTTAAGGTAATGTTTTGATCAGTTTGTGCCCAGTATACAAAAGGACTTAACACCTCCGGCATTTTAAAAAAAAATCTTTTTACTTGATGTCACTGAATAGTTCACCGAGAATATTCTTTGAACTACAATATTATATTATTAAATACATTATTCATTTACTTTTATTGTATTCAAATGTAACAAATTTGAAAGAATTTTTTAGTGCAGAAATTGACATTTGATTCACAAAATGTTTTGTGGTTTGATTTGTCATTTGATTCGAGTATCCACTTTCATAGAGGTAGTACAAAGTTCAAACAATTAAAATAGTAAAGGCAGGACCAGGCACAGGCACAGGCTGACCCAACAGTCATTGGCAAATATTTGCTCCAAATCTCGTCTTATCTCACTCCAATGGCTGGCCTAATGTTCCTTGGCGAATATTTGCTTCCGGAACACTTTACCTCAATTATTTTGCAGTAGGTGTTAATAACACATAATTTTTAACACCTTTCAATAATAATTTTATCAAATCCTCAACATACCTTTAACCATGAAAATTTTGAATTACAATTACAAACATACGGAACGTGAAGCTAAATAAAACCGTTTAAAAATTCAAATAACATCTTGATTTCCTGTTTCAAATACAAAATAGCTAGCTGTGATAGAATTTAAATACTAAATGCAAAATACATTTTTACAAAAGACGTTTATTGAAATAAAATGCTTTTTGTGTAATTATGTACGTTATTTCACTTATTTAATTGATTTTATTAAAAGATCATCGACGAATGTGCGTCCAAACTCATTGGAACATTGGAAACAAGACGGCTCCTTTGATTCGGGTTGGAACCTGGTCTGCATTTGTCGTTCTCTTTTACCAATCCTCCAGTACCATCCAGCCTCGAATATTTGACGATCTGGTGAAGTACAAAGTTAGTAGAGTGCTTATAGATTGGGCTTAAGAGGCTATAAATGCGGTCACGTCTATAAGTGGTTGAAATGATTGTTCACGTCATTCGAAATCCTTGGCTTAATTTTTCAATTATAATGAACATTTGGCGGTTGGGAAAAAGGTTTCATGTGACGTTACAAGTCTACTTTCCCCACTCTCTCTTCCGTCTCGCCAAGTCACTCTTTTAAACAATGTTACGCCCAGCATTTAACAACATTTTAAGAATTCTCTGAAGTTCTGTTCAATTGAACAGGCGTATTACTGTCTCGATGAATTATTTAGAAGTCCTACTTAATTATATTGACTTTGACAATATTTTGTTATTGTTAGGTATAACAATAAAGAGAAATATTATTATTATTGAATGATATTAGATCAGCCTTTGCATGTGTTTGGTCCTGCCTTATATTTCTATACTAGTAAGGAGTACAAAAATAAAAAATCCCTATTTTTAGGCCTTAGTCAATTCCGATTCTAACCTGGCTTTTTTCTGTCATTTTTAAGAATACACTGGACTAATGCATTCTAGCTTATATGTTTTAAAATAGTAAAAATCGGTTTACAAATATGTCTGTCATAAGAGTTCGTCAAAGTTTGAGACCTTTTTTGTATTTTTCAAGAAAATCTTTTAGCAGTAGTGCTTTAATACAAGAAAATGAATATACAGAAACTCCCGAATATCCACCTATACTCGACGTTTCAAAAGAAGCTGAAAAACAACGCACAGAAACAGCGAATCGCCTCGCAGTTCGTAATGTTAAAACTATAGAAGAAAAGCAAATAAAAATAAACATGCCTAAATATTATGGATTCAGAAGTTTCATATTAGATGGTTGCTCTATTCCATATAACAGCTTATCTTTCTTCCAACATATAACTAAAACGCATATGATTGAACAAAACGATTTACCTATGTATTATAACAATTTAACTATAGATTTCGATTCATTTATGGAGTCTGTAAAAACGAAAATTGAAGAAGCTATAACTTTTGAATACAAATGCATCAGGTAAATCATAATTAGACCTTTATGGTTTGTTCACACTTTTACGCAACATTTATATATAAGAACGATTTTTTAACGTACATACTTTACCTTTATATGTAATTAAATACTAATTCAACGTTATCTTTTTTGTTTCATTTGCATTTCAAGAAAAAAGCCTCTAAAAGACCAGACAGAACTAGAAGTTGAAAGATTGAGGAATAAATCTTTAATAAAACACATGAATCGTATTATTATAAATTCTTTAGTTCAAGATTACCCTCATCTACTAAAATCTCAGGTATTTTAATTATTAAAAAGCCGTCTTTTTATGCATCGATGAAATCAACTCCGCTCATGTAAAGCTGGGTCGGGTACCAAATTGATACAAAGCCTATATTCAAATCTATGTTCAAAATTTCATTAAAAGAAAAACAAATAGACGTTTTTCACTTTTATATATTAGAGTAGAATATGATACTTCATAATCAAAGAAAGACATTTTTACAAAATACTCGTACAGATTACAATTTTCATAACTGATTTTGAATATATTTATATGCTGGTGTACAGTACATTGTCTATTGAATATTGGCAAATTTTATTGCTATTTAACAAGTTGATGTGGGGGAAATATCAGATTTATATGAAAAAATACCAAGTCGAGCTTATTATCTGTTAAGGGAGCTTATGAACTGAGAATCTTGGGTTTTCACTTAAAAAATATAAAAAAGTATTGACTTTATTTCTTTTTTGTCCTTGGTAATTAATATAAAAATGATTTTTCGGGAAAAAGGACTTTATTTATAAGTAAAACACTTAATATTTTATTTTCAGCGACGTTTCGTTCCTTGTTTGGAACTTTATCAAGCTTTAATAACTGTAAATAAATTTTGTTTAAAAATACAATTTATAAAATTTACAATTGAAATAACAAATAATAATAATACATACCTATTAAATGTTATGATTAAATAGATATAAAAGATAAAATATACATGTGAATATAAATTTGAGATTTTAACAATATTAATACACAGTTTATAATAATTTCGTTTTTTTGAAAAAATTTATTGACTATAAATAAACAAAGTCACGTGACTTAATTTGTGTGGTTGCTCCTCATTTGAACCATTGTTTTTTGTTTTAAACTCTTTTTATATTTTTCTAGCATATTGTATATTTTATCTTTTATATCTATTTAATCATAACATTTAATAGGTATGTATTATTATTATTTGTTATTTCAATTGTAAATTTTATAAATTGTATTTTTAAACAAAATTTATTTACAGTTATTAAAGCTTGATAAAGTTCCAAACAAGGAACGAAACGTCGCTGAAAATAAAATATTAAGTGTTTTACTTATAAATAAAGTCCTTTTTCCCGAAAAATCATTTTTATAAAAAAGTATTATTTTTTTTATCTAGGTAGATGTGAGTCCAAGACATGAAGCGTTTTGGTTTGCTGGTGGTTTATTAGAACAAGGTCGTCACAGTAAAGAAGGCACTCAACCAATGCAATACATTGCACATCCGCATCTTACTTTACGGAACAATTTGCCTCTGGAACCTATAATCTCGTTAAATGAAGCTGAAGATCCATCTTTTGATGTTCCAGTACATAAGTGCTATCCGGGAATCTATCCTTTTGACAAAAAACATAGACATGCCGCAAATATTCCAGGTTTTAACATTACATTAAATTAGAGTAGATTTCACAATTGGGGTTATTAGCATTACTTTAGTGATAAATGAATTGAGAGCGCCACAGTACTTTGAGAACTAATTTGCTTTCATTTATGCAGTAATAGGGATGTTGACTGTTTTCAAATAAAAACATAATTTTAACGTTAAGTGGTAGTTTCTATAATAGAAATACTAAAAAAACAATATTTTTCATTACTTTTAACGATTTTAATTAATATTTAATAAATAGAACGTAATTAAAGCACTCTCAAGTCACCATAATAATACGCTGTCATAGAGAAGGACGCTGTTCACACTGTCAAAAGGCTTCATTGTCTCGTTAATATTTAGAGTGCGTAATTTATTATTATTTATTTATAGGAAACGTCAAATTACATATAACTATAGCGACAACTACGAAAAAACCTTTCATCACCTTATCAGATTACCAGCGTTTATGACTGTATGACGTCACGGAATTTAAAATACATAATTTTTAAAGCTTGAGTCGTATTTAAATAAAAAAAAACCCGGGTCGCAGTGCCAAAACCCTGCCGACAATATAGTGTATTTGATAATACAGGCAGTGTGGCTCTATAATGCGAACTTATGTTGGTTTTTGGGCAAAATAAAAAATTTGACTCCTTAATACACCCCTTAAAATAACATTTTTTTTTCTTAATTGCAATATTATTATCAATCGAATCTCTATATTAAATTATATACACCTTTCAGTAAAGAATTCATAATCTGCAAACTAGTTTTTTCATAAAATTTGTAAATCCGGTCCTGTCGGGCCGATTTTATAAAAATTTTGGGGACACTTTTTAATTACTACCGGAGGGTTAAATTTCAATTTTGAAACGATTCGGAGAATTTTTTCGGTATTTTGGGCCCCAAAAACATTTTTCAACCCCTAAAAACTACCCTTAAAATGGCCCGATTGGGCCCATTTTAAATAGGCTTCGTGCGGTGATGGATTCCAACATGTGTGCCAAATTTCGTTAAAATAAATTAACTTCTTCGAAAGTTATAGCCCGCACACATATATACCTATATATATATATATATATATATATATATATATATATATATATATATATATAAATATATATATATATATATATACATATATATATAAACATTTTTAAAAATGGTGGCAAAGTGTTTAGGAGGTTATGAAACGTCGAGAAATTTTGGTCCGACCCCTAGGTCCCGCCATCCGACCGACGCCAATAGTGTATGTTGCCTTATGGCAAATACACTAATAATAAATATTTGTGACTATATTTGGTACTTATGCACGATTTAAAACACTTTCCCAAAAATAGTCAACATCCCTATTATGCGTTTCACGTTATTAAACATAAATATAATAAACCGAGAAAAACATGAATAATTTTTTTGCAATGTAAGGGACAGATCGGCATGAAAAGTGTACTGTCTTGATAGATGGCGTGATTTGATGAGTTCTAATTATATTTGTTATTTAGGTTTTTGGCCTGGAGATAAGTCTGAGTTTGGATTATTATCATACTATGATCGAGATGATAAATGGCTGCCATATAATGAAAAATATCAACCAGATGATTTTTTTGAAATGTATCATTCGAAAGCCATAATTCATTCATTTTCGTGGTTACTGTCCCAAGCGAATTATCAAGGATTTACCATTTACAATGACTTAACATATCCATTAGTTAACCAGAGTGTTATTACAAATGGTCAGATGTGGTCATTTTATGTTTACCAACTAAATACTATCACAATGCAAGACGATGAGACTGTTAACAAACGAAAAAATGTGTGTTGGGGTACATTGCCAATGAAATTGTTTGAAGGATTTGATGATAATGGCAAGGTAATTGGATTGAACACTGATGTTTTGAAAACACTTATCAAGTTCTATGTAAATGTGCCGAAGATAAGAGAAAATGTTAACATGAAACCGTACTTGGGAGAATCGGAAAAAGTAATTGCTGATATAAACGAGGATGAGCGCAGAAATTGGTTAGAAGAAACATACAAAATTTTAATGTCAAACAGAGAAAGACATAGACTAACTGATGAAATTTATCATTGGGAAAAGATTTATAAAATTGATCATAAGACAAGACCTATGGATGCAAAACGTAGACCGTTTGAACTTGGTGAAAGCATTTACAATAGACGTTTAGATGACTACAGACCAAAATATGTACCAAAAATACTTCGTCCAGAAGAATTGAAATCCAAAATGAATTTCAAAAAGTTAGGAAGGTTGCAAAAAACGTATTATCCATGATTAATTATAATAAAAATATCTGTATTGCAAATATACTAATTAATAAAAATACTTTTTAATTGAACGTGTTGTTTTATTTTGAATTTCCCTCTATTTATCTATGGTTCCTAGTCGTGAGATGTCAATTGGCAGCACTTTCGATATATAGAGTGGTTACTTTAATAGGGCGACTGTGACCCCTTCAGATTGTAGACAAACGGCCGAGGAAGGACGGGGGAATGTAGAAAATTTATTTATTCATGTTGGTAACAAGATGTGATGTTTATATTGGTATTTTGATGTGACGTTATAATTATCTGTCAATTGTCATAGAAAGGTTATAAATACAGAGGTTATAACTGAAAGTAATCTTCATATTTTATAGTTATAAACTTATAAAAAAATATTTTAGTTGGAGTCTAGTGTAGTGTAATTGTGAGCGAATATTTAAAAATAACAAACTTTCATGTGATTCCTAATAAAATAAAAAAAATGAAAATGAAATATGCGTCTCAAGTAGTCCGGGTTGCTTCATACATGCGGTTGTTGACAGGTAACAAACAGTATTATCATTTAATGTTTTAATACGTAATGTTTCTTCCTCATAAATAATACATTTCTTTTTTTTTTATTTTAGGAGCAGGCCACATTGATCGAGATGCTAAAGATACGATTACCGGTCTGATATTTTTTGTAAATTGTTTGATTCGGCAAATTGCAGGTAAGCCACTTTGTCGCGCCGTTACAAGCACCTCTCAACATGTTATCTTTTGGAAGAAGTCCATAAATTACACCCATCATTAAAAAAATGGCAGATAACACTTAATTCATTTTAAAATTTATGGATAGACTTGAAGTGAGGGGTCTGAGTATTTATTACCTCGAAAAATAATCCAAGATCCTTTGGAAAAAAATTTCGCAGTAATACAAAGTCAGGACAGATTCAATACTAAGCCTACACCCACTGACTTCAGCAATTCGTTCAAAACGCTTATTTTAAACAATTTCGCGTCGCCACATTCCATCAATGCATAAAGGAATTAGTGCTATCGACTTGGGCAAAGAATTTTTAACTGGCTTACCAACGGCCACACCAATATCTGAGACGCATATTGAAAACAGAGTGAAAATATGTTTCACTGTTTTAATTTTTTTTACATAGTCAGCCACAAACAGGATTTGACACAGGTTTAATGAACTCTGTATCAAAAAATGATTTAAATTATGTGGCTGGCTAATTGAAATTTATTTTATAAGAACAAGAGTTTTATAAAAATTAGATAATTAACTAAATAAAATAAATAAACGCATAATAATATATAATGGAATTACGAATATTAGTTACATAATATATAGTAATATTATATAATATATTACAGTTGTTATTAATATTAATCATATATATTGTATATTATTTGTAATTATATGTCGTACAATAAAATTATTTCTCATTAATTGTTTGTTTTTAAATCAAAATAACCCATAAATATAAAACGAAAGAAAAGGAAAGAAAATATTATATAGGCAACCGTTTTTGCAAGGTTATTCCTCGCCCCGTTGGGCCGACCCCCCTTGTCTATCAGCTAAATGTAGGAGGTTCAAAAGTTAACACAGGAGTTGACATTCTATAGAGCTCCGTGTTCTGTGTTTCGATTCCATGTATTTCTTCCATCGGCATTTTAGCATGTTTGCTTACGGTACTCTAATTTTTACTTAATTTTGCAGGTTTACATAATCCTGGAAAATTATAAAGAACGAAAAGGTAAGTTTCTAATTATATTAAAACTGTTTATTGATAGGTATATTTCCAGTCGAAACGGCGAAGTTTCGTTTGTGAATTGTGAATTACATCGACTTTTATTAAAATGGAACATGTCCGCCTGTCATCAGCATAATTTCTATTATTATCTGCAGATATTTTTTGGACCCGAATGGATTTAGTACTAAATTACAAAAAAATAACCATATTTAAAAAATTATTTACTACAAATAATAAAATACATTCTTATTAATATCTTTCAATTTTCCTTAAAGAGCTTTCCACATGTGACATAGACACTCGACTTTTTATGACTAGCAGTAATTTACAAGATACTTTTTAATTGCCGTATTATATTGAGATTATTTGAGAGATGAAACTTCGAATATCTATCGCTATTTAATGGGTTTTGGGCAAAAAATGTTTATTCTCATAAAACTATTCTATGATTTTGTATGCTTTGCTATGACATTCGTATTATTTATGTTTTGCTCATTACTAAGAAATCTTCACTATCGAAACTTAGTTCATCGAACGCGTCTTATTTTAAATCATCGATAACTCCAAAATTTTTGAATTATGGGTTTTATAATTAAATCCATGAAAAATACAGCCTTGATATTTTTATCTAGGAAATTAATAAAAAAATTGATCATATTTCTCTTTAGATTTTTGAGCTTATGATTTCAGACTGGTTTTTGGCTGACAAAACTTTGCCCGATTAACCGCATCGATAAGTGAAATCAACTTCACTTATGACCAATATGTATAATGCATGAATTGTTTAATTTATTAAAAATGAGCCTGTAGTTGCCTCGGTTCGTTTTAGTATGGCACGGAGCATTCGACACGTTTAGAAAACACAAAAATAAATAAATATCGCGCATTGCACCGAACTGCCTCAATACATTGCAATGGTCTTCGTTTGTTTATATGTTTTCTAAAAATGATCAAACCGAGTTGATGTAGCGAGAATGGTTAATTAAACAGTATCGTAAACATACATTCGTAGCCGAAAAGGCTAAAATTTTGTTACCCTTTATTTAATGATCAGAAATTATTTCTCACTACATGGGTTTTCATATGAGTACGTGCGGGAAGTCAAGAATGATTAACTATTTAGATAAGTGAAATTATTAATAAACAAATTTTGTAAATGTTTTCCAAGATTAATAGAATAGTAGAAGATTGGGCGTAAGATGCTATAAACATGGTCTGTGATTGGTTGAGTCGATTGCTTCCGTCACTGAATCCCTTGGCTTGGTTATTCAAATATGTTTATCTCAACTGTTTGAAAAAAGACTCCACAAGCCTACTTCCTCCGCCCTCTCTTGCGTCTCGCATAGTCACAGCTTCAACAATGCTAACGCTCAACCATAGTTTCTAGTAATCTTGAATATTTTAATCATTTTAATTTTTTTGTTTTTTAGATCACTAACAAAATGAGCAAACAGAATAAAGTAGTAATTAATGACGTTGAAGTTTTACTACAGGTAAGCGTTGATATACGCCACGTTAACATGTGTTACTAGGGCAGAAAATTGGCGATTGGTAGTCATCCGAGTTACAATCGACAATTTCGCCTGAGTAACACAACGTACTTTTTGTAATAATAATAAATATTTTTATTATATTGTTCTCACAGGATGAAAACAGCGACCAACAAATGGTTGAATGCATTGAAGCTGAAGATTCATCTTATATTATAGAAAATGAAGAATTTGTGACACGACAAGAATTCACAGTAGTAGATACGAATGTTTTACATGTTAGTAATATATTTACACTGATACGGGAGAATGGTGAAAGTACATACTTTTGACCAGACTTTCAGACATCGTGTGTCGCGCAGTGCAGGAATTTCAATTTTCTGGTCGTGTGGTGTATACTATTTTTCTTTATACCCGGTCGAAAGTAAGTACTTTCACCATTCTCACATATCAGTGTGCACGAAAAAACTGTTTCGGCCCGCTGTTACAGATAGCGTTCGCGTAATACCAGCAGAGCATAAATGTTAGGCTTTCTGCCTTAAAATCGAAGCCGAAAGTACGTACTTTCGACCGGGTATAAAGAAAAATGTTTATGTTGACATGCGTGTGAAATGTCGCTGTTCAATTTTTTGAAACTTTTGTCCAGGTTCTAGTTTTAAATCTATGTTCTTATCACACATATTTACAAATCTCGCTTGGAAACTTTTTAACACATTGACTGCCACGGAATTTTTCACGATTCCGCTCTAAAGACCCAGTTTGATTTAATCTTGTTAAGTTATTAAAAACTCATCTTTAAAGTTCAATTCCAAAATATGTAATAATAGAAATTAGTTTCACGGGTAATTGGAATAAAAAATCAATTCAAACACTTATTGATTGCAACGTTTCGTCTTTATTAAATCAAGACTTTTTCAAGCTCTCAACATGTTTAAATTATAATAAAACTATGATATAAAAGGCAAATTTGCATTACATTGATCTTTGTAATGCAAATTTGCCTTTTATATCATAGTTTTATTATAATTTAAACATGTTGAGAGCTTGAAAAAGTCTTGATTTAATAAAGACGAAACGTTGCAATCAATAAGTGTTTGAATTGATTTTTAATTCCAATTACCCGTGAAACTAATTTCTGTTATTAAAAACATTAATGATAGTACATAGTAATAATCAAAAAGCTTGAAAAATGTTTTTTATGTATTTTCTGTTCATTTAAGCCAAAACTGCTTTTTTATTCTTTTTCCTGAGGTCGTCTACTCATATTTACGCTATTATTATTATCTCTGCTGTTATGCTATGAGTTTCCTAGTAGCTGTACAAATATGGCAAGGAACGAGATAACTCGTAGGCATCGTGGGCAAGTAAACAACCTATGAGATATCTCGTAGTTGGCAGTCAACGTGTTAAGAAACGCTGTACAGCTACAAAATGCTTCGTGAATTATGTACCCAGCGTAAAACTTGTTTTAAAACAAGCTTTAACATTTTAGCAACATTGAATAATATCTATGCAAGTATATTAATTTTTGGGTGTTCAGTTAAACATATTTGATATTTTATTTGTTAGATATCGCAGGATGGTAATACTCTTATACAATATCTGGAACCTAATTATCAAGATGACTCTGAACAAAACGAACATCAGGAGATTGGTAATGAAACAGAAGAAGGCTCAGAAATATGCGCAGTAAAAGTATGTATAATGAAATTCATTTATATTATTAATATCGGATCATCTTCGATTGCGAAACTGGTTTCGATATTTGGTTCCCAGTTTTCGAATTCCAGAACTATTTAAAGGAAAGTCTACCAAAACTCTGCATGTAGAAACGTGTCTTTTTTATAACAACAATTTTCTCCTAAATTCTAGTCCTAGGCCCTAGGCAGATCCATATAGTTGGAACTAGTTTCGGAGTTTCAGAATCAATTCCAATGTTGAGAAAAATCTACAAAAATATCCATATCTACGTCCTATGTGTAGCGTTGTGAATATTAATTTCTATTATATTACAGTCAGTATATAGTACAATACCGGTAGAAGAAGAAAGTCATCCGTTACTGCATTCGGAAGGTCAATTGTATATGCAAATTGAGGAAGGATATTACCGATGTCGCTTATATCCTCAGTGCCAAGCTTTAGGTCACGTCGAAGATGATTATTTTTATCTACACAATGTTCATTCACATAGCGAAAACCAAGAAAATGTCAAAAACAATTTGCTCATCAATTCGGAAAATATTGAAAATTCAGATTCAAATCTTCATGAAGAAAATCAGCAAATGGAGTAAGTATTTACTTCTAGTACATATACTTATATATATTTTTGTCACAAATACTTAAATCCTTGCTTTGCTTATAGATATTCAAATAATGAAGAGGATGATACCAGAAACGAGCAACTTTTAACAACCAAAAATCTTCACCATAATGAATTGAGTGTAAGTATTTGTTTTTAGTGTAATCTTCAGTGAGTGTGTTTATTGGTTACTTCATTGTAAAGATTTCCATCAAAATGATGGGCGCGCACGCGCACATTCTGTTTTTAAGCTGCGCGTTAGTTTCCCATCGTTCTGATTCCAGTTTTAAAAAAAAAAGAAACCAAAGTATGTATTTAAATGTCAAAAGTGTGGCAATGTTGGTGAGCGCTTGAGATTTTGTAGATGGATCATCAGTGACTGTTCTAGTAATTTGTCATCACGATTTGATCTCAGCACTCGCCACCATGTTGAAAAATATATAAACACGGTGTTTGAAAAGACGCAAAATTGCTTTCTCATAGAATTATTTTTTGGTTACTTTATTACGGTTAAAGAAAATTAACACTGG
The DNA here is from genome assembly GCA_034508555.1 of Venustoraphidia nigricollis. Taxonomy (NCBI): domain Eukaryota; kingdom Metazoa; phylum Arthropoda; class Insecta; order Raphidioptera; family Raphidiidae; genus Venustoraphidia; species Venustoraphidia nigricollis. The sequence continues at coordinate 1,000,411 of JAVRKA010000070.1, forward strand.
TTCCCAAATTAGAAATCCCTATGATATCGATTATTCTCAAGTTGCTTAGTTTGTAACTATTATTTTAAAAATTTATTTCAACATGGATTTTAGTCGAACATAATTAAAGAAATTTTAAATGAAGATTCAGACAATCAAGATGACCAAGAAAAAGAAGAGCCGCATCCTCTGAATAATTTCAAACCGGTACGTTACTTATTTGGATAAATATCTTGCTTTTGAAAAGAATTGCAATGACAATTCCATTATTCTAAATTTTTAGTATTTCCCTTAAAGTTCTACTTATATTTTTTAATATATGTTTAATCTATTTTTTAATATAATAGCAAACCCTATGTTCATTTCAGGCGCCATTTACAACAATTGATATCTTAGGAACCCGAGTACTACACTGTGCCGACCATTTATATATACATTCCAAAAACAATAGTTACGTATGCTATTTGTCTCCCAAATGTTTTGCGATGGGTCGACAGTTTGGGAAAACGTTCCAATTATTGAAACCACATACAAAACATGGTTTTAAAGATAACGAATGGACGAAATTAAGGTTAATATCGGCCGTTGAAAAACGAATGCAAGGGGAACCGCATTTGTTAGAAGAAATTTTTTATGAATTGTCTGAATTACCTGAGTAAGTCACTAAATATGTGTTTGTTGGTAAATTCTGAACTGTTAAAGCGCTTATCGGTAATACACAATTCTTCAAACACAATTGCGTGTTTGTTCGTCAAATTGTAGAACTCTTCGAACTTTGTTCTATCAGTTTTAGACTTACAAGAAAACTAGAAATGCTAGAACCAATTTCAAACAGTCCGCAGAATCCGAAAATTTTACCAACAAATACGCAGTTGTGTCCAAAGAGTTCTGTATTGCAGATAAATGCGTTATATCATTAAAAAATATTGTTAATACACATACCTGTATAATAATGCTTTTTTATTTGGATATTTCAGATTTTTTCATGTGAAGGACAGCATTTCAGTTGAACATATAAAAAAGCTGTTTATGAATCCAAATGAAATCAAGTCGACGTTTTTTCGTCCTGAAACAAAAGAAACGGTAATAAGTTTGTTTTCGGAAGTCATAGCTTTAGGTTTACACATCACAAAATTGCACTTAAGTGACCTTTAATCTGTACGCTAATTCAATGCCATTTGAATTACGCATTTTACAATTATATGCATTGTCTGTATGTTTTAGAAACCCTTCACCATTATAGAAAGCGACGAAGGTGGACATGTGCTATTCTGTGACAGCCAATTATACACTAGCCAAAATAAAATGGGCTATTATCGCTGTCGATTATATCAAGAGGGATGTCCTGCTACCGGCAGAAAAACTAACAATGGTTTTGTACTGCTGCAATCGCATATTGGTCACAGCAATCAAATAGATGAAAAAATTAAACTCGAATTCATAGCTGTTTTAAAAAAAAGAGCTGTAGAAGAGACATCTACGTACCAAGCTATTTACAATGAAGAAGCTTCAAAGCCACAGTAAGTAAAAAATGTCGGCCAATTGTGCGACAGGACTATTCCAACTTCAAAAATATTGACGTTTGATATATAATAAATAAAATGAAATTTCTGTTAATCCGTGTGGTAACGCGGATAACGGCTAGTAATAAATATATGGTGTTCGCGAATCATTCGTATGGTTGTGTAATATTTATCGTATTCGACTTGCAAAACCTGCTCCGGGGCAAATCAAAGAATATAGTCGACATTGGTTGAAAAGACAACCGAAGATAAACCTTAAACCGAAAAAATATTGTAAAATTTTGAAAAATTAGTTTTGATCTATATTAGTACTGTTTCCCATTCGTGAAGTTGAAATGGTAAAATGAGCGGGGACTGTGTCAGAACCATGGCTGCACTTTTTGAGGATGTAGAATACGCTGTCGCTCATTTTAACATAATGTCACTACTCGTCAGTAGTAAACCTCACTATGCAACTAGATGTACAATGAACTATGACATTCAGGCCCGGCGGATGACCAGGGTTTTGTGGGTAGCTATACCCATACGAAAAATTCCGTGTGGGTAAAATACCCACATGAAATTTCACAACATTTTTTTCACATATTAATAAATAGTTTGTTAACTAACCAATTTAACTTATGTGCTGGCTTCCCCAGAGTTATAGGATTTCGAAGGTTTGTTATACGATTACGAGGCTTATAAAATATAAGCTATATACAATTATTAGGTTTTAAATGCTCAGTGCTGGCATGAGTTAATTGGAAGGGGCTTGCTTTGAAGTTTGTTAATTTAATCACCGCTAGATCGAAAAAAAAATGTTTTTCATCTCACTACCCACACGGACTGAACATGACCTGCCGGGCCTGATGACATTATCATTTTTCAGATTTGCAGAAATGTCTTTATTAGTTCCATACAAAACTGTTTCTAAAGTGATGAGAAAAGCACGACAAACCTTGAAAAACCACGAAGAAACCGAAACCAATGTAAGTTTTTCTCACATCTATATTTTCATAAAGTCTGTTATTGTCAGGAACTTAAAAACAACTCAGAGTAATAGTAATCAGTGATACGCGACGGGTAAATACTCATTGAGTAGGCAAATAAAAATTGGGTTTAACCGAATATTTATTCCCATGCCTTCGGGTCAGTGAGTATCATCTTCGACCAAATATTCAAGCATGATATGTAACCAACAAATTAATACACACCGATCCGATTATGATTAGATGCGCAGACGCGCCTGGGCAACTATATATTTTGACTATTCAGTAATGAACACAATCTTCAGATTCAATAAATATGAGAGCAACTTTTGAAATTTGAATCGTTGTTCATTTCACATATTGCCTAGGATCATGAAATGTACAGATGGCTAATGCATTTGAACATTGAGGTGCTTAGTTGATTTTATGGTCTATAAAAGAGAATGTAATATAAAAGTCACCATTTGAACGATTTGATTAGTTCTGATTTTTGTCACATGATAGCAAAGTTATTAAAGACGCTTGCCAAATAATAGTTATTTTATTTTACAGCAAACTGAACAATTTATCGATTCAAACAGTGGTGGATACGAAATCGTCAGTGAATATAATCAGTCTCATGATTTGGAGGAGGCTTCTGAAACTTCAGTCAGCGTTCAGGAATTCGAAGAATCAAATGGAAATACTGATATGTTTACCGAAACTGACACCGGCTCAATGTTGGTTCCCAGTGATGTGACTCGTTCAAACAGATCAGAAGAGAATCGTTCTTCAAGGTCCGTCGTAATAGCTTGTGTATGTATAATTATACATTATCAGCTTATAGATAGAGAAGTCAGTGTTGAGTAAAACAATGGACTGTCTATTTTACGCTACACGCTACAGAAGTGAAACTTCACAACGCGGTCAGCCGCCTGACTCAATGACCTAATTAAAGCAAAAGGTAGCTGGGTGCAGAGTGCAAAATGTAGTCAGTATCTAGAGCAAAAATAATCAGGGATCAGGGTAAAAGGTAGCTTTATAAGCTGCAGCAATTTCTTCCCAGCATCCCACTCTAGCTCAACGGCACAGAGGAGTAATGTTGCAGCGTTTAGAAACGCCGTTTTGTTAGATATTGTGCGTTACGTTACACGTTCAATCAGTTGAATTGATTACAGTCTATCGTGCTTAAAATAGTTTCATTTCAAAAAATTTTAATGAACTAGTGTTTTATTTGCTGCGATTTATAAGATGTTACAGCAAAATGTGCGGTTTTGCATGAAAATGTATTTACAGGCTGTATCACAAGAAACCGAACATTGGGAAAAATACACGGTACAAATTAATTAAGATTGGAGATTGCTTTGGCCTCTATTCAGAGGTCGTTACCATGGTTACCATAGTTACCATAATGTACTTATACAGTAACAAATATGCATATTGCCGTTCATTTGACAGTTATTCATTTTTTTATTTTAACTGATTGTCTCGTTTAATTATTAATTAAAAAACTATTTTCTTCAATCTATCTAATATGTAGAACGTTACGATCCAGTTTTTTTTCTTATTTGTAGAATCTTCTAGGGACAGAAAATCCTGAATAGCTTAGGAATCCAAATAAAAGCAATTTTTATTGAATACTTGCATTTATTTGGATCCCTAAGCTATTCAGGATTTCCTGTCCCTAGAAGATTCTACAATTTACAAAAATATTTTCTTAATAAAAAAATGTTTCTTTAATAAAAATAAATTCATTTAATATTGAAGAATTTATTTTAACTGATTTTTCTAATTATTCATTATTAGCTATTATTGTTATTAAATAATGGTTAGTAGCGTTACCATGGTACCAATTCTCATACGTGGCCAAAGTAATCATTAATCCTAATTAATTTGCACAATGGAGTTTTTCGTATGTTCGGTTTTCTGTGGTACATCCTGTATATTATATTTAAACCAGAGTCTAGACCAGCGGTCTGCGAACCACTTGTGGTTCTTTGATCCATGTTGGCGGCTCTTGTCTAAGGTTCAATAAATGTTAATGTTTAATGTGATTTTTCTTTAACAAATGCATGTTTTAATAATTCGTAGCAATCCACACTAGATTTTAGAAAAATACGTCAAAAAATGTGACACTTCGAATGTTACAATAATTGTAAAATGTGGCTTTTTGCTCAAATTAGGTTGTTGAACCCTGATCTAGACTATTCGGTATTTTTTAGGCTGAATTTACATTAATGGAAGGAGAACGACTCGGTTCATGCATTTTGTATTGCAACGAGCATTTGTATACCTTGAACAGAAACAATTATTATCGCTGCAGACTTTACCCACAAGGTTGTCAGGCGACCGGCATGCGCGAAGGTAAATATTTTCGCTTGTGTCGCGGTCACAACGGTCACGGATCACAAGAACCGGAACGAAGAAGGATTATTCTTATTAATACTATAAAAAAAAGAACCATGACTTGTCCTAATGCCGAATTTTTCGAAGCCGTGTTCAATGAAGAGTGTGAAAAACCTGAGTAAGTACCAATTTAAACCTAAATTCGTATTTTTTAATTAGTAGCAAATTTTTATTAAAAAATGGATGTTGTTAAGGTATGCCGATGTTGTTGAAAAAGTCAGCTATACCATAGTACTGAATAATATGCGAAAAATTTGGAAACGATATCAGAGGAACGATCCAACTCTTACAAGAAATATAATGAGGAACGAAGAGGTATCTTTTTTTATTTGTTTTCTAAGATAAAAATTTCTAATACATAGTACAATCAGTACTGGGGAGTATCTTGCATTCAAGATATTTTTTGTATCTTAGATACTTTTTATTGAAAGTACTCGAAAATAAAGATACATCTCAAAAGTATCCGGTATCTAAGGTACTTTATGATTTTACGATTTGAGGGATCAGTCACCTTAAGGTAGTTCTAGCATGATATAATAAGAAAAATCACTTTTCGACAGATTTTCCTCATCTTTTTTTCATAAATACGACTCAAGCTTTAAAAAACATGTATTTTAAATTCCATTCCAAATTTCGCTCTAAAACGTCAATACTTGTCACCTGATTGGTGACTGCCGTGACGTCATACAGTCATAAACACTGGTAAACTGATGAGATGATGAAAGGTTTTTTTTCGTAGTCGTTGCTATAGTTATATGTAATTTGACGTTTCGTATAAATATAAATAAATAATAACAAATTACACACTAAATATTAACCAACCAATGAAGCCTTTTGACAGCGTCTGATAATGTTTATGACTGAGTGACGTCATACACTTTGATTGGTGTTCGTTGTCACGCGACTTGAGAGTGATTTAATTTCGCTTTATTTATTAAATATTAATTAAATTCCTTAAAAATAAGGAAAAAAATTGTGTTTTTTAGTATTTCTATCATAGAAACTATAATTTAACTTTAAAATTATGTTTTTATTTGAATACAGTCAACATCCCTATTCTTCAGTGCTGTGTAAAAACGATCGCGTGAGCATGCCCGGAAAATGACGCCAATTATAAGTGACGGCGGGAATGGGAATTATGATGTCGACTGGCCCTTTTTTTACAGGCAATCATTGTTCGAATTTAACAAAAGCTCGGACTATTTTTTTAATTATCGAGATGCCATATATGTTTTATTTATGCAAAAATAAAAAACGATAAACAATTATTTAGTTTAAAAATTCACTAATAAATTTTTAAAGGTGGGAAAAAAATGTCTGGAAATAAAAGAAGAAGACAAAACGGTATCGTCAGAACCAGAAGATCGAGATGAACATAGGATGGCTGTAGAAGTGGGAAGTCACATAATCTGTGACACTGATTTAACACCGGTAAGGTTGTTTTGTTATCTAAAAGCAGACTTTATTTTATACTAACCGCTCCCCGTGGCTCCGCCTATGATTGAAATGACACACGGCAACAGCAACAGTAGTGGAATCTTCATCAAGACCTAACAACTACATTTTCAGTCCATAGAAACTGTATTTTAAAAATTAGAGTGTGTTAATTATTGACATCCCTGTACTTCCCCCCTTTCCACATCTTAGAAGAATATTTTAGTATCTCTACTCAACAAAAGAAAAATGTCTGCCAAATTTCAAGTCTGGAGATCTAATAGTTCTGGAAGGTATCGTGATGACCTGTCAGTGACATTCATGCCCTATTTCACCCCCTTTAAGTTTTTATTTTGAGACAAAAGGTAGCCTATGTCCTTCTTTAGGATGCAATTTATCTCCTTGTTAAATTTTATCGAAATCCGTTCAGCGGTTTAGATAAAAGGGCAAAGGTACAGAGATTTTCTAGAAAATCACGAATCTTCTCTGGGAATCTATTTTTTTCATTCTGATAACTCTACCATCTGAGCAAGTCGGCGTGCTATTGTTGAATGAAGACAGAATATGTCCAAACTTTATCGTCCTCTCTTTCTACACCATTTGACGTGCGCAGCTCAGACTATTATAGTCTATATAGATCTATTTTGCATTTATAATTTGTTTTTTTAGCGAGAATATATCATGATGAACGGGGAACGCCTAGGCTCATGTATTTTATACTGCAACCATCAGTTATATACAAATAATCAAAAAAATTATTATCGATGTCGGATGTATTCTGCTGGTTGTCGAGCTACGGGCATGATCAAAGACAAATTATTTCACCTGTTGAAGCAGCACAATGGACACGGATCGCAGGAACTCGAAGTGAAGAGAATAATTTTGATTACTACGATCAAACGCCGAGCACAAGTTGACCCAACACGATTGCATACGATATACAAAGAGGAATGCGCCAGACCGGAGTAAGTACCTAGTAGACTCCCTATCAGTGGCGGATTTACCATTAGGCCCGTGAGGCCCAGGCTTAAGGCGGCATGACTTTAGGGGCGGCAAAATTTTAGAGACGACAAAATTTCAAAAGTAAACAATGTTAGGATAGTTGAAATTTAAAAATTAATTTAATTAATTTATCATCCGTTGTCCAAATTTACGGTTCTCTGGCCTTCATTAGATGTTCAATTTCAATAATCACTTTCCCATAGAGCAAAAAAGGTGCCATATCGCATGGGGCCTAGGGCGGCATCGAACCTAAATCCATCACTGCTCCCTATAATGAGGTAGTCCCCCTCTTAAAAAATATCTCGTCTTGGAATGAATTCGCAATCTCACGTAAGATGAGAGACATCAGGAGTAAAGCGATTAGTCCAACCAATGTATTGCAAATACCATGGTGACATCTTTAAGACACCAAACAAGATTAGAACCAGTCGCATATTGTGGGTGAAAATTTAAAAACCCGCGAGTACTTCCCATTCACCAGATTTTTAGGGTTCCATATATCTGATGAAAAAACGAAACCCTTATAGGATCACTCTCTAATGTCTGTCGTCAGTCTGTCCGTCTGTCATAGCTTATTTTCTCCAAATCTGCTGGACGAAAAAAGTTGAAATTTGGTACATATATATAGTTAGATGACCTAACCACAGACGTATAGCGTAAATAAACTAATTCCGATTTTGAGGGTTAATTTCGGGGGCCAAATTAGAAAATAAAAAAAAATTAAGTGCGTCATGTGATATATTAAATGAAAGGGCTCGTTATGAGGAATGTATATTTTTTTTTATAATTTCAAAATGCGTAGTTTAGAAGGAAAAAAATCGAGCAATCCTCTCCCAAAACAACTGAGCCTAAAATTTTGAAAAAATTCATTATTCCATATTTTTTTAGATTTCAAGAAGTGGCCGACATGGTTAGTTACAAAAAAATTTATAGCACCTTAGACAGATGTCGAAAAAGAGCTACAGTGGAATATGTAGACGCACTGGACCCAGTATTTCCTTCAGATGTAAGTGCATGCATTCTATGTATTTTTTTTCTTTATTAAAGTGAAACTTCGTTACGCACAATAGACTAAATTGGATACACGCAGTTGAATGCGTAACCCACTGTGCCGTTTGGCTGGAATGAGACGCTGAAAAGGCATCACTGCAGCAGTCTTTATACTATTAAAATTTTAGCGTCAGTTCCAGAATGTTGTGGAAAATAAAGAGGAAAGTATAGAGGGTTGATGTCAAGCTGGATGGAACACTCTTGAAAAAAAAATTACACCAATCGTTAATGCTGCGTTAGTGTTGTGCACTGTTAAAATTTTTTATGATGTCCCACCTGGCTTGACGCACATTAATTTTGTTTATTCTCAGGGGCAAACATGAACTTGTGTTCATTTTGAAAAATCCTGTTAATAACCTATTTTTTTCTTTTAAGCTCAATTTGGACACTTCATCTTCTAATCAGACTTTGAATAAGTCTGGACAAAACGATAGTGAATATAACGTTGATAATTCATGGGAAGATGTTCAGTTTGAATCTGTAGAAGATCAGAATACTGAAACCGAAAATATAATATATCAAGATAGCATAAATGATTCCTCAAGTGAACTTGTCAAAAATACAGACCAATCTATAGAAGACGAGGAAATTTCTCAAGAGTTCACTTTGAAAAAAGAAGTCGTACCTGAACAACAAACGGAAGAAATGTCTCAAGAAGAACTTATATCGCAGGTTAGTCTTATTTCAATAATTTCAAGGTTAAATAAGTTCGTAAGTTTTCTCAAGTGATGGCATTTTAGTGCATGTGTTTGATGATGTCTTCTTTTTGACGATTTACACGCACGCGCATAGCTTACTTTTTAGATTTTTTAGACTGCGCGTGCGCCTCCCATTGATGAAAGAAGAAACCTACAACCACGCAGTTTGATCGAGCTAATGAACGTTTTGACACATGTTTCTACTGATTGAAAATTTGTAAGAAGGCAATTTTTTATTGCAAAAAAGACATGAACAACCTCGTTAGGCAACTAGGGTCCTGATTCACCCCTCAATTTTTCGAATATTTCAAAATTAATTTTACCGCTTAAAATCTAGGCAACTATTTTTTCTTATCTATGTTAAAATTGAGGCCCAGATTATATATTTACTGGGTCTTTTTTATGTGAGTCCTTTTTCTATCCGTGGAAATCCAAGACGTATTTGGGATATCCATAATAATTATAACAATTTAAGTTGAAAAAAATATAATTTTAAAGTACTTATAAAAGAGAAAAAACAAACAAAAACAATCAACCTTAGGAAAAACTGACCTTTTAACAGCACAGCTCACAAGCAACACTCACTTTTTACTCACAAATTTTACTAGCCAACGACGATGATTTTACTCGGGAAGCCCTTTTTAACACGCTTTTATTAGCCTCGCCTGTATGCTTCTAAAGGAATCCTTGAACGTGAAATTCACCCACTTCAAAACGTCAGATTAAACTGAAACTTTGCACACTTATCAAGGATCGATGACAATACAATAATTTAATAAGTTTGTCCCATTATCCTGACCAGGACCTTCAGGATAAAAAAAACTTGAAAAATTACAGCAAGCTAGCTAACACGCTGTACATTGACGTACGTTGCGTTGCCTACCCCATAGTCAAATGCAATATTATTTTTTAGTTTAATAGAATTTTTTTGGAAACAAGCTTACATTTATTATATTTATAAATTTATATTTATTATATTATATTTATATTTATTATATTATAAAAATAAATTTTTCTGATTTAGCAGTGTAACAATGAATGTTTAACAATTAAATAAACGTTCTGCAGTTTGTAGAAAAATTAAATATTTTATCTTATATTACAAATTTACGGAAGTATTTCGTAAATAATATTATGTTTAGATTAATAATGATTCTCTTATAAAAATAATATTTACCTTTGAGAATGCTAACTTAGCGAATATACAGGTATTATTAACTAATAACGTTACAATATACGACAATTAATTCAAAATGCTAGATTAGTAATTTGAATAAAATCAAATTTGTAAGCTTGTTTCCAAAAAAAATTCTATTAAAATAAATATTTTCCAACAGCTGTAATAAAATCAAAATATCTTATTATTTTTTAGTCTTACAATTAAAATTAGAGTTAAAAAAAACTAAAATTAAAAAATGCAAAATAATTTGACAACAAAATTAGCTTTACTGTAAAAAGCATGGAGTGCTTAATATCAGTAATAAATTTTTCATTTACTTGTTAACACGTTGACTGCCGACTACGAGATATCTCGTAGGTTGTTTACTTGCCCAGGACGCCTACTACGAGTTATCTCGTCCCTTCATTACTTGCCATATTTGTACAGCTACGAGAAAACTCGCAGCATATCACTGTAATTACGAATATTTGATGACCTCAAGAAAGAGAATAAAAAAATCAGGTTTGGCTTAAAAGAACAGAAAAAACACTTGAACATTAAAAAAAACAGATCTTAAGTCTTTTGATTAATTATAAAGTTTTTAATAATATAACAAACTTAAATCATATTCGTTCTTTAGACCGGAATCGTGAAAAATTCCGTGGCAGTCAACGTGTTAATTGTAAACGTAGAGCTATTATGAAAATTCTAGTCGATAGCACCCCACGCTTTTTACAGTAAAGCTTATTTTGTTATTAAATTATTTTGTATTTTTTTGTTCATCAAAGCGTGTTGTTTTATTTTTTTTTTTCAACTCTAATTTCATTATATCCCGATTATCTGTTGCGTGGGGGTTTATAACATAAATGCTTGCGGCTCCCAGAAGACCACCGGCGTTGCTTATGTTATCAACAGAAAACATGATAACAGCTATATGAATACCTGGAAATCTTGCCGTTTCCAGAAGTCTAAATAGATTGTAATTTAATCTACTAACGTAAGATGACACTGTGATATAAATGCGGTTACTTACACCTATTAAAGATTAAAAGACATTTGATACGCGGTTTGGCTGATCAGAACCTATTGACAAACAGTGTTAAAGTTGCATTTCGAAAAATTGCAGTAAATGCATTTCAGGTGTTTTTTGCCGTCTAGAATTTTTAGTGATATTGAAAGAAAACGTGTTGAAAATCAAGCGAATCTGACGGTCCCCAAAAATTAAAAAAAATGTGTTTTGTAAAATTGGTGGGTGATTCAAGATCCTTGTCTAGCGAGATTATCCATTCCTTTTTTGCAATAAAGGAACTACCTTCCTATAAAATTTCAAGTAGAATGAGCAGGAAAATGAGGCACAAGTTAACAATTTATTATTTGCTTTCTTTAATGATCTACGTTTCGGCACATTTTGTGCCTTCTTCACAAAATGTGCCGAAACGTAGATCATTAAAGAAAGCAAATAATAAATTGTTACCTTATGCCTCATTTTCCTGCTTAGTCTACTTACATTTAATAAAGAGGTGATACTAAAATAATAAAATTTCAATCGGTAGAAATACATGTGTCAAAATATTCTTGAATTATTATTCAATAACACATTTTAAAGTTGATGTCAAATTTATATCCATTCTCTTGTCTATATTCAAAATTTAAGGTGTGAGTCATACACTTACATCACACAATGTAATATACAGAAAAAACCTCGTTTATTCGAGATAATGTGGGGAGGAGGTACTTCGGATAAGCGAAAACTTTAATAACACGGAAGGAATAAAAAAATTGAAAATTTTAATTGATTTTTATGTATTTGAAATGATAGAATGAAATTTAATTACAAAAGTATACAGCGTAAGCATAGAGGCTTCATCCGTTTTATCCGAGTGTTTCCGTATTATCCGAGCATACACCTCAATTAATGCGGAGTGCTCGGATCAGTCTGTTGTTTCGGATAACGCGGAGGCTCGGTACATCGAGGGCCGGATTAACGAGGTTATACTGTAATCGGCATAGTTTCATTGCTTTGCCGCTCCATTACTATAGTGGTGACTAACTCCTTAAATTTTGGTACCTTACTATAGACTAATACTCAGGAAGTTTAATCTTAAAGACAAGCTTTCCGATTATCAATGTTTAAAGGTAGATTGCTTAAAAAGTTGTGACCGTTTTTCAAAAAATATGATAATTTTTAGCTGGGCTTAGAGGACTCCAATCCAGAAACAGAAAACGCAGCTGACAGTAATTCCAATAGTCACGCAGAACTAGATAGTGTTGCACGAGATAATGAGGTAAAGATACAAATATTACTGAGTTTCCCTACTTTTTAACTTCCCGCTACTGAAAATTCTTAAAAAAAACGGGAACTTATTAGGTTTAATCCAACTTTCGAAAATCGAGTTTTCATCAGATCTCGACATTCTTGGAACCTAGAAAATTATTCTATTTTTGGATGAACGTTCGTATTTATGTGTTTAAACAAATTTTTGTCGTACGATATCTTTAGAGCGAATCGGTCGATTAAGATCGGGTTTGCGGCATTCGAAAGGGTTTATTGAGGTTTAGATCTGATTAGATTTTGGAGTCAGTCGGTCAAGTTGTTTCAAAGTTATTCAAAGAATAAAAATTAAACATCATATTTTTTCATCTTGTTGTCGCATAAGAAAAGAAAGAGATAGAATTAACGTTCGCTCAGTTCCTGTCTCTCTTAATACAGTACCGTAATAGCGTCCTTGTTACGAAAACCGAGAGAAATCAAATATAACGAAAAAGATAGAGATAGGCTGAAACTATGTTCTATGTTTCTTACTCTCGTCTGACCAAAATTTGGCTATCACGATATACCGCTAGGGCAACGCTTACTTGCAAACATGTCGATGTCAATATGTATATTTCTTTCACTTGACGCACGGGCACTACAATTCATATTAGTTCTCAGACCCAACAATGTGCGGCGTTGGCTATCACATCAATGAATTCCATATTTCTGCATTTTTTCCGCAAGTGTCCGCTATTCAGTTAGTATTAAGATCAGTGGGAATAGTTGATGTAAATAAGCACTGACTTTACTGCGCATGGCGTATAACCATTTGGATTTTCGTGACATCAATTTTCGTATAGCATTTGAGGAGAGGATAACATAGATATTTATTTAGTATAATAGCTTATGTCTGCTATAATTGTTAAGAAACATTCATTGTTGTAGCACTATATTAGGAAAATTTATTATTCCAACACGTTACCGTCTGGATTTAAACCAGAAATTTTCCACTTTCGCGGCGGAATTCAACATTTTAATCCTTCATAATATAGTGATATACAACACTCAAATTCACTACATGCGAGAGCCAATTATTTTTAGCTATAGCTAGACATTAACTCTCACAGTAGCGAGGGCTCTAGAATGAATCAAAGATGAACTTTCCATTATTAATACGGCCCTAAGTCACAGAATTTTTCTGTTTCGTTAGGACTGTTTCAATGCGGAAAACGACAATTTAATATAGGTAAATTGTCAACATCATTATTGTATATCACTATATTATGAAGGATTAAAATGTTGAATTATGTGCACCATAGAGTAACTGATTAACTCATTCCGCCGCGAAAGTGGAAAGATTCTGGTTTAAATACAGACGGTGACGTGTTGAAATAATAAATTTTTCTAATATAGTGGTACAACAATGAATGTTTCTTAACAATTATAGCAGACATAAGCTATTATACTAAATTAATTCAGCTGGTACGTAGCTACAAGCGTATGTAAAATATCTACTAATAGATATTTATACATAAATAATATATTTTTTTATTGTAGGAAAACTATTTTTATATTGGCGGTGACAGATTGGGCAGTAAATTGTTATATTGTGAAGGTCAGTTATATTGTTTGAACCGAGACAATTATTTTCGATGTCGCGTTTATCCGAACTGTATCGCAACTGGTCGAATTTACGGCTCAACGTTTCGATTACATCGAGGTCATATTCAACATAGGCTCCAAGATGATGAAAAAGATCGACTGTTATTATTAACGGCACTAAAAAGGAGAGTCTCTGATGAAAATTTACCTGTCAGACAAATATTCGATGAAGAATGCGCGCGCCCTGAGTGAGTAATTTTTTAAATATTTCATTGTTAACATTTTATCATAATATACAGGTATTTTTTGGATTTTACAAAACTGTGTTACGCTTATTTAATAGTCTAGACCAGCGGTTCTCAACCGGTGGGTCGTGGAAGGGTTACAGGTGGGTCGCGACTCGATCCTAAAACTATCAGAAACCTTCGAATAAACCATCAGAAAAGATAAGAAACAAATGGAATTGTTGTTTTGATTGTTTTCTTGGTTCTTAATTTTTGGTATCTGATACAGACAACAGAATCACTACATTCCTCCCAATTTTTTTTCTTCGCCATGCACTGATGGACCGTGGAGGTAGTCCGATAAGGAAAGATGGGTCGCCAACTGAAAAAGGTTGAGAACCACGCGCTATAAACGAGATAGTGTAATAACTGTAATAAGTGTGAAATAATAGCTTAATAATAAATAATAGCTTAATGGAGCAACAAAGCAATAAAATAATGTAAAACATACCCGCTCCACACATAAAACTTGTGCCGCATATGCTATATTGTCAAGTATAAGTGTTTTAGTCACTACCTGAAATAAGCGAATTGCCATACATCAGGTACAAACATTGTGTATATATTTTATTAGAACTGTCATTAAGGCAAGCGAAACCGCAGGTACAGACTAGTATTTGGATAAGAAGGAAAACCTGGGAACTCATAAAACAAGAACGATCTTAAATCAAAATTATCAGTCGTCATTGTGGTGCCGACAAGGACAGTTGTCTTTTGTTTTAATCCATCTGCGGCATGCCCGTAAATTTTTTTACACAGGGACTGCATCTAATATTTTTTTTCAGATTTCGTGAAGCAGCCACCATGATTAGTTATAAACAAATTTTGAGTACTTTATTGAAATGCCGTACGAGAGCAACAGCTGTCACTGAGGTATTTGTTTGTTTTTTTTATTTTTCTTATTTTAGATAAAACTGGATGGTATTATTATTGTAAAAAAAATATTATCTAGTTTAACATTTTGAGTTTTAAATCAATACCAACGCAAAATAGTACAAATCTGTTTATATTTTACAGAAAAACGCAGAAAATCCAACAGAAGATGTAGAAGAATCGATTGAACAGATTGAAGCGATGCTCAACGATTACGGAAAATGTGATGAAGAAAATGACACCGACATGGACACAGAATACGTAATAATAAATTAATAAATGTTATTCTGCAAAACTGAAATAGTTTTGAAGTGAAACTTCTTGACGCACAGTAAAGTGAATTGAATTTATGTGACTGAATGTTACGAAACAGTGCACCCTCACTCTTTTGTGCCGCAACTAGAAGTTTCACTTGTGTAGTGTATACTCAATCTATTTTTTTTAAACAATATTTGTAACGATGTTCAATTTTAGGAACTGAAAAAAGAAATAGAAACTGATGCTGACGATTCTTCCATAAGTGATATTGAAGACACGTTTTTAGAAGTTCCAAAGCCTGATTTATATACTCCTGTAAGTATTTATTTCTTTAAAGCCTTTTGACAGCGTGAACAACGTCCTTCACTATGACAGCGTCTGATGATGTTGATGAGCCAGTGACGTCATGTACTCTGATTGGCGTTCATTGTCACGTGACTTGAGAGTGATTTAATTACGTTTTACTTGTTAAGGTAGTTGTCGTGGTACAATATTGTCAAAAAGTTATAGATTATACGCGCCACAAAAGTATACTAGCTTGTAGCTAAGTGATCCACAATTCGTACGCAAGACAGTACCCGTGGAAACATAACCCATACAGTATTCATATGCATGTATACTTTTCTATAAATTGTTGAACTTTAAACCGTTATTTACGGTCAAAAAAAATTTCTTATTTTTTTTTTAACTCATAATAAATGCATTGAAAGACCGTCAGTTTGTGGAAAGTTTCTGACAGTTAGTTCTTTTTTTATAAATAAGAAACTGGTTCAGAACTACAGAGATCGTATATAATCAATGTTAATTATCCAATTTTTAATTGAATTTATCTCGGATTATATACGGTCGATCGACTTCAAATTTTCAGGGTAATTGTATTATCATGTCCTTAATAAGTATACAAAAATTAAGAATTTTCTGACGGTGTGCCTTAACCACGACAACTACCTTAAATATTAATTAAATTCCTTAAAAATAAGGAAAAATATTGTGTTTTTTAGTATTTCTATCATAGAAACTACCTCTTAACGTTAAAATTATGTTTTTATTTAAATACAGTCAACATCCCTATTAGAAAATGACCAACTTCTCTGAATGCGATATAATTTGCATTTTTAACGTGCATTATACAGGGAAGGCGCTTAAAAATGTCACTTTAATGCATTTTTCATTAAGAAAAAAAAAGCGTTACATTAAAAAACCGAGTTATGGCTAACATACGCGCTGAGAATAGTAGTAAAAAACGAATATTATTGACAAAAAAAACTGAATTTTTACTATTATTCAACGTGTAACATCTTACATACTCGTTGCATATGTTTGGTATAGTATCACTATGAAATTCTAGGTCTCCATTACTGAATGTTAATTGAACCTTCTAACATAAGATAACGTCGACACTACCTTAGTTAAGCATATTTCACAATAATAATTATAGCATTGTAACAATGGATGTTTCTTAACAATTATAGCAAACAATAGCTGTTATACTGTTTATAAATTTAGTTTTGCGAACTATAACGTATGAATATTTACTAATATATTATAGTGTTGATAATTTGCCAATTTAAAATTGTCGTTTTCCGCCTTTAAAATGACCTAACGAAACAGAAATATTCTGTGACTTAGGACGAATTACTAATGGAAATTTCATCTTTGATTCATCCATAACTCTCACTATTGTGAAGGTTCATCTCTAGCATTACCGAAGCTAAAAATTAGCTCTCGCATGATGTGAATTTAGTGTTGCAATTTGCATTATTATGAAAGATTAACTGTTGAGATATGGCACCGTAAAATAACTGATAACTTATTCCGCCGCGAAAGTGGGAAGATTCAGGTTTGAGTCCCGACAGTAACAGGTGTTTGAAAATAATTTTTAGTGTATTTGCCATATGGCAACATACACTATTGGCGTCGGTCGGATGGCGGGACCTATGGGTCGGACCAAAATTTCTCGACGTTTCATAACCTCCTAAACACTTTGGCACCATTTTTAAAAATGTTTATATATATATATATATATTTATATATATATATATATATATTTACGTATATATATATATATATATGTGTGCGGGCAATAGCTTTCGAAGGAGTTAATTGGTTTTAACGAAATTTGGCCCACGTGTTGAAATCCATCACCGCAAGAAGCCTATTTAAAATGGGCCTAATCGGGCTATTTTAAGGGTAGTTTTTAGGGGTTGAAAAATGTTTTTGGGCCCCAAAATAGCGAAAAAGTTCTCCGAATCGTTTCAAAATTGAAATTTAACCCTCTGGTAGTAATTAAAAAGTGTCCCCAAAATTTTGATAAAATCGGCCCGACAGGACCGGATTTACAAATTTTATGAAAACACTAGTTTGCAGATAGTGATTTATTTATTGAAGGGTGTATATAATTTGGTATTGTGGTTCGATTGATAATAATATTACAATTAAGACAAAAAATGTTATTTTAAGGGGTGTATTAAGGATTTAAGTATTTTATTTTGCCCAAAAACCAACTTAAGTTCGCATAATAAAGCCACACTGCCTGTGTTAGCAAATACACTATATTGTCGGCAGGGTTTTGGCACTGCGACCCGGGTTTTTTTTTAATATAGCATTGTAACAATGGATGTTTCTTAACAATTATAGTAAACGATAGCTATTATATTGTGAATAATAATTATGTCATTTCAGAGTAAATACACATTGCTACAAGGTGACAGAACTGGATCGCGTATTTTATATTCCAACGGACATTTGTACACCAGAAATCGTGGAACGTATTACCGTTGCCGGATGCATCCATTGTGTTCAGGTGCAGGCACAGTACGCGGCCGTCTGTTCCAGTTGACGCGACAGCACGCCGATCACCCGTTGCAAGACGATGAGCGGACGCGTCTTTTGTTAATGAATTCGCTCAAACGACGAGCGCTTAAGGAAAATACGTCACTTAAAATCATATTTGATGAAGAAGTTGCTAGACCAGAGTAAGTTCATATTTTTAAACATTTGTTTGCAGATGTGTCCAGAAATTTCACTTCTGTAGCGTGTAGCACAACCTAAACAGTTCATTTTTTTTTTTGAGTGAAACTTCTTTACGCTGGGTAGAATGAATTATTTCATGTAGGTAATTGAACGTCTAACAAAACACTATATCCACAACCCTCTGTACCGTCAAGCTAGAATGGAATGCTAGGAAGGCAGCTTGTGGTTGTGGATGTCTACTATCGACACGACAAGAAGTTTCACTTCTGTAGTGTTGTAAGTGAAACTTTACGCACAGTAGAGTGATGTGATTGAATGACTAATGACGCGATGTGACGAAAAAAGGGGTCATTCATTAATTATGTAAGGGTCCCGAGGGGGAAGGGGGCTTTCAAAATCTCCACATGCCCTTATCTCGGGGGGAGGGGGAGTCCGATAAATCTTATGTGCCTTTACACAAGGAAAGGGGGGATCAAAAATAGCCAAAATCGTCCTTATGTAATTAATGAATGGCCCCTGACCGTATGGATGTGTGTGTGTCTGCTACAGTTAATGGAACTAGATCCTCATCACGTTCGTTTCAAAAAACCTCGTTTGTAATTGTATTTAGAAGTTTCACTCCCGCAGTGTGTAATGTAAGATACATCTAAAGATTCAAGTACTGTTAAATTTCTTGGACTATTTGTTGATAGCGACTTGAAATGGAAATCGCATATTGATCACTTATGTTTAAAATTATCCAAGATTCTGTATTTATTGAGAAAAGTTTCAGAATATGCTTCCTTCGACGTGAGAAAAAGTATTTATTATGGTCTTTTCCATTCTAACATAACATATGGTATTTTGCTATGGGGACATGCCCCTGATGCTGTAAGAGTGTTCCGACTTCAAAAACGAGCAATGAGAATTATAACTAATAGTAAGTCAAGAGATTCTTGTAAACCTTTGTTTAAACAACATAATATTTTAACTTTGTCATCTCTATTTATTTACGAAAACTTACTCTACGCAAAACATAATCTCTCAAAATTCCTGATAGTCGAGGAGGTGCACTCTTACAACATCAGGAGCTGTACTAATATTCGTGTGCCTTTTTTTAATCGCAACAAGTTGACAAATGGTCCAAATTATTCAGCACTTCAGTTATATAATCAACTTCCCATTAGTGTTAGAAACTTGCCAATTAACCTTTATTCAAAAGAAATAAGGCCAAAATTATCAAACGAACCACTATATTCGTACAAAGACTTCGGGCAATCAACAACCACTTGGTAATTAAATATGCACTGTAAAATTTTACTTATCGCTGATTTTAATGTAATTCTTTTATTTGTAATTTTAATTGACAATCACATCTACTTGTAACATTGTAACATTAGCTCTGTGAATAAAGATATTCTATTCTATTCTATTCTACACGATCTCGTTTTGTTTATCAAGATTTGTTGAAATTAACGATTAATATTAAAACATAACAGCATTTCATTAAGTTGACATTTGTGTTTCTTTTTTTTTTTTTTAGATTTGCCTCGATTGCAGATTTAGTGTCTTTTAAAATGATTCAAAGTACAATGGTGAAATGTCGAGACAGAGTGAAATATGTAAGTAGTCCTTGTTTAAAATCATTCCGCATTTTTAATTTTAAAAAAGCGATTTTATACCATGAATATGTACAATGGTTATGAACCGTGTGTAAGCATTATAAGAAATTTTCATCTGATTCATTCGTAACTGTCATTACTGAGAGGGTTCATGTCTAGCGTTACAGAGTTAAAATCGGCTCTCGCATGATGTGAATTTGATGTTACAGTTCCTTTATTATGGAGGATTCAATGTTCAGGCATCTGAAAACTGAAAACTCATTCCGTCGCGAAAGTGGAAAGATTCGGGTTTAAGTCCCGACAGTGACAGTGGTTTTAAAAATATTTTTTTCTTATATAGCATTGTAACAATGAATGTTACTAACAATCATTGCAGATGGAAGATCATTCAGTCGAATAAATCTGATCCTATTGCTTTGGCAATAAAATGTATCTATCTATTATTTATTTTTACATTTGTTATATATTTTGTTTTTGAAGGCGGGAGAATTGGGTACTATATTATCTTCTGCCGAAATGGCTGCTCTAAGATGTGAAGATGACATTGAAGAAGAGCACGCATGGAATGATGAAGAGGTAAAACAATTCTTTTCATTTCTTAATAGCACTTACAAGCTAACCGGGGCAGAATTAGCGGTTCCTAGTATCGTATGATGGTTCCAAAAAATAAAAAAATAACAATTAGTTAAAATTTTTTTCGGGTATTTGGACAAAATTAAACAGTTAGATTATTTTAAATTTGCGACTTTTGGTGTATTATTTACACTCCATCAGGCAACTGAAATGATTATAATAATAATACAAATTAGTATAATGAAATATCTTGTGAAGCAGCATTATTGCTATGTTTAAAATTGCGTTGAAAAATACACACTCTCGGGAAATTTTTATTTCACAATAAGTTTCCAAACAGTTCTCGAAAAATCTGTTTTATAATGTAAAGTTTAAACCATAAAAGAAAAAAAATGTAAATTGTTAATGTTTTGTGTTAAAAAATGCACTTTAGTAATTAAAACATTAAAACTTTAGGATGGTGTCGAATCAGACGGAGAAGATTCAGTGAAACCTCCAAAAGCAAAAAGAATTAAAAAAGAACCAGTTACAGAAGATGAAGAGGAAAAACATATTTATTATTACGTTGTAAGTACTTTATTATAGATTCGATAAACCCATCTGTATTTCTTGTTCCTCAAATTATTATAGTTGAATCACTTTTTGACCACAGACTTTATAATATTACAACCTGTAGTCTCGGCTTCGCACGGAACATAATAAGCCTTCGTTACTGTGGTTAATTGATGCTTGGTTGCAGGAAGTATTGTCATTATGTAACTCCCTGTCATGTAGAACATTAGATTGTACTCACACAAAAACAAATGATTTATCTACATAAAAAAGGTCGTTTATCAAGTTAAAATATGATCAATATGCGTAAAAAAAATTTTGTTTTGAAGTAGCAGTTGTGCAAAAAAACTATGTTAAATTCATGCATACACAGTTTTAGAAAAATATTGTTTATATAAATCAAAAACCTGGGTCGCAGTGCCAAAACCCTGCCGACAATATAGTGTATTTGCTAATACAGGTATTGTGGCTTTATTAAATGAAATTAAGTTTGTTTTTGGACAAAATAAAAAAAAATTAAACCCCTTAATACACCCCTTACAATAATAATTTTATTAGTTGAAATATTGTTATCAATCCAACATCTGCACCAAATTAAATACGACCTTCAGTAAGTAAATTCGTATACGCAAACTAGTGTTTTCATAAAATTTATTAAGTCCGGTCCTGTCGGGCCGATTTGCTTATAATTTTAGGAGCACTTTTTAATTGCTACTAAAGGGTTAAATTTCAATTTTGAAACGATTCTGAGAATTTTTTCGGTATTTTTGGGCCCAAAAACTTTTTTCAACCCCTAAAAACTACCCTTAAAATGACCCGATTGGGTCCATTTTAAATAGGCTTCGTGCGGTGATGGATTCCTACATGTATGCCAAATTTTGTTAAAATGAATTAGCTCCTTCGAAAGTTATTGCCCGCACATATAAATATATATATATATATATATATATATATATATACATATATATATAAACATTTTTAAAAATGGTGCCAAAGTGTTTAGGAGGTTATGAAACGTCGAGAAATTTTGGTCCGACCCCTAGGTCCCGCCATCCGACCAACGCCAATAGTGTATGTTGCCATATGGCAAATACACCAATTATATTAAGCAGAATCGATTTAAAATTCTATGTTTTTGTTACGGAGAAATATGTGTGGTCAAAATCTGATGTCATGGTCAGATCAGATTTCCTGACTAATATAAATCAGGAAGGAAATGACGTAGTGATTAAAAAATAGTCACATTCATACTGATTTGGCAAGCACAATAAACTAAATTTCATTACGCCAGGGTTCACTGTTAAAGAGTTTTTTTTTTAACAGACACTCTATTTTCTATTTTACACTTAACATTAGTTAATTAATGTTATATTTTGCAGCTAAATATAAGTGGAGGTGAGGACGAAGATTCTGGTGAATCAGAAGATATCTTGGCTGACTACATTCAAAAGGACGTAATCCACACAAATACCGCGCAACAGGACGAAAAAACGGTAAGTATGACTAAAAATTCAAATTATATTTTTGACTTTTAAGTTTTTTTTATTAACCCTGGTTAAAGAGATATGACTGAATGTACTCTTGTTTATTGAGCTTAAAATTTTTAACCAATATTGATAAAATAGCTATAACTTTAAAAAAAATGAAGATAAAACCATGTATGAGGTGTCATTTGAAAGCCAAAGAAGTTCTATTCAATTATTATTAAAGACTTTTAATGTGCGTTGATTAAAAAAAACAGTGCTGAATCCACCCAATTATTTTTTTATATTTTTTTTTTCTAATTTACCTACATTTTTATTTTCAGAATGTATGCAGCGTTAAATCAAATAATATTGTTGTTTATACGGTAAGTAATATTCGATTTATATTATAAAAAAATTGAATTTAAGTTACTATTTATCTTTTGTCATTTTTTTTTTGCTTTCATAGTGCGCCATTTTGTAAGTTTAGTACAATGGAGTCATCTCAAAATATTTTTTTTTTCGTTAGAATAGATTATGAAATAATTATGCCACTATCGAAATGACGTACATAATATTCAGCCTGTGATTGGTCAACTAGTTTATTTTTATGATTCATAACTTGTTTTTTTAATATTCTTTAAAAATATTCCAGGTCGATGTAAACAAACAAATAATTTCGCAGCAACAACCGAAATTTCAATGCGGAGTTCACTTTCCAGATGAAACAATGTCACTAGAATTAAATACGAATGATTCAAGTACTGTGGATAGCCAGACACCGGTAAGAGTTTTACTTTTGTAGTCAACTCTCCCTGAGAACGCGCTATTAAAGACGCGCAACAATCCCTCCTAATTTTGTTAAGGGGCGCGAGGCGTAAAGACAGATGTATTTGTTGCCAAGATTTGAAGTGATCCTAAATAACAAAAACGCTTGCCGGCAATACAGAACTCTTCGGACACAACTGCGTGTTGGTTGATCAAATTCTTCGACTCTTTGAACTGCTTAAACCTGATCGCAGCAGTTCTAGATGTTGTAGACTCCTAGAACTGGTAAAGCCAGGTTTTCTAAGAGTCTAAAACTCCTAGAACCAAGCTCAAACAGTTCGAAGAGGCTGAAATTTGACCAACAAACACGCAGCTGTGTCTGAAGACTTCTGTATTGCCGACAAGCGCTTCAGCAGTTCAAAACCAGATCAGAAACTCGCCAACAAACGCAGCCAATGTTTACACATAAAAAATATCTCATGATATTAGAATTCCCATGCGCGTTTTCTTGAAACTAACAATGTGTGAGATACTGCTTTTTAGGTTAGGACTGCAAAATATCTATCATGTAAAATAGCTGAAAAGCGGAGTTACAGGTATAGATCATGCTACAATTTTATTTATATGTACTGATTTCATTTTCAGATTAAATACAAAATGGTAGAAGACTGTATGAACGATACAGTTGTTTTATATGCTGGGAAACAACTGTACACTCACGATAAGGGCAACAGATTTGTATGCCGAATAAAGACTTGCAAAGCTGTAGGAGAAATAAAGAAAAATGCTTTCAATTTATTGCAGCCACATAACCAGCATCCTTTACAAAACAAACAAAGGTTGCAATTAAAATTGATATCGACGATAAAAAAGAGATCACTCGAAAGGAAAACAGCGCGAGTCGCTAAAATATTTAGAGATGAATGCGCTCGGCCTGAGTAAGTGTGTTTTAAAATAAATATTATCCATTAGACACCGAGAAAAGGTCAAAGTATGTAAACTACGAGGTCTTATTGCGTGATTGATCTGTAGTTCGGTGTTTAGACATTTCTAATTTGTAAATTCACAGCTTCTATTATATTGTTTTTGAGCGAAAAAGCTAATTTACGTAAAATATAATTCAAATACAACTCTGCATAAAACGCGATGAATTACGAAACTGACCTAATTTTCTTTTAGATTTCGTACAGTGGCAGGAACAATTACATTAGATGGTGTATCGAATATGATACGTCGTTGCAAAAAAAAACTGTATCCAAGAACTCCGAAGATTCTACTTGATATGCTACCAGAAATGATTTCTACCGAACTTCCACCTCCAGTAAGTCAAAAAAAATTATAATGAGTCTCCCACTCTCATAATCAGATCGTCACATTCATACCATAGTTTTATTTACATACTATAATCTACAGAAAAACATTTTTAATATGAATTGTCTGTAGTATATCACCATCATAACCTCTCATTAAGTGACGTTTCAACATATACTTGTATTTAAAAAATGTTTAATCCGAAAATTGTTCTGATATCTGAAAATAGAGAGAGAATATGATATTTAATATTTTCCTTTCTGAATTTACATAAAATATAATGAGTTCCTACCATTTGCATGTCAAACTACAGAAATAAAAAAAAAAAATATTGATTTGAAGGCGTCCATTGTTCTCGCCTCTTTTCTATAGTTATTTCGTTACCAAATACGTTTAATTTGAGGCTTGAAAATATTTTACCCTTTTTTTAGACTGAATTTTCCGTAATACATGGTACCAAACCTGGAATACGTCTTATATTTTGTGATGGTGGGTTGTTTTACCACGAAGGAAACGGTTATTATTCGTGTTATATACCAGAATGCACTGCTAATGGCCGAAGAGATAGAATGTTCTTTCAGCTTTTAAAATCTCACACGGATCACGATATCTTAGACGTAAATGACAAAGACAGTCTTCTGCCAATCATTAAAGAATTGGAACTAAAACTTAGTTCAAATAAGCAGAAGAAAACTCCGAATGAATTGTAAGTAAACTTTAAAAACTGCTATTTTAGAATTAACGTTTAACAGTATTTGGAAATTTATTACGATAAAAACAAAAAACCAGACTACAGCTAAAACCGAAAGTATAAAACAAGCTTCTAATATGAAAATTAGTCAGGTAATACTAATTATAATGTTTGTTTTTAGATACGAAGATGATGTTCCTTCAGAGACAAAATCAATTAAAGATAATGTGGAAAAGGTTTTCAAAAAGGAAATTCAATCGGTAATATATTTTTTGTAATATGTGTACTCAAAGTAATACATTACATGTTTTTGTGTTTTTTTTATGTCAGTGATGAAAAATAAAAGTCACGCAGGCACAGATCAAAAGTAAAGTATTTTCGTCCTTTGGGAAATTCTTTACAGTTCTAAAGTAAGCGAAACTGGCGCCAGTGTACGCGATGATTGTAAACTATACCTGATAGTTCGTCTTTCAGTGCACTTAAAGTACTGAATGTTACTCACCCTCAGTGTTCTTTGGCGAGCAAACGTCACCCTCATCCGCAAACGCTAATTTTTTGTTCTTGTAACACAATGTACTATTAATTAATTATTTAAAATTAAGCCATACTTTTATTTTAAATTTTTTTAGGATGACGAATGTAACGAAACATTAACCGATAATTCAGTCGAGAGTAGTCAGTTAATTAATGAACATAACAGTCCTGCCAAAACAGCGGAGAATAATTCACCAAATCAGAAAAACATTCTTCAACAAGCTTGGGAAGATTTACAAATCCGTATATGAAGTAAAGTCTAACACCGATTATTAATGTTTTATGATTTATTACGCTGAGTAAAGCAGTTTGTTTCTTTTTTGTGGACAATTCCATTTTCTCATAAAAGACGCCATTTCAAATTAGTTCATAGAATTACAATAAAAAATTTTTTTTCATCTACTCAGTGAGTGTTTGTTTGAACTTGCAGGGTTATTTATTACTAAGATGGATAGAAACATAATATAAGAAAGTAAAATATAATTAGAAATAGAAAGTTACTAGATTTATCAAGTACTCAATCCATTGTACCCGTGTGCTAGAGAGAGATAACAATGAAACCGCCCTAAAATGGCTGACTGACAGAAAATAACTTTTATTTCAAGGTTGCAGTTCCAAAAATCACATTTACATTATCTGTCATCAATATGTATTTTTGGACTAATTATTTTTTATCTTGGTCACGAAACTTTTATATATTTTAAATTTTAATTAAATCTAACGCCTCAAAATGGTAGACGATTGCAATACTTTGTCAAATTTAGTAACTTTATAGAAATCTGGCATTTATTGCCATCTATTTTTAAATAAAAAATCAAATTTTAGAAATTTAAACAAATCCTTCGTACCTTGATTATTTTTTTTACAGTAGATTTCGAGTCATAACTATAATTCCATTGAAAATATGTTAAACATGATATATCGTCAGAGAACTAAAAATTTTGATTAATAATATTAAAACACTGTGGAAATGACTTTTAACTACAAAGTGATTATGGTTTAATTTAAGACATGTACACAATACGCATACAAACGCAAATATGCATATTTTTTCATTAGCAATGTATTAATTTGGCAGTAAAATTTTAAATACAAATTGTACAGTATTATATTCGCAATTCAATCGAACTATAGGTGGCAGCATAAGTAATGTTCCATATGGGATAACCTTGTCTATTTAATACAGTGAAAATTACTGTCAAAATCAGCTAAGTTAGTTTTTTCATAATTTCAGTATAGATATTACAGTTAATAAATTGGGGTTGAGACTAGCCACTGACCGTGGAGATGCTGTCAGGGGCGGATGGGGTGTATAAAATATCACGGGAATAGATAAGATCGGCGGTCCACAACGTCACTATAATAGGGTTTTTTTTATATTGACTCTTAGAGACGCAATTTTAAAGCATTTTGAGAACGTTCTGCCTGATTTGAAGAAAAAAACCAAGAGATGTTTGGAAATTATAGGCAAAAAATTATGTAAGATAAACTTGTGATAAACACAACTGTAATAATAAAACATATAAAAAATTATATAATAAAATAGCTAACAGCCCCATCAAATAATTTTTCTGTCTAAATATCAATGATATATCTGTAAAAAAAAAAACAAAATTAGCTCGGCGTCCATAAAAAACTTTAGATTCCTGGCGGCCCCTCAAAAATGAGCGACCCACCACATCCCGGTAATCCCGTCCGCCCATCGATATTGTTTTTACAATAAGCCTTATTGGTTGCAGTGTACACATTTCTGGCACCTACTTGCTAATTCTAAATTCTATGGTTGGGGAGTGGTAGATACCCCCACCGTCTTGGTTACTCTCAAGCATCAATTCCAACACTCATATGTTTATCCGTTGGGGTCTGCAAACTAATTTTTCTAATAATAAATCCCCAGTTCGTAAGTAAAATATGAATTTTCAATTTATTATAAAAGAATAATAAATTGATAATAATTGGAAGTAGGCCAAGAAAGCATCGACAATTAGTGCCCTGAATAAAAAAAATACAAAAAACTCACTTATTTATGTTGCGTTCTTGAAATTCGGAATAACTGCTGTCGTTTGAATGCACACTTTTATTTAACGTTTATAATTTACAATATTTATCCCACTAAGTTTTTTCGTAATACAAAAACTTCAAGTGTCACCACTACAGCATTATTCTGTTCTAAACATAATTAATTATTGGAATTTTCACATTTTTAAAAATACGAAAACAATCACAAATCACTATTAAAGATTAACCACACTGACAGCAGGAACGGACAAACTGACACTATTTTTTTTAACAGTTGATGACCTGACTTGTTTTCGGCCAGTAACGGAAGGAAAAATTTAAAAGCATATATCCAACTATTAACTAATATAACTTTTTAGATAAAAGTTACATAACCGATAACATAGTATATCTGGGCACTTTTTTAGGAGTCAAATTTTGAAACTTCTCGTTATGTACCATTACTAATTACGACATTTTCAAAAGTAAATGCTCATCTGTGTCCCAGTTTTCAGTGTTATTAGTTATATCTAAAATTTATACTAGCCTTTACCCGTGGAATCGCACGCATTAACAGAAATAGTATTTTATTTATTATTTAAAAACGAAGTTAAATTTACCTATAGAGAACTTATTTTATGCGGAAAACTACCGTATTTTTTAAAACAGAAACGTAACGATATAATTTTGTTGTAGATGACATTGTAAAAAAAGATTTTATAATTATTATATTTGAGAACATAAAAAATATAAATTAATTTTAAATATACTATTGTCTTAAATTATTCTAAACCTTGCTTTAAGAAATAAAATTTAGAATAAACGTGTAGCAGGAGGCCTGTGGCGGATTTAGATATAATTTTGGGCGTGATATTTTAAAATTCATTTCGCAAAGTGAAATTTATGCCCGCTGTGTGAAATAATATTTTTATTAACGACAAATTCTAAAACCCAACTGTGGTACCTTACGATTTTACTTATTCAGTTATGACATTTGAGAAAGTATGCTATATAATTTACGTGCCAAGAAGATGGTGGGATTTATGTATACAGTATTAGCATTGAGTAAAAGTAAATATACTATTTTCTCGGCAAGATTTGCATTGCGTAGTATAAAAAAATATTTTATTTGTAAATATAAAATTAAACGTTTAATTTACAGAAAAATATGTCAACAATTAAATATTTCAATTTCAATATGACAGTGCGTTGGTCATTTTTTTCAGAAGGTAATACATAATTATTCGTTGTTTTGTTGTCCTTCCTCTTGTTGTCCTTCGTCTCCTTCGTCTCCCTCCTCTTCCTCGTTGCCGGCTGTATCAGTTGCATCTGCAATTGCCGAGGGTTCTGTTGTAGTAATTGTTACTTGGTCTTCGTTAATGGTTTGTTCATCAACATTTTCATCCTCTGCAATTTCACGGTTTGCCTCTTCGCCTTCAGCCTCGTGCTCCTCTTCTTGTATTTGACTCGCACTAGTTTCTAGCTGGTGTTCACTTGCTACAGTTTCCTGCTCGGGTGTAAGTTCATCTTGCTCACCTCCTCTATCTTCGATTTCACTTATATCAGTCAGAGTATCAGCAGCGTCACGTGGTTTCTCCATCTGTTGATAAGATAGCGTCGTTTTATTACAAGAGAATGTTTTACATCTTTTTTAAATACTTAATTTGACAACTCAACAAATTGTTTTTTTATGCGTGTATAAAATTAGCAGAGTATCCTAGGTTACAGTTTGACTTACCCATAGGACTTAACCTAGTGTTTCTCTAATAAAGGTGGCTTTACACGAGCAATTTTTTGAGCAATAATTGCCCGGCAACACAATGGAGCAATTAATGGATCAATCTGGAGCAATTTCAATAAAATTGCGGCAATAGATTCGGCAATATTGCTTCTTATTGCTCCATATATTCCTATTGCCCAAAGTGGCTAACATGAATTGCCGAATATCCACACGGTTTGGAAATGTTAGTCAATTTTCCTTGTTTTCCATGGTTTCACTTTCGTGTGGTGACAGGGATGAGATGCGCCGCTCTCATTTCATTTTCTTTGCTTCTATTGTACAGTGCAGTACAGCTGTGCATGGATTAATAAAAATGGCGTGGAATAATGAAAAAATAATAAAGTTTTTGAATAAATAATTATCCATATCATCACACAATAAAGATGGCTTTCGTCTTGCTAGATACGTTCGTACCCAAATCTGTCTATTCCTTTTCTTTTTTTTTCGTTTTAAATTTATTATAATAAAAGCACTACACGCCGCTGCCAGTAAAACCTCGTCCATAGCCAGTGACAGTTCAACTGAATTGCTATAGTGTATGAATGATTGCCTTGTATTGCCTAGTTGCTCAAAGTTGCTCCATATTGCGTGACATGGTGTGGCGGTATCTTTGGCAATAATTGCTCCATGTTGCCATTGCCGTGAATTGCTGATGTACATAGTTGATCAATATTGCCCGGAATTGAGCAATTTTAGTTGCCCGTGTAAGCGCACCTTAAGAGTTAGGACAGAATAACAATTTTTGATTGGTTAGTTCAATCAACTATATTTTTCGGTTAAAACTTAAATTTTCTCTTTGTTTCCAAGGTCTCAGTTGCTATAATGACAAAAAAGTGAAACGCGAATAATTTTCAAAGTTAATTTTTGAAATACGAAAAAACATTTTATTTTTTTGTTTATCATAAATAAAATATATGAAATATTATTATATCCAAAGTATAAATTTTCCTATTGCAATTTGCAACGTGTAATCATTTGAAAGAAAATATCATACAACTCTACGAATTTGAGAATAAAGCAGTCATTTGTGACATGAATAAAAACTATACATTCTAATAAAAGCAGCGCAATGCTTTATTTAAATAAAGTTTGATATTGATTTTTCTTTTCTCTCTTTTTTTGTTCACGTTTATTACTCATGTTATAAGTTTTGTTGCTTTCGTTAATTTTTTAAAAGATACACGCGAATTTTCAAGACCATGGAAATCCATGTTCAATCCTTTTTATTGTTTTGGCTAAATATAGCGTCTTTGTCCTATCTCTTACTAGAGAAATTCTAGACTTACATAGCTAAATCAACGGAATAAATATTTAGTAACCGTAACAACTATACTGGGTGTCCATGCGAAAACTTTCCAATAAAATAAACTCAGTTTTATACTTACTACTGACACCACAGTAGTAAGTATAAAACTGAGTTTTCGGAACGGGAGATGCCTCTATTTGACCATATCCATGAAAAGGGGGTTGAAACCAGCTTTTTGCTGTCATTGGCATCATAGCTTTTTAATGGTTGGAACGATTTTTTTTTTTGCGGGAGGGTTAATTGTGGTAACACGGAGTTTTTATGTAGCCCTCTAAAGTTTCCAATGTCTTATTCAAAAGGATAAACAATGAAATGTGTACATATACAGCTCATACGGACACTTCTTTCGACTCTTTTGGAGTGTACAATCTAAACTCGCACGTTAAACCTGTGCGCAGAAATGCTCAGTCGACACACGCTGCCGGCCGGCTCGCGCGCCTTGTATGCCAGGCTTAAATTTTCAATTTACATTTACATAGACACTCCATTTTGACACGCCAGTTACAAAGCTTTCTTGTTACTTCCCGTGGTTATAATAATGATAAGGAACACTAAAATCGGTCCACCTTTTTTAATTTTGCTATACGATAAGTGCTCATTGTGAAAAGGTATTACAAATGTATGATAACAGTTCGTATTTTTGGACTCTTGAAACTCGGGAGCCCAAGGGTTAAGGCTGTCGGAACGCTCTGAATTTAAACCAAAAATAGAGCTTCAGCTGTCAACTGATTGTAAACTTATTTGTCAACATTTTGCAAAAATTCTTTCTCTATAAGGAAGATAAAGGACAAATCTAGGTCTCTAATGGACTACTTTTGTAATTTATGTACGATTTACTAGAAAAAAAGTTGGCATCAATTGTGCCAAAAAAACACACGTTTTCAATGCCACACTATGACCTTATTCGTGCTTATTTCACAAAACTGTTCCATCACAAACCTAAAGTAACTCTTCCTTTTTCAGAAAAGTTTTTAAATCTTCAAAATATTTCCAAAAATTAGAGTAATCAATTGACAGCGACACCCTTGCAATAACATTTTTTAGCCTCGTAGTTGGCACAAGTCAAAAATTGAAACGTGCGGATGATTTGAGCGAAGCAGAGCTAAAGAAGGTCACACCCACAATATGTCTTTTGCCTACTTCGCCCCTTACCACTGGGTCTCAGCACAAACAAAATTGAGACCGTTCCGCCTTAAGCCCTATTAGTCCCTTTGTAGATCCGCCCCTAGGCACACGGACACATTTGAAGTGTTCATGCCACTCGCCAGATCCAGACCTACACTCCTAGCGCGTGAGCTTGGAATGTGTATATTTTTAAGTTAAATACCCCAAACCGCCGCTCCAGCGTACACGCCGATTCGGCAGTTTGAAATGTATATGTAAACGGGCCTATTCATGGAACACCTTTTTCTATGAGTCTTTATTTAGTTGAAAACACGACATTCTTAAATCTAGATTAATGTTGGAAGTATCAAAAACTAAGCATAATTTGTGGAGACTAGCAGCCAACGGGCGCTGGTATTAGAAAAATACAGGTTTTGTCTGCAGCGTTGGCATCTCGACACGTTCTTTTTATATTATTTACCAGTTAATAATTGAATTTAATATAGTGAAACATTACTTGTTCCTCATTTGCGACTGTAGTAAAATCATAGTCCAACTGATCAGTCTCATCATCTTTTTGCGGATAGAAAAACTGAAATGATTGACCATGAAAACTATTCGTTTGGTCTGATTGTTCGGATTCTTCTTGTTGCTGGTTCAGGTTACGCCTTGTATAGTAACCTCGGTAAGCTGCCTAAAATTTTGGAACAAAGCGATGAAATAATAGTAAGTTTATGTATTTAGAACGTAATGAATTATAGTGAAAACACTTTTAGCGGGAAACAAGAACCAATTATTGTTGCAATCGTTGTTTATTTGATTGCCAATGTTTCGTCAACTTTGCTGACTTCTTCAGATCTCAAATAGCTAAACTAAGTTTGTCAATACTAACAATAAAAAATTAGTTTCAAAGTTAATTTTTCGGCTTTCGATCGACGCGTCTCTACTGGTGGCAAGGTAATACAATATTTTCGCTAGAGTGACGGAATGAGCAGATTATTGAAAAAAATCGGGGTGAATGTTTAGTCTAAATAAAACCGTGCAATCATTAATTAATAGGGTTTGAACTGTAATTCAAAATTACTTGAATAGTGACAGCAGCGTTATAGGCTTCTTCTGAAGTGATATCCGATTGCCTATAAATACTCATCGTATTTCGCATAGCCATTCGCCAGTCAATGAAATCGCCCGCTTCGAATGTTAGCTGTCTTTCACGATAGCTGCGATACGCCATTTGTATTATACGTGCGGCTTTTTGCGCTTGTTCAGTTGTAATACCTACTTGCTCTATAATCTCGTCAATTACATTTTTTTCTGCTGGTAATTCTGTTGAATAGCAATTGTTTTAGAAATGCTGTAATCTCTCGTTAATCCGCCTCCGCGAAAACCAAGTTAGTGTCGGATTAGTGGAAGTACGCGATAAAGGAGATGGAGCAAGGCGCAGTGTACTTTTGCATAAGCTTTGTGGACACAACGGCGGATTAAAGCATTTTGTATTATTCCTCCAAGTTTCAGTTACTCAAAAAACGATGAACTACAATGTTCATCGAATAATCTAGCCAGGAGTGTAACCAGGAATAAATCACAACATGCATTATTATAATTAATATGCAATGGACCACGTAGGTACACCCCTGTACAAATTTTTTGAGGGGGGACTGAATCGAACGGCGTATTAAGAGAGAGAAAGTACTGTAATGAAAGTTTAAACTTTACTTGAAACTGTGATTATACAGTTTCAATAATTTCATGATTTGGTTGATGTAGCGTTAAAATTAAAAATACAGTCGCTCGCTTGCTCACAGATTTGCTAACGTTCTAATAAGCGCGTATAGTCAAATAGTACTTGTTTTGCTATCAAGTGATGCTGTACTAAATTTCAGCTAAATTAGTTCATCCGTTTTCGAGTGATGCCGATTTAAGAAAAACAAAAAAATTCGCAAAAAACAGTTACAGACGGATGTATTACGTTACTAGCAATTTTGGACATGAAGACTGTCTTCATTTAATGTAAGTACTAATTTGATTTTAAATTTATGTTGATTACCCTCTTTTCTTGGATATTTTTTTCGAGCTGTGTGTTCTCGGAAAGCAGTTTGTATTATTACAGCCGTTTTGTCAGCTTGTTCTTTAGTCATTCCAGTTCGCAGCAAGAACTGTGCTATCGTAATGCTAATATCCGCAAGACTTTCTACGACTCGAGCAGCCACTGAAAAATTTTTCAACAAAGAGTAATAAATTATTATTTTGTCCATTCATATTCGAATGTAAATAGTGTGAAAATGACGATCAGAAACTATTAGAAATCGCTTTGTTTACTGTGCCAACTTCTCGAAAAACATATTTTCATCTTCAGGACCTCGTTGGAGGCATATAGAGTACAGTATCTACTGAGTACAGTTTTTGTTACGTAAAATCTGCATCTCTTACATTTTTACGACTTGAAAATTGAACTGTCGAGCGACTATAATTTACGAAATCTATCTTAAAAATTAAGCATTATGGAAAACTAATTATAACTTTGTACATGCAGTTTTCTTATTTATTTCACGGTAATTTTCATATACAAAAATCTTAAAAGTTAATATACCTCTAGCATTTTCACGAGTGACCATCAGCGCATCTAAATAATTCGCGACAAAACAATATATTTTCTCAGGTTGAGTTCTTAATACCTACACAAAACTAAAAGTTAATTAATGTTCGGAAAGTTTATTAAAACTGAAACATCTGTTTCAATTTAAAAGTCTGTTTTAAAATAGCATTATATGTACCCTGCATAAGGCTATTCATCAACTAGAGCTTTTCGACATGAATCTGTCATTTCTTCCACATAAGCGTAATAAAATAGCATTGAATTAAGATTTGATAGACAATCGTGCGTGAGTGTGATTATAAAAATAGTAGTAGTGCGTGAACGGGTGTGAGTTGAAAATAACTTTCGTAAGCGTGAGTGATTGTGAACAAAATACCTACTACTCATGATTATACCTCTAGTCGTAAAGGAGGACACTACGCCCACTGCTACACCGTCTTTGATAGGTAGAAATACCAATGGACCACAGCCTATAAAAGCCAATTCAGACTAGCCGTTCTCGGTTACGATTCACCGGTCCGGTTGGGAGCTCGACCAATCAGGGCGTAGTCGTTTCCGATTGCGGTCAAACGACTACGCCCTGATTGGTCGAGCTCCCAACCGGACCGGTGAATCGTAACCGAGAACGGCTAGTCTGAATTGGCTTTAAGGCCGGAAACCAAGACGATTTAGATACAGCTTAATTTGAATTTATTATTTTCTACTGAATCTTGCTTTTAATGTCCATATTTTCTTGAGGGGGTGTATGAACTCCCGTGAACTTTAAAGTTCGACTACATTCGGCCAAAAATTGAACCGTCGGCAAAACATTCGACTTCGGTCAAAATTAAGTCGAAAGATTTGCCGAAGCCGCACGTTGAATTTATATTACTTTATTTAATCATGCAAAACTTTACAAGGAAAAAAAGATCAAAAACCATAAATGTTAAAATACTTCACTGCAATTTAAAAAAATACCTATTTTCCCTATTTTTTTTAGCATTCTATATTACATTTAACAGAAGTTCGACTACTGTCAAAAAATTGGCTACTGTCGGACTTTACAGTATGCAATATTACCTCTCTGCATATATCTGATAGTAATTCTCGCAGTCCTTCGGGAACAACATAAATATACCTCGCACCATGTCTTGATAGCATTACATTCATCTTTGATATTATATTTTTTATTTTTGAAAGAAAATAACTTGTGATTTTTTTAAATATTTTTTTTATTGGTCTTTTTATGAATATATTTCAATTTGGTTACCACGGAATTTATTTTAAATAAGATGTGTCCGCGAATGCATTTGAACTGCATAATATGATCAGAATCGCCCTGCGAAAAAACATAGAAACGACCAACCGCTCCACAAAATCCAGTGCCTACATCCCAGGTCATATATTCGGAACAGTTTGAGATATCACGATGAAACAAAGGCTAATGACGTTAGTTATTCTGTATGGCCAAAGCATGAATATACAATGCTGTTAATTTTTTATCCTTTCTACCAAATTTAACATTATATATAAGTAAAAGTGAGACAGACATTTAACTACGCTTTTAATTTTAACTTTGATCATACAGAATAGCGCCATTATGTGTTTGTTCTAGAGCCTATACTGACTATCCATAAACTTATAACGTGTGTATTATAAATTCCACGCCAATAGCTTTAGTAATTTTTGAGTCAAATCCGTTCATACAGATATTTTTAATAAATTAGATTTGACTGGAAAAAGTACTGACAGAAAATAGTTGTTCGTTACATTTTGAAAATTGATAACAAGTCAATGACGGCAGCGGATAGCTAGAATACATATCTGATTAAATTAGTATCTAACCAGTGTGTCTAACTTAGTGTTCTTCAATCGGTGGCTCGTGAACCGGTGCCAGTTCAAAGAAATTTCGAGCCGGTCTGCCGGAAATTTCATCAGATCATGTAGTCGCTACATTGGTTCAGAGCGAGCAGGGCAAAATACTATCTACGCTGGTTTTTATTCCAGTCTTTGCTTTAGGCGTCAGTCGGTCCGCTAAATATTTCTCCTGGTTTCGCTGATCAATAGGTGTAAAAAGGTTGAAGAATCCTGGTCTAACACATTAGTCATCTCGTCACTGATGCATTATGATTATTATTTATATTTACCTGAAGTAAACCTGAGTCGAACAAAAAATTATTTACTTTTCGCTAAAATCACCTGCTATGAAGAACACAAACAAACTCGACAACGATTTTTATAAAATATTAACTACAAAACCGAGAGACAAAAAACGACTGATTTTATAAAATTAAAAGCATCAGTAAAAATAAAAATAATGTGTCGCGAAAGTCGGAGGTTAAGTATACCTTCTTATGCAATACTTAAAAATTACACTGTAAGGAAGTAAAACTTTTGCAAAATCTATTATATATCCGATAAACAGTGATTGTAGTTTGTAAATAGGCAAAGTTTACAAGTTCGACCGATAACGGCCGTATAATATAAACGCCATCCGATCAACAGTGATATATCTCTACCTGTGTTATTATTTAATGTTTACAGAAGTAAACTTGCGAAAATTGAATAAATGTAATATGATTTGTTTTCTGTTGCCATGGTTACACTGTTAGCGCTAAATACTTAAAGAGCCCGAACAAAAAAGTTACATTTCAATAAAAGTTGGTTTTAATCTGAATTTTTGCTAAGGTAAGAGGGCTTGTGAATAGCCGAGTCTTGAGAACTAATAAACCGTTTTGGAATTTCTATTCATAAAAATAATAATACAACACATAAATTCGGTCATTACCTAATATTACCAACTTCGTTTACTCAGTGTAAACAGTGATTATGTACATGCTTGCAGCTAATAATTGTATCTCACGAATTCTGAGGCGCCTATCTCAGAAACCGCTACACCGATTTTGATAAAACTTATAAATGTCGTTAGTAATAATTTGAAATTTGATGACTTGGTTATAATTACATATATATATAAAAATGAATATGCGTTCCTATGCCATTCATCCGATTACAAATATTACGATGAAACTTTGGTGAGTTGTGCGCGCGCCTGCAAAGGTTTCTTACAAAAAATTTGTATTCTTATTAAATTCATATTTGTTCACTCCACTACTGTTGTTGCTGCCGAGCGGGCTATAAAACATTGTGTCATCTCAAGTGTGTGCAGCGGCTAGTATCTACTAAATAATAAATTGCATATTTTTTACACATCGTATAGTTTTCAAATGCGACCGGAAGACAATATTGCAGTACCAAAATTGTTACAGTAACTCTATATGTAAAAATAAAGTTAAAAAAGTATTTCTTACTCTTCATGAGATATATTTATAGATGCCCCACATAGATATCTTCAAAAAATATTTTTTATGTACGAGAAACTTCTAAATACAAATTCAATTAAAATAGAATTTGTCCGGGTTTGGACCAATTAGAATATACCCCGTACCCAGTATAGACAGTACTACCTATACATATAATATAAATAATAAATAATGTTAAAAATATGTCAAGAAAGACGTTGACATATTATTTTAAACTGTTTATATTGGTGTTTCCGTAAATTTTAATAATATCATTGTATTAGAAAGTAAACTGAATTTCTCCTAGTATTTACTGATAATGGTTATCAAAGGTCATGTTTTTAGTTCTTTTGAGCTCATTTGTTATCTTCAGTATTTAAAATAGCTTATTCATAGTCAAAATAAATTTGCATGTATTTTACAGAGGTGTATTAGGTCTTAATTAGCGTCATAACTAGGGGCTGGCCGCGGGGGCGGCTGTCAGGGGCGAAATCTCAAGGAGACGCACTTGCAGATCCGCAACATGTATGTATTGTTCTCGTCCTACAAAATAAGTTTTGGAGGGTGAAAAATTCAAATCTTGCTCTGGGCACACATGACCTTAGCTACGACACCAGTTGC
Source organism: Venustoraphidia nigricollis (assembly GCA_034508555.1). Lineage (NCBI taxonomy): Eukaryota > Metazoa > Arthropoda > Insecta > Raphidioptera > Raphidiidae > Venustoraphidia > Venustoraphidia nigricollis. Next base: position 1,039,032 of record JAVRKA010000070.1, read on the forward strand.
ATGATAGCAAATATATTTTTGTAAATTCAACTGGACCTCGATTATCCGTCAGGAACCGCGACGGGATGGGGGGAGCTGACGGATAAGACGGACAATAGAAGCTCATAAATCGAAAGTTTTATTTTATTTTATTATTTTTATAGCATAACATACCTATTGTACAAGTATATTCTGTAATTTAAGGCGCGTCCATACTATGCCGCTGTATAATAAATGGTAGGCCTCATGACAAAGCCAACAGGTATAAATTTTAGCCGGGACAGATAAACCGTCTTTGTGAAAAGTTAGAGAGGGTGGGCTGTGAGGGTAAAGGGAGATTAAAATGCATAGCCTTAAGGGGCTATTCAATTTACAGTGCTGTTAATTTTCTGTCACTTTCTTACAAATTAAACATCGCATAAGTTAAAGTGAAACAAAAACAGCGCTGTTTATAAACTTGAACACATGGAATAGCGCCAATAATTAATGTTTCAGGTATGACTACGAAAAGAGTTTTACAGTTGCATTGCCTCTGTTGAAAAAAGTGCATTTCTTGCGAAAGTTGCTTTTAAATAAAACTGCAGCTAATCAGTGTACAACGTGTTTGTTTATTAACCCATATCATTTATCAGCACTTTATCGTAAATATTAGTCACTTATTATCATGTTGCTGTCTCTGAGCTAAACTAAAAGCATGTGTTTTTGCATTTTATTTACAGAACTGAACTACTTCTAGATGACTGATGAATTGTAATTTACATTAATTTTATGTCTTTTTTTTTATAAATCGTTTAAAGTAATTCGCGTTTGTAAAAATTAAATTATTCATCAGAATGTGACATTAAATTTTTATAATAACATAAATGACAGTGATGTGATTGTAAATTAATAAAAATAGTGTGAACTATAAAGAACTGTGACATTTTATTTTAAATTCAAGTGATAATATTAAATAAATTAAAAATGAATCTAGAACATGCACAAATACTTGCTATGTTGGGATTAGGAGGTGGTAGTTTATTTTCGGGATTAATTCCGTTATGTTTTGTAGCACGAAACCATGCACCTCGACCTTTGTTATTTTCAATACTGCTTTGTATTGGCGCAGGAGTTCTGTTCTCTACAACAATGGTTCATATGTTACCAGAAGTGAAACATGCCTTACCGAAAACAGCCGAAATTATTATATGCGTTGGGTTTCTTTTGTTATATTTCATAGATGAAATTATTCATTTAATGTGTGGTGAAGCGACAAATCATAATCATAATCTTCAACAACAAAGAGTTCATGAGCACAGGCATAGTGATGCCCACCAAGCGTCGATTTCAAACGGTAGTAGTTCGTGTAATCACCATCAGAGAAAGCATAATTTAACACACTCGCACAGGTAATTGCATTGAAACCGTAAATAGTATATTACACCACAAGAGCAGAAAGTTGAATTTCCTGCACTGCGCCACATAATGCCCGAGGCGAAGTCGAGGGCATCATATGTCGCGCAGTGCAGGACTTTCAGCTTTCTGCTCGTGTGTATACTATTTTTCTTCATACCCGGTCGAAAGTACCACTAATATATAAAAAGACTAATTATAATACGCGCCACGGTTCTAAAAGGTTCTGAAATGGAGGCTTGCGCAGGTAAAGTCGATTGAAAAACTACAAACACGTGCTATATTATTATTTTTAATTTTTCTTTAATCTAAAGTTCTAATTCCTTGTATAAAGTCATCCAAAAAATTACTTTTCGTGCTTGTCTATGCAAAACTGTATTAGGCATCTTGATCAATTAACAATCAAAAAAACAACTTACAATAGCGCACTGGACTGTACTTTATTGCAGGAAAGCGACAAGTGAGACGATAACCAGCGATAACCAATCACCGACGAGCGCACGTTCTATGCCGGTCACTGGAAGGTGGTGGGAGTCTTCCTTTCCCACAAAAGAACCAAGACGGCTCTCAAATATGCATTTGCGACGCTGTTTGTGACTAACTTCAGAATCTTTTAGAACCGTGGCGAGTATTATACTTTCAAGTGAGCAATGCTGAGGTTATACGTAGAGCTCTATAGTGCCTTAGTTATACGTAATAACAGCAATTGGCTAAGTATTACTGCATCTCTGCTACTATACTGGCGAATACGTATTCAAACGGCAGTCTCACGTACCAGTGCGCATGACAGAACTGTTTAGGCCCGCCTGTACAGACGTTATGCGAGTAATTCCAGCTGTGCTTACAACAGTGCATAAATGTTATACTTTCTGCTTTAAAATCGAATCAGAAAGTACGTACTTTCGGCATGGTATGAAGAATAAAATAAAAATGTTTCCTATTAAATACCATTGCCACAAACACAATGACGTTTATTTCTAGATCTTCATATGAAGCAACAGAAACGTGCAACCTTTTAAACGAATTTCGTAGACCTCCACCATTTAATCCAGATCTCATCGTCGAGCATAATGCTGTCGGTGAAGTCGATGGTCGTTTGTGTCATGTGAATCATCTTGAGCCCTGTAATCAGTCTAAAGCTGGTCACATAGGGCTACTATCTGCCCTTTCTTTACATGCTATTCTTGAAGGCTTAGCTATAGGAGTGCAAGATACTGTACCACGACTATTGATGCTAACTGGAGCGGTTGCTTCTCATAAACTTGTTGTAGGATTCTGCATAGGCAATGAGTTGGCTGCATCACGAAATGTTTCCAGGTCTGTATTAATTTTTACATGATTTTGTCAAAGAATGAGTTTGTTTGCTCATTTTCAGCACAACTTAAGTTTCTGTTTGGACCCCGTGTAAAAATTATTTTTTAATGACTATAACCAATATTTACACCATGGCTATACCCGCGTATAAAAGAAACAATGCATATTGTATAATAATATCATACTCTTTGTGATCTAGAGCAGTGATATTACAGATGTGAGTTTTACTAACATCAGTAGATGCGGATGTACAAATAAAATTAAGAATAATAATATTTTTAACAATAAATGTTATTTCTAATTGGTAAATATATTAAGTAAAGATATTGTAAACTTAATAACCGATTTTCAAAATTGGTAAATGTCATCAATGTAAGCGCTGACGTACTCCCAAATTCTGTTGACCAAGTAGTCAAAGAACTAGAGCACGCGTCAATTGTCGGGTTCGCCATTAGCTATCTTGTCATTACTTGAATTACGTCCGCTAAAATTCCGCAACGATTGTTGCGGATGCAAAAATTGTGCGAATGTAGACATCTGCAACATTCGTATCTTGGAGTTCGAGATCTTTCATTACTTTTTGACACAATCAATAAACTAATTTTAAAAATTTCTTTACTGCCGATAATTTTTAATTATGCTTTTTAATTCTTAATAGATGTTGGCACATTATTGCAATTGTGGTGTTTTCAATTGGTTCTGTAATGGGAATCGCTTGTGGTATGGCTGTTGCTGATGAACAGGTCTTTGCCAATATGAAACTTGCGCTGCCTGTACTTCAGGGAATCGCGACTGGATCTCTTTTATACGTTACATTATCAGAAATTTTACCAAGAGAACGAGCGCGGTGGCATGAAAATAGCGCTTGTAAATCAGCTGGCTTTTTACAATTTTTGGCGGTTGTTGCTGGATTCGCAGTAATGTCTGTTATGACATTCTATTTAGGTAAATCATATAATTATTAACATTATTTTTTATCCGCGTAAGTTCTATAATTCACTACAAGGATAACTAATAATAATAATAATACTTATTATGTTATATGTTGTTTTTATTTCAGAAACGTAACATTAAACAATATAGGAATTAGGAATTAATAGAAATATATGATTTAACAAAATCACAACGGTTTAATACTATCAATAATTGTGAGGAAACAAATAAAAACTTTTTTAAACAAAACTATAGGCAATGGAAAACAAGCTAGATATGTAGGTAAATACAAAAACATAAAAATACGTATCATTCTTGATTATTTAAAATGAGTTGAGCAGCTCGGTCCGCCATTGCAATTAAGACAGAATTTGGAAACTGCGTCAATGGAAGTGGTAAAATACTCGCATCCACAACACGTACACCTGTCACTTCTTTAACTCTGGAAAAGAAAAGATTGAAATAATTTTAAAAAATTAACATTAACGAGCCTCATTTTCGCCAACAGCTTAATTAGATAGCAGTGGCGGCTTGAGGGCCCCAAAGGGGAAATTTATTTTTAAACTCGGGGACATAGGCAGAAACTGTTTTTAAGAAGTGTATTCAGAAAACCTGGAACTTTTAAATTTTATATTATATGACCTTTTAGTTTAGTAATATATTTAATTTTACAAGCTCAACAGAAACCAAATATAATCGAAAAAAGTGTATATAGATATTTAATATGATTAATTTTGAATTAACTTGAAATGAAGTCTTAAAAAATGTAAAGTAGGGAATAAATAAAGGACATCCTTTTTTAAATATGCATACATAGCGAATGTTGTAATTTGTAAGAAAATAAAAATATATGATAATTTTCGTTTGATTGTTTTATTCGAGAGTTTCTAGATATTGCTGTATCATGTAACATTTATTCTCACGTTCATTTTGTAAATAGAAAATAGATCACAGCTTTCCAAAGATGAGCCCTGCCGTTATGCTTGTTAACTATTTTCACCTCACTTCCGCGCCATTTCTTTTGCAATTTATGTTACATTAAGACTTAGAAAGCGAAAATTTACTGGTGTTATATAAGTGGACCTTTGAATTAATCTACAAACACCAGGCAACTCGGAATTTCACCCCTAAGAGTTACAAAGTGGGAAATTTATGTAAATAATGTATAAGACTTATTCTGTACGTTTCAATCTGATCTATTATAGTTCCCGATGACTTTGAAAGCTGAAATTTGGAAATGTCTAAGGATAACAGAATATAGATCGCCAAAAAAATCGTTTTCAAAAATATTTTTAAAAGGACGTAAAAATGTTTTTTTTCTTTTGACTCTTTACTACTGTAAAATATGTGTTTCAATAAATCAATTTTTACCTAAGTTGATAGTCGACAACGGTATTTTTGCTTCGAGGATTTCCCATTCTACAAGTTCCTCCAGGATGATATCCTGTGAATGCTCCTGTTCGTATTATACATTCAATATAATTATCACTCGTCATATTTTGCAAATGTAAACATTCCGAAAATTTTGGCCAATGAATTTGAGCTCCAATTTTTTTGAAAACTGGTGTTTGGATTAAACTATCTGCTAATTTAACAGCTGTGAAAGATTACAGATAACATTAGTTTTTTCCAGTGTCGTATTTAGGAGTCTTGACGCTCCTGGCGAAGGGACGATTTGGGGCCTCTGACAACCCCTCATATCATAAAATTCACACAAAACAGAATTAGCACTTGAACTATTAAAAAAACAAAACAAAATGACGTAGTTTTTACAAAGCGATTTTAAATTTTAAGGGCTGTCTTGAAATTTGCATTTTTCAATAATACTGATTTTACCCTTTGCTACGGGCGCGGGCCACCCCATCAACGCCTAGATACGACGCTGCTGGTAAGCTTTATCTTACATATAATTTAAAAAATATACCTTTTGTCATGCACGTGATATCATAGAGATCTTTAAGATATTGTGGATCAATTATTGGAGGATTTTTATAATCGTTATTTTTTATAGTAACAAAGCCTCTACTTTTTGGTTGATTACAAGATGCAAGAAAAACAAATCCTTCTTGACTTGTATTTTTATAAAATGGAAACAGCTGCCGAAAAGTCTAAAACATATAATTTTACGTCTGTTTCTTATGATGCAGTGTGTGTAAAATAAATTGGTATTAACAAAATCAGAAATAGGGTCTCCAATATCGTATCTTCTCTATATTGGAACTAGTTCCAATATGTATTGAGGAATCTACAAGACAGTGCTACATGTAGAAGAAAGTACACCATGCCTTTTTTAAATTAAAATATGTTTGCATATTGATATAGAAAACGGTGAGTGAAATTTCGAATTAGAAATTGGCAAACAAACAAAAAATCAACATTCGACTAGCATTAATTAAGAATACTTCTAATATTAAATTTAAAAAGTTTATATTTTATAACTCTTAAGAGCTTATCTATTATTATTGGTCAACCTCCTGGTTGGCAAATTAAGAAAAACTGTATTAATTTTTAGACGCTACATTACTTTCGGAATTGCAATAAGTATATTAATTTCGTCAGTTCTGGAATTGATGTTAAACAATTATGTCCGAAATTCCGCAATTGCGAAATCTCAGAGCTCCGGTATGGAAGCCCTAATAAGAACCACCTCTTTGAGAGCTATATGCTGTACTATTTAACAAATTAACCGAAGATACTAGAGATAAAAGCTATGTGGTTTTTAAGAAATTGATGTTCAATATGTTGGTAAAAGGAGAATTTTATAATGTAAATGATTTTTAAATTAATTTCTTAATATATTGTATAATGACGTGTCAACCCTGTTTTCCCACATTTGACAAATAAAATTATTATTATTATTATTATTATTATTATGACCATTAGCTTCAGAGCTCGACGCTCACCGAAAAGCGAAATTTATATTAAAAAAAAAAATAGAGTTTACGAAAGAGAATAGGGCAGAACAAAAATAGCTGAGCGTCATAAAATTACTTGTAAGTTATGTTATAGTGTATTTTGCATAACTGAAAGTAATTATGTAAAATGTACTATGCGCATAAAAACTTAAATCTTTATGTCGAAAGTATCAAAAAATGATTTTTTTACAACCTCAGTGCGATAGTTCGCAATTTCCTTTAAAATTCTTTCATCCGTGGAGCCCATTCCGAAAAGTACTAATCCGATATTGTTTGATCCTGAAATGGTTCCCGCAATAGGTAATGATGCGAATGGACCTTTAAAAATATTTTCTTTTGCTTTTATATTTTATACACAATAGTTAGTTACAAAGATGAAAAAAAACAGATCTACCTTTTTTATGGTATAAATATTTCCACATTGTGCGTATATTTTGAACTTTATCAATTGTTAAACTTATTGGTTTTTCAATAGAAATATAAAGGGGCATATTGAAGTGATCATACAAATTTGCTCCAACTCCTGAAATGTCTGCTACATTTGATATATTAAAATTTTGTAAATCGTTTTTTGGTCCAATTCCACTCAACATCAATATTTGTGGACTTTGTATAGTACCAGCGCTTAAAATAACTTCTCTTTTACAATAAATCATATTTCGTGATTCATGATCTGTTTCAACACCGATAGCTTTTTGTTTTGAAAATAAAATCTATTAAAATGAATGAATTAAATTAGTAACACAATACATAAGAGAAGCCTTGAAGGGTTTTAAAAAATGAGGCGTTTTCTAGAAAGGTGTACTATAGTAGAATTATTTTGCTTTTAAAAAACTACTACAGATTTCTTGATGATGGAGTCGCCTCGCATTTTTTTTAAATCAGCATTATTTACTAATAGATTAAAAAACAAATTTTTCAGAAATTTTCGAAAGTTTTTTCTATAATAAAAAAAATCACAAAAGCGTGATTTTTTTATGGAATTTTAAACAAAATTATCCTAATTGCGAAATATCGTTGATAGGTATTTCTAGTCAATATGTGACTGGTTGACTTCACGTCCATTGATCTGCCGAATTGAAGGCAAACCACAAGGAAGATAATTAATATACATATCTTAGTATGCCTACTTAGATAAAAATTATTATAACATTTTCATACTCACGACCCTAGCTAAAAATAATATAGATATTTGGCATATCTAACACAAATATTTCGAAATTTAGTAATCTTTTTTTTTGAAAAATTTGTCGAATTTGGCTTATCTGTACAGATTTATTAAAAAGTATAGAACATTATTCCCTGAATCTTATACATTTTAATACAATTTAGTGCACCACTGTGAAATACATTTCATAAATATGTCAAAATAGATTCTTCAGCAAAAGAAAAATAAAATTTTTTGAAAAGAACCTTATTTGTGTTAAAAAAATGTATAAAAAATTGCTGGTACCTTTTTTACTCTTGTATTTAATAGGACATGTAAATTTGTTCGATGAAGGACTGGCTCTAAATATCCATTATAACTAGACCATCGCTCGCCTTTATATATGGTATTCTCAACTTCTTTAAATGTTATTTCTTTTAAATTGAGATAATCAACTGCTTGCTTTAAAACGTTTGTAAGTGGAGACTTGGCCGCGCTTATTTTTGATAATTTCATACGAAGCATCTGATAAATATTTTAAAAATAAGATACACGCACTTACTAATTTAATTATCTCCTAAAGTAGATGCAACTTATATTCATAGACTTAGCAGCTTTCGGTAAAAATATATTCCTGATACTGTAGGTATATGAGCATTATAATTTATAACATACAAAAATTATATTTACATTAGAATGCTGATCAAACAAGGTTTTTTTGCAGATGTTAACTGTGCACAGTTTTAACATTATAGAAATATAATTGTAGCTGCATTTACAAAAAACATCCATACGACCCAACATCCGATCAAAGTAAATTTTCATTTTATCAAAAGTCCACTCTTCAATTCCCATCGTTTTCCAGACTCTGTAATCGTCACGGTCAGCTTCCATATGAACCATATAATTTAAGTGGTTTGAACCACCCAAACCTTTACCACGAGGCCAGAATTGACTCTGGAAAAGTATTTATTTTAAATTGTGATTACATCAGCATAATAAAAGACACTGAGTGGTACGACTATATGGCAGCAAAGTTAATTAAAAAAAATTCAAATGATATTTTTATCAGTTCATATATTAGATCTGTAATTATATGGTAAACGAGCCATGGTAACACTGTATTTAAACAACAGTTCTTCCCAAGTCCCAAGGATCTCGACCACGGACGTACGCAAGAGAGCAGATGCACCCCTGAGACCATTAATCAAGTGTGAAAATGGATTAAGCTTAAACTTCATCTATTATACGTTTTATTTCGGGTGTGGCGCCTAAAAATTCTTAGAACGTTTGGACTATATTGTTGTATGATTAGTGGATATCTATGTGTACTCTAATAGCTTTACCCCCTCCCTTGAACAAAATTCTACGTACGCCCTTGATCTCGCCTATTCTGGAGTTGCTGTGGTCTGATGGGCTCACGGGAAGAAAATGGCAGTTATAGTCAAGGAAACTTTTATTTTGCTCTTTTCTCGTCACCATTGAAGCTGGAGCAAGGGGGCTGGTGGGATACCCTCCAAATTTTAAGCTAGCATATTTGTAATGTAATCTTTCATAAGTGATCATGAGTCCACAGCCCTCTCTCCCAAAAAATCGTTTCGCGCTCGTCGCAGTGGAATGATTTTTATACACAACCATACGTAGTTTGTAACGGACTGTTTTAGACAAATTGTTGGTATGTACCTTGTTATGCAAACCCCACGAAGAATACTTTTGTGTCTGTGTTCGAAACGCCCAGTCATACCGCGATCCTTGGAGTAAAGTGACAGCTAGGGGTATTGATGCCAAGAAATTAAATTCACCACCCGCTTCAATTAAGAGCACCGTTCGATTTGGATCAGAGCTTAGACCTGCTGCCAAAACACAGCCAGATGTTCCTCCACCCACTAAACAGAATTTTTACTAGTTATTTTCTCTTTTTTGAGTATCATGATGATAAATTAATAAAATGAAAGTCTACTTCATTATGTATAGTTATTAGAATGTTGTCAGTATTTGCAAAAAAAAAGTTACGAATTTTAATTAAAATTTTTACTTACCCACAATATAGTCATAATTCAATAGAGGCAACTCTGTGAAAATGTGTTTTCTTTTTGGGAAAAATATCCACACGAGGAAAATTATACAGCACACTGCATATTACAAACACTTGGTTAAAACATTAAACTAAATGTTAACAAAAAATCATTTTTATTTACCAATAATTTTCCACGATTGAGTCATATTAAAAAAAATAGATATTATAATTATTAAATAATTAGTTTGACAATTTGTTTGTTCTTTCTACAAAACGTGAACATTTTGTATGGCTTCAATAAAATCAATATACCCATATTACGTAATCATTGAAAATTATTACAATGTTGTTAATATTACGTAGGTACAGTATATTATCTAAGTGAGTAACTACAATAAATCTGAAAAATGTGTGTAACGAAATTTGTAAACACAAAAATCTTAAACTGAGTTATGAATTGTAATTTTAACTTTATTTAATATTTTTAGGCGAACAATTCCCATAGTTGCTCTAATAATAAATTGAAAATTTAACACTATTTCCATACCTGTCGTCACATTAGAACGCGGAATCCGGGAGTTAATAGGTGGACCACAATATACATTACAAAATCTCAAAGACTTTAAGGCCGCGCCTGTAACAATGATGTTCTTTATATGGTTCCTCTATTACAAATCCCATTCCCAGGTTCTATTCGAGAACTGGTAAAAGTTTTATATGAATTTTAAATTATACAGAAAAAAAATGAATTAGAACTCAGTGCAAATAATCCTAGCTGTTTGTGGCATTACATTTATATGCGAGACATTTAATTAATCTGTTTCTTTGTCAGATTCATTTCTTTATTCTTTTACTTCAACGTATTTACAAATGAAATACAGAAAAAAACAAACAATTTCTAATTGTGAATGGATACTGTTAGATCATTACTATCATAGCATAAAGAATCAACAAGATTACTAGAAACTAAAGTTGGGTGTTAGCATTGTTAAAGGTATATCTAGGCGAGACGCGAGAGAGGGCGGGGGAAGTAGGTTTGTGGAGTATTTTTCCAAACAGTTGGGATAAACATACTTGAATAACCAAGTCATGGGCATCGGTGACGTAAGCAATGGACTCAACCAATCACAGACGTAATCGTGTTTATAGCCTCTTACGCACAACCTTCCAGTATTCTTGTATTCTAAATATTTTGCCATTGTGTGGTTGCCATAATGATCTGACTTGTGACCAAGTGGCAATCAGAATGGTAAACTTGTATAAATCAATATTAATATCTAATCAAAACTTTTTTTCTTCTCAATACCATTTTACTTATAACAGAACTAAATTTTATTTTCATCCTTGATCTTGCATTAAAAATATGTTGTAACATTCGATTATGATTTATTTAATAAATATCATATTTTATAAAATTACAAGACAGCTCACAGCGTTACTTCTCCACCATCTTCAATTTCCATTTCAGATTCACTAGCTTCTTGTTGCATTTCTGTATCGTTTTCTGTTTCTTTCGCTTGACGTTCCTTCATGCCAGCGGCTGGAGAACGTATAAGAGATATATCGCGTTGCACTTCTTTAATATCTCTCTGCGTTTCCAATTCTGTTCCTTTGCGAAGTCTTTGCATGATGTGTAGGTTTTGACGCTTTTGTCGAATAGTTTCTACTTTCTTCATTGCATCTACCACTTTAGTCCAGGTTTCTCTATTATATTGAAGGGGAGTGTGACGTCTCTTTTCAAATTCAAATGAAGGATCGACAGCCAGTTCTTTGCCTGCTGTTTTTCTGTATGCTTTTGTCCATTTGACTTTACGAGGATTTTTCTTCTTCTTAAACGCCGCGTGACATTTTGACCGGCAAAATTTAAAGATCTGCAAAATATCAAATTCATATTAAGGGCACCTATCTTGCACAATCAATATTTACATCAAATATATACAACGTAATTGAATTGATCTACCCATATTCAAGTTACCAGGAAAAATTTCTTATTTGCAACAAAATCTGACGCTCTTCACTCAGAATATTCTTGTACAAGAATATACAATATATTGCGCCATGTTACGTGACAAGTATTTTGTACAATTAATTTGAACGTGTTTAAAAAACATCAAAAATTCCCGATAACTAAGGTCCTAAACGCACATGAAGTCTATACAAGAATTTGTCTTACCTTACAGTCGTTTCTTACAAACTGTATACCATGGCCGGGATAAATTCTCGACGAACAAAAATAGCACGTTTCTATACGCATTTTTAATTTATAATATTAACAATATTTGAAGCTGTCAACTTCTTCACGTGCACTGCCTTTTTTACAGGTTATGAAGTATAGTCCCAGGAGGTCATAATTTATAAACGATTCTGCCTGCTGAGAAACTAGTTCTATGGTGGTTCTATTTTTCACAGTAGGTTCGTTCCATTCCACTAGTCGCTTTCTGCCGCCAAAATGTTTCTAAATAGCTTACATATGACATCACAATCTGTCATACATGAAAAACAAGGACCTTATCTTCTATTTACTAAAATTTACATTAATCTATTTTTTTCTAAAAAGGTGCAACATGAATAAAATTTATAAGGGATTCCTCAAATATTTTGATTATTAGCCCCCACTTCATCCATTAAATAATAAATTGTAGTTTACTGACTGGTCATCCCTATTTCGTCTGAGCGTATTACATATTATGGCCTAATTTACCTGAGACCTACTTTCGAACAATGAGCTTTCGGAACTGAGAGAACAGAAGTTTTAATAAAATAGATTTCCACCATTGCGGTTACTTGTATTTTTTAGTATTCAGCCAAACATCGTAAAAGAAATACTCTAAATACAAATAAAACATGGTTTTACTTTGATGAAAATTCCACTGTTTTATTGAAATTAATATACTTTTTTCATAAATATTCATTAAAATTATTTTCACTATCCGAATTTCTAACATTAGAATGCTCTTTACACTTTATCATATGTTTTTGAACACTTATTTTTTGCACATAACCTTTCCTACAAAATGGACAAAAATGATTCTTTACATCTGTGTGTATAAGTTGATGTTTTTTAAGATTGCTTTGTTGCGTAAAAGACTGATAACAAATAGTGCACGAATAAGGTCTGATTCCTTGGTGTAAATACCGATGTTTGATGAGATTGGCCCGCTGCGAAAATTCTTTGTAGCAAAAATCACATTTGTACGGTTTGCTTCCCGTGTGTAGGTTTGAATGCTTACTCAAGTTTGCACGTTGAGAAAAACCACGCCCACAAATAGAACATACATATGGACGTTCTCCCGTATGAACCACCTAAAACAAAAACCAAACATTATACATTAATAGAAGTTTGTATATCTAGGGCGCAATGAAGTATATTATTGACGAGTTGTGACATTATGCTAAAACGAGCGCTAACGAGTTAACACGTTCACTGCGGCAGCAATTTTTGGTACTATGTCGATTCTCACTTTACCAGATTCTGGTATCCGGTAAATCCCCTGACAGTATAATTTTCTTTATACAGTTCGTTACCAGATACTGACATCTGGTATAGATCGCAACAATCACATAGGTATCTGTAATACTGATCTATCTTAACAAATAACATTTTATTGTCCCCGCAAGAACGACTAAATTTACAGTTTTCTGTGCTGCTTGAATGGAAAGTTACCTACCAGTCACATGTAACTGGTAACGCAGTGAACGTGTTAACAGTCACACGATTGAAATATCATTGCAGCTTAGATATATACTGTATTTTTTGTTCTACCCCCTGTAAAACACTGCTTTTGTCTTTATTTCCAGAATATTTTTCAAAATTTTTGATATTTCACTTGTGCAACAAACTTAACTTCTAATATTAGGTTGGGTAGTTGCCAGTAACAATGCCACTTAATTATAGGTACTGTATAGTGAACATAGTATCTGTAAGTAGTTTGTTACGTGGTGACACAAATAAACCAGCATTGACCGTGCGGGTAAAGACATACATTAAATTTGAAACACATTAAATGATTATTGAATTTTACTTTCTTGCACTCGTGTAATGGGTCACTTTACAACTGGTATGCATGCACAAAAAGCAGTTTTTTATGGGGATAGGACAAAAAAATATAGTAAGAGCAGAATTGCACATTTAAAGTCAAACAAATTTTATAGAACTGTACCTGATGCTTGAGCATATTTGCACGTTGTGAAAATGTCTTCCCGCAAACAGGACACTCAAAAGGTCGCTCTCCTGTATGAACTCGTAAATGTTTCCATAAATTACTTGAAGTTGAAAACGCTTTATCACATACTTTACAATTAAATTCTTTGTGTGTTTGAAGATGATACTTTAAGCTAGCAGTCGTTTGAAATGTTTTGTCGCACTCTTTACAGGTAATCTGTATATAAAAAAGATTTCAAAAATTATATTTATAATAAGGTCTTCTCCTCTACTTTCAGTTTTCTTGCGGGTTTTTAGATACCTAGACGGGAGAATGCATTTTGGCCTGGTTGTGTTTTTCTGGAATCACTAGAAAATCAAAAATGGTTACACCAATCTTGACAAAATTTTAGTTCCCAGGTGCTTTCTAACATAAACAAATGAAGAGCGCTCGTATTAAAAGTACTTTTGCATAGAGTCTAGTTGTACATCTCACTCAGAAAGTATGCACGCCAAAAGTACTTGGTGTCATAGAAAAAAGAATCGAGTAATAGTATTTACCCCCATTGATTCAACTATGCATACGTGTTATCGTGCTTATTTAGTGCCTTTTAATCGAAATACATATAGCCTAAACACAGACTAACTTATTATCGAAAGTTTCAACAACAATTAAGAGACCAAGTTCTTAAAAGATAAAAGTATCATGAAGTAATTACCTCGTGTTCTGGTAGAACTTTTTCGCATTCTAAATCAAATTGTGTATACTTTAAAGAATCCTGAATATTTTTACTATTATTCGTGTCGCATTTACTTTTGTAAGATTGTTTACTAGTATGGCAGCTAATGTCTTCGAAATCAACTTCCTTTTTACAAATTATATCCATTGATTCATTTAAGTGTTCAGAATCTGCACGTAAAACAATTCTTCTGCCATTTGAAACGTAAACTGTAGTTGATTTTTCTGCATTCTGATAGCTGTGATCATGTTGCAATACATTATTTATATTATTATCCAATTCTTGTGCACTACACCCTACATCGTTTTGATCTGTGTCCGATGCAATATAATTTATCAAATACTGTGGATGATCTGAATTGTCTAATATTTCGCCCGAAATTACTAACACGTCTGATGAATTGTCAAGTAACATCGGTAAAGTGTTAAACATTTCTTTGGTTAATCCATTCATTTTATGTTACAATTTCATTCACACATTGTTCGTGATTTTGTTTGCAGCAATTTAACTATTTAACATTTTATTTTAGTGTAATATAAATTGCAATACTATTGTAGAAATACAGTTGACGGCTGACACAGCACAATAAGGTTATAACTGTCACCAGAGATAAACTGACAGACAGATTAGCATCCAAGCATAGCGCGATAGTTACCTCCACTGCCTCCACGAAATAAGATATAGTTCGTGGTTACCTCTTTGACTTTTATTCGAAGAGTAATCTAGACTTTTGTCCATATAGATACAATTCTTTTGGTACCATCATCCATTCGAAGCCATTTCATAAATGTCAGATTTGACAATTATTAGTATGGTATTTTTGTTTAACGGGACTGTGAATAGATAGTGTTAACAAATTAATTAAAAATTCTTATTTAGAAAAAAAATATGTAAAGGTACGAAATAGTGATTTTTTTATATCAACGTGTTTAATTTTACACAGATGGAATTTTTACAAATATAGCAATGTCACATCGTCACGAGTCTCCACCAGGTTACATGGACGGTGTTTGTGTAAAAATATCAGAAAAATACAAACCTCCAAAACGTATTTCACTACCAATGAGTTGTGTTCAAAAAGTATCGTCAAACGAGAACATTAATAATTTATCGTCATATGACTTTAGTTTGGAAACAAGTATTTGTGATAAAATGAAAGAGTTGCAAGCTGCTCGAACTTCCGTCATTGAAGAAAGAAAAGAACGTTTGCTAAAAATGAGTCAAGACAGAGAAGAGTGGGAAAAAGAAGTAAGAGAAAATATCGATAACAAACTAGCTAAAACAGATATTCCAAACACGGATAGTGTTTCTTACCCCAACTTTTCCGAATTAGAGTCGACAGTCGGCCGTTCATTGTCACCTTGTTCAGCAATGTTATTTTCATCTACGATTTCGACCCCATCCAATATATTAATTCCGGTTCAAACAACTAATTCTTTAACTAAACACAATAGCTTACAAAAGTATGATTACTCCAAAGCAAATACAATAAACATATCGGATTTTGAAAATGATACGTCAAGCCCATTTGATAACATGGAATTAAAAACATTAAACGATTTTGAAGAACTGGCGCTAGTTCTTCAAACAGATGTTAAAGCGCCACCTGTTTCTAAAGTGGATGTATCGTCCAGTTATCCATATGGACCATCACATTATGCATCTCCAGCTTATGATAGTTATAACAACGCATATTCATTCGGAGATAGTCCCCCTAACACGGGCTATGCAGTAAATAATTCGCATCATAGGCATTTAAACGGCTATAACTACGTTCCTTTTCCCACCGTTTCTAGTTCCCAATATAATTATGAGTACTTAAATAATTCTCATCCTTGCCCCGTTTCCTCGTCCCAGAAAATAACAGAAATCACGTCCGAATCGAAATCTAAATCGAGAAGCGTTCCTGACATTATGAAGGCACTTCAGAAAGAACTGGAAAGTTCTAAACTCGACGGAATGAAGGTTGATAAAAACAAACGCTCGACAATAAATAAAGAAATTAAAAAAGGCGGCACGGCCGAAAAAGACCAAAATGAATTGGAAAATCCATTCCATTCATTTAATTCCGAGTTGCAACAAACCATCAAAGAAGTTAGTCAAATGGGATTCCCGTTACCGATGGTTGCTCGAGCTTTTTTGGCAATAGGAAATGATAGAGAAAAGGTTTTGCTATTAATTCATATTTAAATGTTATAATTATGTATTGAACTTTAATGTCTAATTGCTTTTTTATATTTTAGGTAGTGGAACATTTAATTCTTATGACCCAGCTACTCGATTTAGGATTTCCAGAGAAAGAGGTCGCCAAAGCATTAATTAAATTTGACAATGATAGGGATAAGGCGTTGGACTTTTTAATATTGTAAATTTTAAATTGGTAATTCTTGTCAACGAAACTCATTTTATAAACATTTACTTTTTAATTTGATTGTGAAAAAATTACCGATAAATATTTTTTTCAATTGTGTGCAGCTAATTGATAAAATATTAAAAAAAACACTTTTATTGAAGAACAAATTAATTGATCTAAATTTGTTTAATTAATTTTATTGTTAAAAAAATTGTGTTGTGAATTTATACGAATTTCAGTGCTCACTGAAATACAGTATTTTAATTTTTGAACTATCACGACAGACAGATGTCATCGATAACTCTTTGAAGAGAGTTTGATATTTTTATTAAAGATATTACGCCAGCTGCAAAAATATTATTGTGATATTATTTACTTTTAACGGAAACACATAATTGATTCTATTTTTTGAATGATGATCTCTGTCTAATTAAAAGTTGACAAGCTAGCAAATCTGAACTTTTTGAAAACAATGCTCCGTTTTTAAGCTCTGTGATTATGAAATGACACGAGGGGAAAAAATATTTTATATGGATTTATCAAGCTCAC
The DNA here is from genome assembly GCA_034508555.1 of Venustoraphidia nigricollis. Classification (NCBI taxonomy): domain Eukaryota; kingdom Metazoa; phylum Arthropoda; class Insecta; order Raphidioptera; family Raphidiidae; genus Venustoraphidia; species Venustoraphidia nigricollis. The sequence continues at coordinate 1,056,512 of JAVRKA010000070.1, forward strand.
AATGGCCGTGTCCGTTGGCATTTTTTATTTATTGCGCATGCGCAAAAGAAAACGGGAAATGTTTATGTGGAAAGTCGTAAACAACTTGACAGATAATCAACAAAAAAGAAATAATATTAATATTATTTATTTTTTGTTGATTATCTGTCAAGTTATTTACGAGTTTGCACATAAATAAACACAATTTCCCGTTTTTTGCTCATGCGCAATAAATAACAATGGACGCAAAAAATGCCAATGAATGTTACAAATGAAGTCAAGTAACTTACCATGTTTGCTCAATTATACTACAAAATGGCTGAATATCACGGAAATTCCACGCACCTGCTCGAAATGCAAAATTGAGATTCCTATGATCTCATTGGCGCATAATTACGCATGTAATGAATCGGTATTCATTAGTAATAGAAAATTATACAAAACAATATCGTACAAGGGGTTTGCTCCAATATTTGTTAAAATTTTGTCTCAGACACTTGTGCAGTGTTGCAACAAAACGTTACGGTGTTACAATAACGTTCAGTACTTCCGTAATATCCCTGATGATTTGTTAAAATGAATCAGCCATCCTCCATTTTGAATTTTTTTCAACAGTACTGCACCATAATACATTGATGAACTTCGCTGAATCAAACAGACTTGTCTACCAATACATATTAATTGATATTAATATTATTTCCAGCGATTTCAGGTTTTGTAGCAAAAATGAGATATAAACATCGCTTTAATCAGACCAATCAAAGTGTTATGATTGTAGAGCATTAGTTTTTCGAAATACGTAACAGTCAATTATTCAGTCATGAACTGAAAACTATTAATCATTCAACTGGTCTATCTTTTAAATTCAAAAATAAGCCTCATTAAAACGTTACGTTCAGTTGTTAGCATGTTAACTAATTTATTCTTACAATAAAATAAAGAACTTCGCATCTTCAAAGAATCTTCAAAATGCATTTATTATGCATTACACAGCTTATGTAATTATAAGAATTAGTTAATGTAGTGCGACCATTTCAGCAGTCACGTGACCTAAACGTATTCCCCCACCATTAATATGCGATTTGGACACTTTTGTGGTTATATACAAATAAGAGCAACTTGTTCACAATTATATAACATGTTTTGTGTTACATTTTTGTCTCGGTATTTCTGGTAAGAGAATAACTTAAAAAGAAGTAGTGATGGAGTGTCGTTGTAGTTGCGTATTTTTGGCAGGAGAGCATCGTACACTAAGTGTTACTGAGGAAGAATGTGTCAGTCACTTATGTGTTAAAACATTTTTACATATAGATCTCAGGCGTGTTTCTTGCCGCTTTGTGAACTGCTAAAGCATTTATTGGTAATACAGAACTTTCGGACACAACTGCGTGTCTGTTGATCAAATTCTTGAACTGTGTAAATTTATTTCTAGGAGTTTTGTTCCTAGAATTGCTCGAACCAGGTTAAGAAAGTTTGAGAATTTGAGTAACAAACACGCAGTTGTGTCTGAAGTGTTCTATATTGCCGACAAGTACTTCAGCAATTTAGAATGTACCAACAAACACACTTATGGAGTAATTAAAATTACTAAGTCATTATGGTTCCATAACGTCAAGTTGAAATGGTTTTGCAATACCCACTATAGAATCCATTATAATAGGTATTTTTACTGTGTACATTTTTGTATAATTTAAAAAACAATTTGATAAAAAATAGGATTTGTCATATTTATGTTGAAAATTAAAATAAAAGAATATTTATTTATAAACTTGTTTTTTAATAACTGTGTAAGCGGGCATGCACTGCACGGGCGACAAATGACATGAACATTGTCCTTTTGTTACAGAAAATGTTTATAAATAAAATACGCGAAATAGAAAAAAATGCGCGGGCGCATAGACGGTTTAAATACTAGAAACTAAGGTTGGGCGTTAGCATTGTTGAAGGTGTCTAGGCGAGACGCGAGAGAGGGCGAGGGAAGTAGGCTTGTGACGTCACAGGAGGCTTCTTCCAAACAGCTGGGAAAAGTTTCACGTGGAAAAGCCATGGTCATACGTCATCTAGTGACGAAAACAGTCAACTCAACCAATCACAGACGTGACCAACCTTCTAGTGTTTTAGTAATCTTGGGTTAATGGTGGGCCTGGTTTTATTAGTGTTGCAGATCCAACAAACACAATTTTGCCATTGAGTTATTATGCAACAGCGCGCAGGAAGAAGAGTGTTGACTTACTGAACGACAATTAAATGGATTATTGCCATTTGTGTTTAGAAAAAAAACAATTAAAATTAATTATATTTTATTTAAATACATTTTATAAACCTACACCGAGATCACCATTTCTAAAAATAAATAGATTTCAAGAATATTATTAAAAAGTGCACTAGTTTCTCGTTTTAATCATACGACATAATAACATAATATTAAAAGCCAAAGGAAAGCCAAGCACCACTTTAATTCAGTGATTTAATGTATTGATTGCAGATCATAGACGCTTGACAATTTAAATGTACTGAAAAGGATGTTGCAAATAATCTGGTAAAGACAGATTCTCATCATTAACTTTTAAATCTACATTTACGTTTTGGGTATTTAATAATTCTTCTGTAGGCAATACAATCATATCTCTTGTATCAATGTTATCTAAATTACCGGCCGTTTGATTCAAATAATTTTCAGACAAATGGCAAACAGTGAACGATTCCTGTTCACCATTCATTTCCAAGTGCATGTTGTTTATTTGTGTTTGATTGTCAACTGTCGTATTTATCATTTCAAACGACTGTTGTACATCAGCACTGCCGATATTATAATCTTGCAGAGGCACAGTTTTATCGGGCCACAATTCCTGATACGGCATTTCTAGCAATTCAGCATTATACTGACTATCGATAAGATTTAATACAGACGGTAATGTTTTAGAAATAACGGTAACATCTTGCATTTCCGATATAGTCAAAGTCACCAATTCACCCGAATTGACGTCCATCAATGAATAGACAGGCTCTTCGATGTTAATTTTCGTTTTACCCGATTTTTTCTTTATAGGTTTCTGTTCCGACTGCAGCGGGACCAAGTCTCCGTTTGCGTTTTTAATTAATCGCTGAACTTTTCTTGCGGGAGGTGCACTTCCATGGACGGACATTTGATGGCGTTGCAGATGTGTTTTACGTTTGTATGTTTGAGTACACCGATCACAAGCATATGGACGTTTTTCAGAGTGTGTGCTCTGGTGTCTTAATAAATCGCTGTTACGTTTAAATTGTTTGCCACATTCGTTGCATTTTAACTGTTGAACCTGTAATAAAATCATCCACTATGTAATTTACTTTGAGAGATAGTACATTGTGTCACAAAGACAAAAATAGTGATTGCGGATGAAGGTGGACTTTGCTTGCCAGAGCGCAGGTAATCACGCGAGTCGCAATCGCCAATTTCACCTGAGTAACACAATACTTTTGTAATATGTGCATTGAAAGAACAAATTTAAAATATACAAAAACACCATACAGTAAGACCTCGATTAACGCTGCTCCGCTTAACGCTGTTTCAGTATTACGCGGTTTCAAAAAAAAAAAAGTTTAGCCACTATAACGTAAATTATGGATTAGTTTATACAAAATGATTCAAATGTTGATAGAAGTTCAAAGGCAAGTCGAAGTTTCATTAATGCAATATCTTGTTATTGCTTGCTGAACGAAACAGAAAAAGGTAAACGACATTAGATGACGTCTTCACAAAAAAACAAAATATGTCAAATGAGAAACCGTCCTCATTACTAACATAACTTCTTATTTGAACTTTTATTTGATTTTCATAAATGTTTTATGAACAAAAATCGATATTAGCAATAAATAAATCTTATGATAAAAAAGTCTTTAACAATAAATGTTGCAAAATTAAACAAGAAAAAAAACTAACAAATATTCTTATTCTCGATTCTGTTTCACTTATGCCTATCATCTACGTATTAAGATGACCTTGTTTAGCGCTGTTTTGTATAGCACTGGAACTTAGTGAAACGTAACTCCCGCGTTAAGCGGGGTGTTACTGTACATGGTTATTGTAGGTTAGGCGAATTGTCCGATATAGTTTGAAATTATCGCGGACGATGGTGCCACTTTTGCTTACTTTCGACCCAAAAATTAATGTTAAACAAAAACGTTTTATAAAATAAGGTAAAATACGTATTTATTTTATTATTTAATTAAGTGAAATAAATCTGTGTTTGTCATTTTGCGGGACCGCGAGCTGTAACGGAATTTCTAAAAAAAACTCAAAACGTTGCGACCTAGACGTCATATCATTATTTCTCAGACTCCAATTAAAGTGTAACACACAGAACTTAGCGAGAAAATTTGTAACTTCTAACTAACCTCAGAATGAACATAGGATATATGATCTTTGAGTTTGCTTAGCGATAAGAACGTTTTTCCGCACTTATCACAGACGCAATCTTCTTTTTCTTGAGTGTGCAGCTGAAGATGTCGCTCCAGATTAGTTCTTGAAGAGAACTTGCGATTGCACAATTTGCATAGGTGATCTACTGCCTTGCCTTCTGGTTTGTGCATCCTCGAAACGTGCTGCCTGAACGCGTTGCGCTTGTTGAACTGTTTGCCACACAACTCGCATATAAAAGTCTGTCGTTGGTCATCCGATGATAATTTACGAAAGTGAAGTACATAGCTTTTCGTTGTTTTGAATACTTTACTGCAGTGCTTACAGTGGATTAATGGGTCTGAAATTTACAAAATTAAGTAAATTCCTTTAATCTCATAGCTTATAAAGTAAAATAATAAAGAGGAATTAATTAGACTACAGATGACTTTTGTACAGACTTACAAAAAAATTCGGTTTTATCACAAAAATCAAATTCTCTTCAACATTGTTCAAACGAATCATGCGCATTAAAAAAAAAAAACAAAGGGATGTTGACAGTACTCAAATAAAAACATAATTTTAACGTTAAGTGGTAATTTCTATGATAGAAATACTAAAAAACACAGAATTTTTTCTTATTTTTAAGGTATTTAATTAATACTTCATAAATAAAACGTAATTAAATCACTCTCAAATCCCGTGATAACGAACACTAATCAGAGTGCATGACGTCACTCAGTCATAAACATTATCAGACGCTGTTCACGCTGTCAAAAGGCTTCATTGTTTGGTTAATATTTAGAGTGTGCAATTTAATATTATTTATTTATAGGAAATGTCAAATTGCATATAACTATAGCAACAATTACGTAAAAGCCTTTCATCACCTCATCAGTTTACCAGCGTTTATGAATGTATGACTTCACGGCAGTCACGTGACAAGTACTGACGTTTGGGGCGAAATTTGAAACGGAATTTAAAATACATAATTTTTAAAACTTGAGCCGTATAAAAATAAAAATAATAACTATTTGTGATTATATTAGGTACTTATGCACTTTCCCAAAAATAGTCAACATCTCTATTTAAACTTATTAGCAGCACTCTTTAATCTATTGTATTTTAAAATTCACACTTTTAAAAGTTTTTTAAAAGTAACATACAGAACGGTCTAAAATTTAAGAGGGATAAAATTAAAAATATGAAACACGCACCACAATGTTTCTGTTTTACATGCGCCTCGAGTAAACACTGTTTGTAGAATACTTTAGCGCAGTGCGGACACTTCTTGGCCAGCAATCCTTCAACAACGTGTCCATCGCGTTTGTGTTCTAGGGCTTTCTCTTGCGATGCAAAACTCTCATCGCACGTTGTACACTTGTACTTGTTGTGGTGCTACAGAAAAAAATCTCTAGTTGTACCGCAGTGTTTTCCATAGGTCTGCATCTGAAGTGAAACTTCATGGGCAAACATTTGAAACCACGTAAACACTAAACAGAAAGGGGCATTTCAATCGAGTTTCTCTCAACACATTTACCCCCTCCCCCCTCCGCGCCAATCGATTCTGATTCTCTGTTGGCAGCACATTACCCCACTTCTGACGGTGTAGTTTTTTATTTAAAATTACAATCATCGCGGCTAAAGAAGTTTCACTTCAAACATATTTCAATGTTTCTTAAATAATAATTTGGCTTTCAAATGACACCTCAGCCATAGCTTTATTTTTTATAAAGTTAGAGCGATTATGTTTATTTATTGTAGATTATAGACGCTCGACAACTCAGGTCATTAGCGTTTTAAATGCATCAAATAACATAATCACTTAAAACTAAACAACATCACAAAACATCCATGGACAAAGGCAAGATTCGAACCCACGACAGTTCGGTCAAAAAGCCAGCTCGCTAACCACTGAACTACACTGTCCTCTTTAGCGATTGTCTGGTTCATAAGAAATTCTATGAGTAATTCAAAGTGAAAACATTAATTTCTCGTAGAATACTTGTTTCTATCAAGCTATAACTTTTGTCTATAATTTCGTTTTTAACTATTTACGTGTTTCCAGAATTACATATTATTCACAGTATATTATTACAGTGTAAACTCCATATAGCGACGCTGAAGGGACTGTGCATTTTCTGGCGTTCTCGTTATATGAAGAAAAAGAAAAATCAATATTGTTTTACTATTATAATATTATTTAACTAGCGGTACCTGTGCGAATAATTCGCACTAAAATTCGTTTCTAATTTCTCACACTCTTTATAACTTTCTTCCTTTTGTTGTATTACATTACAAAGCTCAGTGACGGTTCAAGAAAATATTTTTCTAAAACTGTCATATAGAGGCGCAAGTATCGAAAACGTTGAGCTGAAGCGCCACCATACGAAAAGTCTTTATACGTGAATTTTGATTAAAAATTAAACAAAAAAAATTTACCGACCGTCAATCATGTTGACGTTGTTTCAAAGTTAGAACCGTCAGATGGCAGCATTGCTGCATATACTGAATAAATGTATAATTGTTATAATTAATTATTTTACAAAAACAAAAGCAATAATAGATTTTTTAGTTGTTGATGTCGGTAGAGCAAGTAATTATCTATAAAATGATATAAAATTTATGTGGAGCAATTGTGTGGTTTTTTCGAAAAAGGGAGGCAAACATCTTAACCTTAGCGTATTAATATATATGATAATAACACATAAAACATTCGGTATGTATGATGCCGAAAGTCGAGGTAAATACAGGTTAGACAATAAAGCTGTAGTCTTATCAATTTCGGCAACTTAGAAAGTACCTACAAATAGTAGGTGCTTTATAAATTGCCGACATTACTTACTTTATAATGACATGGTCGTTATTTAGAGTGGATGTGATGCTACATAGAGTGTATCATTGTATGGACAACAAGGCAAACGGACCAAAGTCGAGTAATTTCGACGTTTTAGAGAGTTTGACGTTAAATCGAGTGACGTTACATGGAGTTTACACTGTATATATTATTCAAAGTATGAATTACTGTTTATCCTGCTACACTCAAACTAAAGCACTTGTCAAAAGCAACATTATTACCAACAAAATTAGCATCTGCGCAATCAGGCGCAGGTAAATTTTAATACTGACAAAAGTATTCTTAATAGCTTATTAATAGAAATCTAAAACTTCGCTTTTCTATTAAAAAAATACATAAATAAAAAATCGATTAAATACCTTTAGATGAATAAGATATTGTTGTCGCCTCGTAAATTTTTCTTTGCACCGACTGCACTCAAAAAAGATTCGTTCAGTATGAGTCTCTCGATGATTTTCGAATTCTAAATTAGTATCGAATACATTTCCGCACTGAACGCAAGGAAACTTTCCATCTGAATGTGTTCTGGCAATGTGTAAATTTAATACTCGTTTTTTCACGTAGTGTTTATCACAGTAGCGACATTTCAAATATGCGCTTTCAAGCTTTTTATCATGCACCCTAAGTAAATGTTTCGATAGATGTTTTCTATGCGTAAATTTTGCACTACAATATTTACAATTATTTGCTTTATGACCTTCTATATGCATTGTAAAGTTGCGACGAGTGTTGAAAGATTTTAAGCATTCTGGACATTCAAAATAATTCTTGTTTGTTTTGATGCAGAGTTCTGTTTTTAAATGATATTCGTAAGCTTTCTCACATGAGAAAAGAACATTGCATTGTTCACAAAGAGTTTGCGTCCCTGAATGTGTATTAAAGTGTTCTAGCAACGATTCTTTGCTGTCGCAAATTTTTGGACACAATAAGCATGTGAAAGGTGAATCCGTCGCTTCTAAATCTTGATTGAGTTTTGATGTCTTTCTGTCTCCTGTGTTAATACTGTTGGACGATTGGTCGCAAATTATATCCTGTGTCATATCTTTTAATTCTGTTTGATATGTTTCTTCGAAAGGTATTACTGATTGTTTGTCTGGTGATAGTTCACCGATAAGGTTGTTGTCAATTTTTAGAGGAGTCTCATTTTGTATGCAAGTCATTAGGCATTCCTGAAGAAATTCGAGAGCTTCGGATCGCTCAGATGAATTTAAATTGTTTATAGCATTCAGCATACCTCCTACCTATCAACAAAAATCATCTTTTAAATAAAGGCAGTCACATAATGCAAGTAAATATTACTCAACTCACTTGACTTTTTATATCTAAAAGCGTAATATTGGTTTCAAAAGCCATTATTTATGTTTTTTTATATGCAACCAGCTATCGGTATCATTATGAAACGTCAAATTCCTAATGAGGTTATGTAAAGGCACCAGTATAAAGAAATTAAATGTCACTAGTGTTTTTGTTTTTAAAATGTGAAAATGGCGTCATCTCAGGACGCTTGGTACTTGTCATTATTGGGGTTAGCTGAGAATTTTCGTACTTCAAGTCCACCCAATATAAAATTATGTATCCAGTGTTTACAAGCAGTTTTCAATTTCAAACCTCCGCCTCGTGTCGAGGCTCGAACACATTTACAACTAGGCAATATACTACTAACACATACGAAGAACATCGATCTAGCCAGAACTCATTTAGAGCAAGCAGTGAGTTTAAAACTGTGTTTTTTTCAAATTAAATGATGTATAAAACATTGTTATTAATATATCTATTTGTAGTGGTTACTGTCACAAATGATAAATGCTTTCGATGATGTAAAATTTGAAGCTGCAAGTGTCTTGGCTGAATTATATGAACAACAAAAACAATCAACTCTATCGAAGCCAATTTTAAGGAAAGCCATTGAATTGTCTCAACACAGCGTTTATTGGCATTGTCGATTAATTTTTCAGTTAGCGGTACGTATATTTAACGACACTGTCAACACCATCCAGCGACAGTACAATGTTTAACGTTCCGTTTTTGTTTTCAGCAAATACATGCAACGGAGAAAGATTATGAATTAGCAAGTAGTTTATTAGGCGTAGGCGTTGATTATGCTCAACTATCAAAAGCATGGTATACGCGTGTTTTGTTTTTACTTAGCAGAGGAATGGTGAGTATTTATGTTCGTCGAACGACAATATTATTTAAATACTTTTCCTATTATGTAAATCGTAGTAAAATCTTCTGCAGTACCTACGAAATTGTTAGGTATACACTGTGTTGATCTTAGCACTTATAAAATTACCAGCATGAACTGAAAAAAATTGCTTAATAATAGAATATTAAAAATAGTACAGTAGAAACTTGTAAATTCAACGAATAAGCCGATAAAATTAGCCATTCCCATCTGCTGATACCTAAAAGAATGTAACTTGAACTAAATATGATTTCCTGAACGGTGAATACATAACACAATTTGTAACTTGAACTTCCACTTTTGCGAATTCTATATCTCATAGTAAGCGACATGTAAACTTTAAAGGAGATGTTGGCAACCTTTTTTGGCTTCGGGTCAAAGGGTATTTTCATTTATAACAGCCCATTAGTGAATCATTTTACAATGATTGAGGGCAGCTATTTTATAGGGAGTCGTAGAGACAATTTTTAAAATTGTAACTAAAATATCTGCTAAAAAGAAAATTGCTTTTTCAGTTATTACTTATTGCAAAGAAATTTCAAGAAGTGAATCCTCTTTTGAACCAAGCTGGTGTTTTAGTTGATACTTGGGGAGGAAGTCCGCATCAAAAGGAATATCTTAAAGTGTATTTTTTAGTTTTACAAGTAAGTGTTAATACTACATATTCACTATTATTATTAAATTTTTTTATATAACATGTCTATTTTAGGTGTGCCATTACTTGATGGCTGGACAAGTGAAAAGTGTTAAACCGTGCTTAAAACAGTTGCAACAAAGTATACAGACAATAATGTCACCTACGTGGCCTGCTGATGATGGTAAGTTTTCACGTAACAGTGTTTAAAACGAAATAGGCTTTTTGACTAGTTCTGAATAATACAGAACAGTAGTCAAATAGCCTATTTCGTTTTAAACATTGTTACGTGAATAAGACAGAGTATTAAAACAATCATTGTTTTAATACTCTTTTTTATTATATGTAATGCACACTATATTCATATTTCCTGAACATCTGTTCTATTTACTGTAAATTTCAATGTTAAAACATTGAATTTAAAACAGCGCGCCAAAACGCAATTTGCTAGTCACGTGATGCGTGACGTCAGACGCAAGGAAACAAAAATTTATTTTCTGGAATAATTCTGTATGTTTATTTGCGTGTGACGTCACTAGAGTTGTAACCAAGCACAGAGCGTTTTCCATCACAATAGACCTCAAAAAATGTTTAATTTTATTCAAGTTTTTTACAGCAAATAATCATATTTTATCATGAAAGTAAAGTAGATAGGCTTTTTTACCCTGTAATATATTAGGATGACAACAATTTGTACCATATAGTGTAAACTCTATGTAACGTCACTCGATTTAACACCAAACTCCGTAAAACGTCAAAATTACTCGACTTTGGTTGGTTTGCCTTGTTATCCATACAATGATACAATCTATGTTGCACCACACCTACTCTAAATAACGATCATATGTCAGAAGTAATTTCGGCAACGTATAAAGCACCTACTGTTTCTAGGTATTTTATAAGCTGCCGAAATTGATAAGAACTGCAGCTTTATTGTCTGTTTTACGTAATAAGCGTTGTTATTTGTGTTAATAGTAATGTTTGTTTTCAAATTTTATGCGTTATTATTAAATAATACTATAATAGTAAAACAATATTGATTTTTCTTTCTCTCCATACAACGGCAACTCTCTATAACGCCAGAAAATGCGCAGTCCCTTCAGCGTCGCTATATAGAGTCTACACTGTATTTTTAAATGAGTCAAATAGCGTATTGCGTGAAGTCGTCTACAGTTCATTTACCAAACCGCGTTGTGCATATTTTCAGCTGTGAGCAATTCAAATGCTGGCGACATGTTCCTGTGGATGCCAAAGGAGCACCTATATGTGCTTGTATACCTCGTTACAGTAATGCATAGCATGCAGGCTGGGTACATGGACAAGGCTCAGAAGTATACTGACAAAGCCTTGATGCAAATAGAAAAACTAAAAATCGTAGACAACAAACCAATTCTATCGGTATTTCAACTTATGTTACTCGAACACATAGTCATGTGTCGATTAGTGATGGGAAATAAATCGTTAGCGCTTCAAGAAATAGCTCAAGCGTGCTCGCTTTGCAGACAACATCCTCGATTACTTGAGACACATCGACCTCAGTTACATACGCTGTTGGGGTTGTATGCTATGAACATGAATTGCATGGAAGCTGCCGAAGCACAATTCACCGCTGCCCTAAACGTGAGTTGAACAAAAACAAATCTAAATAGGGTCCTTGCAATTGTTAACAGTTCTAAAGAAACATGTCTTTAAAATAAAGACAAATTAGGTGCGTTTCATTTTAAAACAAAAAAAGAGTATAAAATACATCGATAATCAGATTCACTTTAATCCGACACGTCCAGTAATCTGCTGTTTTTAAGTATGTAAAGGTCTAGAAAAATCTCTCTCTATAATTCGACATTTTTACGATATTGCGCTCTGTAATCCGACACACATGTTTATTTGACAAATATTTCACTGTACTCCAACGTTCCGTAGAGTCGTTCGTTCTGTAGTCTGACAATAGACATTGGAAGCAGAAGACGTTTGTGTTATAAAAGTTCGAAATTAAAATATATTTTATTGTTAAAACCTTCAATAATGCATTATATATTATATAAACTCGTTATGGACTTTGGGAACAAAAAAAAAAAAAAAACTCTTTTTTAATAGTTAAACTTTTAATCCGTGCTTACATCCAGTAATCCAATATTTCCACTAATCCGACATATGCGAAAAATTGTGTTGTTGGATTAGTGAACGTGTCCTGTATATACATAAAATCACACGGAAGAAGTGAAACTTCATTATTACTTCGCCTACCCAACCATAGATTCTAGTGCCTAGTTCACAAATAGTGTGTCGATATTTGATTGTGTTCTATCTATTTCTATCATGTCCCTCATTACAGAAGATTAACTTAAAAACGAATTAATTTGAATTCAAAACAAAATTTTAATATAAATTAATCACTTATTTTTCAAAATTTGTTATGACATGAAACGTGATTTGGCGTCATAAATAAGTAAATAGAGTATTTAGCAAACTGTTCTCTGTAAACATCGATTGAAAATGTTGCTTTTATTTAATCACTTTACTTATTTGTGACGTCTCTGAGTGGTCAAGGGGGAAAAATTGGTATGATTCATCATTTATACATCATGGTGCTGGATTAACCCCTTATCTGTTTTAATCTTCTCACTTACTAACACTTATTTATACTATATGTTCTTCTTTTCTGTCCTTCTTTGTTTATGGTTTACTTTACTTATTTATCTAATTCTACCGATATACAAACAACCAAAATACTTAATTTGAATACTAACTGAAGGCTAAAGCCAGGGCCAACAAAATAATAAAAAAAAAAATCATTTATAGGGTTCTAAGGAATGTATATTATGTATTATATAACGTTTCTGAACTTTGTAGACTTCACAGGAACGCGAATTATGGACTTTTGCAAATTTGAATTTGGCGATTGTGTATTTAAGAACAAAACGAGAAACAGAATTCAACAATCTCCTTGAGCGAATAAATCCCGAGACGTTGCCATCGCATTCACACAGCTTACGAGCAGCGTCGTATTACGTTCAAGGACTACAGTCGTTTTTCCAAGCTCGATACAATGAAGCCAAGTAAGTAAACATACCAAAGAGTCAACTCACATTTTTGAGGCTCAAAAAAGGAAAAGTGCGCTCATTATTTCGTGTTTTTTAAATGAATGGAAAATGTTACAAATTTTTGAGCGAACATTGAAATTTTATGTATGGAAATATTCTCAAAATTACTAACAGGCACGGACTACTCTTAATTCATTAAATTAAATTTGCTGGGCTGCGAGAGGCCGGTTGGTGATCCAAGAGCGCCATCTAGTGTAAATCCGACCCTGCACACACATTTTAAACAATTTATTCAATGATTAAATAATTTATTTATTTATTTTCTAGACGGTATTTAAGAGAAACGTTAAAAATGGCGAATGCAGAAGATTTGAATCGTTTGACTTCATGTTCGCTGGTACTTCTCGGTCATATTTTCCTTTCGCTTGGAAATAGTAGAGAGAGTATGAACATGGTAACACCAGCCATGCAATTAGCAAGTAAAATCCCAGACGTTCATGTGCAATTGTGGGCGTCGGCCATTTTAAAAGGTGAGCATGGCATTTTTATTCAGATATTAGGCATGTTTGTTGGTAAGTTCTGAACTGGTTCTATGGTTGTTGGCAATTCAGAACTCCTCGAATTGTTAGAACTGCGTTTGTTGGCAAAGTTCTCAGACTGTTTGACCTTAGTTCTAGGTCTAGAGCTAGAATTATCCCTTTCACAACTAAATTTTAACTATGACACTGTTTATACTTTGTTTCTGTCATAATAAACAAAACCATAATTCTTTTTCGAGATGCAATAAGTAATTCTAATTGTTTGAGTGGTTGAAATACTTATTTTTTTATTGAGAAAAAATTCCAAAAATCGAACTTATTGGGTTAACAGTAATACAGTAGTAATTTCGTTTGTTGGCGACCAGAATTGAAACTACAACTAGTAGTTCTAAATGAGTTCTAATTTGGTTCTTATAGTCCCGACCAAATATTTCACAGAGTTCTAGAAGTTTTCTAGAACTTGCTAACAAACGCATAATTGATTCAAAACAATAAATAGATAAGACAAATACAGTCAACTCTCGATAATTTGATACTCAACGGACCAGAGAAAAATTTCGTATTACCAAGAGTTCAAAATAACAAGAGTTTAAATAACCAAGAGGGAGGGAGGAAAAAAACAAGTAAACAAGAGTTTGATCAAAATTCGTGATTTGACTTGTTCTTTCTTGAATTCATTTTAATAACACAAATCAAACGTTAACATCACTCACTTTTACGTTTGAAGGAAGACTAGAATGCGAACTGCAAACTCATATCTCATTTATGTAAACGATCGACAGGTCTGTACATGATAAACGCTTCAAATTATAGAGAGTAGGGAAGCCCGGACTGCAAATTATTGCATGTTGGCGGGCAAGATATTCCTTCAATTTCAAATTATCGAGGAAACCAATTAATATTGATTTTATTCAATTTATTGAATATTTTTCAAGGAACCGGGAAAAAATTTCAAATTGTCGAGAGATTCAAATTATCGAGTCGACTATATAAAAAATTAATTTTTTTAAGTTATGTTTTTGTTTTTACAAGACATAATATTCCAGTGGAGTTGAAAATTTTTGAAAATAAAACTTTTTGGAAATTTTCAGATCTGTATCGATTGTGTAACGAGCCAAGTCGAGAGAACGAGGCGTACACAATGCATTGCAACTTCTCACAGATGCTACTGAACGATCATTTCCAGTCGACGCAAATGCCTGAACACAATTTAATACAGTGGACGCAGGGATCGATACCCACTATAGCCGGCAATAATCCGCCAAGCACATCTGGCGTTATATTGTAGAAGCACCTCGCTTTAGCGCCTTATTCTGTCTAGTGAAACGAAACTGGTATTTTTTTGTTTTGATATTTTTTTATTACAAATATTGACTCTCTCATGAATGCGCTTAATAAGCAGAACAAGGTTTTTCTTCAAGTAATAGAACACTAGGTGTCACTGATAAGGAAATTAAAAGTAAGAATGTGGCGCTTTTTTCAAATTGTGTAATTTGTTGTAGATAAATACATTATTTAACATAAAAAGACCACGAAAAATTTTAAATTAGAGGTTCGCTGACAATTCATTAATATTTATAAAAAACTACCGGGTACGTCAAATTAAGAAGGCGAGTTCCACATTAACACTGGATCGCGCGACTGAATCACCAAGATTGAACAACCATAACAAAAACAACGTCGAGTTATAACAACCCCTTTAAGAACGACTTTAAGAATAACCACAGAATATAACAACCATGGGACAGAACAATCATGAAAATAAATTAACCAAAGATTAATAACAGAAAAAAAAGAATTCCACCAAAATTTCTTACACTTAACCAACTTGAAATAACAAAAAAATTATAGAAATAAAATCTATAAAAAATAAAATTTTGTTATGACTTATGGTTGTTCTGTCCCATGGTTGTTATGTCCTGTGGTTACCCGAGGTTTTTTTTGTGGTGGTTGTTTTGTCTTGGTGATTTAGTTCGGACACCTAATACTGTGTAGTATAGCTATAGATGGCACTGCTTATAAAACTATTGTGGAGGGGGAAATGTGCCCCCCGCATATTTTGTTCATTTTTATTGCTCAGTAGTTCGTAGTCTAAAATCCTATTCCTATTGCTCTGATGACCATCTGTTTTTTCCGGGCTTCTAGTTCCTAAGCTGTTTAAAAAAGTCGTAAAATTAGCACACTGTAAGTATTTCTGCTACCCATAGCCGAATTTGACGTTTATTTTTGAAAATTATTACTCGACAGAGTTATACTTATATTAAGCCAACGGTAAAATGGCCGAGTACTGGTTAGTAACTGAATCATCGGTGCGCCTCTAATTAAGATTATTAAGTTAGTAAATTGATGCTAATTAATTTTCCTCTCGATTGACTAGATTCACCAACCTATATTTGTAATTGTAATACAAAGTTTTGGATTTGAAACAATGGCTTGCTTGGCGAAAATACCTTTTTCTGGAAAAAAAACTGATAGAAAGGTTAGCAGTACAAATGTCACTTAAGATATTCTAATAGCACGTTAACGAGTATGATTTATGAAATTCTTAGACCTGTAAAATTGATAAATAGAGTAAAATTGTTTTAAAATAAGTCGTTATTGACGTTTATACAGAATTGAGAGGCAGCACTTGTGGTAGGTACAAATTAAGAGTGCCTCTCACGGCTAACTGAGATAACCTCAGAATAAAGGTTCATTACAAAAAATACAGGTTCAAGCGTGTATCCTTAAAAAAGGACATCTGAAAAAGTCGCCTTATTCATGAGAGCGTTAAACAGAATTTAAAAATGCTATTATAAATAGACTGACTGAACTTGATTTTTATAAAAAAATAAAATACAAATCAATACAAGAGTTTGTATCGTTTTGTTATATAATATAGTAATGTGTACTAATTTTGACAAAGCTCTTTTTAAGTATTATAAAAATTTATTACTGCATAATATTTAAAGATTAATAAATATTTATTTTTCATGTATTTCTGTTGGAATGTTGTATGCAATTTTTTCAAATTTATTCTATGTTTTCAGCAGACTTACACGGACTTCCGGAAACCAAACAATATAAGTATTTATAGAATGATTCCAACGTAGGAATATTTTTACATATGACAGTTATTGTTATTCCAACTATACACTAGATAGCGATAGTGGTGGGCATTGCTTCAACAAACTGGTCCAATTAACTGTTAATAATTTATCAACGAATCAACTGTTTCTGTTTTTAAGAATTAACTAGTCGACAATTCAACTAGTACATGTCATTAACAAAACGGAAACAAATGAAACGAGGACGACACACGAAATAATGCAAAAGTGTTTTTGTTTCTTGAGTCATGATTGGTCGGCCGGGACATTCGAACAGCAGTATAGAAAATGAATATAGTATAGATCTGATGTGTATGCTATTTAAAACCAACGAAATACAAACAACTTCAGTCGCAACAGTTCAGTCTAGCGTTCTTTGTAGTTAATGTAAACTAGTTAACGTAATCAATTGGTGCAACTTACTTTATTGCATTTTATGCCATACCTAGGAGGCCCTGACAAAGGGAAGCTTTCGCGCCCCTGAAGAATTTGGCACCCATCGCGAAAAGAGTATTTGGCGCCCTCTCGTGTTATAAATTTCACGCAAGGTACAGCTGAAATTCGGATTATTTAAAAAAGACAAATGATTCAAAATGTTTCAACGCTGTTTGAAATTTGTAATAATATAGATTTTCTTGCCATCCACGCCCTTGGCATGAATCATTCTCGCCAAGCTGTAAGCGCTGTTTTGATGTGCTAATGGAAAAATATTTTCTTCCAAAGATACAGAGTATCTGAAATTATTAACTGAGACCCTTGTTGTCCTATTTTGATAAAATATTCAGTTTAAAAACAATCTGAATTGCGCATCGCACTAAATAAACCTAGAACGTGTTTTGTGAATATATTGTTTATTCATATACAAATATTAGTATTAAAATCTTATAAATAATTTAAAAATTAGAAAATAATGTTGATAATATAATACACAATATATATATTTAAAAAAAAAAATTAGGTAGTCATTGGGAACTGCCGACGGAAGTGAAAACTTAAAAGTTAACACGTCATATTTATAGCTCACACGATTGAGATAAAACTCGGTATCAAAACACGTCATACTACAGATATACTGTTAACATTAGCGTGACGATGACGCGAAATCATAAGATTTTACCCCCATCCGAATAGAAAAAAAAATTGCCCAACGCGCTTAAAGAAGTTTTCACTTCAAAAATGCATTGTTAAAACAAAAGCAACGTTATCAACAAAACTAAACCCGCAGCTATGAAACCAAAAATATATGCAGTGCTGCATAGAATATAGTTCCATGGAGTACTGAATAAAAATTTCAATAATCCTGAAATTCTACCCGCGGGACAGGCTTGATTCATATTTTGTTTAATTATTTTTTCCGCATCCTGCCTCTTTTTAATCTCCTGTTCTAATTTAGTCTTCATTGAATTTTCTCGTGCTTCAATCAGCTGTGAGTAAAATGTCAGCATTTTTAGCATTTCATTTGTCATCGTGTGGAATGTTGAAGCTTTGCCTAATTATTCAAAATATTTATTAAAATCATAAATTTATTGTTAAGGCATATAAAGCGTTACAAGTTATTGTCTCAGAAAGTATTCGTTGTGTAAAAAATATATAATAAAAACTGGTATTAAGGGTGATATATTTTGGTAAATTAGATTATTTTTAACTGATATGCTAAGGTCAAGGTCACGCCATTTTTTTAACATCTTGTCATAGGTCGTTGGATTCATCTCAGTAACGGCTATAAGAGTCCATAAAAAATCCAAATGGTTGTAATAGAAAAATGGAGGTGACTTTGACCTGAACTCAGCATATAAATCGAGAAGAAAATCTAACGTCTAATGTCCCCCTTGATACCATTGACCAAACAGTTTTTATTCAAAACTTTTTTTTTTGGTATAATCAATACTTTCCAAGATATTTATTATAAAAATACGATAGACATATTTTTCAAAAATTTAATTACACATTTATACGTCTTTATTCGCCACACATATTAGCAAGTGACATTTAATTTATTTGCCAACAGTGCTGTGGTCCAGTCAAATATTTGCAACTACACTCTCTAGTGACTAGAAGAGTATCGCTATGATTCGAGAATGGCTGGACCGATTTTGATGAAACTTGGCATACAACCTATTAGTATCAAAACTTCAAGTACATGTTACTTTTTATCTAGCTAGGTTAATACAGGGTTTCTAATATAATAATACCGCCTTCAGTTTTAATTAAAGGCAGATTTAAAAATGTCATGAAAAGATGCAAGTCAAATCAGAAACAAAGAATAAGTCTTTAAGATTTCAATCAAAATTGACACTAACGCGTGCAGAGCTACGGACAAAGTAGAAAGTTTGTTAGTAGAAAAATCTGGTTGTAAAACAAATGTTAGAAAATATTGTGTTAGATTCAACACAAAAAACAAAAATGGAACGTACTTTTCAAGTCTAAAACAGATAATTCTTGAACATGCGCACTATTTTTCACGCAAATATTAAAATATTTTTGTAGTACTTCTATTTGAGCATTCAAATCATCTGTTATGGCTTCAATTTCTGATAATATATTTTTAAAACGGCGGCTGCTGCAGTTCATACTAAAGTCTACTGACTGATCAGAAAAAGTGTCAATGTAAATGAAAGGTTCGTATTGTCCAGAATCGTAAATCTGCGAAATAATATATATAAAAAATACCAATACTAATAATTAAAATATTAACGACATTTCCGTCTGCAATTTCGTTTTCCTGAGGGTTTCTTGGGTACGGGTGAACGTGTTTTTAGAATGTTTGGCTGTCTGTTTATACAGAAGTCACTCAAAAACGGCTAGAGCAATTTTGATGAAATGTTGTACATTAATTAATTATTGATTCTCAAACTTAAAATATACTTTACATTCGGCATGCTTGGGTTAAAAATAAGAGTTCTAAATCGACATTAACGCGAGCAAAGTTGCGAGTAAAAGATTGTAATGAAATAGATTCCTCGATTTGAATACATACTTTGTGAGATTTGAGTGCTTCAACCCATTTCTGTTTTTCTCTAGGAGTTGGAGCTTTTAGATACCAAGTACAATGACTAACAGAAATATCGAATCGGCAAGCATCGCTTGGATGAGACTAAAAAAGAAATTGTTTCTGTAACAAGCTGCTGTAATTATTTTTTCAATATGGTATATTCCTATGTTCTATACTGAATTTCTTCTTTTTTATTTTTTCGTTTTTAAACTTCAACTAGTTAATAGCAATGTGTGGGTGGAAGAATTGTTGGAAATTGGGATAAGATAGGCAACTTTGTGAGTTAAGGAATTGGTCTTGCTCATCTCCAGATTTATCTGTAAACTGAGGGAAACCGAAAAAGTAGATACGTCATCACATTGGTAAGTAATTTGTTTATAAATTTATCTCGTCATTCCAGTTAGCAGTCGGCAAGAGTGAATTCCAAAATCGCTGGGAATCAGATAAATAGAAAACACTCATTATGAATTCCGTCTCATCACAGAGAGGATCATATAACATTTTATAAAAGACTTTGGATTAGTTTTTAGTCAACAGAAAATTTGAATTAAAATATTATCAGGCTTTGAGGGAAATTGATAGTAACACAGAACCCAAAAATATATATTTTTACACAAACCTTTATTGTAGCTCTGTGAATTTTAATAGCTCCGTGGCATACAAATCCCCCAAGCTCTGTTCTGTGATATCGCAGCACGCCATTTTTTAAAACAAAGTAACGGTCTTGCCAGTAATATATGTAACCGGTCCACTTGCTAAGAATTCCACTAAGCTCATTTCCCGAGTTCGAATGACTCAGAATGTCAAAACTACATTTGAAATCTGGGTGCTGTAAAATAAAAAACTCAGCGTCATTTTTTTATATCAACTCATTAATTAACTATTATGCGCCGCCATACTGTAAGTAGTGATTGGTGGTTAAAAAAAGAGACTGCAGAAGTAGAACTGGTATAATTGTAAAAAGAACAATGAATAAATAAGTCATGATGATACCGACCGCTGGAATCGAACCTACAATCTTTAAGCTACGAGGCAAGTGTTCTACCTCACGCTCACCTTAGTTTGATGTTCTACAGCTGGTTTCTGTAGTATATGGATATATGTACACTGCAACATGTTCGTAGATTTGCAATCTCAAGAATGAATTTTGCCATACCGTGTCAAAAGAAGTTTTACTAAATAAAAAAAAAACTGCACCTGATAATGTTTAATTGCATCGATCCATTTCTTTCTTTCTTTAGATGTTGGTGCTCTTAAGAACCATGTACAGGTACCTACTGATATTTCAAAGTAGTAGCCATCATTTGAATTGACCTGAAAAGGATTTAAAAATATATTTAAACTTCGCGCATAATGAAAAGGCGAGATAATCGCGAGATAATGAAAAGGCAGAAGTGGGATATATATACCTAATCTGAAGTTTTTTTATTTTTAATTTGACCATTCGAATTTAAGTAGCATTTTTAATACATAGTTATAGCCAAGTCCAAAGACACTATATACAAGACGTTATTTTAAAAATGAAATTTCTTAGCGTAAATATTTTTAATGTTTCAAGAAAGCAATCTGGATTTACCGTTTCATTTATATTCACATTTTGAAGCAGAATAATTCCATTACTTAATAAATCAACATCTTGCTCGTTTTCATAATAGGACAAGGATCCGTTTCTTCGCAGTACAAAGAATCGGTTTTGATACCCATAGAAATAGTTGGTGTATTTACTAAGGAAGCCTTGTAATTTGATTGTGGGGTCAATTGATTCAACCATGTCCTTAAACTCAATTGACTCCTATCTGAAAATTTGTATTCTGTGTAATTAGTGTAGAGGTATATTACTTAGGTCACACAAAATATAAATCGAAAGACTGGAGAGTACCAATTAAATCTTACTTTCTTGGTTTGTAAGTAATGTAATGTTATCAATGGACAATGAGTAAGCTTTTGATAAATTAGAAAAATAAGGAGATAAAGCACGTATTATTTATGTTATTGTAATTGTTCCATAAGAACGATAACAAATAATAAGTGTGTGTACGATGGATATATAAATGCACCGCTAAAAATGAAACCAAGGGGAAACCCCCGATTCACTAAACTTAATTTTCATCCAAACCAAGATTCTACCCTTTTAGAAAATTGTTATCAAATTTCATAAATAACCTATCAATGCCCTATTGCCATTATATCACTGTATTAATTATACATTGTTTTTAAATGATAAGAAATTACAAAAAAAAAAAGAAAATTGAGGACAGTAACCTTATTTTTAATTTTAGTTATTTTTTTCTGTCATATTGGTGACCATGAATTTTGTAGGAATGTGTAATTCGTTTGTGGTGGTGTTTCTGTAAAAATTTTAATAACATTGCGGACATGACAAGCAATATTTATATTTGATAATTTATTTTAATATTAGTAGTCACATTCCAATATTAATTAATTACTATAAGAATGGATTAAACCTAAAACTGTAGTGTAATCAAGTAATCATGAGTGATGAACGAAGTTTAAGCGACGATTCCGATTCAGATGCGTATCCAGTCGCCCAGTTGCAGGGAGTTCTTAGTAAGTGGACCAATTATATACACGGATGGCAGGATCGTTTTATTGTACTGAAAGATGGGACCCTTTCGTATTATAAAAGCGAACAGGACATTGAATTGGGGTGTAGAGGCGCCATTTCACTATATAAAGCTAATATAAAGGTTTGTTTATTCAAACATTATCTAAAAGTTATGAAATGTAAACAACTCCACTCTACCGTATTTTGACCTAAATACTAATTTTATTTTTAGCCACACGAGTTTGACGAGTGCCGATTTGATGTTTCTGTAAACGATTGTGTTTGGTATCTTCGAGCTCCAACACCAGAAGATAAACAGCATTGGGTTGATGTTTTGGAGTCTTTTAAGGTACCTAGTTTTATAACCAAACGTCAGGGAATTCCCACGCATACATCAATAAAAACGTAGAGCTAGGCTACAAATATTTTTTTCCAGTTTTAATATTGCAAGTTCCTGGGAAAAAATGTTGTTTGAATTGCGTTTTCTGCCGCCAAAACACTTTTAAATGTTCGATGTGTGACGTCACTATCCGATATTTTGACATCTCAGGTTTTTTTTCTACTTTTAACCCAAATATTTAACAATCTTTACGGTTATAATCGAGCTCTAGCTGTATTTATCTAGTAAATTCATGCCATTTTAAAAAATCATGCGAATTTCTCATTTACTCAGCGCTTATATTTAATAATTTTATAGGGAGAATCGGGCTACGGAACCGGTTCGGAGAACAGTTTGAAGCGTCATGGCTCCGCCGTTAGTCTACAATCGACAAGCCTCAGCACAGCTTCGGGAGGCAGTCTCAAGCGTAGCAGCCGAGGCTTACGCGAGAAATTAGCTGAAATGGAAACATTCAGAGATATCCTCTGTGGACAAATAAATACTTTACAAAAATATTTTGATGTCTGTGCTGAAAATGATGTGCCTGTTCCAACAAATTTGCCTGCTATCGATTTTAAAGGTTAGATTGTGTGTTACTCTATTATAAGTTTTGTGTTTTATTACACTAATTACCATTATTAAGATCGTTTGTTAGATTAGTTGTTAGCACAGCTGCGTACTAACTCTTGGAAATGTCAAACAGATTCAAATCCCGAATTGTAAATTTTTTAGGGTTCCGTACCTCAAAGGGAAAAAACGGAACCCTTATAGAATCAGTCGTGTGTTTGTCCGTCCAACTAGCACAGCCAATTTGCTCCGAATTACTGGACCGATTGTGTTGAAATTTGGTACGCATATGTAAGTTGGTGACCCAAAGACGGACGTGTAACGTAAATAAATGAATTTTGAACATGGGGGTCATTTTTGAGGGGCAAATTAGGAAATTAAAAAAAAAACTTTTGCAAACTGTACCGTGTGATATATCAAATGAAAGGGCTTGTAGTAAGGGTCTCCAATATATATTTTTTATAGTTTTAAAATAAATAGTTTTAAAGTTATTTAAGAAAATAGATGAAAATTGACCATTCCCCCTCTTATTTCTGAAACTATTGAGCCTAAAATTTTGAAAAAATAGGGAATGTTGGGTCCCATAAAATATTTCAAATTTGTCAGTACCATGCACAAAGACAGAACTTTGTCCATTTAACTGAAATTACAGCTTCAGTAACAAAATATCTAGCTATAACTAACAGCATAAATTGGTTTAATATTTTACAGGAGAGGCAATAACCTTCCGAGCAACAACCGAAGGTGTGCTGGCAACGTTGGCTCATTGTCTGGAGATGGTGGCGCAGCGTGAAGATTCCTGGAGGAAACGTCTGGACCGCGAAGTTGAACGAAGACGAAAAGCCGAAAGCGCCTTACGCACCATGACCGATCAGGTGAAGTCAAATAGAGGTGCGCTGCCTGGACCTGATCTCGAGGTTAGTTCTGTTAATACACTTAACAGTGGCGCAATATCGATGTGTCTTACATAAAAGTGTTTCCCAACATCGTTGAGCGTCTATAATTTACAATTTCTCTCATTCACAGCGTTTTTGACGTCATGACCTACAAAATTTCATTCTTTTATCACCCCTTTACGCATTTATGGCGTGGGACGGTTAACTCATTTAGTAAGAGATTAAATAATTTAGATCTTGGCGTTACATGCTAGTTTAAGGGTTCCATACCTCAGAAGAAAAAAAACGGAACCCTTTTAGGATCATTTGTGTGTCTGTTCGTCCCTCTGTCACAGCTAATTTGCTCCGAAACTACCGGGCCGATTGAGGTGAAATTTGGTACACATATGTAAGTCGGTGACCCAAAGACGGACGCGTAACGTAAATAAATGAATTTTAAACATGGAGGTTATTTTTTGGGTGGTAAAATAGGAAATTAAAAAAAAAGTGTTGCAAACTATAGTGTATGACATATCAAATGAAAGGGCTTGTAGTAAGGGTCTCAAATATATATTTTTTTAATTTTCAAATAAATAGTTTTAAAGTTATTTTTTACTTTAAATGAACCTTAGACATAAATTATATTTTTAAAAAATAGAATACGTCCTAAATATTAAAATATAAACACATTAAGGCTCATTGTAATTTTTTTTACAGAATTTAAGACTGATATGAAACCGCGTTTTTCGCGAAAAAATTTTTTGTTCGTTTTTTGTATTTTTTTGTGCGTTTTTGTATTTTTTCTTCTTATTTTTGTATATTTTTTTAAATAAATTTTTTCGTAAGAAAACGTCATTTTTTTCATTTAAATTCAATTGTTTAATTGTAAAGATTTTGTATGTTTTCTACAAACGGTGTGGCATGGCTTTGTGTAGATTAAATTTTGTTCTCAGGACTCCTTTTAAAAAAATTATTAAATTGCGGAATCTTCTTCACTTTGTTTGTTTCAATCGAGCTTATACCTTACACTTGTGATCAATTATTACGTTACTTACTCGTTTCGCTCGTTCGATCTCCAATTTAGAGTCAGTCTGATTTGCACTCCGATTAATCTCGGCATATAAATCTAAACTGTCCTCAAGAAATAAGCTATCAAATGGGTAAAGACTGCATTCAAATCTGTTCACCAACATCGAATTTGATAATTCAAGGCCCATGGGGGCACAAAGACTGTGGGGGTCTCTATGTAGAAAGGTCAAGATTGGATAAATGCAAATTGTTAAAGTGAAAAATTGATTGCAAATTTTTACTGAAGATTCATTAAAAGTATCTTTGAGCGACCAGTGTACATGTATATTTTTTATTATAGATTTTTTTCAGAAATTTAATTTTGTATTAGATTGTGGAGGCTCGTAGTTTGTGCGGGCCTCTGGACCTGGGCCCCAAATGTCCTTATCTAAATTTGGCACTGTTATTCAGTATATCGAATTCACTGCAATTTTTGCCTGGGCTGGATAGTTATTAAAGTACTAAACATTTTAAAGAAATGAACTTCGAATGGTAAAGACTGCATTCAAATCCGTTCAGTAGATCTCATGTTTTTGGCAGACACAAAACAAACGCGAAAGGGTACTTTCTGCTATAATATATTATTGAAACATAAAATACTAAAATTTTACAAAATGTTAGGAAAACACCTTGTATACATTTTTGGAAGAGTTATAAGAACGGATAATTCAGTTCTCAGAAAATTAGAAGACGTTAATTCAATTGTTGTACTTAGGAGGAATGGATTATTAAATTGACTTCCAGCCCACAGTGTGAATTATTTGAATGCCTTACTGTAATGAATAGCCGGCATTGTTAACTAATAATACAATGAATTGATTCTTTTGTATAAGAAAAGTTGACAGTCTGGAATAAATTTATAAAATGTACACGCTCATTGTGATTAGAGTGAACTAATTTATCAACAAAGTTCTGTTGATGTGGAAATTTTTGACAGATTGTAAAAATGTTTTTTGACATTCTAATGTTTTTTTTGTGGTATACTTCAATCTCTGTTTTTAATTTTTTCTTTTTATATGAATGAATAATTTATCAGCTGACCTTAAAAGGTCTTCATTATTTTGTGTATACTGTTTATTTATAGTAAAAAAATATATATATTTTGTTAATTATATTTTACTAAATGACAACGCAGTCTCAAATGAAATTATATTATAATTTTGTGTGACAAATTTAAGTATTAAAATCTAATGTTTAAGGTGATTACAAATAATGAAATAATTTTAAATTGATTTCCACATATCTCACAATTATACAATATTATAAATTATAGTTTATATTCAAAATTTTAAGAAGTGAGTCGTGCACTTATACTTCACAATAAAATATAAGCGGCATAGTTTTTATGCATCGGTCGGGTATACTTACATTTTTGCCGCTCCATTTAGTGAATCGTACTATAATAATGACTAACATCGTAAATTTTGATACCCTACTGTACATAGTACTTCAATCGGTAAATATAAAAATTGTGTTTGCAATTTTTTCACCTATTTTAGTTTTTCTTTTGTAACATACTTTTTTTCTCACGTATGTTTTACAATTTCGTGACGTAACTAAAACATACATGACAATATAACAAACATCTAGAAATTCGTGGAGCAAAATAATTTTTCAGAGTGGATTAAAAGAAATGTTGAAAGAAATAATTGATGGGAAATTACCAAAAAAAATCTATTATAATACAGTGTAAACTCTATATAGCGACGCTGAAGGGACTGCACATTTTCTGGCTTTATAGAGAGTTGTCGTTATATGGAGAAAAAGAAAAATCAATATTGTTTTACTATTATAGTATTATTTAATAATAACGCATAAAATTTACGGTATGTATGATGCTGACAGTCGAGGTAAATACGGGCTAGACAATAAAGCTGCAGTTTCTATCAATTTCGGCAACTTAGAAAGCACTTATAAACAGTAGGTGCTTTATAAGTTGCCGAAATTACTTGCTTTATAATGACATATGGTCGTTATTTAGAGTGGGTGTGATGCTACATAGAGTGTATCTTTGTATGGACAACAAGGCAAACCAACCAAAGTCGAGTAATTTCGACGTTTTATAGAGTTTGACGTTAAATCGAGTGACGTTACATGGATTTTACACTGTATCTTCTAAATTTCAAGAGTCACAAAAATTCAATGACCTTGTCTTTCATTATTTTTTTCATTTTGCAATATTTAAGCGAATGAAATATTTTATGTAGGTATATTCAGTGTGTTGGTTTATTGCAACATAATTTTCTTTGTTATTTAGGAGGGGCCACACAGCACATTACCGGAAGATGAGTTTTACGATGCAGTCGAAACTGGACTCGACAAGATAGATGAGGAACGAGCGTTGCGCGAACGTTTAAAATCGTCGAGTCCACTCAAAGTCACCTCAAACAATGGAACAGTCACACCGGCCATAGATCACCCTCTGTGGACGGAAATAGAACGAACAACTGTGGAACAACTCCAGCTGGCGAGACAGGGCATCGGCAATGGACAGGCCGATTGGCAGCTGTTTGCCGAAGACGGCGAGATGAGGATGTATCGCCGGGAGGAAGAGAGGGATGGACTCGTTTTGGATCCATTGAAAGCTTGCCATGTGGTTAAAGGTAACATTTATTTTTTAATTTTGAAAAAGCAAAACCAGCTTCTTTTTCGTCACTTATTAAATAGGGATCTTGACTATTTTTTGGAAAGTGTTGTAAATCGTGCATAAGTACCTCATATAACCAAAAATATTTATTATTTTTATTTAAATACGACTCAAGCTTTAAAAATCATGTATTTTAAATTCCGTTTCAAATTTCGTGCCAAAACGCCAATACTTGTCACGTGACTGTCGTGACGTCATACATTCATAAACGCCGGTAAACTGATGAGGTGATAAAAGGTTTTTTCGCAATTGTTGCTATAGTTATATATATTTTGACGTTTCCTATAAATAAATAATAATAAATTACACACTCTAAATATTAACCAAACAATGAAGCCTTTTGACAGCGTGAACAACGTCCTCTATGACAGTGTCTGATAATGTTTATGAGTTCGTGATGTCATGGACTCTGATTGGTTTTCGTTGTCACGTGACTAGAGGGTGATTTAATTACTTTTTATTTATTAAATATTACTTAAATTCCTCAAAAATAAGGAAAAATATTGTGTTTTTTAGTATTTCTATCATAGAAACTACCACTTAAGGTAGTTCTAGCGTGATATAATAAGAAAAATCTCTTTTCGACAGATTTTGCTCATCTTTTTTTTCATAGGCTCAGATTCACGTTTTCTAATGAATTCCAAAGTTTCAGAATTTTTGACCGTTTATAACGCGAGATAATAACAAAGTTCGCAATTTCACATGCTTACCACGGTAATTCACGAAAATTGCGAACTTTGTTATTAATTATCTCGCGTTCTAAACGGTCAAACATTCTGAAACTTTGGGATTTATTAGAAAACGTTAATTTTAGCCTGTGAAAAAAAGATGAGCAAAATCTGTCGAAAAGTAATTTTTCTTATTATACTACGCTAGAACCACCTTAACGTTAAAATTTGTTCTTGTTTGAATACAGTCAACATCCCTATTATCAAATCACACACATCTAAATACAGTCCGTAATCTTGAAGCTTGGGCACGGTTTTTGTGGACACGCAAACCCTTAAAAAAAATCGTCAGTTTGTATTTAAAAATATTGTTCATCTAACATATTTATACAAGACCATAGACATGTAACAGAAGGTGACAAATAATCAAGAGAAGATTAACATTGAAATAAGTAAACGAAACGCTCCTTACAATTAAAACTTTCATTTGTTTATGGTAGGCGTGACAGGACATGAGCTCTGTCACTACTTCTTCAGACCAGAGTACCGATATGACTGGGAAACGACGCTGGAACAGATGACTGTCGTGGAGACAATTGCGGATAGCACGCTTGTGTTTTTGCAAACACACAAACGCATCTGGCCTGCTAGTCAGAGGGATGCGCTTTTCTGGTCGCACATGAGACAGGTACCGGACGACCAGGATCAGGACGGACACAACATATGGATGGTGTGCAATCAGAGTACTGAATATCCTAATTATCCGGTATGTAAACGATTCACTGTATCGATTTAGTTTTTTTTTTGAAGTAAAATTTCTCTACGCACGCTTGCCTTGGGGAGTAAGCTGGTGAATGAGTGACAAGAGCGTTACGAAAAGTATGATCAGGCGAGGCGAACGGAAGTTGAGAGGGAGATATAAGTTAGTGAAGATAGAAAGAGAGAGAGTTACGTTTCGTATATTACTGTAGAGGCAAGAGAGAGAGGTGCGAGCGCACATTTTCTTTCTCTCTTCCTCTCAGCCAGTTACGTTTCGTATATCTAAGACACAGTGCAGGTCTATTGTCTGTATCACACTGTAGGAGCAAGAGAGAGCAGTGCGCGCGCACATTTTCTTTCTCTCTTCCTCTCATAGCCACTGCATGAAATATATATTATATATATCTCAGTCAGTAGTTCGTTTGCGAGTTTGCTAGCGTTACGTGAACGGTGATTTCTTGAATATTTCGTAATTTAATTTCGTTCTTGAACAATTTTATAAATTAATATTTTGTTCAATACATTAAATATTCTACGTTTAAAGTGAATAAAATTGTAAATTCATTTTAAATTTCATATTTTGTGAATGGAGCTAAAGAAGTTTTACTTCAGTCGTGTGGTCTAAAGCTTACTCGTTTTTTTGTGTTACCGAACAAGTAGGCTCGTTATAGTGTGCCCTCTCACAAATATAAAGTACAGGACACGATCTATTATCTGCTGCTCGTTAATCCAACACGTCTAGTAATCCGCTGTTTTTAAGTATGTAGAAAAATCGCTGTATAATCCGACATTTTTACGATATTGCGCTCTGTAATCCGACGCACGTGTTTACTTGAGAAATATTTCTCTGTACTCCAACGTTTCGTGTAGTCGTTCGACGTTCGCTTTGTAGTCTGACAATAGACATTGGAAGCAGAAGACGTTGTGTTATAAAAGTTCGAAATTAAAATTTGTTTTATTGTTAAAAACCTTCAATAATGCAATATGTATAATAAATATTATATAAAGTCGTTATTGACTTTAGAAACAAAAAAAAAAAAAAAAACTTAAAAGAACTCTTTTAATATTTAAAGTTTTAGTCCGTGCTTACATCCGGTAATCGACATACGCGAAAAATTCTGGTGTCGGATTAGTGAACGTGTCCTGTATATGAAAAATTATGTGAATGCTTTAAATGCAAACGACCTTCCGTAATGAAATTTTTAAATAAAAAAAACATGTTTTTCATAATTCAACATAATTCAAGAATGCAATTATTTTGTTTACAGGCAAATACGGGCAAATGCGTCCGTATATATTTAACAGTGTGTCTTGTATGTCAAACGAGAATCAATCCGCCAAAGGATGGCGCTCAGATCACTCGAGGTGACATCAGCTGTAAAATAACATACTGCTCTGTTGGTAAGGAATTATAATTGATTTTTGTTTTTCATTCTTGTGATGAAATGAGGGCTACCATAAGGTCTTTAACCTCTAGATCGCAATCGCAATCGTCGTCCACCATTTTGAGTCATATGATTCAATTAAAATACACAAAAGTTTTCATATTAAAGAAAAAATTCCAACCAATTGAGCGACAGGGCCATTTCAACTTCATAAATAAAAACATTTAAAATATAATAAATAAAATAAAATTTCTGTTAAATCTCGCGGTGACGCGGGTAACGACTAGTAATAACTATGAAAATTGCTATTTATTTTCATGGTTACGTAATAGGGTTTTACATGCAAAAATTAACCAAAGCATGCTTGTTAGTCACATAACCAATTTATTTTTGACAGATCTTCAGAACAAAAGAACTTCGAAATTTTTTATTATTTTCAAAATATTTCCGAAACCATGAAATTTAGAAAAAAAAGTAACTTGCTTGGAAAAATAAACAAAATAATAAACAGCTATAAAAAGTATACCATCATTATAGAAAAATACAACGTTATAGCGGATATCTCTTCTGCGCATGTGTCGATTATCCCAAAAAACAATAGGGCTCTTCATATTTGCATATTAAATATCGTCCTAAAATTTAGTTTCAATCC
Organism: Venustoraphidia nigricollis; assembly: GCA_034508555.1. Classification (NCBI taxonomy): domain Eukaryota; kingdom Metazoa; phylum Arthropoda; class Insecta; order Raphidioptera; family Raphidiidae; genus Venustoraphidia; species Venustoraphidia nigricollis. The sequence goes on from JAVRKA010000070.1 coordinate 1,087,769, forward strand.
ACTCATTTGTTTGACCTGTATCATGTTCACAGGCAAACCAATTAACAGACTGTCCAAAAATATGTTTTATGCAAAATGAAACTATCTATTGTTTTGTTTCGACCATAGAATTTCTTTGTTTTCAGTGAACCCAGGCGGATGGGCGCCGGCTTCTGTGTTGCGAGCCGTGTACAAGCGTGAATACCCGAAATTCCTAAAGCGCTTCACATCATACGTAATAGGCAAATGCAAAGATCAGCCTATAATGTATTGATGAATGGATCTAGAATATTGTAATATCCGTCGCACACTATAGTTGGCAGTAGAAGCAGAATAAATGAGCTTATTGTCCATGGAAAGCGTTAGAAGAGAACAGCTGTGAGAGAAGAGGCTGCACTATCGTTGACTTTGAACACGTCGTCTGATTAACAGTGGCAATAATGTAACGACAGATTTTTCACTCGATACAATTGATTTACAATAAACAAAAAATAGATACTTTAAAGGCCGTTTTCTGATACAAAATTGGTACTCCTTTGACCACCTAACGCCGCGTTACATTTTACAGACAGGACGACTATAAGCATTAAAATTTGATTATATGGGCTCATTGTTTCAATAGGCTAATAATTTGCGAACTGTTTTGAATACTGCATTTGTTTGACTTGTAAACAGACCTAGAGTGAATCAACAAATACCCGGTGGGCGGGTACTTTATGGGAAAAAATTATAATGAGCCTCACCCTCATAAGTTCACGTAAGAAGTTTAGCTTCTTTAGTTTTTAAATTATAATTACGGCGAAATTATAACACATTTTAAGAGGGCACTTTGATGTTTATGTCATGTGTAGATTCTCACATGGACAGATCGTCACATTCATACCATAGTTTTATGTACATACTATAATCTACAAAAAACATTTTTAATATGTATGTCAACATCATAACCTCACATTATGTGACGTTTCAGCTTTTAAAAAATGTTTAATCCGAAAATTGTTCTGATATCTGAAAATAGATTTACATGAAATGTATATTACGAGTTCCTACCGTTTTACAGAAATTAGTTTGTACCTCAATTGTTCGTAATTTTAAACGCCAGATTCATGCCGTTCATCCTTGTCTTACTATTTTGCGAATCAAAATTCAACACACTATAAACTTCTGTCCTTCTCAGTTTCATGTAATTTAGGGGACAAACTAACTTCCCTTTAATTTGTTTCATTCTTCTTCCCCTTGATTTCTTACTTTTTTCAAAAGATACGTCTCTAAAGAAGTTAAACTTCAAAAAATAACTGTCTGTATAAAAAAAAAATTGTCGAGGCCTGTTAAAGAAGTTGTTTGGTTGCCAGTCTGGGTCTGTTTACGTACATAGAGTTTTGTTAACAAGTGAAGTATGAATCGTAATTGCATAATATTCGGTTTTCATCACATGCTATAATTCACTAGAATATTCTTATTTGCTAACAGATAAGAAATGAACAACAATAGTGAACCCACGGGTATCATCGTTCCTAATGAGGAAACACGTCTATTGCTTCTGTTATTTAAACGATACACGGTGTAAATGTTTTTTTTTAATATTGCAAGCTGTTAGAGTATTAAAGCGGCTTGATATATACATGTAAAGTATAATGTATATAATATATATACTGTACTTTTTAGCTTGTTAAAATTGAAGTTTAATTCAAAGTTGTTATCTGATGCGCATGCGCGCCGATTAGTTTTTTACGCGGTGTGCTCTAATTGTAGATTCGTTATATTTTCATTGTGATAATAAATCGGAAAACAACTTCGAATCTAAACCATTCAACTGTTCCTGCCAGATATTTTATTAATGTACATTCATAAAAAATGTTTGAATGTTATGAATGAAAGATTTTATTGTAACTTTAGATGTATATTGTTTTGTGATTTTATATTGTATATAATATCTTATAGTTTCAATAAGTACAAAACAACACCATTTCTGTTAATTGCAGTATTTACAGGGCTGGCAATACGGAAAATTTTAGAGCGACAGTTGGAGTATGCACCTAATTTGGGTTGTCTTCTATTAGAATACCAAAGAAGTTGTAGTTTTTTTTTTTTTTTTTAATTTTGCGACGTTGTAGGAGATACAAAAACGAGAAATATCAAGCAAATCTATAAACAAATTACATATTCAAAAGTTCATACCCATTTCGAGCCAGTCTCAGTAATGGGACTCATTCATAGCCAAATTTTGTTATAATTTTGAGCCTTTCCAGAGGACTTTCACTGGTAAATATTTTTGCACGAAAATTATTTTTCTTGTGTGTACGTCTTGTTATACTAGTGCAGTGTAAAACAGTGTGGAAATAAACTAATAGATTGACGTGATATGTTATTTATTTTGCCAATCCATTGGTCCATTCTTGTACTGATTTGCACTACACTGGTGTATTATGCAAACTGATTTGGTGATATAGCATTTACACTGTTTTTTGTTTAATACCCACACGACGCTGTAAAAAATTTGATGAAATTTGGTAGCAAGGAAATCCCGTTTTTTTTTTATTTATATTGATGAACCTGTTCTTCTAATAGGTATTGTTGGCAAGCTCTGAATTGCTGAAGGCTTGTCGGTAATACAGAACTTTTCGGACACAACTGCGTGTTTGTTGGTCAGATTCTTTGAATGGACTTGGTTTTAGCAGTTTTAGGTTCCTAGGACTACTAGAAGTAGGTTTGAAACGCCGACTTATACTACCGAACATGTCCAGTCGGTATATCGTAATAGTAAATACTTGGTTTGATGGAAGTAAGAAAATAGAGGATGATTTCAACCTATCGATGTATACTGTGTACTATATTGAGAGAGATAGGAATTGACTGAATATTCTATCCCTTTCTTTTGAGAGGACGTTTCTTACCCAGCTAGGGCACGCCCAGGAGAATATATCGATGATTCGAAGAGTCTGAGAATTTGACCAACACGGTTGTGTTCGAAGAGTTCCGTATTGACAATAAGCGGTTTGGCAATTTTGAAATAATTCAGGATGACTGTTATCCAAAATTTATACTACTTTATTCGCTTTTTAATTTAACAGTTAGTATTGACATTCATAAGTGATGAGATTTTATTATCGATTCGACAGTTGCAATTGAAAAGCAAATTTTTAGCAAACTTTGAATTTTTACATTGTCATATTGATAGTTCCCTGTCATTTTTTAAAATTGGAAAACTGCATTGCAATGTTTTATCAAAATGCGTTTCAGTAGATTTATTAATAATATTGATATTTTATTAAAAATCGGTGCATTAAAAATCATTCGTAAAATTCAAACATATTTTTTGATGTGGTGAAAAGAATGATTAAAATCAACGTAATTATTTTTTTAACCTTTTAACCTTATATTTTTTATGCTCAGAAAATACTTTTTTTTTAAATTGTCGAGTTAATCGTTTTTATTTTTTTGGATACGATTTCTTTTATCGCAAAATTTTTATTTAAAATTACTTAATATCCTCCGCATTGATAAAAAATATAATTCAGATGTTAAAATTTTAAAGTTTTATTTACATTAACCGTTTTTAAAAGGTTATCTGGTTAAAGTATTTTCAAATTATTACAATTTAATCTTAAATGTTTTTCATTTACATAAATACTACCTATACTGATACAAGTTATACTGATCTGTCTATGTTGAATTTTTCTAATGGACTGTAAAGTGTAAAATGTATAAGAATTTATATTGAATGATTTTTTTGTTGTTTTTATTACATTAACTTTTTCCTACAACATTAAACACGAAAGCTTAGACTAAACAGTCCTGGTAAATATAGAGAAATTCTTGTGTTTCCCTGACTCGTTCCAATTCCACAAAAATTAAACCAACGGTACATATTTTTCAAAATCATAGTCTTAGATTGTGGAAAAAGTTTTTTAATCATTAATTTGGAGAAGAGTTATAAAATAGAAAAGTGGTATCACATATGCATTATTTGACGTCGGGGCAGGGCAGTTTTTAATATACATTATTAATGGGACATTAGTTGAAAATTGAAACTTATTTCGAAAACGTACATTTTCATTAGCTGCTTAGTACGGATTTCCACCTAAATTGGTTAAGGTTTTGTTCTGTAATAGTTTAGAAATGTTTTACTAGATGGCCAACTATTTAAATACCGAGTCTAATATCGAGCGCACTCTGTGAACAACAAAAACTAATCAACAAATTGTGTTCACTGCTCAGTTTGACCAGCTGATTTCTGGTTCATGGTCGTTTCTAGGAAGGGAAAGCGGAGGTGTCGTATCAAAAATTTGTCGTATTTTATGTCGAAGTAAGGGGAGAAACACGTCTCGAGCTGGTGAAAGATTTGTTGTATATTGAAATCAGTTGTTTGTTGGTGGCGGTTTGTGAGTGGATCGTGATTTATTGGAATAGTGCGAAGCAAATTACTGACATATCCATAAAACAGTATTGGCTTTAGAAGTTGCGTTTTGACATATAGCCTCGCCACACACAACACTAGAGGCAAAAGGACAAAGACGAGTTTTTGTTACGATTTCTTTGTGCGCCTAGAATAACGGGTTTTGCATGAATTGTATGTGGTGAACACGTTTTACATATTATTCGGTTCAAGTGCAATATAGTGGGCAAAGTGGAACTTGTTTTGTGTTTTTATTTTTTGGCGTAAACGAAATGGCGACCGTCCGCACTAGCAGTGCACTACGTGCGTTAGCAATGGAATATAAATCCCTCCAGGAAGAACCCGTTGAAGGGTTCTGCGTCAAACTCGTCAGTGATGACAACCTCTTCGAATGGGAAGTTGCAATATTCGGCCCCCCGGACACTCTTTATATGGGAGGATATTTCAAAGTATGTCATTTTACATTTATTTGCATATATCTAACATTACATTTTGGATACAAAATAGTTTATAATTATGAGCACAGTTATTTAAAGATGTTTAAAACCAATAAAATTGAAAATAATCGTTTTTGCAGCGTAGTATTTAGTGCCTATATATCGGTATGGAGTCTTTGTAATGTTTATGGTTTACCGTATAATCAGCTGTTTTAAACGGCAGTATAAAATGCAAATTTTTAATCTTATTTTTTTTAATTGGATATTTTAATTTTCATGAATATATTCAAAAGCATTATTTAGGAGCTAAACTAAAATGTATTATTTATATTGATAGGTATAAACAACTTAGGTATGTGTTATTTTTTCATAAATGGGTATCGACTTTTAAATTATTCTTTCTTAAATTATAACATTATTTCGTTCTTTGTCAATTGTCCCTAATTTAATTGATTCGTGATTATTAGTTTTATTTCAAAGTTTTATGTAACGATTAACCGCCTACTCTCGATTTTACATAAAAAATATTCTATAAATAAGTAGAGAATGTTATTTAGTAGAAAAATGAGATACAATAAAAAGTTAGAAAACAAATTAATTTGTAAAACTATCTGGAGGTGGCCTGAAATGTCTATAGGTATATAGGTACTTATATACCGGGTGTTTACACGAAAACTTTTCAGGCATTTGATTGTTTTGCTTTTTGAGTTAGAAATCGGAAATTAGGTGACCGGATAATCCATAGGGGAGTACAACTTAACATATTATGTCGGTCTAGACTGTAGAATCGTTTCGCCGGACATGCCTAAGGTTTCTAGCCCTTTGTCCTGAAACGGGCGGAATTTTGATGTATTCCGAATTTTCGTAAATGTAAGTAATGAAAAAAATAAAATAAATATCAATTATTTCAGTCGAAATTGCTCGAAATATTTATTAACAGAAATAAAATAAAATTATCGATTGATAGATAAAAGAAGAAAAGTCCGGAAATGTTCTAAGAAATCATGAATGTTGTCCTGAAATCTATTTTTTCATTCTGGTGATAACCTTACGATAATTTTAGTTAATTAAAGGGGTTACAGCACTATTCGCTGTTACTACACTTACCCAGTTTCGAAAGTATTAGAAGTGGACACGTGCCTCTTTTCTAAATGCGCCAACGAACGCACCTGCCCTTCAAGGGATTATTGACGTATGATTGTGACGTATTAACAAACAGAATAATTTATTCAGTCGACTTCGCAACAAAGAAAGCTGTAAAAAATTGCAATAAAAATCTTTTCGTTGTAAAAAAGTGTTGTGACGTTGTTGAACAGTCACTTGAATTGAACAAACCAGGAAGAACGGAGCGAGAAGCAGTCAGGCGCAATCGATGTAGTCAGCCTTGTTTGACATTTAAATTAAACGAGCTGATTCCATTTATGGCCGTGTCCTTTACATTGTTCGTATTGCAAACAAGGTGGAAAGAGAACAGTCTTTAATTATTATCTTGATACAGGATGTCCCAGTGTCCTGATATCTGGACATGACTCCCCAGACGTGTATTTCGATTGTTTTTTAAGATAACGTCCCATCGAAGTATAGGATAGGTATATAAAACTCTCTTAGAAGCATATAGATTATAGTTATTTCTGTATAGAGCAGAGAGGCACCGGTCAACCTTTTTTTTACAATTTTGATAGAGCTTTTTATTCTCCTTTCAACCGTGTAATTAAATATTGATATTGCGGTAAAAATGTCTCGAGAAACGTAATTCAGCATAATTACCTAAAAAAATAATAATGTAACACTGATACCTATTACATTTTTGTATAACTTAAAAACGGTACTATTTATGAAAAAAAAAAATTGTTGCCTTTCTCACCTAAATAGAAGTAACATCGATTATTAAATAATCGATGTTACTTCTGTTTAGGTGAGAAAGGCAACAATAATTTTTTTCATAAATAGTACCGTTTTTAAGTGCCATCGTGCCATCTAGTAGAGAATTACATCCCATTTAGATATGGGCTTTGATGGGGCTAAGTATCTTCAAAAATAATCAAGTTACAGGCCTGCGGAGTCGTATCTGGGACACCTGTATAGTTAAAGTGACCACATTTTAGCAAGGGTAAAGCTTGACACCATTGATCGTGGGGTGGGGGTCTTGATTAAAGTTTTGGCCTATAAGGAGCAACAAAAATTTTTATAGAACGCAAAAATAGTATTGTAATAGGTATTATTTTTTTTTTAATTTCAACATAAGTACAATTTACAAATATAAATAAAACTACCTATAACTAGCACACTGTACGATGTGTATTGTCTGAGAAACAGTTACAAAATGTTTTCGTTGTTGCCAATCCCAAGAAATGCCATTGTTCATTAAGTCCAAACAATGGTGTTCGAATTCTAACTGATCAACAATGCGAGCTTTGATAAGCAGTTCTCGATAATCAGTTTATAATAATTATTTGTCATTATTAAAGTTTAGCATTATAAAATTAACAAAAATAATACAAAACTTATATCCTGGCTAAATGGACACATGGCCGCCGAAAACCGTATATTCTCTTCTTGTTCTCCCGTCGTTCCCTAGCTTGTCGTGCATTCTTTCTAAAAATCGGGATTTTTTAAAACGCCGTTGGACGTAGCACAAATTGTTAAAAATCGGGACTATCCCGCCAAAAGCGGGACGTTTGATCACCTGTAAATATAGTAGAACCTGGACATTTAGTAACTAACAGTTAAGTCCTATTCATTGGAGGGAAATTGAAATTATTACAGTTTTGGTCCTAATTTAGAAACCAGATAAAAACCGATTAATTATGAACTTCAACGTACTTCATCCGTCTAGATTCGAGGACTGTCTACCATTCGCTATAATTTTCCTGTTAACTTTACCAGTTTTTTTATCATAATTTTAAACTTATTACTTTTTAAGATGAGACGGAGGAATATATTTTTTTATTCATCTTTATAAAAATAACCCGTAAAATATTAATAAAAAAGTAAAGATTTTTTAGTAGTGAGCCTTTCCCAAAGATGCTACATCCTACATTAAAAAAAATGAATTTTCATTTTATTGGTCGCAAAGGATGCAACATTTTTTTGGTAAAACGACTCCATTTGCGAAACGCATTTGTACCTGTGTCCTATGCCAAATTTAACTTTTTATGACTTGACCATTTAGAACAGGGATTCTCAAACTATGTTAGTTTAATGCCCACTCTGACAGTCCAATTATTTTCACCGCCCAACCACACATTTCTCAATTTCACATTTATCCCCTTTACTAGTAAGCTCTAATAATGGTAAGTTTTTTGGACCTATTTTCGTACGTGATTTTTCTCTGAAAATGTAAAAAAATTTACGAATAAAGATATAAGTTATCGGTCATTTATTTTTTATTAAGTATACAAAATAATGTTAAGAAAAATGAAGAACTTCCTTTGGAAAAAAACTTTTAAATGTCCAGTGCCCACGTATTTCCTTCCATCGCCCATGAAAATTATGAACTGCTCATAGTGCCCACCAAATTGTCTCCACCGCCCACTGGTGGACGTTATCGCCCAGTTTGAGAATCGCTGATTTAGAAGTTATAAGCCTCTGTCACCACAAAGATCTCCCTTTTTGACTATTTTGGTACGAAACACTAAAATGGGCTGCATGACATTTTTATTTTTATTTGGTTTCCATATAACAATAAAACTGTAAAAACGAGTTTTTTTACAACCCCAATGACTCATAACTCATAAATACATACAAAAAAACACTTTTGTGTAAATGTGAAAAAGCAAAAAAAAAAACTGCGACAATATTAGAACAATTATTGTTAACGTATATATATTATAGTAGTTAATCGTCAGTAAATATATAATGATGAAGAGTGAATGACATGTGAGCAGAAATTATGGTGTGGAAGTAACATATTTAGAAACTAAATATAGCCGTTTAAAATTCATTTTTCCATTGTACTTATTTTTCCCGCACTCAGATACAAGGACAGCCGCTGCAAAGTTCAGTAACGCTTGTTTTTGGCAACTGCAAAACTTACTATAAAGTATAAACATCCTGACTTTGAAAGGTTTCACTGTACTGATTTCTTGTTATTACAGTAATACCCCGGGTTACCCGATAGATGGAATCGACAAAGTCTTGGAATACAAATTCATATAAAGTTTAGATAAGTGGGACTGAAAAACACCACTTTAATAGAAAATACAATCAAAATAGTTTTTCGTTCACAAATTTATTAAATTAAATGAAAGTTACTTCGAGGTTAATGGCTTCATAAAAACTCGTTTCATGACACAATAACGTTTTTTTCTCACACAAAATTTCTTCGTAACAAGTTTTTGATATTTTTTTTTATTCCTTGTAGCTGTAGGCTGTAGTCGTTCCTCATTGAAGTCAATACATTTTCCAAAATCTGTAACCCCTTTTCATTTCGTCAAGAAATTTGAGATTACAATCGTCGTATGTTTGCTATTAAATTCTGAATTCTAATCTAGTTCATAACTTCCAAAATGTCTTAACTCTTCGGATATAACTGTGTGTTTATTGGTCAAATTCTCGGATTCTTCGGAGATTTAGTGTATTTTTAGCAGTTTTAAGTTTCTATAGAACTGCTGTAAGCCTAGAATTGCTAGAACCGCAGGTTCAAACAGTGCGAAGAGCTTGATAATAATATGAACACGCAGTTGTGTTCGAAAAGTTCTGTATTGCCGATAGACGTTCAGAACTTATCAACAAACAAATCTATAATATTTTTTTGCTGGTGACTCTGGCTCCGAGATGCGTAAAATGCGAACGGGAGAGGAAACTAAACAATTGCGTAACTCCGAACTCGTGTAAATCGAGGTATTAATGTATTTTTAAAATGGAACCGCGTATCAAACATAAACGTCCATCTGTCATTGGGTGCAAGTGGTCATCTCTTCTAAAACTATTAATAGATTTGGCAAACGACATTTTATACAAACAAGAAATGCTTTCACGCATCCTACAAAATTTACATTCTCTTTTTTTAAGGATTTCTTTTTCATATATTTCGCGTCTTTAGGTAATAATACAAACGGGACTACCGTAATTTGTCAAAGAAAAGAAAAAAACGACGGATAAAAATAGATTATGCGCGCAAATAAAACTCGAACGTCACAATTACCGCGTGTGTTTTGTTTACTATATACGAGACGTTTTGTTTTTATTAAGCATCTCAGCGACTGTGCCTTGATATGAAGGTCAAATATCCCGCGGTCAAAATACGAATGATCAGTCAGTTAGCTTTCTGCTTTGTTGTAATATTGTTACGTTTTGTGCGTCGTTGAAAACTACCTCATGTGGCAGGTATTAAGCGTATCTGTAATGCACAATAAGCCCCAGAGGATAGGTGATAGGACGGCATTCAAAGTATGAAAAAAGCATATCAGTGGTCAGTTGTCAAAATATTTTTGTATTTTTATAGGGCTCCGCATCAAAATGATATAAAGTGAAACCCTAGTGAGACTCCGCTGTTCGTCCGTTCGTCTGTCGTGATTTTATAAACATCTAACTCCTAAACGGTTGAACTTAGAAACTTGAAATTTCGTATATAGTTGGCATATTGCGATTCTCAAAAATTAAAAAAAAATGCAGTTGAAAAATAAACAATCTGATTGCGCTGGTGACACATAAACTATAAAAAAATAAAAAAAAATATATACTTAATATATAAAACATTTAGACGCACCAGTTGGAGATATAATTTGTCTCTTTCTTTTGTTTTTGAATCCTACCTTCTGCGTTTTGAGATTTTCCAACTTTTTTCTTCCTTTTAGTTTCATTTTTGTGCAGTCGAGTTTTATTTTATTAAATGTGTTAGGTATAGGTTTTTTTTTAGTTTGTTTATTTTTGCGCCCACTTTTCTTCTGGTATGGAGGTTGACGGTGAGTCGAGGCGTGCGATCAACAGTTACTGTCTCTTTGCTATGTAGCGAAAAATTTGGACCTGGATCGTTGAATGAACCGAATGAATCGAAATGAATAATCTTATTTTACCGCAAACTCGGCATAAGTGGTTTTTCCGTATAGCTGTATATATTCATGCGTCACGGTGTTTCCTATATTATATGTAAAATAATAGAACAATAGAGATTTATACATTTTTGTTGAATAGAATTAGTTTATTGTCAATTATGTGCGTCTTCACAATACAAGATTATTTGATAATGTAAGTAATAAGTATATATGGTAGTTGAATATCTATTTTTAACCGACTTAAAAAAAGAAGTTATAATATAATTGGAAGCGTATTTTTTTCTAATATTTTGTTGTGTATATCCCGATTTGAAAAATTTCGACGTCGTTTTGTTCAGAATGTTATCGGATTGTTACCATATAGTTTTTCTTAAAATCGCACCATCCGTTTTGAGACGACTTCAAAAAAACATTTTTTTAATATATGTTACCTCATATCTCCAGCATTTGTGAACCGATTTTGGTGATTCTTTTTCTATTTTCTATTATATATACCTTCAGGGTAATCCCACATAAACTTTACTTATATCGGTTCAGTCGTTTTTTATGTATGTTCTACGATACCTCCACCAGTTGTGAACTGAACTTTGCAATCTCTAAATAATTATTTTATCACCACGCTAACTGCCTATATATTGACATTTTATAATTTACTAACGGCCCAGTCCGGCTTCGCCCGGGTGTAAATGTAATATATAGGATATAAAAGATGAGTCACATTATCATTAAATTCTCAACGTGTATTGAATTTGCGCGAATTCAATCGCTTTTATTTGTGAATGTTCAAAAATCGAAGAAAAATCTTATTTCCCAAAAAGAAACTAAAAAAAACTTGGAACGTGTCGCGGGACACGCGTTTGGAACGAAGTCCCTTTCGTAAAAGACGTTTTTCGTAACGCGTTTTATATAATCTAAAAACATCCGGTATAATCTAAAAACACCCGGTATAATCTAAAAACACCCGGTATAATCTAAAAACACCCGGTATAATCTAAAAACACCCGGTATAATCTATAGTCCCTTTCGTAAAAGACGTTTTTCGTAACGCGTTTTATATAATCTAAAAACATCCGGTATAATCTAAAAACACCCGGTATAATCTAAAAACACCCGGTATAATCTAAAAACACCCGGTATAATCTATAAACACCCGGTATAATCTAAAAACACCCAATATTTTCTAGCAATAAATATAGCCTATGTTACTCAGGGTGAATGTAGCTTTCTAATGGTGAAAGAATTTTTTAAATCGGCACAGTAGTTTTTGAGTTTATTCATTACATATACATACAAATCTTTCCTCTTTATAATATTAGTGTAGATAAACAGAGCACTTACGAAATTTTATGAAAAATCTGCGAAATCAAATCCACTGAAAAGTAAAATATAAAAAAAACTTAAAAAACGTCCTTCAAAAAAAGTCACTAAAAAGCGTAAAATAACAAAGTTTTGAGATCGGTGTCAATTTAATAGAAATACATAAAACGTTATAGTAATTAAATTGACTCCGTACATCAAAACTTTGTTATATTTCAATTGACTTTTTTGAAGGAGTTTAATATTTTTTATTTAAAACTTTTCTTACAGTCCTGCCATGTCTTACCGTTAATGAGTACCTAACCGTTGAAACTACCTATATATTATGCACTTATAAAGTGGCATCGCATTGATGCACCAGTCAGTAATTAATAGCATAACTTCAGTGTTAATAACTGCATTTAGTTATGATACTTCCCAATGCCGAGAAGCGATGAAAACTTTCCCGATAAAGCAGTTTTCGAAAATATTCCCGGAAATGTTTTCTAGCTAGGAAAAATAATAATGGAAATGTCTCGTTTTTGTAAGTTGTAAGATGCACATTTATTATTTTGCATAAAAAACTAATTCTGAATTTTCAACTCTAAAATTATCCAAAAGCCTTCACCGCTCCATATTCAACACAGATTTTTGTTATGAAAAATGTTCACCGAGAAAATCAATTCAAAATTAGTTGTTATATGTATTGACAAATGTCAAGAAATCGAGAACGTCATTGCGGTTTTTTAAAATTCAGTGATAAAATGTCTTCTTCTATCGGGTGCAGAATTTATTTTCAGATGATCAACACGCCAAAGAAAAAATAGTGGTGATTACTCACCTTTCTTAATGCAACATACAAAATATCGACATTTCATCGCTGTAACATTATCAACTTTTCTTGTTTTTATTGTAAAATTATGTATACTGTGTCAAGGCCTGTATTTTCAATATGTCCTTCTGCAATCAATATTATCAGTACAAAAAATGTTCTCGATGAATGCATGTATGCCCGTGTGCAACCGTATTTATCTGGGTCATCAGCTTGCACTATATATATTATGCTAGCGTACGGGAATTATTTAAACGAACACCAAACTATTGTTTTGAGCACCATAATTTTGTACGTTACAAAATTTTTGGTTACTCAAATATTTTTAAGCGCCTATTAAACTAACCGGACGTACGTGTGATTGAACACCTGAATTCGTATTTGTCGCCTAAAATGATGTTTGAGAACTAATTTTTAAAGAGATCACAGAAGATAAAATATCATACTCACATAATTCTATTTTTTTTTCAGAAAATAAATTGATGTTTTTATAATGTCAGGTAAATGTCAATATCGAACATTTTTTACTTTTGGTTCTTTATCATTTGTATTCTTGATTTTTTTTGATATTTTTGGGAATTGGCGCAAAAACGTGTGAAAACAACATAGAATTAAATCGTTTTCACGCGCTAGTGTCGTCGCCATGGTTATAATCACGGTATTCAAAAGTTTCGGGCACTGCCGCTGTGGCTGACCCAGTAATGTTTTTCAATGTTAATTTATATGTAAATATTATTGACGGTTCTAAATTAGTTCACAAAACAGTAGAAGAACTACTTGTGCTCAATTGAGACGGTGGTTGACGTGCCACGATCGGAAAAAACTGAACGAAAACTGATTGAAGCGTAGTCATAAATCGTAGATTGTCAAAAAATTTCATCTTCAAAAGTACTGAAATATTTTTCTACGGTTGTGTACCCTTCTTTAAATAATAGTTCTTAATTAGTGACTATTTAGTTTTTTCAAAAGCCATCATTTTTCACCTGTCAAAATTAAAAGTGCCCGAAAAAAATGTTGAAAGTTGAGAAATGCGCACGAAACATTTTTAACTGTGAAAAGGTCTATTACATTTATATAATTTCTGGCATCACGATCATTTCCAATTGCGATTTTTTAATTATTATTTAAATACAATACGTATTTGTTGATCTCTACATATTTATGTATGATTTACTGTGTTTTAAGATGCATTGAATACAAATTCTAGTACGTAATATGTAGAAAATACCCTATCGACTGTAGGGCCGTTTTAGACGAACGCACTAAAATGATGAGTATATATGCAAAACCAGTGGAAATGTTGAGTAAATGTCCAATAGAAATTGAAACGTCGCAATAATAGAAAGTTACACAACTCATCAAGTTATCAAAGTCATATTATATGCCCATATTATACGCAAGATCGATTTTGTCGACTATTTTTCGCACTTTCGTCGTCATTTTTCTTAATTATTTCGTAAATAAATAGCGCTGCCTCACCGCACTAACTTTTTAGCATCTCAAGTTGTGTGAAATTTTTTTTATAATATCTACGTGTTGTGTTTTCTTTATTTTTCAAATGCATTTTTAATGTGACGCCATGCAAAAAATGCCTGCTAAAATGACTCGGTGAAATGTCACGGAAATTGCGTATTGCGGAAGTGACGTAAAGCTTCACTCTCAGTTATATTCACCCTCATTGATCAGCTGTAAAAATGTTTTGAGGTTATATATAGCTGTCGTCGTATTCGAATCTGGATGTCTCGTTTTTTATTAAACTGCCAAGGTTATATATGAAACCTACCATTCCTTGCTCCGGATGACCCGCAGAACACCCATTTAAAATGTTCACGAACCACCACTGCTAGTAACCATTTAATTAATGCCGAAAATAGACCATTTCATAGTTGAAATTTTTTTGTACGCATGCCTCAACTTCCGTCATATTCTTCGGACACTTTTATTTTTGACAGGTAAAAGGTGATTGAATTTAAAAAAAGCAAATAGGAATTAAGTAAGAAATATTACTTAAAGAAGGTATAAATAGCGTAGAAAAACATATCAGTACTTTTGGAGATACATTTTTTGGCAGTCAATGATTTATGACAGGTAAGACTAACCTTTTAACCAGTTTTCGTCTATGTATTTTCATCAGTTTTTCTAATCGTAGCATTTCAACAACTGTTTCAGTTGAGCGTGTTCTACTGTTTTGAGCACTAATTTAACATCGTCAATAATATTTTTATCAAAATTAACATTGAAAAACGTTATTATGTTCGTCATTATTTCAAAAAGTGCCCGAAACTTTTGAAAATCGTGATCATAAGCATGGCGATGATGTTTGAGCGGGAAAACGGTGAAAGGTTCCATAACATACGCAATTGTTGGAATAGCGAGTTCGCTTACAAAAATTACTCTCTGTTTAAGTTACTTTATTTAATATTATATTTCAGTTTTATGACAGGGTTTTCCCTAACTAACAGCCGTGTTTTCATGGGTTACTACCCTTGTAAAAGGATTTCTTTTATTCTATCTTAGAAGCAAGGATTAGGGGTTTTTCCTGAAGTCATATATCGAGGTATATTTTATACCTAGCATGCAGGCTTAAATTGTGGACGGTTACAAAATGTTACCAGTGGGCAAATAAATAAATACAGTAGCAATAGCATTGCTGCATATAGTCTTGAAGAGACATACCTTCCAGTGTTCATAATAAATAAAGGTACAACCTTTAAATATAAAGAATCGATAATAATTCATTTAAAAGATCCACGACCCAATTATCCATAATCCCAACAGCAATATTTAAAAATGACACCCTGTATAGCGAACACTAATCCGGACGACAAACTGTGTTGTAAATGGAACTTGGATAATATTGTTTCGGTAAACGATATTTTATTATTTATTGTATTATGTTCTATTTTAGTAATTGTGTCGGCATTAACAAGAGTGAATTAAATTTGCATTATCATGTCATGCTTTTTAATTTCCGACTTGAACATTAATTCATCAAAAAAATATTAGAATAATGGAAAGTTCTCTCCTATTGCTTTCTAATGAAGTTCGTTCGTCATATCGCATATAATTAATTGTCTATCGATAGTAAAAAAAGCAATCAAAACGTTGATGCCCGGTTTCTGTGAAAGTGTCATCCGAATGTCAAATTCACTCGGCAATAAAATAATGTATTTATCTATATTTGACAAGCTGCTCACCGCCCGGTACGTCTCACTCGTTCATTCAGTCGAGTTAATATGTACTTTACGATTTATATTGAATTAATATATCACACATTCGCTTCAATCGTTCGCTCTGCAACTTGAAATCAATCTGATTTGCACCAGGGCAAAGCCGATCCCCTAGGCTATAGATATAGTCCTCAAGAAAGAAGTTATCGACTTCAAAAAAGGAAGAGGTTCTCAATTCGACCAGTATTTTTTTTATATATACAATTATATACTGATATTCAGTGCGAAGTTCGTGGAGACTATAGTTTTTAAACAATCAAGTCTGGGTGTTCTCAGGAGTTAAAATTGTCCCCTGGAATTTAAGGCGTAACCACGCCATGTCTGCAGTGTTCCCCTGCCGGCGTAATTCATCGTCTGCGTCCACTCCGGGAGGTGCTTTGTCATTCATTAATTCATGTATTCGACCCCACGTACCGCCACGCATTCGTATAGGTTCTGATTTACTGGGTATAATATTACAATGCAATTATTTTTAGTTATTATATCATTATTAGTGTATTTGCCATATGGCAACATACACTATTGGCGTCGGTCGGATGGCGGGACCTAGGGGTCGGACCAAAATTTCTCGACGTTTCATAACCTCCTAAACACTTTGGCACCATTTTTAAAAATGTTTATATATAATATATATATGTATATATATATGTATATATATATGTATATATATATATATATCGATGGTTTAAAGCGCAAATATTGTATGTCCGATTCAACCCATTTTGTCGAAATGGGAAAAATAGATTTTGTTTCGCATTCAAGTAAAATGCGTATTAAATTCGCAAGAGTTTTGGCATTTTTTAAGTAAATTTAGCTCTCTGTAATACATTTATAATATTTGTAAATTATAAATTCTTATCATTTTTAATAAAAATCGTTATAATTGGAAATGTGCATGGACATACAATATTGTGAATTTTTTCGAGTGGACATACTACATATGGGCTTAAAAAAAAACGTATAATTTTTAAGACGTTTATTTTATTAGAAAAAGAAATATACTGTTGAAAAATCACAAGTAGAACAAAAATTTTTCATATTATTTAAAAAAATAAAAGTAACTTAAACCTCTTCCTCGGTGACTTGAGTTGTTGTGTATGGAACAATATCTTTGGCTTTCTTTGAACTTGGTAAACTTTCAAAATAACTTTTGTATGTCTTGGGAATAATTTGCTTACCAAGCAAATAAAGTAAATCTTTTTTTTTTGCCTCTGAAATTGGCAATCTCTGTGTATATTTTTGTGATAAGTTTAGGGTTTCCCATGATATTTTTTTTATTCTTTTCCCTTTCAAAACATCAAATTCTAAGAATTCATTATCAGTCAATGAATATTTATACTGAACGATAAATGGTTTAGATTTATCAAATCTTAGCCATTTAATGTGTAGCCATTTTACTTGTTCCTTTAAGTTATTGACTTTTGTGTTTTGCATTACAAGCGACGCCAGTTCCTGTAAGTCATAGAACTCCGGAAAATAAATTTTATTGACCTGATACGGACAGGGTTTTTTTCTCGCCATTTCTATTAACAAGCCCCATTCTTCGGTTGTAAAAATTTTGCGGTGTTTACGCGCTCGTTCAATAGTGGCGTGAATTGAATCTGCCTCTAAGTAGGAATGGCCAGATTCCATAAACTTTAGATCCACAATCTGTAAGTGTTCAATCTTATTGACGGCATACAACATCGCAGCAGTTACAAATTGATTCCGGTTTTGCCCTCCGCAAGTATCAGAAAAACTAGAAACGTGAGCGACAGTATGAGGTAAGCTGTACAAATACTTTAAAAGGCATGTGCCGATTTCTGAAGCTCCTTTAGAGCCATGAGTCTCATCCCAAAGAAAACAGTGACCACTGTGGTCGAAAGAATCGAATATGGTGAAATTAAAAACCGAGAGTTTACGCTTGTAATAAATTTGACAATCAGCGGAAAAAGGGACGGATAGAATAGCTTCCAGATCAAAAGAAATAGCTCGGTAGGTTGGGTCTTCTAATGATCTTTTTTTATCAGCCTCTTTCATCTCCATTGAGTCTTTTTCCTTCTTTTTGTGCAGTTGCCAGCTTTCTTCCAAATCGGTTTTGTCTGTAGCGTTATAATACAGATTGCATGTGGAACACTGATCCTTTTTAGGGATATGGAACGACAGTTGTGGATCAAAATTATGAAATATTTTTCGGTAAACACTGATAGAAACAGGCGTGATTTTTTCATTTGGACAATAAATTTCAACATACAAACGATACATGACGGAAATATTTAAATCAGTAGATAAATACAATTTCTTTGTATCACGCCGACTGTAATGAGATTCCATACGAGGAAAGCTGTCTATGTGTTTTTTGACATGATTTCTTGCTTCTTTGGGTGTAATGTTGGCTGGAGATTTTCCCTTTCGTCCATCAGTACCTATATAAGCTCCACCTGGGCCACGTTTTTTCAAAGCTAGGTCAATGATTTGAAAACTAATGCTAAAAGTTGTACAGAAAAATTTCAAGCAGACTCGCACATTACAGCCCTTTTCATCACATAGTGAATAGACGCGTGATTTAGTTTTTGTGATTTTGCTTTCAGGGTTTCGTTTTCTGTGACGCTGAATGCTTTGTTCTGTGACCAAAGAGCATAAGAGTGCTTTTTGACGATCAGCATCAGCAAGTCCCCAATATTCTTGATGCAAAATTTGCTGTCTCTCCATCGTTATTTTATCGGAGCATTTGAATCTGCACCTTGAGCAATCAATGTAACTTGGCTTTTTTTCTGGCATGACAATATTTTTTCTGGTTTGGTAGCTCTTACCAGACATTCTTTTTATTTTTCTTTCGTTTCTTTTCCATGTTTCGGGTTCTGCTTTTCTTTTCCGAATTCTTTTCATAACTTCAGGCACCAAACCTTTACTGGATGTTGATGGTAGTGGAGGTATTTCTATAGGATTTGTTTCATCATATTCATCTTGGATATCGTCACTTGTTAATCCGTTTTCTTCTTCTTCTTCTGGAACATATTCCTCTGAAGTAGATGAACTTTCACTGGCTATTTCATTCGTACATACGTCTTTAATATTGTCCTTTTCAGTGGTACTCTGTAATAGATTGCTTTCGTTGATGACAGAATATTCGATGTTTTCTGCCACTTGTAACGAATCTTGACATAAGGGTGTTTGTTGAATCTCAGACCCTCGATGATGTTCTTGAATTTCTTCGCAATGAACCACAGTAACACCACAGGAAGGATTTATCTCAATAATTGACTCTTCAACTAAATCTGTAATAAATGATGATAAACATAAACGAATGTATTACTACTACAATTAAATGCAACATACCAAAAGGAATAATCAATGTATCTGATTCAGCGGAATTTGGATGGTCAAATGAATAACTAAAATCGGTAGGTCTCTTGCAGATTTCTGTTGCCTTTTGCAGATCTGGAAATTAAACCGGAAATACATTATTTTATTTAGTGGCAATAAATTATTATACTAATTATTTTATAAGATTTATTTACCCGTGTAATGGCATGTTTAGTTAGCTGTATTTAATATTTGCTTTAATTTTAACATTAAAATTAATTGTTTACAAAACAATATCCAGCTTAAAATGTTGACAATATACAAATTTAGGATTATTTTACTCTGAAATTAACCGTAAAAATGTTGATGTGTAAATTTTTAAAAATAACTTTTATTACTAATGATTTTAATTTTAAAATTGACAGTAGTATTAAAACAAGCTGGCTAAACCCGCCGTTAGTACGCGCATGGATACATAGATTTACATGAAGTGCAGCTATAATAATATTATATTTAACAAATTTGTCTGTACAAAATTTATTATAAAACTATAATTTTTAAATATCAATATACGTGCAATTAATACAATACACAGGCAGTCATTATTTGGAGTATTCTTACCTCTTACAATTCCATCAGGAGCTGTTTCTTTACTCTCTTTTTGCTTGTTTACCAGGTCAACCATCATTTTGCCACGTTTAAACATTATTGCAATAATAAAAGTTCACTTTAAATCACTGTAAATTAATTATTCATATAAATCAAGCCACCAAACACTAGAAATACATTTAAATTCCACAACCTTAAATAGAAACGAATAACGCGATGTTGCTTTTTTGATATCCAACAGGAAACTGCAGAAGAAACAACAATATTAAAAATGATAAAATGTTGCAAGTTCATACAATAATCAAAAACAGCTGATTTTGTGTCAGCAATACTCTTTAGCGCACACTTATGTTAAGTCCGGACATACAATATTTAAGCACATGTAAAACTTTCCATGAAAACACAAATATTGTATGTCCGTACTTACTACATTTGTGCTTCGACCAATTTACACTACTCCAGCGCACATTTATGTTATGTCCGGACATACAATATTTGCATTTTTTTAGAACAATTAACACGTGCATATATATTGTATGTCCGGACTTACTATATTTGTGCTTCAACCAATTTTGAACTGCGTTAGAATTCAGCAGATACTATAAGTGTGCAGAGACAGACCTTACCGACCTGTGGGCTTACAATGTAAATCAAATGATGATTCTCATTTTACGCGTTATTCTAGACATACGATATTTGTGCAGACATTAGATCGTCCCTACTATGTTCAAACTACACCTTTATCCTAAAATTGACAAAAAGTGGACATACAATATTTGTGCTTTAAACCATCGATATATATATATATATATATATATATATATATATATATATATATATATATATATATATAAAAATATGTGTGCGAGTTATAACTTTCAAAAGAGTTAATTGATTGATACGAAAATTTGCCCACATGTTGGAATCCACCACCGCAAGAACCCTATTTAAAATGGGCCTAATCGGACCATTTTAAGGGTAGTTTTTAGGGGTTGAAAAAAGTTTTTGGGCCCCAAAATACCTAAAAAATTCTCAGAATCGTTTCAAAATTGAAATTTAACCCTTTAATAGCAATTAAAAAGTGCTTCTAAAATTTTAATAAAATCGGTCCGATAGGACCGGATTTACAAATTTTTTGAAAATACTGGTTTGCAGATAGTGAATTATTTGCTGAAAGGTGTATATAATTTAGTATAGAGGTTCGATTGATAATAATATTGCAACTGAGAAAAAATGTTCTTTTAAGGGGTGTATTAAGGAGTCAAATTTTTTATTTTGCCCAAAAAAACAACTTAAGTTCGCATAATAAATCCACAATACCTGTATTAGCAAATACACTATATTGTCGGCAGGGTTTTGGCACTGCGACCCGGGTTTTTTTAAATAGCGCCCTATTTTTTTCGACGGTTCCGAAAAAACGAGTCATTTTGAGCATTTTTCGTATAATAAAGTCACCTACCTAAAGTGAATGGTTTCTAACATATCTGTGTATTATGGAGTATTCTATGCTGTAACATGAAAATAAATCTGATAGAGAAAGTAATAAAATTTCATTTTTACAGAATACCACATAAAATTCATTTAGTATGTAGTAATTATTGTAGTATTATAAGAGTATATAATGTCTTCTAGTAAATTTACAGTAAATTACCCTTTGACGGCGACCTAGATATTAAATATAGTTTTAAGAATATGTAGGTTTAGCTATTGTTTTTTAATCAGTGGTTTATTTAGCGTGACAGACATTACAAAACAAAATAAATGAGTTTCAAAGCTATAAACAATGATAATATACATATAACCAAAGGTTATTTCATATACATATCTGCAAATTTCAATTCATAAATGAACGAAAAATAAATTCTGTTGCATCAGTTAAATTTTTGACCATCTATAAGTTACCATAGAGAAGTCCAGCAATTGCTGAGTAAATGCATATTTTTACTTTCTCGTGTATGTATAAGTATTATTAGGGGAGCCGTCAGTTTTTGGTGACTGTACACGTCTCATGAACCCAAAAAAAATGGTTTAAGAAAAAGTTTATTTGTCTGTGATCACACCTAAAACCCAAATCAATTAATCGGTTTTCAAATTCGACATGTGAGTTAAAAACGGCCGTACCTCAAGGAAAAATCGCAAAATCGACTCTAACTCAAAAGTACCCTTTTAGAAACCGTAAAAATCGGCTTAAGGTAGTTGTCGTGGTTAAGGCACACCGTCAGAAAATTCTTAATTTTTGTATACTTATTAAGGACATGATAATACAATTACCCTGAAAATTTGAAGTCGATCGACCGTACATAATCCGAGATAAATTCAATTAAAAATTGGATAATTAACATTGATTTGTATACGATCTCTGTAGTTCTGAACCAGTTTCTTATTTATAAAAAAAGAACTAACTGTCAGAAACTTTCCAAAAACTGACAGTCTTTCAATGCATTTGTTATGAGTTTAAAAAAAATAAGAAAAATTTTTTGACCGTCTAATTATTTATAAATAAAGGTTTAAAGTTCAACAATTTATAGAAAAGTATACATGCATATGAATACTGTATGGGTTACGTTTCCACGGGCAGGGGCGGATACAGAATTTTTCTGGGTGGGGGCGGTAACAAAAATTTTATAATAATAATTCGAACAATGTGTATTAACAAAATTTAATGCATTAATATAGCAGAGTATGGCATAAAATTCATAAAATTCATTCAAAATTCCGACATTGAGGGGGGGCGATCGCCCCATCGCCCCCCCCCCCCCTCGTATCCGCCCCTGTCCACGGGTACAGTCTTGCGTACAAATTATGGAACACTTAGCTACAAGCTAGTATACTTTTGTGGCGTGTATAATCTATAACTTTTTGACAATATTGTACCACGACAACTACCTTAAAAACTGAAAACAATGTTTTTTCGAAGATAAAAATACAAGGGGGAAGGTTGTATTAATATAGGTCTACGCATATTCCTATAATGAAAGTTGTCTAATCTAAAGTTAGTCTGCGTTGTGTCCCCAAGTGTTCATTTTAATTTTATTCTTTCGAATCTTGACGGAACTTGAGATTCATCCTTGAAGAAGTACTACAGATTCTAGCTGCAGAAACTGTGAGAGAATAATTTGGTTGAGACCGTACATATCGATACGTATAGTAAGTTTATTGGTTTCACTTTATTGGTAATCGGTTGGCCGTGTGCTGAAACATGCTAACCGAGTTTTAGGAACAGTCAATAGTTTTATAACTAGGTCAAGTTTTGATAGAGAACTATAGTGGTGATTATTTGAAATTAATAGTTGTACTTACTGTCTATATAAAATCGATTTTGTCTGGCTTGACTTGGAAATCGGAACTTTGTTTCTACAAAAATCAAAAAAACCGTCCGTGGACGTCAGGAGTGTCCGCAGTAAAAATTTTACTATTCCAATAGACATCTCACTCAAATTATACTAGTCATTTGTTCCAACAAATTTGAAATTTTTTGTGGACAATCAGAAAAGTTTGCAGATAGTACGCGAATTTTTTCTCAAAGGCATTCTCAGTAGGTAAATCTTGCTATCGTGCATGTGACTGTGTTGCAGCAGAACTGTTCGAGGAAAGCTTTTGAGGTTACCTATTATTTTTTTATATATGTACTGTGAATTATCGCGTGAGCTGTTCCAACAAACAAGCTTGAGACTAGTCACTCATCAAAACATATAGAATTCATTTAGAATCTTGAAATTTGTCACACTGGCTGCAAATAAAGAGAAAAATTTAAAAAGCTTAACTTTGTCACCCTAAACTAAGAACTAACTGTGAAGTAGTATTGGGAAAATTAATTAACTTTGTAAAAAGTATTGACATCCTACCAAAAACATATATGTGAAAAAAGTGAGCCAAGTTCTTTTCTACCAATTTGTTCGGCTACCAAAAGTACTTACTTGATCAGTTTTTCTCAACATAAAATTTGAACCTGTTATTATTCTCTTTGTATAGTTTATCTAGTTATGAGATGACACATAATAGGTATTATGTCAGAAGTTCGGAGTTTAATTTCCGGCTTCACTATATAGTAGCAAACATTACGTCCTGTCTTCTTTTGTTGTCCTGTTGGTTTCTTCGCCAACCGCTAAGATATGATTTTGTCTATGTTAGACGCAAGGTAATTGAAAGTAAAGAGTGCTCTGTTAGTCGTTGGAAATAAGGGACACGCTAAAGAATTCGCACGTGCAAAATCCATTTTATACACAATAATTAGATCTATTGAAGAGAGAATTTTGCAGATTTAAATTAACCCAACCAAATCAATTTTAGTTCAGAAACTACGACCAAAGAGGGTGAATATAGCTGACAAGTTTTGTATCACTTCCACAATATTTCAGAGTCACTTATGCAGTTTAGCAGAAACTGGAAGACGGAGGTAGTAAAAATGATTACACGTTTTATTTTCTTGAGGCACTACGTGTTTTAAATATATGAGTGTATAAAATCAAACTGTTTCGCTAAAACCTTCAACTACGATAATCCGTATAATACTTGTAAATTAATTAATCAATCAATCAATCAATTTATTAGCTGTAAAGGAGACCTTAGCTATTACATAGTCAAGTACAAAAATGTACAAAATGTGTCAGTTAAAAACATTTAAAATTTAATTTACAGAATAAAAGCTGTTATTTATTAATTAAGTCGACTAAATCAGATAAATGATGTATCTTGTAACGTTGCTTCTTTGCAGACCTATCAAATTTTTAGAGATTCTTTTTAACGCCGATGTAAGTTTATTTGTGTATAGAGTGCTACTTGAAATTGTCTATGAAAAAAAAACTGAATAATTACGACGTTAACATAAGCAAAGGCGGGGATAAAAAGCAGACTTGTGAAAAATCTTTTTAAAAGTATTTAAATACAAATACTTTTGTTCCTAGAGTATTTGAAATACAAGTACAAATACTTTGGAGTATTTGAAATACAAATACAAATACTTTTGGGTCACGTCTACGAAAATATTTTTGAGCAGTAATTATTTATTATATAAGCGAGTGCGAAAGCTCAACTAATTAAAAAAGTATTCTTGGACGAGTACATACTTGTAAAAATACTTTCTTTTAAGTATTTAAATACAAATACTCGCTTGGCTAATTAAAAAATTATTCTTAAGCAAGTATATACTTGATTTTAAGTACATACCTACTTAAATACAAATACTTAACCGATAATTTCTTATTTGGAAATGACGTTGCATTATTATTTAATAATAAGAATTGTTTGAATAATTTATATGTAATTATGTATACTGTTAACTTGAATTATTCATTAATCATTCACAGCTACAAAAAAATTATGCTAAGTATTTGAAAAAATTTTTGCAAAATCAAATAAAATACCAAAAAAAATTTATTTAATACTTTTATTGAAAAGTATTTAAAATACAAATACTAGAAAAGTATTTGTATTTTGAAATACTTTTACTCAAATACTTCATAAGATTAAAAAGTAGTTATGGACATTAAGATTATTAAGCGATGAGTTGAGTCTTATTGCATTGGCACTGACCTGCGAAGAAAATTGAGGTGACGGTCGAGGAGTAACAACTAAGAATTAGATCACAGAAGTCTTCATGCGATAGTTTTAATATGGAAATATTATACAGAAAGTTCAAGTTTTCAACACACTTATATTATTTCGATAAAATATAAATAAAATTACTTCTAGAGACCTGCACGCACTGTCAACAACATGGTAGACAGGGACTACTAAAAGAAAAAATAGAGTAAACTCTTTTTACATTGGCATAGAAGACTGCGCAGCAACAAGACATAAAATTTTATGTAGCGTTCACAAAGATTGGCAGCTACTTTATTTTATCTCGCTTGCACATTTTAGCCAACTCTTAAAGACCGCGCTCACGTGTCATGAATGGATCAGCACAGCTCAAACCTGCAAATTGCGCGATGTCGCTCACTAGACAAGCACAAACCAGCAACTTATATGACACAACACTATTACACTAAATCGGTCCAGCACGACTAAACAGAAATTGCAGGCCACCGACTGACAGTGGTTGCTGGTTGCAAGTGCTGGTCTAATGTCTACTCCGTTAAAAAACATGAGTACTTTCATGAACAGACTTTTCTGCTGCGTGCTGTACTGGTCGTGCTTGACAACTGTGCGCGGTCTTTTAACCCAACTGCGAAGAAAAGTTATTTGTTATCGAATTTTTCCCTTTACTTGTGCCAAATTTCATGATTCTAGGTCAACGGGAAGTGCCCTATAGGTTTTGATTGCGTTGACTTAGAAGTTTGATTTTTTCACAGCTCCAAGAGATTGCAGACCTGAGTATTGGATATTAATTTCAACTTGATACATCCACGTGTTCCTGAGAAAAAGGGTCTTGACAGACAGACAGACTAACAACGAAGTGATCCTATAAGTGTTCCTTTTTTCCTGTTGAGGTACGAAACCCTAAAAATTAACCTCTTTGGATTGAACTCTTGTTGTTCTACGTGTAAAATTGAGGTTCTACCTTGAAGTTGCAATTTCCATTAACAATGTCGCATGTTAACAAAAAATAAAAAAACCCGGGTCGCAGTGCCAAAACCCTGCCGACAATATAGTGTATTTGCTAATACAGGCAGTGTGGCTTTATTATGCGAATTTAACTTGGTTTTTGGGCAAAATAAAAAATTTGACTCCTTAATACACCCCTTGAAATAACATTTTTTTTCTTAATTGCAACATTATTATCAATCGAACCTCTATACTAAATTATATACACACTTCAGAAAATAATTCACTATCTGCAAACTAGTTTTTTCATAAAATTTGTAAAACCGGTCCTGTCGAGCCGATTTTATCAAAATTTTAGGGACACTTTTTAATTACTACCAGGGGGTTAAATTTCAGTTTTGAAATGATTCGGAGAATTTTTTCGGTATTTTGGGGCCCAAAAACATTTTTCAACCCCTAAAAACTACCCTTAAAATAGCCCGATTAGGCCCATTTTAAATAGGCTTCTTGCGGTGATGGATTTCAACACGTGGGCCAAATTTCGTTAAAATCAATTAACTCCTTCGAAAGTTATTGCCCGCACACATATATATATATATATATATATACGTATATATATATATATATACGTATATATATATATATATATAAATATATATATATATACATATATATATAAACATTTTTAAAAATGGTGCCAAAGTGTTTAGGAGGTTATGAAACGTCGAGAAATTTTGGTCCGACCCCTAGGTCCCGCCATCTGACCGACGCCAATAGTGTATGTTGCCATATGGCAAATACACTAAAAACCCCGGGTCGCAGTGTCCAAACCCTGCCGACAATATAGTGTATTTGCTAATACAGGCAGTGTGGTGTTATTATGTGAACTTAAATGTGGTTTTGAGCAAAATAAAAAATATAACCCCTTAATACACTCCATAAAATATTGTTTTTTTTTTCTTAATTGCAATATTATTATCAATCTAACGTCAACACTGTATTAAAAACACACTTCAGTAAATAAATCATTATCCGCAAATTAGTGTTTTCAAAAAAAATTGTAAGTCCGGTCCTGTTGGGCCAATTTTATTAAAATTTTGGGAGCACTTTTCAATTGCTACTAAAAGGTTAAATTTCAATTTTGAAACGATTCTGAGATGTTTTTCGGTATTTTGGGGCCCAAAAACTTTTTTCAACCCCTAAAAGCCACCCTTAAAATTATCTGATTGGGCCTATTTTAAATAGGCTTCGTGCGGTGATGGATTTCAACGTGTGTGCCAAATTTCGTTAAAATTAATTAACTCCTTCGAAAGTTATAGCCCGCACACATATATATATATATATATAAATATATATATATATAAACATTTTTAAAAATGGTGCCAAAGTGTTTAGGAGGTTATGAAACGTCGAGAAATTTTGGTCCGACCCCTAGGTCCCGCCATCCGACCGACGCCAATAGTGTATGTTGCCATATGGCAAATACACTAAAAAGACCCGGACCTGTAAATGCTTAATTAGTTATTTTTCTCCCTACAAGTTATATGGACATACGATTGAATCGCATTTTAGGGTGAATGAGAATTAGGTATTCAAGCGGTTGTAGAGTGACTGTTGATTTTTTTTCAGATGTTCAGATGGAACACACTCAACTAAAGTACGGTTATGCATCATGATAAAAATAATAAAAACAAAATGATACGATTTCAAGAAATGTTTCAAAAAACTGAAAAGGATAAAATTATTATTTACAACCACTTTCCCTAACGTACATTTATTTTATAAATCGACGTAATTATTGCTTTATTATATAGTCATATATTAGTGATTTATTTACTCCGACTTCTAAACTGTCAGTATATAATTATTTTATCCATATTTTATATAATTAAAGTCCTTTATACATATAATGTTATTTAGGTAAATATAATCTAAATAAGGACCTTTACACCTGTGTAATATTACACGAACTTAAAGTTCTATTTCCCTTTGTTTACAATATATTTACCTAAATTACTTTATCCTTTTCTGAGACATTTTTTGAAGTTATTAATTTTTTTTAAATTATTATTGGTACAGTATTTTTTTAAAATGTTCGGGTTGTAATAGCTCTAAGAACGTTCTTCAAAGGTAACTAAGCAATTCGATACCCGTTTCACTCTGGAACAGAAGCTATGATTTTTTAAACATTTAAATGGTCGCCTTGGTTGTGCTCAAAATTTTTGTTTATGTATTGTTGTTCTACGTGACGTAGATCAGAAGTTAGGAGGATACAAGAAAGTAAAAATGATCCATGTGAAACGCATATACTGATAGTAGTCTTAACCTTTAAGAAACTGAACTTTTAAAAAATAATATTTTTGTGTCCATAATTCACTGAAAATAATGAGGCTAGGATTATGCATGACTTACTGTTTATGTTTTGTTTTTTTGTTTTTAGGCTCGGATGAAGTTCCCAGGCGATTATCCATACTCCCCACCCACGATACGGTTCCTCACTAAAGTCTGGCATCCAAACGTATACGAGGTAAGAATAATTTGATAAAAAAAATATATAATTTAAATTTATATCTTTTTTTCAACCCCACTAACTTGCTGTATAAAAAACGACGTCTCAATGTTTTCGACTGTTCTTAAATGAAAAGAAATTGTAAGTTTAATATGTTCCTTCAAAAAGTGTACCTATATTTTTTAAGCATTAACTCTACATTGATTTATTTAATGCTTTTAATAATCGGTATAAATAATTTCAAAACTGGTTGTGTCTTTTTAGAAAAATCTGTAGTTTTATATTTGTCTAAAAGAGTTCTCAAATTGTATGCTAGATATGGTTCTTTACATTGGAATTATTCAAAGGTTAAACCAGGTCGGACTGTATATAATGCCGAACTGAACTGAACGAATTAGATTCTGTAGCTCCGATGTACGTATTATACAAGATACAGAAATAAAAAAAAAATGATACATTTTTTTATTTATTAGTTGAACGTCAATTAACCTTTTGAAAAACCGCATGAGAGTCACGAATCACAGTTTAGGCACCGTTGGTCTTATCATTAAGGGTTTCTATGATTACTGTTTGACGATTGGTGGTCAGTACTCAGTACAGCGTTCTACCCGACTATCGAGGGCACAACGCCTCACTTTCACTGTTTTTGTTGCAATTGTTCATTGAATAAATGAATTATTAATATTAAATTATATTCTTTTTATAGCTGTATTGTTAATTATAGCATAGGGAGAACTCGCATACATAAAATTATAATATCGTAATTCAGAGCCGTCGTAGGTATAATAATCCGTTTACACACGCAGTTGAGAAAAATAAATAAATAAAATTAACGTTCACGATTCGGAAAAATGGTATCAGTTTATCTTTTTGTAGATAAATTTATAAAAAATAGCGCTCAGGTGCGAGTACTCGCGCGTATAGGGTTCCATATAACTAACAAACGAATATTTTTAGAATTAGGATGGTTCTTAAAATGGCCTTTTCCAGATATTACCGCTCCAGTGGGTTTAAATGTTTCTAAATAAATAATAATAATAGTGAAAAAATGTAGCCATAATTTCTGATAGTTTGCCCCTAAACCCTCGATTTTTCTCATTGAAATTTCATACGATTCTTGGCATTTTGCAGTTAATTTTTTTCCACCGCACTTTTATTTTAAAAAATCGGTACTTTGGCGAATTTCTTTAATATTAGACTAGATTTTTGAGAAAATTTTTGGAAAATTTTAACGATATAGTATGTGGACGAAAATTTTTGTATAATTTAATAAATTAATGCTTTTTGTTTAGCTGTAGTTCGAGAGCGTAGATCGTTAAAAATTTATGAGAAAATTCTAAAATGCTCACTCTTATAATATGCAAAAAGAAATAATAAAGAGACCGAACTGCATTATTTTTGTACAGGGAGTTCTACACAGAGTCCCACTAACACAAACATCACCGGCGCAGTAGTGCATTGCGCCGCTCACCGATGCGCTCGCAGCGCTGCCTAACGGCGATCAGAATTCGTCCCGCTCGCAGTAAGCAACTTCGGTCTTCTTATTATTTCTAGTCTTCTTGATAATATGTAAGAAATTCGCCAAGTTTCAGATTTTTTAAAGCAAAATTTCAGTAGAAAAAAATTAACTTTTTCGCATTTTTTGTTTCATTTTGGTCTTCTGAAATCATCATAAGTTGTGTGCATCATTTGTTCACATTTTCTTGTGTGAGATTTATATAATATATATTTTTTAAAACTATATTGTTTTAAAAATGTTATACTTCTTTAATGTAGGTATGTATTTATTTAAAATAAATAAAATTAAACTAGTAAAAACAGACAATTGAAAAAAGTAATAGTAAGCAACGTTTCAGTCCGGATTAAAGCTTCTTCAGGTTCTAAAAGAAAAAATATGTAATATATTAAGGCTGTCATTAGTCGTTTAATTTTATTTATATTATTTTAAATTATAAGAAAGTGTTTTTTGGCCAACCCTGCATTATTAGTCACTTAGAACTTTTGCTACTAGTGCAATACATAATTAATAATAAATGAAATTGAACCAAACAGAAAATAAAATGACACACATATTATAGACTTCCTTTGTTAATATTCAATATTCACACCGGTTATTGTTCATTTGCTGATCAATTACAGTTATTATTGTTTAATTTAATTGCATTACAGTAAAGTTTCGATAATCAAAATTGATTATAGCTAATACTTCAGTTAATTGTTTTTTAATTTTTTGAATGGTAATCACTGAATTTGTGAATTTGGATACTTTTCAATATTCTAATACGGTTGGCTCTCTCTAAGAACACGTTTTACCCAATGAATCAATGGCAAGTACGACTTAGACTTGCGCGCAAAGGGACCGTACCATAAACGATATTTTTTTCTTTGAATTTCTAAAACTGTAGTTATTGGAAATGTTGCAATAGTTTTCCTGTAAAGTATAACAACAGCTCTTTTGTAAACAGATCGGTAATCAGTTTTCGAGATGCATTTTTAAAAGACTCTTGGGTAACTACCTGACCTAAAATTCTAAGAAAAGGTTAGTTTTGAGATCCTAGCTCTTTCAAATGATACATCACGTTGCTAAATATAATGGCTATATAATAACAGATAAATAAAAACGCTTGAAAATTCTACATTTTCTATTATTAAATTATTTCTCGACGATCGTTTCGGACAATAAGTCCATCCTCAGGAATATGAAAAAAAATTGTAGAATTTTCAAGTGTTCTTATTTATCTGTTATTATTAATCATGTTCTACCAAGTGCCGAGTGAAAAATCAGGGCAAATTATAATGCTATATATTTTCTTTGGGTGTCGAATTTTAGCCTCCGCCAAATTTACGGGAAAATGTTTTTGGGGTCTAACTATTGGGATATATTAATATGTGGATTCGGAAGCTTTATAACTATGCAAAAATTCAACTTGATACCTTTATTTAATCCAGAGAAATTCGACTGTAACACATACAGACAGACGGACCAATGTGTGATTCCATAGGGATATCGCTTTCATCCTTTTTGGGATACAGGAACCCTAAAAATGAACTTGTAGATCGGCAATTTTTTAGCTAAACTATCATTCGATAAAGACAAAAACAATTGATATTTTTCATCAGAATACTGTTTCCGTTTTCTCCTCGTTTTTGCGAAAAAAAATTGATCGTGATTATTGTTTTATTAGAATGGCGACTTGTGCATTTCAATCCTCCATCCGCCGGTAGACGACCCACAGAGCGGAGAATTACCTTGCGAACGCTGGAATCCGACGCAGAACGTACGCACGATCCTGCTGAGCGTCATCAGCCTGTTAAACGAGCCCAATACATTCAGTCCGGCCAACGTCGACGCCAGCGTAATGTATCGCCGATGGCGCGATTCGAAAGGCCGCGACAAGGAATACGAGAATATCATCAGGTGCGTCCCAATTTTATTTAGTTATTAACTAGATGGAGCTGTTGCCTAATCGCGCGATCGAACTATGCATGTTGAAATTACCGAGTAATCGTCAATTCGCGATGCACTTGCTTTCGATATAAATGAAAATTAGAGTTTAAAAAAACTTAAATGACACGCTTTTATTAACTAAGAAATGAAAAGTAATTTGACAACAAAATTAGCTTTACTGTAAAAAGCGTGGAGTGCTATTTACTTAAATTTTCGTAATAGCTCAATGTTTACAATTAGCTAGTAAATGAAAAATTTATTACCGATATTAAGCACGCCACACTTTCTACAGTAAAGCTAATTTTGTTGTCAAATTATTTTGCATTTTTTATTTCATAAAAGCGTGTTTTAGTTTTATTAAACTCTAATTTTATTTATAAGACTAAAAAACAATGTTGCATTTGACTATGAGGTAGGCAACGCAACGTACGTCACTGTATAGCGTGGTAGCTTGCTTGCTGTAAATTTTCAAGTTTTTTTATTCTGAAGGCCTGATCAGGATAATGGGACAAACTTATTAAATTATTGTATTGTCATCGGTTCTTGATAAGTGTGCAAAGTTTCAGTTTAATCTGACGTTTTAAAGTGGGCGAAGGTGAAGTTAATAAAAGCGTTTTAAAAATAACATGTGTACAATACGCGCCACGGTTCTAAAAGGTTCTGAAGTTAGATGCAAATGGAGGCTTGCGCAGGTACAATGGTTGAAAAACTACAAACTCGCGCTATATTATTATTTTTATTTTTTCTTTAATCTAAAGGTCTAATTCCTTGCATGAAGTCACCCAAAAAATTATTTTCTGCGCTTGTCTATGCAAAACTGTATTAGACATCTTGATCAATTAACAATCAAAGAAACAACTTAACACTAGCGTACTGGACCGTACTTTATAGCAGGAAAGCGACAAGTGACACGACAACCCGCAATAACCAATCACTGAGGAGCGCACGTTATGTGTCGGTAACTGGGAGGTAGTGGGAGTCTTCCTTTCCCACAAAACGACCAGGACGGCTCTAAAATATGCATTTGTGACGCTGTTTGTGACTAACTTCAGAACTTTTTAGAACCGTGACGAGTATTATACACTGTTCCTTTAACATCATAAAATGCACCATCTCTCCTTGACGGTTGAAACTAACTTAGAACAGGTTTTTGAATGAATTTTAAAATCGTTTACAATCTGTTTTAGAAAACAAGCACAGGCCGCGCGTCTCGAAGCGGAGAAAGACGGCATCACTGTACCTCTGACGCTCGAAGACTACTGCATCAAGACCCGCGTAAAGCCGACACAGTCCGAACCTATCGTCGACATGACGGACTTCTACGACGATGACTACGACCTCGAAGACGAAGACGACGATGAAGAGGAGGACGAGAACTCCGACTATAACGGCGACGGCGACGACAGCGGCAACGGCGAGTCGTGATCCGCACCTTGTACCGCGCGTTACGTCACACGTCGTGCGTCACTGTTGTGTTGATTGCAGACATTTGTCATATAGTTTTGTTGTTTGGTGCAAATGATTGTATATTATAATGTACCATCGGTAGGTTCGGTTGTAGAGTTGTGCAGAAATTACGCGGCCGATTGTCCGATTGCTCCGGTAGAATGAAATATTATTCTCATTTTCATTGAAACGTGAAACGAAGTTGAGCGTACCGTAATTTTGAATATGTCAGAAAAGATTTTTAATTCTTTTTTAACGTTTTTCGTTTTAAAAATGGTGCATTTTTATTTCGGAAAAGTACGTTATTTTCATTCAGAGGGTGTAAATGTTGATTGCGTCACAACTATTTGAAACACCCGTTCTTTATACAGAATCTCTTTCTCGAAATCGCCACTCAATGAAAATAAGTTGCAAGAATTGTGAAAAAAAGCATCACAACTGTTAGCTGATTCTACCTTAAATATCAGTCATTCATTTTTCTTTCCTTAAAACGTCTAAACTCAAATTATAGAAATGAAAGCTATAGAATATAAAGATCTTGTAAAAATAAAAATTCAATAATTAGCTGAAACCACTCCAATAGTACGTAAAATAAAATCGTCAACATAACTCAACCAAGCTATATAGGACACATCTTATCAATATCTGCTATCCACCAACTCTGCGACGTCATTTTGTCGTCAATTGTTCTGCTTAATTCTTTTGTTTCGGTTTAAAAACATTAATTAGAAAACGCACCATAAACACATCACCACAGCGTGAATTTTAATGAACAAATTCATCACAGAATCGAGATTAAAAACATGTTGTCTATTTCAACTGTTTTAAAATTTATTTTTATTATAACTAATTTCAATTTCTTGAAAAGATGTTACTTCACCTTTTAATTACTTAGTTATTCTACCGTCATACAGAGAATGAAATTGGGATGGACAGTCAAAGCCGTTTTTAACCTATTGGAGGCCCTGGACACATTAGGATAATAGGGCTCCTATGACTATTACAGAGGACTATTTTTCTAAAACAGGCAAAAGGAGTATATAAACAAAATTCTAGATTTATTTAACTGTTATTATTATTTCTTTATAGACATTAAATTAATACGTAATTATAGTGCAATCTAGAAAAGTAACTTTTTTAGCATTCACTTATACATGTTCATAAATCTACCTTCATCTGGCAGGAACTAGGGGGCCCCATCGATCGCGGGATCCTGGGCACTTGCCCAGAGTGGTTAGTGGAAAAGAGGGCCTGCAGACAGTCTGTTGTGTAATTGATTTATAGAATGCAGACGCTCTACTGTCTCCTAAAGAATTGCGTACAACAGTTAACTGTTAAAACAAATGGCTATGCCTAATCATATTCGTCTCTGAGATTCTGAAACCAGAATATTATCTATAAAGAAAATGTATGTGAACGTCACAGCTTCTTTAAAGATTCCAAAAAATCTTCATTCGTTTTTTAACATTTATTGTGCAATTAAAAGTGATGAAAGAAAATGGCGTGCAATTTTTTGATATTGTTTTGTTGATTATTACTATTAATAAAAATATATTGTGCTATAGTACGTTTCAAACTTATGCTAGACGCTGATGACCTCAGATGTTGAGCGTCTATAATCTACAATCTATCTATCAAACTTATGCAGAATTGTCGATGATAGATGGGGTCAAGTATGATATACCGTTAAAAGATCGATTTGTTGCCAGTTTATTGAAAACTATATTGTATGCATATTAGGTGCATTTTTTAAATTAATTTAAGGTTACTAAATTCGTAACACTAGACATAAAGCGTTAACTAGCCTCTTTGAATTTATCAAGGGGCTTTAAAGATAACGCTCTCTCTGCCATAGATCTGTTGACATTACTTACATAACAATTAACAAGATCCTTTATAGTTATTTACTATCAGCTTGTAATAATAGTTTTGAAATGTACAGTGGCTTAAATTCCGTTAAATTGTGACAGTTTTAAACAGTGGTGCACTTACATTTTCATTCTTATGGCATTATAACTTTTAATTTGTTTTTTCTTTTTAAGAATTCGTTACAAATGCATATGAGTTTAAATATTTCGTTCTATTTAGTGCACAACTTTACAACCAGAGTCCATAGTGCGTCACGTTACAGATTAATGAGATCTCAGTTCAGGCACAATAACTGTAAAGAATAGATAATTATATGAACTGTAATAATTATAGTAGTCAATAACAAAATCGTCCGTCATTCACTTGTTTTTAGGACTTGCGGTCACAGCCGGCGACAGTTGGAAACGGTTATGTCTGATTGTTTTATTCAATTCATTCAAATCTGTATGTGATCGTTTAAACTTCTTCTATTCCAGTCGATTGTTTACGCAGTTGCAGTTATTTTGGTCTGTTTTTGTTTGTTTTTTTCGAGTGTTCCATTAATATCTGTATTTCTGTTGTTTTAGAGGATTTTTAACTTTTTTTTTATATCTCATTCCTCTCTACGATGTATGTATTATTTTTAAATAAAAATGTATAATTTTTCATGTTTGTCGCAGCTTAATGTAGATGTAAAATTTTTTTTTATTGAAGAACATCTCGATCTTTATTTTAAGTGAATCAATAGGTTTTATAAATTGTAAATTTGTTAAATAGATTCACGTGTGTTTAATCCTTAATTGGTATGATTATATAAAATTACATCAGATCCTATCAGATACAATTATATACATCGTGTAATATTCTCCCATGCTAAATAAAATTCGAATTTGATTTACTTTTGTATTCGTTTTTTGCAGGTTTCTCAATGAAGTATTTTATTTCATTAGACATACATTTTTTTTTAATTTTTGTTTTTGAACAAAAGTTTGCAATGAATATATTGGAGTAACAATTGAAAATATTACTTACTGTAAATAAAATGGGATTTTTTAATTTATTTCCTTATTTAGATTTTGCAATTAAGAAAATGCAATTACGTTAACATAATTGTATGTAAGGAGTATATTGTACTGATTAAAAACATGCCTATTTATATGTATGTTTTTAGTTTTAATTATTGTAAACGACGATTGTAATTATTGTGATTTCTCAATATATTAATAAAATAAAACAATAATTTAAATACGATTATTTTATTTTTGTACTTCCCGCTTTTTTTATGAACGGATGTTCACGTGATGACGTGTAAACAAAACAGGAAGCAGCTGGCAACTGTCAGTGACGAGAGGGTTTTGACGTGTGTATGAATTTCTATAATTTTTGTTCTTTTAATTTCTGTTTGAAGATTTATTTGAAAAAATATAGAGAATGTCAAGTGGTCAGTGGGAAGTTGTCGGGAAGTCGAAAAAGGACAAGGGAAATAATAATAAAAAATTGACTAAAAATGAGAAAAAAAAACTTATTGAAAATGCACCGAAAGTGGAAGATATTTGTAAATGCCGATTCCGTATTTTACCACATTTACTTTAAATTACTTATAGTGTTATAAATTTACGATGTTTTTATTTTTAGTACCTATCGCTCAAGTAAAAACATTGTATTCAGCATTAGATAAAAGTAACAAGGATTCAAGTCAAAAACAGATCAAAGAGAATAAATCCAAGGAAAATGAAACTAAAAAACAAGTTCAAAAAAAAGTTGAAAAGAAACAAGAACCAGCAAAACCCAAACCTCCAAAATCGTTAGAAAGTGCCCTTAATGCGGTAGGGACCTGTCACTGAAATTTTTCATTTCCACAAACCTATTTCTATTTTCCAACTATTTTGTTTTAGATCAATGTAAATGATCTGAAATCAATTTTAGAAGTAGGAAAACAACGATTTCCGGAAGCTCCATTAATTTGGCTGAAAGACCTAGCTGTGTTTTTAAATAGTCGTACGGCAGTAGAAAACGTAGATCCAGTATTTTCTAATAAGGGGGACGGATATCCTCTAAACGTTTTGCCTTCAGGTGTTCGACAAGTGATTGATAAAGCAGTAAGAGATGCAGGACGTCAGAATGCACAAGTATTTTTTGATATTTGTTTAGCAGCAATGGCAAATGACATGACAAAAGGTAATTATTAAAATATCTGACATCAACTGTACAGTATCCTTTACCGTTAAGTCGGTGTTTTTCCTTCTGCATAAAGCTTTCGACTGCCACGATACCCCACTTTGGCGCATCTCAATACACCCTCACTACATAACCTGACACAGTAGACTTGAGCTCATAGTTCATCTATTTCATTTTATTATTTTTAATAGTAAATTGAAAATTTAATTGTTACTTTCACTAGTTCTCAGCCAGTGGCTGAGCTATCGGAGGGCTAGGCGGGGCAGTGCCCCGGGGCCCCTCGGCCTC
Organism: Venustoraphidia nigricollis; assembly: GCA_034508555.1. NCBI lineage: Eukaryota > Metazoa > Arthropoda > Insecta > Raphidioptera > Raphidiidae > Venustoraphidia > Venustoraphidia nigricollis. The sequence goes on from JAVRKA010000070.1 coordinate 1,126,032, forward strand.
CTGAGCGACGTTTGAAAATGTTATTTAAATATCCTAATTGAATAAAGAATTTTTTAATCTTTTTGGTTCACAAGTTGAAAAACGTGTTAATTCTTGTTACGGCGAGTTAAAATACGTGTGATTTGTAATCACCTCTATAAAATTGTGTAAGAGTTTCAAATCCGTAAATGAACAATTGCAAAAGTTATTAACAATTAAAGAACCCCAAAAAAGGGGTCTATTTTTTTGAAAATAACTCGAAAACTATTAATGCTAATGAAATAAAAAAAAATCATTTATTTGTTGAAAATAGGACTCCGCCTGATCGGTGTTGTGCCGATACAACTGAAACAGTTTAGATAGTGCTCCAATTTCATTTTTGCACCAGAGCCTTTGGTTGCGTAGCTATGTCACTGTTCTCAGCCTATAACCTGAAAACTAGTTAAAGTATCAATAAGATTTTCAATTTATTAAAATAATAAAACGAAAATATGAAATGTTATTTACATAATCTTAAAATAAAAAGATATTTTGACACAACTAGCCTTTAGCAGATACACTGAATTTGGGATGAAAACGGAGCCCAGAGAAGGTTACCTGTAATTTCAGCGTTTACAGATCTTTGACAGTAGTCTAATATATGTTTAATATTTTTAGGAGTAAATGTAATCGGCTACAAAATCTTCCTGCAATATTTAACGTTAGGTAATCCTAACGTTGCTGTAGCAAATCTTAATAAAAGTTTAAGTGCGTGGAATTCTTATCAAAACAGACAACCTATTGGGTTATCGATACTGTGGGCTTTAGGGCAAGCTAATATTAGAGATTTCAATGTAGGACTAAAAGGTAATGTTCCAGAATTATTGTATAATATATCTTATTCTGAATCGGCCCTAGAGTAGACTGATCAGAGCTACTGCTTCAGATGCTGGGTCAGGAAGGACGCCAAAATCCAACGGTGAATAAAAGATTTGGCTTGCCATCCAACTATTTTCATTACTTTTTGGGTTCGAAACATACGTTTCCCTTATATTTTCAGTATGTTTTTGGTTTTTGAGAAAATAGAATTGATTCAAAAGGTGTGACAAATGACGCCAGGAATTCTCGCTCTACTCTGAAAATAATCTAGGGCCGCTGCTGATGTTATTAAGAAAAATACTTATCTTAGAAATTAAATTTATACCATTTATTATCTTTTTTGTTTGTATGCAGGGTGTCCAAATTAAGTCGGACCCATTGCTAACTTTGATAATTTAGAGTTGCAAACTTGGTTAAATGCATTGAGCTGTAAATATGGAGTGATAATGTATTACTGCGCATACAAACCGATAGGAAAGAGTAGACGATCAACACTGTATATGTATGTCTCTTTCTGGCCCGTCTTGTTGTATGTTGTTGAACAAAGACGAAATGGCTATCGCAATTATCGCGATCTCTGTCAGTTTGCTCACCCTATAGGTTGAATGGATATTTTTGTCACAGTAAAGGAAGTTTGGTTGAAGATCAATAAATAAATAAGTTTTACCAAAGTTTTGCTGATGGCCAACGTTTCGAAAAATTTATTTTTATCTTTAGGGCCTTAAGCTGGTCAAGTGACCCTGAAGATGAAAATACATTTTTCGAAACGTTGGCAATCAGCAAAACTTCTGGTAAAGCTCATTTATTTATTGATCCTCAACTAAACTTCCTTTACTGTGACATTCTATTGGATCAACACCACCATATACGAGGATATTTTTGTATTTTTCGTCAATTACAATGGTGAAAGCAAAAAAAAAATGAATTTAAATGAGGTGTAAAAGGTATATAGCTCCAATATTAAGAAAGTTAGCTATGATACCAACTTAACTTTGGATACGCAGTATAATCCTCTGAAAAAACGATAAATTTTGTAAAATCTACAAGTCGCGATTGCATTTTAGTTTTTCAGGATTTCATGTTACCAATCCTTGAAATGAAAAATTACTCGCGCTACATCGTTACATATACGTCGCAATTATTAAAACGGTGTCCGAACAGGATGTTAACCGCGAATCAGTTCTTATACTTGTTCGATGTAATCAACGCTCCGAAATTAAATATTCCAAGAGATCTGCTTAAAGAACTGTTCGGATTGAATAGCGTGCTAAAGAAGCGCTTGTTTGACGATAGAACTGAGGGAAATTATCACCAACTGATAGAACCATTATTCCAGAGGTTTTCTAACGCGCAGACAAACGCTTTGAAAAAGGAAATCATCGATACACTTGCACAGTGTTTGATAAACGATCCTCAGCAATCGTATGTAACATGGAAAACGATTTATGGAAATCACATATTGCCTTCAGCTAATCTGCTAACATATATTAGTAAGTATTTATTAAGTCTTAACTTCTTAACTCTGTTAATAGTAACCATTCAAAGATTAAAACAAAACCTTCCAAATTAATAAATGAGCCTACAATACATTAATTTGCAGATTAGTTACATAGAAAATAATTTTTGAAAAATGTATATTTTCTATTCTCAACTAATTGAAACTATCAGAAACTGTAGTGTTATCCATTAAGTAAAATTTGGAGCGGGATCAGCGCGTACTTTATAGTGTGTTCGAGAAATGAAAAATTCGCTGATAAACGTCAAATTGCTGACAATCCAATTGTTTCCATTTGCTGTGAATGTGTCTAGATTAAAATAAAAAATACCATGTTCAGCCAGATCCTAATTTAATAATCCGTTTGGGCTGTTTTATACTATATAGGGAAATATTGTTTTATTACAGATTCATCATGGAAACAGTTGAGTACTAAATTTAACAATAAACAATTCAAAGAGTTGATGAAATCGTTCGATGTTATAAATTCGGGTCTTGTTCGAGATAAAAAGAATACAGAAGGCTTACAAGAAGCTACTAGATCTACAAAGGTTAGTTTAAATTTTTACTTTTTTATCAAATTAATATTAGATTTTAGTTCTTCAAAATGTGTAGGCACTGTTTGATCCCTTCATGTAATAATAGGGATGTTGACTATTTTTGGGAAAGTGTTTTAAATCGTGCAAAGATACCTAATATAGCCACAAATATTTATTATTTTTATTTAAAAATGACTCGAGTTTTAAAAATCATGTATTTTAAATTCCGTTTCAAATTTCGCGCCAAAACGCCAATACTTGTCATACAGTCATAAACATTGGTAAATTGATGAAAGGTTTTTTCGTATTTGTTGCTATAGTTATGTGTAATTTGACGTTTCTATAAATAAATAATCATAAATTACACTCTAAATATTAACCAAACAATGAAGCCTTTTGACAGCGTGAATATCGTCCTTCTCTATGACAGCATCTGAGATAATGTTTATGAGTTCGTGACTTCATGTACTTTGATTGGTGTTCATTGTCACGTGACTTGAGAGTGATTTAATTACACTTTATTAATTAAATTCCTTACAAATAAGGAAAAATACTGTGTTTTTTAGTATTTCTATCATAGAAACTGCCACTTAACGTTAAAATTATGTTTCTATTTGAATAGTCAACATTCCTATTCATAATCAGTCAGTTTAAATTAAATTAAAATATAAATAATGAAGTTTGTGCTTAGGGAAATGTGACTCATAAAAAATATCAAAATTAGTGACATATTTTGTAAGAAATTCGACGGGAAAGTAATTAGAAATTTTTTAAAAAGGAACCAAATAATTTCGGTAATATTTGCTTACGTTCAGAAAAACATTAATTTTAATTCTAATAAAAAAGTCAATGTGGAGTAAATTTCAAATTTGGATTAAAAAAATAATATCAAATCTCATCAACCAGGAAATTTGTGAACTAAGACGTTTAAAAAGCGCAACGCCGCAACGTTTCTATTAATTAAAATGAAACGAGCTGAAACATTGATAGTTGAATGAACTTGTTTTCTTTCTTTTTTAAAAATAACTACGAATCTGTGAAGTGTAGAAAATCGTTAACCTTAGAACTCGTAATCAAACAGTACACTGACCCATGCCCCTTTTGTAGATCCTTGCCCTGAAGATAAGCTACACGCGTTAACTTTTTGATATGCCCTCGTTGCTGGGCGACATAACTATTGATCCCAGCAGATGTTCTATTCACTGCATGTTTGTGAAAACTTACACTTGCGATATGTCTGTCCTTTACTAACGCTTTACGTTAAATGAAGAAACGTATACATCGATTGTGCATAAGTTTTACCTGTGTAGTGCAAACGGACGGACATTTATTCATTTGTCCAATGTCATTCATCGAAAGAAAAAAAATCGCAGTTAAAATTATTGGCGCAAAATATCGACTCTTTTTGTTCGATATACGGAAAAAATAAAATTCTCTTTATAAATAAACATTCCGTTTTATAGCTGTGTTTTTAAAAAAGTGTTATTTAATTTTATTCACATAACCTGGTTTACTTTTGTGACATTACAACAATTTAATTAATTCCAGGCGCTAACCGAGAAAATGACTGTGAAAAAATCATTCCCTTTGTTTACAATTACATTCCTTTTGTCTGTTATAACTACCGGATTACTTGTTTGGGATTCGCAAAAACATGGAAGTTTTGAAGGTAATTTTTTTTTATTATCTATTATAGTTATTTTTTAATTGATTTAGTTTTTAGTCAGTTTGAATTGAGACGTCCCATTTGAAATGTGAATCAGCTGTTCAAATAGATTGCAATTGTTTAATTTTTGTATTCAACTGTTTCGCTAATAACATATAGAAATTTTTTTCGCACTTTTTTGTGTTCATTTTTAGAACAAACTCCCCATTGCTAAATAACAGTTGAAAAACTGATTCATTTTGATCTTTTAGTTCTATAGCAGCTGACTCGCTTAAAAATTTCAAAACAAAATCCGTAGTTCTAGAAAATGTACCAAAATCGGTAGAAAAATGTTTGGGTAGTTTCTAAAAAAAGCTCGTCTATTATTTCTTGGCAAAGTGTGTGAAAATATAGCTACTTTTTATAATCCCGCATAAATTTTCAATAAAAGATATTTTTTTACTATTTATTAAATATATATAAATAAACCTTCATTAGTGTTTATAAATGTTTGTTGTATTTTAATATTCTTTTCGAAATCGTGTAATTTATCAATTATATTGTGGTATGCCTTTATCTCTTGAACTTTGACTCTATTGATTCATAAAACACACAGTTTTACTTTTAGAAGGGAATTTTACCGGGCATTCTGTTAAAATTTTAAAGATAAAATTTAATTTGTTAGTTTATCAAATGATAAGTAGTAAAGAATGCGGAAAAAGAAAAGGTTATATTTTTGCGAATGGAAAGTCAGAACGCCACTGGACGCAGACATATAATAACCTGACACGCAAATCATTTGCTAAAAACATTCATAATAAAAGTTGTGAAACTAAACGCGAATGTTGAAAAGCTGCGAGTATTTCACATATTGTGAATGCGAATATTCATTACAACCCTAGTGCATAACATATGAATTTAGAAATTGTTAAAATGTGTGGGTAGGTACCAGGAATGTTACAGACGACTACATTCACATCCGCAATCACGGAGCGTTCGCGTTTGCTCGAGGTCTTTTTGGCTACTTAGCCAGTAGGGATTAATATATATAAGATATTATATTTTATTTCTACAAAGCTGCAGAACTCAATATAATTGTTATAAACATTCATTGTTACAATGCTAAATTAGAAAAATTTATTTTTTATCCACCAACACCATCGGGACTTCAACCTGAAAGATTCGGGTTTAAGCCCCGACGGTGTTGGTGGATTAAAAATATTTTTTTCTAATATAGTATTGTAACAATGAATGTATATAACAAGGGATTAATATATTGCGAAATCGCCCTAATTCTGAAAAGGCTCCAGAAAATAATGACTTTTTTAATAAAAATCATAACAATTCTTGTTACTTTCACGAAAAGTTTATATTTAATTTTCTTGCTCACAGGATAGAAGGCCCAAAAATAAAAACAAATCTTCTTATTAGTTTTTTATTTAAGTCTAACGTTTCGGCTATCAATCACAGCCATCCTCAGAGACCTAAATCCTAATAAGGTCGATATCTTAATTATTAACTTTATTAGGATTTAGGTCTCTGAGGATGGCTGTGATTGATAGCCGAAACGTTAGATTAAATAAAAAACTAATAAGAAGATTTGTTTTTATTTTTGGGCCTTCTATCCTGTGAGCAAGAAAATTAAATATAATTAAAAAAAGAAGGTGAATTAAAAAGGTGAAAAGTTTATATTTACCAATCAAAAATCTTATTTATTGTTAAAAATTATATTATTCTGATTATTTCCGCGTTTGCAGATGTGAGCGTCAAAAAATTCGGATCTGCAAATGTCAGTAAAACTCACATCTGTAACATGGTAGATACATATTATATGCATTGACCTTGGACAAAAAATTTTTAGGGGAGGCTATTTTGGGGCGGGTTTCTAGTATTTGGAATTGTTATTTGTTTGTACAAACATCACCCGACCGACGATTTTGTTGTAATTTTTGTACACCATCAATTGGCACCTAAACCTGCAATGTTTTAATGGCAACATTAAATGTGAATTTGTGGAGAAAACGGCGTTGACTTGAGAAAAGGCACTAGTTCTAAAAAAAATTGTGAATATTGCGGAATAAAGTTGTTATAATACCATTATTAATAACGCAGAATGCATATAACGTAATACCTATTAAATTTTGAAGGCCAAAATAATCTACATTTATGTAAATGCCCAATGAAAGACGAGTTGATTTCTAATTACTCATGATTGTTATAACTTTTGCAGTTCAAAATACAGGTTTTTCCAAAATAGTTCAACAAATTTCAAAGAGGAATTACTTTCGAAAAATATGTAGAAAAACAAGTAGTACATACTTAACATTTTTATGTAGTTATAAATTTTAATCGAACGTCAATAACATTTCCATTTTTTTTATCAGAATTATTTATTTATATGAAATCCAAACTTGCAGTGGCGTTGATACTGACAAGCTGAAAATTTGAAGGTCCTTGATGTATGTAATTTTTATTGCATTTTCGACAATTACAACACTAATTGATACAGTAATTACATACGTATTTACGAGTGGGAACTTATCACTAGTACAGTTAAAATTAAAGTGTATATTTTCCTTTCATTTAATCGAAATAAATAAACTAAAATTTGTTTATGTGATATCAAAACATCTACTAAAACAATTCAATGACTGTCACCATGCGTCATAACATACCCTTTGACTCTTTCATCCTAAAAATCTTCGAAAATGCATACCCTTGCCACAATTCATGTTGATTGCTTATCATAAATAGCGTTAAAATAATTGTAACAAAAATGAACTATAAATAATTTTAAAACCAAAACAAAGAAACAATATATTGTAAAATACATTCTTTAAACTGAGATCTTGCACAACTTTCAAAAATCTCTAGAGCCGGTACTGCGTGTAGTATTAACACATTTTTGAAATACAAGTCAGTGAGGTGGAAGGCAAACTTAACATATTAACAATGCAGTTGTGGTCATGTTATCTGCTTACATATAAGGCTGCGGTTTTGATACAAAAACAAGTTTCAGTGTATTTTTGCATTAGAACTGTATTTATTGTCACTGTGTATTTATTTCTAATTGAGTTTTCTTTGATCTGCTAAGTTGGCATTGCTCGATACTCTGGTATGACGCCATGCTCTTTGCAAAATCTTGCTCAAAATTTGTCTGATCATCGATGAAGATTTGACAAAAGTGCAACTTTTGATTCGCTAAAAAAATCAGTTTGTTGTTCATTTGCTCATTGTTATAATTTCATATGTCTTTGACGTAATTTTTTTAAATTTCATTTCTTTCATATCAAACAATTCATGAATAACTTTATCATCAGAATTCTCTGACCATGATAAAAGTTTCATAAATTAATGCCCGATTTCTTGTTTTACCGACGCCATATTGCACTGAAAACTGGTACTAACCACAATATCGGTGAGGGGGGGGTAACTTCGTTTAACGGTTTAGCGTGCTGCCCTTTATAAATTGTTTAGTTAATACAATTTTTCTCTCGAAGGTTAGCTAAAGAGTCAACCTTTTGTATGCTATATATTGTATTTTACATTATAATGTATTTTCATTTATGTATTTGATGACGCGTTATACCACAACTGTGGTTTGTAAACGAAATATATATTCTATTCTATCAAATTGTGGATTCGGATCTCCCTTCCAGTCATGGATGTTTTGCGATGTCGCTTAATTTAATGTAATGGAATTAGACGCTAAGGCCTTAGTTGTTAAGCGTCTATAATGTACAATAAAATAAAACTTATCTGTCTCCTCTTTTTTACTGTCAATCAAACATTGAAATCTCAAGCGAATGCTAAATAGGCTTACTTATGTAATTTGTGTGCTTACCTTAATTTTGTTGTAATTGATTAATATTATTGTTAAACTTATAGCAAGCAACACTGGACAATTCCTGAAGGATGTTGGCGCATGGAAACATGGTGAGACGGCATGGAAACACACGAGGGTCTATGTAGGTGAAGGTAGGAAGTGGCTAGAGGAGAATGGTCCGATATACATTGAGGCGACCAAGGAATACCTGAAACCGTACAGACAGCTGGCCAGGGACCTTGGTGTTGTGACGCTCAACCATCTCAATGATCTGAGAAGTTACGCTGCTGAAAAAACACCCATCGTACTGGCTAAGGTGAGATGACGATCATTAAATAGACCAATAGGGATGTTGACTATTTTTGGGAAAGTGTTTTAAATCGTGCATAAGTACCATAACCACAAATATTTATTATAATTTTTTAAATACGACTCACGCATTAAAAATAATGTTTTTTAAATTCCGTTTCAAATTTCGCTCTGAAACGTCAATACTTGTCACGTGACTGCCGTGACGTCGTAGGCTCATAAACGCTGCTATAACTAATGATGTGATAGGTTTTTTCGTATTTGTTGTCATAGAAATGTTCGAATAAACTACGCACTCTAAAATCTAAATATTAACCAAACAATGAAGCCTTTTGACAGCGTGAACAGCGTCCTTCTCTATGAGAGCGTCTGATGATGTTGATGAGCCAGTGACATCGTACACTCTGATTGGTGTTCGTTGTCACGTGATTTGAGGGTGATTTAATTACGTTTTATTTATTAAATATTATTTAAATTCCTTAAAAATAAGGAAAAATATTGTGTTTTTTAGTATTTTTATCATAGAAACTACCACTTAACGTTAAAATTATGTTTTATTATTAACATCCCTATTGTGTGATTACATTGTTTAACCCTTAAATGCGTGATTTTTTATTTATATTTAAAAATAATATGTATGTGATATCTCAGGGTATGGGGATTACTGGAAAAATAATTAAAAAATATTTTAAGTTTCAATCCGTTTAATTCTCTATTTTGTCTCTGTAGGATGCAGCCTACACTATATGCAGTCGTTTTTTTTTAAGGCGCATGACATTCAGCCATTAGAATATTATGTAGGCTACATCCTACAATATGAATTTAAGGGTTAACACTGAGAATGCGCTCTTTAAAATAATTTAATGCTAACAGAATTTTTATTTTTACCCATGACGTCAAAATTGGTAGAGCCGTTTTCGAGTAATGCAAAGGACAGACACACACATTGTAACCTGAAATTTATACTGCTTTTCGTGTTTTGATCAGTATTTGTATCAATTTTTAATATTGTCCACACAGATAGAAGAATATGCACCTGGATTGGTCAACAAGGTGTCGGATGTGAGCGTTCAATGCTGGGAAGTAACGCGGGACTTTTCCGTGCATTATTACGGTGTTACAAAGGACTACCTAGCGACACAGGTCTTTGTGTAAGTAAACAATCAAACTTATAGTATGCGTCATGGATCTGAAAGGCTCGGAAGTTAGATGCAAATGGAGGCTCGCGCTGGTTGAAAGACTACAAACTCGCGCTATATTATTATTTTTAATTTTTCTTCCTTACATAAAGCCATCCAAAAAATTATTTTTCGTGCTTGTCTATGTAGAAACAACTTAACAGTAGCGTACTGGACTGTACTTTATAGCAGGAAAGCGACAAGTGACAAGAAGACCAGCGATAATTAACCAATCACCGACGAGCGCACGTTCTGTGCCGGTAACTGGGAGTCTTCCTTTCCCACAAAACAACCAGGACGGTTCTAAAATATGCATTCGCGACGCTGTTTGTGACTAACTTCAGAACCTTTTAGAACCGTGGCGCGTATTATACAGTGATTTCCTCAGAAACTGTTGCCAGCCGAGTATCATTATGGAGGAGCAGTGTAAGTGGATTGAAATATGTTTTTATTTTTCAGTGGCCAATTATCACCGGAAAACCTGCAGAAAGCGACTCTGGAAGCTTTAAATACAACGCAGGTGTACGCCGCCCAATACTATGATTGGGTGTGTCAGAAAGTACAATTACTCGCTAACTCGAAAGTACAGTAAATTCGAGTTAATGCAGAGCAGCCAAAAAAGAATGCGTTCATTTTATATATGGTTTAAATTCTCTTGTATACAATTTCAGACATTAGATTTGGTCTTATTCTGCGTTATCGAACCGAATCTTTGTTGCATTTGAGTAATTAAAATATGGACTGATATATAATTTTTATAAAACGATGATTTGGAATAAGACGCTTTTTTTTTTGTTTCGAGGAATAATTGGTTATATTATTTAAAACATTTTACTATGTGTGATCGAAGCATATTTTTATACTTAGTTATTTTTTTCCTGTATTAATGTATATTAATTGGATGGTTCATTTCATATAAAGTTAATATAAAGCCTGGTAGTCGTATGATTCAGTAATTAAAACGTGATTAACTCGATGTCTTTTTTTTTTCCTATTTGAAGAGGTTAAACTTCAGGCAGCAAATAATATATAGCTTGTTTTATTATATGTATATTGTTAATTATTGGTTCATACGTTAACAAGGCTATACAGCCATATAAACATTTTGTTACATAAAAAAAAAATGCAAATAAATGTTTTATTAGAAAATTGGCTTGTGTTTCATTTATTTGTTATCAGATGTTGCACATGGCGGCCACATGCACAGCATGCATGCCTGAATTAGATTTCACATTTCAAGTAACTTAGCTGGTTACGTTGTGATCAAGTTCTGTGACAGGATGCTGGATGAGTTAAAAAGTGAGTACCAATAAAATTATTTATTTCGTTATCAATTTTTTTTTGAAAAAAATAATTTGACAGTATTTTCATAAATTTTATTAGCCAATTCGTCAATGTCTTCATTCCTAACTCCAGACATTATTTCCAAAATTTGGCTAGAAAAAAATTAACAAGTTTAGTAATCAATGCAATTAACATAATTTATGTTCAATGTAATAAATACAAACATTATATTGCAAGGTTCGTTTCTTCCTTTGACCATTGAGTCGGCGTTCCATTTCTCCTTTTTTATCGAAGGAAATCGTGTTTGAATGTGATTATTACCAGAATGCGTTGGTCTCACCTCGCACCACGGACAATCTGTCTCGATCATTAAACGGTCTGTTGGTATTGTACTCATTGTTGACAAATTGTCTACTGTTTTAAGTGAACTTAAAGAAAAAATGACAATCAATTTACAAAACTAACGTTATGCTTTTAATTTTACTGGCTTATTTGAAAAAAGTTTAGTAAATAAAAAGTATTGTATAACCCAGGATTTTGTGGCAAATTTCACTAAATTTTCGATATTAAATATTTAGAAATATGACGAACATATTGTCTGGTGTATTGTTACAAATTTTGGTTCCTCTCGTGATCTTTGTATTAATTTATATATGAAAAGAAGTTTAATACACAAAAAAATACATTGTATTTACCATCCATTGATACCAATGAATAAACCCATATCAATTAAGTGTGCGGCGTCATCTTTTGTACCATCAAAAGAATGAACAACTGCTTTGAGACCAGTATATTTTTTTAATATATCTATCAAATCGGACGCTGCATTTCTACAGTGCAGAAATACTGGAAGATTTAAACGTGAACTTAGTGTTAACTGCCACTCAAAATATCTGAAATAATATTTAATTTTAAAATAATATAACAGCCCTGTTTTTTAGCCCAAGCTGACTTCGGATTTTTTGTCACCTTCAGCCGAAGCTAGTCTATAATGCTAACAAAAATGAGTGAAAAAACTGTTGTTTTGGGATTTAACATAAAACGATACGTCATCTGGTGACAGAAATTTAAACCATAAGCACGTAAAATTTTGCACGCTGTTAGTGTTATGTATTAAAAATGACGGATTCAATATTATATTTGGTCTTAACTTCGTCCGTATGTCAAATCGCAATAGAAAAATTGTTGGTCTCTGTCATAGTAATAACCACTAACAATGGAATTCTTGCGTCTCTGAACCACAATGGGTACATATCCTGATTCCTGGTACAGATTGATTTGAATGGCATTATAATTCATATAACCAAGGTAGAGATGGTAGAATTTCGTCTGCCAGTGACAGAAAATAACTATTTTTCTCGTAGATTTTCTGAATCGCATTGGCTTCGAGTTACTGACATTTTTTTATCCCTAGAATTTGTGATCAGTTATGATCATATCAAAAATTACATGATTTACACGCTGTTATTCAGATGTTCTGTTATCTTACTTTAACTGCAGGTCTTTTCCACAAAACTCTAGTCGATCATAATCCAGTCCACATTCCCCGATTGCAATTACTTTATCCTTTCCTTCGATAGCTAACTGTTCTAATTTTTCTAAATACTCCTCTGGGGTGCCATTTTTTTCAAACTCTTGACATCGTGTGGGATGACAGCCAACTGTACTATAAAGCCTATCTAAAATGAATGTGTCTATTAATACTCAATTGTTTTTAATGCATTTGTTTTAATGTTTTGTTATGAAAATAATACTAAACGAACCATCTGTTTTTGCTAAATCTAACGCTAATGTGCTATCTTCTAAACTTCCACCTGTAATTATAATCTTTTCCAAGCCAGCTGCCCAACTTCGTTCTAAAACCTTTTCTAAATCTGGACTATGCTTTTTTGATCCATTATAAATGCCCTTATACATAAGATCTGTCAAATTGGCGCCGATGTCTAAAATTTAAATATTTTATTGTTGCATTTTGTAAATTGTTTTAAACATAGAACTTATTTTATATAAATTTATTTTGTATTGCAACTACTAGGTTATGTCTTTATGATCTTAGAAATAAAAAAGAAATTTATTTTGAATTTCACCTCATGCAAAGTATTAATAATTATATAATTGTGTAGACTTTTACCTATAAATTTTCTCATTTTTACACTTCTTTGCTATGCATTAACCGTGACTTAACCAATAAATAGCAGAGATGTTTTGTGATAAAATAGTCAACAGCGGTTCTCAAACTACAGGAATAATGTATATACACACGCTAACCATCATCCACCAATATTTTTTTCCTTATACCATGCCGAAAGTACGTACTTTCTGCTTCGATTTTAAAGCCGAAAGTCTAACATTTATGCACTGCTAGATTTACTCGCATACCGTCTGTACCGGCGAGCCAAAACAGTTTTCTCATGTACACCGATATGAAAGCATGTACTTTTGACATGGTATGAAGAAAAATAGTATACAGTTATACATCATACGGCCAGAAAGCTGGAATTCCTGCACTGCGCATAACATGATGTTCGAGGCAAATTCAGCCCTTACGATGTAATAGGTATACTATTTCTGCATATTATAACTCGGAAACTAAAAAGATATGTAACAAGAACTGTTAAGTAGTACTTGAAACAGAATGAATCGAGTAGACTTCAATTGTTTTAGACTGGCAAATTGTATGCTAAGCATCTATAATGTAGTATCTCTTTCGACACTATATAAAAGAACTCTCATCGTATTTGCATATATCATATACTTGTCTGTATAGAATTTGTAACTTATTTTTACACTAAATACCTATCTCACAACGTTGTTGGTGTTTAAATTTATTCCATATCTCGATTGTACTGTTTTGTAATCGTAGAGTATGACTACGATTACAAAACAGTACAATCGAGACTTTTTTTTCTCTCAATGTACTCCGCTGTCAAATTATAAGGTTGCAAGGTACTAAAATAATAGTCAGAAATGTTCACAATAAACATTTATTAGAACATTTTCATACAAAATAGTTTAATTACGCCTATTAAAAGACTGTGTCGTGGGTTGAGTCAACTGAAGACCGCTGATGTTATTGAATTCGAGCATTTTCAACATCTCTTTGGTTTCTGGGTCAACCTCAATGATATCATGCTCCAAAGCCGACACTTCTGGAACGTAGTTATCTCTGCGTTCTCTTTCTTCTTCTTGCAGTTTGATGGAGATTCCTCGAACCTGAGAGTGTCTCAATCTCTTCATTAAATGGGTCACGAAACCAGCGATTTTATTTCTAAGCGGTTTGGTCGGAATGATAGCGATTTCTTCACAAATACGTTTGTTCGTGTGGAAATCGAGAGTCAACCGCGTGTAGTATTTCTCGATGATGACTTTTGATGCCTTTTTGATAGTTTTCGTTCTTACACGACCCATGGCTACACAGAACAATTTCAAAATATGAAAAATTACATTTAAAACCAATTTTAATCAAAAATTAATATAATTTACCTGCTGTTTTTCACAAAACACAAAAACGCAAAACGTGGTCCACCGTCACTAATACTCCAAAGAGAAGTTGGTAATACAATAAACTACAAAGGCGTGCACAACACCAACCTCCTTTAATTAAATTTTTCAGTGATACCACCTTATGAAAATAAACCGTTTCTATGAAGGAGGCTTTTAAAAGTTTTTAGACTATCGACACTTGCTCCCTTTACTCTTGTACTTTCTCTGTTGCACTAATTTGTTTTGCTCCTGAGAAATCTCTCTCTGTGAGGGTGTTTCTGTAGGATGTCGATAAGACATGAAGTTATCTATTTATCATCCGGCTTAAAAGGCTATGATTTCTAATGACAGTTCGATTGATGACAAATTAAAATGATATATTATTTGTTTTTATTACGAGATTTAAATTAAATGCCCTCGAAACGTGAAAAAATGGGGTAAGACAGATTTTTTCACGTTAACTATAACATGGTTTAGGATTAATTTAAGAATAAATTGTGTCAATTATTGTAACAGCTTCCACCCTTTTTTGCTCAAAAATTACCAGTAATAAAGTCGCGTTTTATGTATGGTTATAGGGAGCAGCCGATATTTACGTGCAAGGCACACGTGTTCCACATCGATCCCAAAACTAAGAGATCATGGATGTCTGCCTCGACTACGGCAGTTAATGTGTCATTTTTTTATGATTCGTCTCGAAGCTTGTATCGGATAATCAGTGTTGAAGGCTCAAAAGCAGTTATAAATAGCACAATCACTCCCAATATGACATTTACTAAAACATCACAGAAATTTGGTCAATGGTCCGATGTACGAGCAAATACTGTTTACGGCTTAGGTTTCGCATCGGAAGCTGAACTTCAAAAGGTATGCAATTAATGTTTTAAGAAAATTGCCTTTCAAAAAATGGAATGAAATTGAATGAATATAGCATTTGGGTTTCAATTTTGTCGAGTGTTTTCGGTTACGGTTTTGTTTGAGAAAAGGTAAGATTCGTTTCGGTTTTGATTTCTGAGGATGTATGTTTGAAAATTAATTAACAAAGTATCAAAAACTCTAATAAATAATACTTTTATATTTCTCTTATTTTTAATAGAAATCTAAGAGTACAAAAATTATTAATTGAAAATAACAAAAAAAAAATCGATAATAAAAATGCTTCTCTCCTTTTACTTTCGCGTTTGAAAAAAAGCTGATAGAGAATGTACTTTTGTACCCAACACACAAGGTTTATTTTATTAGTTAATATTTCAATTTGACAGTGGTATTGATTTATTTGACAGATTTAGTTTTTTGAATTGTTTTTGTATTGAATTTATTGTTTCGCAGTTCATTGAAAAATTTCAAGAAGTAAAGGAAGCGACGCGTACAGCAATCGGCAAGGTAAGTGCCAATGGCAGCTCAGCCGTGACTCCCGTGACAAGTGCCAATGCCAGTCCGATAACATCGCGCGCTGCTCTGCCTCCACCAGACAACAATCAAGATACATTGCTTGAACCGCCTTCGGGAAATATGATGCCGCCAGCGCCAATGAACTCTTTGCAAGCGACTAAACCAGACGAAGAACCTGGCTTGCCCCATCAGAGGTCTCATTCAGTTTCTGCCTTGCAGGTGAGAACAGTGCAATACGCATTCTTAAATAAATAGAAAAAAAAATTATAATGAGCCTAACCCTCATAAGCTCACCTAAGAAGTTTAACTTCTTTAGTTGTTAATATTATAATTATGGCGAAATTATTACACATTTTAAGAGGGCACTTTGATGTTTATGTCATGTGAAAATTCTCACATGGACAGATCGTTACATTCATACTAGAGTTTTATTTACATACAATAATCTACAGAAAAACATTTTTAATATGAATTGACGGTGGTATATCAACACCATAACCTCACATTATGTGACGTTTCAGCATATATACTTGTATTTAAAAAATGTTTAATCCAAAAATTGTTCTGATGTCTGAAAATAGAGAATATGATATTTAATATTTTCCTTTCTGAATTTACATGAAATATATATTATGATAAATTATTTTGTACTTCAATTGTTCGTAATTTTAAACGTCTGATTCAAGCCGTTCATCCTGGTCTTACTATTTTGCGAATCAAAATTCAACACACTATAACCTTCTGGCCTTGTGAGTTTCATGTAATTTAGGGGACAAACTAACTTCCCCTTTATTTGTTTCATTCTACTTCCCCTCAATTTCCTACATTTTTCAAACAGATATGTCGCTAAAGAAGTTAAACTTCATAAAGGTAGAAAAATACTATTTGCTTCGTACTCTGGTCTACTAAAATCATAATAGATCCCAATGTTCCAAGGCTATTAGATACATGAAGAGAACATTAGATTGTACTCATACAAACATAAATGATTCATCTACATGGAAAAAGATCGCTTTTCGATAAATTTTTATCAAAATGTGTAGAAAAATGTTGTTTCGAAGTGAAAATTGTACAAGAAACTATGTTAAATAAATGTACACACAGTTTAAAAAATGTATAATGCCAGTCAATAAATTATCTTTTTAGCTGGATCGATTTGAAATTCTTTTCTTATGAAAACGTGTGGTCACAATCTAGTCATTGTCAATTCAAATTTAGCAATGCTTTCTGTAATTCAACAACAATAATGTATTATTCTTTGAGCATACCCTTTATAGTTTGGTTCATTTTTTTAGGCTGGAGAGAGTCCTAGTCATCAACCAAAAGGAGGTGACAAAAGTCCATATTCGGGCGGGCCTGGTGTGGGTAGTTTAGGACCTGCTGATATGCAACTCAAGTATGAGAACGATAGACTGAAGCTAGCACTCGCACAAAGGTATGTTGGGAATATAATTTTATTAGATTAGAAATGCAACATTCATATATGTCAGAAGCATAGCTGGGCACCGTTAATCAAATACTTAACTTCGTTAATCGTTAATCCGTTACTAAAAAAGTTAACTTCGTTAATCGTTAAGCCGTTAATCTTGCAGGTTAACGATTAACGAATCGTAAATCGTTAACTCGCGATAGAAATTCTATTTTATATTTAATGTTAATACGGGCTATGGAAGTTTAGGCAGGTCATGAAATATTAGTAAAAGAAGGGTGTATCATTAGAGTTTTTAATAATAAATGTTCAACTCAAAATACAGCTAGTCTGACATAAGGTGCATATTCCCGTTCATAAACAACAATATATTGAAGTGTCCTTGTGAATTGTAGGTACTTAATTAACGATTGAACGGAATTATGGCAAGTTAATGTGTCCGTTAACATTTTTTAAAGTTAACTGAACAGTTAAATCGTTAAGGACTTTGTTAACTTCGTTAATTAACGGATTAACGAGTTAATGCCCACCTATGGTCAGAAGTGCTTTCAATACAATTTTTGTTGTTCCAACAGCCAAATCCCTGATTCTAACAGATTTGTAAGCAGTTTGCTGACAATCAGAAAAAAATTCTGATAGTTCGCAAATTTTATTTTGTTTTTTGGTAACCAACTTGTGGGTTATTTATTTTTTCAAACCAAAACTGCAGGAGATACTTGAAAGAACTTTAGTATCTAAGATATACTAACAGATGCTTCAATTAAAAGTATCTTAAACACTTAGCAGAGCTTTAGGTTAAAATATCTTAGATACTAAAGTATATTTTTTTAACTTCCCACTATTGAAAATTTTCAAAAAGAAAGAGAAGCTATTGGTTTGGTCCGATTTTCGAAAAACAAGTTTTCATCAGATATCTACGTTTTGGAGCCCTAGGAAGCTCTTCTAACTATTTTTGGATGGACGTCCATATATGTACCATGCGTGTAAACAAAGTTTTGTTGTACGGTATATTCAGAACGAATCAACTGATTGAGGTCGGGTTTACCGCATTCAAAATTTATTGAGATTTAGATCTGATTAGATTTTGGAGTCAATTGGTCAAGTAGTATCAAAGTTATTCAAAGAAATATAGCATTTTTTCACGTTTTTGTCGCATAACTCCTAATCTACTTGTTTATACGGTGATAAGAAAAGTTCATAAAAACTTAAATTAGCTTGAAAAACGTAAAATATAAAAAATATATTAAAGGAACAAAAACCCAGACTGCGTCTAACAAAAAAGCACAAAACAAATTATGATACTGAAACTAAGGTCTTTTTATCCGGCTATAATTTCATATTGCATGCTTGTTTTGAACTTTTTTGTTAAGTCGGGGTTTTTGTTCTTTTAATAAGTTATTAGAATTTAATATTAAGGATAAACAAATAACAATTTTTTTTATATTCGAGCAGATTTTTTTTTTTATTTTTTCTATATGCTACAGTAACTACACTTATATAAACGTAACGTTAAGTATAGAAACAAGAAAATAACAAAAAACAAGTAACACTAGTGTAATATTGAGTAGAAAAACAAATTGTATTAATCGTTATTAATCCGTACTTAACTATTTCATTGACACATAATTTTGATCGAAAAATATTTCAAATTAGTTCACAAAATCCCAGTTGAAAATGAACTAGGCTCAAATATCTCTCTAATATAATCGAATTTCAGGTAATTTAAAATCGTTTTAAACATTCGTATGATAAATTATTAACGATTAATTCAATGTTTCTTAACCCATAATTCGACAATCACAGATTGATTTTTTTTTATTCGATAAGTGTCGATTTAGAGGTTAAAATAATTTTAACCTAAATGCACGACCCTAATCAGAACAGCGTCTTAGTATCCATGTTCACTGTAATGATGTTCGGGAATGTGATGTTCGGGGATGTGGTGTTCCTGAATGTGATGTTCCTCTTGCACATGGGGATGTCCGATCTTGTGTACTACGGCGTTGAAACCGTTGTGTTTGTCGGCGGTGTAGTGAACGACACGGGTCGTGCCGTCGGCTTCCTTGAGAGAGTACGAACCTTTGACTACGTCACCGTCGCGGTGCTCCGTGTGCTGTTTCTCATCACCGGTGTGGGGGTCTTTTACGGCGTAATCGAATGAATATTTTGGATGTGCCTAAAATTTTTATTTGTTAATATCATCGAAAAGTTGATTTATTTATACAAATACATATAAATGTTGGGGGAAAGTTTAGTTGAGGAATAATTTTAAAAGAAGATGTTTCACTTGTGGCCAATGTTTCGAAAAAATGTAGTGTAAACTCTATATAGCGACGCTGAAGGGACTGCGCATTTTCTAGCGTTATTTGTCATTATATGGAGAGAAAGAAAAATCAATATTGTGTTACTATTGTAGTGTTATTTAATAATGACGCATAAAATTTACAAACAAACAAATAACAACAACGCTAGACAATAAAACTGCAGATCTTATCAATTTCGGTAACTTAGAAAGTACCTACAATAAGTAGGTGTTTTATAAGTTGCCGAAATTACTTGCTTTATAATGACGT
Organism: Venustoraphidia nigricollis; assembly: GCA_034508555.1. NCBI lineage: Eukaryota > Metazoa > Arthropoda > Insecta > Raphidioptera > Raphidiidae > Venustoraphidia > Venustoraphidia nigricollis. Next base: position 1,146,022 of record JAVRKA010000070.1, read on the forward strand.
ATGGTCGTTATTTAGAGTGGGTGTGATTTTAATAGAGTGTATCATTGTATGGACAACAAGGCAAACCAATCAAAGTCGAGAAATTTCGACGTTTTAGAGAGTTTGACGTTAAATCGAGTGACTTTACATGGAGTTTACACTGTATTTTCAACATCAGGGCCTCAGGCAAGTTGAAAGATGGCAAATTTTGCTAATTCTAAATGCAGAAGTCACTACAATTTCTTTTAAAAGATTATATTTAAAATTATCATTAAACCGGTTTATTTAATTTGTCTAAAAATTATTTTGTGCACTTTGAAATTTAGAATGATACTATAAAATTCCATAGTGCACAACACAATTTTTAGACAAATTAAATCAACTGTTTTAATGATAATTGTAAATATAATCACTTTAAAGAAATTGTAGTGACTCATGCATTTAGAGTTAGTACAGTTTACGACCTTTCAGCTTGTCTGAGACCCTGATGATGAACATAAATTTTTCGAAATATTGGTCACAAGTGGAATATCGGTAAAGTTTCTTTTTAAATTGTTCCTCAACCTAACTTTCCCTCAAGATTAATATTTTATTGGAACAAAACTAAATACAGACAACAAATGAAATAAAAGTCCACAGTTTCGTGCAGTTACACCACAGTGTACAATCGTTAGCAAACATGGTTCCATGCAACAGTTTTTTTATTAATAAATTACAGAGACGTTAGTTGAATCAATGCAAATCAAATCGAAACTTGATCTGTATATAGCATTCAAGACAAGGGCGTACCCAGCGAGGGGCAGGGGGGGCAGCTGCCCCCCCTGGAAGCAAAAAATAAGTCGTTATTAAATTTTGTTGCTGGAATTTTTACAATTCTTGAAATAACTTTACTTCTACAAATCCAAGAAAAATGATACTAGTATAAGTCATGTAACTAGAATAATTTTTTTTCAAGCAAATAATTGTAATAACTTAATTGATAAAGCACTGCTATAATTATACATAATTTTCTTAATATTTTGGTTTCATTCACCTTTTCCGTGATAAAATGTTACAACCTGAATGACCATGGCTTGCCCCCCGCTAGTTTTGATCCTGGGTACGCCCTTGATTCAAGATATAACATTTTCGAAAAAAAATGTCTGTCTGTCTGTATATGTGTTTGATTATAACTTGAGAACTACTGGATAAATTTCTATAAAATTACTATTCATCATTAGCTTAAACTCTAATTGAAAATTTATAATACGAATCATCATGTTAACGTCAGTAAGCAGCAGGATCCCGTTAAAATGCACGAATCAAGGGCGATTGAAGCCGCGAGAGCAGCTAGTCATATATAAATGTAATTATAATGAAATTTCGTAGTTTTTTTTCTTGTGTGTTTTTCGGGTATTTTGTATGATATAGAGCTGGGTGAACGCAATTCCAGAATTTTTGGCAGTTTGTATTGACATAATTTGAAAACGACTTAATCGAGTTTGATTAAAATTGGTACACTATCACACCACAAATTCCGCCGCCAGGATACTTTTTACCTGACTAGGATCTCCGTCAAAACTGACATTAACGCGAACAGACAAACGATATTAAGAAATGAATATTTCCAAAAATATGCTATTTTTGTAATTGAGCCTAGAGTTAATTTATGGCTGAAGTAAATTTTTGCAGAATATCGTTTTTTTATATTTTTTGAAAGCTATTTTATTTTTTATATCATTTTGTTAGGATTTATTTCAGACAAAGAGAAAATAGTTATAAATTAGACATACGTAATAATCGTGATGTTCTTCTTGATGGTGTTCGTGACCTTGCCCTTCAAAGCCTCCAAATCCAGCCTCATGTCCCAACTCAATATGTCCGGCTGAGACGCAGGCGGCTAGAAGTGCCAGAGCGGCAATTACCTGCAATACAGAATTAAAATATCATTGGGATGATTTTGTTTATCAATCATATTATGTTTTTTGATCCTGAGCTATGCAAAAAATAAACAAATTAATTAATTTTAAATTCTTTTGAAAAGGCTTAAATAATTTCCTTTTAAAAAGTATTGAATATAGAAGAAATCTATATTCATAAATGAAATAATGTAAATAATCAGCCAGAAAAAAATAATACGTTTTTTTATAATCTTAACAAAAATTGATTATACAGACTCAGTGCTGCTCAATCCAGCTTCAAATCGTAGACCAATGTAAATTAAACAAAAAAATATGTCATTAAACATGGTAAAATTACGCTCTTTCATAACTAAGTTTTCTTGTGCATAAATTTGGATCATAAACAAAACCTTGTGACATTGGTAACTAGAGATTGTCCGAAAGTAATTCTGAACATAGAAAATTAATGAGTGCAACAAGAAAGGCATACACAAAATCAATAGCATGATAAAGACAGAATTAAAATTTTAAATTAAAAATCAAACATTCAAAGTTTTCAACGAAAATAACTAAAGCATTAGGTTAATATATTCCAAAGATAGTTGTTTTATTTTGTTTGAAACCAAAGTATCCATGAAAAATATGACAGCTTTGTTGCACTCTAGTCTAAGGCTAGTCTCAAGCCCAAGGTTAATAGATTACAGAGGTTACCTCGTTTGCTAGATAGTAGTGGGGGATGTTCTCATCTGACGGACCTATCGATTGATTGCGATGGCAGTATTTGACAATTATTGCCAAAGAAATTAAAAGACCGAATATTGATATCATTTGCAATAAATTGAATTTTACACAATCAAATATAAATGACATATTTGATGTCATAGATTGATAAAAATATGAATGGTCCGTCAGCTAGCGTAATTCCCACGTTTACGCTGATTGATCAGATTGAACGAGACAACCTCTGTAATCTACTAATTTTGGCTCAAGCCCACAAATTTTATTTAAATCACTCGTAAAAGAATAAATCAAGTCACTGTTATTAATGCACACGCTAAACCGATTCACTTTTGTTATTAAAACAAAACAAAACTCACTTGATGGGTCTGCATGGTTAGGTTGTGGTTTGTAGAAGAGTAGTGCGCACTAAGAGAGATGAAGGAAGATTGATGCCGGTGGTAACTTCGCCTGGTATATTTATATGGGCCATCCGACCATCTCATTAACTCCAAGAACCAATAAGGCCGGCTGTATTGGTGGTTGCTTCACTGACCATGACTTTCCCTTCTTGTAAGTTATGTTACAAGAGCGTTACTTAATTAATCGCAATTCGTGAGTGCTTGAATGTTTGATTCGTAACACGCTACAAAATCTGCTGTCGAGATTTTGAGTCCTTCAAATTTTTATGGTTCCATACCGAAAAACGGAATCATCCTTATGATGAGATTTCGTGGTCTGTCTGTATGTTTAAAAATTTGTGTCTGCCCGTCTGTTACAGTTTATTTTCGACGAATCTACTAGACGAAAAAGTTGAAAATTGGTACATATATAGATTTAGATGACCCAATCACGGACATATAGCGTAAATAAACGAATTTCGATTTAAAAAAAAACATTTTTCAAGTGTGGCGTATCAAATGAAAGGGCGCGTTATGGGAAATACAAATATATTTTTAATGATTTTAAAACGCAACGCACAGTTTAAAATATATTAAAGAAAATATACGAAAATCGAGCATCTGCATGCCCCTCTAATCTCCGAAACTACTGAGCTTAAAATTTTGAAAAAAATAGGAAATATAGGATCCCACTCATAGTTTATAGGAAAACCCAAACGAAAATCCTAAGTCTTGCGGAAAACGGAATGCTACAGAGTCGGTTCACACTTGACCGTTTTTTCTGAAAAAGGGTATTAATTTGTAAAATAAAAATCTAGTAACTTGCAAATTTGCACTTTCAAAGTACATACAATTAATTTTGATTTGGATAATTTACAGCTAATCAAATATTAATTAAATACAAATAGCTTAACAACTATGTATCAATATCGGGTGTTCAGAGTTGAGGAATATCTTGTAGGTATGTAAAATATTGGTTTATACCTCAGTTACTTGTATCCGAAAATGATAATACCTACATCTCAAAAGTATCTGTTATCTATGCAACTTATGTATATCCAAATATACTCGTATAATCGTGATGTCAGTATAAACTGTCTTAGATATACTTATAAATTCAAAATTTAAAGAGTGAACTATGCATTATAAGCGGTACATATTTTATACATGGGACAGCGAGTATGCGCTACAAAATTACATTGTTTCATTGCTTGAGGAGTCATTTCTTGAGTGGATTAGAATTCGTTAAATTGTACCTTACTATAGAAAAGCATCTCGTGCAGCTCGGCTGATATTCGAAAAAGTATCCAAATACAGGATATTCAGTTATTTTTTTAGGTAAAAAGCATCCTTTTTTTGTGTCTCGTATCCGTTCACAATAATTTGCATGCACATCCAATAAATGAGTACCATCTACGCAAGTATGTACTGACCCGATTTGATTACTTCCGATTTTAGATTACAAAATAGAGTAACTACAGAAGCTATTTGCCAATACAGGAACTCATTCAGAAAAAGCAAAGCAGTAATTCATAAATCATTATTATTTTTAAGCACAAACATACTTAATCATTTTTACAGTATTGCTAAATACAAGTTTCTCCATAACTTTAAAACATACGCGATTATCAAAGGAAGTGAAAATATATTTTATTGTTCCGCGATATAGGTTTTTTATTATGTCGAGTTATCTGCATATTGTGTGTGGTTAATTTTATACATTTTTGATCGGTATATATGTTGTAGTGAATAACATATACAGTGTAAACTCCATGTAACTTCACACGATTTAACGTCAAACTCCCTAAAACGTCGAAATTACTCGACTGGTTGGTTTGCCTTGTTGTTCATACAATGATACACTCTATGTAGCATCACACCCACTCTAAATAACGGCCATATGTTATTATAAAACAAGTAATTTCGGCAACTTATAAAGCACCTACTGTCTGTAGGTACTTTCTAAGTTGCGGAAATTGATAAGAACTGCAGCTTTATTTTCTAGTTCGTATTTACCTCGACTGTCGGCATCATACGTACCGAATGTTGGTTTGTAAATTTTATGCGGTATTATTAAATAATACTAAAACAGTAAAATAATATTGATTTTTATTTCTCTCTATATAACGACATCTCTCTATAACGCCAGAAAATGCGCAGTTCCTTCAGCGTCGCTAATCGCTATATAGAGTTTCCACTGTATTTGTCTTCGTGCTATCGGGTATTCTGTGTTTTATTTATTTTATATAATGACTATTATTGTAAGATCCCGGTATTCAAAAAATCTGATAGGCTGTCAAACTAAGACTGATTTTTCCCGATTATTAGAATATAACCCATATAATACTTTTTACAGTCGATATTATAATTGATGACTGTTATAATACGCGCCACGGTCCTAAAAGGTTCTGAAGCTAAATGCAAATGGAGGCTTGCGCAGATACAGTCGGTTGAAAAACTACAAACTCGCCCTATATTATTATTTTTAATTTTTTAATTTTACTTTAATCTAAAGGTCTAATTCCTTGCATAAAGTCAGCCAAAAAATTATTTTTCGTGCTTATCTATGCAAAACTGTATTAGACATTTTGATCAATTAACAATCAAAGAAACAACAATAGCGTACTGGATTGTACTTTATAGCAGGAAAGCGACAAGTGACACGACAATCAGCGATAACCAATCACCGACGACCGCACGTTCTGTGCCGGTAACTGGGAGGTGGTGGGAGTCTTCCTTTCCCACAAAACAACCAGGACGGCTTTAAAATATACATTTGCGACGCTGTTTGTGACTAACTTCAGAACCTTTTAGAACCGTTGCGAGTATTATACTCCTTACGTAAGAGATTTTAACTGCACCACTCGCGCCTCTAACGCAAGGACCTTCCATCAATACTGTATATGTCAACCGACTACGATAGCCGAGTTGCTAGAGCTTCTGCTTCGTATGCGGGTCACTGCTTCGGTTTCAGTTGGAACTACTGTTTATTTTCGTTTTTTTTATCACTATTTTACATATATTTTTGGCGCCCTTTGCCACCTGGCGCCTAGAGCGACCGCCCCAGTCGCTCAACCCCAGGGACGGCGCTGTGTAAGGGATGGCAGCCACAGTGAATATAATCTTGTTGGATATGTTTAGCAATAAGTATGTTTGACCATAACTGGTAGACATGCACATTTTATTGCATTTCGTGTTCGCGAAACATTTGCCGTGCTCAGTGTTCACGGACCATGAACCGTTGCGTTACTTATGCTGAATCTTGACTGATGCCAGACTAATTAAAGATCGCTCATTATCATATTATTATATGCTAATTATTGTAGCGAATACTAAATTTCTGTATTCTGTTTCTATTCTATTTATTTGTCTATTATGGAATTATTATATGTAGATCGGATGAAATTGCAGTAGAGTCGCGGTAGTGTGAACGCATGCAAATATGAATTACTAAATGCCCGGTTCGGCTTCACCAAGGCTGTCTTTAACCTATTGGAGACCCTGAGCACTTTAGGATAATTTTTTTCTTAAAACAGCGTTATTAACAAATGTATTATTACAAAATATATCAATATATTTGTCGGCAGTATCGGTTATCGGATGTTGATCCGACAGGAACTACGGGGCCCCATTAATCGCGGCGCCCTGGACACTTTCCCAGAGTGTCCAGTGGAAAAGAGAGGCCTGGCTTCACATGAGTGCAAATCTAATATGTAAAAATTGATCTAATGTTCCACGATAGATCTCATTTTGATAAAACCAACTTAGTCAGCAGAAAGTAAATACTTAAAAAATATGGTTAGTCATTTTAAAATTTTTTCAGATCAAAATCTGAAACTTTATTAAACATTTTAGTTTAACCCATTTGAAAAAAATTTTCAAGTCTTTAAATTTTTAATTTTATTTGGTAGACAACTAAAAAGCTTTCCATTTTTTACTCTTAATCATAGTTAATAAATTAATGACGAGAAACTTTTTTAAATATCTTTAAAAAGCACAACGTTGTACTACTTCAAAGTTTAAATTTGACAATTCTCCGCGCGATGCCGCTTTCAGTTCGGGTGACGTCACACTGCACAAGTGTCATTTTTATAGTAACTAATAATGTAGCAAATCATAAAGGCAACAGAGAATTAGCAGTTGAATAGATGTTTCGTTTTTTTCCATTTGGCTACGGAACCCTAATTAATGTTATGTCAATTAGGAAGTTTATCTAAATCTATCCACTGTCATGACTTACTACATTGTTTTATATTTAATATATTAATGTGCCGCGGGACGTCATAATGGCCGACCAGACGTCAATCAGTCTCGTTTGCGACCACACGTACAAATAATTGAATAGCTCCGTTGAATTTAAAGATATCGAAATAATTCTTTCAGCATTTTTAAAGTTGTTCTTATTATAATTATGAGACACTATCATTATTAGTATTCTCGTTAAGTGAAAACTTCCTAATTCCTAGGAAATCAAAACATAAATTTAAAAAAAAATCGGAATGAAGCCAATACTTCCTTGCCATAGTTAAAAATACAAATATTTTAAGTGGACTTGTTTTGAAATCGATTTCAAAACGATTGTCATGAAATTGTTATTCAAGATAAAAAACAAAAATATAGTAATGTAAAACATATTAATTTGGCAATGGTTCTACAATTATGAAACTTTAAAGTAGGTAAGGTAATGTTTAGATGAACAAAAATAAAATATGTTTTAAGTATAAGTAAAAGTGGACTGACATGCCGTTGGGATAATTAATACTGTCCACGCTTGTTGGAGTTGCTTCTGTGTTTTGTCATGCGAAGAAAGGATATTATTAAATCATAACGCATGTTACTTATAATCTTATACACAGTCTGATTATTTTCAAATCGAACATTACAATCAGGGCCGGTTTTATAATTTTTATAATAATAGTGTATGTATTCAGAATGTAATCTATTATGTTATGCGCGAATGGACATGGGCACATGATAAACGTAACGTAGATGGCAGCAGGTACATAACGACCTAAGGTATGATTGGTTTTCACTAACAAGTATAGTAAAAACCAAATCTACGTGATCTTTTCTAAGTGACGTGATTTAAATAAGGAATAATTCAAAGTAAATCTGCGATGTTTTAATATTATAACCATCATTTAAATAAATCTAATTAGTTTTTCTATCTGTAATTTTTGCTTCTGTGGCAAAATCTTCTTTAGTAAAGTGGACTTCACAAACCATTGCGCTAGCATTTATAATAAAAATGTTTTTCCTTCTGATAGCATACGATACAACCGCTTATTTTTCAGTTCCAAATTATTTGGAGGTACAAAACCTCTATAATTTAAATATTGGTAAACACAGCAGGTACGCATTGTCAATGGTTTGAAATAAACTTATTTTGCGCACACTACTATGAATTATTCACAGACTGAGGTCATTATTTAGCTGGCACCCCTAGTGGTAAAGTTTGGCAGTGCCCATCTCCATTGTGATAGAATGTAAAAACGAGCGTCGACAAGTTTTAACAGTCACGAACAATAAAACATTACGTTCCAGATACATACTACATTTTTTTGCACATACTTCCAATAAAATAGTTCATTTTCACATCATAATAATATTTCTGACAGCTGTTGTTAGTGCTGTGTACGGCCGATTTGTATCCCATTTGAGTTGTTTACAAAAATTACGCCTGCTTTGTGTTGCTTTGCTCTCTGTTCATCTTATGGTATTAAAAGTCAATGGACAGGTCGCTTTTGAAAATAAAAAAAAGCTGATTTTCACATTATATTAAGTATATTTTTAACATTTTTGACAGTTCTATTGTGAAACAAACTTCACTTGTATCAGGTTGTTTATGAAAATTACTATTCGCAACTGTTGTTGTTTTACATATACTTCTAATGGTAACTGATAATATCAGTTACCATTAGAAAAATATTATGTGGGATATGAAAATTACTCGATCGCATACATTTGTCCTACTTTAGTGCACTAGTACTTATATGTACGCGTATTAGAAGTTCTACTTCTTTGGCGTGATTAAAAATTAATTTTTATATTGCATGCAAATAATTTATTGAAATAAAATTATAAAAAAAACTTGAGTGAGACTAGCATGAATACATCATTAGACGCAACATGGTTCTACGTCTATTTTGTTGGTAGTCTTTTTTTGCGTCCTGTTAATTTTGATGTTACAGTGTGCGCGCGCATCGTAAAAATTTTTTAATAACGCGCAAAAAAAAACAAATTTTACATATTAGCGTTTTTGTTGCAGTTCAGCCAATGCTAAAAAATGGGAAATAGAATTGGCAACTTTAAAAAGTAACAATGCTCGGTTAACTGCGGCCCTACAAGAAAGCACTGCCAACGTAGAGGAATGGAAACGTCAGTTACATAGTTACAAAGAAGAGAACCAGCGCATGAAAAGCAAATATCAACAAGATCTAGAAAATAGCAAAGGTGACTAAACGCTTTTTTGCTTTATATAAATATTTAATGACTTTGTTTTTCGCAACGTGAAATTGATATTCTGTAGTGTGTTCAGAAAGTTCCCCGCAACAGTAAAAGTTACTCAAATCCGTTTAGAGCATAAATTCCCAACGGGAACGGTACCGCCCTCCAATGGGCGCGTGAGACATTTTCCATGAAGACTTTATGCTTTTTAATTGATAAAGAAACAGATAAATTAGATACAGATAATACGCAAAAGTATATTAAAATTTCAAATAAAATTGACTATTGCGGACTACGGGGGCGTTGGAATGTTTTTTTCTTCTAAAGGGGGAGGTGGTCCAAAAAAGGTTGGAAACATCTGGTTTAGAGAAACTGGAAGCTTGGTACAGATGAGAACTTTATATCATCCCAGTGTGTCAAAGCTGTATCTGAACAAGCATGTCACTTTCACTAGTAGATAAAGGTAGATATTTATGGAAAGAGATGCATATACCGGTTATCTATATCTCTACCGCATGATTCAAGTCTAAGGAATCATATACAGGTAGCCAATCAGCCGAAGCTGCCTAGCGATGAAGTATCTCCGTAGCGGGATTATACTATGTTTAAAACTACATTGAAAAATACATACTTTTTGGAAACTTTTTTCTTGTAGAAAAAACTTCCGAAAAATTCTCAACAAAATCGTTTTATTATCTATTTGTAACGTAGATTCCAAGCCTAAAAAAGTATGGAACGAGCTCATTTACCGCCACTCTATAGAGAATTTTATCCCACTTACGAATAATCTTTAAAAAACTATAATTGAAAATATTTATGCACCAGTAGTGTATTGAAGAACAGTACCTATCGATTTTTTTAATATATTTGAACGTTATTAAAAACGATGACATTTTATAGTTAAGATCCTTAAATGGTAACCTAAATCTTTAACATTTTTGTGGATTTTTTTAAGGTGGTGGAGAAATAGCTGATGAATTGCGAAAAGAAATTCAACACTTACGTCATAGGGTTGAACAGTTGGAAACCGAATTATCATCAAAAAACGATGAAATTAAAGCTTTAACTTCGAATACCAAAGGTTCAGAAATTCAGGTATTTGATTTATGTATATTTATTTATTTATTTTTACTTATCTATTACTCAACGATTGTGTTGAGCTGTGAGCATTGTGTAACATTGCTGATCAAGACAATATTCGTTCCGCTTTTTGACGATATTATACTTTTGAAAATTAATAAAGTATCAAAAACTCAATTATAATTAATAATAATTTAAGGTTTATCTTATTTTTAATGAATCACGGAAAAAATGAAAACTGAATATTAATAAAAATTATTCTTTGAAAATAACCAAAAAAAATGTTTTTTGATTCAAAAGCAAAAACGCTTCTCTTTTTTTACTTTTGAATTAGAAAAGCTCTAGAAATTAGGATTTTCTTAGAAATTCGGAATTTCAGCATTTAAAAAATACTTTTGTGTATGAAAACCGATATTATGTGACTATAAATTATTATTTCTTATTTAAACATAATATCGTATACATCAAAATTTATTTTTAATTAAATATTCAATGTTTAACTACAGCAACATATTGCATATAATGTGTTTGACAGAGACAGATATAGTTCAAGCATGGCTAACAAGTAATTTGATTGTTGTTTCGACAATTTTTAAGTAATATTTCCTCAAAACTACACTTGAATAACCTTAATTTAGTTTTGGTTTCGTTTTTTTCTGCTAAAATATTGACTTCAGTTACTAAACGAAACTGTTTCGGTAGATGTTTGAATTTTTAGTTGATAAACAAATAAATCATACGTGCTAGACAGTGGCGGATTAACAAAGAAGCGCGTGTTTGGGGGCCCCTATCCTACCCAATTTTGATTTTGATAAACGTTGTGTTACAATCCATCTTCTAAAGCAAGGAACCTGGGGGCTCACGAGAGTTCTGGCCTCCAAAATAGGGATGTTGACTGTATTCAAATAAAAACATAATTATAACGTTAAGTGGTAGTTTATATGGTAGAAATACTCATAAACATAATATTTTTCCCCATTTTTAAGGAATTTAATGAATATTTAATAAATAAAACATAATTAAATCAGTATAAAGTCACGTGACAACGAACACCAATCAAAGTGCATGACGTCGCTCAGTCATAAACATTATCAGAAGCTGTCATAGAGAAGGACGCTGTTGACGCTGTCAAAAGGCTTCATTTAGAGTGTATAATTTATTATTATTTATTTGTAGAAAACGTCCAATTACATATAACTATAGTAACAATTACGAAAAAACCTTTGATCACCTCATCAGTTTACCAGCGTTTATGAGTGACAAGTATTGGCGTTTTAGAGCGAAATATGAAACAGAATTTAAAATACATAATTTTTAAAGCTTGAGTCGTATTTAAGTAAAAATAATAAATATTTGTGACTATATTAGGTACTTATACACGATTTAAAACACTTTCCCAAAAGCAGTCAACATCCCTGTTATGTTAATAGATAAACAGCTCGCGTGTAAAACCGCAATTACAGGTTGATTGAGACAATATTATTGTTCATGTGCCCGCAGAATCTTCAGAAAGAGAACGCTGAACTGCAAACGACGATTAAATTAACTCAAAATCAACTGGACATGGCGATGTCGGCGCACGAATCACAAAAGCAGGTGCTGCAGACTTTGAACGCACAGCTTGCACAACAAGTGCACACCATCGCCAATATACATCGAGAATTCACCACAGCGCTGCAGACGTGAAAGCAGCCGGTTCACAAGCAACAACGAGTGTAAGGCGAAGTGACGTCGGTTGCATACATTCAGTTTGATTGAACGCAGACGCGCCGGAGATGAGCATCGATAGCAAAACATCGATGTGTTGAAAACATTGACCATCGGTGCTCATCCCCAAGCTGGGATGCGTTTGCGCAGGAATGGCGTTTTATGTTTGATTTAAATTTATTTTTCTGCCTTGGAAACGTTTTTAAGGTTGTGAAACTTGGAAGTACGTTTGGTTTTTTTTTTTTTTTTTGTGGAGCGTTTCTTTATCAGTTGGCAATTCAAAAGGTTTGCGATTTAATCAGTAACGGACAAAGATCGATTTTTTTTTTTTTTTTTTTTTGTTACGAACTTTGCAACGAATCATGTTGAAAAAAGCAACTGTTTTTGTCCGTCATCAAAACAATAGGCATGATGACTATCTAAATATCACCAAAATCATGTATGTACCTAATGAAACCCGAGTCTCATATATTACAAAACACTTATTTATTTTTTTATTATGGGCGAGATTAATAATTATTTTGATAAAATAAAGTGATAAAATACAGCAATCCGCCATGATATGTTGAACAGCAATCAAAGCTAATTACGTCACTTCAGCACGCTATACCTTTTGTTCTTTAAGTTCAAAATTGTTATAGAAACATCGTAAAATAAAAATACTGTCAACACATTTACTAGACGCTGATGGCCTTAGATGTTGAGCGTCTATAATCTACAATCTCTCTCTAGACACGTTTAGTTCCGTAAGGTACGGTGTCTATCGATTCTTTAATGCAATGCTTAATAACACACAAAATTTTGCATGAGCGTCTAATGTTTACATCTAGTTATATAGACGTGACATCATAAGCGACGCCATAACAGTAACAAGCGTTTTGGTGGGAAATTTAAACTTAAAAATTAAAATCTAATTTTTTTCTACTAAACTCTTATTTTCTGCAGAAATACGATATTTGTAGTAAATAATATATATTTCCGAACATTATAGAATACTTTTTCAAAATCTGTCATCATGCCTATTGTAACACAAAATACACTGGCAATATGGTCGAACTGTGTACACTTCCTTGATAATTTGAGTTGTCAAGTACCAATAATGAAAATTAAAAAACGAACAATTACCCAATTTCAATTGCAAGATAATAACAACAATGTTTTGATCAAACCTTTTGAAATAAATAAAAATAATTTAGGTTATGACTAATGTTTAAAATTCATAAAGACTCGAAACGAGAATTTGGATTCGATAGTTTCAAGGTATGCTCAACCGATGTTCACATACACATTGTTAATATTAATATTGTTTTTGGTACTAGCTGAAACATGCAAACATCGTGATATTAATTGTTTTTGTTTAGCAGTTATAACCATCTTTTCTTTTTGTACCTGATTAATTGAATCTTCCAGATGGAACTGCTTATGCATAGGAACTGTGCTTTAATGAGGCTGGGCTGTCAATTTTTCACACTACTTATTCATTCGAACATTATAACTGCGCGAGCGGCAGCCAAAATAATAAAACTTACTAACGTGAGCCTTTTATTTTGAAATGATGAAAAACCGGGGCAAATGGCGCCCCGCTCTTTTCGTCAGACACGGGACAAAGAGGTCTGAAATCGAGACAGTTGACAACCCTAATTAATCAGTAATTACTCAGTAATTAGGTGATGTGTGCGTATTATTTTACCAAAGAATTGACTGAACATTTAATAAGTAAGACACACTGATGAGTATAGTTCATTTCGAAAATTGCGGGTAGAGATTAAAACTTAGTCACTGACAAGCTTAATGGAGCGGTAAAATAGTAAAACAGTAAAACAATGTAAAGCCGGTCTTAGATTTTTCCAAAAACTGTGCCGCCGAAAGTCACTGCCTACAGTTTTCTAACTGGACTATAAATATGGCGCTCGTGGGTCAATAATTTTGTGAAGAGTCCATTCTCTTGAAAGCACGGTATAATATAAACAAGGAATATTTGCGAAATGTACTGTTTTGGTTTAAACAGAACATTGAAGCTAGTGTTGAAAACTACTATTTTTGCACTACCCCTTATAGAATAGCTGCTTTTCATGCGAGTATAGCCAACGTAAAATAAGCCATTTAATAACAGTAGTCTGTAAAATAAAATTCAATCTTGGGCGCGTTTAATACCAATTCAGTAGTAAAATATAGGCTAGGCTAAAAACTGAAATGTCAAAATGAAGTGAAAACCAGTTATTTTATATGTAATACGTGCAAAAAATATAGTATATATCTCGGGCGTAATGATATGACTCATGTTACTGTTAAAACTCGCTGAAACTTGTACGTAATAAACGTCATTACGTCCTAGATACATAAACTGCTATTATTTATATGCATATAATTATATATTCTCAACAATATATTACGCGACGGCTTTATTACAGGACTTCGGGCTAGCAGGCCTTCCATAAACCCAGATATATTGAAGACCAGTGAGTTTAACAGTCAAAATATCATAGCGCCCAATTTTTGTGTCCTACAACTTATAAAATAGCCACTGTATAGTGTACAAACTACAGACTCTGTATTGACATAAAGTGGCCGTGACCGCGTGGGTTTAGACAGCAATCTGCTCTGTGTTATGTACAAGATTCCATGTTGAAGTAATAAGAAATATTAAAACTTTCAAACCTTTGTTTTTTTATTATCGAAAATAATAAACTGTCAAACATTAAATTATTTTTTTATTCTACTTTAGCGACCGCTTTTCATCACCGACCTGTAATGGGGCATTTTATGCATGAAAAGCAGCCATTTTATAGGCGATAGGACAAAAAATTATTTTTAACGGTATTGGTGTCGGTCTGTTAGTATTCTAATTAAGCCAGTCATGCTTTTTATCAGTGTAATGATTTTTTTCGCATGTTAAGCAATTATAGGGTATAATCGAAGTATTTCTTTTTTCTCAGTAATTAATTGTATCTGTAGTGTCATTTTGATTTTATTTTTAAACTCATGATTTTAGTAATAATAAAAAAACTCTTTAAAGAGACCCGAGTATTTGAGGCGTGAATTGATACATTTATTTTTTTCTGAGTTAGATTCAATATATATTGAATCTAAAAAAACCCGATATAGTAAAAGACATTCTTATCTACTATCTTATCCACTATCTTATCCACGTCGGTGGATTGTTTTATCTAGAAAAGATTGCTAATGTTTAACCTTTTTAAAATTATACATTGACCGTGTTTGTTGGCATTTTTTTGCGTCCATTTTTATTTATTGCGCATGCGCAAAAAAACCGGGCAATTGTGTTTATTTACGTGCAGAGTCGTAACAATTTGACAGATATATTTTTTTGATTATATAAGTTGTTTACAAGTTTGAACATTAAAAAAAAACGGCAAAAATGAATGGAAGGAGTCATTAAAAGGGACAGACAAATTTTGCTACCTGGGTAGTATTATAACAGAATAGAGCTGGAAAAAAACAATGCATCAATTAACCCCTCATGTATTGGTAGTGTATCGAATGGTTAAATGTGCATTTTAAATTCATCATTTTTTTATCTGTTCTTCATGTCGTGTTTCAGATACTGAGAATAATGCGGGGCTTCAGATACGACTTTCAGCTTTAAATCTAGATTTAAGAATGTAATTTGCTTTCAATTAAATGGGTATCCCGTATCAGAAACAGCGGATAAGAGAGAGATAGGGAGGGAGCGAGATTGCAGATGTCGTAACATTTGAAAAAGTGAAATATAGTTTGCAAAAAAATATTTCATTACATGAGTATTTATTGCATTGCTTGAACCCTTCCGCATATGGGCCGATTGTTTTGGAATTTGAGTTTCAAATCGGTTCAGGGAAAGACTACTGTGTAATTGGTTCAGGATACGACTATTGTCTGCAGACGAGCACGACTGAATCTTAATTGGTAAAGATGGTTGCTCCTACCTTACAGTCGAAAAATTTCTACAGCATTTAACTATACAACTAAAATTGCTTTTCAATCTGTAAACAACACAGTTTGAAACTAGTTTCAAATCAGTCGTATTTCTGTCAACCCATGTGCGATTCTAGGTACGAAAGGCCTCAGAACAATCCTGAACCGGTTTGAAAATCAAATTTCAGAATAGTCGACACATATGCGAATGGCCTTAATTTCTCATTATCATGTTTTCAGTTGATTAATATAATAATAAAATGGCATTAACTATTCGACACTCCAAAAAGAGTATGCAGGTAATAAGGCTTATTCCTTTTATATTATTATTCATAATTGCTAAATGCATCACATTTTTAATTATTTATATTTTTTTAATATTTTAGCTCTTGTGATAAAATGTATTATATTTTTTTATATTATTTTTTTTAAACAGTGTTGTTTATTTTGCCAATAATTTTACTTAATTGATCATTTATTATTGTCATAGGCGTACGCGCAAGGGTTGCTGTGGCGCACCCAATTAAACCCGACACTTGCAAAAAATTTGTTTTTAATAAAAATGTGCTCTAGACAGGGCACACATATCGAAAATATCCGAGTATGCAAGTAAGAAGATGTTAAGACATCTTCTTACTTAATCTACTAAATCTTACTAAATCATTAATGATAACCAAGAAGGTGGAGGTTATTCGCGAAGTGAAGAAAGGGATAGAAAAATAAGTTTTGGGCCGATCTCTTTGACTTCGAATTAATGAAGTTCCACTGTACATTGTCTATTCTTTCTGTCTGGTATTATAATGATTATTGTCATTATTCTCTATCGCCACCCCCAGTTCTGGAATCCTGCGTACGCCTATGATTATTGCTCACAGCAAATTTGAGAATTTGACTGAAATTGGGTTTTTGAAAAAGAAAAAAATGCTTTGAATTCGGTGACAACTGCAGTATTTATTAGTGTTGTTTTATTTTTGTTGCGTTTTTGTTTTAACTCAAAGGCTATAAAAAAACCAGTTTACCAATTAAATATTTTCTACTTGTAAATTTTGTTTAAAATGATTTGGTAAATTGGTTATGATGGAAAGATAGGCTAAATTAAATACCAATTTTTCATATAGTAATAAGAGTTATACTGAGTTTCTTATACGACTTTCAGCTTTAAATCTAGATTTGTGAGTGTTATTTGTTTTCTACCAAATGAATCTCTCCATTTAATTGAAAATAAATGCAATGATTCGTCAAAATCACTGATTAATTATAAACATTTTGACTACTGTAGAAAAGTATTTCTAAAAAGAACTCAATAAAAATATCTGCCGCTAATTTGACGAATGCAATTTAAAAATGTTCTGAACTTTTTAAATTGTCTTATAAACTTTTTTTAATAGAAAAATCTTTTCCAACAAAAAATTGTATAGATATGATAATTGACAGTAAATTTTGATACAATTTAAATGTTAAGGAATTTATGAAATGCTTAAAAATTGTAGACAGCTTAAAATTATTGTATCTCATAATGTCAACATGATAAAAACTGTATATACATTGTTTCATAGTTACGTTAACTATTACATAATTAACAATAGTATAATAGTGCATTTTGTATGGTTTAAGAAATCGAAATCAGAATTATTCGGTATATCATTTTTTAATCCAGACATAATTAGATAGTTCCCATTGTGACTACAACACTAATTACGTTAGCACCATAATGATAATAAAGATGTCAGTAAAGATAAAATTTGTTACTGATATAATTTTGCACAAAAAAGTTTTCGGCAACGTTCTGTTAACCAGTTGCACAAGTAAAAATGAACAAAGCATTAGACACCACAAACCAAAAATGTGGGGAAAAATTACGAAAAAAAGAGGATCATTTCGATATCTTTAAATTCAATGAAGATATTATTTTTTTTTGTGAATGGACCGCAAACGAGATTGAGCAGACTATAACGTTACACGGCACGGATGATCGTGCGTTCCAGCTTGTTCATTGCGCTGTGTACGTCTGAGTTATGGGTTGCAGTGTGCCGCGTGACGTCACTTACAAAGGAACGAAATTTTCAAATTTGAACTCGGCACAATACTGTTACTTTTTAAAGAAATTTCCAAAACATTTTCGCCTTTAATTTTGAAATTTTTAGGACTAATTGAGAAGTACCTACGTGAAAAAAATTGGAAACTATCTAATTAATCCATTTGTCTGTTATAATAATTCATTAAAAACTCATAAAGCTGGTGACATCAAAAACTCAATTTGATAGTTAAAATTTTATAAAGAATCAAAAAACTGTAAATTAACCAAATTACATTTATCTTTTCTTTACATAGTTGCCAAATTTTTATAATCGTGACATTGGTACAGGCGAGTTTTTGATGCCAGTATTTTGTTACAGCGAAAGTAAGTAGTACTTTCTTAAAATAATCCAGTAAATATTTTCTCATGTACTGTCAAGGAATTAAAATGCCCCTTTAATAGTGTAATGAAAATCTTCAGATTTTTTCTCGGATAACTATTACTAGTAGTGCACTCAAATGATCGAAAAAAAGGCCGCCGTGCATTTTGGATAGGCAGCGATTTTTTGTTTGGGATTTGTAGGGGATCGGTGGTGATTCAAAAATTGAGTTTTCGGGACGGAGGTTGCCCCTATTTGACCAACATCTTGAAATGAAGTGTGTAAGTAGTTTTTTTTTTTTTGCTGTATCTGTGGCGTCATAGATCTTCAATCGCTGAACCGATTTTGATGAGATTTTTTTTATATGGCAAAAGGTTACAGAATATTAAAAAAACGGATAAAATACATAAAGAAGCTAATGATAAAATAGTGCTGTCACTTAGAGCTGTAACTATGGTAACAAATTAATAGCGTTTCTATTATTCGCGCTACGTCAAAAAGTAATTATTAAAAATTGTAGAGAATTTTATTATCTAGCAAATTGCTGTCTTCAAAATTTTTGTGAGGTCCACGGATACGGAGATACAGCAAAAAACTATTATACCCGTTTTACAAGAAGGCAGCCAAATGAAAGCATCTTCATTGAAAAAATCAGTTTTAAACTCACCACCGACTCAATTACGAGCCACAAACAAAATGCACGGTTAAGTGACGAATTGATGGCACTATATTTAGATCAATTATGATTTAAATATATACGAGTGTTGATATTCCAGTGCTATCGACACCGATAACATTTTTTTGAAATAATATCCACTCTAAGGTTCCACTAAAAACTCTTGAAAGAATTTATGTATAACTCGTACATTAGAAATTTTAAAAAATGGTCCTCAAGTACAGTTATAAAAGAGACTTATATTTGTTAAGTATTTTAAATTGTTTTTTAAAACATTCAAAGATAAATCGCCAAGGGTGAATTTTTCAGGTTATGTAAATGTGAATTGAATAACTGGGGATCACCTATAAGTTATCGACTACTATTTAGAATAAAACTATAATACTGTAGCGCCGTGTAAATTAGAAGTAAATTTTAAATGATTATTAATATTGCAAGTGGTATAATCAATTTATAAATGCATAACCACCGATTACTTTATATAAACGTAAATCTGTGGGTAAGTTTAACGGCTACTACATGAAAGATGATAAAAAATAAGTGAAATAACATGCATAATAACATTTTTTTTCTGTTATACATATTTCGTGAATTTGTATTTTGCATTTAGTATTTAAATACTAACACAATTAAACCATTTCGTATTTGACATAGAAAAACGAGAAGTTGGTTGCATTTTGAACGGTTTTATTTAACTTTGCGATTCGTATATATGTTTGTAATTAATTGCAATCAAAATCTTCATGGTTGATGAAGTGATTATTTAAAGGTATTAACAATAAATTATAGTGTTAATACCTACTGCAAAATAATTGAGCTCTAGTATCCTTGATCAGTTTTATGGAAGTAAATATTCGCCAAGGATCATTTGATCAGGCTGGGCCAGTGTGTAGTCGACCTATGCTGGTGGTGCTTCATGGGAGACATAGAAAGCAAATGTTTGCCAATGACTATTGGACCAGGCTTGCAATGTGTGTGACTCTAGTCTAACCAGAGTAGGTTGAGCCATAGTCCTACACTATACTGTAGTATAGTCTTAGAGATAACATTATTTTAACGTAAATAAACGCTTCGCTAGGACGATCTATTGAGTGTCTGCGACATGGCAGTTGAGAAACTACTGCATTTGTCAACTTCATTTGAGATTATAAAATTCCCCATGTCAAATATGAAGCGCCTAGCCAAACAACATCAGACATGATTTCTTCATTTAGTACTTTGGTCATAGAGTGACTATAACCTTACTATAACAGAGTATGGCCAACAGGTCACGTGACCTGGCCGGAACACGGATTGGCTGCGCCATATTGAGCCATTATACACAGTGTAAAACTGTCAGCTGCTTCTGTATAGAGTGACCGCGCAGGCGCTACATACGCAGTTGCGACCCAATATGGCGGCGATCACATGCATTGGCCACATTTGGTCACTACGTGTAGCGCTAGAGTCGTTAAACCTACCTAAATATGAGAAAATGCATCAATTTTATTATTATTATTATATGTATAAAGATTTAAGGGTGCCAAAAAAGAAATAATTATGTTAAAGCACAAAAATATGTAAGGTGTTTGATATACGTTTAAGGGGACGGGAATTTGCGGGAGGAAAAATAAAGCCAAGATTCTTCAAGTGTATAGAAAATTAAAATCAAAATATCAATATAATTGACAATGCATCGCTGTAATTTTTACTTGCGTTGACGTGTTAAGAGACCTGCACTGGTACTTCGGTAATTTTTAATGATTTTTCCTGAAACTCTCAAGGTCATTATGATCACCATTTGGGACGCGACTCAAAACTTGGCAGCTGATGGGTGTGTTCGGTGATCTCTTCTCTTTGAAGATTTCCATAAGAATGATGGAAAGCACAGTGTATTTTTAGACTGCTCATTAAAAGCTACACAATATAAAAAAAAATGTTATAAAAGATCTAAAATGCCCGTACCAAATTTTTTGACTGCTGCATTTGTTTTTATGTCCGCGACATCACATTTTATATTGTACTTTCTAATTATTTGCATTATTTGTCATTGTGACTCCCATCATTTTGATGAAAATCTTCAAAAGGAAGACACCAATGAGTTATGAACACACCTATATGTACTGTAACTAATTTGGAATATTTAAAAACGAACGGTGTGGCTGTATTTAGTTCCTTTTAAAATAACTCAAATTAGATCAGTTCAAATAATTTAGACCAATAATACTTCAAAAATAATTTGTAAACATAATTATTATTTGTTGATATTGGCCCTATATTTTAAAGTAATAAATCCTATCTGGGAAAAAAAAAATTTCTTAGAATTCGCGAAGATAATTTTGAACCGATTAAAATTATATTTTAAGGGCCAGTTGAATACGCCTAAGTAACATCAACGATACATTGTCGACTTTATTCAGTAACAAATACTTTCTTCTTTTTTAATTGCATTAGTACGTAGTTATTATTGTATAATCGCATCTGAAATGAATTGTACAAATTCAATTATTTCTTGTGACTGTAAATCTAGATTCACATGATCTACAATAAAAATTGATCGAGTCATTTGACAACATTCGTTTGTTGAAACAAAGTATCTACGTCCTTTTAATGACGAAACAAATGAACTACCTACTTACTGCGTGGGTGTATTTGTTGAAAAAAAAAGAAATAGGAATTGTACCAATACTGTTTTTGACATATCTGCTACTCATTGTTTAGTCAGTCAATTTTATTTTTCAGTTTTCAAACAATTCAACAGTTTTAAGATTCACAAAAATAAATTTAACGTGATCGAGATCATGTGAATCTGGATTAATTCAATCTTTATGTTAAAACCAGAGATAAGGGTTTAAAACCAATCGACATAAAAGTATATGCGACACATATCGACTGGACAAGTGATTGCAAAGAAAAAAAAGACATATAACCAAGTTTGCAATTTATCTTCCAATGATACAAACACCACGCTCTGTCTCAATAACTTTGCCGGAGACATAGTTAAGATAAGAATGACGCCTACCATTTTTTTTATTCGTCAGATGTCGCTAGTGGCAAGTAAGATATGTGTTCACTCATTCTTAATTTATCCATCATTAAGAAATTAATAAATACTAAACTGCAATATAGCCGTTAAATGATGTATATAAACAATACTGACGTTTATAGACGCTGTCTCAGCTGTTGAGCGTCTATAATCTACAATCCTTCTTTGAATGACAGATACCTCACTTGCTAGTGACGCCATTGGATGGTAGAAAAAAGTCAGGTAGTCCTCATGTGCAGTTCATGTCGATGGATAAAACAAATGAATACCATACTGAATGTATTAATTAGGTGGCACGGAAAATGCTAAATTAATTTTTGTTGTATTAAAGTGGCGTAAGATTTCTGTTACATATAAAGCTATATGGGCCTATTGCTTATCGATGACAGGCGATAAAAGCGTTGTATCGTGGTAAAAAAGTACAAGAGATGGGTAGAAACGTTGTTTTGGATATAAGGACATAAAAACATGCACATAAAAAATTATGGATTTATAATTAACAATGCAGAAGATGAATTTGTCAATTTAGCACAATCAAATCATTTACAGAAAGTTGAAATGTTGATGATAAGAAAAATTCGCGAAGGTAGATGAAAGTTTTAATGCATGTAAAATTCGTGACAGTAAATTATCTATGTAAATACCTAAGTAAATGTATAAGTATATACATTTTCTTCATACCATGCCGAAAGTACGTACTTTCTGATTCGATTTTAAAGCAGGAAGAATAACATTTATGCACTGTTGTAATCACAGCTGGAATTACTCGCATATCGTCTGCATAGGCAGGCCTAAACACTGATACGTGAGAATGCCGTTTGTCAGGTCACATGTTCGTCAGTAGACAGTAGGAGGTAGCCAACTGATGTTATTACATGGACATTATTAGATCCATGTGTCATTACGTATAACTTCAACATTGTTCACTTGATTTAATTAGTCTTTTTATATATTGGTGATAAGTGCGTAATTTCGACCGGTATGAAGAAAAATAGTGTACACCACACGAGCAGAAAGTTGAAAGTCCTGCACTGCGCGACATGTGATGCCCTCGACTTCGCCTGGGGCAACATGTGGCGCAGTGCAGGAAATTCAACTTTCTTCTCTTATATGTAACATACTATTTCTTTTATTTATAAATCTAATATTTTTACAAGTGCAAATCAATTATTCTTTAATATAACCACAATTATTATGTCTAACACAGTAATTAAATAATAATAACGGTGATTTCATAACTGTCAAAATGAAAAATATTTACTGAAAAAAATGAACAAAAATGTTCGTAATGACTAACTGTTTTACACTGACGTAGAATTTACCTAGCAGAGCGGCGCCACCAAAGATACGCAACAGGCCTATTAATGAACGCCATTTTTAAAATGACAAGGGAGCCTGAATCTGCTGCCAACGCGAAACTAAATTTAGATACAATAATATATTATACAGATAATAATGTTATAGCTAAACTGTTTTAAAATAGTCTTTGGTTAATTTTCTTATAAAAAATAATGAAAGTAAATCAAAGTGTATATTTCATTGTCGATACAGTGACTTCTGTTAAGTGTGTGCTGAGTTCGACATGCATATAGTGTATCTGAACTGTCTATTAGATTGAGTGAGAACTTGTCGAAAGCAGGAGAGGAAACGTTAACTTATTGAGCATTGACTTAAGGGAAGGGTACTGTATATAGTTCTGGTATCAGTTACTATAAATTTACTGCTTGTCCATAGACAAAATAACTTTACAAACACAATAGTTGCTTACTACTCGACTAGAAAACTTTTTTACCGTCTTATATAAACTTGTTAACCCCTGAATGTTGATAATATTGTTATAAACAAATTATACAAAAAGCGTGATTACTTTGCACTCAGTAACAAAGCAGCTCAAACTTTTTTTTAACAGATCACGTTATTTATTGCATTAATTTAGTATTTGCTTTGAATATTTATTAATTTTTTTTCGTGTGCTATTCAAAACCGTGCATTCATCAACAATGGATATCTCTGTAAAAACATGAATTAATTTATTCATATATGATGAGACTGATGCACGCGCGAACATGTGCCATGGAGATGCAGATGGAAAACCGCGCGTTCAGATTTATCAACGCTCGTGTGTTGATAAATCTGAACGCGCGGTTTTTAATGGCATGTTTAACGTGCGTCTGTAGCGGACTTCATAACAGTCTGTCTTTGAGACCTCCAAGAAAAAATGGTTAGAAATTTTATCATTTACACGAATTAATCCATTTAAATCCCGATTATCCGATTATTCTGTCCTAAGTTGTACTGAACAGATTTTATTTTTGTTTCTTTTTATAATGAAGTTTTGATGGAATATATGATCCAAAATTTTTAAGTTTATTATTTTTAATAAAATACGTAGAAGTTGTAAGAATGGATTTAGTTTATATGAAACAAGAAAGTTAAATTTACATTGTGTGTTTTTGTACGTACTTTCGTAGCAATATTTCATTGTTTCTATCTTTTTATTTATAATTTATATGCAATACTGTTGATATGTATGTAAAACAAAACAGATAATAATAAATTAAAACAACTTCTTGGTTTTATTTTATCGTGGATTCTTAAGTAATCTATTTGTCAGTTGTTATTCAATCTTTTGTGATGATTACAAATTCCTAGTATAAATTAGAGACGTTATGGAAATTTTTATGTAAACTGAAAACATCTGTGAATGGCCAAAGACCGCAAACTCGAATTTATTTTTGAATTTTGAATTTCTTTTTCTATTAGTCTAAACCATTGGGAACTAAAAAACGATTTTTCGAATTTTGTCGAAATCAACTTTTTTCCAAGGTTTTTTAGGAAAAATGAAACATCTTTCGAAAATCTCTCGGATCCTTTTCAAATTCGGCATGCTTATAGAAAATGACACGCTGAATTCAACGAACCCATCCGTGGAGCTGTATCACTTAATCTTTAGGAGGTAGAGCCTTCAAACACTTTTTCAGGAAACTCTGGAATAGGTATCGGATAGTTTTCAAATTTGGTATACAGTATACTGGCAGATAACGACATTCTAGATTCAACGAACACATCTGGAGGTTTATAATAGAACCTTCCAAAATTGATTTTGTTAAAAAAAGAAATGCCAGCCAG
This sequence comes from Venustoraphidia nigricollis, assembly GCA_034508555.1. NCBI lineage: Eukaryota > Metazoa > Arthropoda > Insecta > Raphidioptera > Raphidiidae > Venustoraphidia > Venustoraphidia nigricollis. The sequence goes on from JAVRKA010000070.1 coordinate 1,171,374, forward strand.
CAATACAATTTCAAAGCCGGGCTTTCATTCAGATATCATTATTAATGAAGGCATAATTTTTTTAAATAATTTTATTCAATAAATTAAATAAATATAATATACAATTAAATTTCTCTTATTTTACTTGTATTATGCTTCCGTGTCCTTAATGTATAATGGAAATAATCTGTAAAAACAAGAATTTGATACATTTTTTCCAAGACTTAAATGCTGAGTTAGAATTAGAATTAAATTGAAAATCCTAAGTCTTTTCTCACAGAAAACGGAAAGGTACGGAACACTTCCACGCGAGTTTGGCTTGCACTTGACCGATTTTTTCCTTGAGAACTTGTTACTTTTTAAAGGAAAATTTAATACATAATTTTGCAATGCTTTTTTACTGAATTATTTTGAGAAAACTTCAATGTTTTGGAGGACCTTGAAGCGTTTCGCAAGAATCTTAAAATGTTTTTGAGTGATATTTTTTGTAGCAGCTGTTGAGAAAGTCAAGCGTAAATTTTGAGTTTTTGCTATAAATATTTTTTTTAAAAGTGTCCCTTTGAAAACGTTTTAATTTCTCTTAAGAACGTGCCAAATTTTCATATATGCTTTTTGTTAATAAATAAAAAAGTTAAATTTCCTAAAATTCTGAACCACAGCGAGTAAGTGACATTATATTAATACGATTGCGAGGGAGTTTTAACAGTCACACGATTCATAATATTATTGCGCACAATGTAAAGCAGCTATTTTATAAGGGGTATGAAAGAAATATTTTACTTACTTGTCAACGGAGTATTTTTCATCAACAGTTTTAAACACTTTTAGAGCTTTGCAATATGTGCTGTGACATTTGCCTTTTTTCTTTGGGTTTTGTTTAGCTGCATACGCATCAATAGCTTCCAAAGCAAATTTAGTTAGCCTGATTATTCGTTCATCAGCTGAAAAAATGAAACATCGTATTGGAACAAAAAATGTTGCCAGTAACGTTATTCCAAGTAATGCTGTTAGAAATTCGACCCGTAAGTAACTCTCTGGCTGTAATCTAATTTCAGGTAACGTACACTGAAAGAAGATGATTGCGGACCCTGACTTAATCAGACTCAATAGACCGAAATTTAAAAAATGATTGACTTTTGACCGGTCACGCATCCCTGAGAATACGCCTAGATATTATGGAATATGGAGATACACCAGAAATCACCTGTTGACCAGAGCTGGGCAGTAGTTAACTACAAAAGTAGTTAACTACTTTTTTTAGAAAAGTAGTTGTACTCTAACTACTTTTCTCCACATAGTAATCGTACTCTATTATTTTGAATATCTATCAAGTAATCACAAAAAGTAGTTAAAAATGTAGTTAACTACTTAGTTCTAACTACTTTAGGTAGTTTAACTACTTTTTTGTGATCTAACTACTTATTTTGAATTTTAACTACTTTTAAAAATATTTTAGTATATTATATTTAACCGACGTGTTAGAACAAGTTCTTATTCGTTATGCATTTTTCTGGATTCTGGAACACGATCAGACTTTTTTTTAAAATAATGAAATATGAGTTGCTTGAGTTTTAATTTGAAATACAACGTGGAACTGGTAATCACGTCGTTGCTATTTGCAAAATTTAATAAAAACACGTTTCGGCCATGATATCAGCCCTTTTCAAATGAATATAAATAAAAGATCCTACAAAAAATAATAATCATTGAAGAAAACAAAAATAGCATTAAGTTAGAAACAATTAACAGCCTATAGACTGTCAAAAAGAAAAATTTAAATATATAAAACTTGATGGCAATTGACAGTAATATACCTATATAGTTTTTTAAATATCGTTTTTGGACATTCTAGCTTGTAAATTGTTTTTTGTAGAATTTTTGATTTATATTCATTTGTATTTGTATTCATTCGTATTGTTATTAAATATAAGTTTTTATTATTTAAAATAATTTTCACATATTATATGTGCAGATTGTACGACATAAATAGAGATTTATATTATTATTATTATTATTATTATAGTAGTTAAAAAAGTAGTTAAAATTTTAACTACTAACTACTAGTAGTTAGTAGTTTAACTACTTTTAAGAACGAGTAGTTTAACTACTTTTTTACGTAAGTAGTCAGTAGTTATACTCAACTACTTTTGTCAAGTAGTTTTCCCAGCTCTGTGTTGACATTGCGCAAATTTTATGAAATAGAGAGCCATTTATTTTTTGTAAAAGACGCCTTAGTCTTCAGAACAACCATCTTTGAATAGAACATCAGATGTATATAAATAAACCTTTACTGATTTGGCAATGATCTTAGTTGGTGACCATATATGTTTCTTCACATGAAAAGCATTGTAGAACTTTAAATCAATTTGTATAATTTTCTTTTTGAAAAAGCTTTTTTCTACGCAGCTTGATTAAAATTCAGTTTGAAAAGCAATATTTTTCTATGTGAGGCCAGCATAATATAGAGCCTAATAGAGAGTTTCACATTAGACTACTCCTGAATGTATAAAAATTGCAATTTAGGATCACAATCTAAGATCATTGTCAAATCAAATTTTTGGCAATGCTTTCTGCAAGCCAATATAAAAATCTACTTCAATTTCTATAAATTGAAGACCTCACCTTGTATTTTAGCATCAGGCATATTTCTCATCTGCATCATGGACATCATATCATCATCATCTGCTTCGTCGTTATTGTTATTATTTTTATCATCTTTTTCGAACTTTGGTATGAAAAGTAGCAAAAATATTAAAGCAATAAACTTAACAATCTTTTTGAAAATTATTAATTTCAAAATAATTTTTAAAATTGTTGATATGTTAAATTTCATTTTCAGTTTGTCAAAAAATCCTAACAGTGCGTATGGAATTCCGTAAAATGGTACCGGCTCGGGTTCGTAAGTCATTGGTGGACCATAAACTGGATTTAGCGAACCATAATTAGGTGACGGCGGTCCTAAAAACAACATTTGATTTTTATTTCTTTTCGTGAAATTTTGTTCAATGAGTAAAGAAATTGTTGCGTCCCTTTTAATATATTTGTCGAAATCACAAATGATGAAAAATAAAAAAAAAATAAATTGATTGAACGCCTGCTTAAAATTCAAAAGTTAAAACGCAAATATGAGAAAAAAGATGTATGTGTCAACTCAATTTTTCAGCCTGAACTTTTAAGTGAATTTTGTTATTTGAAACATATATTCTGTATTTCCTGTGTTGAAGTCGCTCACAAAAATTTTCCACCCCAGGCCGGAATCTCGCGGATCCACTCTTAAATCCACCCTGGGGTATATTCAACTGTGCCAAAACATTCCATCTTATGTCGTGTTTCGTCACACTCAAAAATAATATATATAAATAAAGTCACGAAACTGAGTAAAAAAATCTTAAAATATGATTTATACTGAAAATCAGAAAAAATCTGGTTGGTCAAAAAAAGTTTTTCTGTTAATTTGCATAACATTTGAGGTTTTCATTTTTATGTAATTTTAAAAATAATATTTTTTCGCAACTGTTTTGCTAATAAATACCTATATGTACTAATAATATTGATTCTGAGATACTTTCCCCCATTTTTTAAACATTTCTTCGTGCCCAGCAAACAAAAGTCAAAATCATTAAATACACGTTGAATGCATACGAAAATAAAGATATATAGAATGTTTTGATATATTTGACTACAGTCTACAGTAACCTGCTAATAATTATTTACCGTAATGATTTTGAATCGGTGGACCATAATCATTTTTTGGAGGTGGTCCATACTCTTTTACAGGAGGTCCATAATCTTTGACCGGAGGTCCATAGTCATTTTTTGGCGGTCCATAGTCATTGGTAGGTGATCCATATTTAACCACTGGTCCATAATCGGTCATCGGTTTTTGATAAACAGGATACATACCGCCATTTGCACCACTGCCACTTGCATCTACAATTTTCGCTGGTTTTTCTATCGAAGGACCGTGTGAATTTACATATGCGTCGATGTAAGAGTCTCGAGGAGTTCTCACAGAATTTTTGTCTGCTTCATTTTCACCACAAGTAGTCACAACAAACAGAACTGCAATTAGAATTAAAGTTACGAAATTTGCACTTTGCGTTATCATTGTTGTGTCTTATTTATTTTTTTAACATGGATGAGCGTTATAACATTATTGATCAATTAAAAATAATGTGTCCGTGCGGTTAATGCGGCTCACAAAACTTTACTGATGCCATAAGCCAAGTCTTCGGTAAATTATCGCCTACTTTTAACAATGTAGATCAGAGCACAAAATGTATTTTGAATACGTTCAGTGCCTTGAATTTTAATTTTGTTTGACATTTATTTTTTTTTAAACCGTCTCCTTTGAATATTAATTAAAGGGTGGGTAAAGTAATAACAATATTATTTCGTTGTTACCGAGCTGGGTAGACTAGTGGTGACAGCACCAGACTCGCATTCGGGAGGTCCGGGTTCGAATCCCGGCGGGGACAGATGTGGCTGGGACTTTTTCCTACTGCCTCTCGCCGAGAAACGGTAATTCCTGTACCGGCCATCTTGATTGAGGTTTTCCATGGTTTCCCTCAATTAATTCCAGATAAATATCGAGATGGTTCCTTATTTGAGGCCATGGCCGATTACCTATCAAACTCCTAGTTCAAAAATTACCTACCTTATCCTAATTTCCTATAATTCCTTCATTCGCCCATTGCTATTACATAAGTTGAAGTTGTAAAAAATGTAGACAAATAACGGGAAGTGTGGTAGATGAAAAATAGTAATGGTGCGAATGGCGTCTGTTATAACATAAAGTCGAGAAACGGACGTTAAACGCATTATTATTATTAAGTTTCACGTCTATAGTGTGTAGTGTACACTGCACGGTTTTATCTGTAAACTAAATTTTGAGTATTGAATATTTTGAATACACTTCTTCCTTATAGAGTCGCGATACAATTCTCGGCCGCTATTACAGCTAGAAACTTCGAGTTTGAGCTCAAATATTCAGTTTTTGATTAGTATGAAATAAAAATAAAAAAACCTGAGCAAAAATGCAGATCTTTAAAAAATAATAAATAATTAATTTCTCTCTCTGGCCCGACGCAACGACTATATCTTCGTTTGGATGGAATATTTAATTCATAAGTGCGTTGAAAATGGGAACCACTGTAAAATTTAAATACTCTGAGATTTATTATGCTTAAGAAGTTAAAATTGTGTTCAACAAAGAAAAAACAAACAAAATAAACTGTCATTATTTGCTGCTCTTCTGTGATTTGATATTGTAAAAATAGTTTATGAACATTGAGCTCGAAAAAAATAATTACAAGAAAATCAAATAAATACATATTGCTCCATCCATTACCGAATTCTTTTATCTATAAGTTGCCTTATTTAAAAGTATTCGTTACTAATAACGACGTACTGTCACAGTATTGTTTCAGATGTATCAATAGTCAGTACTGCAGTTACTTAGTATTCAGTGCATTTACTTTGGGCGTTAGCTGATAAATAACAATAGTTAGTTAATTCAGTTATGTTCATGTATGCCATCCGTTAATCATATTGTATTACTTGTACGATGGAATTTAATACACATTTGGATCAATTAAAAAGTTTTGACGTGAATACATCTTTAAAATCAGAGCAATGCGGGGGACATTCACGAAAAGTCGAACGTTACAAAAAATTAGTGATATAATGTCTCGTCGTATTTTAAAACTAGAAGCTACATCCAAACAATAAACAAAGGCAAAGGATGTCCGTGCCTGAGATGACCGTTAGATCTCCTTTAGTTATTAGGAGATATCAATTTTTATTGTGAGTTATTAGTTCTTAGGTACAGAAAGTTTTACACATCATTTTCTTAAGTAATAAGAAATATACAAATACCTCAAAACAAAAGTTCGTGCGTTTTTTAATCAAGTTTTTAAGTTCATGTAATTTTTACAGATATATTTTTAATTAAATTAATGTTATCTCTCCAATTTCAAAGTTAAATGAGTCTTACCTGCAATTTATACTATTATATAAAAAGGTAAAATTTGTTTGTTAGTAGGGAGTAATCTCTGGAACTACTAAGCCGATTCTAAAAATTCTTTTACTAATAAAAAGCAACACCATCCTTAAGTAATATAGACTATATTTTATTTTTATTTTTTTAATACTGTTATATTTATTGATATTACATTTTTCTACCCGTGTCTAATAATACGCTGAAGTCGAAGGCTCCACTACTGTTGCTGCTGCCGAACAGGTTATAAAACATTGCTTCATATCAATCGCGTGCGATGCCGTGGGTAGCGGCTAGTCTAAAATAAAATTACAACTGGCCGATTCCAACTTCTAACATACGCGATTCCAGTCACCGAGTATCGAGTATTATTTGGTTTTATGTTTGGCGGACCTAGTGCTCGATTCAAATTACGTATAGGTTTGAAGCATGAAAAAATTCTTCTCTTGTTCACATTGCTATTCAGGTTCCAATCGCGCTTCTATCTTTTTTCGTCACCGTTACAAGCTAGATGCAAATAGTGAAAACGTTATTTTTCTTTTCAAAATTAATTACAGGGGCGTGGGTAGTCAAGCTTTCAAGCACCCCTGATCACAGGCATGTGAAGTATAAAGCGATTATCGTAGCCTTGTAGCACTTGCGTCTTATAAAAATCAATAATTATAATGGAGTTTGGAGACTTGATATTTACAAGTGGTATATATCGATTTTACTTTAAAAAAAATACATTTAACTGTTAATAGCTCGATAATTTTTGCGGGTTATTGAAGTAGGTGAGTGCTATTAAAGTTCAAATAACTTTATGTTTTCAATGAAGATTTCAAGTACGTCAGTGGGAAAATGCGCAACGAAATTCGCACTTCGCCAATTTTGTAAACGAATCATCAAATGAGCATCCATGGGGTACGCATCACTGATTAGCTCCAATAGCCCCAATAGTTAAAAACACCGAAAAACGAAGGAAACCTAAGAAGACGGACGTGTGTGCATTGAACTTTATAAGAACGGAAACGTGAAGGTGAATACTGTAAGCTGTGTCGCCATTTAACTGACGATGAAGGTCCAATCTCGCTCCGATAAAATATTCTTTAGATATGTATTATTAGAACGTTATGGTGTCAAGAGCAAGCCGATAGCAACAAAGTGATCCGCCGAATCGATAATGTGATTTATAAGTTCTTCAGCCTGAGTACAGGCAGCCTGCAGTACCGTTTTATTATTCTGATTGCCGTATTTTTAATAGAAATAAAGTGTTATCTATATAAATAAAAATTTAATGCTGTTCGTTGTAAGCGCATTACTAATTGAGAACGACTGGATAAATTTGGCTATTTTTTTTAATGTTCGTAATAATCCGAATAAAGTTTTTAGAGAAAATTCTGGAAGTTCTTTTTCTATGGGATTGGTTTTTTTTTTATCAATGTGAGCTCCGCGAGTCGACGACACTAGTACTGTTGTTGCTGCCGAGCGGGACACAGCCCCGCGAGACAAAATTATAATACGATAGAGCCAAAGATTTCACTAATGTTGATGCTGCCAAACTGAGCGCCGCCCCGCGAGACAAGACTGTAATACGGTGGAACCGAAGACTCCACTACTGTTGTCGCTGCCGAATATAAACATGTATAAGTATTATTAATAGTCCGAAACGATTGTTAGGTGAATTTTAAAAGTTATGTTTATAGAATTTTTTCAAGAGTATGCGTTATATCGCTTTTGAAATTTTGATGTAAGTCCAATTATTCTTTTAACCTGATTTATGTCCTGCAGCAAACAGAAGGCAAATTCAATAAATACATTGTTAATCAGAGCATATTTAAACAATTTTAACTAGGAGGTACTACAGCTCGAGGCTTAGCTAGCTCTCGAAATATACACCAACTGAATAAATCTGTTGTGGTAAGAAGTAACTATTCTTTTAGTTTTACTTTTAATGTAATTGTATGCACTGTTTTGAATTCGGGCATTGTACAATAACTTTCTTTTAAACAACTATAATGATTATTATTAATGATTCACCCTAATGACTTTGAATCCAAAAACATGACCATTTTTGAAGAAAGTTCATGTTTTTAGACATTTGTTGTTTAGATGTTTTTTGTCTAACATATCTATACGTATTTTAACCTTTTTGATTTTTTTGCAACAAAACAATTAGAGAAGATCGAATATAAACTAGTTTGTAAACAAATTTCAAAAATTGTATTTTCATAGTTTAATTTTTAATATTGAATTATTTTCAAATGGTGACAAAATTTCAAAAAATTTATAAAATGCTTTGAATTAATTTGGAAAACAAAATCAATTAACCAGAAATACAATGGCTGAGGGAATAACTGCTCTGCGATTTGATCGGGTCAAAGTTATCTGACCAACTTGATCTTTTCACTTATCATGTGGGTCAGTATCTGTTGATTTATGTGAATTATTGATGTACTAAGTTCTAAATAATCTATATATTATATATAGGTATAGAAGAAAAGCGACTCACTGACTTGGTCATCACGATGTTATTAGACTTACAGACTTGAAATTTGAGAGCATGTTTTTCTTGTTGATTAAGAGATTCATTAAGAACGAGTTTTACGGAAATCGACTCCCGAGATTGCGGGGGTATTATAGACAAAACATTTGTTTTTGCCGTTTCTGACAAAAAAAATATTCTTATTTAACACGTTGGAGCCGACGGCTCAATGTCTTGCCGAACGGGACAGAGACCCACGAGGCAAGACAGTAGGTAATACACTGGAGCCGATGACTTTACTGCACTTGAGGCAATTATATGGTGGAGCCGAAGACTCCACTACTGTTAGTGCTACTGGGTTTCATCTGAATCGCTTGGCTAGTAATAATATGTAAAAATTAGTCTGTTTTAATTTTTTTTAAAACAAAGATGAACTGATATCACTCTTTCTAAATCTAACGACATGATTTAAGTTAGGACGGAGTCATTTCAATGGTTAAAAAGGTCGTTTATAGAAACGTTAAATAGAGCTCCAAATTAATCCGTCACGTGGCATGGCGCAATCATTTTGTAAAAAACAATATTGTGCGGTTGTAAAAATTAACTGTCATTGGAAAATGTAAGCATACGTGGGCGTAACGAAATCGGTAAATTCCGTACAAAACCGCATCTCCGCTTTGGGAAGTCCTCAGTCATCGTGGATTTATTTGCAAGGACGATATAAATAAACAAAACAAGTAGCCTTCATTACTCTAATTGTTAAAAACTAATTATAAAAGTATTCTGTTTCAAATTTATATCAGATATATTAAAAGCATGCCTCGATTGTGTGATAATAGTCATGGCAGTTAATAATTAATAATGAGTAAAGATCAAGCGCACCTATCCACCACGGATCAGCACGAACCTGAAACCTACACGATTTCACACACTTGGCCAGCACAAACCAGCAACTTTAAGTGCGGATTCCGTGTGCGGCAGACATTTTTCAGTTTTCATGTAGTGAGTGTGTATCATGGGCGTGAGTATTTCGATGGAGAATTTTTTTATTTTGACGATGTTGTGTGAAGAGGGGGACGATGAAGCGAAGAAAAAAACATTTTGAGTTCACCTTATTAATCAAAATTAATTATTAAAAACGACACTTCACTAACACAGTAGATAGGTTCAGCACGGCTAAACAAAAATTGCAAGCGATCTACTGAAGAGTCATTGTAGGTGCTGGTCTAATGTGCGCTATTCTCTTAAACAACATGGGTAACTTTATGACCAGGCATTTCTGAATCCTGCTGGATAAGTGTACGCGGTTTTTCGGGAATTAATGTCAACTTGCTTGTTTATAACAAAATTCGCTTAAATGAGATTTATTGTAGTGATGTACCTTCGATTGGCATGAGTTCTCTATATTCCCGATCGAATTCTGGCACATTAATATCACGATGCAAGCATGCATGTAAGCAAAAACAAGTATTTAAGAATACGATCTTAAGCAGGTGCACTCAAAGGGGTCATCTTTCTCCAAGTGTCTTTGACTTCAATAAGGAAAAATTGACAAAGTTTATAGTTATGAATATTTTTCCTTGTCTGTTTTTTTAATAACTTTTGTAAGCCTACGGCGACATGAATTAGAGTCAGGCCAATACAAAAAAAAAAAAAATCAAACCATGCCTGTGAGTATAGTCACAGTCGAGAAAAGTTTCTTCACTCTGCGGCAGCTAAAAATTGAGCAGAAGAGCGTTTGACAGGGTTGGCTCTGTTTTAAATTCTCATACGGATATAAAAATAAATCTGATACGCTTTACGACATCTAAAAACCGAGTAGATAACAAAATCTACCCGTTTATTAAAAAAAATCTGATTTTCCCAAGATCAAAATTCTTATTTGAGCCTGACTTCTTTGTCGTCAGTTCTTCGTCAAGTTATAACTGGGCGCCCTCTTTTTCTTGAGCCTTGTGGGTTCCCTTCAATTAGGATGTAATTTTCTACTCAGCCCTACCTGCGCCTTCGGATTAAATAAGAAACCGGCTTCATTTCGATTTTCATTCATAATATAATATTGCTTACAATTAATTTGTTTGAATTTACTACAGCTGTTGAGTGTTGTATGATAAAAAATTTTTTTATTGGATTCCAGCTAAGTATCTTTATTTTTTTCCAAAAATAAAGATACTTAGCTGGAATCCAATAAAAAAATTTTTTATCATTGCTTACAATGTTCGGTCATACAATTGTCAATATGTATCAGGTAGCAATTTACAAAGCACTGCAGCCAATTGATGAGTGACTTGGTGGTAAGCCAAGATTTAGAGCCATAAAACAATACTGACAAGGCGTTGGTTTTGAAGATTCTAACTGTAGTGGTGTTAGCTAAATGTTTGTCTTTTCAGACAGCTGCGAGTGCAGAAAAAGCAACCTTAGCTTTACTTAATCTATAGTTAACATCTTCAGGGTTCTGTCCTTTTCTGTTCTAATACTAGCCAGGTAGCAAAATTTATCAGTCCGTTTTAATGATTTACAGTCAATAATGAAGGGTATTATTTCCTCCGTTTTCGCCGAGTTGATATGCAGCCCTACCTTTTGACTTGTAGCTCAGTGAGAGGTTAATAGCTGAACCATGTCTTGTCGTTAGTGAGATAGCAAGACGAAATTGTTAACATAATCGATGTCACACAGCTTTTCATTGATTTTCTATTGAATATCCGTTTGTAGATTTCTATCTTTCACGGAATCCATTACATCATCTAATGTGATTAAAAATAACAGTAGTGATAAAACACATCTTTGCCTTTTAACTTTAATATTTATTTAGTCTCGTCTAATGATTTTTTTACCATAAATAAAACGCACCGCATCGAGGCTAAACTATATAGATAGGAAAACAATACTAATAAGATTACACAACAAATTAGAAACAGTCATTCGTACTATCTAGATTAGGTCCTTTCCTTTTCATTGTGCAACTAGCGCGGGATACTGGCGATTGCTCACAAGGAGGGATGTCACAGATGTGGGTTTGACTGTTATCTGTAGATGTGAATGCGGATTTTTTGACGTCCAGTGACGGTCCACGTCTGCAGATGCAGATGCGGAAATAATAATAAGAATAACATTTTTAGCAATACATGTGACTTCTGTTGGGTAAATATTGAATTTTTGTGTAATTAAGTAAAAGAAATAGAAAGTTATAATCATTTTTATTAAGAAAGTCATTATTTCCATTACTTAATCAAATTTCAGATTTGGTAAATCATATATTAATGGCGAATAACAATACTGCAACCTTTTCAGGATTAAGGCGATTTCGCAAATGTTCGGGTAGTCAAAGAGCTCGAGCACGCGTCAAGTGTCGATAATCTTGTCATGACTTGTGAATATAGAAGTCAAAAATGATGCGAATGCTCCGCGATTGCGAATGCAGACGTTTGAAACATCCCTACTCAGGAGTCACAAGTGCAGAAATCCACACGAAAGGAATGGCCTGCTTAATTCGAACTGCACACGTACTACGTAGTACGTACTGCGTTATGAAATACCGGGTCCGACGTATTTTTGACGAAAAAGTTTTCAAAAATCTCGGACTTTCCATGACCACTTTACGCCTCTCTAACTTTCCAGAATGTGGACGTACCTTGTTCTTTAAATAAGTACCTATACATATTTAAATTGTTCTTCTTTTTTACTTCTTAACTCCCCAAATCCACGCGAGCGACCCCCCTTAAATGACAAAACTAGAACTGCGCCTGATTCTAGGATTATATATCTATGCAACAGGTCTGCTGTAGAACAGGCCGTAATTACTATTAAATGAGTATTTTTGTAGATAAATTTATGATTACAAACAAGTTTTGTATCAAAAACGGGAATACCAAAAAAATAATGCCGGTGGACACTGCTAGTGAGGTTAGTGCATGCAGTAGTTCGAGAACCGGTCCTCCTATAGACATCTCCCCCTTTCCCCTAGAATCGTATGCTTACGTCAATGTGGTCATACACAGTTGATGTAGAAGTGTTCGTCCCCCGATTGTCTATTGTTGTCAGAGGTATTACTGCTTGTACGACAGTTGACCATCGGCCTGGCGCGCGCACAGAATATTGATAGCTAGTGTGTGCGATTGTTTTGGCAAAAGACGCGTGCTTCATTTTATAATAATTCTTGTGTAAAGTCGGTAAGAGCAATAAATATTACTTTTTAATTAGTTTTATATACGAGTTGTTTATAAAATGCTAATTTTAAAAAGATCTACACGTGCTTTGTTTGAATCGTTGCTAATTTGTGAAGTGGTTTTGATTTTTGAAATTAACAAATGTATTATATTTAATAAATTATAAACACAATGTTTCAAAAATACGAGATAAATCCTTTTTGTTCTCGTTTCGTTTTTACATATTTTAGGATATTATATAGTATTCACTACAATCGATTTTGTGAATTTTCCATCACTTTTTATGTAAAAAGAAATAAGGCGTCTTTATTCAAATTTTCAAACACACTGTCATAACATTTACAGGAAATACTAACAAATTTAACACCGTATTTAAAATGATGTTTAACTTTGAGTTTAGTTTTGTATAGTGTAGTTCAAATAAAGTAGAACCAATTGAGCGACAGGACCATTCCAACTTCAAAAATATTGACATTTGGCATATTATCTATGCATATAAATAAAATTGAAGTGTTTGTCTGTCTGTCTGCTAATCTTCGAAATTGTATTGGCACTTCATAAACAGCTGAAGGGGTATGCTAGGAGTGAACTAGCCTCTAGGCTACATTTTATTCCAAAAATACCTCCTCACCCCTTTAACAACTGGCATGCACCAATCAGATCTCTCTGACTGATAAAAATATAAAAAATAGTGAAATCATATTTAAAATCGCTAATGAATTTACTTGTCGTGCATCTATAATCCGCAATCTCTATATTTAAAATATTTGTTGTTTCTGATTGATTTAAAAAACAAAAAACCCGGGTCGCAGTGCCAAAACCCTGCCGACAATATAGTGTATTTGCCAATAGTATATGTTACCATATTATGGCAAATACACTAAAAAGGGAAATACATATATATAAGTTAGACGTTTAAAGTAAGTTTTTAAAATAAAGGTGAGTCCGTGACCATTATCAAAAAGCGTGGGCAAGTGTTACATGGATCTAGTAGTGACTCAAATGTTCTATTATAATTTTAAAAGTCAGTTGATATTTTCACCAGTTCTCCGTTTGGAATCTGTAAGGCGTGGGTTTGTAATTAGACGTGTCCAATACCTCATAAACAACAGCGTCCTTATAATTCGATTGTTCTAACCATTGCCTATTATTAATTTTTATAATAAATTGAAAATTCAATTAACACTTTTCGAAAAGAATTGTCGGTGATTTATACAGCTAGATAGCTACTTCACGATATAATATTATGTGGCGCAATTCTTATGCATGGGACTGGTAAGCTTTACACAGTGGAGCAATGACATATTTTTTGTGGTGGGCCCACTAATATAATGAAAACTAATTCAAGCGACCCAACAAAAAGGAACTTTAACCCCCCTCCCCCTATTCACCCCCATATCTTTGTACATAATGAAAACATTGCGAGATAATTAGAACAGAAAGCAAGGAAAAAATTTGAAGACGGCTAAATTAAAGATTTTGGTAGATTGAAATTAATAAATATCTACTTATTGTGTAATCCTGCAGTCGCGGGGCCTCTGGCTTTTTCTGCCACCGTGTAGCTACGCCACTGCCTTTACTGTTTACATTGTTTCATTGCTTTGCCGCTCCATTGAGCTTGTTAATAACTATGTATGACTCACTGAAAACAATATTTTTGTACCATACTATAGTTCTCAAATTGGAACTTGGGATTTGGACCAGCTTCAGCCAATTGAGGGATCATGGACTTTAGGAAATAAGAACCCCTTTGACAAAAAATTCGGTTGTCAACAAGAATATAGAACATTCTAGTTGTAATTGTTATTTTGTCGCATAGATTAAGGGACCCCGTGCATCTCGGGGCCCTAAGCAGAAGCCCAAGCGGAAAGATGGACCTGTTTGGGATCTAGAAATTTGTGACAAACGAGTCTTGGAAATTTCATATAAACAACAATAACATCCTTACGATTTCAGCAAATTTTATAAATAACTTTCGCTGGGATTTCAAGAACGAGTATTATAATGTTATAATTTAAACACGTTTATATACTGCGACTGTGAAATTGCTGAGTAAAAAAAGGCTAAAACATTTAAATTCTGACGTCAACTCGGTCATTTGTTGCTATTACATTCTCACAAAAATGTGAGTAAATATTACATACAATGTGTTCCAAAACACGTAAACATACAAAATGAAAGGAAATATTTCACAAATAAAAATTCTATTTCATGTTCCTAGGTTATAATTCGAGAACTAGTAAAAGTATCGATTGGCTTTGAATTTATTATTAATCAATAATAAATTGACAAAATTAATTCATGCTACGCCCAAATAAACCTAAAAAAAAAAAGATACACACCGTATACAAAAACTTGTAAATAAAAAAAATAGCGTTTACAAACAAAAAATACTGTAAACGCGTTTGTAATATATAGTTTCTAATATATCAAAACTTTTATTAACTAACAAGTTATTGGCAACGCTTCTCAAACAGTATATGTTTAGAAATAATATAACCATTCTCAATACCTAAAAACGAAAATTAAGATTCTTCACTCTTCACAATAAAAGAATATGATAAGTACCTGATAGTTCAGTAATAAGTTTTTAGAAAACAAATTATTGACTACATTTTTGTAATTGTGAGATGAGGAAGTTTAAAATTTGTCATGAGGTTTGAGAAGCAGCTGAATTAAAAAGTTTAAGAAGTATTTGTTAATGATATGTGTAAAGATAATTTCTCTCCCTCTCATAAACTAATAACATCTCAAAGCTAAAATTTATTCGCCAAGTTTCAACTTTCAAATGTTGTTGCAAGGATCTGGCCATTGTCAGCTACAATTAGTAAAAAAATAGCTATCTACTAAAAAGTAATTTTAGATTTTACTCCGTAAAAAGATAAAACTAGAGTGTTTCGTACCATCACTAGTGTGAAATGGGTTACTTTACATGCCTGCATACATACATGTATATTTTATATTTTATTGGGGGTAGTGTAATCGTCCCGACTCGTCAAGAGTGGGAATATCAGTTATTCGGTTAACAATAATTTAATATTTTGCGATATTTTGCTCAGAACGTATTGAGATTTCAGAAGCATCGTATTGAGTATCTAATCGAAGGAAAGCTCAGTAAAAATGGTTTTTCTTTTGTCTAATAGGTCATACTAAAAAAGTGAGAAAAACAAAAGAAAATGACATCTTCGCTGGCAGTGGTATTATGCGCAGTTGTCGCGCTGCAGTGCGCACGCTTTGGCCAATTGCAACAGACTCAGGCAACTCTCGACGATACACAATTGGACCAATTGATAGCCGATGTGTTTAACACGTCGACGTCGTCGTCGTCGAGTTCGGAAAATCCCAACCGGAACGGGAATGGCGACCGGCCTCTGAACGAGGATGGGTGCGTATGCGTACCCTACTATTTATGCAAAAATAACAGCGTCATCACGGACGGCGAGGGGCTCATCGACATCAGGTAGCTTACATAATCAAATTTTAATAAATTCATTACACATTATCTATACTTATTTGTTAAAGATCCGACTACGGGTGTAGTGATGAACAAAGCAAGACCAAGACCGTGGTAGTTTTGGTTTTGGTATTGATCTTACTCCTTCAGTCTTGGTCTTGCGTATTTAATCCTGGTTTTGGTCTTGCGTATTTAATCTTGGTCTTGGTCTTGCATATTCATCCTGGTCTTGTATATTTAAAACTATACTGATCTATTCAATATTTTTTTAAGCATTATAGGCATATTCGTATATGTTTTTTGTCGACCACGAGTTGATACATAGTAAAAGAGCTATGAAGCCTAAAACTTAACCAGAATTTTACGATGAACGTATTAACCGTGTTCACCAGACAATGGGGAAAAGAATTACTTCGTGAATATTCTTGTAGATCTTTTTTTTAGTGAGTGGTTAATGTTAAAATCTAATGCAGTAAACTGAAAATTAAAAAAAAAATCTATTTCTTATACTAAATGCTAAGAAAAATCAAGGGTATAAATTATTTTTCTAAATTTATTCATTAGAGATAAAAAGAAGTCACGATATTTAGTTTGGTCTTGCGCTTTTGGTTTTGGTCTTGCCTATTTAGACTTTATCTTGGTCTTGCTTTTTTGCAAGACCAAGACCCATCTCGCTCATCACTAACTACGGGAATGCATGAAAACGTTAGACTTTCCCAATCTCATTTTCAATCCAATATTACATACTTAAATTGCCTTCAGACATTGCTAATTATACTCTATCCTATGAATCGATATAGCAATAAAACTGCGAAATCAATATCTGATTGGTCGCTTGAAACTCAACACAGCAGAATAACCAGTCAGATAGTTTGTGCATCCTAGCCAAGCATGAGCTGTTCATATAATAACTGTATCTGTTGATGGGAAAAACTATAATCGTGTCGAGCTATGAGTAGCGAGGATGGATCGTCACGGCTTGTAAGAATGAGGACTTTTGACAGTCGAAAGCAGTATAACGCGAAAGGAAAAGCATTAATAATGGACAGATACTTTATACATTATAAAATTTATGACGAAATCTCTGTAATTTTCTTTCCTTGAGGGTTTTCGGGTGTTTAGTGTAATCTCTAGATGGGCGTTTTCCGAATTTTGTTTCGAAAGCGACTGAGTCGATATTGAAACTATTTAGTGCACTATAAATTGTTATCCACAATTTAACTTTATAGTACCCGGCAATGTTCGAATTAAGTTAGGACTTCCGTCAAAACTGACAATATAACGAGAGAATATTATGTGGGCAAAATTAACACTCTAGTGTGCCGAAGCAAGCCGCGGGCATCGTAAACCGAGTCAATGACCTGTAATGCAAACTGAACTCAAAATAAAAAAATAATTCAATGAATAAAGTCTACAAACTAGTATGGTGAATATTGTGTACTTGGACAAGAAAATAAGTACATGTCAAATTGTCAAAGTCTGCAAACGTTTATGAAGTCCTAGTCAGGGACGCCCACTTTTAGAATACTCCGCGAATGACTTATTTAGAAAAACTGACAGAGTGCAAGATTTTGGTGCGTTCATTTAAATTTTTATTTGAAGTAGTAATTAATCATTTTTGTTTATTTGTTGTCAGGGGCTCTCCGCACCTACTATTTATTTTCTGTAGATGCTGGAGACACCCTTGGGCCTAGCGACTTGATTGACTAATATCTATAAAAAATAAGATAAAGATACATACCGCATTCAACGAAACGGTAATAATAAGGTCAATGGCAAGTTCAAGGTTTGACACATTTAACGTACAATTATATAAACAATTATTTATTTATTATATATGTAGATTGAAAATACATATATCGTGTTAATGCCAGTTTAAAAAACAAGTTAATTATAAATTAATTAATTAAACAAAAGTAAGCAATTTTATTCAGGGCCGTCGTAAGCTGGCATGCACTGCATGAGGACAGCACGGTCGGGGGGGAATCACATTAACATCGATCCTTTATTAAAAAATTCAAACCAAAGACCATTCCAATTTCAAAAATATTGACATTTTTACATAAATAAAATAAAATGTCTGTTAATATGTGCGATGACTCAGGTAACAACTACTAATAATAAATATTATATTTTCTGTTCGTTTGCATACATAATATGGTTTCACATGTAAAAATTCACCAAAACATTATAGCATATATTTCTTCTGCGCATGCGGCGATTTTCCCCACAAAATAATAGGGCTCTCCATATTTGCACGTCAAACATCTTACCAAAAATTTGGGCTCGATCCGGTCCTCCGTTTGATTTGTCTCGGGCTAAAAAACATACTTTTTCCAAAAATATGTATTTTGAATATTGCAAAATTTTAAAAAGTGAAATTGACCTAAACTGTTAATACCATTTGTTGGAATGGTAAACTGATAAAATAAAACGAGAGAATTAGGAGACAAACGTGGTACGAAAAATTTAAGACGGAATGCGGGCGCATAGACGGCTAATGACCGGTCAAATTGTATTGCAGAACTTTAGTTTGAAAGTAGTAAAAAGCTGTAATGTATATCGGGTTTCATTTAATTATTATTATCATAAAATTTATCAGAAGCAGTCAAGTTTATCTGCATTCTTATTACTGTCTGTAAAGTGGATATAATAAAAATATTAAGGTACACAGAAGTAAAACGTCGTTTAAAAATAGAAACGTGTAAATCGGGTTTAATTTTTTTGTCCACTATACCTGTTCGGCCCAGCGTCGCCAGAATGCAAATGGTCGTTTCTTTTCACTCTTCATCCTCCTTTTCTCTCAGCGTACTATAGCATGAATCATGCCCAAAGTAAGCTTTTAAACGGTGAAAGAGTTTTTCTAATCAGTTCGTTACAGGAGCACATCTATTTTTTTGAGCCTAGAGCTTGTTGAAGTTCAATAAGGCTCCATTTGTAGTTAGAAAAATTCAATTTTAATAACATCACCAAACAAATAATACTATAAATTAACCTAAAAATTGTCAAAATTCACCCAAAAAACTATTTTTTACTATACGATGTCATTATTAATGAAAAAGTATTAAAAATTAATGATAATTCAATTTGTATCTGTCCTTGATACTTGGGGGTTCAGGGCTTAAGCCCTATTAGTCCGTAGATCGGGATCTGATTCATCAACTCTTGAGTTTTGAAGGAACATAGATAAAAGCTCAATTAACCCAGTTAGATTTTGATTTGCCAATAACAGCGAAAAAAAAACATTAATCAATACTTGAACGTTCCTTATATTGATCGTAGGATTAAGGAAACCCAATGTCAGAACTACTTGGAAGTGTGTTGCGAATCTCCAAACCGCGTCATAGACCCAATAACACCACGTCCTCCCGTCGAGCCTAAGCCGACTGGATGCGGTTACCGCAACCCAGACGGCGTAGGATTCCGAATCACAGGTGATCAGGATGGCGAGTCACAGTTTGGAGAATTCCCGTGGATGGTGGCCGTGCTCAGGGAAGAATCAATTGACGGTCAAGCACAACGACTCAACGTGTACCAATGCGGCGGAGCGCTTATACATCCGCAAGCCGTGATCACGGCTGCACATTGTGTCGCTGATAAGGGCAAACAAAACAGTCTTAAGGTCAGTGCATTGTTGATTATTATGAAAGAGACAGTTTATGTGCACAGGGAGAGAGCTAACGGCATCATTATGAAATACATATTTTAGTTAGATGAATAACCTTATGGTGACTTTTTGAAGTTTAATGGAGTCTAATTATTGCCTCATTTTTAGCGCTTGGGTCGCGATGCTGTAGGTACTTAGCAACATTGAAACAGAGCTTGAACAGCTGAATTCAACAAATGTTTTTTTTTATACAGATAAGAGCCGGGGAATGGGACACGCAAACCAAAGAGGAACTGTTTCCGCATCAAGACCGAAGCGTTACCAAGGTGATAGTGCATGAACAATTCTACAGCGGTGCTCTCTTCAACGACATAGCTGTGCTGATTCTCGACCAGCCCGTCGACATAGCCGAAAACGTCAACGTAATATGTCTCGCACCGCAGGGTACGGTGACTCCGAGCGGAACAAGATGTTTTGCTAGTGGCTGGGGCAAGAACGTGTTCGGCCAGGAAGGACGCTACCAGGTTAGTAACTT
Organism: Venustoraphidia nigricollis; assembly: GCA_034508555.1. NCBI lineage: Eukaryota > Metazoa > Arthropoda > Insecta > Raphidioptera > Raphidiidae > Venustoraphidia > Venustoraphidia nigricollis. Next base: position 1,191,574 of record JAVRKA010000070.1, read on the forward strand.
TAGTGATTCACAGCGTTGCCCATCTGTAGTGAATTCTTAAACTGCGCAGAATTTCCAATTATACCAATTGACATTGGCAGCCCTAATTGATACACGCAGAAAACTCTATAATTTAGGTTTATTATTACTTAGTGACAGCTTTCACCATCAACATTTTCCCTGGGATTCCCCAAATGACAAGGAAATATGACAAGGAAATGTTTATGTAACATATTCTCGATGCAAAATTATTATTTTTAAAACTCCTCATGTGGAGAATGTTGTTTGTGAATATTTTCGAGTACTTCCGCGCCCGTTGGCAACTTGGGTAGGTACGGAATATTATTGCAGCCAAAGCCGACAATGAAAAGAATTATCAATGTCGGTCAAGGTAGTAACTAAGGAGGATAAAAAAGGGTACGACTATTACATTAAATCTGGATTTAACACTGTAAGTCATACCAAAAACTCAGGACTAAAGTTAATTATACTTGTAAACCAATCAATCAGTTCTAATTATTTTGAACCAGTTCTTATTACTATTACTACGTAACGAACTGGAATTTTGCAACAGAATGAGTGCATAACGCTTTGAACCGATCCAAAACATACCCTGATTTCCGAATGCGACTAATTAGTAATGGTTATATTTTAGGTCATACTGAAAAAGATCGAGCTGCCCATAGTAGGTCATAGTCACTGTCAGGATGCACTGCGGAAGACCAGATTAGGCAAGTTCTTCGAGCTTCACAACAGCTTCACATGCGCAGGCGGTGAACCCGGCAAAGACACGTGCAAGGGAGATGGTGGTAGTCCACTCGTGTGTCCTATCCCGGACCAACCCAATAGGTACTACCAAGCGGGAATAGTCGCGTGGGGAATCGGTTGCGGTGAGGACAGCACACCCGGAGTCTATGCAGACGTAGCTAAATTCAGTAGCTGGATAAACGAGCAGATGATATACAATCAGCTCGATCAGAATGCCTACAGCTATGCATAAAACAACTACCATATCAGTCTTTGATTAATTATGTTTGTATGCTTTTCCTATTACTGTACGCATCGGCAGCGGAACTTTTTTTTTGTTTGTAAATCCATGATCTAGTTGACAAACTGAGGGAGTTGATGTCACTTTGAAGGGATTAGCCCCTCTTCCGCTGCTATACGTCTCTTCATGATACTAACACAGCATAACTTTTAGTTTCACTCTTGTCGGAACCGTTGATCTTTTTGTTCTAGATCATGTAACTTCAGCCATGATCTTGATTCTTGGTAAAGCAATCAGTACTCGCGTGTTTTTTTTTTTTATAAATTACGTACATGATGCTTCTGCTGCATTGCTCTGCTACACAAAAACTTACGTCTGATTTTGACGGCAACCTTGAATACGGTGAAACGCAAAGATATCGACACAAACCGACAAAATCGCGAGAATGAAACTACAGGTTATACTGTGGTACTGAATTTTCTTACACAGACGGTTGATAAAAATATCGTTTGCAACCCCATCTTTAATTTGATGTCTAACGTCATTAGCGACAATTTCACATATTTACATATATTTTCAGTACTGTAAACAATAATTACAATCATTAATTGTACATACAGTTTAAAGTTGATAGGATCTTTAAAACAATTATAATTTATTAAAATAGTTTACATAAGTTGTTAGTGAATTAAACTTAACTGCTGCTAATAAAAACGTCAGAATAACGAAAAAAACAGCCATTTATCAAGTGGTTTTATGCACTGTGAATGATTTCAGAGAAAATACAAGGTGGTATTTAATATCAGTTTTATTTTTTCACAAGAAAATACCTTGCCAATCAATTTTTAGAAGTCAGATACTTTTCAGTTTTAATATTGCCAATTTTTGACTTGAAAATAATTAAGTAATATTCGACAAACATTTTTTTAATATAGTGGGATTGTGGTGTTAATGAAATGACACCTTTTCAAAGCAGCTGCGGGACGAACTTTATAGTACAGTCTATACATTTTTATGTGAAGTGAAGTGAAGTATATGCCTACAATAAGTTAATAATCATATTTGTATTTACTGTGTGATGAGTGCATGTGTTTTTATATAATATTGTAATTATAATAAATAAATAAAAACTTAGTGATTATCGTATTTTAATGAGTTTTTTTTCAGTTTTTCTCGAAACTCATAGCTTTGTTTTTAATACGACCTTCAAACTCTTAATGCAATTAGCAATATACAGAGTGTTTCTTTTCGTATGGAAGCACATGGCGAGTTCTTTAATTTACAGTTTCTTATAATTATTAATCTAAAAAAAACATAAAACACTGGCCACAGTGTCAGCTCCTACCGACTATATTAAATACTAGCGGCTCGGTTCGGCTTCGCCCGGATTAAGACGTATTATGCTGCAGTGATCTTTCTTACAGAATAATAGCTGATACCCGCGACTTTATCTGCGTTTAATATAATAAACAACGCAAACGAAGTCGCGGGTATCAGCTAGTATAGCCTATAGCCTTCCTCGATAAATGGACTATCCAATATAAAAATAATTTTTCAATTAGAACCAGTAGTTCCTGAGATTAGCGCGTTCAACCAAACAAACACACAAACTCTTCAGCTTTATAATACATATTAGTATAGATCTATAGGTTATTTTTGCTAATTGCTACAGTGCATTATTTTATTTATACAGTACGTGTCTAAATTGCCCCCCTCCTCCATTTATTACGTCATTTGATCGATTTTGAGTTAAGAGTTCAAATGAAATTGAGGTAAAATCTTTATGAACTATTTTTAACATAAATTGAATTTTGAAAATTCATAAATGGAGCCAGGAGTACTATCGACTCAAAATTTAGTCGTTTTGCACCTCATTTGAAAGATATTTCAATCATTTAAATCCTTATTAAAATTACCCGTTCTCTATAGTTACGAACAGAATCAAAGAGGGCCAGTGAAAGAACTTGCGAAAAACACTTTCTAATAAGTATGTGAATTTAGACTCTGATTAGGTACTACTGATTTTTTACTGGATAAGTTAACAACGACAATTGGGTACAGAACCCCAATAATGAATAACTTATGACAGTTAACACTGTTTCTATTGTTGATTATTGAGTCATTGTTTACTGCTTCACTTAACGTATGTCTACTAATTACGAAAGTCGAAAGATAAATATCTGACACTAGAGTCATGGTCATCGATGTGAACCCATCTGTGTCCAATATCTCATTAAAGTTATTCTTTGTTTACTTATTTTTCTTGTTTCTATCAGTGACATAGGATATTTGCATTGCATTTTCTAAACTTTTTTTTCTCTGTAATCGCAATGTGTATGACCTTGAATAACAATAGAATAATATTCAGAGCATCCATGATGGCAAAAAGCGGAACATTTGAATTAACCTAAAACCTTCGAAACAATAATCATCGATCATTCGGTATATTATTATTCAAGCAGAATCTGAGTGCGATGGATTAAAGGACTAATGCTAAATTGCTTGCAGAAATGTTGTCCAGTGTCTAAGGTCATGAGCGCACAGAATAAGATTTGAATTTTGCACCATCCAAAACTTATTTTGGTAGGAAGAAAATCAATACAATTACATTAAAGTGTGCCCCTTTGAGGTTTACGCTTCTGACAGCCCCTAGCTACGCTGCTTATGTCGCCATATCTATAGACACACGAACGTTTTTTCAGTTTCAAACTGAAACTATCAATTTCCACCTTTCTAAAATCAGTAGTATTAATAACAAATATTTTTAATAATGTCGTGACAACTGTACATAATAACTTCAAGAGTAGATATATCTTTGCTAAATATAATTTACTTACAAAAACATACATACATTTGTTTTGTATTAGTAGTTTATTTATCTAGATTGGCATTACAATCCGTATTACATTTTTTGCACGTAGATACATCCTGTCATATAGCTGATTTTCACAATATAATAGTTTTAACAGTTTTGTTCGGCCATATTGGAATTATATGTGGACTGTTTACGATGTCAACACCTACTATTCTGTCTCTTTTGCTCATAGGAATTTCAATGGCAAAGCAAACAGATATATTATTATTGTATTGATAAAATCGAATTATACTTTTGTTTTACAGCCGCCGTAGCAGACATGAAATGCAGCTATTTTATAGGTTGTGCAAAAAATACATTGTAGATTCGAATAATGTTTAATTGTAGATTATAGATGCTCTAACTAGCGCGTTTGTAGTTTACCTTCGATCAGGGCCGGATGAAATTTTGTTTAATTATACTGATTACGAAGAATGAAGGACGTCTCAAATTAATGCCGGGTCCAATTTTCCCTTCGTACGATCCTGCCCTGCACTATTTGTTTTGGGCTGAAGCGAACTTTTACCACTACTTTTACTGTAGGCTAATTAATATTTATTCTTATAAACAAACATCGTAGAAAACCGCTGTGACGTCACGACAGAAATTCAGTTTCATAAATCACAACGATGGGAATTTCTTTGAGGTATTTGAATTTTAGTATTAGAAATAATTAGTTACTTTTGTTTACAAAGCAATTGTTATATTGCGTGCATTTAGTTTTGCGGAGTTTTAAAATACATTAGTAAGTGGATAAAAATAGTTTGACAAATAACTAAATAATGGTATGGGGACAGTCCCGCAAATAGATTAAAAACACTAATGGTATTTTGGTGATTTGTAAAATGCTAGAAAAAACTACAATGCGTATTATGTTATTGAAACAAGTTTATAGATTTTAAGTACAGTAGAGTCTCGATAACATGACTGCCTAAAAGTTATAATTAAGTAGTTCACATTTTTAACGTTAGACACGTTTACTTAGTACAATAGAACTCGTGTAGTTCCAACCTATCGGAACTAATCATTTCATATATTTTCAACTTCTCCTTCACCCTCCTTCCGTGACAGACATAGACCAATTAAAAAAAAGACCTTTATTAGTGTATTTGCCATATGGCAACATACACTATTGGCGTTGGTCGGATGGCGGGACCTAGGGGTCGGACCAAAATTTCTCGACGTTTCATAACCTCCTAAACACTTTGGCACCATTTTTGAAAATGTTTATATATATATGTATATGTATATATATATATATATATATATATATATATATATATATATATAGATATATATATATTTATATACGTATATATATATATATAGATATATATATATTTATATACGTATATATATATATATATATATATATATATATATATATATATATATATATATATATATATATATATATATGTGTGTGCGGGCAATAACTTTCGAAAGAGTTAATTGATTTTAACGAAATTTGGCCCACGTGTTGAAATCCATCACCGCAAGAAGCTTATTTTTAAAATGGGCGTTATCGGGGCATTTTAAGGGTAGTTTTTAGGGGTTGAAAAAAGTTTTTGGGCCCCAAAATACCGAAAAAATTCTCAGAATCGTTTAAAAATTGACATTTAATCCTTTAGTAGTAATTAAAAAGTGTCCCTAAAATAATAATAAAATCGGCCCGACAGGACCGGACTTAAAATTTTTTTGAAAACACTTATTTGCAGATAGTGAGTTATTTATTGAAGGGTGTCTTTAATTCGATGTAGACGTTAGATTGATAATAATATTACAATTAAGAAAAAAAATGTTATTTTAAGGGGTGTATTAAGGGGTTAAATTTTTTATTTTGCCCAAAAACAAACTTAATTTCACATACTGTATAAGCAAATACACTATATTGTCGGCAGGGTTTTGGTACTGCGACCCGGGTTTTTTATACTTGAAAATGCGTAAGTGAAATCAATTGAAAATAGACGGTGTTGCAAATACATGAATCCAACTCTACTAAACAGATTACGCGTTCCCTCTCCAAATAGCATTCAGCCCTCCTAAAATTTTGTCTAATTACTCTGAACAACTATAAGTTTTCATAAGTGATGGTGGGTTTATAGCACCCTACCCGCAAAAGTGGTTCCGCCGACAATGTCTTCACGTTTTGATACTCTGAGCTCGTTTTTCGGATTGAACGACTATCTACTAGTCGCCTACTTTCAAAACAGTAGCTCGGTTAAATGTCAAGTTTCAAAAAATGAAATATCGATCAGCATCTCACATTTTCGAAACTTCACTGTACTCTTAAAACGCATAAAAATTTCGCATGAAATAATTATTAATTATTTCCAAATAAATTTAAAAGTTCAACGGGAATCCCAATTGACGAATTTCCTAAAAGCAATCGATAAAGTGGAACTATCTCAAAGTAGGGGATTAAATTACCCCTGAAGTAATAAAAAATAAAATTAATATTTATCAAAACTCAACTTTGAATTTATTCCATATATTGTATATTTATAGTTGATTTAATTAATAATGTAAGTATTATGTTTAAAAGAGTAGGAATTTAAACCCGACGTTTAAAACAATAAAGTTAATAATTAGGAATACTTAATAATAATTCTATCACGCAAATATTCTACCAATTACCAAACTAAACTTTCCAATCGCTTCATTAAGTAATTGGTCATGTTAAAATCTTAATCATTTCAATTTTCAATATATCTATTTAATACAATTCTACCTACGAAACCATCGACGTGCATGTTGCATTCGCACTTTAACATTTTTTTTAACTCAATGGAAAACATGCATAAAATTTATAAATTGGTGTCATTTTTCTACAAAAAAAATCTTAATTGTAAATTCAGTGAAACGGGGCGCAATTTAAAACACCCATCAGTGAAAAGTAACATCACTCCATCGAAATCGAAAAGTTGTACTTTTTTGCAAGTGTTTGTAAATTTTCATGGAAGATTCTGTTTAAATTTAACACGTTTCAACCCAAAGAACTGTGGCCATTGAAAACAGGGCGGTCAATGTACCGAATCCTCGGTTCAGCAACAATGGCGCTGTTTCAAAACCGGTATATTCAATTGTCAATTGTCTTCGAAATCCCCAGATTTGATGATGGTAGGCATGGAAGATATTACTCTCCATATGTATTAATCGTTGTCTACAAAGTGAGGTAAATAAGGGTTCCTATTTCAGCGGTAGAGGTGCTGAAGCTATAAGATCCCAAATAGAGTGGAAGATTTACAATACCACACGATATAAATGTATTGCCAGCACTGCAGATCAAGAGTGCTTTGACCTTGACAAATGAATCTCGGGGTCATAACAATATCGCATGATGCACACCATTTCATAACGGTGAATAACTCAGACTAAATAATATTCTGGCATAAGTTACATTAGATATATTCGACAATTTAAAGTGCCAAGGAGCACGATCGCGCTCCTCAATACACTGGCCGAAAATGCCAGAAGCGCGATTGCGCTTTAGCTCCCGAACGAACTAATACGATCTCTATTTCATAGTTGTTAGTGTATTTGCCATATGGCAACATACACTATTGGCGTTGGTCGGATGGCGGGACCTAGGGGTCGGACCAAAATTTCTCGACGTTTCATAACCTCCTAAACACTTTGGCACCATTTTTAAAAATGTTTATATATATATGTATATATATATATTTATATATATAGGTATATATGTGTGCGGGCTATAACTTTCGAAGAAGTTAATTAATTTTGACGAAATTTGGCACACATGTTGGAATCCATTACCGCACGAAGCCTATTTAAAATGGGCCCAATCGGATAATTTTAAGGGTGAATTTTAGGGGTTGAAAAAAGTTTTTGGGCCCCAAAATACCGAAAAAAATCTCAGAATCGTTTTAAACTTGAAATTTAACCCTTTAATAGCAATTAAAAAGTGCCTCTAAAATTTTAGTAAAATCGGCCCAACAGGACCGGACTTACACATTTTTTGCAGATAGTGACTTATTTATTGAAGGGTGTCTTTAATTCGGTGTAGACGTTAGATTGATAATAATATTACAATTAAGAAAAAAATGTTATCTTAAGGAGTGTATTAAGGGGTTAAATTTTTTATTTTGCCCAAAAACAAACTTAATTTCACATAATAAAAGTCTAAAACCATACGGCCCTATACAAGCAAATACACTATATTGTCGGCAGGGTTTTGGCACTGCGACCCGGGTTTTTTGATTCTTGTTAATTGTTTATTGTTTTTGGAATTGGAATTAGAGAGTGGCACTTTTAGCTAATTCTCTAAAAATCTTGTTAGCACTCAAAGGATTAAGGTACAAGTCCCGTTCATAGTGGAGAGAGACCATTTCACACGGATCTGCCGAAGAGTTCGTATTACTTTTTATCGATGCTGTCGTTTAAATATATCATTTCCATAACTCATCTATTACACACCCCCAGTTTCTGGTTCTCACCTGTGAACTGCTAAAAAGTATCAAATTAATTTTCAATTTATTATTAATAACAAGAAATTGAAAATTCGAATTGTTATTAGGTTTATACAACCTAGGCAGGCATTGTTCTAAAGACTATTGGAATGCTCTGAGTTTACACAAAAAGTTTCGACTGCCAACGGATTGTAGACTTATTTGTCAACGTTTTGCAAAAAATCTGTACCTATTAAAAGGAAGATAAAGGCGTGTCTATTGCAATACTTCTGTAATTTATGTACAATTCACTAGAAGAAAATTGGCATTATTTGTTCTAAAAAACACAACTTTTCAATTTCACATGATATACCTTATGGACTTATTCATGTCAACATTAAAAAACTCATTCATTAAACATAAAATGATTACGTGGAAAAATCATCTAAACTTGTAAACAATTGATGTGAATAACAATTGCATTAAAACATCTGAACCGAAACTTAGCCTCGAAAATTCAAAACAGAAAACAAATACAATACACCTTTATATACGAGCATAATAATTTAAAATGTATTATTAAATATATATGCGATTTCTTTATTTACAAACCCTCAGTTCCCGAGTTCTAATCTTAAAACTGTCGAAAGTGTTATTTGGATTGTCAATTGATTATTAAAAATAACGAATCAATTGACAGATCTTAAAAACAAAAGAACAGGTGATTTATTTTATTTTCAAAACATTTCCGAAACTACTTATAATGTGAAGAAAAAAATGTTCACAAAATTTTTTTGGAAAAATAAATAGAATAAACCGATATGAAAAATATATACCATTATAACAGAAAAACAACGTTCTAGTGCATCTCTTGTGTGCATGCGAAGATTTTCTCCAAAAACAATAGGGCTCTTCATATCATTTACTTGCCAAACATCTTACCAAAATTTGGTTTCGATCCGCTCAGCCGTTTGACCTGTATCGTGCTCACAGACTAACAGACAAGCAAGTGAACAGAAATATGTTTTTTGGATTCGGGGGATCTTAAAAGTTAAAATGAAAAAATATTATTTGGAAAAGTTAATTTTGACCTAACTTAGTACCATTCCTCACTTGTGGAGTTAAAATGGTAATAAGTAAATAATTGGACATCAATTACGGAAAAAAAATATATTGTATAATGCTTATCTAATAATTGTAATAAAGAATTCAATAACATTGTTTTTACATTCAAATTCATAGGCAAATACTTATCTCGTTTTATAAATTATTCAATTATCACTAACAATAACAGGATATTATTATAATAATTAGTGACTTTGTGCAAAACTTGTTTACGAAACTAACAAAATATCGAAAATTACTATTAGTATATTTTTCCCTATACATAGTATATGACACATACACTATTGACGTTCTGAAATTTAAAGTACACTAGTTCTCTTTTTATAGTAGATAAACCATAATTCAAATAATAAAAATATGAAAGTTACATCTTAATTGTGTTTATTTTTCTCTTGGACGGACACCTCTCTTGAATGGATAAAATATGTTGAATAAGGGGTGTCCTCTTATGAGTGGAGTTCATAGAATACGAAAACACTCGTTTGCAAATTATTTTCTGAAGGCTTTTTAGATGCAGATATTAGGTTAATAAAATGTTTTCCGAACATGGAAATTGCCAAGAGATTATTTTTTTAAATTTTGTTAAAAAACAAGAAAAAGTTTAAAGCAAATAGGTACACTATTTTGTCGACAGGGTTTTGCACTGAGACCAGTGTTTTTTATTTCTTGTTTTTAATGACGCACGAAAAATACATTTAACAAGGCGAACCAGCTTTCCTATACACGATTCATCGAATATAATGAGAAATAAATGGGATTATTGATTTTACTGAGTAAACATTAATCAGAGTGCAAAAAAATTCGATTGCACACCCCTGGCTTACAGACAGGCAGAGAAAAATAGGCAATTCGGGAAAGGAAAATGAAAAATATTGGAGTTAATTTTTTTGACTACTTGAAAAGCAAACTTAATCCTATGTCATAACCATATCAAGAAAAAAAACCCGGGTCGCAGTGCCAAAACCCTGCCGACAATATAGTGTATTTGCTTGTATAGGGCCGTGTGGTTTTATACTTTTATTATGTGAAATTAAGTTTGTTTTTGGGCAAAATAAAAAATTTAACCCCTTAATGCACCCCTTAAAATAACATTTTTTTCTTAATTGTAATATTATTATCAATCTAACGTCTACACCGAATTAAATACACCCTTCAATAAATAAGTCACTATCTGCAAACTAGTGTTTTCATAAAATTTGTAAATCCGGTCCTGTCGGGCCGATTTTATTAAAATTGTGGGGACACTTTTTAATTACTACCAAAGGGTTAAATTTCAATTTTGAAACGATTCGGAGAATTTTTTCGGTATTTTGGGGCCCAAAAACAGTTTTCAACCCCTAAAAACTACCCTTAAAATAGCCCGATTAGGCCCATTTTAAATAGGCTTCTTGCGGTGACGGATTTCAACACGTGGCCCAAATTTTGTTGAAATCAATTAACTCTTTCGAAAGTTATCGCGCGTACACACATATATATATATATATATATATATATATATATATATATATATATATATATATATACATATATATATAAACATTTTTAAAAATGGTGCCAAAGTGTTTAGGAGGTTATGAAACGTCGAGAAATTTTGGTCCGACCCCTAGGTCCCGCCATCCGACCGACGCCAATAGTGTATGTTGCCATATGGCAAATACACTAATTACAACTTGAAAATTTAATATTATGTACCCCCCTTTGAAAGGCTGTAATTTCGCAAAGTTACGATTTAGATTAACATTTGTTTCATTTTTTCATATTATGAAAATAACAAAACGCAGTTCCATAAACAACACTTTTAAAAAAAGTAACAAAAAATTAATAACACTGTAAATTTTTACATTCATCATGCAGAATATCACCATTAATTATTATTATTACTTAACTTTTTATGTGTATATCTGTGTAGATACTTTTATTTTATTGACGCCGACGTCAAAACTTTATTATTTTACGCCATTTATTGATAGCTAAGCAAAACAAAAAAAAAACTATTGAATTGATAAAAGTAAAATTTATGTGGGACCACCCTAATCAAATAGAATTAAATAGAAAAAGAATCACCTAAATCGGTTCACAAATGCTGAAGATCAGGCCCGGCAGGTCATGTCCGGCCCGAGTGGGTAGTTGATTAATTATTAGCGGGAACCGGGGTGGGGGGGGGGGGTTGTACAATAAAAAATAAATTGCTACGATTGTTTTTGTTGTGATCTTTATTCAAATTTATAATAATGACATAAAACACATGTCATTTTGCCAAAAGAAACTCATTTTCGCAAAGCAAAAGCACTAGCATGTTTTCCTACTCGGGATTTCTCGAATGGGTCAAGCTACCCACTCAACCCACTATACCTGCCGGGCTTGCTGAAGATATGATGTAACGTATATAAAAAAACTCCTTTTTTGAAGTCAGTTAAAAACGATTGAACCGATTTTAAGAAAAACTATACGGGACTATTCCGTGAGCATTCTGAACAAAATAGATTCGTTAACCTCTTTTTTTAAAGTCGATTAAAAATTCTTAAAATTCAGTTATGTAATACGAGCAGTTTTCTATTAGGTGATCTTTTCTTGTCTATTTATTGTTTATAATTTATTTTTTTCAATGTCAGCGGACACTTCGTTAAAAATTTCGCCTCTAACCAGTACAATGAGTCAGAGAAAATAATTCTGAACAGAAAAGTCCTTCGCCATTTTTTATTCGATGTATTGTTTATGGATAGATTGTAGATTATAGACGCTTAATAGCTGAGGTCATCAACGTATGTACGTGGTTTAATAGCATTTTATATGTATTCCGCTCAACTTATTGGTGATAATGTCTTATTAACAGTACATCGAATCAAAACATGTCAAAGGACTTTTCTGCACATATTTTTTTCTATATTTCACTTTACTATCCGTGGGCGACTGTTTTGAGACACCCCCTGTATAGGTAAGTTGCGTTGTTTGAAACTATTTTTAGCTACATCATTTTGAAACATTCTGTATAAGCATGTTATCTAGCTGCTAGCATATATAAACTAAAATTGTCTATAATTACTGTAAACAAGTTATCAAAATGATTACCCGAATGGCAAATAAGTATGTTAATTTACGTTAATAATTAGGGATTTTAAGTTTTTAACAAAAAAACATCGATATCAGAGAATTCTATTTGCGCCCGCATGTTTAAATACGAAGAATTTTGCACTGATTTGCACCAACAATAGAAAAGAAGAAAGAGTGTGACGGGTGAAACGCCATACGGGTACGGATTTTCCACCGCAGACCTGACGTAGGCCCTCGAGCACTGGCCTTGCCCCGCGGCATAACAATAACAAAGATAGCTGTTGACCGCTGACCCGTGCCATATTAAAGCACGATTCATATTAATTTATTGGAATACTAGCAGCCCGGCCCAGTTTCATCCGAGTAGAATAAATTTTCTTTCTCAAGACTCCTTTTAAATAATATAATATCATTCACTTCGTTCATTTTGGCGAATTAATACATACTCGCTTCGCTCGTTCGCTCAAATTTATACTTAATACGTTAGCCAATCGCTTCGTTTCTTCAATTTCTAATTTAAAATCAATTTAATTTCCATTCGGGCGAAATATAGATCCAAACTTTCTTCAATAAACAAGTCCTCGAGGGGTACAAAAACCGCATTGAAATCTTTTCAGTATATCGAATCCAATCTGATTTTCACCCAAGCGAAGACGGACTGGCCCGATATTATACATTTAAGCCTTCCCCAAGAAATAAGCTACCGAATGGTAAGAACCGCATTTCATTATGTTTAGTAGTTCTCGTGTTTTTAGCGAACATACATAAACTAGAACTTTCTTTTAATATTAGTATTGAGTAATGATGATGCGATTTCAATATAATCTGACAAAGTTAGAACGATTGCAATGGCTCACTACTGTTATGGCACCTCCCATAAAAAACTGACTATAAAACGGGGCGACAAGGTGGGCCGTATAGGTACCATTCAATAAAAAATTATAATATGTACAAAAAAGTGGCAAATATTTCATATTTTATCAAAATCGATTCATCCACTATTGAATTATGCCAGTGGCAGACAGATAAAAATTCTGGAAAGGCGATTCCTTGAACTGAATTATAGTTACGTCGCTGTAAGCAACGCAGCAACAGCAAGTGATTTCAATTTTTACTGTCATTCGCAAAAAAAGCGGCGTTAGGTCAGCAAGTGATCCGAGTGATTTCAATGCTCGATAAGAGAACGAACGTGTCTCCGGCTTCATTCACAGACCACAGTTGAAGTCCATAGGTGTTCGTCCCCACTCACAAAGAGACTGGACAGATTCACGGTGCGGGCGTGGGGCATCTTTGCAGTCGATCCGGTGTCCGTCCGAGTGGATATACTGGCGTAGTGCTAGTTGCGGTGAGCAGCGCGCGTGGAGTTTATTGTTATTGTGATTAGGTATTATTTAGTATCTGTTTATGTTGCATTGTGTAAATAAAGATATGGTGAAGACGACGTTGTTTGTGTTGGTGGCGCTCGTGGTAGCCATCGGGACGCTTGCGCAAGACGATTTGGATGAAATTATCAAACAGGTCAGTTGTTATCATTTGTCAAAGTAAACTCCAGTAGTATGAATTATAATTGCGAAATTTTTGACGTTTGAGTGGATGTTTGCCGTAACGGCTGAACGAATGCGGATGAAATTTGGTAAAATAATAGACTATCCTAACTAATATTATAAATGCGAATGTGAGTGTTTGTTTGTTACGCTTTCACGCCTAAACCGCTGAACAAATTTCGATAAAAAAAAAACTTAAAGGGGGTGATATAAGGGATGAATGTCACTGACAGGTCAACACGATATCTTCCGAAACTATTAGATCTCCAGACTTGAAATTTGGCAGACATGTTTCTTTTGTCGAGTAGAGATACTAAAATAGTCTTCTAAGGTGTGGAAAGGGGGAAAGTACAGGGGTGTCAATGATTAATTTTTAAAATACAGTTTCTATGAACTGAAAATGTAGCTGTTAGGTCTTGATGAAGATTCCACTACTGTTGTTGTTGCCGTGTATCATTACAATCGCGGGCGGAGTCGCGGAGAGCGGCTAGTATGAGGCATAATTGCGAAATTTTTGACATTTAAACGGATGTTTACTACTCTGTCACACCGTAACGGCTGAACGGATTCAGATGAAATTTGGTAAAAAAATAGTCTATAGCCTGGGTTAGCAGATAGGTTAGTTTTCATTCCGAAAAACCGTACATATCCTTACGGAATAGTCATTAAAAATATACTGACTTCAGAGATTAGTTTGTATTCCGTTTTTTTTGGGAATCAGCGCTCCTAGGAATCCGAACTCATATCAGTCGATTTATGTATTCCGGCTGGCAAATTTTTTATACACCTCAGGCAATTGCAATCACAGTTGCATTCCAATGTTTTATTAGCATTAGCGATCTCAAGTACTCGAATTCGCACGAGTCGCTTGTATAGATGTTGTCTGACAGATTCTCTAATTCACACACAGGCTGACCTCAGTTGTTGAGCGTCTATAATTTACAACAATCTCTCTGACAGCAGAGATCACTACCTAGCCCGTAGAGTTTTTGAACTTGATCTAAAGGTTGGTGTTCCAGTTCTATTGATGTGTAATCTTGACGCCCTGAGATTGTGCAATGGCACTAACTCACGCATCACAGAACTGAGAAGAAATATTAGTATAATTCTTCCCGAGGCGGTCAAAGAGAAGGGCGTCTATAAATTTAATCGCTTCTGTCTATTCATTTAGGTGTTTCCACCACCGACGGGCTCCGAGAATCAAAATAACAGGAACAATGCTACGGCCAATGCACTGATAGGACAGGTATTTACTAGCCCCCCGGCATCGGTAACCCCCCAAACAAACGTCGGAACCGATGGAGACGAGGGGTGCATATGCGTGCCGTACTACCTGTGCGATCCAAAAACCAACAGGATATTCTCGGACGGCAGTGTCGACGGCTTCGGAGTAATCGATATTAGGTATGAACTTTTAAACTCCTTAGCCACGACAAGAGTCGACGAAGACAGTAAACTTTCAATTCAAGCGAATAAGCGAGATCGTAGAGATCTCGTTATTTATGTAAAGTTTCCATGCCTTGTCTGTTACAAAGCTCCAGAATCTAATCTGCGGATCGGCAAAAATAGCAGTTATATTATCAACTAACCACGATGTTTGAAGTGTCATTTGAATGGCAAAGAAGGCCCGTTAAATTATTAATCGCAGAGAAATGAAAAATCATTAAGTATGTAGACGAGAATCCTATAAAGAACAAATTAGACATCGCTAAAGAGTTCGAAATTCCCACAAGTACATTGGCCATAATTTTAAAGTTTAAAGATAAGTTTTCAGATGATAATGGGGTTTCTTACTTTGTTAAAACGAATCTTGGACCAACCTAACTTCTATATAAGACACTTCATTATAACGAATTACTTAATATAACGAAAATTTTCCCTTCAGTTTTGTTAATCAGACAGTTGAACAGTTTGCCGAATATTGCTAACGAAACCAGCTGATTATAAATCTCCAAAAGACCAATTGCATTAGGTTTAAAATAAAAAATAATTTAATGAAAAGTGACATTACTATTGGCCATATTAATAATAACATTAAACTCCAAAGCTCGGTATAAAATTTTTGGGGGTAATCCTCGATGAAAACCTGAGATGGGTAGCACATGTTAGCAATGTGTGTAAAAAATTAAACTTTTATTACTATCGACTGAAGCAGATGAAAAATATATTGGACCAAAAAATGTTGCTGACATTCTATCATGCGTATATTGCATCTACCATCAATTATGCTATTATTATTTGGGGAATGTCGAAAGAGAAAGATCGAATATTTATCATTCAAAAAAAAATTATAAGGTTAATTTTTAATTTAAAACGTAGAGAAACTTGTCGACACATTTTTAAGAGCAATGGTATTCCGACCTATTACGCAATTTATGCAATAGATGTGCTTACTTTTATGCACAAACTAGCTGCAGTTGATGACAAACATAAAAACAATAGTATTTACAATACACGTCCAAAGAATTACAGCATAAAGCATAACACGACTTTTTTTGAAAAGAGTGCTACCTACCTTGGATATAAAATGTATTACAATGTCCCAAAACTAATAAGAGATTCCACCGATTTTGATAAAAAGCTAAAACATTATATAATTAATATGGTCCCATATTCCATAAACAACTTGTTATCGGATTAATTATCTTAACATTTTCTTTTTAACTGTGTAATGACGTTTTGTATCCATTTTATATAATGGCGCAACAAATAAACATTTATTATTATTATTATATAGAGGTTTGTACGGTATATTAAAAATTGATTACGATTTCATAGATTTGGTTCTGGAAAGTGTGAACATTATCTTGAGGTTTGCTGCAAACCCGCACTAAATACCGGGGGTGGCGTAACACCAGTGCCAACGCCCGTTCCAACGCGGACACCGGCACCTGTGTCTGAACCGCCTGAGGAGATTCCCTCGTGCGGAAGACGCAACAACAACGGCATCGGGTTCCAGATAGCCGGCGCCAACGACAATGAAGCCGAATTCGGAGAATTCCCGTGGATGGTCGCAATACTCAATAACGAACCGGGAACCGGGGAGGAGGGAATTTCGATATGCGGGGGATCGCTTATACATCCTCAGGTTGTGTTAACCGGTGCTCACTGTGTTTTCAAGTGAGTAATTGTAGTTGGGATGATAAAAAAGTCTGCTGTTAATGATTTTGACGAAAGTTTTAATATTTTTTTTAGAAAAATAACTGTGCATTTTTCATTCTCAATAGAGTTCAAATGCTAGGTTGGTTTGTTGGCAGGTTGTGAATTGGTTTTGAATTGCTAAAGTGTGTGCACAATAAAGAATTCTTCGAACACGACTGCGAGTTTGTTGGTTAAATTCGCGGACCTTTTGGTTGCTTGAAGCTGGCAGTAATCTGTGCTTGATTGCGTTAGATTTATTTAAAAAGCAATTTGCTTAGTTATTTATTAGGATTTAGTCATATTTTAGTGGAGAAATATGTTTTACTTCATTTAACCCAGTTTTTTCACAATTTCACATTGTTTCTTGTGGAAAAAAATTACGTGATATTTGCCGAGACCCATATTCTCTCCCCTGTGAGATTGGGTTGAGATTCGGCTCGACCCCCCCCCCCTAATTGTTTCGCGTAATTAATGAACGCCCCTTAAGCTATAAGTAGCGAATTCAAAAAACTTGAACAATTATCTTACGAAGAAAGAAACTCGATCACTATTTAATAGCAGGTATCTCCCACGGCATAATATAATATTATGCTGAGACTATATTTAACAAAACTAGACTCAAAAAACACGTTTGAAATGAATTATAAAATCACTATACTAGTTTCATCCTATAACAAAGACATCAATGTGTTTGGTGATTTTTCTGTAATTACGATTAATTATTATCATTGATGATAAACTAGTTGTGATTTTATAATTATTCGTTTTATAGATGTTTTTGAGTAGGTATATTTTTTAATAAATTTTATACCTTCAGATAAATAATACCTATTGTGTTATTTTCAAAATTACATACAGGTATCCCACGACATGACTGCCATAGCCTGGGATTGTGTTGTTGGGGTGATTTCAAGTCAAAAATGTCTAATGAACATATACCCGGAACGCTATCCTAACTTAGAAGCATTTGAAATTTTAAATAAGTAAGCCCACTAATGCAGGTATTAGGCTTGGTTGTTGGTTTTGATATTATTAAAAAGACCAGGTGGCTGTGAATCACTATTCGTGCTGATCCTGAGACTCTTTGCAGAGCTACCACTTCAATTCTAAGAAGAACTAGACTATGTATACAGCAACTGGGTGGACATTTTAAGCAACTAATTCAATAAAGCGATTTCTTTTTAAATGGTTTTTAAATTAGTAGGGAATTCCTACTACTTCTTATCTAAAATTTCAAATGCTTCTAGCTCAGTTAGGACAGCGTTCCGGGTATATGTTCTTTAGACATTTTTGACTTAAAATCACCCCAGCAACACAGTCCCAGGTTATGGCAGTCATGTCGTGGGACACCCTGTATTTAGCAATTATTTGTTAAACGTTTCCTTTTTACGTCACAGTAATAATACTTGTTTTCATGTAATGACGCAAGTATATACAACGCCTGGAACGACGAATATAATACATACGTCATTTGGTCACAATGGGGTCGTCCCACATATTCTTGTGTTACAATCTGCATTACAAATAAATTATAAAATATTTTTTTCGAGAATTTTTCGAACTCTTATTCTACAATAAAAAAATTCCCAAGTGTGCATTTTTCAACATAATTTTCAACATAAGATAATGTCACCACAGAAGTGACGCAAATTATGCGCAGCCATCAAAATTAAATACATGTATATTTGATATAGTAGACGTTCCCGTCATTATTTTTAACACGCTTTTATTAGCTTCACCTGTATGTTTGTTTGTTTGCTTGTTTGTAAAGGAATCTTTGAACGTGGAATTCACCCACTTCAAAACGTCACATTAAACTGAAACTGTGCACACTTATCAAGGATCGTTGACAATACAATCATTTAATCAGTTTGTCCCATTATCCTGATCAGGACCTTCTGGATAAAAGAAAAATTGAAAAATTATACCAAGCAAGCTAACACGCTGTACAGTGACGTACGTTGAGTTGCCTACCTCATAATCAAATGCAATAATGTTTTTAGTCTTATAATTAAAATTGGTGTTTAAAAAAACTAAAGCAAACTCTAATTTTTTAATTTTATAATTCCTAAACAACATAAACAATTGACAATCCCAGGGATCCATGGAAATGCTTAAACTGCCCTTTTGGTGCTGAAGTATCTAATCACAGCTCAAACTTAAAATATACCCAAAGTATGATTAGTATATTGTATAACATATCAACATTCGAGTGTTTTCGTCAGAACGGGAACGTATATCACATAAAATCAAAATTTGATCTAAGTTGCGTCTGAACTGTGTCTAAACCAGGGGTTCCCAAACTTATTTTGCCTACTGCCCACTTTGAGAATAAATTATTTTTTAGCGCCCCCATTTTTTCACCTACTTAAAAACCACTATAACTTCAAATTAATTAATTATTGTGGGCTATATTAGCGGAGATTAAACATTCATTCTAAACGAGACTTTTACTGTAACCCGCAAGAGTTAACTTGAGACCTGAGCGCTACGGGCTACACCTGCCAATGAGAATGATTATTTAAACGCAACTTTATAGTATTCAGACAGAGTATCTTTTATTCAAAATAAAACAAACATAATCGATTCTTATATAAAAACGAATGTGAAGGATGAATCTGACGCTGTTTAATAAGTTTGTTGATATCAGGTTCCAATTTACTCAAGAACAGCCGCAAGTCGCCACGTTCGGTAACATGCAAACGAATTCTCTTTTTAGTAAGCAGCGTTGCCACAGCACTAAGTCCACGTTCACACAAATATGACGATGGGAATGCTATCAAGAATCGTTGAACGATTGACCACAATCCAGGGTACAATTGCGGGATCGGTTTTTGTAGCCAAAATTCTTGGTAGCCATTTTTAAACTTGATTTTTATTTCCTCTCGAGTCGAGAGCTCAGTCGGTATCTGAGTCCTCCTAGCTAGATGAAATTACAAATCGCCCCCCAAGCTTCTACACAACGCCACCATTTTTTGCTGGGTCTCTTACCGCCCCCCTTTAGGCCTGCAGCGCCCACAAGGGGGCGTTATCGCCCACTTTGGGAAAGGCTGGTCTAAACGATCGATCATGTTTTAGTCGGACAATCTCATCAATACACATAAGAGCGGGTGAATGGGACACGCAGACGACCAATGAGGCTTTGCCCTTCCAAGAACGCGGCGTAAGACAGATAGTGGCGCATCCTCAGTTTAATGAGCGCACCCTCTACAACGACATAGCGCTACTCGTGCTCGATGGCGCACCGCTAGACCTCCGCCCCGACAACGTCGGCGTTGTATGTTTGGTGCCGCAGGGCTACGTAGCCACACAGAAAAATTGCTTTGCTAGTGGATGGGGGAAGAACTTATTTGGTAAGTTTAAAAATACTGTCACAAAATTCGGGAAGATTAAAAACAATCATCAAATATAATGCTTTTGGATAGATTTCACACTTAGACCTAATATTTGATATAATTTGAATTCGTGGAAATCAAATGGACTTATTTAACATGTAAAACCGTTGAAATAAAATACACTGTATAGTATATACCATCATAAGAAATGAATAGTACAATTTTAAATTGATCATGCCCCAAAAAATTACTGATCAATTAAACCATAATTTTGCTCAAATAGGGATGTTGACTATTTTTGGGAAGGTGTTTTAAATCGTACATGAGTACCTAATATAGTCACAAATATTTATTATTTTTATTTGAACACGACTCAAGCTTTAAAAATCATGTATTTTAAATTCCGTTTCGAATTTCGCTCCAAAACGCCAATACTTGTCACGTGACTGCCGTGACGCTGGTAAACTAATGAGGTGATGAAAGGTTTTTTCGTAATTGTCGCTATAGTTAAACGAAATTTGACGTTTCTTATAAATAAATAATAATAAATTACACACTAAATATTAACCAAATAATGAAGCCTTTTGACAGCGTGAACAACTATTCGTTGTCACGTGACTTGAGAGTGATTTAATTACGTTTTATTTATTAAATATTAATTAAATTCCTTACAAATAAGGAAAAATATTGTTTTTTAGTATTTCTATCATAGAAACTACCAGCTAACGTTAAAATTATGTTTTTATTTGAATACAGTCAACATCCCTATTACAATCTGTTTTTGTCATACTATTCATTTTGCTTATGTCTTCCTTGTTGCACTCGTTATGTGCCTGGATTTGCTTTTGGACAATCTTGGACAATCCCTATTGTGCACACAGTATTTTTTTGTACCATTTCGTCTTCGAAACAATTTTTCTAAGCACTTGTGTCGAAATCTAGTATCAAAAACGATTTTTTTGTACATATATGTTTTTCTGTAATTATATGTAATTTAATGCCCTACATAATTAACAAATTGACGGCCTTCTACAAACAATGTGTACATAAAAACTATACTTATTAAGTCAAACTTTCTTCATGTTAATGGCATGTGAACAATTAATTTATATTTAAAGGTATTGAAGGTCAATACCAAGTGATTTTGAAAAAGATTCAACTGCCGATGGTGTCGCGTTTTGAATGCCAGCGAGCTCTGCGCGGTACAAGACTCGGAGAGAAGTTTAATTTACACGATAGCTTCGTGTGCGCCGGCGGGGAACCAGGAAAAGACACGTGTCGCGGTGATGGCGGAGGCCCGCTCGTATGTCCCGAAGGCCCTGAACCACAGTACTCACAAACTGGAACTGTAGCGTGGGGTATTGGATGCGGTGAGGACGGTGTACCGGGAGTATACGCCGATGTCGGACGCTTCCGAAACTGGATAGATGATCAAATGAGCAGAAGGGGATTCAGTAGCGAGTTTTACAAACTTCAATCTGAAAGGGCTGCAAACTTGTAGATTTAAATTGAATTGCACCGAAAACAAAAGACTTACTGAATTTAGCACAAAATTGTTAAGTTATGTGTGCTGGTCGCGAAATTTCCGCTGTTTTAATCTGTTGTAATTAACAATGATATTTTTTTTACTTCAACGATAAGTTCCGTCGTGAGACTTGATACTTTTTCAACTTTCTGGCATTTAATACACTGGCTAATGCTGTCAAAACTGGAAGTTCTATTTGTAAACACGATGCATGTTCATGTATCATCAGCATATACATATATTCAAAATTAATTGTATCCTTTTTAAGAAACGCGTAAGTACAGAAAGAAAAACTAGAGATGGATCTCAAAAAGAAAACAAATGACTTTAAAATTACTATTTGCTTTGATGTATAGAAAATCATTATCTACCGAATTTCTAAATGTTAATGCCATTCAGTACGACAGATTTATACAATAAAAATGTCAAATCGAGGTTAATGTTTAATTAAAAACAAACGCTAAAATACATTGATGTCCACCAGTAATCGTGAATACTGCTTCTTAAAACAAAATCGCATCACTTGAATTGTTAACAAATTCTTTTTAAAACGTTTCATATTTATTGGAACAACACTAATTACGAACAACGTTAACAAATGAGTCATTAATTTTTAAATAATAATAATAATAATGTAGTTTGTGATTTTATTTATATTTATTTTTCAAAAAATAAAATATTAAAGATTCAGTGATATGTTTTTCTGCAAACTTTAATAGATTGGAAGATTGTGGACAAGAGAACAATATTATTTTGTGTCGCGTGTCATAGTCCTCAACGATTTTTCCATTGGCTAGGATTTGAAGCTGAACAAGTCGATGGGTCCCAATCTGTGTTTATCTGATCGGGTTTTGCAAAGAATTTATCGAAAAAAACGTAATATTTTTTAGTCATTCTTCTTTCTTAATACTATAAATTAAATTTTTAAAGAGTGAGTCCTACACTTATACTTTACAATGTAATATAAGAGGCGTAGTTTTTATCCATGTGCCCGGTATGTTTTTTACATTGTTTCATTTTTGACGCTCCATTTAGCGAATCGTAGTATAATGATGACTCACTCCTATTTTTTAACCTTACTATAGAATGGACCAAAAGGTACCTACTCTGGGGTGGACTCTAGTTATATCTGTGGATTCCCCTCCTGCCCTTTATTGCTTACGGTTGGCACGAATCCACGGAAAAGGATATAATACTCGCCACGGTTCTAAAAGGTTTTGAAGTTAGTCACAAACAGCGTCGCAAATGCATATTTTAGAGTCGTCCTGGTTGTTTTGTGGGAAAGGAAGACTCCCATCACCTCCTAGTTACTGGTACAGAACGTGCGCTCGCTATTGTTAAGTTATTTCTTTGATTGTTAATTGACCAAGATGCCTAATACAGTTTTGCATAGACAAGCACGAAAAATATTTTTTTGGATGACTTTATGCAAGGAATTAGACCTTTAGATTAAAGAAAAATTAAAAATAATAATATAGCGCGAGTTTGTAGTTTTTCAACCGACTGTACCTGCGCAAGTCTCCATTTGCATCTAACTTCAGAACCTTTTAGAACCGTGGCGCGTATTATACCAATATCTTTTAAACGAACTTATGGATTGAGATAATTTCAACATCTAGTATGGGAATTTAAGAAAAACTAGCCTAGATTCGTTTCTTTTATATATCAATTTATTTATCATTTCACATTATAATAAATTAGGAGCTTTAAATGTAACATAGCAAGAGATACCTATTTTATAGAAGCTTCACAAAATGCGAAACTGCGAGAGATGCTACAAAATCAAAATCACAACGGCGTTTTTCATTTATTTACAATTAATCACGCGAATGGATGAATAACTGCCACTCAAATTTAAAAAATGACGCAACAATTATCTGTGTAGCATATCAAACTGAGGAAATTCGTCCGGTTTATATCGTCTCTTGAAACGTACTGTCAGCTGAAAATATTACACTGCATACAGATCGAAGATCCATCGCAACCGAAGGCACATGCGCTCCAAAATTCGGAAACAGCATCGCAGAATACTTATCTATGAAAGTTTTGATTCGAATAGTAAAAAATGCACGAATGTGAAAATCAGAACAATTACAACATACATCTCAGTCAACGCCACATGCGCTATTGACGCTAATTTGCATTGGAACTGGGCCTATCCATAAATTACGTAACACGAAATTCACGGTTTTTTTACTCCCTTCCGTCCTTGTCACAGGTTGTCACTTTGTGGGGATCCCCCCGCCTTGGTCACAGGTTGTCACATTTGCGGGACCTCCCCGCCTTGGTGTGATGTCACATTTTTTGCAATATTATACTTAGAACAGCAGTTCTAAAATTACGATTTTTTAATAAAATCAACATCAAGCATTCTAGAAAATTTCGACGTGACGTCACGAGGCCTATGACCGCCCCGTTCCTTGTCACACTTCGTCGACCCCCTCCACTCCTCTTGACGTGTGACATAATTTATGGACGGCCCCCTACGATCTGTACACAGCTTCAACCTAAACACAAGGTAGACTGGAACGCGCGTTAAGAGGTTCAAATTTTTATTAAAAACAAATTAAGTTCACATAATAATACATTTAAATGCAAATACACTATTTTGTCGGCAGGTTTCAGTGATTACTAATAGTAGAAAGTTCATATTCAAACAGACTAAACTGTCAAACGACTTTATATCTGTTACTATAGCCTATAGGCTCAAAATTTTTGGTGATTTGGTAATACTGGTTGTTTGCTCCACATGCTTTCTGTCTGTTACAATCAACCCTCTTTAAAAACTGACTACAGTACATTTAAGAGTCGTGATGTAAAACAGATAAACTTCCTTTAATTAAAAACGATAATTTTCTAAAAAATATACATCGCAAAATCATAATTTTTAACGTAATCATTGTTTAAAGTGACAACTTAAATCCTATCGAGGGAATATGTCCTACGTATAATCAAAGAATACTCCAAAACCAAAAGTACGTTTTAGAGAGTCCCAATAATATCGTTCCCAGTTTTCTCGTGTTACATCCGCCTCCGCTGTAGGTACTCCGGTCTGCACAAGAGTTACGTCTGTACAGTCGCTCTGGAAACAAATGGCGTCGCTGTTAAAATTCACGTGTAAGGTATGCATGAAGAGAATGACAAATGGCAAAAAAATTTCTGAAATAGTTACAGAAATTTTTAGCGTGGGCAATGGCGTCGAAAAAATCGTTTAGAAACTACAGGTTACGGGAATTCCCCGCCTGAAAATCTCAGAACATAGAGTACATAAAGCGATGGAAGACAGAAGACTCAGTTAAAATACATTACAACCATTGATCGATCCACAAAATTTTCACGATTCATATAGTTCAACTAAATTCACTAACCTTTTCATCGATGTCTATTGTCACAGTGGAGAAATGTCCGTCGGGCCATCGATTGACTCTCCAACGCTGTACTATACGCTTAGCCGGAACAAGTTCATCAAAGAAGCCCGAAATCGAGCCTCCGAACAATCTAAACTCGCCGCCTTTCGTCGGATCTATTTTAACGGCGCCTCGCGTGAACGCAGTAACCATTTCTACCTTTGTCATGGCATCATAAAATTCTTGAGCCTGCAATTAAAATCAATTACGTAAATATTTGACCTAGTATTTTAACCAAAACATCCAAGTTTACTTCTCGAAAGTAAATTAAAACTAGTACTAGCAGAAAGAGCCTACTACTTTTTAGATGATTGTTTTTAAATTATTTTATTATACGACATATTCTATGCCGCAAGGCTGGTTAAATAAGACAAATATTCTATTCTATTTTATTCGCTAATCGACAAAATCTATCTGGGACCTACTTGTGACATTTAAGCGCTCCTGGCAAATTTTGTTTAATTCTTATATAGCTAGATATAGAATATTTCCAGATGAATTTCTAGTCAAAAAAGACTTCCAAAATTATTTTTCTGAATAAGTAAAGATTTAATCCCAATTTTTCGTGTTCAATAAAAAACAAATTCAAAAGCTTACCTTGCACTGAAATGTCTGCACAGGCAACTTGAGTGTCGTTGTTTCTATTTTAACTACATTGGTTTTATTATTTGTCACATTTCCACCGGTCGGTGCAGTGACATTAATTTGCTTATTGAAACCGCTGGACAAATTTTTTATCACATCACCACCTTTTGTTTCTTCCTTCTTCGGTAAAATCATACCTTTCGAAAATTCTTCTTTCAGCCCAGATACGTATTGGGCCAATTTCTTTCTTATAACTTCCTTGCCGACGCTGTGCATGATTTCTTTTAATAATTCCGATTCTTCATCACTACTCTTAATTGTTACAGTTATCTACAATACCAGCAGTCACTTTCAGTATTTTATAAGCTTTTTTATTTCAATAAATCTGCATTATATAAGTTGCGTAATACAGAGAGGAAACTATATCCACATTATAATACTCGCCACGGTTCAAAAAGGTTCTGAAGTTAGTCACAAACAGCGTCGCAAATGCATATTTTAGAACCGTCCTGGTTGTTTCGTGGGAAAGGAAGACTCCCACCACCTCCCAGTTACTGGCACAGAACGTGCGCTCGTCGGTGATTGATTATCGCTGGTTGTCGTGTCACTTGTCGCTTCCCTGCTATCAAGTACAGTCCAGTACGCTATTGTTAAGTTGCTTCTTTGATTGTTATTGATCAAGATGCCTAATACAGTTTTGCATAGACAAGCACGAAAAATAATTTTTTGGATGACTTTATGCAAAGAATTAGACCTTTAGATTGAAGAAAAATTAAAAATAATAACATAGCGCGAGTTTGTAGTTTTTCAACCGACTGTACCTGTGCAAGCCTCCGTTTGCATCTAGCTTCAGAACTTTTTAGAACCGTGGCGCGTATTATACCAGTTGTTAGTCGAAGCTATGATTTTGATTAAAATGACAAACTTTCGTACTTTTTATTAACGTTGATTATGGTATTGCTAACTGTTTAAAATTTATTTTCAAATAGAACGCCCGATATATTTTGTGCTGAATAAAAAAAAATCACAAAACGTCTGCAACTTTCTTAATTCTTTATTTTTGAGTTAGTTACCACAACTTTTTTTTAACCGGAACGTAATTTTTTAATTTGCATTTTTCACTACCGTAATTAGTTAACAATAGTAAATAGTTAGATCTCTGCATCGCTCGATAAAGAAAAAGTAAAAACTTACCTCCACTTCTGATATATCATTTTCCTCTGACAAATTGGGAATGTTTACTTTTCCTTCAACTAGTTTTCCCGAACCGCCGTTTAATCGTCCCTCCCATTTAAGAATGAGATTCCACTCGTAAAAGAAAATTAATTTGCCTTTTCTGTTATTAGCCGAAGCCTCGCCTTCAACTTTTTCCGTTTCGGTTACCTTTAAATCGGCAACACTACTTTCTACCGGTACATCCTTAAACAATTCTTTCAGTCGATCCATGGACCACTGGCTCGCGTTACGCTCAGTCCAATGCCAGTTGTTAACATTCGTTGCATCTGGTCGTTCTTCGACTATCCATCGAGGATCACCTTCGCCCCATTTAGCCATACTATAAATAACGTTAATGCAACAAATTACTGAAACTGTAAAAACATCACCCACTTTTATTGGCCATGGTCAAATAAAAAAAACCCAAACGCCATTTCGTTCTGTAGGTATCTTGCTGCATTTTAGACAAAAAGTTTGATGTTCCAACAAAGCTACTGCAGCTTTAATAATATGAAATATCAATTTAGAAAAGGAAACCTATTTAAAAAATTTTAACTGAGTACATTCCGCAATTTCTCAAAGGTGAACCAAAAAGAATTGTGTAAATATACAAATTTGCAGGAAATGCAAACGTAGATAAACCAATAATTTTATGCAAATTTGTTAGTTTCATTCAAAATTAAATAAAATAAAAAAATATTAAAGGTACATGTGTTTAAAAATTATCACTAACCTGAGAAGTTTATTATTTAAAATATATTGAGCTATTACTACTAATTTGATAATATATTTATCACAGCAAATACTTTCTTGGTTGCAAAACGTTTAAAAGTGTAAAAATTTTAATATTAGAAATATCCCAAATTTTGACACCGTTGTTTTCTAGATCAATCGGCATGCCTAGTGGCGCTCCGTGTTTTATACACCACGCGGAAAGGCATCGAACTATACATACAGAATATTCTAGAAACACCCCAGCTTCTCGTTGACCAGCGGTTCCATAACAAATACTTTATTTGATTACGCAATACGACAATTTAGGTTGCCTGTTTACGTTGGCAGAAATGTTTATTTTAGGCGGTAAATTAAACAAAAAGAATGAAAACAATCGCTTCTCTGTATTCTTCAAATTTAATTTGATTAGATTGTAGACGCTGAAAAACTGAGGTCATCAACGTCTAAAATTTAATTTGAACTATTACATTTTGAATTCTGTAACTTATGAAAAATTAAGAGAGTATATTACAAATTAAAACTAACAACTTATTTTAACCGAGGCTAACCGTACACTAAACTCAACATAATCATTTTAATAAGAAGCAAAACGTTGCTTTTAATGCAGAGAAAACTTTTATGAGACATTTTCACTTACAAATCCGACGTAATTAATTTTAATTTCTTAGCAATTGTGAGAAAGTAAAGTGATGTCTAATTCGTTCTGAGGCAGTAAATAGTGACTGCAATTTTGCAATTTTTCGCACGAGAAACCAGACGCATTGTTAAGTTCACTCAGTCAATCAAAATTTGCTCATATGCATTCGCTTCCATTTTAATAAATACAACCACAACGCAAAAACACCATCAAAACTCTTTAACAGAAGTTGTCAAAGACTGCGCTTTTTGTCGCAACTCGTTGCTCAACATTATTGCAACCAATGAGCAGCACTCTATATGATGTTACACAGGTCCCTCTTTTCCACTGAGCAAGTGCCCAGGGCCCCGCAGTCGATGGGGCCTCATAGGTCCTCCCAGATCAGCATCCAATAACCAATACTGCTGACAAATATATTTTTAAAAAACGTATTTGTAAATTATTGATTTGCTTAATAATCACGCTCTTTTTTAATAATATTCAAGGTTGTTGAAGAATTTTGTTTATATACTCATTTTGCCTTTTTTGATAAAATAATCCTCTGTAAAAGTCATAGGGGTCCTATTATTTTAAAGTGCCCAAGACTTCCAATAGATTAAAGACGGCCCTGATGTTACAGTAATTGTTAAGTCTGCAACGTGTTGCAACAAAATGTTGCATTTGGTATACGGTCAGCCTAACAGAAAATATAATTATTTGCCTTTTACAAATAAAGTATAAAACGATATTATGTAAGAGAAAAGTCAAATAACGTTGGCAGTTGGTAGCCTTGAATAAATATATATCTATATAAAAAAAAGAACACAACAAATACAGCTATAATTACATAATTTTTGGTAAAACACACTATTTCTATTTACAAAATGAGGAATAACAGTTATTCAACTTAATTACTATCCATACTTTCTTCGACATCTTCTTTAAATGTCATTTGCTGTCCAGCAATTATCTGAACCGGTTTGGTATTTGCCGGTGAAGGTGACAAAACTCGCGGTCTCGATATAATTTTCGACACCATTCGCGCACCGGATTGAGTATATAAGGTTGGCACTGTAGTTTTTGATTTGACCACTGTTGTATAATTGGACTTTGGACTCGACATAACATATTTATTCGTCGTATCCGTCTTCAGCATGCTTGTAAATTTACCAATTGTTGGAAACGATTTGATTTCAGGCTTGTTTTTAATTGTTTGGGCATTGACAACAGTCGTATGAATGGGCCTGGCAACGGTACTTGCCTGTATCTGTTGCTCAACGTCTATATTTTCAAAAAGCTGGCCTCTATTTTGTGGTCGTTTTGAAACCAATATTTTTGTGTATTTCATTGGTGTGGTTTGATTTATTTTTGTGCCTATGGTCGTGGCGGGTCGTTTATAGCTCTGCATGGTTGGAGTTTGGATGAGTGTAGAGCCTCCATAAGACACGACTGGCTGTTTATTAATAAGAACAACTTTTCCAGTGGGAGGTTTTTCAATAGGAGCTGTGTCTCCGATGTTTTGAGCTGAAGCGATGTTCTCCCCACTTATAAGAGGGCTGTCGTTGTCGGCGAATATTATTGGAATATCGAGGATGTTGGTGTCATTCAAACTGGCCGGACTCAACGGAGTTCCCTCTGCCGGAATCGGTGTAGTTTTCGTAATAATGGGACTGTTTTTATGTCGCGGCCGCGTCGTAAATATTTGTTTTCGCATCACTGTGCCTTTCGTGATAAGTGGGCCCTTTGAAATGAGTTTCACTTGCGGAGACTTAACATCGACAGTATTAATAACGACGGGTTTTGAATTTCCTCGAACAATTGTTGGCGCAACACTCGAAATGCTCTTCACAGACGTGATGAAATTCATTTCACTCGAACTTTTCGCAATCTTAGAACCGTCACTTAACAGAACCATTTTATCTTGAGATAAATTCTTCACGTTGGCGTTAGGATTAACTATAGTGAATTTGGAAAGATCGATTGACCGTCCGCCTGTTGCAAAAATCTTTGTTGAAGACGGAATTGTTACGTTTTCCAAAACTAAAAAGACAGATCAAACATGTTAAAAATAAAATCCATACATTACGGTTTTTTAAGAGCTTACCTTTAATTCCTGAACTATGAGAAGTCGACTGATATCTCGAGGGCATATCACTGGACGAAGTGCCGCCTTGGAGCAGTGTCGATAAAGTACTGTGCTGCGAACTCAGTGGTCGAAAACTGTTCGAGTTCTTTGTTTGAATGAACACTGTAAGAAGACATTGTTTATTTTTATACAACATTTCAATCGAGCAGTCTCTTTTAAATACTATTAAGGTCTCTATCCCACTAATAATAATCAACTTAAAATCACTTTCCAATTCGCATTAAAATCAATAAACCTGGACTTCTTACTAAGACAAACATTTCAGAAAAAATAAAATCAATACATTTATACAGACAGATACACAACAGCCGCGCGAAAAATCACTTTTCTTTTAGGTTTGAAGGTAGTATTCAGAATCTGACATTATCTAAAACGCGACTCTTCAAATCTATCACCATACTTCTATTTTCTCACAAAACAAGGAAGTAAAATGATTTGAGTGTTATATAATTATACAAACTCAGAGTTAACTCGAACTAACTTCATCACACTAATCGCTATTGGAGAAAGTATAGATAAAAATCCATGGCAAAGAATCTATTGAGAAGCAATAGCAAGTTTAAAATTGCATTTATTTACTGACGTTTCGGTACACTTCGTACCATCTTCAGAGAATTTGAAACTCTGAAAATGCTATGCTGTGTACTGAAACGTCAGTAAATAAATGCAATTTTAAACTTAGTATTGCTTCTCAATGGGGATGTTGACTATTTTTGGAAAAGTGTCTTAAATCGTGCATAAGTACCTAATATAGCCACAAATATTTATTATTACTTTTTAAATAAGACTCAAGCTTTAAAAATCCTGTATTTTAAATTCCGTTTCAAATTTCGCTCCTAAACGCCAATACTTGTCACGTGACTGCTGTGACGTCATGTGTTCATAAACGCTGCTAAACTGACGGGGTGGTGAAGGTTTTTTCGTAATTGTCGCTATAGTTATATGTAATTTGACGTTTCCTATAAATAAATAATAATAAATTACACTCTAAATATTAACCAAACAATGAAGGCTTTTGACAGCGTGAACAGCGTCTGGATGATGTTTATGATCAAGTGACGTCATGCACTCTGATAGGTGTTCGTTGTCACGTGACTTGAGCGTGATTTAATTACGTTTTATTTATTAAATATTAATTAAATTTCTTAGAAATGAGGAAAAATTTAGTGTTTTATAGTATTTTTATCATACAAACGACCACGTAACGTTCAAATTATGTCTTTATTTGAATACAGTCGACATCCCAATTGGTCCTTTGCCACGAATTTTTATCCAAACTTTCTCCAACAATCATCAAGGATCACAATCGCTCTAATTAATCATTTAATCAGAGTCAACCTCGTATAGTTACGTACAGGCCCGGCAGGTCATGTTCAGTCCGTGTGGGTAGTGAGATGAAAAAAATTTTTTTTCGATCTAGCGGTGATTAAATTAACAAACTTCAAAGCAAGCCCCCTCCAATTAACTCATGCCAGCACTGAGCATTTAAAACCTAATTTATTGGCTGATGAGATTTCGTACTTTAAATTTGTGCGCGAAATTCAAAATTCACATTTTTTTTCTCTGTCATAC
This sequence comes from Venustoraphidia nigricollis, assembly GCA_034508555.1. NCBI lineage: Eukaryota > Metazoa > Arthropoda > Insecta > Raphidioptera > Raphidiidae > Venustoraphidia > Venustoraphidia nigricollis. Next base: position 1,223,801 of record JAVRKA010000070.1, read on the forward strand.
TATCTATACACTTTCATATTTTTAATACTGCTTTACGACCATAACACTTTATTTATTAATATGTGAAAAAAATGTTGTCAAATTCCATGTGGGTATTTTACCCACACGGAATTTTTCGTATGGGTATAGCTACCCACAAAACCCTGGTCATCCGCCGGGCCTGGTTACGTATTCAGTACACATTTTCTGTAATTGGGCTATGCCTGTAGAGTGTTATTTGAATAAATAAATAATCACTATAAAAATGTAAGTTGTAATATGCTAAAAACATCGCAAGAATACAAACGCATATACCAGTGGGGATTTAATTCGCGTCACACATTCATTAAACACACACACATCCATACGGACATATAGCGCAGAAGAGTGGTGTTGGTTTCCGCTGGTGTTGTCACATAAACCCAATTTCCTTTACCATGAGTAAAGAAGTGCCACTTCAAAAAGTCACTACAAAATTAATGCAGCAAAAACTAACTGAAGACAATTTCAGAACATTCTGTGACAGCATACCTGGCGATGTGGTCGGTTGTGTTGCTTTAGTTGTTTGAAATTGTATACTCTGTACGGCTTGGTTGACCGCGTCAATAGTGTTGCTGTTCTTGAGTGCATCGATTGGCGTCTGTATGGGTTTACGTTGGGACTGAGTTGACTGGACTGACATGACGGTTTGCAGTTGAGAGGAATGAGAAATGGAATTACCGGTGCAGTGAGGGATGGGAAGCGACGTGTTCAACGACGCGTATGTAGGACCCGTTATGCTCGGAGTCTGGCTCAGAGATGACGCGCTGTTTGCCGTGGCGCTTGAATCGGTCCAACAATTCGTCGCCTCTTGCTGAAATGCGGCCGCCAACGACGTCTTCATTTTGGATTTTGACGATTTGTCCTTCGGAGGGCGACCTATTAAAATTGGGTTAAATTTATTCGAGGAAATAAAAGATAATTGATTACTCAGGATTAGTAGTACTACTCTTTAGCCATGGCCGTGGTTTTGACAGAAACTTTATCTTAATTAGACTGCTGCTGAAAAAATTCCAGCCATTAGGTGTCAGAACCATTCCAACTTTGAAAATATTCACATTTGACATATTACAACAAATAAAATAAAATTTCTGTTAACGCGCGCAGTGACGCGGATAACGGCTAGTAACAAATATGATATTTGCTATTTGTTTCCGTGGTTGTATAATATAGTTTAACAATTAAAAATTAATCAAAGCATGCGTGTCAGCTATCTAATTTTTTTTTGACAGATCTTTAGAACAAAAGAACAGCTGATTTTTTTTTATTTTCAAAATATTTCCGAAACTATAAAGTTTAGAAAAAAAATTTTTTTTACAAAACTTTCTTAGAAAAATAAATAGAACATAAATAATTATGGAAAAGTATATCATTATATGAGAAAAAACAACGTTATAGCATATATTTCTGTTGCGCATGCGCCGATTTTCCCTAAAAACAGTAGGGCTCTTTATATTTGCATACCAAACATCCTCCCAAAATTTGGTTTCAATCCGTTCATGCATTTGACCTATATCGTGCTCACAGACTAACAGACGCACAGTTATTCTAAAAATATGTTTTTTGGATTCAGGAGACCTCAAAACGCAAAAATATTGTAAAATTTTGAAAAGTGAATTTTGACCTAGATGAGTACCATTCCCCACTAGTGGGTTGGAATGGTAAAATAGTACCCTACACTTTAAGTTTCGGTATGGAATGGCTTTCATTAGTGACATCTGTGATTAGAAGTGTTAATTTAATGTTTCTTAAAAAATCTAAAAAAAATACATTGAAACATAGCCAGATTTTTATTAGACAACAACAAACATACCGGGTCTTGTTTTCTTTTGTCGAGGCAACGGCGATGGAGGTTCGCTGTCAACTGTTTCGCTGCCTGTCGACAATTGTCGCTTCCGCTCCTGCTTAAGCCTTTTCCCTCCATTTTCTAAGCTTGCAGTCACTGGTGGAGGCGGAATGTACACAGGAGACTGTCTTCTCTGCGGAGGATTCGGTGAGAGTAAAATACTACCGATGAAGTCGCCGATTTCATCCTGAAAAACAAACAAACAATTAAAATTCTAATACTTATTGTATTATTAATATATCACGATTATTAATTTCATTTCTATTCACTTACAACAACACACCGATCCACCATACTCTGCGTGATGCCCTCCATCTTGCGTTTTTTAATTGTCACTCGAAGATGATCGTCTGCCGAGCCCACAACTACTAGACCTGTCTCAACCCTCATGCGTTCACGAAGATCTTCCATTTCTTCTTGCCTAGAAAAAAGATTACATTTTACTTTAACAAGAACCAGTATTTTAAAAACCTTGTCTTTAAAAAATTTATTCTGTTCGTAAAGAACTCATTTATTAGCTGTGACTTTACTCGCGTTAATATTGTCTTTAACAAGAACCTTATAATACAGCTGATAAAAAATATCTTATATTAAATTTGGATACTAATGGATAGTGTACCCACAAAAAAACAGAATTTCAGAGGTTCCTTGATTTTTGAAGTTTAACTTCTTTCTTTATTTCATGTAAGTTCAGAAAGGAAAATATACAATAATATATTCTCAGATATCAGAACAATTTTCGGATAAAACATTTTTTAAATACAAGTATATGCTGCAACGTCACATAATGTAAGGTTATGATGTTGATATACTACAGACAATTTATATTAAAAATGTTTTTCTATAGATTATAGTATGTAAAGAAAACTATGGTATGAATGTGACGATCTGTCCATGTGAGAATTTTCACATGCCATAAACATCAAAGTACCCTCTGAAAATGTGTCATACTTTCGCCGTTATTATAATATTAAAAATTAAAGAAGTTAAACTTCTTATGTGAGTTTATGAGGGTGAGGCTCATTATATTTTTTGTAATATACTTACGATGTAGTGTGGGCGCTTTGCCCAATGACGAATAGAGCTGGAACGCGTAATTCAAGCAACATATCGTCCGGCTCTCCCCTTTTCCCTTCGGCTGTGAGTAATGGGAATCCGAGACATACGACACACAGAACTGATTCCAGCTCAGCCACCTGACAAGCGAGCGCCGCCCCTGTGTTCAGTCCAACCAGTACAATTGAGTAGTCAGGGTGCTCCTGACGGACTTCTTGGATACGAGCACGCACTTGTGCTGCCATCTGATCAACACATGCCGGCATCGACATACGATTACCTAAAAAATACGATTTTGAAAAAAATTACGTGTCGTAGTCACACTCTACAAAAGTGAAACTTAATAAATTTACTAGCTGTAACAATATCTGCAAGCGTTTTAATAGATTCTATTTATAATTTTTGAAGTTTAACTTCTTTAGCGACGTATCTGTTTGAAAAAAGTAAGAAATCGCGGGGAAGTAGAATGCAACAAATTAAGGGGAAGTTAGTTTGTCCCCTAAATTAAATGAAACTGACAAGGACAGATGTTTATAGTGTGTTGTATTCTTATTCGCAAAATAGTAAGACAAGGATGAACGGCTTGAATCTGACGTTTAAAATTACGAACAATTGAAGTACAAAATAATTTCTTTAATTTGACGTACAAACGGCAGGAACTCATAATATATATTTCATGTAAATTCAGAAAGAAAAATATTAAATATCATATTCTCAATTTTCAGATATCACAACAATTTTCGGATTAAACATTTTTTTTAAATACAAGTATAATATGCTGAAACGTCACATAATGTGAGGTTATGATGTTGATATACTACTGACAATTCATATTAAAAATGTTTTTCTGTAGATTATAGTATGTGAATAAAATTATGAATGAATGTGACGATTTGTCCATGTGAGAATTTTCACATGACAAACATCAAAGTGCCCTCTTAAAATGTGTAATAATTTCGCCGTAATTATAATGTTAAAAACTAAAGAAATTAAAATTAAATAAGTCCGATCATCAATTTCCTCGATAAAAAATTCCGCGTTAATGCGAGCTAATAAATTTAACTAAAAAAAAAAAAAAACTCACCAACTGTCATGTTAACGGGTGCAACAGGCGCCAACCCGGTGAGCATGTTGACCCAATTATGAAAGCGTCGAGATGTATTCAGTCTGAAATTTGGAGCTGGCGGCACAACTACAATCACTGTGTCGACTGGTAACTTTTTAGGTTTGTGCAGCGCGATCGTTCCAGTCACCGGATCCCACGGTCTCTTCAGCAATGGAAACAGACTTTCATTCGATGTCGGACCGATGCGCGCTGACGAGTTTGGACTGAACATCATTTTGTCTACCAGCGTCGGCACTTTGGATTTCAGAGTCTAAAAACCAAAAATGGTTTTATATAAAGAATGTAAATCATATATAAAAGATTGTTCAAAAGCACACCGGGTATAGAAATACTATAAAACACAATATTTTTCCTTATTTTTAAGGAATTTAATTAATATTTAATAAATAAAACGTAATTAAACCACTCTCAAGTCATGTGACAACGAACACCAATCAGAGTACATGACGTCACTCACTCACTCACTCATAAACATTATCAGACGCTGTGATAGAGGACGCTGTTCACGCTGTCAAAAGGCTTCATTGCTTGGTTAATATTTAGAGTGTAATTTATTATTATTTATTTATAGGAAACGTCAAATTACGTTTAACTATAGCAACAATTACGGAAAAACCTTTCATCACCTCATTAGTTTACCAGCGTTTATGAGTGTATGACGTCACGGCAGTCACGTGACAAATATTGGCGTTTTGGAGCGAAATTTACATACATGATCTTTAAAGCTTGAGTCGTATTTAAGTAAAAATAATAAATATTTGTGGCTATATTAGGTATTTATGCACGATTTAAAACCATTTTCCAAAAATAGTTAACATTCCTATTATGTATTTCGAAGCTTGTTCCGATCGTGACTATGAATTAAATAGATGGAAAGTTGTCTGAGGACTAATAAGTCAATACTAAATTTTTATTTATCGCAACGTTTCAGAATTTATTATTTAGTATCGACTTATTGATCCTAAGTCCTCGGACCACTTTCCATCTATTTAATTCCTATTAAGGTTAGGTACATTTTTAAACTAAATTTAAGTAAACGTCCAAAATATCCATTGTCGGTATAAATCATATTTGATTTTCTGAACCTAATTTTCCAACTTACCCATGAGAAATATTCTAAACTTAAACCACATACCTGTAATATATCGAGGTAAGAAATTAAGTATGTAGGAGATAGATGATCTGTGAGAGTAGTGTGCATCCACTGAATCAATTTCGTGTCCCAGAAAATTGACGCGAGCAAGTGTCTCGTGCGCTTCACTGACTTGTCGATTACGGCTCTTCTGAAAATCGGCTCGTTCCACTGACCACTGTACGTTAAACGACCTAGCCGGTCCATATTTAAGATCTTTACCATTTTTTCGAATAACTTGCGCTGTGCCTCGGTCATCAATGTCCTGAACATCAACATTACAATACATATTAATACATTCTCACAGCCACTGTTAAAAATAATTTTGACTGGATAATTATTTAATTTTTTTTCTTTGAAACAATTTTTTATGTGATCAGGAAATATTAAGTTCAAGCAAAATTAAATACCCAATAAAATGACTAGGCAGTAACGAAGTTCTCGATGCATCCTTACAAAACTACAGTACTCTTTTGTTTCCGTCGCTTTCATTTATTTAACGAATTTTTTTTTTTTTTTTACTGAGCTGGGTAGAGTAGTGGTGACATCACTATACTCGCATTCAGGAGGTACGGGTTCGAATCCCGGTGGGGGCAGATGTGACTGGGACTTTTTCCTACTGCCTCTCGCCGAGAAACGATATTTCCTGTACCGGTCATCTTGATTGAGGTTTTCCATGGTTTCCCTCAATTAATTCCAGATAAATTTCGAGATGGTTCCTTATTCAAGGCCATGGCCGATTACCTATCAAACTCCCAGTTCAAAAATTACCTATCCTTTCGTAATTTCCTATAATTCCTTCATTCGCCCATTGCTATTAGCTAAGTTGAAGTTTTAGAAATGTAGAAAATAACGGGAAGTGGTAAAATGGAAAATAGTAATGGTACAAATGGCGTCTGTTATGACATAAAAGTCGACAAACGGACGTTAAACGCACTATTATTATTATTATTATTTAACGAATACGCCGTTTTTTAATTAGTCCTTATTATGTATAAGTTACGGTCAGTGTAATTCATTAATAATTACCGGTTACTATAATTATCCGGTTAAAGTGATGAATTTATGAGGATTCATCAAACTAACCGGTTGTTCTTAATAGTTCCTATTGTTTGTTGGTAAATGTAATAAAATTTGACAAAAGGGTTTTTGAGATGAACGGGAGGTGTGTAAGCTCACTCGTCATGCCTGGACACTATTGTTCTCTATTCGTCATTTTATGTGTAAAATATTTTTTTTTGCTTTTGAGCAGCCATAAGAATGAAGAAAGTTTTGTTGTGGCGAGAAAACTCGATTTCGACGGACTTAGACATTTTATGCCACCTACGCATCGAAAAAACGAGTTTTGGATGTCCATCCATCCGTATGTGCAGAGACCTAGCAAACACACCTCTCAATGATCGATTTTTATTACATCAACCAAACTCTGTTAGAAATTATTAAAAAATATAAGTGTGATAAACACAGATTTATTAATCATTTTTACCAAATTGCTAGGTAATTATTAATATTTACCGGTAATTATTCATACTAACCAGGCTTATTGAATATATCAATAATACACAACTGACCAGGTTAGATCATATATTGTATACACTTTGTTTCATCACTTATTGGGTCCTAATTTGGTATTCAAGGCGGCAGATTAACGGGAGTACTTTATTCTGTTTTTTGCAATTTACTACTTTCACTTCTTGAATTGCCACTGTTTATTTAAAAAATTGTAGTTATTTATAAACTGCAACTCACTTGTTAACATCATTCTCCCAGTCTTCATTGGTTGACCCATGAACCGCTGACTCCACATACATTTCGCACTCATCCATTAATTTCTTTGCTTTTTCTACATCATAGATCGGTTGTGGTGTCGGTGATTCCTCTGTAATATCTATGTCACAGTCGTCCTCTTCATCTGCTGTTGGCACTAGCAACTGTGATTCATGTGGTGGCTGACGACCCATAAACAGTGTCTTTGTTGGTCGCATGAAGCTGGTCTCTGGTTTCCAATTCCACGCTCTAGCGTAGCAATGATCCAGTTGAATTATGTCTAGTTCGTCGTCCTGCAAAACATAATTATAATTTAGAAATATTAATTAAATTAAACAGTATTTAAAACTTACGTTCGTCCCGGAGATATTCTGGAAATAACACGCGAGATTATGATCTTCGTAGTCACTTGTTGGACTCGGAGCATCGAGTTGCTGATTTATTATAATAGATGAATGGTTTAAAACAGTTGGTAGTGGCGACAGCGGAGCCTTTGAACATACAAAAAAACAGTCTTATAATGCAGCTAATATTCTTAAAAAGTAATAAGGTAACTTTATTTGAAACAATATAACCTCACAAATAGAAATTGCCACTTATGTTTATTCAGTAAATATGAAAGTTTTATCGATAATTTACAACGAAAGTTACTTTTGGTTATTTTTTGACGGACAGAATTAAATTAAATAGCAACGCTGCATGGTTGTTTCTTTGTTTTAATAGCCAAACAAAATATAACTTACTGCCGGAGAATCACAGTGCGCTTGGTATTCTGATGCGGGTAAAAGCATTTTTAACAATTTGCTTTCCTTCGATTTATCAAAATCACTCATTTTTATCTCGGTATAATTAATAAATATTTAAACGGATGCTTCTCTTGCAACATTTTTTTTATAAATGCGTCAAAACGTATGTAATTAAAGCGGTATAAGCAGAGACATCTACGATTTTTTAGTCAAATTAAACTATATGATGCAAGATTGCAAAGTGAAAAAAAAAAGTTAATCATCGCTTACAAAAATGTTTTAATGAGTAATATTCTTTCATTCCACATTTCGACTCGGGACTTTTGACGAATGTTAGAAAATACAGAGGACATTTTAGCTGTTTAAGGTACGCATTTATACAAGAGAATTTGCGGGCAAAACTGACGTGGATATGGGGGCGAAGTCGCGAGCAAACCCTAATTATAAATAAAAATGGACATTAAAATTATTACGTTTTATTTTATATTATAATTTTATAATAGTTAACTTTTAAAATTATTTTTATACATCCATAATAAATACTGAATACAAACAATAAAAATAAATACTTTTTTAAGATATGATTTTGATATCACTTAATCACAATTGGTTTTAAATAAAATATAATATCCATTAAGGGCTCTGATGAAGTTCATATTGAAAATACTGACATGTACAGTAACTCTATTGTCAAAAAATTTAAAACAACTGAATGTAAAAACAATGGAATGTAAATAATGATATTTACTTATTTACGCACACGCATGCAAACTACAAGTGTGTGTCTTTTAATTAAGACATAATTGTGAATTATATCAATTTATTATACAGTCGCTGACAAAAACAGTATTCTTTTACTTCTTTCTGAATGGAACGAATGAGATAAATGATTGGTTATCGATGACGGCAGCTTTATCACAAATTCCTCAATAAAGCTTAACCTCTGCACTAAATCATTTCATCATTCCTGGCGAAAAGCACAATTATTGTAACATTGTAAAAATTAAAACATTGTCAACAGCGAACAGCAAAATGGAGCAGCCCTTTATCAAAGGACTGTTAGATAACAGTATAAAAATTTTTAAAATTACAAACACTTTTTCAAAATGACAAAAATAGATATAAATATTATAATCTAGAAAAATGACCACAAGGGAAAATTTTACAACACATTAATTGCTTTTTGACTAAATGTGATATTTTTAGTTCGGCAACAAAAATTCTCTCATCTTTCTTTAAAAGCAATTGAAATGTGAAACGTTGATAAAGTTTCCACTAATTCACCAATCTCATGTCGTTCGTTACTGTAGCCCTTCGAACGATGAATCATCGAGAGTATGCAGCCAGTTGAATATCATCATATTCCTTTCATATTTGGATAACGGCTTGCCTCTTTCTCTCTCTACGTCGCGTATTGTAAGCGGTAAATTTTTATTAGTTCTCTGCTTAACAACTCGAAGCACATTTTGTTGCTTCGATGTCGTTTGAGTAGGAACGGCCAAATGCAATGTATTCGCTGTAGCAGCAGTATCGGCAGCAGATGAAATATTTCCTGAAGAATTAATCACGGCAGCGCTGTCAGTCGTTGCGGAAGCTTCTAGTCGATCTAAGTTAAATTCGGACTGCGATAATCTCTCTAAGGCTTTGTATGTAGTCAATAACCGTCTTCTAATATAATTTTGACGAACCTAGAATTAGATTATCAACCAAAAAAGATTTCAAATTAAGTTTCAACACTATAAAAATAAAATGATTGCAACTTTTTTAAAATGTTAATTTCTATCAAAACCGATATTTAAAATTCGCGGAAAGTTAAAACAAAAAAATAATTTACCCGGCGTAAATGAACTTCTATTTTACCCAGTTATCGATTTTAATATATTTCGATTGAAATAGTTTTTTCTTATGTAGATGATACCTAATAGGATATTGTTATAATATACCTACGAAATAATAAAAAAACATTTTTAATATTATAACTATTTATTTATGAAGAAACTTTAAATTTGACTGATGCACTTCTCTTTGTCAAAATCCGACCCTGATGGACAGCTTTCGTTTCCAAATGGCGCATTATCATTTCGCCTTCTATTACGAACAAAATAAGAATAATCAAGTCTTATTTATTACGTACAATCCAAAAAAAAATAAGAGACAATTATAAAAAATATAAAAATGGCGTTAAAAATGTTTATCACGCAAACTACGAACCCGGGTAAAATATGCCCAACATTCCTATTACCAGCGGCGTCACGCGCAACACTGATTCGCATTAAACAATCAACGCAGTATTTCCAAAATGGCAGCTACCGAGGCGCAGGAGGTAGGATACCGTCAATTGTGACAAGTGTATGCGTTTTTATACACTTGTGGGTGCTAAAAACCCTGGATCATTCACGCCGGGTTAAACTAAACATAAGAAAGTATAAAATAATATGAACCTTTTTGTTGACGGATCTTATTAGATCAGCGGCCGTAAATACAGGCTGAGGAGGTGGTGTATGTGTTTTCTCAGTGCTGTTCCCCACTTGAGCGCTTGTCGCAGTACTCGTACTCTGTCCACCATGGGGTGATGGCAATTGGGAAGTGCTAGCTACATCTCCTACAGCAACCCATGTGGAACAGGACCGCGAAGCGTGTTCCAATCTCGGATGCTCCGGTCCGAGAATAAAACCGTGTCGTTGCAGTGAATTGAGAGCAAGCTCGGAAACGGCAGATCTTGGTGCCGGTTCCACGGGAGGTGTGTCATCACCAGTTCCTCCTCCGGGGGATGGAAGCTGACTAATATCGGAAGTGCTAAAACTTTTCTGTAGGCCGAGAGCCGATGATAAAGCTGCGCAATTTTTGATTAAGTCGGTTTCTTCTTCAAACCAGAGAATCTCTGGAATATCGGAAGGCCTACAATCAATATAAAACGAAAAATATTAGCATTGTTACAATTCCTAAAAAAATAAATTATAATAAACATAAGAACCATCGAAACCCTTCCGCGACTTATGCCTACTTTAAAAATATGCCTGTACAGTCATACTTAAATAACCAGTTTTTTTAGAAGTGAAATTAATCAAATCAAACATTCAGTATAATCTACCCAAAAAAAATTGACACTGACGATTAATTAAGTCAATCAGTCAAGTTTTCAAATAGCATTTAGGCCAATAAATGGACCGTTTTCTTACAGTCATACACATTTATAAAATTGCAGTATCTTTCAAGAAGCAAAAACTATACCTGCTTCGAACTTAATATCTCACAAAAAGCGGAAAAAACTGGACCTGATGAGTTGGAAATTACATATTTTAATTTATTTAGTAATGCATGGTACACCGTACAAAAATGTCTCTGTATTTTATACTGCATTCAAAACTGCTTAGCAGCCACATGAATAAAAAATTATTATTATTATTATATAGACAGATATTGATTATAGACGCTCGATAACAGAAGTCTCCGTAATGGAAATATTACAAGTTTAAGAAAACAAGAAAATTGTTTTCTAATTTAAATGAGTTATTTGATTTAGTTGAGTGCGATTTCAAATAAAATAAAACGGTTACTTACGGTATGAGAAGAGAAATCATAATTTAAAAAAAAAATCAAATGAAAAATAAAACTCCTTTATCTATAATCTATACAAAATTAAATAAATAATGGTATTATACAATTTATTGTAGTGTGTAAGACTTTTAATGTATTGTAAATACTACTAGCACTTGTTAAAATTTTCACAAAAAAACGTAAACTAAAGAAGTCGTTCTTAATTCTGAAGTTACATAAATTTTATTTATGCATGCACCGATATTTAATATTGTTATGTGGTGAGTATAACCACAGCATGATTATGTTACCTTACGCGATTGTTGACAAATGAATATTTTATAGTTTATACGTGTAGGCAGTGTACACGCTCATTTGTTTATAAACAAACAATAATCGCCGGGCAAGCGAGTTCAGAGTAGTACTTATGATACTTTTTTATTTAAGATAAATGCTTGCCTGGAGCAGGAACGTGTCGTATCGTCCGGGTTGGGACTCGGCCCTCTTGCAGCGGCTACGGATTTAAAGGAGACAAGTCTCATGCCTCTCGCAAGGGCGTCACTCGCGATTGACGACACCGAGAACAGAGATAAGTCTGTGGTGACGGATTCGTGTGACGGCGAGCGTAACATACGGCACGACTGTACCGTGAGTACAGGCGTTTGGGGTGCGACATTGCCGCCGCTCGCTCCCGGTGCTCCATCTGAAGCGCCGCCACCCTCTGCAGCAGATGTCATCGCGGAACGTCCAATTCACTTCACTCACTTTATGTGTCAACAAACGGATGTCGACGCTAAACGCGCCGCGAACGGGCGGAACGCGATCAATACTGAGGGTTCGTTCTAACACTGACAGCTGTCTTTTCAAATTGAACGACATAAATTGAACGTTATGAAAAAAGAGAAACTGATAAATTTCAAACTAATTGACTGTAATAAAACATTTTTTACGAATAATTTTAGACTGTATACTTATTCTCTAAATAAAAATAATTAGGCAATGCACTTTAGTGGATACAGTTTTATGGTCACTGATTTACTAATCATTAACTACTGGTACAGCTGTGAAAAATAACGCAGATTTTTTTAACTCATCTCAACCCTTTTCAACTTCCTTCACTTGTAATTATCATTAATCATAATCCGCGTTTATAAATACAATCCTTACCCTCATCTTCGACACACTCGGCCTAATAGCAAAATACACCGTATTTTACATTAAAAATACCCATTAACCTTTTACGCAACGTCTTCCCTTTTATTTTTTTTTTCAAATAAAATAAATACGTCATTCAACTCGCTACAGAATTTCATGCTATCACGTCGATTTAAGGTAGTTCTAGCGTAGTGTAATAAATAAAAATCACTTTTCGACAGATTTTGCTCATTGTTTTTTTTCATAGGCTCAAAATAACGTTTTGTAATAAATCCCGAAATTTCAGAATTTTTGACCGTTTAGAACGCGAGATAATTAATAATAAAGTTCGCAATTTTCACGGTCAGGAAAATTGCGAATTTTGTAATTCTCACGTTTTAAATGGCCAAAATTTCTGAAACTTCAGGATTTATTACAAAACGTTATTTTGAGCCGATAAAAAAAATGAGCAAAATCTGTCAAAAAGTGATTTTTCTGTATTATACCACGCTAGAACTACCTTAATTTGCATTAATCAATTTGTTCATCTGGCATTTCGTACATTTATTTTTTTGGAAAGTAACATTCAACTTTAAATCAGATTTAAGAATGTCATTTGTTTATATAGGAAAATCTCCATTTAGTTGAAAACAAATGACTCTTAAATTTAGATTTAAAACCGAGTCATATCAAAAACCAAGCGTACGCCTTTTTGAGATCTAATGATTAAAAAAACATAAATATAGTACAATTCAAATGAGTAAAAAATGAAAATAAATGGCGATTTTTATTAAATCTATAATATATTACATCACAAAACTAGTAACAATATTATTATTATTCTAATAATGAATTCAAAATACACATTTTTTTGGTAGAATTGGTTACAGTGGAAAAAAATATTTGTTAATTTGCACAAATGGAAAGATGGGATAATTCTGTCTAACCGCAAATAGTTTACAGATGTGCAGCTGTTTGGCTTCAGACGAGAGACGACTACATATTTTGGCTGCATTCATAAAAGCAAACAAGTTTTTTTTTTTATTAATTATTAATGGCCTGACTCTTGTCTTTGGCCAGTTGCCGAATTTATATGCTTTTAACTTCTTCCTTTATTAAGCAAACAAGTTATGATGAAATGTTTTATCTTTTTGAAAAACTGACATTTATTCATTAATGTGATGTAATACTTCGCGACTCTCTTTTGCCAGAAGCAACTGATTGCACATCTTTTTATTTTAGTGTATTTAAAATTTGTTTTATAATATTGCGGTTGCTACATAAATGCTGTAATCTAAACAATAAAGGTGCACACTAACATAAAAAAGTTTTTAAAACTTGTTTCATGAACGCAAAAAAAGTGCACGAAACCATTTTCTGCAGTCTGAAAGAACTATTCTTCACCAATAATAGTACTAATCAGTCGCTAGAAACTATATTTTCTTCCGCTGTAATTTTCTTTCGATCACTAATTGCAGATTAATCAATTATAAAATAACAAAAGAACGTTGTAAAAAAGAAATTATGTACCATACATACACATTAACTAATTTGTGAACATTTAAAAAAAGCAGTTGTTCTACTTTTCTCACCAAATAGATCAACAAAATTATAAAATAATTTTTTACACTTCCCAAGCGTTATAATCCTAAATTCGATCCACGAACAAGTAATAAAAATTGTTCAAAACCGTACGTGCAATGAGATTCAGTTCTTTTCAATTTAGAAAACAAATTTTTACGAAGAACTTCATCATATAATATACCAAATGCAACACGCATGGAAAAAGCATGTTTATCGAAAAGTATACAATTTTTACTGAGAAACTAACAGTTGTAAAACAATAAAATAGGAGAAATGGTCACTAAGCAACTCATTTATATAAAATCAATTTTGGGGGATTGCGTTAATCGTATGTTTGACAAATGTGTCAATTTCTCCAGATCACCACAGTTCGGAATGGTTCGTTTTATGTAACAAACGAAAAATAGAACAACTCGAAACGCGTGGTACTGTCTCTACATTATAATATTATACAATAATTATCTAAATAAGGATGATTTATTTGTAATTATCAGTTGTTCAGTTCTTTTCCTCCTTTTTCTTTTCTGTCGATTCGTCTGTCGTGCTTTGTTGACTCGATTCGCTACCTGTGCTGCTGCCACTACCGCTGCCGCTTTCGCGTTCAGCTGCCATCTTTTAACAAATAAATGAACGTCATCAATAAACGTTTCAAATTTTAAGTTAGATTATTGGAACTTGAATAAAAATCAGTTCTACTATCAATATTAAAATCACAACAAAACTGTTCAATACAAAAAAAAATGTTACATCATGATCTGTCAAAAAAAATAATATTTTAATAATTTTAAAAAGTTTTTTGGATAGAGTAAACGACTAGTCATTGGACAGAGCACACTTTCATTAGCTATAATAAGAATAAGAACGATACTAAAGCAGATTTGAATCTCATTTAAATCTGCTTTAGTATCGTTCTTATTCTTATTATAGCTAATGAAAATGTGCTCTGTCCAATGACTAGTCGTTTACCCTATAAAGAAATTTCATAGCTTCAGAAAAAAAGCAAAAAAATTTCATTGCTAACTAAAAATACACTTTATAAAACAAAAGATTAATATCTCATTTACCTTTTTGTACGCCATTTCGAATAATTTGAGCGACGATTGTTGTAATGTGTTGGTGATTTTACGGATTTCTTCTGGATCAGCCTCGTCTTTCTTTACTAAAATTTCTCGTACCTTGGCGATTTCTTCTTTTAATTTATCGCACTGTAAAATAAAATCAATTTCAGTTTTTTTCCAATTTTTATATAATGTACTTGGTTCTCCAAATATTATGAAAACACAATAGTGAACGAACACAGAACAATCCAGACTGTAAAATAACTTTCTTTGGAATACACCCTACCTCTTCTTTAGGCAGCTGTTCTTTGAACTCTTCCATTTTAGATTCCGTATCGTGCACAATTCCTTCTGCTTGGTTGACAGCTTCGACGCGATCCCTCTTGATTTTGTCTTCACGTGCGTATTTCTCCGCATTCTTAACCATGTTTTCGATTTCATCTTTGCTCAAACCTCCGGAAGACTGAATTACAACTGAAAAACGTTCGAATGAATTAGTTTCGAGGCTCATTATCATTATGGGTAATATAATAAATTATATGAAAACTCAGTATTTGTTTTACATCAATGTTATTAAATCAGAGACGAAAAATATAAAGCATCATTGAAATATAGTTCTATACATTAAAAAAAAAAAACGAGATGTACAAAAATATTTCGGTATATTACTTGATTCAAGCCAGATTTCACGGGTCTTTTGTTCATGAGTTCCCTCAAAAGACAAAAACATTTATTAAGTATTGTTTTTAACTTTTTGTATATTTTCCCATACATTTCATGTCTTTGGGGGAATAAAACTATTATTATTATTATATAAATTTAACATTCTTTTTGTGTTAAATATAGTACTGTCAAAAATTTACATCTTAATTAAAAATAAACTGTAGGGTTTGAGAGTTCCCTATGTTCTGATCAAAGAACTATTGAAAGTATTAATTGGATTTTGAATTTATTTTTAAAAATTACAATACAATAAAAATTCGAGGGGTACTAAGTCAAGAAAAAACCCTAACAAAAGGTGGAATCAAAAAATAAAATGTTTAAAAAATGTTTTTTTTTTGTACAGGTCGTGTTACTTAATAAAAAAAAGCGATTAAAACAAAAATAAATAAGAATAAGATAAAAACTCACTCTGTTGTTCCTTGCCAGTACCCTTGTCCTTGGCAGAGACATGAACGATGCCGTTTGCGTCGATATCGAATGTAACTTCAATCTGGGGCACACCTCGTGGCGCGGGCGGAATACCAACTAAAGTGAACTGACCAAGAAGTTTGTTATCTGTGGCCATGTCGCGTTCGCCTTGATGAACTTTGATTTCCACTTGTGTCTGTCCATCGGCGGCTAAAGTTTAGACAAAATAAACTAAGACATTTCTTAAAGTTTTAGATTTCTGATATATTTTATGTTATTATATGCACTGCATGAAATATCCTGCCTCTTCAATCTAGTAACAAGACAAAACTGGATACTTGTTGTAACTGGCAGGACATATTATAAATAAAAAATAAGAAATGAAATTTTGTTAATTTAGTTGCACATATTTCATTTTTCATCTTACTTCGCTAAAAGGTAATCATTTTTCATTTCAAAACATTTATAATTATAATTTAACGAATTTTATGTTTAAATCTAATTTTCAATACAACTGAGTTTCTCTTATGTAGAGTTTTAGAGATCTTAGAAAGAAATCGAGTTATGGAAAAAAAATACATAATAAAATGATTTCGAACATTAAGATCCATGCCAAAAATTTAACTTAAAGAATAATTAGAGTTACGGAAGTTTACGGTAAGTTCAACTATAAACTTTAATTGAAAAAATCTATAAAATATTATTTCAATGCGTCTTTCTTTTTACCTGTGGAGAAGACTTGACTTTTCTTGGTGGGAATTGTTGTATTCCGCGATATCAGTCGAGTGAACACTCCTCCAAGTGTCTCGATACCGAGCGAAAGTGGAGTTACGTCGAGCAAAAGTACATCTGTCACGTCTCCTGCCAGAACTCCGCCCTGCACGGCAGCACCAACAGCGACCGCTTCGTCAGGGTTCACAGCACGACTTGGCTGCTTACCGAATATTTCCTGGACAGTGCTCTGTACTTTGGGCATGCGCGTCATACCTGCAAAAAATATAATACAAATTTAAGGTATTCTTATTTCATGACGTAATGGCGAACTCAAAAATTTAGATTTTGACAACTGATTTTTAAACTTCAACATACCGTCGAAATATTACCCAAATAATTACAAAAAAAAAATTATTTGAATATTGTGTCCTTACATTCTGCAATCATGGTGCTACGAAATTACAAATTTAATCCTGATTAACTGTAATCTGAAAGACTACTTTAGACTGAACCGACTTACCTCCAACCAAAAGTACTTCTCCGATATCAGATTTCTTGCATTCAGCATCTTGGAGTGCCTTTTGGCAAGGTTGTACTGTTTTCTTAATTAAATTCTCAACAAGACTTTCGAACTTAGACCTTGTAAGTTTGAGGTTCATATGCTTGGGTCCGCTAGAATCCATAGTCAAATATGGCAAATTTATGTCTGTTTGTAACGATGATGATAATTCAATCTTCGCCTTTTCGGAAGCTTCTTTTAATCGTTGCATCGCCATCGGGTCTTTAGTGATATCAATGCCTTGGTCTCGTTTGAATTCTTGAACAAAGAAGTTGACTAGGGTGTTATCAAAATCTTCTCCACCAAGGAATGTGTCACCGTTTGTTGATTTCACTTCAAAAACGCCCTTCTGGATTTCAAGGATTGAGATATCGAAGGTGCCGCCACCCAAATCATAGACTGCGATTCTGAAATCACAAAAAAAAAATCACATATGATATACAGTCGAACCTGGATAAGCAGGAATTCAAGAGACTGCTATCTCTTTTTCGCTTATGGAGGTTTTTCACTAACCCTAGTTTCTAGCTTATAGAGGGACAGGGGTGGCCTTTCTTACTTAGAGGTCTATAAAAATACAGCAAATACGTAGTGATAAATTTTAAGTTTATCACTTAAAGACACTTTAATTTTTCATTTAAACATAATTACATAGCAAACCTTTCTTTGCAATTGATACTTATCAACTGTAATAAATTCAACAAATAAAGCAGTACACGCACGTACATTTGACAATTCGAATAGAATACGAAAAATAAAATCAATGATACAAAAACAATGTTAGTTAGTTCAACTATTTATGACTCATTCTTAAATTTCGCGGAACTATAAATACGTTCAACTATCGCTTATATAGAGGTACAGGCAAATAGTAGTGTCAGTTATAGAGGTCCATGAGTGAAACACAACTTTTACTGTTTCTCACTTATAGATATTTTAGAGGGTTACAAAGACGGTACCTGGCAATTACTCTCGCTTAGAGTTTTCCATACCATAAAAATACAAGAATGAAAAAAACATATTTGTCTCACATTTTATCTTCAGTTTTGTCCATGCCATAAGCCAACGCGGCAGCTGTAGGTTCATTGATAACTCTCAATACATTGAGACCAGAAATCTGTCCGGCGTCTTTCGTTGCCTGTCTCTGGGAATCGTTAAAATACGCAGGAACAGTGACCACGGCATTCTTCACGGGCTGGTTTAAATATGTTTCCGCTGTCTCCTTCATTTTGATAAGGACAAATGCTCCTATTTGACTCGGAGAATACATTTTTCCATCGGCCGACTGAACCCACGCGTCTCCGTTAGATGCTCGCACGATTTTATATGATACGTTGTTCCTGTAAACATGACGAGTGTAATTATGCTGGACTTATTAAATCAACTATAAACTGCTAAGGGTTTCCAATGTTGAGCTCTCAATTTTGATCTTCTTGAATACTTACATATCCTTCTTGACCTCTGGATCGTCGAATTTTCTGCCAATCAAACGTTTAGTGGCATAGAACGTATTGGCGGAATTGGTAACGGCTTGTCTCTTAGCTGGCATTCCAACGAGTCTTTCTCCGTCTTTAGTAAAGGCGACGTGCGAAGGCGTTGTGCGTGAGCCTTCTGTGTTTTCTATTACTTTTGCTTGTTTACCTTCCATAACTGCTACACAAGAATTAGTTGTACCTAGATCAATTCCAATCACCGCACCTTTGACGCCTTCTGACCTGTTACAAAAAAAAAAGCAAATTTTTAATTTTATGGATTAGTAGAAGAGACAAAATAGAGTAATACTCACTTTTGCCTAATTTGAATATTATTAAAGGCTCCATTTGATGAAACTGTTGATACCTAAACAAAATAATAAAAATAATGTTTTAAACTATGGCAAAAAGTATACTCTGCAGGGAAAATACGCAGGCGGTATCTTTAGATTCTTCAAGGTGAACTTTCATTTTGTTATAATAAAAATAATATTTAAATCGACCAATTTCCTAATTTTGACATGTAAAAAATAAATTTAAAATGTGCATACTCTGAAAGGCGTTTTAAAAGATATATCTCAGTTCTAAGTCCAAAGAGTTTTATGAAGAAAAAATGTGATATAAGTCGGCTTACCTTTTTCATCAGTTTTGAAAACTGTCTTTTGCTTGTGATTTCAGATGCTAAGTTAGAACAGTCTAGGGCCTTTCGGCTCATTAATCTTGCTGCTGATAACATTTTTATATATTCTTTTACCGATTTACAATAAATTTTTATTTCGACTCACGTGTAGAGATGATGCAACTTGACGAAACACCGACAAACAAATGACTAGTAAAATCTAAATGAACGCAGCCGGCAACTGCAGCAGTTTAAATAGCACTAGAACCAGCGACATCTTTGATTCTAGATCTTTCTAGAAAATAGGTGGAAAAGCACATGTTGTAATTGTACAATGGAGGATATAATGACGGATAAAATCATAAAATATCTTTGTCAAAATGTGGTCAACATGCAAATTCATATTTCTTTTTCGATGTCGGAAACTGTCCCATTCAAGTCCTATTTGTGTATGTAATATTGGAATCAACATAATCTTCTGCATGACCATGTTTAATTTGAAAAATATTAATTATCAAAAATCACATTTCCTGATCTTAAAAAATCGCAAAAAAAGTATATACCCCCTGCAAAAAAGATTTTTTCCCATTGTTTTTTTCAAATTTACCGTACTTTTCATTACGGATGCGTACAATAATGAATAAATCTATATTTGAAAAACATGTATTCTCTGCTTTCGATTTTACATCGATATTGTTTTTTTCGAAACATCAGTTAACATTAATGTTTTTCTTGCAATGTGTTATATCCTTTCCACTAACTGAAAAAGTTAAAAATTGGTTTAAAAGAAAAATAACATTCACCATTTGCAAAAAGTCACGCCAAGACAATTTTTCTTTTGTTATATTAAAATTGGGCGAGTTATGGTACGAGTTCCGCATTTCTGGAAAATTGTACAGTGATTTATATTATTACGAGTGCCCACTTTCCAGAATCTAATCTAGTGGAAGTGTATTGTTTTATAGAGTGGCGACAGAGTTGTAGGTTGAGCTTTTATAATCTACAATCCAGAAGCGTAGCGTGCCTTGGCGGGGCCCCGTATAAAAGTTAGTTTGGGGGCCCTTCCCCCGTTGAGGTAAATGACTTAAACTGGGAAATCCCGCAGCCCGCGATAACCGATGTAGGGTGTTGCCAACTTTTAAACGCACGCTTTACGCGGGGAAAAAAAGAAATTGCTTTGACTTTTGTCATTTCTGAAATAAAAAAAAATTGGGAAATTTTTATTAATTTTTGCTTACGCACGTTGGGGGCCCCCGTGGCCCCGTATAATTGATACGGCATATACGGCGGTAGCTACGCCCCTGCTACAATCTCTCTCTCGCCACTCTCTTTATAAAATGGTACTACTTTACTTGAAGTGATTAATGGGCATGATGAATTAGATTTGTGACAGGATTGTAATCGGGAGTTAAAACACCTTGGTCGACATCTTTGGTTCGAGGTTTTTTCATGGCTTTTCAATCACTTTAGATAGATTTCAAAGTAGTTACTTAAAATCAGTCACGAACACAACCTTCAAAAAGCCCTGCTGTAAAGTCCAGGTCACTGTAGCAATTCGTGTTAACATAAAAATGATGATTTCAAAACTCCATAAAAAATAAATACACAAAAACAAAGAATTTTTATTTACGTTGCTTTTTTATATCTCTTTATTTAAAATCATAATAATTCTAATTTGAAATGATAAAAGTTGAAAGTTCAGTAGTTATACTTTTCTTTCATCAAGTTAATCATATAGTTTTATTTACATCATATACACAATTGTCATTAACTTTTGCTCGACAACATACTGCATTAGTTGAGATTCGGAATACTTAGTTTGGCTCATCAGAAACCTATCGCAATACCTTCTGATATTAAGAGATGTCACTTATTTAAGTAAAAATTAATATCAACTCACAGGCTATGTTCAACATGTTTAACTGATCGATGTGCAACATGGACATAAAATCATTGCTAAGCAAGCATTTCGTAGCAGTTAGCTAAGCACTTCACGTTTGCCGCTAGATACTTTATGATCTCAAATTGAATTTGTATGTATGCAACCTTTTTTTTTTGGTTTACTCTTCAGGTAATAGCCATTCAAGATAACGATATTTATTAGCGTTAAAGTAGCTACTGCTATGTCGCTAAACTTTTCCGCAGTTAAATTGTATTAGTGCATAATATCTCTTCAGTGCAAAGCATACAAATAATGTTAATTATACTATTTTTTTTTTAACTGAAAGGTGTCAGTAACTGATTGATTCTCAGAGTGCGCATTTCTCAACGCTTTTACTACCTAATGCTGCCCTTCATTCGTGAAAAACGTTATTACTTAGGACACGTATGACTAGCCTTTTCACATCTACATGTCAAATTTTTTGAAAAACGTGTTTAATGCGGCCATGACGCGCTGTCGGCAAGCAACTAAAGAGCGGACAAAAAATTATTTGAAAATATTTGTCGTGTCGATATCATATTTGTTCTTTGAATGATAGGCAAACTTTTTCAACAAAGTCTAACATATTTTTAATTATTTTGATACCTCAATCAATACCGTGCCGACGATATTCTGTCGCATGCTAGTATAGGTTCATCATCCCTGACTAAGAACATCTTTAAAGAGTTTCTGAAGTGAAAGTTCTTTAGCGAGGGTAGTAAATAAAAAATTTCGAGATGGAAACCAAAACGCAGCAAAAAATAAAACTAAATTTTATCTCTTTTAAAATAAATAACTAATAGTGCTTGTAGCAAGTTCTAAAATAAAATGTTTCCTAAACTTACAGAAAAAATGAAATTAACTTTCGTTTCAACCCTGAGCTTATGTGGGTGAGACCCATACCATTTTTTATCACCTGTGTATGCTTATTGATCTATCAAAAATTTTGCAAAATTTCTAAGACATTCATGTAAATATTTGAAATTAACTATTTTCTATGTTTAATTTTTTATAAATTAACATTATCTACGTTTGTTGTTCACACAAATTATTATGAAATTTATTTATCAAAGAAAGTTGTGGAAACATAATTTTGACCAATGCTTTTTTTTTATAACAAGCCATAGAGAAAGTATCACAACACTTTTATAAATACACAATTTTTGTAATAATTCTCCTTCGTTACAATTCAATTAGACCTGATTCATTTATGCAAACTAATAAATATTCTATCACTAATAATTTCAGGTCCAATAACTAAAATAAATGCTTCCAACTGTTGCATGAATTTAGTGGAATTAGTTACAAGTTTCGGTGACTTCTCTAAACTCATTGCTGCCTAGCACAATCATTAAGTGTTGCCATTATTAACAAACACTGATTATTCTCGCCATCAGGTCATCTCAATCTCACATGTAAATTACTAAAATTGGTTGCATTAGTAAATATTGTTTCAAAAACCTGCCTATCAAATGAATAAAGCGAATTACACGCCTCTATGAGTAAGAATATTAATTCGCTTTTTATTAAAAACAAAACGGTAACTATTTTAATTAAATGTATGCATTGTATATTATTGAGCTAGGAGTCACTGTGTTAAATTGGCAGTTTACAAAACTTATGTAAAGTACGCCCCAAAATCTTATTTCAATTGAGGCACCTTCGTGATCGGCGCCAAAAGCATGTTTTGCATGTCGTAGTCGATATTTGATCTCAGCGCAAAAATTCGTACAATACCACAAATTTACCAAGGTCCCTTTGCCATTTAAACACTTTACATTGAATCAGAATTCAGAGTTGACAGCGAAACTATTCCGAATTGTACTGACTCCAAATCACGTCTTTCGCTAGCTGATATCCTTTTCTTTTAGCTTATCAATTAATACCAGAATGTCTACGTTTTAGAAAATTGTTGTTTTTAGCATTATTACAGCACAAAAAAGGACTTTATTTTGCTATTGTAGTAATCTTTTAAATGCGATTTGCTTGTTAAAAATGTTAACATAAACAAATTAATTCAAATATTTTCCGCGAAAATAATTTTCAAGACAAGTGAACCAAAATATTTATCTTTTGTTTATTGGACAATCTACTGAAAACAAGATAATTACTGTTTGCACAGTGTTTTTTTTTTTTTAACTGTACCTGACGAGCCATCGAATCTTCAACTTACTATGATGAGCGAGTGATACATTGCAACTAACAACAATCAATTGTTTATTTTATCATTCAGATGTTTTTCAACCGTTTTAGTTGCTGTGCTAAGCTTTTACAAAATGAAATTACAAACAGTTCTTAAGACAATTTCGTTCATTTTATTTTAAAGTTTTATTCATTCTATTACTGAGAATGAATTTTGCTTTTTGGTATAAAAGAAAAGAAAAATATATTAAATAAGACAGGCTTAGAGTCAATTGGTTTTTTTTTTATATTTGCAGCAACAAAATTCACGTGGAAAAATTCCAGGTAAAAATTATTACGTTGCATTGTTGCCAACTTGTCAGACCAGAAATATTAACTTAAAGTTATTGAATTTTGTGTAAAATTTTACGATTCCTGTATAATATGAATCGATTACAATTTTCCCGATAAAAATTATCGTATGTTCAAATGTTTTCCAAATTTCAGATCGCATGACTTAAAAATTATTATATAAATAGTCATTATTTTACAGTTGGCTACATTGCTACGTAATCGACAATTTACAGAACAGTAAAATTGATTTTTTTATAATTAAACTACTTCCTAAAAATGTAAATAAATCAATTTTGTAAATATAATATGTAAAACGATCACTATAAATAGTTATAGTACATTTTCAACATTTCAGTGTACTGTTCAAGGTTAGATTTCAAGAGTTACAGCTACGAAGTATAGATAAAAGGAGTTCGAACGACATATTTTTTTTCATAATTTTTGCGTCCCCAAAAACGAGTCCATTTGATGGTTCATAGTTTGGACACTAATAGCGTTGATGCTTGGGACTTACTAGTCTCTAGATTTAACACAGTACCACAATCGTCCACCATTTTGAGGCACACGATTCAATTTAAATATAAAACGAGTACTTCGTGCACAGTAGCGCACTCTATGTGTCCATCAACTCAAAGCCACTCTTTTATGTTCGGACTCCTTATATCTTATTTCGTGGTTACAGCCTATAACTTTCTTCAAGAGATTGCAACATTAATCCTTTGACGGATAAACCGGTTCATACCATTATGTCATTTTTTTGACAACGATATTACGGAATATATTATAGCCAAAGATGTAGCCGTAACTTTTCCAGTTTAAAATACGTACCTGGCATGCTTTGTGTCACTATACAAATCACTACTAAGTACTAAGGCAATGTTGTCATAACATGTGTTTTCGTACAATCTTATATAATTGTTATTTTTAAAATTGTATTGTCAAAATCCGAACTTTACTCAATTTTAAGTGACCGTCAAAGGGTTAAATGGCATGAAAATTTATAAGATTTTAGATGAGTATATTTTTCTACACATTGGCTAAATTAGTTGTACATTTTTAGTAAATAAAATCTGTATTGAAAAAAAAAATCTCTCCCTCCCTCTAACGAGAAGAGAGAGAAAGAAAGTTTAGGGACTGAGACCTTTGAAACCTAATCTTAACAGGCAACTGATAAAAGTCAAAATAAATAAAAAATATGAACTGTACTCAATCGAGATAATCCTGTTATCGGTAACTTACAAATTTTCAGTAATGTAAACCTGGCAGCCACGCCAAGTTGTGAGAATAATAACAGTACTGCACAACGCTCTACTGTTTGCAAATGTTAGCATTAATAAAAATAAATATATAAAAAATAGTATGTTATTTACAGGTCAGGAAACGTAATGCATTAAACCAGAGAAATGTTGTGAAATAATTAATTGTAGTCGGGTTGGTATTTTAAAACTTGGTCAAATCTTGAGTCAAAACTTGAAATTATTCTCACCGTTGTTTTTCTAGCACTCAAAAAGATTTTATAGATAAGGAGAACGAACATGATCGAAATTGAGTGGCGGGGGTACTGCGCATGTGTATGTTTTCTTTTTTCTACATCTCTTACATTTCAGTTGGCATCTCTAGAGTACAACCCCCCTCCCGAAACTTTTGCAGAAGTCGGAGTACACACGCCTTTTATATCTCATGAGCAGCAAAAAATGCCACTCACAACACACCCTCAAACATTATTTGTGACTATGACCTTGACACTCGATGTATATCGTCAGATCCAACTCAAGTTCGTTATTGTAGATTATAGACGCTCAACAACTAAAGTTACTAGTTGTCAAGTTCGTTCTCCTTGTCTATAGTCTTCTTGCTAGTAATATTACTGTAAATCAGAAAAAATAATTACGAGCAGTTGCTGCAGATATAAAAGAGCCCTATACATTTTTTACACAGCATGGAATGATTACCTTCTATAGCCAAGGGGCTGTTGAATTATACCAAAGAATAACATATTTTGTATTTACAGCGAGGTCCAAAGACACAAGAAAGTCATACTATTTTACTTAAAATTATTTTGTTCAACACACAAAAATGAACTGAATTGTAAAGAAATGACCAGCGTCAATTAATTAACGCACATCACAGGCGTGTACATATTCTTAAAACAAGTACGTCTTTAAAAATCATCAATTTGGTGCGCGTATAAAAAATCTGTCATTCATCCTCACCGTAAATCATATGGACACAACCATTTGTTTTTTGTTTTTCAAGGCTACCAACAACTAGAGTTATTTTACCCTAGTGTCAATATATATTTCAATTTATTATTTTTTAATATTTTAAAAATCCAATTGACACTTTTATCAGTTCTCGGATTAGAAAACCTGATAACTGGGGGCTTGTAATAGAGTAGCCATGTAATTGTTATATAAACAACAGCATTGCTACACATTCGGTTAAAGCCTCAAAAATACATCTGAATGCGCAGTTTTGAATAACATACTTGTTTAAAGACCGATGCGTGCATCTATGACAGAACAAATGAAGCTGGCGACTGCAAAACTTTCCTCCAGAGGCGTCAGTGACATAAAAACTTTTCACAGTTGCACTTTTATGTCATTTTTCATATGGACTTGTTTGACATTTTTCATCTTTGCATCACCTATACTTTTGTACAAAAATGATTTGCTTCAAATAATTTAGCACTCTGAGGATTTAAGTATATCTCACTGCTGCCATTTTAAAGAAGTTTTTCACATTGCCTGCTTCGTTGCACATGATATAAACCTTAGTCTTAAACAGTGCAGTAACTAGTTATTTTTTGCTTCTCGAAAAGCATTTTAATTACATAATTTCTGAACCACAGTGTACTTTTTCAATGAAAAAAAGAAAAACAAGACACACCAACGGTTCCTTCTACGTCCGGAGTAAGTATCTCACTTGTTTCGTCCTGGTTACGGCACTGAATAAACTCAAAACGTAATAAATACAATTGACATGATATAAGTTGGCTTGAGATTCTAGAAATGAGCGAACTTATAACACGTAGTAAGTATTTTCACTATTTAAAATTTGAGTATGATTTTTAGTGATCAGATTTGATAAATTGTAAAAATTAATATAGACAAAACTCCATAGAAGGTTATTTTAAGAGGTTCTAGTATTTTAATTAACATATTATTTTTTAATTTTTCACTAGAATAATTGAAAAATTATAAA
This sequence comes from Venustoraphidia nigricollis, assembly GCA_034508555.1. NCBI lineage: Eukaryota > Metazoa > Arthropoda > Insecta > Raphidioptera > Raphidiidae > Venustoraphidia > Venustoraphidia nigricollis. The sequence continues at coordinate 1,250,897 of JAVRKA010000070.1, forward strand.
ATTCATTTTCATTTTTCTCAATTTGAGAAAAATTTAAATATAGGTACCTTAATGTCAAAATTTAATAAATTATTTAATTAAATATTAAACGTAGAAATACGTTTTTATAAATGAAATCAGAGCAAAATAAAAATTGATTAATATTCTTATCATTCCACACAATCAACATTTGCAAATTAGTAAATGAGCCTCTTAAATAATACAAAGAAAAAAAAACAGTGAAAATAGGAATTATTTTTATCACAAAATACAAACTTCAGATGTTTTTACAGAGCCGCTTCTAAGTATACTAAATTTTGTGACGCGAAACTTTTGCCCACGTCCACTTTTGTATTTGCCTCTCCACTGTAATCCGTCACATCTACTAATCTGGGTTTAACTTGATTATCATAGAGGCGGATCAAGTACTTAAAAGTTTTTAACGATAAATACCAATTTAAAAAAAATCTAAAACAACTTAAAAACTTTGAAACAATGAAATGTGACAGTTTTCAGAATGCAACTGTAGTTGAGGAAAGGAATAATCAAAATACAGTGTAAACTCCATGTAACGTCACTCGATTTAACATCAAACTCTCTAAAACGTCGAAATTACTCGACTTTGGTTGGTTTGCCTTGTTGTCCATACAATGATACACTATTAAAATCACACCCACTATAAATATCGACCATATGTCATTACAAAGCAAGTAATTTCGGCAATTTATAAAGGTACTTTCTAAGTTGCCGAAATTGATAAGAACTGCAGCTTTATTGTCTAGCCTGTATTTTCCTCGACTGTATATACCGAAGATTCTAAGAAATTCGTTCTTTTGTTTGTTGTGATTATACTTTGCACGTGTTTACCTCAGTTGCTAGACTGTTGTTAGGTTATTATTATGCATTACCTCCATCAGGCCCGGCAGGTCATGTTCAGTCCGTGTGGGTAAAGAGATGAAAAAAAATTTTTTTTCGATCTAGCGGTGATTAAATTAACAAACTTCAAAGCAAGCCCCCTCCAATTAACTCATATTTATTAATATGTGAAAAAAATGTCAAATTCCATGTGGGTATTTTACCCACACGGAATTTTTCTTATGGGTATAGCTACCCACAAAACCCTGGTCATCCGCCGGGCCTGACCTCCATATAACTCCAGAAAATGCGCAACCCCTTCAGCGTCGCTATATGAGTTTACACTGTAGTTTTAAACTTGCATCTGAGTAAAATTGATGTACTAACACCAAAATTCACCATACTTTTAACTGTTGGCGGAAGAAATCGCAGTTTTTAGATCGTGTAATCATTCCAAATTTTCTCATTGTTCTATGATACCAAGTCTAGTATTACTCTGAAAACTGTTACATTTTGTATTTCTACACGCTTACATAAATCGTGAACATCAGAAATTTAAAAAATAAAAATCCGAATTTCGAAATCAATAAATCCATAGTAGGATTTATTTCTATATTCGATGTATGGCTTTAGACCTTGCTGTAAGAAAATAAAATAAAACCGTTTAAATAGAGCACGAATTGAGTGTTTCAAAAAGTGAAAATAGAAGTGATAGACTGTAATGTAACACTACTAATTATTATTAAAATACTAGTTTCATTATTTATAACACAATTAAAAATAAAGTCTTGCCTTACACACAATACTATCATAATGAGTTGCAACAAGCGCAAAACAATCGAAGAAAACAGCACGATTCGTCGCGACAAATGAAAAACCATAAAATAAATTAAAAATAAAAAGCCTCGAGTGCAACGACGAAACGCGACGTTTCCTTTTCCGTTCGTGGCGCGTCGCCAAGGTTTATCGTATGGACGATTTTACTGAAAGATGCTTTTTTGTATTTATTTTTTTTTGCACACATTTAGAAACGTAGATTCAATTTGCAACGCAGAGTCGCTCCCAAATCTGTGATAATTAATAATTAATATACTGTAAACAGTTCCAATTGAAACACACAACAAAATATTAACAACGTCAGTTCAACTAAGATTAGATTAACGTCTTTCGTTTTAACCGTCACACATATAAAGTACAAAGCTTGACACGGAACTGTTAAGAGATGTGTCAAGATCACTGCCGGCGCAGAGTTCAGCAAACTATCGTTACAAACAGTATCGATGTTCACTTTAATTGTATTATACTGGTCCCCTCGGAGTGTGAGTTGTGAATTGTAAGTACATCAGTCAATCTGCTGATGTTCCAAACGCACCCTTTGTTACGTCAATGTAATGTTCAAAACAAGATTTAGAACTGTATTTGAAGCAGTGAATTTTGGTACTTACGAGGTCAAATTATCGAAATATGTGAAAACAAAAGCTTCTTTATTTTTTGTGATGTTCGGTTGTTATAGCAGAACTTGTATCTTAATTGTCGCCAAACAATATTTAATATGTTGAAACAAAAAAGAAGACCCGTTTCATTGTGATGCTGTTATAGCAGAAATTGTAATGCAGAAAATAAGAAGCAAGACGTGGTTCTTTGTCAAATAATCAAATTTGATTCGTTCTAAAAAAGTGTCCTTTTTGTGATGCTCGACTATTATAGCTCTATCATAGCAGAATAAACTGAATAGGAAGCAAACTTTATTATTATTATAAAAACAAGGAATTAAGTACCTACGGCTCAATAATGTACTGTCTTCATAACAGTTACATTGGCGGCAACGTATTCACTGCTCCAAACCGAAAAAGAAATGAATAGAGATTGTTAAAAACGACCGATAAGGGTTAACGTCACTTCTGCGCGTAACTCAACTTAATTGCGGACTCGTTCAGAGAGTTCACAGTTTTATCAACACTGGCTGACAGCAGGAGATTTCTTATCGGAATCTTGACCAGAGGGGGTGTTGCCCTGCGGAGGTCCGGCGCCAGTTGGTCCCCGATCGGGTGGGCCGACGGGACCGCCCCACGAGTTGGGTCCCGTCATTGGCGAGTCTGCGTGGAAACCGTGGTTGTCGTGCTCCAGTGAATTGGCAGCGTCGTATTGCGTATTCTCTAATCGTGTTATTAGTCTCTCGTCTTCGTCGCCGAATTCACCTCCCATCAGGGAAGGTTCACCTACTACCATCACGTCCTAATCAACAAACAATTCATACACATTGGTTAAATTACAACGCTACCTATCTATAGCTAGCAAAAAGAGAATAATGCCTTTTATTAATGGCAAGGATCTCAATGCCGAACCTTCCCCACCTTCTCAACAATAATAAAAATTGTCAATAGTGGGAAATTAAAACAAGATTAGTGCTGGGTTGCACAAAACATTGTCGAAAAATTGGATTTGACAATGACCACAGATTGTGATAATATAATTACAGTTTTCATACATGCAAGGGCAGTCTAGTGTCGTACTCAAACTCCCTGTCATGTACAACATTAGATTAAATTCACACAAAAACTAATGTTTGATCTACACAGAAAAAGTTCGTTTTTCAAGTCAAATTTTGATTAAAATGCGTAGAAAAATGTCGTTTCGAAGAAAAAATTATGCAAAAAAACTACGTAAAATACACGTATACACATTTTCGAAAAAATATCATTTCAATCGATCAATTATTTTTCAAACAAAATCGAATTAAAATTCTACATTGCTTTTCTTATGGAGAAAAACGTGCGTCCACAATCTAACGTCCTTATCAAATCAAATTATTTGACAATCCTTTATCCAACCCAGCATAGATGTGTCGTGGTTAATCAGTAGAAATTAAACATTTTATTTAATCTATTATTTGTAAATACATAACACACCAGCATCTTTTGTTTTTATAATAGCAGAGAATTAAATACTCTAGTTATTATTTTTTTTTAAATGTGCATTGTTAATTGGAATGTAATTTTTTTTATATCATAAATTGTTTTCCAAAATATTGTCGTTGTTGAAAAAAAACAAAACAAAACAAAATGTACATTTCAGGATTTGAATTTGGGTTTGACATTTTCAGCAATCAGTAAGCAGCCGCCCAACGTCCCGAGCTAACGACTGTTTTTAACACTGTACATACAAACCGTAGGAAAGAGAAGGCGATAAATACGGTACATGTATGTTTCTTTCTAGCCCGGCTTGGTTGTTGTTAAACAAAGACGGAATGGCTACTGCAAACTTTCTGTCATTTTGCTCGCGCAGTTCAGACTAGCATTCTATATCTATACCTCACGGGTTCTTAATGGATGCTCTTAAGGCTGTCGGAACGCTCTGAATTTAAGCCAAAATTAGAGCTTCGGCTGTCAACTGATTGTAGACTTATTCGTCAACATTTTGCAAAGACTCTTTCTCTATAAGGAAGATAAAGGACAAATCTAGGTCTCTAATGGACTACGTTTGTAATTTATGTACGATTTACTAGAAAAAAATTGGCATTAATTGTGCTAAAAAAACACATGTTTTCAATGTCACACTATAACCTTATTCGTATTTATTTCACAAAACTGTTACACTATAACCTTATTCGTATTTATTTCACAAAACTGTTCCATCACAAACTTAAAGTGACTCTTCCTTTTTCGGAAAAGTTTTTTAAATCTTCAAAATATTTCCAAAAATTAGAGTAATCAGTTGACAGCGGCACCCTTGCAAAAATTTTTTTTAGCCTCGTAGTTGGCACCAGCCAAAAATTGAAACGTGCGGATGATTAGAGCGAGACAGAGCTAAAGAAGGTCACACCCACAATATGTCTTTTGCCTACCTCGCCCCTTACCGCTGGGTCTCAGTACAAACAAAATTCAGAGCGTTCCGACAGCCTTAAGATCGCTATACAGAACGTGACATCACTTGTCAATTTCCGTAACGGAAAACTCTGGGTTATTGCGAGCTAAGAAGTTTCATTATAAGTTTAAAAAAAACACTAACTATCCTCCATCCACGGTCTACCGAATTGACTGTATTATTAGTAATTTTTATGTTGTGAGTAACTATCTAAACAATTTCGAGATCTAAATAATTTCGTATACTATATTTACAAAGTGTCAGATACACGGTACACCTTTTCAACAATAACAGTTTGTTAAATCAAAAGGACGTATCTATCAAGTCTCCTTTAGCAGTAAATAATTTTATTTAACAGTTTCTAACAAAAATATACTTTCGCATTCGAGATCTAGTGTCATGGTTTGAAGAATAACCCCATCAATTAAAAGAAAAAAAATAATTGTTTCCAAATTCAAGTTTTGTGTATATATGTCCTCTCGAATTAATGTGGCAAAAAATATACGTATTATGGTAGCTAAATTTTAATAATAATTCAGTAGCTTTTATTTACCTGCGATGCTAGAGAAAAATTTGGCCCCGGAGACCTTTTCTTGTTTGGGGCTGGAGGGGCATTGTTTGCAGCTCCACCGGAATTCGATCCTTTCCGTTTCCGTCTCTTGTTTGCAGGTCTTTGTGATTCTGCAAGCACAAAAAAATTAATTAGTGACATAATACACTAAATAATCATAAAAACATATAAAGGCAAAGAATATAACTGTTAGAACAGCGATTCCCAGCGACAATATAACAAAACATTTTGAAATATACTTTTGTGTTCGTGTTGATGTTATCAAACGTTCAGATATTTTTTTTTTATATTGAGGCAAAACGCCATGATAAACAGGACATTTATAAAATAGCCCAAAAATTGCATGAGATAATTTTTTTTACAAAAACTACACAACATTGAATATTAAAGAAGAATCACTTTTTCTCGGGGAACGTTTCGTTAACCATGTTGGTATTAACATTAGTGAATAATAACATTAGTGAAAAAGTGTAGGTGTTGTGTGATTATTTTTTTAATATTTAGTGTCTTCACAACAAGGTTTTGATTTCTCTTCAAGAGATTTGACAATGCCCTTAGATAATTTCCAGTTTTTACACATAGCAGGAACAGTCTAATGCCGCTATCAAACTCTTTGGTGTGTAGAATATTAGATTAATCTCACAGAAAAACAAATGACTGCTGCAAAGAAACAGATTGCTTTTCAAGCTAATTTTTGATCAAAATGCGTAGAAAAAGGTTGTCTCAAAGTGGAAATTGTACAGCAAAAAAAAAGTTAAATGCATGCACAATTTAAAAAAATTTCGCTTCAATCAATCAACTGTTTTTCAGCAGGATTGATTTATAAAATTTGCTATTCTTATTATCAAACTATGTTTTCTGCCAATGATTTCTGCAATCCAGCATACGTTTATGTTTTGTGTAATAAGTTTATATTCTACTGTGCCAATTTTGTTTTGATCACAGAACACATATTTATAGAATATGTTTAAGTATTGTTGACAACTAATATAGGAAAATATGGCGCTCTCAAAAATATTTCGACATTTTTTGTGCGTCATGTCCATACGTCTATGACAGGGCATATAAACGACCTTCAACACCAGTTCACATTGTCAGAATAGTGCAAAGGAATGGACCAAAGATTTGTTTGAAATATTCACCAAAATCGGATTACACGGGTTACAATCTAACTAATTTTTAGAATTGGAAATCACTGGACTACAGGACTCAATTGAACTATCATAATCTATTCCTTGAGCGATATTGACTACATCAATACAGTGTAACCTCAATAATCCAAACGTAATTCTAAACATATTTTACCACTCAAAATCTGAACGAAACGCATTAGCGCAGACTAAAAGCGATATTCGTTGAACGAGATGAATATATCCATGCTTGAGTTATGATTATCATAACAAATGTGTTTTAAAACTGTTTTATTTAAACACCTTTGAATTTGGTAACAATTGATAGGGGGGGGTACGGCATGGGTGCTCCGTACTGATTCAATTTCAGATTTCAGGATGAGTGGTCCGCAGACTTCTACGGATTGGGAGTCACTGATTTAAATGAATATTTTAGAAGATATCACAGATTTAAAAATTACCCGTAGCAAAATAATTATGGTTCACTTGCTTGGCGAGACTTGCATAGCTATTTTGGCCGACATAGTTATTAATCCTTATCAAACATGCTATCTTTAATAGGCAATCTACACATTCGGGCGAAGCCGGACCAGGCTGCTACTTTAGAAATATATATATATAAAACGATTATACATCGGGCATTAAAGTAGCAAATGATACATATTTTCAGACTTATTTAGATTACATAACGAACATAAATCTTCTGATTAGAAACGCGAAACTGAAATGAAAAATTTTGATTTTTTTTTTTAATCAAAACTATAAAGAACTGGTTTCTTTTAGCTGTTCATATTGTAAAAGAGGTTACATTGTAATTGACTTTTCCATAGACGTAGAATTTTAGTACAAATGAAAGACAAGAGAAAGAAACACAAAAAGGAAAAAAGATATTTCTATCTCACTAGGAAGCCGGAAGCAAGCGTTTTACGCAAGCTATTGGGCAAGAGATTCGCTTTGAAAAAGACGGTAGCGAGGTGCAAGAAGGAGGAAAGGAGTGGACGGGTCAGGTCAGTAGACAGTGCAAGCCGGCGGTACCTCTCTTACCCGGCGGGGCAACCATCCTCTGCCATTTCTGGAAGAGCGTCGTCTTCAGGCAATCTCTCGGGCTGAGCGCGTATGCCTTGTGTCTCGACATCAACTCCTGCATCGGTTCGAGTATTACGCATAGCTGAAACAAAATTGACAGTTTAAAAACCTTTCACTGACTCAAAGATTGTAGATTATACAACAGAATAGAACACGTTTATTAGCCGATAGAACAGTTAAGTAGGATTCGTCAACAGAAATAGTTTTTAGAATTATAATTAATCGATTAAAGTGCATTAACTGAATATAAACAAGATTTAATAAGCGGAGTCTTCAGCTCTCTTTTAAATTTAGGAAAGGGCAGTAACTTCAGCTAAGCAGGAAGGTTGTTGTGAATCTTTAAAGCTGAATATTCTGGGCTATTGTAATACAGACTTAGTTTCGGTTTAGGGAGTAAGAGCAAGATGTTATAACGTGTTTGATAATTATGCAGTGTAGTGTGACTTGAGTACTTCCCAAAATATTTCTGAATATGGCAAAACGAGTATAAAATGTAAATTTTTGCAGCTGTCACTGATATCCAAGATTGAATATAGACGCTCAACAGCTGAGAGCATCAGCGGATTCAACTCAAAACCAAGTTGACTTGGTTGTAATTACTTGGGAGCTGTTTTTATGCTTATATATTATTTAATAAGAAGTAGTGCCTAGTTTGAAGTACAAAGTTATAAAAACTTTAATTCAATGTTGCAATACAGGTTAAGCTTTTTGCATACATTTATCAAACAGAGTCAAGTTGGTTGCTTTTCTGCTTACACAATTAAAAGCGGTGCTTTAGAGTTTAAAATACAAGAAAACCAAAATGTCAACCAATGTTAGTCTGAATCAAATCCCTTTTACGTTTGTTAAGTTACTTGAGTTTAAGTCAAATCGACTTAAATCAAGTGACTTAACAAAATATTGGAATTTAACTTTACCAGGAATTAAACAAACTAAACAATTGAAATAATCAATAGAGATATTTGGCAGATACCAATAATTTTAATAATTGCGCGGTTAATGATGAATATATCGGCCGTTACTGTGAGAGGATATTTTTACATTGGTCAGCAACAATAAGTCTTGCTAGAAATACACATTATGCAGTTTGGTTTTTTTATATTCGTCATTTTTACTTTAAAGGGTGACCAATATCGTTTAAGTAAAATAAGTCAATACTGATATTATAGGGTCGATTAAGTGATCCATACGACGCTAAACGTGACCAGTAAATGTTTAGACCATTAGAGGCGAAATCCCTATTAATTATTAGACAAGAAGTAAGCAGTTGTACATTGCTTGATTTCTAAGCGAAACGCTGGTTTTTTTCCCCTAGAAATGAAATGTCTGAGAACTAATCAACCACTCGGCAGTCGTGTTCATTGGCATTTTTTGTGTCCATTTTTATTTACTGCGCATGCGCAAAAAAAGGAGAAATGTTTATTTATAAGCAAACTCGTAAACAACTTGACAGATAATCAAAAAAATAAATAATGTCAATTAAATAAATTGACTCAAAATTTTTTATTTGTTTGTATCAATTTGTTTTAATATTATTTGAACAGTTGTTATTTTTTTTAAAAAATTGAAAAGGACCACAAAAGTGGTTGAAACGTTGTTATTTATTTCAATAAATACATTTAAACAGTATAGCAAGTAGCTTTATTTCTTAAATAATATTAATATTAAAAAAACAGGAAATTATGTTTATTTATGTGCAAACTCGTAAACAACTTGACAGATAACCAAAAAAATAAATAATATTAATATTATTTATTTTTTTGATTATCTGTCAAGTCGTTTACGAGTTTGCACATAAATAAATACAATTTCCTGTTTTTTTGCGCATGCGCAATAAATAAAAATGGACGCAAAAAAATGCCAATGAATACGGCCAGCTACACTTATTTTATGAATAAGAACTTGATACTCACCCTGAGGTAGTTGAGTGTAGAATTGGTAATTCCTTGTCTTGTGATGTTCTTCGACAGCTGTTCGAGCATTCCGGGATCTTGTTGCGAGTGCATTCCGACAACAGATCTAGGAATGAGTTCCCTGTGCGTCCGGACGGCAAAGTGCCACGACTTGATCCTCATAAGATCGTCAAACGTGAATTCGAGTATTAGTCGTCCTTCCGTGCACACTTTTGTAAACATAGGTTTGCCGTGATGCGTCACCATTGTGCATTGGTCGCAGTCAAGCGTTATACTCGTATTGTGAAATGACTCTTTCGGATGTTTCATATTATAGTACAGTTCTGTCACTCCACCTTCGAATATGCTTCGGAAGTAGCGGGGAATCAGCGTGCGTCCGATTGCTAGAAAAAAAAACGTTGAAAAATTAATCTACTAAACTGCTTAGAAAACTAGAAAAAAAGAGATCAAGCTCGCTAGTTAACAATGATTCCGCATATTTTGACGCTAATTGAATTAATTATCATAGTTTTTAAGCATTAAAAAAGACCAAAGCAAACACTGAAAATGATTTTCACTAGCGTTTTTCCTATGTTATCAATCCTGTGACATAGACTGTATTACTGACCAACCAAAGAGAGTTTACCAAAAGAATGTGCACAGGGTTCCTTATTTAGAGAAAGTGGCATGAAAAGAAACGAACGATTTGTCATTAATGTGTTAAGTTATACAAAACGCTCCTGTCACATTGCGACATACCAGTAACCCAGACATATTTGAATAGTAATTTGAGATGTTTCTTATGCAATATCCAGCTGTGTCAATGTTAGATGTTGGTCATTGATGCACCTTTAATCGAAGTGCCAATGACGTTAGGGCATACTGATTGAACATGTAGTTGACGAGATTTGTGTGATTTTATGTAAAAATGAATTGTAAATGTTAATAAATATCTATCGATATTCACAAAACAATATTGTTTGCAGCACGTATTTTCTCTTGTTGACCACGCAAGAACATCTTCTCCGCCAATAGTTTCGCAAACTTCTAGCAGTTTTACTCCCCTTCCGGATAAATGTTCTTTGGTTGGGCACACAGTATGAGGTAACAATGATTTCTGTATTACAAATCCTAAATTCCCAGGTTCAATTGTGTGAATTGGCAAAAATTAGAAATTTAATTTATATAGAAAATAATAATAAATTCAAAATATTAATTAATATTAATCTCAGATAAGCCCTGCTGTTAACAGTATAAAAATAATAATAAAGAGAGTATGTACTTAAGACAACACAGTAGAAGTGATACTTCTTGACTACGTTGGCTGTCCAACCATAGTTGGCAGTGACACCCAAACGTGCTGTTAATTTGTGATCTATCTCTTTTTTTCTCAATCTTTATATCATCTCTATCATGTCGCTTTTCGTTTCACCGTCTCACTATAGAAATTTCACTTAAAATTTTTTATTTTCTTAATAATAACAAGTGAAAACCTTGATGTAACAAATTGGCAAATGTAGTTAATATATTCGAGAAATTATAGAAGTGGTTTTTACTTACTATATCTTTTAGGTCCATCTTCTAAACAGAATGTTAATGTTAGTGAGGCGTCGTCTTCAAAAAATTCAGTTGCAAATGCGTCCCACCAAAGGTTATCGCTTTCCTGTAAAACAAACAGTTTTTATGCAAATCTGCTCTTCAATAAAAGTACACGGTTGGATACAACTCGGATAAACTTTTTATATACAGTACATAACGTCGTCTACCCAGTTTTCCATTCCGTATTTTTTGGTTGTACTAAACAAGCAGTGGCGTAATTATATCATTTGAGGCCCGTAGCAAATTCATCTGATGGGGCCCTCCCTCAATGTATAGAAGCTATACCAACGTCATATCTTTTTCTTACAAATGCGTTCAAATCTTGATACATTTTTTTATGTCTGAATTTCAGTAGGTAACTTAAATTAATTGAAAACAAAACTAATAAATTTTACTAGGATCATCCTTCTCGGGCAGGGGGCCCGCGGCATATTGCTCGTCCTGCCACCCTATTGTTACGCCACTGTAAACAAGCATTCACGCGTCAAGTTTACACTAACTCAAAGAGTTGTTTTTGAGAAAAAATATCTTTCAATTTTTTAACGTTTTTCTGGTTTTCAAGGTGTCTACTTCTTTCACATTTGAGCAAAAATCGATTTTTCACTTTCATCTCGAAGCGTGGTCATCCTGAACCCATCATGCAAAATTTGAGCAAAATCGATGCAGTAATTTGGGCAGAAATACATTTTTCTAATAACTTTAGTTAAATAGAGTAATATAAATGACAATAACTGACCTCTGTTCTCTGTTGTAGTCTTCGATTTAGTTCGTAGATTCGGTAATCGGGTTGACCGAAGTACGGAGTATGTCGTCTAGGAACTGGTAGCGATCTGTAAAATGATAAAATTCTCTTGTTAATTTAATTCGTCTGATTATTATTATACTATACAATTAGTTTACTAAAAGAGCGAAAGGAGCAATGGCAAATTATCGAACAAGCGCATGAAGCACATGCTGCCCGGAGTCTGTATAACAACTGGTCTCAAAAAACCAAACATATTTTTTTATCGTTTTGTTAAATTGATAAAATATAGAAAAAAATTACACACACAGGATTTCTGACCGAATTTAATATACATTGAAGCTGAGCTTCAATGTATAATAAAGGGAAGTTCCAATATTACTTTGCATTTGGAAGTCTTTAAGTGCCTAGGCCCTAGTTCGTCTGTGACTCTGAACAAAAAAGGTACGCTATATACAAAAAAAATTATACTTCTTTGATCAATAAAATTTTTTTAATATTCACAATGACAAGGATTCTATTTAATAGTGCATATAAGTACCTTCTTCAGGGTGGTTCCATATAAATTTGATTCAAATCGGTTCAGTGGATTTTTTTAAATGTATTTTTTTTATTGCAACAAAGTGATATGCGCGAAAATATAATTTTCATTATTGTTTTATGTATGGAAACCTACATCCAAATTATTTTTTTTTGTAATTTTATTTACACAATCCTATGACGTCTTCACATAAAACACCTGCCTGTAAAATTTTATTAGAATCGGTGGAAATGGCGGAGTTATAAGGCTGTGATATACGGTCACACCTGACGAAATTATCAGAGTTCCATTTTTGTCAATGGCTACGGAATCCTAAAATGCTCGAGTATAGAGCAAAATAATACCGAAGCACTAAATCACCATGACGCTTAGAAATTCAAGATCAATAATTCAACTTCACGAGGAACTTTTCATTGGATCGTGCGTCTAGCACTTGTACTTTTTTGTACCTAAATACAATTGCCATTCCCTAGAGTCCAAGCTTACAGTATACAGGAGCAACACTCTACCTTAAAAATAGCCAACAATAATGACCCGAATTTTGTAAATTTGCGCCCTACTTCAAGTTCACAATGCCTTACCTAAAATTTGGTTTCATATAGCCTGCTTGGACTAGGTTTTACACGTCTTCACGAAGCGTGACCAGAAAAAATTGATATATAAATGTGAGACATGAAATGACATACATAAAAAATACGACTATGCTTTCCGTTTCTTTCAGAAATTTGTAAAATTTACGCCCCGTATAAATGTGACTTGCTTTCTCTCTTTCAATTCGATTTGGTAGATTGCTCATCTGATATTAAAAATCGGTGCGGCGATTATGCCGCCTTATCAAATTTGTCGCCCGGGCAAGTTAGCTTTACGCCATGTGGCAAATAAGTCCGTAAAGCGAGTCGATAAAGTAACTTTTTTTGAAGGCCGTCAACGGCCAGGGTTACTTAGCTTACCTAACGCCAATTTATACATAGAAATATTTTTAATAATAACTTAAAAATCTGCAATTGACCTTTTCACCAGTTATCGGATTAATGTCCGTGAACTAGGAGCTGTTAATAGAGATGGGAATTACGGCGCCACTAGACGTTCAGTATTTAGTCCGGGTAAAGTAACATCATAAAATAAATTTCGCAAAAATTCGCTCGTCAGACAGTGTGATAATACACCTGACTTATTGAAGATCAACATGAGATGAGGTATAGACATAACATTTTTGCTTCTATGGAAGAGCTAAGGGATGTCCTTTATCGGAGGTTCGGTGCAGTGGATGATAGCACCAGGGGGGGCCGTGTCCCCAGTTTACACTCTCCACAGAGAAACAGAGTACGCCGTCTAGCCGTGGCGATGGCACGCAGGTACTGTAGATATATCTACAGTATTAGTAACCATGCAATGCGGCAGGTAGAATGTCGACGTAGCGTAGGTAAACTAACTGACGTCTCCCGGTACTTCTCTGCGAGTTTAGTATAGCCGTGTTTATAAGCACCGGTGTTACGGATATCTTGTATAGGAATTGCAGTTTTCTGCTGTGAAACATCTAATGGCGTGCGTGAATGGAAGTGAAAACGTTTAGATTGCACGTTGCGACGTCCCATTCGACAAGCCTCGCGACTTTTGGCTCTTTCCGACTTGACGCTCCCCTCTCAGTACCTATACTGAGCGCTTCCCTCTCTACTACACTACACATCCGCTACTTCACGTGTGTACCGACATTTTAATCGTGTCGGCATTTTCATCGTGAACATCGGTGTAATGTTTCACATGTGCCAAGCGTCCCACGACAGCTCACATATTTAATTGATTGTATCAAATTTAAAAGGGCATAATTATGTACCAGAGTTGGGACGTAATTTTTATTTATAAAATAGTAATTTTTCATGCCTGTATAACGATAGTGTCATTTTCAAAAGCGGCCTGTCAGTTACCATATAGTTCTATATGATAAATAGAGATAGCAAATTAGCACAAAGCACGCGTAATTTTCGTAAACAACCTAAATGAAATGTAAATGGATACACACTTAGCTGTCAAATATATTTATTACGTGTAAAAACTGGTTATTTTATAAGTGTTACATGCAAAAAATACTATATATACAGTACATAATATATATATCGTACGTGAAACTCGCTAGCGTTCGTTTTACAATAATGACTTACTGCATGTGAAGTAACAATTCACGCACGAAATACATATTTTGTCATAACCTCTATAAAAATAACTGCTTTTGCATGTATACAGGCATGATCCATAACGCACTAATGTTGTAATGAGAAACGATATAACCAATTCGATAGTCATTTTCATAAACTACTTATAATCTGCTATTAGAAGTATATGAAAAACAAAAGTAGGCGCAAATTTAAAGTAGTACTGACTGGTGTATATATTATGTTTGATACACTGCTGTGTATCTAGATTTTAATATATCTTTATGACGAAAACCCCGTAATGTAGAAGCCGGTTGCCAATTTATAGAAAGAGAAAAAAAAGGAAGAACCGTTCACTATAAATGAAATTAAAACACGCAAATGAGTATCTTCCTTTCGAATTTCTCTACAAAGCTTCTCAGTCAACCGCAGACATGCGAATACAGTTTTAAATTGATGTGCATCTTTAATTTTAAGCTCATTAATACTTATATGGCAGACCCATATATTATGCAGTTCTCTTCTTAATATCCATTCTCTATCTCTCTTTTCTTTTTTTAACTGTAACTGTTACATAAAACTAATGGTGCCGCTATCATACGAATATGTTTTACAGACGCCATGATGTATGTAGTTACTACAGTAGTAGATACTGAAAAGTGAACAGGGAAGCATTGGCGCAAGTTAAAGTTACCGAGAATGTGAAGTAACGTTCAAGCAGGTTTGAGGGCGGTGGAGTCAATTTTTTCTTACTTTCGCTGACAAAGAGAGCAAGAGGATATTACGAATCTTACGTAAGATAAAAAATAATCTGAAAAACGATCGAACGTAAAGACTAATCCCTAAACTTCCCGGTGTTTTCAAACTCCTTGAGCTCGAAACACTATTTTTTATATTTTCAAGCTCGAAAAAACCAACTTCGCCATCACATTTTTAAACTCTTGTCTTAAAAATAATTGAGTTTAAATTTTGATGTTAAATATAAATTCTAAAAAAAATCTTACGCCTTATAATTTTGGGGGAGGGGGTTCCACGATATTCTTATTTTTCTCTTATACACGGGGAGGGGTCTAAAATTACCAAAAGTTTGCTTACGTAATACTTGAAGATCTTCAAACAAATTTGTGAGAAGCTCATGACGTCAGGTGTTGAGCGTCTATAATCTGCAATCTCACAAAAAGTGGAACTTGCTGCAGAAGGGCGCGTGTGGTCATTGGAATCAGTGTATTAATTTGAGCAGTATTTAAGTGCTTCTTAATTTGGTCCAAAATAATATTTTTTCACGAATTTTGTATTAACAATTAGAATAAATTGACAAAAATGTCAGATTCGAAGCACTAACCGCCCTCTTATGCGTTGGCTGATGTACTCAATAATGTAACAATTAGTTTGTACGACATGTTGCATTGTAGGTGTACAAAATTCCGTTCGAAAAACACAGCAAATGCAACGGATGTACTGTCCAGCGATTTAATTTGTATAAACAGAGCTATACTATACCGTTGTGTCAGGTTAGGCTGGCCGTACAAACGAATGGGCCGAATGACCTTAAAGCGGTGTTGGCGCGTGCGATGTTGTCAGATTTACGTTATGCTATATACGTAGAGTATTCAGTGAATACTGTACGACACAATATAGCAATAACACAGATAATATAATATACAAGCATGTAATTCAAATTTTAGAGAAAATCTTGAGAAGTTCCATTCAACAAATAAAATTAGCCACGCGTAATCGATCAATTTGCGGTCATCAGACAAAAGTGCTAATTTTGAATGTGTTGATGGTGTCTTCTGTATTTTATAATATACTAGCATCGAACTACCCAACCAGGCTTCACCCGGCACCGTAATTACGCAACATGCTTAGTGTTTACAGGAAACGTTCAAATATTTCGATTTTTTTATCATTTTTTATGGATCCATATCTAGTATATTATATTATAATATAGTATAATACACTTTTAATAGTGTTGTCCAGTGGACTTTCCTATGGTGGAAGTTCTATTAATTTAAATCTGGACGGGAACGACGTAGCGTGCTGAAAATAGCCGCATTCATCCGGATTTGCCAAGAACAATGAACTGTGTAAAATGTAAATGTTATGATGCCAGGGTTCACCGTCAGAGGGTTTTTGTGTGACGGGCACATACGAGCATGTTCAGTTAGCCTTTAGGTAAACACATCTTCACATCCTGCCCTAGCACTGGCATAAATTAAGTTGATCATGAAATTTTTTACATGTAGAATTAGTTTTTGTTTTCACTGCCTATTTACATTTTTTATATTTATCTATATAACTGATATTATCAAGAGGTAAAATTTGTTTGTGTGGATGTAAGGAGTAATCTTTGGAGCTACTGAACGGATTCTAAAAATTATTTCCTAACAAAAAGCTCACTAATCATGAATAATATAGGCTATACTTTATATTTTAAGTTTTTAATTCGAAATTTCAATATCTGTATGACGCAAAACATAATACTGTCATATTTATCGATATTAATATCGTGTGATACGGAACATTTAACGTAACTTAGTTTAGTCTACCGATGTCTAATAATATGCTGGAGCCAAAGGCTCCAATATTGTAATCGCTACCGAGCGGGGCGCAGCGTCATGAGGCAAGACTATAATACGGTGAAGTCGACAGCTCCACTACTGTTGTCGCTACCGAGCGGACTAGTAAAGACATTTAAAAAATAAAATATTCAAATAGATTTTTAAAATTAGTTTTTCGTAGCTTCAAAATATTTTATCACCTACGTGAAACGTTCAACACACATTTTCTAATTGAAAACGGTTTATTAACCCTTCAATGAATGTGTGGGTCACTTAATAGTCTATTTTTCGCTGTTCTAAAAAGAAAGAACACTGCGATCCTGCATGCCTATAGGTAATCTTCCTACTAAACGCGTCATAAACGCCAAAGCGACCGAAATTAATTCACCAGCGTACACCTTAAGTTTAAATAAACTTGACACGGTGCGGCCTCCCATGGAGGGATTACCGTTTTTGTAAATTTATGGAAATTTAAATTGTGCATTGGGTGAATTGATTTCGTTTGGATATTTGCGATAATCAAGTCGTCGAAATGCGTCTCGAGGCATGAAATTGACAGTTAGTGATGTAAAAGGGTAAATAACCCGATAATTAGGGGGTTAAATATCCGCAACTATTCATTTTAAATAGCCGCGTTTAATCATTATTATTATTATTAGCTTGCGCAGAAAGTTTTTGCACATGATTGTAAGTTCCGGTCGAGATTGGATAATTTGTCATGTGTCAGAATATCTACATAAATATAATTATTGTTTTTTTGAATTCTTTCGATTTTACTGCTGAAAACATTGCTATGCTGTTTTGATTTTTGTTGTTCTAAGAAATGTAAATCCAAAACCGCCGTTTTTCTATACATAACCGGCTAAATTGTTTACAATAAAAAAAGCGGTAATTTTACATCACTTTTAACAATGCTATACGTTTATAGTTAAATTTCATCTCTTAGATGTTGACTTAATAACACTACACCTCATTTTGAGCCCCTTAGGTGTTACATTTCGAAAAATTCCTTCTTAGTGGTGCTTACTGCTTTTCAAGTTTCTTATAGTTTCAGCGGTTTGGCATGGGCGTTGATGCGTCAGCCAGTCAGTCAGGACTCGTTCTTTTATATTTATAGATAAGGGACTGAATTATCGAGCCTTGCGGAACTGCATATACATAATTTAATACAAATCTGAATCAGACCAGAACTGGGCAATAAACGTTTGTGGCCACAATGCGAAGTGGCGTATGACCAGTTTCTGTACCTTGCATATTGAGTTTGAGAACAGCCGTTATTTATTTACGTCGACGTTTATATGGCTCATTCATTACAATCCAGCAAGTTTCCAGTGTTAAATCTGAGAGCTGGTGACAGTGTCAACCGAATTTTCAATCGTTAAAATAACTTGAAAATACGAATAAAAAAGAAATGATCAAGTGCGAGTTTAAATAAATCACCTTTCATTATATCGTAACCATAAAAACATAAACAAGTGGTGATTTCTTTCAACGCATAATTAAGTTTGTTAGTAAATACGCTTTTACTATGTATTATTTTTTTCGAAAACTTAAAGTGACATAGATGCTGCTCTTGTTATTCTGTAATCTTTATTAGATCAAGGGGAATATTTTCAAGTTTGTTTTGTTACCCAGACGAATCCATTTTTTACCATTTTGGTACAAAATCTTTAAACGATCTTTTGGAGAAAATATTTACAAGCAAATTTTTTAAATGCAAATGTAATTAATTAACGTCCCCCATACGCACTATTTTTCTCTTATGTTTTTAAGAAACTGGCGTAAAATTCGATGTAAACAATGTTTGTAATTTTGTTTTTATAAACAAACGACTGTATGTTTGATTTATGACGAACTTAAGTGATTTTTAACGACCTATTATATCATGTTATAGCATAAAATTAAAAATTTAACCACACTTAACATCAAATTTTAACTTAATTAAAACGATAAGAAGATATATGTTAAACGATTCTCTTTTACTCAATTATTAAATTAAGTATTTATGTCGCAATATGTTTTTGTTAATAATTGTTTTTAAAGGATGGTACTAATAATTACAGGTGTATTATTAAATACCCATCTTCTGAAAGGACAGCTCCGTAACTTCCCGACGATACACGTGCTTTTAGCCTGTTGCTATAGTCTTAAGGCCTCTGCACAGAGGCTGGATTTGCTGCTGGGGTTTGGGTTTGTCGCCGTGGTGGCTTCGAGTATGGTAATTATTTGACGTGGGTTCCGTTGCTTGGTTACAGACCTGATTTCAGAATTAGAGCCGAGGCTATTTTTCGTGCTTAATTTTCTACTGGTTTTGAACAAGAACCAATCATAAAACAGTATCTTGTGGCGTGGACGACATGGCCAAACGCATAAGCATAGCGTCATAGCGCGTGTTCTGTTTTGAGGCAATAAACGTCCAATTTTTGTTAACATTCGAACTGTCACTGCGCGCGCACCAAAACCATCTACAAATCCAGCGTCAAACACCCAATACATAAAGCCAACACATACAAACCGCCACAAAATCCGGCGCCATAGAACGCCTGGAACCTAGCAGCGAAATAATGCAGCAAATTCAGCTGCAAAATCAGCCTCGTATGCAGCGGCTTTTAGGAATGCAGCTATGGTAACAACACCGTTACCATGGTTTTATAAGATAGGTTTAGACTACGGGCAAAACGAGGGTGAGCAGTGAGCGAAAACACATCGGGGTGAAGAACCGAGGACATAGTAATCAAGTAAAGCTCTACCACCACTACTTATATCATTTAGTCATTAGTATACATACTTATTAAGAACAGTATTACAGTAATCAAAGAACAAGGATTGCTCAAACCAACCTGTTGCGTGATTTCACAAAAGGATATAATCCGTATACCAAGTGAATTTGCCACACTAATTAAATAAACACCATTTCATAACCATTTTAACATCTCCGTGGGCCCGAGAGTCTAGAATCCAGATATATACAAACATCAGAGGTTTTTTATTTGGCTTTCCATACATAGTATTACTCTGACCAAAAGCCAATTTATTAGACGAAACCGAACTTTGGATACTTTCTCACCTTCAGTCGTAGCCAAAAGTAATAATGCTACAAAAGCGAGAGAAAATACTTATTATTGTCACCTAGTCAAAGCTGAGGAGTATTTTTCTATTTCTTGTTTTTATTTTCCACCTCTACTATGGGTATAGTAAGTATTGGATTTAGTCCGATTTTTTATTCTTTGCTTACAGAAATACTCACTCGATTATTTCGTAAACAAACGTTTTACCGAAGCTTTAATTTTTGACCGAATGTGGTTAAGCTTCTTGAATTCTGATATGACTTTAAACTGTGGCAGAAGTTTTAAAAATAAGGTAATAATAGTTGTCCGGTTATCATACTGCAATCCCTATTAATATTATAAATATGAATGTAAATTTGTTTGTTACGCTGTCACGCCAAAATTATTCAACCGATTATCATGAAATTTTGTACACATATTCTTAGAGGTATTAGAAAGGACATAGGATATTTTTTATTAAAAAAATTTTTTTTTAATAAAAAGTATCCTATGTCCTTTCTAATACCACTAAGAATATGTGTACAAAGTTTCATGGTAATCGGTTGAGTAGTTTTGGCGTGAAAGCGTAACAAATAAATTATAATATTACTAGGGACAATTTCTAGGCAACTTATGTAATCGTCCAATATTAATTCTATAAGAAAGTTCACTATACACATAGCAATCAAATAAATTCGAGCGAATGAACGGAGTGAGTGAGTGAGTAATGAAACAAATAATTATAAACTCTGGCGAACGAACGGAGTGAGTGAGTAATGAAAGAATCCTAACTATTAAAAACGCGGGCGTAGCCACGGGGAGCGGCTAGTTAGGTCATAAACGATAGTCGAAACGTACTAGAGGACTTAGAGGAATTTTCATACGCCAAATTTCAATAAAACAAGAATAAAATAGATTGGTATGAACACTTCATGGATTTTCACACTTTCCAGATATCTGCACATATGTGCATTACTTTATAATTAAAAAAAATGAACAGACATGACCATATTTAATCAGAAGATGATTTGAATGAAATTTTCAACAATTCATGTGCTTTAATTGTTATGGATTGTAGAACAATTTAATTCATATCGTGTTTCGACCGACTATCTTGATCAGCTGTATTTTAATTAATTATAGTTGATTAATTATCTCCGGAAGACTTAATAAAAGAAGACCGTATAAAAAGCGAGAAAGATAAATAGCTATATCGCGGCAAGACTAATTATTTATATAGAAATTGACCGATAAATAATACTATAGTCTGTTTACTCACCTGTTTCTAAAACACAGAATTTGGTTTTAGAAACAGGTGAGTGAACATACTATAGTATTATTTATAATTATTCATAATTTGATAAGACGAGAATACAATTACAGTGATATTGTTATCAATGCGGTTAGGAATGTTTCAA
Organism: Venustoraphidia nigricollis; assembly: GCA_034508555.1. Taxonomy (NCBI): domain Eukaryota; kingdom Metazoa; phylum Arthropoda; class Insecta; order Raphidioptera; family Raphidiidae; genus Venustoraphidia; species Venustoraphidia nigricollis. The sequence goes on from JAVRKA010000070.1 coordinate 1,272,332, forward strand.
AATACATGCAGGCCTCCTGAGGTTAACAATCACTCAGAGCAGGAGTGTTCAAACTCAAACTGTAGGTAATTTCTTATATTATGCCGAGAGGACACATCCGTTTTTTAAACGTCTGGGGACGCTGCGTGGCTGTAGCAACCATTGCACAAATTGCATTAACGCAACGCAAAAATCATTCTATAACTGGATTATCGTGTGTCATTACGTTTTTTGAATGGATGTAGCATCGCTCAATAAACGGCATGGTACTTCTGGCCAGAGGTGTGTGTGTGGTACGGCTACGGTGCGTTAGGAAACGCACGGAAAAACTGACGTAAGATGCACGCACGGGGTACGCTTTTTAACAGACAAAAAGATCATCGATTGATCGTACATGTTTACGTAAGACCGGAATTATCTCAAGAACAACACGATCGTTTTGAATTAAGCTTTTATCAAATTGTTTACGAATGCGAAGGGAAGCGACGCTGTGAAGTAATTTTTTACGCGCTTTAGTTCAGTGCAGAACAAACAATATTTATTATTTTAAAAGACGTCATTTTGATAAACAGACCTTGTCCTAAAAGTAACTTTATTACAGCTATTTTTCAAACATCTGTTTTTTGGACGCCTAGAAACTTATTCATCCCCTTCGACGAAAAAAAAGTTAAGGCAGTGCTTCTATAGGTGTCAAGCTATACAAAAGTTCAGTGAAAAAAATGTGGTTTAACAATTTTTTTTAGCTAGGAGAGCTGTTTTATCATTGACAACTGGCCCAACAAGTTGTTCGAAAATGCAATTCTAGAAATAGATAATTGCCCCCAGCCTTCGAGTGACTTCATTTATGAGTTATGTAATTACAATGTAAATTTAAAACACGTAAACTAAACGATGCGCGCAGAGTTTAGTTTTAGTAAAGGCGGAGGCGATTTGGATAAATTTATAGCAAGTAGGGGTCCCTTAGAACACGATATTTTGGAAAAAAATTTAAATTTAAAAAGCATGTCGATCTAATGATTTAAAAATACTACGTCTTTATCGTTACATAGGTCCAACCGGTCTAAATTCGTTCCTAGCTGGAAATAATTGGAATATTTTTGAAATACTGCGAATTAGCCAGACTAGCTCTAAATCACGTTTTTTTTACAAAAATGCTTTTTCTGTACTATGCCATAAAAATAATCTGCTGTACTGTATTTTGTTCAAATATATGATTCACTTTGGTAAGTGAGGAAAGGAATCTAATCAAAGAACGATTTTACATTTACAAATAGCTCTCCTAAAATATTTTAGATTTGGTTTTAAGATACCACACTATATTTAGTACGGTGTGCTTATTCTAAATACTGATTCATACACGTATACTTCACAATATAAGCGGCACATTTTTATGCGTGGGGCGGGTATATGTAGCTTTAAATAGTTTCACTGCTTCGCCGCTCTATTACGCGAACCGTAGTATAAAGATGACTTGCCCTCTATTATTTTAGAACGGTAGTATAAAAGTCATACAAAATACCAAAAAAGGTTCCGTTGCAAATTACTTTTTATATAATTTTTGGCATTTTTACCGAGAACTGTTCAAAATGTACTTACATTAGATAAGCAAATCGATATTTTTATTATATCTAATGAATATTTTTTCATGGAAAAATATTATTATTGCAACAAAATTGATACTGTTATTCGATAAATAGAAATCGGATAGTCGCGTTATCGATCACATATTTAAGGTAAGCGATTTGCAACATTTTTGTACAAAGCACAAGCTGCTTATTTTAACCATTTTTCGAGCTCACAATAGAACCGAGAAGAGTTTTTAAGGCTGCTGTTATCATGCCATGCTACTGCAATGATTGCCCCAATCCAGTGATCGCCAAACGCAATTTTCAAATATTAGGTGTCATGACATATTTTCCATTTAATATTACCTAGATGCTTAATTATTTTCAATAACTTAAAAAACAAAGACTTTCATCAAATTATTTACGAATTACAATCAGGAAATTAGGGAAAAGTTCGTTACGTACGTAAAGATGCCATAAACTGCCGTCCTAACCAAAAAAGCAGCAACTCTAAACTGTAACTCTAAAGTTGTCGTACTGCAAAGTGCATAAGATATTTTTTGTTAATCTAGTGCTCTTACTGCTTTCTAGCAGTGTAGGGCAATAGAATATAGATATCTAGAAAGTGAATTAACTATACACTCCACAATAATTATGTTGCTGAAAGAAATGGAGATACTAACTAATAGGTTTGGATGGCAATATAAACACCATCTCCACACCGAAAAACTGTATTGTACCTAATTTTCTAGTTAACTTTTTCAAACAAGCTTTGATTCTTGTTTTTTATAAACATACCACGTTGTCTTTCTTTCAATGAAGCTCGTGGGCCGATTTTCTTTTTGAGAGTTCGATATCGGTCATTATCGAACCCAAAATGAAGAGTTAGAAAACTGCAGTGCCTACACTATGAATATATCGATAACTAATCCAAACTCGAGTTAAAGTAACGTTTAACTTTGTATGACTTAAAATATTGCTTTAGAATAGACTCGATTCTCCTCTTTTTTTTACCTGTAATACGGAGAACCAAATGGCGAGCAATAGAACGGATCTAATTGATGCGGTGGGCCCCCGGTCGGCGGTGGACCTATTGGAGGCTGAGGTCCACCAGGATGTGGTGGCGGTGGTCCGGCCGGCGAATGATGGGCATGCGGCAACATAGGACACATGGCCGGATGGTGGTGGGGGTCCGGCGCCCCCACCAGGGACCCGGGACCGCTGCAGTTCGTACTGACCGATACCGCTGGACTCGATCTGCTCCTCACAGGCATCTACTACACTACACTGCACTGCACTGCTCACTGGTGTACGTCAAAACTACACCGACATCATTGTGTTCAAATATAAACGATATGTAAACATCTGTAGTTCAGAAAAACAAATATCGAACCAAAATAAATCGATTCGATACATACTGACAGTTGACAAACGATACTTCCGTTACTACAAGCGTTAGCAGTACGTTGCAAGTTGGACTCAACACATTTACGGACCGCGCATCACAACAATCGGAACAAACAAAACACGTCGCTTAGTGTTTTTACTGTTTCTCATTGTCGAGACACTATGCTGTACTTCCGTCAACACAATTCACCGTCTAGAACCAACATTTAATTACTGTTATAATAAAGATTTAGGTCAATACAGTTTAGTTATTATGCGCGCGTTTTATTAGCCACCGACTCCATTGCGACACAACATTGTTTTGTCAACAACTGACAGTCGGCAGTTATCAGTCAGAATCCGCCAACAACACTGTCAACAAACATTACTGACAAATGAAGATCCGCGTAACAGTCAATGTTTTGTTTTTACAAAAGAACGGCGTTTGGATTTCAACTAGACGACTTCCATTCTCTGTGCGACAATTGGCGAGTGTGTTTTGTTATAGTGAAATGACCCGGGTCCAGTAACGGCGGAGGCGCGAGCGGCTCGATGCGATGTCCAACAGCATACTAGTGAGGTAGTAACAAAACACGGTTCTGCGTGTGTTGGAATGGAACACACGGACGGACCGGGCAAACAACGAGAGCACGTGAGAGAGCGACGACGACGACGGTTTTGGTGTACTGGCACAGAGCTCTGAATCTGAACGCCAACCAAACAACGACAGCAAGAGTATAGCACACCGTGGCGCGTTATAGACTAGGCAACGCTATGCTTATACTCGCTATAGCACACAATAATGTGCGTGTATGTATGGGTGTGTGAACCTCACACGCACTACGATCAACGCACTAGCCTTCCAGGGATGAAACGTTTCCCTGTACTGACTGCATCGCGTCTAATCATTAATTAAGTCCAATTAATTAATTATTACTGTTTGTAAGTTTACAGTCAGGGCCGCGTCAACTTAAAGAAGAGATGTACATCCGATTTTCGCACGAGCCGAGGTTTTCTCGGTACAATTTCGACGATGGGGATAACTTTGTAAAATACCAGAGTTTCATCAATATTAGGCCCACCAAACACATGCTATTTTTTGTACCACCGACGATGGAGAAACCTTTGTCAAATACCAGATTCGTCAATATTAGGCCCATCAAACACACGCTATTTTTTGTACCACCAACGATGGAGATAACTTTGTCAAATACCAGAGTTTCGTCAATATTAGACCCACCAAACACATGCTACTTTTTGTATCACAAGTTGCTTGTAGGTCGTCAAATATACCTACCAGCAGCGTAAGGTCGCATGCTATTCGCTGAAATACATAGCGCAAACACGCGACTTGTCGAAAACACATACGCACTTAGTTGCAGGTTCGCGTTACACTATGTCATGTACTCCTATGAGGCTGCTGCAAGCACACGAATTTGATTAAGTGTCCATATTGTTACCAAATCGCGCGATCGAACGAGAAAATTCGAGTAGCTGAGTATCGTCAAAGCACGATGCAGTTACTAAAATCACTCATTTTCGATACAAAAAGTAGCCTTTAAAACGAGTATAAATTAAGCGTTAGTTGCCCCTTTCCAATACTAAAAAAACTTATGCAATCAAAAAGAGACGACTATTACTATATTCTATTTTTTGAAAAATTGATATAAGTAATAACGAGTATTAAAAAATAATCACAAAACTGCCAAACCACAACAATTTTTCGCGAAGTGCGTTTCGCTAACAAGGATAGCATCATCAGGAGATTATTGAATCATTTAAGCATCTCCTGATAATGATTATATAGCACCGAAGGTTCTGTCATTCTTCAACCGAGATTTATGGACAACAAATTGATATTTGACGGAGGTTGTAAATAAATTACGCATCATTAAATTGAACACAACCCTATATGAAGAGACGCGTCATTACTGGGTGAGCGTCCATACGCCGCGTCGTGTGTGCTGACACAGATACCTATATAGCGAAGATTCTGTTCAGTTTACACATTCGTTGGATGGCCCGGATCGGACCGGACCGAAAAAATAAAAATGGAAACAGTGACACACGTCACAGAAACGTCAACAAACAGACACGACTTTCATTTTATAAATAACTAGCATACTATCTGGGTTCGTCTATGGCTGTAAATTGCCATTTTCGCTCACTGTTCATCCCCCGTTTATCGTAGCGTAATAATATATAGCCTATACCACTCGCTGAGGAGGCTTTTGAACAGTGAAAGAATTTTTTTAATCAACTGGGTGGTTCTCGCGTTTTTAGGGTAACAGATACTATTTGGTTCTTATGCTTGATAAGTTGTTTTGTCAACATTTACTGCTTTCGATTGTTGCAAATCTTCACTTTTGCGCGTTACAATTCATAATATATATAACCTAAACGATTAACCTAATAACCCAAAATGTGTATACCTACAAATATGTTGATTTGGAGTGAGAATAAAGCCTTGAGGGGGAAAACCAATTAAAATGCATTACAAATCGCTATAAGGATTTTTACTCCACTTGGGTAATCAATGCTTGGGCAAGAGATCGAAGTAAATTAGCATTTCTCTCTACAGCTCTGTTGTCGTGCAACTAATGGTAGTCTCTCTGTATTATGTATTTTAGAGTATTTAGATTTATTTAGGATTTAGAAGCTAGGTTAAACTGTTAGGGCTAAGCAGAAGGTTGTAAAATTTTAGGTGCCATGGTCAATTTCTAGGTGTTTCGAGTTTAGGGCTTCCATCATACCAGAAATTTTAAAATTCACAATTCCGGAATTTAGGACATTTTTAAATATATTAATTCAAGAACTGAAGAAATGAATAGGTATGGAAAAATCCGAAATTAATGAAGAGATATCAAAAATAAAATTATAGAAAGTACTAAATATTTCATTTTACCTCTAAATTTGTGACTTTTTGTACACTCTGATTTGAAATCAAAAATAATCATCTATTCTATTCAATTCTCTTTTTTAGTGTATTTGCTATATGGCAACATACACTATTGGCATCGGTCGGATGGCGGGACCTAGGGGTCGGACCAAAATTTCTCGACGTTTCATATCATTCTAAGCAACTTGGCACCATTTTTGAAAATGTTTATATATATATATATATATATATATATATATATATATATATATATATATATATATATATATATATATATATATATATATTTATATATATATGTATGCGGGCAATAACTTTCGAAAGAGTTAATTGATTTTAACGAAATTTGGCCCACGTGCAAGAAGCCTATTTAAAATGGGCGTAATCGGGGCATTTTAAGGGTAGTTTTTAGGGGTTGAAAAATGTTTTTGGGTCCTAAAATACTGAAAAAATTCTCAGAATCGTTTCAAAATTGACATTTAACCCTTTAGTAGTATTTAAAAAGTGCCCCTAAAATTTTAATAAAATCAGTCCGATAGGACCGGACTTACAAATTTTATGAAAACACTAGTGAATTATTTAGGTACTGAAAGTTGTATATAATTTGGTATAGAGGTTCGATTGATAATAGTATTGCCATTAAGAAAAAAAAATGTTACTTTAAGGGGTGTATTAAGGAGTCAAATTTTTTATTTTGCCCAAAAACCAACTTAAGTGTGCATAATAAAGCCACACTGCCTGTATAAGCAAATACACTATATTGTCGGCAGGGTTTTGGCACTGCGACCCGGGTTTTTCCACTTTAATATTGGAAAACGTGTGCTATTGATATTTTTGTACTTCACTTTCCTTTTTCAACATGACTATTTCTTTTGTACTCAAAGAGAAATTTTGTATCAATATTCATAGATTCAAATATTTATATTATTATACATCCTTGAATCTATATAACAAATGAAGGTTGTATCAAGTCATCGACTCAGGATGAACTTGATCAAGTTGAACCTGAATATACTAAAATATATTGTTGCATAGACTATTTTTTTTATTAAATATTTAAATATGTGCTCATTCACTGAACTTATAAAATACTGTGAAGATTTGGACATTCTGACGTTATCATTTACAAACGTACATATTCACACTTTAAAGAGTGGTCACTATTCACTAGAATTAGTAAATAATTATTGAAAAACGATGCTTAAAAACCGATTGGGGACACAAGACTTCCATATTTTCGAAAATTATTTTTAAATTGAAAAGTACTGTGCCAAATTTATAAAATTCACTTGGCTGTCTTCTAGTTACGACGGTACACTCAGATAAAAAGTATGGAAGTACGTTCTCCCGTCTATAGTACGTGATCAAAATTTCAAAATACAAGAAGTGACTCATCATTATAGTACGGTTTGTTTAATGGAACGGCAAAGCAATGAAACAATGCAACGCATATCCGCTCCATGCATAAAGTCTATACTACATTTTGAAGTATGATATCAAACAAACTATAAAATATCCGAAAAAATCCGCAAGGAAACAGAGAGAGACCACGTTAAAATTTTATTTATATGTGTCGTAGGATAATAAAAAAAATCCGTTTTTTAATTAAAAATCTAGAGATTTGATTAAGCATAGGCAAATAATTTATCCTAGTTACTTAATTAAAAAATGGATTTTATAATTACTTTATATTTATACTTTATATTTTGGTATATAGTTCTATGAATTACGAAATAGCAAACAGTTCGTCCGTATCTTTTCCTATATCCAGAGTTCGCCTACCAATATCCAGATAATCGAGCCAGCACTGTATGCGCATCAGTCGTGCAGGTGCATCGACGTGGGGGCGGCGACAGTGACCCAATATTGCGTATGAAAGGTTGGGAAACTGGCGCCGCGGCGTTCAGATCTCATCGCAAACATGACATGACATGTGGTGCTTGCCCCCGAGGGCCTCCTCTACTGTCCAAGAAATTACTATGGAAATGGTGGTTTGGAGTCTATAAACTGAAAAGGGGCTGCAAGATTCATGAAGATCAGTAGACAGTGTCTACGAACAATGACGGATTTATTTTTGGCTCCCCTAGGTTCTAACGCAGATGTTGCCTTTCTTGCGAATTAAATTTGTTTATCGGACTCTGTTTTTTTTTATAATATTACACAAACCGAAAAGAATAGTTCCAAAGAATTTTCTTGACACGTTTTCTTTTTAACTTTCATCTAAAATTTTCGGCTCATGAAATGCGCCACTTTAGGCGCCAGCCTACTTACTCTATTGATGCGATCGCTCCTGTATGTGAATTGATATTATGGATAGTGAAAAACTTTTGCAAATTTGAAGAAAACTTGAATGGAGATTCTTGCGCTTTTAATATAATATGTACAAAAGAATTGTAAGGAAAATGACGGGATAAAGATGACCTAAGAAGAAAACAGAGTGGACCTCAGAAGAAGAGAGAAGGAAAAGGGGAAGTCTACGCAGAAGTTGGGGAGATGGCTTTCAAGAAGCGATGCAGAACAGTAGATTGGAAGAAGGGGAATGGGATGTCCGAGATTTATGGAGATAAAGAGCGGGAAGACAACTCTTGTAAAAAGACTCGATCAACACGCGGATAAAAGTATTTGTAAAACTGAACTGACCATTAGTTCAGACAATTGCTAGATCGATTAAAAAAAAATAATTGAAAACTACTATGTTGAGGCCGACACTCAAGGTAATTAAGCTTTTCTGACAAAACACCTACATGATGTGATGGAGAGCAACACTATTCAGATTTTGCGAAATGTAAGATGAAACAGCCACCCCCATATTGTGTTCAACTTCGAATGGTAAGGCTCTATTATAAGGACAACCATCTTCGGTTACACAGATGAGGACGTGATCATTCCACAGGATAGTCTATTAGATAATCATCTGGCGCTCGTAAGAAGATACTGTTTGTTGACTTGCTCCAGTAAAAAGGAGAAGTATAAGAATCTTTATAAAATGTGCAGTTTTTGGGGCAATCTAAGACCATTCCTATTTATTTTAATCTTTTAAATTCCTACATATTCTATGTAATCTGAGGACTAGTGAAATTATCAACTGGATTTTCAATTTACGATTAAAAATAATAATTTATTGTTACTTCGCCCACATAGCTCCGAAATCCAAAATAGACTTTTTGCCCCAACTGAGCACTAATTCATAAATGTAGATAGTGTATCTTAATAATGATACATATTGGACAATTATGTAGAAGTCCAGTGCAAATATCACTGTTTAAAAAAAAATTATAATTGGTAACAAAACATTTATTTTTTAATTCTAAAAATTACAAAGTGAGCGGAATCCTACTGACCAGACTAATTTAATGACTGCAACGAGGCGTGCTCTGTTCACGAATAGGGTTTATTAACAGGTTGTTTTTAGGTCCAGCAAGGATCCGTCTGACCCGCGGCGCATACAGTGGAGACACAGAGCGAGAAAGATACAGAGACAGTACAGCATTCATCGCAGAAGAAGAGTTGTTCGGCTTGTTATTCTTCTGCTGGCAGTTCGCGGAGCGCGCCGTGGGACAAAGACAGAATGTGGTGTAGAAGAGAAGAGCACGTGTACCGGATGGCGTCCAATAAACACACTATCGATAGACGATCCGCAATACTGATTTGATGACAATGATTAGGCGGCCGATTTTAATTATTTCATTTTTGTGAAATCAAATCACAAATAAAAATAACGTCTTGCATCATTTGTCTACGGATTTTTTCTTTTGAGATGTTGATTTTTTATAAATGCAAATAATTCACACAGTGTCATTTCCAATTAAAAAATGGATACCTATGTCTTTTTTAAAATTCCATGAGCACATCGAAAATTCTGTCTCTAGAGGAAACATTCAAATCGAAAGAGATGATTTGTTGGTAAACACACCCACAGTTAAGGCATTTTCTTGTAGCTGTTCTTGAAAATAAATGTTCTATAATATATCTCAGAAGATAAGAGTTATTAACACGATGTCATTTAATTTCTCTAAAGTATAAGTCGCCCCAGAATTAATTTTTGACGGCATAAATGCAGTGATCAATTTATAATAAAAAAACGATTAAAGTAGTGTTGTTTACCACGTAAAACATAACTGGATATTCTTGGTTTTTCAAGATGAAATTTACGAAGCATCTCGAATATAGACTTTTTCCTATTCCCTATTCCGTCTAAAATTATTATTCTAATCAGCTGCTTATTACAATTTTTGTCGCTTTTCAAATAATAACACATAAATAATTGCACGCAGGTTCAAAAAGTTTGACGTTTTTAATGTGTAAACATCTTAACGCGCACCCCCGTCCGAAAACAATATAGCATGACTGGGGAGAATTCGTAAGATCTTACATTACGGCGCGAGACGATAGCGTCAGCCAAAGTATTGCTACTATCATTGCGTCATTTCTTAGACAAGACTCAAACTAAACTGGAACTAAAACTTCATACATGCGACGTTTACACTTGGCCTAAGTTCGCAATCGGGCGATCGGTCTACACTATCGGAGTTAAATAATAGGTCTGTGGTTCAACGCGATGTGGTGCCGCATCACCGGCAAGGCAGAGGGAAGCCGGTGCTGCGGTGATCGCGAGGTTAGGTTAGACCTCTGCTTGCCGGCACATATACATTCACATGAGCGTTGACGGTATTCCAACGGGCAAGATCGGACGGTCGCGTCATATTATGAAAATGTCATCAACGCGTGGTGCCATGTCTTGCTCTGAAGTTCAGCCTGAAGACGTGAAGCTTTCCCGCGCTTTTTATGATTCTCGATTGAAGCTCGACTGAGAGGCGAACTTCAACTGCATTACGTGTAATCGGGTAGTTTATGAACGATGTTGGATTTTTGAACGAATGAAGTACAGACATTAACTTTAACATTAATTTTCTAATTCCACCACTTTTGTTGTTTTTACTCGACGCTATCCGAAGTTACACTGGCACAAAGCCCTCCGAGCACCGAATAATTGCGTCATATTGAGGACCGCTTTCACCCACGCACATTTTTTGGTGGCTCAGTCTACTCAACGCCATCAGTGGAGGAAGAAAGGGTGTCGGGGTGGGCTACGGAAAACACACCGATTTTAATGAGCACAAACAAGCTTTTGTATATTTTCTGGTTTAACAGTTAAGGACACTCAAAACCTGTTTTGTTAATTTCGTGAAACTTTCAACAAGTCTAACTTCTAAACCAGAAGACGTTTGCGTGTTCTTACTGGAATCATCGTTTCTTTTTCTAATTTTATCAAAAATCGATTTTTTTACCAATGTTTCTCTTGTATTTCTCCGCTGTTGAATCATTTCCCATTTAACGTTACAGACAATTTCAAATATATGTCTCTAAAGAAGTTTCACTTCAAAAAAACACAAGGGCGCTATATTAAATTATATTACCTATCAAACTCCTAGTTCAAAAATTACCTACCTTATCCTAATTTCCTGAAATTCCTTCATTCGCCCATTGCTATTATATAAGTTGAAGTTTAAGAAATGTAGAAAAAACGGGAAGTGGTAAAATGAAAAATAGTAATGGTGCGAATGGCGTCTGTTATGACATAAAGTCGAGAAACGGACGTTAAACGCATTATTATTATTATTATTATTATTATCGTTTGGATGTTCCTTTTATATTATTTTTGAAATTGTAATACGTTATCTTACCACCCATTTTATAACGTTCTAGTGTGTTTCCTAGTACTGTTGCAAAATTACAAAAACTGACTCCATTCGATTCGCCTGGCATGCAAGGATTCAACAACATACGAATAGTCATAGGTTTGGGTAATGCATCGAATTTGTTCTGTGCTAAAGCGATCAAAACTTGCTTTTATTTATTCCTGAGTCGTCTAAAAGAGTGATTTGTTTCCAGTCATGCCAAATCAAACCAACTGAAGCACAGTCCAGATTGCAATATTATCTCGCAGCTTCTAATTGTTAATAAGCGCTTGAGATAATTAGGATATCAATTCGTTCAAAAAACATTGTATTGCACACACCAAATACCCTAAATGAGGGGTTACGAACATCACGTCCGGTTTCCAATGATTGGCCATTGTCATATCTGAGGATCTTAATAATCAAGATTGATCCTAACTGATGTAATTCAATTGGAAGTGAAGTTTTTTAATGAATTCAGAATCAAATTTAAAATGGCGTAAGTTCTATTTTTGATATTTTTTTATACAGTAAAAGTTTTAACTCAATGTGTGTTTTTTATTTTTGCACGCAATCATTCTTTCCAAATGAAATTATATATTTATTCAAAACGGGAAGTAAGCGCTGCGAACGGAATTCACCGCAAGCAATGATCGACGGCATCAACTTAAACATCCGTCATATTATTTGGGTGACGAAATCGGATGTGAAAAATATCGGATTATCCGCAGTTTCGTCGCATCTCTGGTCTACTGTTATCGTTTGGGTGCGACTGATCTTCTTCTTTCAAAAACGGGGTCGCGAGGATCAATACATGGATCGCACGACGTGACGGTCTAGATCTGTCGGTTCGTCGCGCACAGAAAGAGATAGACACATATCAGTCAGACAGAGAGAGATAGAGACAGTTCGAGAGGGAGGCAACAGAGAAAAGCGTAGGTGACTATACTGTGTATATGTAAGTGTTTGGTGCACATGGATACTAATACTACAGTACTGTAGTACTATATAGAGATACTGTATGTACTATATAGTACACTGTAGTACATACATATACTAGATAATACACGTATATATATGCTATATATATACATAAGCCACGCGTTCATCCACCGGGGTAAGTTGACATGGAATTATTTTTTTAAGACATTAATTGTCTATTGATACTGATTTTCTTTAAAAATACGAGCATTAATTACAATAAGTATTTATTATTTAATATTATTAAAACTGCATAAACTTAGAAGTATGAAAAATATAATTTAAAGACCCGAAGCTGGACAATCCCTCGGGCACACAGTCTAAGAGTTGGTGAACATTTTCACACGAGTTTCTACCGACTGACATTTTGTAGGAAGTTTGCTATTGCAAAAAAAGGAATGAACAAAATCGTTGGGCTAGTTGACTACTGAGCCACCCTTCTATTTTTAAAAATTCCAAAACAAGAAAAAAAAATATTCTGATTGAAATGGTAACTATTTTTTCAAACCTGTTAATGTATAAAAAATATTTGGCAGATGGTTTGGCTTATTCGAAACTATCGAAAGACAGTATTATTTAAACGGATAAGCATTTTGAAAAAATTTAGGGATGGCTCAGGATCAGAACAGCCCAACGAGGTTGTCCATTCCTTTTTCTGCAATAAAAGCAGGATGTCCACTGGTCATAAGAAAAAAATTCCCTTACTTTTCCCTGACAATTACGACCATTGTCCATGACTACTTTTTTCCCATACTAAAAAAAATACCTGAAAAACGGTTAACCCTGCGAGCCATCCTTGGAACTTCCCTCTCAAAAGGCTCGAAATTATACATATTCGAGCTTATTTTTTTTTTAGTGTATTTGCCATATGGCAACATACACTATTGGCATCGGTCGGATGGCGGGACCTAGGGATCGGACCAAAATTTCTCGACGTTTCATAACCTCCTAAACACTTTGGCACCATTTTTAAAAATGTTTATATATATATGTATATATATATATATTTATTTATATATATATATATATATATATATATATATATATATATATATATATATATATATATATTTATATATATATATATATATATATATATATATATATATGTGTGTGCGCTATAACTTTCGAAAGAGTTAATTGATTTTTACGAAATTTTGCCCACATGTTGGAATCCACCACCGCAAGAACCCTATTTAAAATGGGCCCAATCGGACCATTTTAAGGGTAGTTTTTAGGGGTTGAAAAAAGTTTTTGGGCCCAAAAATACCTAAAAAATTCTCAGAATCGTTTCAAAATTAAAATTTAACCCTTCAATAGCAATTAAAAAGTGCTTCTAAAATTTTAATAAAATCGGCCTGACAGGACCGGATTTACAAATTTTTTGAAAATACTGGTTTGCAGCAGATAGTGACTTATTTACTGAAGGGTGTATTTAATTTGGTGTAGACCTTCTGTCGACAATAATATTGCAATTAAGAAAAACGTAATTTTAAGGGGTGTATTAAGGAGTTAAATTTTTTATTTTGCCCAAAATCCAACTTAAGTTCGCATAATAAAGCCACAAGGCCTGTATTAGCAAATACACTATATTGTCGGCAGGGTTTTGGCACTGCGACCCGGGTTTTTTTAATTTTATTTTTGAGATTCAGGAAATCTAGGTTTAGTGGAACCCCTTCAATCAAGGTGAAAATTTTTGAAAATAGCAGGTAGTTAAAAAAAACAACAATTTATAATAGAAGTCTTTTTGTTTTCGTTTGTGTTATATTTTTGAACAATATAATTATGACAAATAAAGTAATATTTATATCGTAAGATATCTGGTAATGCTTTAAATGTAAGACTACATTTTAATCAATTTCCCTCATCTACAATCGGTGGGAAACAAGTCACAGAATTTTGCGTAAGTCCTTGGAAATCCGGACTTTCACTGACCACTGTGAGTTTTCCTGATTTTTCAGAAAGCAAATACCATGAAAACCTACCTTCCTACAAAATTTTGATTGATAGAAACGCACGTGTGAAAATGTCCCGCAACTCTTTGGACACTAACAACCATGAAGCTTCTGATACAGTTATCACATGAACACATGCTTGGCTAAAAATCACAAAGTATCTGATTGGTTGTTCTGCTGTGCTGAGTTTCAAGCGACCAATCAGATTCCAGTCATACTGTTTTATTGCTACAGTGGTTCATGAAACAGATCGTGCTGCTCAGATATAAAAACAGTTATTTTAAATTGAAAATTGCTATCACTTAGCTTAAGATAAGAATTATTGTCGACACGGTAAACTAAAGTAACTCATGTAATTAATCAGTACCTACATTCAGAAATCTGAATTCAATTTCAAAAATTATTTCGTACTCGATAAATGATCACTAGTAGCAAGGATTTCAAATACAAAGGGCAAAGAATAAGACATTCGGGCAACTCGACCCGTTCGTAGCACCGCAGTGTTAGCTTGCAAGAGAGAGACAGACTTATACAGAACACAAGGAGTTGTGTCGGTTAGGTTAGCTGTTTGTCTCTGTTGCACTCGTGCCTATCTGTGCGCTTGTGAGATATTGATCACACTCACATATACACGCACGCCAGAGCCTTGTACATAAAGGGGCGCAGGCCCTGACTGACTGCCTTGCAGCTCAGCGTCTAACAAAATACCGAAATACAGATAATTGTGTTGATTGGATTTGCAAAAAAATCATATCGAATTTTGCTACAAACGTATTATTTTTGAAGTTAAACTTTTTCTGTTTGAAAAAAGTATGAAATCGAGGAGAAGTAGAATGTAACAAATTAAGGGGAAGTTAGTAAGTACCCTAAATGACATGAAACTGACAAGGTCAGAAGTTTATAGTGTGTTGTATTTTGATTCGCAAAATAGTAAGACAAGGATGAACGACTTGAATTTGATGTTTAAAACTACTGACAAAGTACAGACGGTAGGAACTCATATTATTTCTTGTAAATTCAGAAAGGAAAATATTAAATATCATATTCTGTATTTTCAGATATCAGAACAATTTTTGGATTAAACATTTTTTAAATACAAGTATATGTTGAAACGTCACATAATGTAAGGTTATGACGTTGATATACTACAGACAATTCATATTAAAAATGTTTTTCTGCAGACTATAGTATGTAAATAAAACTATGGTATGAATGTGACGATCTGTCCATGTGAGAATTTTCACATGACATAAACATCATGTAATAATTCCGCCGTAATTATAACAGTAAAAATTAAAGAAGTTAAACTCCTTATGTGAGCTCATGAGGGTGAGGCTCATTATAATTTTTTACTAGCTCTATCTTTTATTTTTCCGGGTAGTACAATCAACGTTCTACATAACAGCAAACTTTTTTTACACTATCCCCTATAAAATAGCTGATTTGCATGCATGCATGTAACATGACACATTTCGCACTAGTGCGATAAAGTAAATTAAAACTAGTTGCACTATACCAATTCCATAGTAAATCACTGTTTGTCTGTCAGTTGTTTTTTATACCCTACTATTAGAAGTAACGCCTGTTCAAAAGTAAACTCTCAAAAATGAAGTGTAAACCAGCTGTTTTTAATAGGAGATACGTGCAAAAATACCATACATACTTTAGTGTGTAATGGTACTACGGCTCATAAAACTGAAGTCACTGGTGCCAATTTTAATTATATCACATCTCGTTGTAATATAACTCATTACGACACTACATACAGTCTACTAACATAACGTTCCCAAATTGTTCTAGCGCCTAAAGTAAAACAAAAAATGCGATCATAGCAATCCACCAGTAATTTTCAAAAGCGACCGTTTAATTCTATAAGATGAACAGATAGCAAAGCGATACGTTTTCGTAAACAACCCAAATGTAATGGAAATATGACAGCAAATACAGAATATGACATCTGTCAGATGTATTGTTTTTACGTGAAAATTAGCTATTTATACGAGGCACGTGCAAAAAATATAGTATGTATCTCGAATGTAATGTTTTTATGGCTCGTGTGACTGTTAAAACTCGCCGACTCGTTTTTCATAATGTCACAGTTCACACATAAATTATTGCATTAGTATCTAGATACATAAACAACTATTAACAGTTATTTCGCACCAGTCATTTAGGAATAAAGATACCAGTCATAGCTGTTAGATACCAAAAATAACAAGAGTTTCGCCAGTCACTAGTTCAATCTCAAAGAATCGTGACAATAAGTGGCGCACCAATACCAAATATAGATTAAAGAAAGCGAAACTCAGTCCGGCGCTGCGTTCATAGAGAGGGCGAGCCGACCGGGGGGAGGCAATGCCAGGATACGGTATGGGGGCGAAGGCAGGCGAACGGGAGGGTTGTTAGCGGACGGCAGGGGATGGGGATGGCGCGCGGATCCACGGGGGCTGTACGGTACGTCAGTCGCGCGGCCCGGCTTAAAGGGGAACCACCGATGTACCTAAATACAGCCGCCGCCGCGTGACCACGTGCTGCTTGCTTTCGCTCGGCCTGTGCAATTGGTGTAAACTGTCAAAGTGACTGCCGTCGTGACCTTCAAACTGCATCGGAACACAAACATTCAATCACTCTGCCTGCTTTCAAACAGTCGCAAACTTCGTGCCATTAGTCCTTCTTGCCCAATTGTGCTCGTTTTGTCACATGTTCGTCATGTAGATATGGTTTCACAGTGTTGCACTGATTCCCCATGGCTTGTCAGCAATAACCAAATTCCTTGCATCTATAATCTATATTGGTTGTAACTTGTACAAGGCATTGTCAAAAAAATCTTGATTTGACGTGATTATAGATTTAAAACCGGAACAGTACTGCGAGGCTCAGGCATGCACAAAAAGTCGAGCGATAGGCATTTAAGGAGGAAAAAACTACTAAACTTCAAAAAACGAACGTAAAGTTGAATTTTTGTGTAGTGATCCTACAGGGAACAACATATAGATCCCAGTTTTGAATTTTTTGACAAAAGAAACAACTATTTTTTTCTCTCTACATGCAAATGTATGCAGTGTGAAGAAAAACATGTATTAAAACTCCTAGGGTCTTCTATGTCTCCTTCATCCTCTTTCTTACGAAAACTGCCACTAAAAAGAACTCATCGCTGTATTTTCTTGTCTGGTTTCGGAACGATTAATCGGACGATAAAAATGCACATACATAAAAATATTTGTCAATTTAACGTCCTATTCATGACTCAGTTGCTCTACAATTGGAGGCCAATTCCAAGGCTAGTTTTTAGCACGCTATAAAAATGCGTTTTGCGCTCTACCGTTGTGAGTATTTGATAAACAACCGAAAAAGTTTCAAAACAGAAATTGTAGAGCAGACTGCTCTGTACGGTATATTTATTTTTAATTCGTCGTCATTTTTACCATATTTTCAATCATTTTTTCGCTGTTTTTTTTTCAAGTATCGAGACGAGAATATCAATCTTTCTCGAAATTCTACACAAAAACGTTGTGGTAACGATCTTTTCACGTCCGCTAAATTAAATTCAAGTTTACTTGAGTTAACAAACAGTTCAACATACTTTCACATGCATATGAATTAAGCAGAAACAAATTATTTTATGGAACACGAGAATTTTATAAAAAAAAAACATAATAAACACGAGTATACATAATTAAAAAAAAACGTTTCTGTCGATCTTATTTTTCGAGCAGAGTTAATTTAAAATTATGCAATGCTTCTATCGCCAAGTAAAAAATATACGATCACAATTTTTCGTCATTGTCAATTCGGATTTTCCTAGCACTGCGTTATGCAGTCCAGCAACTTCTACTTACGTCAATTCTTCTTACTTTGTCGCAGATTTCTTCCATAGAAAATACTACACGACAAGAACAAAAAAACAAGAATGTGCCATATTATGGCTTCACCTCATGTGTATCAAAATCCGCATTTCAAATTTACATTAATCATTCAAGATTCTGCTTATCTGGCTTTGTTATTGCTTTTAGAGAGCTTAGAGAATAGCCGCCATCGTTGGAATACCGATTTATTGGAATTACAGAATTTTCCATTAAAACTTATCGACAATTTTTCAGCACGAAACACTTGCGGTGTTTTCTTCTGAGTGCAGTCACAATTCATTCTGTGTCGATAATCATCACAGAATGATTCGTATGCGTCCACAGAAGACACACTTGTCTGCACCTTGACTTGGAACTATTTTGTTTTAAGGGAGTCAGTGGAGAAGGGGAGGGTCGGTATAGTGTAAATAGCGTTGTCATAAACAGGTCTTACTGTTTTACTGGAACTATGGGGACCGGTTCAATACTGTACAAATGTACCAACATGTAAATGTATTATACAACTGCGACCACAAGACAAAGCCGTTTATGTCAAAGGCATAATTTTTCTTCATCAATCTACAGATTTTTGAACATTATTTTGTGTTAATAATAGTTGATTCTAGTACAGTTGCAGATGGTTGTAATTTTGTGTGACGTAAAAATGTTTTCAATTCTACTCAAACTCCAAATTGAAACTGAATTTCAAAACGGCTTATTAACTTTCTAGGGCAGCATTTCCGAAACAGATCCGTGAGCTCATCTCTGGGATAGATCGAAAAAAAAAATTAAATAACCTCCCGAGTAAACAAGCTACTTTTTGTATCACGATTGCGCGATTAAGTCGCTTGTAGGTAGATACAGAACAGCGTAATTCTGCGCACTATTCGCATGAAATATGTATCACGAACACGCGACTGTCGAAAACATAGCACGTTTAGTCACATGGTTAACGCTGCTCTGCATCATGAATTTCAATAAGACTGCATTCTACATGCAAAAGCGCGCGAATTCGAAATTTTCGCCAGACCGAGCGAAAGTGCGATTGAGTCTTCATGCTGCTGCCAAGTCGAGCGATATCAATCGAGAAATTTCGGCTAGCTAAGTAATTTTCAAATCGCGATGCATTTTAATTGTTAAATCGTGCGTTTTCGATACAAAAAGTAGCAGGCTCTAAGATTTGAAAGGTATTTGGATGATTAAATTTCATTCGACTCGGTATTTGCGACACGTATGTGTAATCTCTTTTCTATGCAGTGAAAAAGTGGCTCACATATACCTGGTGTAGGGTTAAAAAGTTGTTTTGAAATGCAGTTTAACACGTCTTTTCCCAAGTTTGCATAAATAGCCAGCCCCTGTATGCCCGAGTATTTCATAACAGCAATTTATTTAATTAAGTGTGATTTTTCTGTTTAAAATAATGCAGTTTGGCAAACTTTATGAACATTTCTGTCAACATAATTACAATTTTTTTAATGCTTGTTCCAATTTTGGAAGACTGGAGCAAACGTACAGAGTTCCAATTTTGGAACACTGGAAAAAAATGAGTTAAATTAGAATTTTATTTAACGTTTTATGCAACGATTTTAAACAATGTTACACAAAATAAAGTTGAAAGTATTACAGTGAGTTATAGATATGGAGCACAAGTCTGGACTGCGCGATCAAAATGACAAAACGGGATAGCGATCATTGCGGTAGCCATTCCTTCTTTGTTGAACAACATACAACAAGACGCGCCTGAAAGAGACATGCATATACCGTGTTTATTGCTTTCTCTTTGTATGCGCAGTAGTACACTAGCACTCCATATTTACACCTCAATGATGTTGATAGAGTAATCGTACTGGGTAACACATTACCATGGTTACCATTTTTAATATGTTAATGATTGGAACTATTTATTAGCTGTCATAAAATATAAAATGTTTATAACAATTAAGCTACTGAACGCGTTTAAATAAATTTCTATAGGGTTCTGTTCTGATAGTAAAGCGAATAAAAAATATACCAAATCGATCCGTCAAGAATTGTTCCCTGTACAGCTCGGACGTACGCACATACAGCCCAACCGATAACACTGCTGTTTGCAATTTTCAGTTGCGAATTGTTATGAACTCAAATCATGCCAAAAAAACTTTTAAAAAAATTGAATCACCTTTAAAAACTAAAAAATAAAAAACTTAAAAAAAGTTTAGCCTCCTTCAAAAAATGTCACTACAGCGCGAGAAATAATAGTTATGAGGTCAGCTCCAAATTAGAGAAAGTACATAGGTAGGTACATGAAAAGTTAACTAAATTAGCGCCCACCTCAAAACTTTATTATTTCTCGCTTTTTTGAGGTAGATTTTTAAAGTTTTTCATTTTTAATTTTTCAATGACTTTATTTGCACGTTATTAACCTTCCTCTCTGATACTTTATTACTAAACTAGAAAAAAAAACTATAATTTGAATGTTTTTTTTTTTTGCGAAGTTAACCTAAATATTATATGTATGAGCGAAACACAGCTCTAGCTGGCGCGCAAAGCGATAATATAGAGAACATATAGACTGCGGTGTACAAAATCTATCGGACGATATTTAAAAAATACGACGTAATCGATTTTGCATTTTGGCTACAGATACATGAGAACGACGTCGATGTTATTTAATGACGCACTAATCCAGATTTCTGTTTTTCAATATTTTGCAGTCAGAGTTACAATAATTCTTGACGAAATTATTGTAAAACTGTCCGCATATTGTAATATTACGTTATCATTTGCTCACCCCTGCAAATGACCGTCAGAAACAATATTAATTTAACTTTTTGAAGTAGTAATTTCTTATGCGAATTCGGGTCGTTTAACGTTTGTGTTGAATATTTAACGCTAACGGTGTTACTATAACGAAAAACAAATCATATACCGTGTGTTGAACGTATTACGGTTTTTACATGTTAAATATAGCTCACTCCTTTCTTATTGAATAACGTTAAGGTGCTGGTTTACCAGCTGTTCAATGTGCCCTCACTTTTACCTGCATTGTCCTATCTTATTACGTATCGGTAATCTTTAGTTTCTATGAAAAATCTTATTCAATCTTTGATGTTAATTCGTTAAAATAAACTAGAAATATGCACCATTCTACTAATATGACTTTTAGGCAAGGTTTTACAGTTTATTTGATCTAAATAAACGATTTAAAATCAGATAAAGACAAGAAAATTACCATAAGTTTTACACAGATGAGAAAAATAGCAAAAGAGTTACACAAATTTTTGTACAGAAAAAAAATAATTTGAAAAGAATTATTGAGCAAGTCAAATTTGTCTATATGTATTTTTAACATAAGTTTGTAACGAAAAAACTTCAAAATGTTAATTTGCTTCTTCCTGTAATTCTAAATCTCGTGACGTGCTGTAAAGAAATATTGACGAATATCACTTTTCTAATCAATTTTTATAGGCAAAAATATGTATTTTTTGAAATGTTTAAGCAGCGTGTCAAATTTTGCGAAGCTTAATGCTTAATCGCAGCCAATAAAAACAATAATAAAATAAATTTTGCGGCCACAGTTCGAAATTTACGAGAGTATATATTTTGACAATCTGAGGGATCAGTCACTGAAGATATATACTAGATCTAGATTTCAAGATTACTTTTTTGTGTAATTTTTGAACAAAATTGTTTCTATAATTTTGTTTATCAGAATTCACAAATGCTTTTTTAATAACCACACGTACTTACATTATTATTCATTCATAGCGCGGTTTATTCAGATCAGAGTGCTCATTCTACGCGACCCCTTGTTAAGGCCATCGACTGCTAGAACGCCGACTAAAATTTTCAATATATACAGCAGATCTTGTGACATTGATCACCCTCGTAATTTAACTATTCTTTGAACAATTAACCAAGAGTTCATGGAAGTAAATTACCTACTACAAAACTAAAGAGCGCTTTTCTGTATGGTCAATGTTAAAACTAACAGGACAGTTAAATTTTTGTCCCATTTTAACTTGTGTAATGGTAAATTCGTTGTGGTAAAAAATTAACAGCACTGTAAATTCTTACATTGGCCACACAGAATAGCACCATAAGACAACGTCCTCTCTGTGCATTGACCGTCAGTCTTTAGCCCTTTCACTACGGCGTGCGTTTTTAGTAATGTATTACCGTATGCAACTGCCGCGTAGCTCTGTGACTATCCACCTATAAGTAGGCATCTACTACTGAACAACGTACGGGACCCGCAGTTAGTCCTTTCGGAAACCCTTGTAGTCTAAGAGCTGATGACACTCGTTTCATGAAGTATTTGCGTCAGGTAGAAATTTTATACAATAGTATATATAGGTAAGATGTATAGGTAAATGAGTGTTTGCTTGTCCTACCTGGGTACGCCAGGTACTGTGCATACAGGAAAGGTTTAAAAAATACGTGCCAAAAAGTGTTTGATTCAAAAGTCAACAAGTACTTTTCGAAAGTCAAGTTGATTTTAAATAAATAAATAAATGAGGCAGACACTTTTGGGGGGGTTAACATTAAACCAAAATATCCCAAAAGTTGAATTTTCAGAAATGAAAAAATAAGTAATTGATTCGCGCTGTAATTTTTATCGCAACTTTATTAAAGATATTAAAAAATATTTGCAAAAAAACAGTACCTGGCGTACCCAGGTAGGACCTATATATCTTACCCATACATACTATTGTTTAAAATTTCTACCTGAATCTAACACTTCGTGAAACGGGTGTCATGAGCTCTCCGACTATTGCGTTTTATACATGGTTCTCGCACGTCAATAGTACAGCGAAATAGAGAAAATAATTCAGAGAGGAAAAATCTTTAGACATTTTTTAATCCAATGTACTGTTAAAGAGATTTTAATTACTTATAATGAGATATTAATTATTATCAATAAGTGGGAGAGCAGGTGTGGTTCAATAATATTCTTATCTATTCGAATTTTCTGTTCAGAATTTTTTTCTCTAGGTACTTAACCATCGTCCTGACAGCCTGTATACTAATATAATAATATAAAAGCTGAGAACTCTGCTTTTTTCGGTCAAGTTCTGTGCGGATACAATCTTTAAATTGTAGAAAAAGTATTTTATGACTTAGAGAATTTGTGACAGATTTCAATCAAGTCATCTACATATATGAACCACTAACGACTTAAGTGGATAAAGCAGCATTCGACAGAAAACTGTTTTATTGACAGAGACGGGCAAGCTGTCACGGCGCGGTAAACAAAATAACTATTAATAACGTAAGTGATCGAATTTTCAGGATCTGTATGTTATTGATACTAATTTTTTTTATGCTTAATAATATGTGCTAGATTTCGTCTAGACCCTAGGGGTACGGTACCGCTATACGAAATTATTAATATACAAGACAACGTCGTAACGTGGTGTGTTTGAACACAATAAACTCAAAAAAAACCGAATAGATTTTGATGCAGTATTTAGAATTATTTAAGGGGGCTTTTGGAAACGGTTACAAGCTATTCATTGCGTTAATATTTTTAATTGTACGTAAGTAATTAGCGACAATCAAGTCCAAATTGTTGAAATCTGATGAAAACTCGATTTTCGAAAATCGGACCGAAACCAATAACTTCTTTTTTTGATAATTTTCAATAGGGGGAAGTTAAAAAATAAAAATCACAGGTCAAACAAATGAGTCAACCTAAGTGTAGTTTTGTGAATTTCGAACTGACCAATGCGCAAAGCAAAGAGACAACAACAATAATAACAATTTCTGTACTATGGACACGTGCGCCTGGAGCTTTCACATGAAAAAAAATCAAAGTTTACAACTTTTTGAAAAACTCTGTCAGTTCGCGCAAAATAGCGAGTGTATATACACATATTTATATCTGGTATATAATATTATATACATAATGTATAAACACATGGCGGTAACTGTGAACGGTACATAGAACTCCACTATATACACTGCTGCTGTACTCAGCGTACTGTGTTGTACACTGTTGCCAATAGAGCACCTGTATAGCCAACGTGGAAATCGTGCAACATTGCACACACGTAGACAAGATCGCTAGTCGAACATTACTCAATTGAAAATTATCGTTGTATACTAGATAGGCATTTTTCCTATCGAAGTAATACACTAAATACTTAAATAGTAGTTTTTGCATACCCTCCTACAAAATAGCTGTTTTTCATGCCTGTATAGCGATAGTAAAATGACTCATTTCGCACTAGTGCGTAAAAAAAATAAAAAAATACTATCTTATCAGTCCAACAGTAATTTCCAAAAGCAGCCTGTGGCTGAGCGTTTAATTCTGTAATCGATAAGCAGAAATAGCATGCCGCATAAAACGGCCGTAGTTTTCGTAAGCAAACCAAACTGTCAGATATGTTATCATGAAGTGAAAAACAGCTATTTTATAGAAGTTACGTACAGAAAATATAAGTATGTCGAATGTAATACGCTCATGTGACTATTAAAATTCGCTGATGTTCGTTTTTCCATAATGTCACAATAAGTCGCATATAACATACTGCAATACAATCTAGATACATAAACTACTGTTATGCGCATCTACAATGTATTAAAGTTTATTTTCGCTGAGGAAGTGACATTATTTTGAAACAGGAGTTTGCGAGTTTTAACAGTCACACAAGCCAAAATATCATTAGGTATGTATATATATGTTTTCACTTCATTTGCAGAACATTTTCAAAATTTTCAACATTTTGATTTGACAAAATAGGTTCCCATAATTACTGTTAGTAAATTACCATCGAAATTGCGTAAAGTACGTTTTTTTACATGTGGGTATGCAAAAAAGTGAACATTGGGAACGTTCAAATATTGCGTAATGCTTCTCACGCATAATCGCTAGAATTTGACATTTCTCACTGATGACAGCGCGGTGACTTGATATAATAACTTTACTAAAATAAATATTATTTTTTACAAAGTTATAGCGATTCAGCCTGTTTCATAAAAAATGTTACATGAGTAAGTCGCAGTAAGTTGCTTATATCCGAAGACATAGGCGCGATTGATTCATTAATTAATTTGGGGAAGGAGGAAAGGTGTTGTATTACAAGATTTGACACTAACTAGTTAATTCACTTGTGGTCAAATGTTGTAGTCCAACTCCACATATTTATTCGATCGACTTGAAATTTAGCACATATATAAATATACTATTATACAACAAATTTCGTATGTATGTTTGAACGGATTCAACTTAAAAACTAGTTGAGGAATTTCGATGAAACTTTTTTGAAATGTTTCATATGATTCCAGAAATGTTATAGGTTACGTTTTATTTCACTATTTAAATTAATTACATTTACAAGTATAGCTTCCTATTACTTGAGCCGTCACTAAGACCCATTGCCTCACCACTTGTGCATAGTCCAATCGCTCGTAGTAGGAAAAACAACACCGGGCAAATACAGTTATTATTCTTTAAAAAAATTCGCGCTAAAGCATAATATGTTTATCTTTAATAGGCAATTTACAAAATCGGGCGAAGTCGGACCGGGCTGCTATTATTTTGTAGTTCCGATGACAATACAAACTTTTTTTGTAAGGATATTATTTACATACCGTCCCTTCGGTATTGAAATTCCAGTGGTCGCAATATATAAACGTATAACATTGAATATTTTAGCTATCCTGTCATTTCCACCACAAATGTCCCATTTCTCTCGCCATAAAAACAGTATTTTGTCGCTTCAAAATTGCTTGTTCGATTAATTTTATTTTAATTTTCCTACGTGTATTTAAAATTAGTTTTTGATAGTAGATAATAAAATGCTGTGATTTATATTGCGTTCCTGATTTGAGTCAGTTGTTAATCATTTCATTCATTTTACCCCTTAAATAGGTGAGCCATCGCATAAGAAGATTGGCTTCAAAAAAACTGTTTTATTCATGTTTTCTCAATCGCTCCCGACAACTAACGTTATGGTCGGCCATATACTCCATCCTACGCTACTACCGTATTTTAAAGCCCATGTGACATAGCCAAGTTGGGTTGGAAAATTTCATTTATTTTTTACACGCAATGTAATTTATTTTCTATTTACTAATTTTGTAATTGTTTTCTTTTTTTTTCAGAGGAATAAATTTATTTATTATTATTATTATTATTATTAATTGGCGGCTGTAGCATTACGCTTCGGAAAGCAAATTACAAACATCAACTCACACAACTAACGCAATACAAATAAAATCAAAGTTTCTACCTTATAAAAAATTCACTGGGAGGAGGAAAAGTATAAAAAAGTTAAATGACTAATAAAGTATGAGCAGTTTGTTTAATATTAATATACATTTTTGAAAGTTTGATTCAGCAAGCCAGACACAATTCCTGAAATAAAAAAGATGTAATCAACTAAATGAGTCTGTATAGTATCAGTTAACAAACCAAAGATTATTGAATAATTTATCCTCGACTCTGTAAAGTCAAAATCAAAAATCCGAATTTCAAAGATGAGGGTACTCTAGCGGGATACGAAGAACGAGCAAGACGACCTTCTATTCACGTTTCGCTCTAGCGCGGCGATGTGACGACACACCACTGGCAACGACCGGTTGCCATGGCGACTGGATGTAATTATTATATAGAAAAACCTTGGGCCGCGCGCGCCAGCTATAGTAACTACCCACCACTACATTCAAACACAATACATACACACACATATACATGTTCACGAGGACGACCCGAACGAATCCTCCACGTCGAAAGAACTGGAGAACCGGACTCGATAGATAATAGTGACAAAAAAATGGAATTATTTGGTTAGATCCACCAAATTACGAAATGATATAATGTTGATGTAAGCGAAGTCCACTCTAGGACAGCTTGAATATACTATTGGACTACTAGCCGCGAACCCGGCTTCGCTCTAGTCAAGTTCTGTGCGAATACAATTTCTAAATTGCAGTTAAAGTGTGAATATATATATTGAATTGATATTGTAATGGAGCGTCCATAAACCACGTGGTCCTATTTCAGCGTCTCTGGAACCCCTATCTCCCTTCATGTAGCCTAACGTAACCCTTTCTAAGATCCCACGCCCCCCGGATGGAACATAGTTTTTTATTATCAAGTCTAGAAGACATTTTGTGTTTTCTGTTAGCAAATTATTAAAAAAATAGTAGCCAATGTTTGAAAATAAATATTTAACTTATTAAGCAAATTATTTTTTTTGTGCCAAATAAAATACATGAAAAAAATTACGTAGTTTGACTCCAACCCCTCCGCCCCTCACGTAGCTCAGCGTAGCTTTCGAACTGATCCCCACTCCCTCTTGATCATGCTACGTGGTTTATGGACGCTTCCTAATCAAGTGAGTATTCGAATGGTATGGAATATATGTTGTTGATTCGAAGTTAATATTTTTTATGCTTAATAATGTCTTATGTATGTAAAAATAATATATAATTATTTTTCTAATTAGTAAAATAATTTTATGACAAAGATAATAGGAAGGTAAGTATTGTATGACAAAGAGAATAGTAATTTGTGATAGATTTCAATCAAGTCTACCGTACCCAAGCGTCATCTATGAACCACTTTAACAAAGAACTTAAGTGGATAAAACAGCATTCAACAGTAAACGGTTTTATTGACAGAGATGAGCAAGCTGTCATGGCGTGTGCATATGAAACAATTCTCATTCTTTGTTATTATTATCGTAATAACGTGTGTATTCGAATTTTGCGGTGTTGTCGAATCGTAATTAATATTTTTGTATGCTTAATAATCCTTGATGGATTTCAATCAAGTTTGCTGTATCCGTCAACGAAATTATTAATATAGATTGCTCGAATTAATGTGACGTGGCAATCGATCACGTGTAAATATCATATTTACCTGAAATTCAATAATACTAATTCATAAAATACTAGCATCCCGTCTTGGTTCGCCCGTGTGGCTTGGTATATCTAGCAACTTTGCTAGACAGGCCCATCTTTTCGCATGGGCTCCCTGGACTTCTGCCCAGGGTCCTGCGATCCATTAAGTTCCTCCCTAGGTCCAACGATAAAATAACAAGTATAACTGAAAGGCTTATTTCTTTTATTAACTTTTGACGTTTTTTTAACATTTACTTTTGTATAACTGAAACCAATAAATTTAAATCTAACTCAAATTTCTGTAAAAGGGGTCCCATATATCATATAGTATCATGAGCCCCTACTTGGCTTAAGACTAGGGTAATAATTAGTAATTTAAGTCTAAAGGTGAATACAAAAAATAGTTAAGAAAACATTAATTAATTTTTTCCCTGAAATGAGTTGCGTAGGTACCTTGATTTAACACACGATTCATTTTTCAACCATTGTCCCGAAAATCTTGATTTCCTATACTTACAACTGTCTTTAATCTTTAATCTTCACTCATTATAGCATGGCATTCCGAAATATCAGCAGCCTCGCTCATTCAATCAAGTTAAAATGGTGTTCGCGTGTAGAATTATCTATTTGCTTTGCAGTTTCGCTGACTAATGACGTACCGTAATAATTTTATTTTACCAAAACCACGTGGGAGTTGGTTTTAAAACAATAAAAGCATTTTCCAAATTGGTTCAGTAGGTTCTGAGTTATAAACGAACAGACAGATCGGCAGAAAGTTACATTTTGAAATGGAAGGAGAAAAACTGCATATATTGCTACTAATTTCGAGGGAACGAAAAAGCTCTGCAGTTGGATTACTTTTGTCTGTCTTCATGAATTTTATTAACTTCCACTAATTTTTTTGTTGTTGAAAAAATAATTTGAATATTATGAATCTGTTTGGTAATTAAGTGATGTATTAATATCTACTGTATTAAATAGATGAGAATAACATCAGTTGTCGAGCGTCTATGAGATCTATGATTTATCTACTACATTTAGCCACACGATAGTGTGGCAGCCAAGTTCGGCAACACACTGCTTGTATATATTTAACACGAACCATTTCGATTTTCTTTCGGCTCATAACTCAAAATCTGATTTACCTTCATACTTGTAATTTTGCTTATGTTAAGCCCCCCCCCCCCCCCCGCCATTATCCAGGTTCCCAAATTTTATAAAAGAACTTTAAATAATTTCTGAGATATTGACATTTACTATTAACTCATTAATTAAAAACCTAGACCACATTTGGTTGACTTAAAAACTTGAAATTTGGCATGCAGCTAGATCATTAGGCATTTATAAAGGAAGCAATCAGAAAATAGCCAATTGTCTGTCGAGAATAGTTGAAATTGAAAACAAAGTTTTAATACTTTCAAAATATAAATATGAAGTACCTATGGTATATAGACCAGGGTCGATAGCTTTGAAAATGGTAAAAAGTGAAAAAAAATTATAGTAGGATGAAACCCATTGGAAAAGGTAGAGAATATAACAAAAATGAAAGGAAAAATAAATTACGATCGATCTGTGGTCGGGAAGGGAAGGGGGTGAGTTTTTAAGGGTAAAAAACAGTTTATATCGATTTCCGGCAAAACTACAAGTCCTATGAAAAAAAGTTAAATGGCAAAGTTGTAGGTAATAAAAATATCTACAACTTTTGTTTTTACACTTTTTTCACATAACCTCAAAATGTATGTAAAAAATTGAAATAACCAAGTTTTTGGTTTTTTATTTTTGTCTTTTGCAAAAAAAAAATTTTTTTCACGAAATTTGGTGATAACCTACCTATGTTTAACACACAGTAATTTTTTTGATTTAAAATATTCTTATTTTGACTTAATGTCGAAAAAGCACCCTAATTTTCAATCGAAAATTCTCACGTCAAAATATCTGCTTTATTAAAAAAGTCGGTGGGCTTTTTGTTCCTTGAAATCTCTACTTTCTGATGGTATGAAAAAAATATACATTACTACGGTAAATGTTCTCAGAAAATGCAAATAAGTTATCTTAAAATAGCAATAAATACGCATCTACGCATATAATCTTATAAATTATATGCGTAGATGCTTATTTATTGCTATTTTAAGATAAATTATTTGCATTTTCTGAGAACATTTACCGTAGTAATGTATATTTTTTTTCATACCATCAGAAAGTAGAGATTTCAAGGAACAAAAAGCCCACCGACTTTTTTAAAAAAGCAGGTATTTTGACGTGAGAATTTTCGATTGAAAATTAGGGTGCTTTTTCGATATTAAGTCAAAATAAGGTGAAAAAATGAATATTTTAAATAAAAAAAATTACTGTGTGTTTGGGACATAAAAAGGTAAGTTTTCACCAAATTTCGTGAAAAAATATTTTTTTTGCAAAAGATAAAAATAAAAAACCAAAAACTTGGTTATTTCAATTTTTCACATAAATTTTGAGGTTATGTGAAAAAAGTGTAAAAACAAAAGTTGTAGATATTTTTATTACCTACAACTTTGCCATTTAACTTTTTTTCGTAGGACTTGTAGTTTTGCCGGAAATCGAGATAAACCGTTTTTTACCCTTAAAAACTCACCCCCTTCCCTTCCCGACCTCAGATCGACCGTAATTTATTTTTCCTTTCATTTTTGTTATATTCTCTACCTTTTCCAATGGGTTTCATCCTACTATAATTTTTTTTTGTCTCAAAAATTATCGACCCTGGTCTAATATAACTATATGTGTCTAGATAAAATTGACTCATTAGTAAAATGTAACTTTATAAACATGAAAGCTTGCAAAGTTAGATCTCAATTCATTTTTCGGCGATGATGTTCTTTGTATCGAACTTAGTGTCTTTTTTCACATTTATGTTTTTGTTTAGAATTCTGTACATTTATATATGTTTTTTTATTTAGGATTATATAATTATTACAAAATGACCAAATGCTTTTTTCAGCAACGAAGAAAGAGTAATTGGCGTGCCGAGAAGAAGTACCTTCGTGGATATCTTGACTGTGATTACAATTGTGTTGATTATTAAAAAAGATAAAAAAATCATCGTAGCATTATATGGACCGTTATAATGGATTAATTAATTTGATAAGCAAAAGTGAATGTGTACAAGACAGAAGAGAGCAGTAATTACATTACTATTGACAGGCAACCAAAGCGTTACATCATCGATAAAAATGGCGAAAGTGAAGTTTACATCGTCGAAATGAAGCTTAAAAAGTTTATTAACTTCATAAATCTACGAATAAAGAAAAATATAATTATTGCATTTTTTTCAATTTTTTCGGCTGTTCTGTAACGAGTAATATTTGTCATATAGGCACTGTAATTCAATACGTTTTTGATGGCCTGTTATATTGACAAAAACAATAATAACTTTCGATTATTCAAATGATAATAATCGATTATTTTCGGATAATTTAATCAGGTGATCAATTATTACAGTTCGATTAATTACATGATCGATTAATCGGTTATTAAATTTTTACTGCCATCTTTACGTGTACTGAACTTTGAGTATCGATCATTGTTTGCAGTTAGTTTCCACTACGCACATAGTACAGAACCGACCCACACAATCATTTACGTATTATTCCCGTGTCTAAGGAATAAAAATGTACAAAAATAATTTTAGGAATGAAGTATTCGTTATTCATTGTCAGGGTGGCTACAAATATGTTTAGAAAAAAAATCATTTACTGCTTCCAATACCCAGATAAAATTTATATTCTCATTTCTACCTGATCATAAATAATTAATAATTCCTGACTTTTCCAAGACTCATTAACAATTCCATGACATTTCCACGTTAGTGGTCATCCAGATTGTGTAATACGTATCTTATTCATTTTCATCATTCCCAATCAGATTTTGCCAGAAAAAGACAGCACTGTTTAAAAAGAGTTGTCTCGCTGTAGTCTATGAACTAGGAATCACTTTTCCAACATCAGCAAAAATGGCACGATCGAGAACTCTAACATGTCAGCAGTTTACACAAAAATATATTTCTGTGTCTCGAAAAAGAAACTCGTTCGATGAGACGCGATACAAAGAACTGCATCAAAGTACATAAAGGTATGTGGCATGATTTGGAAACTGAGGTGATGATGGCCTGGGATTTCTTCAACCCTAAATAACGAATAACGCGAATCTTTCCTATTGTTCGTTCGTTTTGCTCAGTTGATTCGAACGGCATGGATCTCATTTACAGGGGCGCGGGGGAAAACTGTGGGAGTTGAGGCGAAAGACCAGGGAAAGAGGGATGGCGCGATGACTGTACATGTGTATGTGTGTGTGTGTGTGAGGCGATGGAGAATCCTCGTCGTGCATACATTATGGGGTAAATCTGTCCGTCAACTCAAAAAATCACAAAACCCAATAGTTCTCTTAGAGTCTAAGAGAACTATTTGGGTTTTCTGATTTTTTGAGTTAACGGACAGATTTATATCGAAAATTTCTAAGTTAATATAGTTCTTTAAGACTTAGAGAACTATGTTAACTTAGAAATTTTTTATATAAATATGTCCGAACTAAAATTCCTGGACAATACGTAAAATACCGAGCATAAAGGGAGCCATAGTAATAATCTAAATTATACCATAAATGAAAAATTTAAGAAGTGAGTCATACACTTCACAATGTATTATAAGCGGTATAGTTTTTATGCATGGGACGGGTCTGCTTTACATAGTTTCATTGCTTTGCCGCTAACCGTACTATAATGATGACTAACTCCTGCTATTTTGGTACCTTACTATAATGTTGTCCGTTGGAAAGTAGTGGGGGGCTGGCGTCATCCGGCGGACCTGTCATTTGATTGCGTGGCAACGCTTGTTGTTTATAAACTTACATGGTAGTATTTAATAAATTTGAAAGAAATCAAAACACAATATGCTGATATTATTTGTCATAAAGTGATTTTTAATGTAAGAGATTTACATAGTCTTAGTTAAATATAAAAGACATTTTTGATGTTGTTATTATAGGTTGATAAAAATATGAACTGAAGTCATTCCTGCACTTGCGCTGATTGGTCAGATGGAACGAGGAAGTCTCTATAATCAACAAACCTTGATTGCAGTCAATATTTTAAGTATTCGTTATTCAGCAATCGTTTCTCGAGAAAATCACCGTATCTTGGAGTCAAAAAATCGTAGCATATAAAATCATTTCATTACCTGAATGGTGATGAAAAAGAATTTGCGCGCCCGTGGATGTCCCCAAAGTTAACAATTTTTTGTATATTTTTCCGGTCCACTTAGAAGTGACGCAACGACACAGAAATGCCATCAGAGGAATTGAATGTTAGTTTTCTACTACAAAAAAATTACGTTATTTTTCTGCAGTTACGCATGAATTTGAAATTTCATTTTTTATTTCGTAAAAGTCGATCAATCAATCAATCAATCAATTTTTGTTGGTAACAACTATACATATTGTACATATTATACAAGTCAAAAGTAAAAAAATCAAGAATTAAAATTCAGATATTCCTGTAGAGTAGAAAATACATGTTTTTTAAAAACATTTTTGTTTCTCCCAATTGTTTTGAAAAATTCATATTAGTACATAAATGGATGATTGTAGAATACAGCATTTAGTATCTACATCTTGCCAGCAATTCCTATTGTCGTGAAATTGTCGTATACCTACTGCTAGTCGGAAGAAAAACTAAACTATGATTTCATAATTTCATGTTAGAAATCATTAATTTAACAACCTAAAATCTCTTTCCAATTCATCATAGAATGCCTATAAGTGCGACTGTGCGACAACACCTAAATGTTATAGAAATGTTTACAGATCTAACCTCAAAAATTTTCTAGCGAAAACGGCACACACTCGGCAAGTTTCCCCTACACTGACGTAACAATACGTGTACACGTGTGTGTGTATTACCGACACATAGAGAGCCCGTCCCGTACATAATATTATTATGTACATTACATATATATATTATATACCTACGTATGATGTTCTCTGGCTTATATATTACATAACGGTTATACATACAAAATATGTATATATATACGGCAGGTTATACGGAGCGCGGGGTGACCGCTAAACCGGGCTATTTATGCCGGGCAATAAATACAAACGACACGATAGAAACCTAAAGCAGATGTAGCCTTAAAAAACCATGGTATTGTAAAACTACGGTTAAAACCGGGCAGTTGTCCTGTCAAATTCAAATATTTTAAGTATGAACCTGTTATTTTGAGACACTGTCACTGTTATTTGAATTATCAGTAGGTAACTCTTAAGAAGTAACAGTATATTAACCTATATTTGAATTTTTAATCTTTAAATTTTTTCACAAAAAAGAAAACGACAAGTTACACTGCTCAACGAGAACAGTTAACAACATATAACAGTTACTAAGAACAGCTACGAAATAACAGTTAATGATTTAGTAACACGTAGCTGTTATTGAAAAACAGGAGTTACCTGTAGTTGACAAGAAACCAATACCTGACAACTTTTCATACCTATTTTAAATAGTAATGAAATATATTTTTAGCAAACTATCAAAAAAAACTTGCTTCCACTTGTAAAGTAACAATAGTGAACAAGTGGCAGCTAATAACTTAAATAACCAAGAAAAGCATTACAGTGATTGGTAACAGCTATTTCGTGGTAACAGTCACGTATTAAATTTCATAATCAAATACATAGTAGTTTAAGTTTCTAGAACGTAAATGCAGTTATCATGTATGAGTTGTGACATTATGGAAAAACGAGGGAACAGCGAGTTTTAACAATCATACGAGACATAATATCAATTTTCGAAACACCTACTACTTTTTCGCACGAACCTCCTATAAAATATCTGATTTTCACATAACTAGTAGGCATAGATTCAATATTTTTGACAACAGTATGTGTAGCCTGCATTTGCAATCCGTTTGGATTGTTTACGAAAACTACGCCTACTTTGCTATCTCTGTTCCTCTTTAAATGTTAAATGGTAACTGAGAAGTTGTTTTTGAAAATTGCTATTGGATTGGTGCGATAGAATTTTGTTTGTTTTAGTTCACAAACTTGGTGATAATTTGGTCATTTTACTAGCACTATACAGGCATGAAAAGTAGTTAGTACGTTTGTAAAACAATTAGATTCTTGTGATCTTATAGACCCAATAGAGGTATAATGATTTTCATAGGGTCACTTGTGCTTAAAGGTCCGATGAAATGATGTTAATAGGTTCAATAAAAATGTTATTAATTGTAAAAAAAAACTGAACGCGAATTTATTCACTAGCTTCCAGTTCCTTGGTTCTCATTGGTAGGCGAATCAACTGAGCTTTCTGCAGCTTAGGTTATTAACTGCCCGGGTTTAGCATCGATTCACATTTTCTATTTTAAAAAAATTTAAACTCTTCATTTTTTACGCTGACACAGCTCATTTAAGATTGGGCCACACACGTGTCAAACCTAGTCGAATAGTCATTGGCAAATATTTGCTTACAATGTTTATTTCCCTCTACTCTGATGAAGCACCAGCAGCATCGGTTGACTACACACTGATCCAATGTTCATTGGCGAATATCTGCTTCCAGAACACGGTCTACGTTAAGCGGTTTTAAATTTTTTTTTATTGAAATAAAATACTTTCTGTTATTATTTATTTTTATTAAAACATCTTCGACAAGTGCGTGGCCAAATTCATTGAATGATCGTCAAGTATATGGCGGTTCCTTTGACTCGGGTTGGAACCTGGTCGGTACTTCGACGAATCTTCCAATATACCTTTCCGCCTCGAACATTTGACGATCATTGCCAAAGGTAAAGCGACCACACTACTCAGCATTAGCAGACCTTTCAACGTATTGAGCTAAGTTTGCCAAGAGTGTGGCCCTGGCAGCTCTATTATTTTTTTAAGGCCTGTAACAGGTAGGGTTATTTTGGCTTTGCAGCATCAATTCATATTTTCAATTTACTATTTTTTTAACAATAAAACTCAATCGATATGTTGCCGGTTCTCGAATTAGAGCCTGGGAGCCGGAGGCTTGTAACAGAAAAGCAATTGGTCCACCTTATAAACAACGGTATCGCTACACGTTCGGTTATTGTTACGGCAGCTCTATTAAAGCGTTTCATAACCTTACTTTTTGGATATGATTTAATACTAATTATTAAATTACAACTGTGGCAGCATCGATTATACTAAAAGTGTCTCCACAAAAATTATTGACATTGTAAGAAATTCCCCTCAACCTTATTAACGCGTATCACGTGTTTCGCAGGCTTACTTTTCCGATTTAAATAATCTATAATTTAACTTAAAAACTATTTAACGAATTTTGGTCAAATTTTTTTTAAATGTTTTTTATAATTCCACAAATGCTATAGGCTATGTTATGTTTCACTATTTTATCGCCAAGTTAATTAATTTAATGTCTTTTTTGGCATACTTCTATACAATTATCTAAAATCGTAACGTGGTGTGGTATGTTCACACTAGACTTCTCTCAATGCCCCTGCAGTCAAAGCCTACCGGTATCCCTTCTTCACCCGCGACTGTGTTATAAAACGTAAAACAGTCAGTGCAGTGTGGCAAGTCATTCGACATTTGGCATGACGTGCAGTGTAGAAGCTTCTAACATGTGAGATGGTTTTAGGCTATATCTTATAGGGGCAACTCCGGGCAAATAATGCTATAATTCATATAAAAAATCGATAGAAATGTTCATAAAGTTTGCCAACCTGCATTATTTTAAACAGAAAAATCACAATTAATTAAAAAAATTGCTGGTATGAAATATTATTTATACAAAATATAATACATACACTATTTATACAAAACTCGGGAAAAAACGGGTTAATTAATTAATTAATTTACGGTCGTTATGGTAGTATTTGCGATTCATTTGATAATGAGCCTACGAATGAATCACTGCAGGTCTTTGCAAAGATCGGGTCATCATGAACGCACATCACTATCACACTAGATCGGTCCAGCACGGCTAGACAGTAATTGCAGGCGACCGATGACGGTCGTTGCTGGCTGCTGGTCTAATGTGCGCGGTCTTTTAAGCTAATGCTAACTCGTATAACCGATCTCTAATTTTACAGTTTTGATTTTGCCAACGAGGCGAAATTTTGCGTACGACTGTCAATTACTAATCTCATCTGCCATTGAAGAGAAGTTAAAATGCAAATTTCCTCGATTCAAATGTTTTCAACATTTTATAATTGAGCAAAAAATTATCTCTGTTAGTAAAACTGATGTTTTCAGGAGTGTATAAAAGCGTTTTCAAAACAACGATATTTTGAGGTCACCAATAGTTGGGATTAATTTTAATTTATTATTTTTTAATAATAAATCAAAAACCCAATTGACACGTGTCCCAAATCTTAGGCTAGAATCTGAGGACTCTCTCTTTAATTAGCCGTTCAGTTATCCGACGAACATTGTGATACGCCATTTTTTAATTAGTAGAAGGCATAAACGCAAAATTCCGATTCAATGTCATGTTCTATAGTCTGCCGCATACGCAAAAAGTACAGTGCGGTCTGCCTCGCTCTATCTCTTTTACCATGTATACGCACTGTAATTCGTTAGTTCCATTAATCCGACACTTGGTTTTCCTGGGGACGAGTTAATGAGAAGGTACTGTATTTTTAAATGCAAGGATCTCTTTTCAAGCAAAATCTATAACTGAATTTACTTCAGTTATTTGAACACAAAATATTTTTTTGGTGTTAGAATTTTCATGTCAGCATGCATAAGAGTATATTACGTAAGTATGAGAATTAAATATAATCCACTCATAATTTTACCTATTTAACCTAATTTTTCAACGACAAGAGATAAAAATCAATTGTAAAGATTTGGGTATTGTGGGAAATCCGCCTGTTTCGTACCGCTGTACCTACATTTTGAAACTGAAGTAATGAAGTAATATGCTTACGCAACACGATATAAATTTATAGATATTTTTGTTAATGTGTTCAGATAGAGATTGAATTGAAACGTGTACGGGTTCGAATATTGTATCTAAATTAATAAATATAATTGTTTGATTTGAGAATTTTGTGTATTAGTTTATTTAATTTTATAAATTTCCTACATCAGAAGCGGGATTATTACCTTAAATACGCCCATAAATAAAGTGGAACAGAGTGCATTACGTCATTGCGGCCGAATACGTGCCAATTTTCTAAATTGAAAATTGTTGGACAGATTTCTCCTAAAGTTTCGGTCTTCACGATGACGCATAGATAAATATCAAAGAACAGGAAGCTGAGTGGAAAACGAAAGTATAGGCTCACACCAGTTCATTCGGTTTGATTTAAGTATTTTACGAAATTTTGATAATGTGCGGTAAATGGTTACGACTTATGTAATGATGAGTTTTATGTCGTTGTCGCGATACGAGATTTATATATTATGTGATATTAGTAGTTTTCGTGTACACTGATGTTTCTGATAATCGGTATAACAGTGAAAATGATGAAAACAGATCTGATAATAGTGTGTGGTGTAAGTTTTGCAAATATACGTGGTGTATTGTGTTAATTAATAACCGTTAAGTTATGCAATTATAATTAAGCCGGGCTCACAACTTTAACAGTTAATAGAAGATGATAACTGATGCTAAATTCTTAAAGTGTTGATAACTTACAAAATGAGAATTGTTACGAGCATAAAGATCAATTTAATGTGTATGTTGTTTTGGCGGAAAATGATGAAATTGTGTAAACGACACGGGCCAGTTTGCTGAAATTAATGACTGAAAAATAAATTCGAAGTGGCAGAAATTAAAGGTCATTGGAAAGTAATTTAACGAATGAAGAAAACTAAAGTTGCGTGCATTTTGAAATTGTGATGCGTTATGCTGAAAGATGTTCAAATGTTATTGTTGATATACTGAAGTATAAGGAATGGATTAATTAATAGTGCGTTTGAAAAAGAAGAAGCGATGCCTGTTAATACAAGAAGATTGCTGAAATGATGTTTTATGAAATTAACAAAGAATGTCACCTTATAAAAGTCGGAGTACAATTATGTAACAACAGAAAAATGATAATTATTATATCATATGAAATCACCACGGAGCAATGGCGTTCCTCTTGATATGAATAATTATAAATACAGTGTGTTTGTGAAATTGAACTTTCGATTGACGTGAATTCAATTCTTCGAAGAATGAAGTGGTGCTGTTGACAAGATAAAGTTGGTTTTGGACTTTGATTTGCAAAGTGTATCGATAATGATTCTACTCTTCAGAAGGCACAAACGTGTTTTTGAGAAAAGTGGCAACTATGGAGCTAAACGCTGAAGTTATGACGATGAAATATTGAATTGTCGATGTTTTAATGAATTGAAAATGATAATTAAAACAGTTAAGGAAAAACTGTTACAAATTTGATTGTTTGCGTTTATTGTCAAGTAGAGATTTGCTACAATTGCAAACTGCAGAGAGTGGTACTGAAACTTTTGTAAGCGTTGTCAGTTTGAATGACGGACATGATATGGCTATCGCAGGCAGTGTCTATCAGACAGGGCCGACTTTGATTTGCGTGGCTGATGGTGTCTTTCAAGTACAGACGTCAAGTCTGATTGTGGTAATACTCTAGCGAGGTCCTGGAGGACTGACATGGAGAAAGGTTTCGTGTGAACAGCCGTTGCACACGAATCAGTCAATCCTAAGCCCTAGGTGAAAACTGAAGTTGATGTGGTGTGTTTATAATGAAAAATGAATATTGCTATAAATATGCAATTTTGTGACAATAATATTAACAGAAGAAATCTCTCTCTTAAGCGAGCGCTAGACACACGCGTCACAAAAATTTATTTTATATATACTGTCCAGCACGTATGCAATTTATGGTATGTGTATGGTGTCTCACGTGTGTTCGTGACGGTATTAATAAATTGTTGGCGTTTGGTGTGTGCGCGAGCGAGATATGATTCTTCATATAATATTTTCTTGTTCCAGTTGATATTTTGTTTTTGTGCATATATAAATGGAAAAGGTAGTAGCGAGATGTAACGAATGTTTTGAGACAGAAGTTGCAGATGTTAAGGGTAAGTCTGAAAACGACAGAAATCAGAATCCATGATGGAAAGAGATGTAGTTGCAACTGACCTGGTTGAATTTGTGTGTGATGCATCTGGTACTACCATATACAGCGCAGTAAATAAATTCAGACACACAGGTAATTGTTGGTCAGCGATGGGCGAGCTATGTGTTAATATATAGCGGTCGTTTGAATGATAAGAATCTTCAGCGATTGTTTTGATGTGAATCTGAGGAATCGGTTGCGACCGGAATGCCTTGCATTAGATTGGCTATTGATACGCCGATTGTGCGTAGGTCTTTCAGACTCGTACTGGTCAAGAGAGAAAGGCAACTGAATTGTTGTTAGGCTGTAAAGCCAAAACTTTAGATGCTAGTTATTGGACACATCTAGTGGAAAAGTTCACTGATGGTGACACCATTGTTGTTTGGTTGAACGATTGTTTTACTGTTGGAAAATACGACTGTTGTAAGTTTGAAAGATACAGTTGTTTTGGGGTTCAAAGCAACTCATTATGTTGTTGGTTTTAACCTTAAACATTGGTGATTTTGAGAAAATAAGGGAAAACTTGAGACGAGGTTTTCGAGGCCTTATAGGATCCGAGAATCCTAGAAAGGGAGAGATATATGGTTGAACTTGTTTTAAGCTCACGAGCGATAAAAATGGTTGTGGTTCATGTTAAAGTTAGGCTGTGGCCTGAAGTTGAAGTAGAGAATGCTGGTGAAACAAGTATTCGTGACCTCTGAGAGATGTCTGTGTGACACTACAAGTACACGAGATACCTCTGAGTTCACAAGTCCTGGAAAACTAGTGATGTACTGCTGAAGGATGTCATCAGTGACATTACGAGTACATGAGATATCTCTGAGTTCACAGATCCTGTAGATCTAGTGTCGTACTCCTGAAGAATGTCATCAGTGACATTACGAGTGCATGAGATACCTCTGAGTTAACGGATCGTGAAAAACTAGTGCTGTACCGCTGATAGATGTCCTGTGTGACACTACAAGTACACGTGGCACATCTGAGTACAAGATCCAGTTTGGATGCTTGTTGGTTATTGTATTGTTTTATTTTATAGAATGTGATGACATCAGATGTTAGGCGTCTATAGTCTACAATTCTTCTTCTACAAGGTTAAGAAGACCGGACCGTTGGAATAAAGCCGAAGATGCCAATAGGAAAAGAAAGAAAAACACGGGTCGCAGTGTCAAAACCCTGCCGACAATATAGTGTATTTGATAATACAGGCAGTGTGGCTTTATTATGTGAACTTATGTTGGTTTTTGGGCAAAATAAAAAATGTGACTCCTTAATACACCCCTTAAAACAACATTTATTTTCTTAATTGCAATATTATTATCAATCGAACTTCTATACCAAATTATATACAACTTTCGGTAAATAATTCACTATCTGCAAAGTAGTGTTTTCATAAAATTTGTAAGTCCGGTCCTGTCCGGCCGATTTTACTCAAATTTTAGGGACACTTTTTAATTACTACTGGAGGGTTAAATGTCAATTTTGAAACGATTCTAAGAATTTTTTCGGTATTTTGGGGCCCAAAAACGTTTTTCAACCCCTAAAAACTACCCTTAAAATGGCCCGATTACGCCCATTTTAAATAGGCTTCTTGCGGTGATGGATTTCAACACGTGGGCCAAATTTCGTTAAAATCAATTAACTCTTTCGAAAGTTATTGCCCGCACACATATATATATATATATATATATACGCTTATATATATATATATATATATATATATATATATATATAAATATATATATACATATATATATAAACATTTTTAAAAATGGTGCCAAAGTGTTTAGGAGGTTACGAAACGTCGAGAAATTTTGGTCCGACCCCTAGGTCCCGCCATCCGACCGACGCCAATAGTGTATGTTGCCATATGGCAAATACACTAAAAAGAATGACTGGAGATTATTCGGGGTTTATTTTAATACATTTCTGACTTATTAAGCGTGAATATCGTAAGATGGGGCGCCTGCATGCATTCACTTTGTCTGTAAATCTGGCACACTGTTTATGTCACGCGTATGGTCTAAACGGCTTAACCGACTTTGAAAGACTTTTCATGATTGATTCGTCTCGGGGTCTATTTGGTGCTAACGTCGTCCAATTTTTGAATTTTGGTCCCAGGGGAAAGTGACTTAAACGGGAACGATGTTTTTGAAGTATTTTGAAATGTTTTGCGCGTTGGGCAATTTTTATTTCATTTTGGATGGAAGTAAAATCAGATCGGTTCGAAACCTGTCTTAAACGAAAGAGGAGAAAATTTTACATATAAATGCCGCATAGTCGAAATAGTTTTTGTGCATATAAGAACGGAATAAAAACTGTATACATTTGATTTGTCTAATGGGTCGCGCACTTTCTTCGGCTGTCTGTCTGTTGCACAGTGTGTCATGATCATTAGAAGATTGCGTATGTATTGCGTTAAAATAAAAACGGATGCTGTCATTTTGGATATTTTGAAGATATCCGATCTAATTAAAAGCCGATATTTGTGAGTATTTCAAGATGCGAAAAGAAAAGTATGACGCCACTAGATATCGGAACGACGTCCAAGTGATAACTATCATTTTCGGAGCGTGACTACAATCTACATTGCTGATACAATAAGGATGAGGCTGGTGTTTGGAATCTACGTTAGAGTTGCGGCAGAGTACGAGGGCGATGAATGTACTAATATGTGTACCAGCTGATCTTTTGTAATCAGGTTGTTTTATTTTATTTATTATAACATGCCAAATGTCAACATTTTAGAAGTCAAAATGATCTTGTCGTCCAATTGGCTAAAATTTTAATTTATTGTTTGAGATTTTTGTTTGGTGTCATATTGCTGACTGCCGATATTTGTCAATTATTGTCTTTATTTCAAATTGAGTAAAGTCAATTATATTGTTGAATTCAGAGTCTATTCTTAAATTACTGGTATTCTTCAAAATGTTTTCGCTTTTGTTTTGTGTTACAGTTTGATCGTATCGGGGCGATACTATTGTCAGAATTGGCCGTGTGGGAAATCCGCCTGTTTCGTACCGCTGTACCTACATTTTGAAACTGAAGTAATGAAGTAATATGCTTACGCAACACGATATAAATTTATAGATATTTTTGTTAATGTGTTCAGATAGAGATTGAATTGAAACGTGTACGGGTTCGAATATTGTATCTAAATTAATAAATATAATTGTTTGATTTGAGAATTTTGTGTATTAGTTTATTTAATTTTATAAATTTCCTACAGTATATTGTTTGCCATGCGAAGCTATACAATCAAATTAGAGTAACTTAATTTTAAAATATCGAAACTAACTAAGCTTATTTACTTATTTAGGTTTCTTTTCATGATAACTAGTGGTCAAATTATCTCAAAAAAAATAATTAAATGCTAAGTTCTGTTTCAAAAATTTCAAATCATAATTGTTGATAAAATAAAATCTTTTGTTATCACGAATTATTATTAATTACGAATTAATTTATTACTAATTTATTAATCGATAATTGTAACAAAATTAATTACTTTGTAAATTCTCATAGAGAAAAATTTCACATACATAGAAGAGGTCCGCATAGGATACTTGTTAACGCGTGTATGCCCGCGAGACCGCGTCTGCATTAGTTATTACCATATCTCCTCTGACTAGGGTTGCCATCCGTCCGGGTTTCCCCGGATTTGTCCTAGTTTCGAGGGCATCCGGGGAGAGAGCGAGCGGGGCTTCATTTGTAGTCCGGGTTTAAAAATTTAATTGAATTTTGTTAGGTTTAATATTTCAATAAGGTTTTGTTTTCATAACAGAGTATATTAATAATTTGTGTTTTATTTTAAGAATAAAAAAATTCTAACTGATTATTAAAACAATTTGTAACAAACTGTAATAAGATTCTGTTTTGTTAGGTACATTTAAAATGATGATAAAAGATGACTAAATTTAATTTTAAGGTCTGAAAATAAATTAATAGGTGATTTATGACATTTTGAACTGTTTTTTATTACACTATGTTAAAAAACCGTTGACATGTCCGGGTTCTGGGTTCTAAAATCCGGGGTTTTCACGCGTCTTGTCCTGGTTGCCAAATTTTAGAGATCCCACTAAGGATGATTAGAATATGCATAAGTGATGGGGCGCTATGAATATTAGTGACGACTCAAGTAATAGGAAGCCCATATAAATGTCATTTATTAACTCAAAAAAACTTTAAAAAAAAATATTAACCTCCTTCAAAAAAATCACTAAAAAGATGAAAATAATGAAATTTTCAGGTTGGCGCTTATTTAATAAAAGTAGATATGTAATTAAAAGTTTTTGTAATGAAATTAGCTCCGACCTCAAAATTTCATTATTTTCATCTTGTCAGTGATTTTTTTGAAGGAGGTTAATATATTTTTTTAAAAGTTTTTTTATTTTTTACTTTTTAGTGGTGGATTTGATTTCACACATTTTTGAAGATTTCCTTCGATTTCTCCAGGGTTCCATCATCAGATCCTGACCTGATGACCATGGGACCACCTGGGATGTATACCCTTTCAAACAAAAAAAGAATTTTCCAAATCAGTTCAGGCGCCTTCGAGTAATCGGGGAA
The DNA here is from genome assembly GCA_034508555.1 of Venustoraphidia nigricollis. NCBI lineage: Eukaryota > Metazoa > Arthropoda > Insecta > Raphidioptera > Raphidiidae > Venustoraphidia > Venustoraphidia nigricollis. Next base: position 1,317,112 of record JAVRKA010000070.1, read on the forward strand.
CATACATAAAAAATAAAAAAAAAGATTCCGACGAATTGAGAACCTCCTCCTTTTTTTTAAGTCTGTTAAAAATAATTTAAATAAAGATATAAAACATAGCCTGTAATATTTCTGGAATAATATAAGAAATGTTTTAAAAATTAATCCGTTCAAACATAAATACAAAAAGTTGTATATAATAGTATACCTATTTAAATGAGCTTCGTACATCACGGCTTGAAACTAAAAAAACTACCGAACCGATTTAATTAAAAATTATACGAGACCACCTCAACATTTTTCTAAATACACCGGTTGCACGAACATAAAAAAACTAAAAAAAAACTGGCGAGTTGGTTTTGGTAAAAAATTAAAAATGAATGAGACCATACCACCGGCATCTTCCTATAAGGCCACAACGAAATAGAAATAACTGAAAGAATATATATGATAATATATAGGTACTCGTCGAATTAATAACCTTCTTTTTTCAGGTCGTTTAAAAAATGAATTTTTACTTCATTAGTCGCAGAGGAGGAATGACCGTTTACGAGTTCGAGGCTTGTAAGATACGGACAGAAGAACGGGCGGAAAATGGTGTCTTATCATACGGGTTCCGTTTTTTACTATTCTTGCACGGAACCCTAAATTACCATTATTATTATAATTAAAAAATACAATCAATTTATTTCGAACAGTAATAAATGTAACCGGTTAGCGTGTTGGACTTTGAATCAAACTGTCCTTGGTTTGAATTCCATTTCGCTCATGGATCTTTAATGATGTATAATTTAATTTCATGTAATTAGACACTTAGTTATCGAGCGTCTATATTCTACAATAAACAAAATAATTTCCTGAAAATATTATTCCGAAATGTCTCGAGTTTACGATTTCGAATCAAGTTTTAGAGTCCTTTTGCCGTATCACAGCTCCGCGTTCGATGTTAGCCGTGTTGTTCTTTCCTAGCGCTTCGCGCAGAGAAGAGTCAAAAGAGATGGGGAGAAGCGAGATAGGGAGCCGGGCGCAAAACACCTCAACCCGCGGCATCATCCCGTCCGTCCGACCGACCCTCTCCCTGTTCGCCCGCCGTCGCGCCTCATCCCCGTCCGCCTCAGCTAGCAATGCCCGAGGGTGAGTGTTGTAGACGAGTGTTAGTACAGTACTGTTCAAACTGTTTTCGGTGCAGATGCGAAATTACGATAACAAAGAAGATATGTGCGAGTAGGACTCGAGTCATATATGAAGGTTCCGTATCGTCACAATTTGACAGTTACAGTGTAAACTACATGTAACGTCACTCGATTTAACGTTAAACTCCCTAAAACGTCGAATTTACTCGACTTTGGTAGGTTTGCCTTGTTGTACATACAATGATACACTCTATGTAGCATCACACTCACTCTAAATAACGATAGTATATCATTTTAAAGCAAGTTGATCCCACAGTATCCCAGGACATGAATAAAATACATAAGAAAATACAATTAAAATACTGCCATAGCAAAAAACATCAGACAAAGATAACCGATTTTACGGAGTAAGCGTTATTATTTGTGTTAATAGTAATGTTTGTTTGTAGATTTTATGCGTTATTATTAAACAATACTATGATAGTAAAATAATATTAATTTTTCTTTCTCTCCATATAACAACTCTCTATAACGCCAGAAAATGCGCAATTCCTTCAGCGTTGCTATATAGAGTTGACACTGTACTTTGCTGAGATTGACTGCAATTGACAAACAATACAAATTACGTAATAATTCCACATAAAATTAGAAATGAATTATTTTCGGATTTTTCCTTTCTTCGTGCTAAATTTCAAGGTCTTAAGTCAACGGGAAGTACTTTCTCGGTTCTGATGAATGAGTCATAGTGAGTCAGTTTCAAAATACGTGTTTCTTGAGAGGGCGTATCTTTTTACTGAACTAAATTAGAAGTTTGAGTTCTTTACAGGGTTACAGACCTTAGTATTTGATATTAATTTCAGATTGATACCATCAGTCGTCCTGAGAAAAAGGATCTTGACGGACAACAAAGTGATTCTATAAGAGTTTCGTTTTTTTGATTCTGAAGTACGAATCCTAAAAAATGTGAAAATCCAGTTCTCATACTATGTGTAAACATCGTGTGGATGTTTGTGTTCTGTAGCGGAATAGCTGACGTGCGCACTGACTGACGCGCAGGATGTTTGGTTTTTCGTCACATCAACTGAAATTCAGATTACTATCGTATAATATTTGGGGGGAGGGTTTAGATGTTTATGCATCAATAATGTTGGAACTGTTACAAAAAAATTGGTTGCAAAACTAACTTATCAAAACTAAGTATTTGCTGTTATAAAATAACAGCGATTCAAATAACTAAGGTGTTAAAAGAGCCTGCCAGCTGTTAATTCTCAACTAGTATTACTTGTTATTTGCTAGCTTTGTTATTAATTGTTGCCGTAAGAACGTTTATATTGCTGTCTTTTTTTCTTCCCTGAGACTAAGTTCTTATTATTTTTAAATCCTCAAGAGTAGTCCCAATTTTGATGATTTTCTAAATGTTTGTTATATTACATTATTTGAAATCAGACATTCCAGCCAAGGCTGTAGTTTACTGTGTGGAGTAACCGCTAAGGCGTAAGCTTAGTGTGGTCAAGATCGTGGGTTCGATCCCAGTCCCGACTTCAAAATTATTTTCTTTTTACATCCATTTCATATTATTTCACTTGATATTTACTTCTATATTTATTTATATATTGTATATATATTTTATTTTGTGTAAATATATTTTAAACATTAATTAAAAAACTATAAAAAAAATTTTACCATTCTATCATTGCGCTTGTTATTTAATAATACATAATATAGAGCAAAAGGAACTTAGTTCCTACCAAGTGTACCACGACACTTCTCGTTTTCTAAATATTTATCAACTTCATTTAACTTTTTATCTTACGTAAGATTATTTTTATAAAGAAAAAATCAGTATTTTCAAATAACATTTATAATATTAGAATAATGAAAACCGTTAAAGTACCGCTGGTTTATCAGCACCACAGTGTAAAACCCGGGACAACTGGGGGCAACGCTACAAGTTTCAATATTAAGATTTCGTTATTTCGTTCGATGAAATTGTGGCCTAAGCCCTAAAATATTTTAAATAATTAATAAAATACTAAAGTAAGTAAACCGACACGAAATACTGATTAATTTTTCATAGTGTACTCGAAAACTAAGCTGTGTCATTACAAAAAAAATATAAAATGGACAAGTGCGAGTTAGACTTGCGCGCCGAGGGTTCCGTGTTATATATTTGCCTTTTAATGTCGAACTTAGAAACATCGGTTCCTGTAAAGCACATGTATACCTCCAAACACTAGTTTAGTTCGAAATTTTAACTATACTAGTTTTGGAAATGTTTTCAGAAAAATTTCGAAAACTGGTTATTCAATAAATTTAAAAAAAATAGTAGTTTATGTATCCAGGATGTAATTACTTTTAGCGACTAAAAGACATGTTGAAACGGGGGTGCACATCATTTGAACTATATTTTTAACATTTTCGACAGTTCGATTATTTAAGAAAATTATTATTCGAGTCTGCTATTGTTTTACATATAATGGTAGGCTTACGTGGTTTATAGAATTTGCTGTTGAATTGGTTAGATCGCAAATTTTTGTTTTATTTAACGTACTAATGTTAAATGGGTCATTTTGCAACCGTTGGACACGTAACAAAAGCAACTATTTTACAGGGAGGTGTGCAAATAATTTTTTTGCGATTCTTTCAAATATAAATATCACCGAATACCATGAAATACAAATATTTATTTATTTTGGTGTCAAACTAAATTGACAAAACTGTCAAAGAGTCTCGTAGTTTCAAGTCTCCACCAAGCTGCAGCTTGTAGAAATTAAAACATCTTATATTAAAACTTTACGGAAGTATTTCGTAGTTAAAAATTTACATATGATATACATACGTATGGGCATGGCCCAGCCTCTTTATCTACCTTTGAATTACATCTTAGATGTACCTAGGTTGGATTAATAAAAAAAAGAAAAAATGGAAATTTACCTATACATTCATAACTCTCGCTATGGAGACGATTCATGGCTAGCAGTACCTAGCTAAAAATAATCAGCTCTCGCATGTAGTGGATTTTATGTTACAATTGCTTTATTATGAAGAATTGATTATTTAGATATCGCACCGTAGAGTAAATGACAACTCATTCCGCCGCGAAAGTGGAAAGATTCTGGTTTGAGTCCAGACGGTGTTGGTGGATAAAAATTAATTTTTCTGATTTAGCATTGTAACAATGAATGTTTAACAAATACTTACTGATGTGATCAAAATTGGATGTAAGTTTGTGTGGCATGTCGATGAGTAAGTCTACGAAATTTCACTGCGTTAACAAGGGAGGGCGTGAGATATCTACCGTTCATAGATCTAACATGAAAAATGTATAAGAAAAAAATATACAGATTAATTAATTATTGAGTATCAAAATATTTTTTTGACTTTTTTTGAATATTATTGCCCTTATTAAAATACTGAAGGTTAAGTACATATATCAATATCAACAAAACAATGAATTTGATAATAGTGTTGCCTAATTAGCGCCCACCAATTAGCATTACTCAAAGGCATTTAAATGCAACAATAAAGAACATTTTACTTTTCGAAGGTAAAGTAAAACATGGTTGGTATACAGAATACGTGCGTCGCCTTATTATAGAATGTGGGAATATTCGTGTGACTCTAATACTACACTCAGAAGCCAGATGGAGTAACGTGATAATATGATATTCTTGCGCAGCGGTTTTTCGTTTGCGATTGCTTATAATGGATTATTTTCTACTTAGCTCTAGATATTATATTTGTATAGAGACTCACCCTTGATCCATTCGATCTACAGGATTCGGACCGGACATGATTCCATGCGCCGGCATTGGTCCAGCCATCGGATGTCCCGGTCCATGTCCAAAAGGCGATCCCGGTGGCATGCCTCCGAATTGAGGTCCCGCGAACGGCTGTCCGGGCGATGCGAAATGTCCCGCGGGTCCGCCACCTGGTCCGGGTCCACCGACAAACGGCGGACCAGACGACCCGGGTCGTCCGAACGGACCGCCGGCCGACGGCGATCCGAACGGTCCGCCCGAACCGGGTCCATTATAACCGGCCGAGTTGGGAGGCGGTGGAAAACCTCCTCCGCCGGCCGCATTCTGCGGACCGGGTGTCGACGATCCAGACGGCGCCGGCGAAGCCGTGTACTGCGGTGTCGTCGATCCCGGTGGCGGACCGCCTTGTTGGTAAGGACCGCCCGGGGCACCGGCCGGCGATCCTGCGCCAGTCGGCTGAGGGAACGGCGCGCCCGGCCCCTGGAAGCCCGCTGGTCCCGGCCCGGAGAACGAGTTGGCCGCGTTACCGGTAAAGTTTTGGGCCTCCGAGCCGGACGGCGGTCCCTTCCAGGACGCGGCCGGGTCCTCCAGTGTGGCTGGCAGCGTGGGTGGCGGAGCTACGCGGCGGCTAACGCCTGAAACACACCACAAACATAACCTCACTTACATAATAATACACGATATTACAAGTATAGCTTAACTAACAATGTAAGGCTATAACATAACCTCACTTACGTAGCAATGCACAATATTATAAACATAACTTCACTAACAATTTACGACGATAACATAACCTCACTTACTAGTGCACGACAAACATGGCGTGATACTGATAATATCAATCTTTTGTTTCTCTCTCGAAAACATTAATCAAATAGAATTGAGGTGTGAGAATGGACAAAAAAACACTGAAAATAATTTAAATAATCGCATTCCTAAAATGGAATAACACATAACGTCTAGTATATCTAATACTCATTATTGCCAAGATTATTAACAGTATTTATATATTTCCTATAATGAAATCTGCTATATAAACATTTTTCAGAGCTGCTCGACAGCAACAAATCAACCAAATTATATAAATGTATTTAAAAATTAATTTGCTGAAAATAGCAAACAACACAACACTCAAGCATTTTTAACCACTCTGTAAAGTCTAGAATCGAAAGGATTTTGCCACCAATATATCTTTTTTAAATTGTTTTTGTTGTGCCTGTTTTTTTAGCATATCTACTAATAAGACGAAAACGTGATTCTAAAAAAATATTGTTATTTTTAGGGTTGCATACCCAAAGAGAGGAACCCTATTATTCTCACTATTTTGTTTGTCTTAGATGTCGGTCCGTCTGTCGTAGCATTCTAGCTCCGAAACTTATTTACAATAATGAAATTAACAACTCAGAAAAAACGCTATTTTTATTGGCCATATTTATAAGGCTTTAATACATCGAAAAGAGGGTAAAAAATAAAATTTTTGAAGATAGCCGTGTGGGGTCCAAAGAACACTTTTTGTTTTTTTAAGTTCAAATCCTCCCCTTCACGTCGCTATTTGGACCACTTTGTCCCCCTCCGCCCCGACAAAGTGGCCTAATTTGTACAATATTGTTTCCCCTGCTCGCATCTAAAAATTATTTAACATAGAAACATAAAATTTGGTTGGTAAGTATAGTCTTCGCGATTACAACCATAATTGCAAATAGGTTTCAACAAAATAGGTTAAGTTATAAACACCTCAGAAACTCATGCAACACGGAACCCAATGATCCGACAAAATTAATTTTTACAACATTCAGTTTAAAAAAATTAAAATATTGCCAGCAGAAAAAAAAAACTTTAAATGTTCAATACCAAATTGGTTTTGATCGTAATTACAAAGTAGAAAACGTATTAAGATTCATATTAAATCTGAAAAAATAGCTGCTGGGTCATTTCTTCATTGCGTTTAGCAACCGAACAGAGTTTTTTCGCAAGTAATTTTAATTCATATGAACAAAACTGGTTTTGAGTCTTCTCAAATCATTATTGTACGTATAAACAGGTTTTGTGACATCGTATGAAGAGAAACTTAAAAAAAATCGAATTGAAAACACATATCACGATTTCCAGCTTTTCGTTTCTAAAATACCTAAAGAAATGCCAAAATGAAATTTAAAAAAACCCGGGTCGCAGTGCCAAAACCCTGCCGCCAATGTAGTGTATTTGCTAATACAGACAATTCCGAGAATTTTTTCGAAGTTATTGGGCCCCAAAACTATTTACAATCCCTAAATACACCCCTTAAAATGGTCCGATTTGATCTATTTTAAATAGCTTTCTTGCGGTGATTCCAACATGTGACCCAAATTGAAACGTCGAGAAATTTTGATTCGCCCCCTAGGTCCCGCCATCCGACCAACGCCAATAGTGTATGTGCTATATATGGCAAATACTTTAAAAAGGGCACGACGACTTCAAAAGTATCATTCTATAAATTCCGTCAATTTAAATTCTATTTTCTATATAAATCTGGCATACCCATATTTTCAAAATTAGATGATTTACGTTAATGTACAAACCTCTTTTAAACGATAAAATTCATTTTAAAAACAAGTTTATCTGTCTATCCGTAAGTAATTTTTAATGCAATACATAGGTACTTAATATTATTATTCATACTCGATAACATTAAATACATTTTTGCCATCTAATAATTTTTAATATTACTACTCTCTATTAAATAGGTGAATTACATGCATGTACAAATGCATGTAAAGTGGCTGGTTATGCACTAGTGCGGTAAAGTAAAACAAAACTGGTCGAGTTATATCAATTTCGTAGCAATCAATTGTCTTTCAGTTTTTTTACAGCCTACTTTTAGACGTGAGATTTGCTCCACACGTGAACTGTTAAAAACTGAAATAAAAACCAGCTATTTTATAAGAGACAGAACAAAAAATATATTATGCCTCATGCGTAATGCTATTATAACTCGGGTGCCTGTTAAATCTCGCTGGCGCTCGTTTTAAAAATACTGTCATACGTCGCTGGATTATAACCTATTTCGGGACTGTAGGTATAGAGAATCTACTATTGTCGATTTGTTAAAATAAATAAAATTACTGAAAATATTTAACTTTAAGGACAATATTCGTGTATCTCTTCCTACAGTAAGAGACAAATGTCATACGTCAAGGACAATCATTTTAAATTGGACATGTTACGTCTATTTAACCAAAAATTAATTTTCGTGCAGCGCATTTTCACAACACAAATTAAAAAAAATAGTAAAAATATTTTTTTGTCGAGCAGAGATTCTAGTATCTGAGGAATTCGTCATAAGACAAAATTTAGGGGTTCTTCTTCCTGAAATTCTTACCAATATATTATTATAACGTTCCCATAATTTGAATGATAATTTATGGTAGAATTTTTATGGGCTCCCAGCAATAGATGTTTGTAAATCCAGTTTTAGGAACTTAAGGTTTCAGTTTTAAATTAGATCTATATAAGTCAATTTTTGTTGCACAATACCTATGTCAAATTATTAGGTAATAAAGGTATTTTATTAGCCTTTCAGTAACCAGACAATATCTTTTTTTTTAAATTTCGTCTAAAACTTTTTTTTCACTCGGCGCACAGCTATTTCCTTTTTGTGGGGATTTTGTCATCTTCTCAAATATTGTAATTTGATTCAATATAGCAAATATGATCAAGAAAAATTAAAAATAATAACAGAGTATCTATTAAAACAAATGTATTTAAAACTGCAACACTATAGGCATTTGAGAGTAATAAATACTTTTCAACTCAGTATTTAGATAATAAATAAAAAAACTACCTAAGTTGACCCAACAAAAGCTATACCTGTTTTAAACAACTAAAATTACTTCATAAATGTTTATAAAACCCAACTTTTTTTAAATGTGTTTTTCTTCTTAACAGATAGAATAATGATTTAAAATCACCACTAAAATAAAATAAACGTAACATGTTCACTTAATAGTTCGCAAACAGAAAATAGATATTTATACTGTAATTTGTACGTTGCTGCGATTTCTTTCAACGTCAAAATAAAAATACAAAAATACACAGGTAGACAAGGTACAATAATAATTTTAATGAAACTACGACGCCGAGAACCGCGTCAGAGAGGTTATGTGCAATTCAATCAATCTAATCCTAACCTAGAACAAAAACATTATAAACGATAGATGTGAAAACAAATGAATAAATATTACATTTAGTTTTGCGCTGTCCGCCGCGACCCTGTCTCATGTTATTGTTTTATGTCAAATACAATTGAATATTATTGTTCACGGCATAACGTTTTGACACATTGAAACAACACCACCGACGACAAAACAAAACACAGTAGTTAAACAAAAACAAACTAAACACTTTCGACATGAACGACACGAGCATTTTGATGACTATTACGAGCGTTTTCCATTCACCGCGCACGTTTTTTCTTCATATACACGAGCGAGAGCATTTTTGGCAATGCGATATTTTCGCAGTACACAGACAAGGAGTCTTGTAGTTGTACTCGGCACAAGAAACGCATCAAGTAAACGAAGTAAACACTACTGAAGTCAAGTACATAGCAGCAACGCGCATGTTGGACTGGCGTGTGGCTACACTGGGCCATCCCTACCATTTCCTTCCGTCAAACAACTCTGCACATATTCTACATTCGAATAAAAGCGCCAAAACAATACGAATACACGATAAGACTCAAAATATTCTCAAGTATCTTAACTCTTTCCTAACCATTGTTACTTGAATGAAAAATCAAGACGTGATATAAATGCGCTAGTTTTACTAATCGAATCATTAGCTATTATGAATACTGACGTAACACATAGACCCTGTTTTGTTTATAAACAAACGTTTCCGGTCGCAGTGTGGCAATTTAAAAAACACAAAACGTAAAAAAGCATGCATTTCTCAGCGAGTTATTAATAATTTTACAGGTTATTCTTTTGACACATCTTAACACTTGAGGTGACATTCCGTTGCTATGTAATAAAAGTAATTCAAGGCGAGTGTTGTATGTGAAGTAAAATTGAACGCCCACCTTTAACGGCCTGATCACAGATTGTACGTTCGATTATTGAGAACCGAGGTGTCAACTAATTTTCTTTTTAGGCCTCCTACAGAAATGATCTTGCGAGAATCCTCCGAGCGCTGCCATGTTTAATAGTAATTTACAGCTGCTGTAACGTGCCGGTGTCGGTGACGGCGACCATAGCGTGCTCTAGCGACAGGCATGGGCGCCCCGCGCACGGCAGTACACCGTACCGTAACGTACCGCACTGACTGCACCCGTACTCCACTAGTGCACCACCACTCACACTGCACAACTTATATCCAACTACACCAAACAATACAATTATGTATTATAACTTTAAATAGAACAAACTTTAAACTTCAAACGTCCACTAAACCGAAACGTCACCGGAGGCCAAAGACTCAGCGAACCCACTAAATACAACAAACTTCCAAATCGACGACTACGCGCACACAACTTTTTTTTCAATAGTCGCGAATGAGCATTTTTTTCGTTTACCAAGTCTGAAGTTACAGTCAACACAGTACAGTTGACAGTGTCACCCTAAAAATCAATAAAGTTCTCCACCCCTCGCGGCGCTCTGCTCTTCTCTTTCCCCCGTTCCATTGAGGCACGCACACAAACATGCAAAGCGCACACACACACACACATTCACGCACACACATATACACGTGCGGCGACGACAGTCGACTGTTTCTTTCTGACAGTGTTGTTTTTATCGTCCTTCAGCAGGCTGCATACATAGAGCACTGAATACCGGCCTGCGTGTATTCATATTTTTGTCCTATTGCCACGTCGTCTTCTTCAGAGAGTGTTGCAGGAGACACCGAAAGGCACCGTTCTGCGCCCGTTTCTAACGTGACTTTGCACTGCTGTGCTGGGATCATCCGCATAAAAAGCACCGACCGTATAAAAGTGCGAGCACATATACATGCATACAACACACACGTGTGCGGGGAACCATAGATATGTTGAAATGGACGCGACGGTCGTTAAAGTCGCGTTTACCATGTTGATGTCCTCAGAAAAATTTCGCCAGATTATATTTTACAACTAGTGGCGAATTGAGCACTGTAATGCCCTCTAACAAAAACTGATCGTCATGCCCTCGTCTTTTTTACTTATAGATTAACAAACGATCAAAATAAAAACCTTATTTTATTTTGGTTTTTTTTTTTGGGCACGTGATACTGAGGCTTCAGGTGTTGTACAGTGATCCTTCATGGGTCACAGCTGAGTGAAAGAAAAACAAACAAAAATAAAATAGATTATTTTTTTATTTAAAATAATAAGAGAAATATTGTCGAAACGTTGATCATAATGAATTCTTAGCAAACAGACTTTTTATTACTTACCTTGACACTGGTCTAAAATATTTATATACTGTGAAAAAAACAAGGTGTCACTTTTTCTACCATTAGTAAATTTGGTTCCTATGCCCCGTTGATATGAGGCCTATTTTATTCCCTGATGCATAAACATTACAGTATGTCTGATCAAAATTGGTTCAGCAGTTTCAAATTAATCCGGAACAAACAAACTTTTAAAGAAACACACAAATTGTTAAAAGATAGATTTGATTTTGGTTTCCTGCAAATTATTCACCCCAGTGAAAATTTGATTAGATACACCTGTCACCTGTATATTGAAAATCAATAGCTACATTGTAGTCTGCAGATAATAAACGTTGAAACGAAATAAATAAAAAAATATAAAAAAAATAATAATATAATAAATAAATACTATAACAATATAATAAATATAATAATAAAATAATTTAGGAAACGACAATTTCTGAATTCCTGAAAAAAATATGTTAAAGAACAAAATTACAAAAGTACCTAAATTTCGACTATTTACCGCGAGAATAATAATACACGAAGGGTGGAAATGAGGAAGAGACAGAGCTAACTACCCTGCGATTTCACACACGCTTATTTGCAGTAGCGTAGATAATCCAAATACGTAGTGGAGCCTGATATCTTTAAATTTATTTCAGGATTTTCTGTGCTAAGTATACCGCGTAACATTTTCAATGTAATTATTATTTCTAGGGTTCCCCACCTTAAAGGAACAAAAAAAAAAACAAAACCCTTGCACTTGTCCGTACGCTCGTAATGTCTGACATAATGAAATTCCTTTGAACTTAATAAAAGTATGAAACTGAATTTTGACGCACTTAAAAAAACTTACTAATACGCTATATTCCAATAGTTAAAAGTTAAAAAGTATTTTCCCGTAAATTTGAAACGACAAAGCTTGACACTCAAAAAATATTTTTGCATTCAGTCATCTGGAATATTTAATGCTTTTTTCTTAAGGATATCAAAACTATTTCTTTTAGAATTTTACGTTAAGTGTTTTTTAAGATTTTCCTGAAAACGCATCTTAAAAACTGATCCTTCTCTATTTTGAAATCTTATAAACCGAAAATTTTGAAAAAACGAGCGATATTAGAGGTTTACGCATTGACGACAGAACGAATTAGGGGAAGGGGGGTGTATAGGCATACCAATTTACAATTTTGGAATGCTACTTGGTGAGAGCTTAGCCAGACAGGCCCCATTTCGTCATCAATGGGTAGAGGTCCATATACTTTACAGAAAAATATAAATGACTATAATCAGTTTTTAAATTAAAATCTGCTAAGTGGAGGCAGTTCATAGATGAGTCGTGGAAACTTTATGAGTAAAATCCAAACTAATCAAATCGAGTCATCTGTAAAAAAAATCAGGTGCGTGTAGATCTTACGCGTTTTAAGTGAAACTTCACAGGTAAACATATTTTGTAACCAGCTAAACACTAAACAGAAAGGGGCGTGTTGATTGAGTTTCCCTCTCAATGCACTTGTGCTTACCCGTCAGCCAATCGGTTCCAGTTTCCCGTTAGCACCTCATTTTTTCCTGTTCTAACGGTGTCATTTTTCATATTCGTTATGCCGTCGAACGAAATTACTCTCCGCGGCAGGCCATAAGTAAGTACTTAGGTGGCCAAATGGCCACGTAGTAACCACGATCTGGCCACAAAAGTTATTCAAAAATGTATGTTCAAAAATCGATTGAGATATTTTATATTCAAAAAAATTTTTAACGTTAATATTGTGATGACCTACGGTCATTTAGCAGTAACAATTCCTTTATAGATTAATTTAATAATAAAATAATAATCAAAAACAAACAAACCGCGAACACTTTCACAATTTCCGGCTCTCGCATAAACATAAATTAGATGATTCATTCCTACGCATTAAGAGCGCGAATATTCAAATCAATCGCTTACGTAATAATCGCACATGCAAATTAAATTTACGAGTAACATTGTTTTCACAAATATCCTTGTGAACGCGACTCTAGTTCAGTTTGCAAGCGATATATCCATGAGGATTTTTACACACACATTTTCATACTATCACACACACATGTGACATGAACACGTGTATGTGTGTTAGTGTACATAATATGGCGTGCTACTGTTGAACAATAGTACGCGACCAAGGGGCGGAGGGGAGACAGGCGGAGACGCTGCTGTACGACTCAGAAAGGGGCACAGGCACAGCAGAGAGTGAGTGGCGGTGCGTGGCGCGCTGCCCCGTCACCGAACGCAGAGCATTGAGCTGGCTTCTGTACCACGGCCTCCCGCGATGTCTCGTCTACACAATAATAATATGACTGACAGTTCACTCGCTGCATTTGTTCATCTGTCAATTTGCTTATCGCTCAGCAGTGTTGTTATCAACGAGCTTATCGGCGATCTAGTCGTTAACCAAATACCGCACATTCAGATGTCTCGTTTTTCAATTATTAAAAATGTACAGTTCAAGTAGAAAAAAATCCAACAGATACTTTGTAACTACAAACGGCCACCATTAATTAATTATAGTTACAATCACTAAAATGCAAGACATTTCATAGATCTTTCATATTTAGTAACATATACCCTTTCTATGTCATTATTGCCCGTAGTGACAACTGTATGATAAAAATTACTCCGTCACAAGAGTCACAATAAATTAGTCATATCATAGAACAACAGCATCATTGGCATTGAAATGAGCAGTTAGTAAAAAAGTACGAGTGTCTCTTAATTAAGAAAAAAAAGTATCTTCAACCACAGGGATATATTAATGTCTTAGCGTAAAATATACTCGGGACGGCAGACTATAGAGAGTGGCACAGGTGCTAATTACCTTAGTTATCGAACATCTATAAATAATAATTATCTGTCAAGAAGGTGATATAACCTTTTAAATGACAGAAGTAGTGTGTAGGACACAGAAAATGACAACGAAAGAAGAGCGACAAAATGTATTTGCCTATAGAACAAATCTTACAAATACGTCTCTGTGTATCCATGTCTGGCCTTTTCCAAACCCTTAGTAACAGGTCAGATTCTAATATTATTAGTTACTAGTGAAAGTATACATTTTTAATTGTTAGCTAGTATGTTCAGATAACTTTAGAAATACCCAGCTTTTGAATTTGTAAAATAATAGCACAATGCGCGGAATCTTAGAACATTTCTTAGTATGTAAAATAAATATGAACATGTTTCCGCTAAGAAATTCGATTTATTGAATGCAATAATACCCTAAACTTACTTTTGGCCTTTGGGCAGTGTGGATTAACTGTTACTGTAAATTAAAATACTTTTTTATCTCTATTTCTGAAAGACAATAAGAATAATTTGCAACATGATTTTTAACAATTGTAAAAATTGCATACAATAGTTTGCCGCACACACGGCCACGTTTGGATTACGAAGTGTTCGTTGACTCGTCATCTAACTAAAAAGCGACTGACTTTCTACAAACGATAAACTTTTTTATGAAAAATCGAAGAAATTAAAATACACGAAAAGTTTTGTGAACATAGCGATTTTTATAAAAACAATTAACAACCAGGGTTATTTAGGCCTAGAACCAATTGATATCTTCAATTTATTAATAATAAATCAAAAATTCAGTTTCCACTGTAACAACATTCCACATTGTCTTTCATTCCTAACGAAATTGTCTCAATTAATTAAAAGTTGTTCTAATAAACATTTGAAAAAATCTGTCTGCAAGTTACAATAAAAAAAAAGATTTAATTGGGAATTAAATTAATTCCACTTAAGAGACTTTTAAAATTATACTTACAATATAGTTTTGTTTTACTTTACAGCACTAGTGGATAATGGGTAACTTTAGATGCTTGCATTCAAGCAGCTATTTTATAGGGGGTAGTGCAAAAAAATTGACAGTATGTCGCGAAGTGTTTAGTTAGGATTTTATAGTTTATACTCACAAATAGACATCCTTTCAAAGAAAAATCCAATGTTAATTATTACTCGGCGTATAAACATCCTCACACAGACACAACTATAGGTATTTAATTATTATGTCCGTACATACTTTATTTTGATCTCCTGTCCTAGCATTGGCTTCCCGTCACAACTTCCTGTCGATCACGATCTACGGGTAATTAGCGGTATTTTTTTCAAAGACCGATGACATCATGGCTCAAAACAAAACACAATCGAAAAGTGAAAATCAGAAAATATACCTACTCTTTCTCAAAAAACAAAATCGATGTGTCCGAGTATTTTATTTAGAACGTTTCGGCAACAATTTAATTCCATAGTGCAAATACAGAATGATAAATTATACTTAATTCTAAATATTTGCAGTTCAAATTTTTTTTGCGCGATTCCTTTTAAAATAGCTGTTTTCCATGCCTGCATAGAGGTAAAAAAATGACACATTTAGCACTAGTGCCTAAAGTAAAACAAAAGAATTGCGAAACGTAGTCGTACTGCCATTTCCATGGTAAGTGCAATATAAAAATCCAACGCAGCCTATAATTGAAATTGAACTTGGTCAAAATAAACTGCCAAAAATTTTGAAAATTATGTGAAAATCAACTATTTTGTAGAGGGTACGTGTAAAAAATATAGTATATATCTTGTTCGTAATGGTACTATGACTTGTATGACTGTTAAAACTCGCCAGTCGTTCGTTTTGACATAATGTAACAACTCGTACATAAAAACTGCATTTCCAAACGAGATACATAAATAATATTCAGTCATGTAGATTATAAACGTTCAACAGCTGAGGTCATCAGCGTGCATCGAGTCATCAATAATAAATGGTGGTGACTTCTATGTTCTAATTTATTTTTTTGTATTACTCCCTATAAAAAAACTGCTTTACATGCACTGTATGCACTATGCAGGCATATCAAATTATCCATAACGGACTAGTGCTGTAATGAAAAACAAAAGTAGGCAGTAATTTTCGTAAGCTACCTTTAGAAGTATATGAATAATAGACAGCCAAATACGTTCTTTCTTCGGCTTTGCCGTAGTTGGATAAAAACAAAAATGGACGCGTATAGTGATTTTTCTAGATTGCTTATAAGAAGTAACGTTTGCTATACTCGTACAATATATAGCGAGTATGAAAAAACAACAATAAGTATATCTCGTGCGCAGCATTATGACTCGTGTGACTATGAAATCTCGCTATCGTTTGTTTTAACACAATATAATTACGCAACTAGATATACAATCTACTATTATTTTACGCTGTTACGTATCTCCAAGTCAATGTTTGAAATGATAAAAATGTTTAAATTTCAAAAGTAGTTCTGATATTGAGTTTGACAGTCTCTGCAATATGTATAAATTAAAATATCAAAATCGCTAGTTGCCTATGTATAGTGCTGGTGCGAGGGTAGAGCGAGGGGAGCGAGCTCCAGACGCCGAATCAAGATCGGCGCCAAAATCCAATGGCAAAACAGATTTGCGTCGCCATACAACTTTATTATCGTTACTTTTGGACTCGAAAAGTACGACAGAACCTTCACTTCTCTTATAGTTTCAGTACGTTTTGGTTTTTTGGAAAATTAGAATTGAATCAAAAAGTGTTGACTAAAGGTACTACCCCGAAAATAGTTCAGGGCCGCTACTGCGCATGTACGCGTCTGCCGTTTGCTCACCTAATCAGACTTGAATCGATGTGTATTGATATGTCGGTTACAACTTACATGTCACGTTTGAGCATAGCGTTTGAGTATTCCATGAGTGTACAGTTAAAGATATAAGATTGATGGAACGTGGTTATTTATACAAGTAGTGACATCTATATTTATTGGTACTTAATACATGATTTCATTTGGAAATTTTCAAAACCGTATATTTTTTTTTGTGTTGGCATGTAGAATACAAATGCCAACACTGGAAAAAAAATTATAAAAATAAAAATTTTGGTGTTATGAAATGTGTCAAAACATTATTATTCCTAGATCACTGTCCTAGATATAAATAATACGCTGTTATTTAATATTCTTACCTGACTGAAACGTAAAGCCAGGGCTAACAAAACAGTATAAAAAAGTATATTTACAAAAATCCAAGCGCATTGCTTTATGAGTGTAAAAAACAGTGTTATTAAAAATTTAGAATTTATAGTCGACATGTAAATTAAATTTTGCATTTTTATTGTTTTACAGGTTAGTATTTTACAAATGTTTTCGTTATAAGTATTTTGAAGCTATAATATAAAAACTAAGAAACTATATTATGTACACATAAAGAAACCATACTTGTATGGCATTTTTTATTAATGCAGAAAGAAAATACATTTATCAATACGAACAAAACTTTAAAATCTGAAAAAAAAACAGTGAACGGTTAGTATTTAACAGACAGTATAAACGAACACTCCATACTATGCATGAAATGAACAAAAAACGCTTACATAAATATTTTAAAATATACTTGTTTTCTTAGAAACCACGATAGTCATTTGTTAAAATTACAGCAGAACAATTTTTTTTTTGTGTATTTTGTCGGCTGCACCAATACGTTCCGTGTCCGTGTGAATTATACAAAGTTACCATTACATATGAATATTATGTTCCACAAAAAAAAATTGTTCACACCTTTTGCTGCTTAATCATACCACCGTATAATCAGTAGTTTCACTCCAGGGCGCTCTTTTTGTGTGTAGTAGTGCAATGTACAGATACAGTGAACGAGTCTGAACTGTATGCCCAAAAACATGGACAAGGGTCACATGATTGTGCACAAAAAGATCTAAGGTTCCAATAAGTGAAACCACTGGTTATACTATGGTAGATTATAGCCGCTTGTAAAACAAAAACAAAAAAACAAACTAAATACAACATATTATACATAATGCCAAAGTCAATAAATAAAAATCACTGATCTTTTGCTAATTGAATTGCCAATACTCCTCAAATAGGCGTATTTGTTGGTAAGTTCCGAACTGATTCTGAACTCCCGAACAATAATACAGAACTCTTCGGATACTGCTGCATGTTTTAAGTCAAATTAGCGAATTCTTCGCCCTATTTAAATTTGGTTTCAGTAGCTCTAGACTCCTGGAACAAAGTTCAAGCAGTTCAAAGATACCGAGAATTTAATCACCAAAGAGTTCTGTATTGTTGACAAATGTTTTAAAAGTGTTCAGAGTTTACCAACACATCTATTGTATTCCGTATAATCTCGGTAATGCGAATTGAACAGAAATCAGCATTTCAATTAGTATACAATCATTGAGACAAACTGTTTTAAAGTCTACAGTGTGGTCTTTCTTAATTTTACAATATTCTTGCCGAAATTCGGAATGTTTTCTATGAATTTAGGTAAGGGGTGTGCTAATTGTTTATTGAGGACCATGTTCTTAATCATTTGTAAACAATTTTTCCCAATAAAAGAAACATTCGCATAAATATCTCGTCCTGCCATCGATGGTTCGTTGCCATGCCACTTCATAGGCGTGAAAACAAACGAAAATTCTTCTAATTGTTGCACGTTCTCACCAAAAATTTTATCACAATATTGTGTCCGTGCTACGTTTTGAGTGAAATCGATTCCGTTTTTTGTTTGTTTTCCCAAATTCTTCTCATAGTTAGTATCATCAACTGTGCGCGCCACATTATGAGCGTTTCGTTTTTGATTTTGTAAAAGGTTTAAAAGAGAATGCACATCTTTTCCATACAAATATTTATGAATTTGGCAGTCAGTATAGCCTAATCCATTTGCAACAGATTTTAATATGATGATAGGGATGTTTTTTCTCGTTGAAAATATATATTCGAAATTAGGAAAATATGCGAAATATAAAGGGTCAAAATATTTGATCTTACTTTTAATTGTTTGGTTTCGAACTATACTAATCCAGTATATTTGTGATTTTAAGAGAATTTGTATATGTACTCTTAAATTATTACGTCGCATGGCCCTCATAAATTTCTCAGATAATTTATCTGCACCAAATACAGTGGGTTCTGTCTGATTTATTAAATCATATGTGTGCCATATTCTCTTCAAAGATGATATATCTGAACAAAAAGAAAAATACGTAATGTTTTTTAAAGCGATAAAAAAATGTAAAATAAAACGTGATATGTATGAATGCAAAATAGAAAAAAAACGCAATTTTTAAGACAATGTAGCACAAAAAAAATCCATGCAAGCACCTTGATGCAAACAGTGATTTTAGTTACAGATTTTGGTTTTTATAAGGTATATTCCAGCACATCACAAAACCAGTTCGTGAATCGCCGAATACATGTGCACAATAAAAATACCATTCCAACACAGCTGTTGACTAAAATATGTATTAGGGCTTCTTGAACGATCGAGTTAGTTCGATGATTTTTGTCAGAAAGATTAGCATAGCGTAAAAAATTAAAATACATGATACCTCTGTCTTAGTTCTCAATACTGTTAGTCCTTTATTGTGCAAAAAGCAAAAAAAAAACTCTATTTCATTGCCAAACGTTTCTCTCTTTCTATAGACATATAAAACCGTTTTAACACGTTACGATTCTTGAATCAGTCGAAAAAGTGACATTACTAACGCATGCGTTCATGAACTAATTCCTACACGGTATACAAACTGCGTGTTGGAACATACCTATAAGGGCAATCTTGCAGCATAATGCTATGCTATGCTTAGCCCACTGTACTGTATAAGATGTGAATTATTTTTTTAGACAACATTTTAATTAACAGAAGAGGTGTATTGTACAGGAAAAAGGTTCATTAATCATCATTGCAATATATAGAGCTCCATCAGGTGATTTCAATACATGATTTTAGACATGTAGTTTTTTTTATTCGGATAAGTGAAGAACATATTAAGATGGAGAATTCAGATTCGATATAGTCAACCACAGCGAAAAATTTGTGGGTACAGGACCTGGTGTGTAACCATGGAGACATATTTTGTTTTATTAACTGGATAAAAAAATATGCTATTATTGTTCATGATAGGAATAGCTAATGAAATTCATGTTGGTTTAACCATTCTCAGTATTAAAGCATGTCTTCCATAATTCAATTTTTTCTTCATGACAGTTTTGTAGCTTTTAAGGTTTGCATTTTAAACCACTGAACCCTTTTTTCCTGTACACACACATCTCTTCTAATGTCGGCGCCAGACATATCAACAATATTTGAACACTTGTTTTAACTAGGGATGGGGATTATAAATCGATTATTCGAAATAATCACAAAAAAAAAATATTTTTGCCGATTTTATGGAGGAAAAAAAGTTTTATTGTTCCCACAGTTTTAAAAAAACAATAAAACTTTTTTTCCTCTATAAAATCGGAAAAAATATTCTTTTTTGGACCGATTATCCGATTTTAGGGTAATAAAATGATCGGTTTTCCCCACAATCGGTTGTTCGAAATAATCGGAAATGATTGGCAGGAAAATAATCGATTATAATCCCCATCCCTAGTTAAAACCAGTGTTCAAATATTGCTGCTGTCTGGCGCCCGGGTAATATAGTATCTACAAAAACAATCGTTGACCTTCAATGTACTGTTTTTCAAGTTCATATTAGTATATTTCGTAACCAAACGCAAAACAGTTGAGTAACGTCATAATCATTCATGCGATTAAAATCTCAAGTAGGGACCGTAATACTGCAAAATTGTTCCTATAAGAAACTTGTATCGAATAATTGTCTAGATACATATTGTGGTACGAACTTACTTTAGTACAATGAAATTATAAAATTATGTATTTACGAATTAACTTATTTACTTACTATATAAAAAAAGCCTTGCTATTCGGTCAGTTAGAACATCGGTCTCTATTTCACGACTGCGTATGATTTTAAATATCTCGCAGCGTAAGGTCGATTTATTTTTTTTTTGTTTACATGCCTTTAATCGTTTTTCAATATCCGACCACGAAATTTCGGGAAATTCTTTTGGAATTTCATATTTCAGAGCATTTAAATTCAATTTTTTCAACACTGTTCTTAGGTTAGTTTCATTTCTGCCTAAAATAAAAAAACTGATAATAAGTTACGGAAAGGACACAGAAATATGTTATGAAAACGGTACTTACTTAAAGCCATCTTTTCTCATGTTTTTATCATTTGGTTTACGAATTCGGAATCGTACATTACAGTTTCATTGTAACCTTTAATTTTGTTATAAACAGACGCTTTTTTGACGTACATGTTTTCATATTTACTGCCAACGTGAAAAATTTAAATGTGCCGGCGTCATTCCAGTGCGTGTCAAAATTTTATTTGCCTGGTTGATTGGCACATTGCGGCTACTTTAGGTCAACCATTGATCTCTACCATAGGGATGGATTGTGGATACCAGCTCGAAGCTTGTTCCTTTTTAACTGTATTCAAAAAAGGAGGAGGTATTTGTTTTTATTAAAATCGGTTCATTCGTTTTTTTTAAATAACGTCAAAGAAACATATTTTTAATGTATGCTACCCTCATATATCCAACATTTGTAAATCGATTTTGATGATTCTTTTATTATTTAATAGGGTACACCTTCAGGGTGATCCCACATAAATTTTGCTTAAATCGATTCAGTAGTTTTTAAAAATGTGCGAAATCAAATCCACTAAAAGGTGAAAAATAGAAAACTCTTTTTTTTAAATAAAAGTATTAAAATCGGTAGGCTTGGCACTGCAACCCAAGTTTTTAATTTATTATTTTATTGTTGTAATTGCAGATAAAATATATTTTTTTCAGATTTTTTTGCAATGGAAAAAGATATAAATGATGCGTTTGATGAAATAATTTTGTCTGAAGAAAGAATAGCAAGAGAAGGATATGATGACGGCTTTGAAGCGGGAAAATTAGAAGAAAATACTGAAGCATTTCATTTAGGATATCATCGTGGCTCTGAAATTGGAAGTGAAATCGGTTATTATAAGGGAATCACGGAATGCTATTTGTATCTTGTAGAAAATAGAAAACTTATTTTACAGGAGAAAATCGTTCAAAATCTGACAAAACTGAAAATTCTTATAGATAGTTTTCCGAATATAAATGATCCACAGACTGATATCATCGCTTTAGTAGAAATTATCAGAGCTCAGTTCAAAAAAAACTGTGCAGTTTTGAAAATTAATTGTAATTCCACAGAACCGAACAAACTATCATTTTAATGTTTGTGCGAACGATCAATATGGAAAAAATTGTAATGGTGGAACAAAAATTAGAAGAATTAATTACCTTTTTACAGCCTTATTTGCCGTTAGCGAACTCGCACATGGTCGATTTTTTAACAAGAAATTTGTGGTCAAAGTATGTCGACGCAGAAATACAAAATGATATAAAAACTAATGGAATACAAGAATGTTTTGAAGTGTTCTGGAATCCTGAACAAAGTGTCATCGAAAATAAATACCCCTCGCTTGTGCAGTTTCTAGACTCGGCTTCCAAGAACACTTTGTCGTCTTTTAAGGAGTGTATCGATGTTAAGAAATTACAAACAATATTGAAATCTCGAGGTGGTTACAATGTTAATAAAATTCGCATTGAACAATTCATGTCAGAAAAAAAAAGTCATGAAGTTGAGATAATGGCTGAAACGGGCGCCTTGTTGACCATTGTCGGCAACACTTCACATATAATAGACATTGGCGATGGAAAGGGTTATTTAAGTTCGCTTCTCGCATTGCATTATAAATTCAAAGTTCTTGGGGTAGATGCTTCACAGACAAATACTCTTGGCGCCATTAAACGAGCTAAAAAATTGCAAAAACATTGGAATGATCTTATGAAAAATAAAGGATACCAGGAAGAATCCGGAAAGTTGTCTTACAAACAAGCAACGGAATTTGTGACTAGTAATACAGACTTCGAGAAATTGATCAGAAATGAATATCCGGACGAAGACTATACAAAACTAAGTTTGATTGGTTTACACACTTGTGGAAACTTAGCACCTACTTCCCTACGCATCTTCAAATCGAACCCGAACTTTCGGACATTATGTAATGTCGGTTGTTGTTACCATTCATTAAGCGAAAACGTGTCTGAAGATTCAGGGTTTCCAATGAGTAATTATCTACAGACAAAGAATTTTTATCTCGGTAGAAATGCTAGAATGGTAGCATCCCAATCAGTAGATCGAATAAGAGATGGAAATATAGTCGCCGATAAAGTATTATTTTATAGGGCGCTGTTGCAAGTGCTGCTAGAGAGGACTTATGGACCCGGTATGCCTAAAATGATTATTGGGAAAATTAAGAAGCACGCAGACTTCAATGATTACGTTTACAAAGCCTTGCGCAAAATTAATTTGAAAATTCCTTATTCAGATTGCGAAATTAAAAACACTTATCTAGAACATTTGGAAAGTGAGAAATATTTACAAGCTTATCATTTGATTAGAGCCAGTTTGGCACCTATAATTGAGTCTGTGATTTTATTAGACCGTTTATTATTTTTAAGAGAAAGTGGATATAAAAATTCATATTTAGTAAAAATGTTTGATCCAGTGGTATCACCTCGATGTTATAGTATTGTAGCAATAAAGGACTAAACCGAGATATTTTACAAAAAAAAAAGTAGGAAAAAAAACACGAACTTGGAAAACAATTCAGCTCTTCTTGAAGTTTGGCAAGTTTATAGAAAATGATAAGTTGAATTTTGTTAGCATACACGTTGTGTGTATATAATGTATAATATATTTGCAAAATGTTACTCCAAAATCGCAAAAAAAATGTTCCGCTTCTAGGTGCTGAATAAAATCAAAAATAAAACAGTGGTCAGCATATTTTGACTATGGTCTCACCTTAGAACTGAAGTCATAGGATGTAAAAGGTTATTTAGAATCAGGGGCGCAAACCACAAATCTGTGGGATGTCCAACAAAAATTTAGATAACTCAATTCTCCGAGTCGGCGTCCTAGTGCCATGTGGGTTTGAACATTTTTTGTTTTAGTAGAGATCCACGTAAAAGGGGTACCCCTCCCCTCAATGATACGCCCCTGATCTGAATGTATATAAAGTTGCAGCTAAAACGGAAAGTGATTGAATATTATATTTCGCTTTTCTTTTTATAAATAAATATATTTAAATATTTTTTGTGCTTTCGTTTATATGAAAAATAGCAAACCATATTTCGTTCACTTATTCTCAATTACAATAATATAATCATAAGTATTCATTTCTCAAAATCTAAAAAAAAAACAAACAATTATACGAACACTAAAAAAATTAAAAATGTATACTATACACAACGTCTGTAATCTTACTTCTCCTAAAATCGAATAATTTCTGTTTTCATAAAGGCATTTTAATTAATATCTTTTAAAAAACAAAATATATGTGCATTCGGCATTACCGAAGTGCGTTAAAATATTTTCATTATTTGATACAAATGTTCTATGTACAAATTTATGGAATGAAAAATTTAAAAACAAATGGCATAGCATTTCTTCATTTTTTCTTTTTGTACAAAACAAACAATAAAATCAGACTAGAATTCTTTATAGTTGGGTGCATTATTTCATCCATACCCAAACATTTCAAGAACATTATAGTTGTAAATTTATTAGACAGATCCTCGCTGACATCTGATGGTGATTTTAATTAATGGTTACTCTCATTGACTTTGAGAATGGACTGCTAGTCTGAGCTATGCTAAAGGTTTTCTGTATATTTTACCAAAAAACGTTCATGGTTTAGAACCAATAAGAGAACGCTACAAAGAGACATACATATGACCAGGTGCATAGACCTAGATTCCTGACCGTGCCCTAGCGGTGTAAAAAGAGTTCTCTTCAAAAGAAAAAGATAGACTAATGGTGTAGCCAATTTTTATTTCTTCTAAGACAGTACCTCAACCTTCTAGGGAAAAGGATGCAGATGGCCACATGCTACTCTACTTGATTGATCCAGAAAAACAACTACGATATTTGTAGAAGGCGTGTCCAGGAGTAAAAGTCCTTGGCCACGCGTATCACTTTCTGTTTCTTGTTAATTTAGATTAGCAGTCCATAAGAACTAAGTGTCGATGAACTATGCTGTTGAAATTTTGCACTATGTGTATGTTGAGCGTAAAAATAAACATTGAGTGATCCTAGTTGCAGTGTGTTGCAAACAGTCACAGATAACAAACAAATTATGCGTTGTGTGATACTGAAATGTAGCCAGGGTCATAACATAACTTGTTGAGCGTCTATAATCTACAATCTATCTATCATAATATAACTAACAAAATATCTAGTGTAGCCTTCTTCATTTCATATAGGATCGTAATACTACCATATTTTTCGGACTATAAGACGCACCCTCAAATTTATAACATGATTTTTAGAAAAATATATTTGAATGTTTCTTCAGATCATAATTTTTATATATTGTTAACATAACTCGTACTAGTAATATTCAGTTCATCTTCACTCTCGGTAGTATTACTCGTCTCGTTAATCTCACCGTTTGTATTACTTTCGTCTGAACTAGGGATGTAACGATATATAATTTTGGCGATACGATACCGATTATTGTAGTAAATAATCGGCGATACCGATACCGATGGTTTGGTAAAAAATAAATCAAATAAATAAAGTATGTACCTCGGGCGTTTGTATGATCTTATTATGCTTAAAACTTACCTATATTTAACAGAGATGCATCCTTGAGAAAGTAATAAGTCGTTAAATAAAGTCAGTAATTAAAGTTTACTTTTGGCAGATTTTTATTAAGAAAGAAAATTTTTTTCAAATTATTTGCAGGTGATCTGCTGTGTTCCCATGTCACTAAACATGCGCAGTTCTCCCACCTGCGACGCTGCGGCAATGTCACGCGCGTGCGTCGTCGTTTAGCGCGCTTTTCAAACTGTTTGATATCGGTTGTATATAATCGGCGATGCCGATATATCGGTATCGGAATCGTTACATCCCTAGACTCTGAACTATTGTTGTCACTCCTTTCAAAAGAGACGATTTATAGAAAAAAATATTTTAATGTTACCTTCGGATCATAAGACGCATCCAAAATTTGAGTGCATTTTTCTATGTAACAAGGTGCATCGTATAGTCCGAAAAATACGGTAGTTTTTACAATTTTCAAAATGCAGGTACACTGCACACACAAATTAATCACCTTTTTTATTTTCCAAACAATTTCCATAATTAAAAAGAGCATATGACAAGTAAATAAAGTTGCCAACAGCATAGTGTATTTAAGTTTTTTTTTTTTTTTTATAAAACATTTGTCATCAGCACTAATAATTTTTAATAACATTGACTCTACCAACAGCAATAAATTAACAAAATGAAATTACTTGCTATACTGTTCAATATATATATATATATATATATATATATATATATATATATATATATATATATATATTTTTTTTTTTTTTATTTTATTGATATAAATTTACAACGAACGTTTCAACCAAACTTTGTGGTCCTTTTCATTTGAATACTTGAAAAGGACCACAAAGTTTGGTTGAAAGGTTCGTTGTAAATTTATATCAATAAAATAAAAAAAAAAAAAAATATATACATATATATATATATATATATATATATATATATATATATATATATATATTGAACAGTATAGCAAGTAATTTCATTTTTCTAATAATTTTCCTTCACTACTCTTCATTAAAAGTAAGAATATTTATAGCCCAAATTTCGGAGTACGTGTCATTATTGCGTACTAATTTTAAGTAAATGAAATTATAAGCACCCGGTAATCAGTAACATCATACATCTAAATACTGTAACAAGATAAGAAAATTCAACACGAACAGCCATTTTGCTACCGGATAACATTATTGACCGAAACCAGTCTTCAGTACAAGTTTTTTACAACAGTAAAGCACAAATATATACATATTTTTTATACTTTCTGTAGCTTTTTTTTTATTATTTACAACCTGAGGCTGAAACAATCTGTAAAATAATCTTTCTAATTTCTTATGAAATATTTTTATACAAGTGAAGTGATAAACATTTCCGTAGTTTTTTTTATCTTGTTACTGTATTTGATTACCTAAATAGATAACACAATTTCTAATAATTTGGATCAACACGATACACATTTAAGTCAAAAAAATTGTTAAACAAAAAAAAAATGTAATATCATTTCATTGTAAATATAAAATTTTATATTATTTACATAAAAATATTTTTACTAAAAGACTTTTCATACCTTATTAATTAATACACTCGTATCACTTTCAGCTTCGGTTTCTATTTTTTTTTTTTTTTATTTATTAATTTGTTTTTTATGTAAAATTTCACTAAAATAGTTCAAAAATAATCATCGTTTATATAATTTCTAAGTGGAAAATACAGTATTTTTCTATTTTAATGTTCACCGATTTCTAGTTATAGGAACCCAGTAAAGTAAATGTTTCTAGTTAACAAGTGAACGTCAGTTCCATTTGTTTTAAGTAGTTTAAGTATTATGTACAACAACAGCGTTCACTGTTGCTCAGGCGCTGCTCACTAGTCTCTGCAGGCTACGGCTGCTACAAGGGCTGCTCCACGACCGCTTCCATCTTCTGACAACATGAGGTCAAACTGGAATCATGTTAAGTACGAATTAGACAATGAACATGAATTAGCTGTTAGCGCAACTAAAAACGCTTTATCAGAAAATCTGATTTGACAATGACCTTAGATTGCGATTACAGTTGTTTTTATAGGGTGTTGAACTGTTCATGTGGCAAATAGGGACTTAAATTAAAATAAAAAATATGCTATTTCTGCTCACACGATTTTTTTAGAACAAAAAATCATTGATTTGAAAATGTTCACTGTTAAATTATCTCGTTATGACGTAAATAAAAAGTGACATATGTAGAAAATTTAATAGTGATTACTTTTTATTGATTGATTGTTTATGTCATTCGAAAACCTTCACTTAATTTTTCAATCATAATGAACGTTTGACAGTTGGTAAGTGTGTTACACGTGATGTCACAAGTCTACTTCTCCCACCATCTCAGCACTTTAAAACAATGGCCGTGTTCGTTGGCATATTTTTGGCCCATTTGCGCATACGCTTTCATGCAAATGTGGTCAATTTTATTTATTGCGCATGCGCAATAAATAAATTGGACGCATTTGCATGAAAGCGCATGCGCACATGGACCAAAAGTCCGCCAACGAACACGGCCAATGATAACGCCCAGCCTCTGGTATTCTAGCAATTTATTTATTTATTTATTTCAACAACAGAGTTGATACTCCAATTACAGTTGAAATCTCCAAATTATATATGAAAAAAAAAGTTTACATTGTGAGAAAGTATAAGAATATAAAATAAAAAAAAACATTCTGATGTTTACATACTAACTTGTGCAAGATAAAATAGGTACTTAATGCCATTATAATTACAATGGAAAACATAAGGATGTGTCAGTGATGTACATATATGTAAAATATAACTTTATCATAGGATAGAAAAGAAAAGAAAAATCGAACTGCTACATTTCGATAAAAAGATACTATTAAATGAATGAAAATTTATGACATATGAACACTCAGCTATAAGGACGGGTTAATCTTGGAACAAATGTACTAACTGAGAAACAAACAAGTTATTTGCACAAAAAAGACCGTTTTTTAAACTAAATTTTGACCAAAACGCGTAGAAAATGTTATTATGAAGTGTGTAAATTCTACAAAAAATTATATTACACACTGCATACACAATTTGGAAATAATCCCGTTTAAATCGATCAATTATGTTTCAAGCAGAATCGTTTTAAAATTCGATAATGCTTCTTTTATAAAGAAAAATGTGTGGTCACAATCTAAGGTTATTTGTCAAGCTAGATTTTCTGAGAATGCTTTCTAGAATCCAGTCAACTTCAACTTGAATACTTACTTTGATACCGGGTTTGACCAGTCTGCCAATGCATTCACACATGAGATCATGAAACTTGGGATGAAACCGGTACACCGATCCATCAATACCGACGGTAACTACGGGTTCGTCCATTTTGTTAATAAGCGTCGCAATCCCAGCCGAAGTAAGCTGCGCCGCTCTGCGCGATATGCACTCGCATATGTACCGAATACTCGCGCAATCCTGATCGGTGGCGTGGCCAAGTCCGAGTTCCTCGAGCACCTGCCTGCATTGTGTGAAGGTACCGCGCTTGTCCGATTCTATCTCTGACACATATTTTGTCAGGAAACCGTTGTACTGAAACAGTATATCCGAACCTTTGCCGCCGAACAAAAGTCCTTGATTCACACATTTAACAGCAACAAGCCGCACCAACTCGCCCATGTACATTCCTGATATCATTTTTTCATGTCTGAAAAATAATTAATTCATAATACAATTAGCTTTTCACTCACAAAATTTAAATCCAATCATTTTTAGATAAGATCTTAGATAGATAGATACTTTATTGGTGTTATTAACATATGTTTAGACACGTCAGGTACAGTTTAAAATTTAAAATGTAGTATTAAAAAAAATCTTCTATTGAGTAGAGACTATTATTAACAAGATGCTTTTTTATAGGAGTTTTAAATTGTTTTTCTGGTAAATCTCTAATTGACTGACGAAGAAAATTAAATAATTTAGGACCATAGTAATTTATTCCTGTTTTAATTTTATGGATACGGTAAAAATCTATATGTATGTCCATATTGGACCTTGTATTATGGGAATGAAAGTTACTATTATTATTAAATTCAGTCAGATGTACTTTAACGTACGTAAGGCAATGAAGAATGTAAATGGACGGCACAGTCAAAATTTTAGAGACTGCATAATACTCTTTACAGTCCTGTCTATAAGGTAATGAATGAATTATACGCAGCGCTCTCCTTTGTAGACCAAATATTCGATTTGCATGAGGTGAATGACCCCATGCAAAAATAGCATATTATGATATTACTGATTGGATAAGTGCATGAAATGCCAATATCAGAACATTCTGAGAAACAATTTTAGCAAGATTTCGAAGAACAAAGATGCTAGATGTTAATCTTTTAGAAATATATTCTACATGTGATTCCCAAGATAGTTTTGAATCAATGATTGAGTATCCATTTTTTTAGAAACAAAAAAATTGGGACACGTAAAATTTTTCTTAAAAATTAATGGATTGAAACATTTTTACTTGAGACAATTCAATAAATTATACTAATATATTAAACCGAGTGGAGTAGAGTAGTGGTGAGAGAACGAGACTCGTATTCGGTAGGTACCGGGCTCGAAACCCGAAAGGGGCAGATGTGGCTGGGACTTTTTTCTACTGCCTCTCGCCGAGAAACAGTAATTCCAGTACCGGCCCTTTTGTGGAGGTTTTCCATGGTTTCCCTCAATTAATTCCAGATAAATATCGAGATAATTCCTTATTTGAGGCCATGGCCGATTACCTATCAAACTTCTAGTTCAAAAATTACCTACCCTATCCTAATTTTCTATAATTCCTTCATTCGTCTATTGTTATTAGTTAAGTTTGAAGTTTTAGGAATGTAGAAAATAACGGGAAGTGGTACATGGAAAATAGTAATGGTGCGAATGAGTCTGTTATGACATAGAGTCAAGAAACAGACGTTAAGGTAGTTGTCGTGGTTAAGGCACACCGTCAGAAAATTCTTAATTTTTGTATACTTATTAAGGACATGATAATACAATTATCCTGAAAATTTGAAGTCGATCGACCGTATATAACACCAGATAATTTCAATTAAAAATTGGATAATTAACATTTATTGTATACGATCTCTGTAGTTCTGAACCAGTTTCTTATTTATAAAAAAAGAACTAACTGTCAGAAACTTTCCAAAAACTGACAGTCTTTCAATGCATTTGTTGAGTTTAAAAAAAAAATAAAAACAATTTTTTGGACCGTCTAATTATTTATAAATAACGGTTTAAAGTTCAACAATTTATAGAAAAGTATACATGCATATGAATACTGTATGGGTTACGTTTCCACGGGTACAGTCTTGCGTACAAATTATGGATCACTTAGCTACAAGCTAATATACTTTTGTGGCGCGTATAATCTATAACTTTTTGACAATATTGTACCACAACTACCTTAAGCGCATTATATTCAAGGACGTCGCCAGCCTTTGAGCCAGAGGAGGGCAGAAGGATGAGAAAAAAACAAAAATTTCAGATTTTTGAGGGTTAAGATATTAAATGTTAACACATTTATTGAATCCTTAAATTTGATTTTAGTTTCAGAGTGATTCTGCTGAACGCTACATTTTATTACTTACTTATTCTGTGACATTAGGCAGGACAACTTATAACTTTAAAAAATCCCGAACCTCTAGGGAGGGCCAGCTGCCCCTACCTGCTCCCCCTAGGCGACGCCCCTGATTATATTATTATTATTATATAATATATTAAAACGAAATTATGTTTTTGTTCGTTAACGCCCAGCGCGAGATAAATTTGTCAGCAATCAGATAAGGACATAACACTGCGATGGCGTTGCAGTTGCTTATACTAAGCGGGTGGGTGCGCTTGCTCTATAGTTTGCATTGCAATTATTCATAACAAAATATACACTTACAACTGTCTGCCCGGATTCACTGACGTTGAGTCCACTTGAGTGTCATATTCGGTTCTGACAAAATCGAGAGCACCATCATCTCCGAATGCGCCCCATTCCGTGTTGATGCACACATACGGTTTGCCTCCGGTGTCACCGTCGAACATTTCTGCGTTCTCTATTTTTTCTATGTAGCACGCGTTGCTTCCAGTGCCTAAGAACATCATTACACGTTTACAGTTTACTTAGTATAGACTTTCAAAATTTACAAAACTTTAATGAAGTTCTCTGCAAAACTTTAAAATATTTTTTTAATTTACATTTTACTTTCACACCGGACTAAGATTTTTTTTGTTGTGCGTTTATTTCATGAAACGATTTCGTAATTTACAGTTTTATATTTTACTCCATGTTTTAACTGTCTAGAATGATTGTTATAAATACTGTTATAATACTTGATTGTTATACTGCATGTTAAAAATTTAAGAAGTTATTCATACACTGATACACTTATATTTCACAATGTAATATAAGCGGTATATATATTTTATCCATGGTACGGGTACACGTTGCATTGTGTCATTGCTTTGCCGTACTATAGTGATGAGTCACTTTTTAAAAATAGGTCACATACTATAGTTATAATAATTATGTAAATGCAAGTAAATTAGTTCAGAGAAATTCATTATTCTGTAACAATATATCTGGTATTTTTGACGGAAATTATAGTCTTAACAAAAATATCCTTATCCTAAACACCAACTTTACAGGCAACTACAGTTCATAAGCCTTTTTCACGAGTGGTTTTTGGTGCGCTCTCACAGTAACTTCACCACAAATATAACAAAATTATCGGTTTTATTCACATAAGTACGCGACGACATGTTTGTTAAATTAAATGCGTTATACACAAAATTCTGAAAATACGAATAGATGATCACTAAATGACTGCGCATTAACAACTAAAACAATATTTAAGGAATTTAATGAAATTAATCTGGCGATTTGCAGGCCAATTTTGTAGTAATTTAGGTCTAAATTTTATAAAATAATCATTAATTTTATGGGGAGGATTTTTGTGTTGAGCAGTGGAATTAGCAACATTTTCGCTACAAGTTCAATTTTTGTACAGAAATAAAACATAATTATACTTTTTATTTATGACGGTCTCGCAAAACACCCAAATTTGCTGTCTTGGTAAAAAAAAATTACCAATGTTTGAACTTTTAATTTCCATCAAAAACACAGATATAGATCGTTATGTTTTCAAATTCAAACGGTCACACACTCATACATAGCGTGAAACATGCTGTTAAAAATGAGTGTAAAAATATTAGCTGTACTTAGAAACGTTTATTTCATGCAATCATAAACTCTCGATTCATCTGACTCAATAACTCCCGTTTTTTTTAACTTAAAAAAAAAAACGGGTTGTGTAGTAGTGTTTTTCGTAGGACTACGTATGTTGACAAAAATATTTTTTCAATGCATACATTTTTCAATGTTTTTTTAAAATTGTATACTGAACAAACCACCGAATGTACATCTCATAGATTTTAAATAATAATTGAACGAAATTTCTTTGGCTTTCAAATGATACCTCACACATTGTTATATCTTTATTTTTTACACAAAGTGATTTCTGTATCATAAAAAGTAGTGATGAAAAGATTAGAATTAATTCACGATTATTGCAATTGTACGATTAATCGTAATCTACGATTATTGTCAACGGTACAACAGCTGATACTTACGTATGCGTTTGTGAATATAGACGAAGAAAAAATTTACATTATAGACGCTCAACAGCTGAGGTCATCAGCGTCTATAAGATAGGTACTAGTATGTTACTTGTTAGAACTTGTTTAGTTGTTAAAGTTTAATGTTGCTTTGTTACAAGTGCGATTCCGGTGTTTTAGAACAATTTTTTAATTGTTCATCTCTTTGTCGAATTAGCGTTTTTTGGAAAAAAATTCGCAAGGAAAGAAATTGGAGATGTTTGACAATATTTTGCGAAGGCATCAACCAATAAAGATTTTTTAACATTATATTTTTAATTCATCTGTAATCGTAATCAAACGATTATTGGTCTGATAATTGTAATTGTAATCGAACAGGAATCGTTGCATCACTAATAAAAAGTGTTACATGTTAAAAAATAACTCAAAATGATTTCCTATAAACGGTGAAGACTGGTGCAAATATGATTTATGAATCGAGCGTTCACTTTTCATTATTTCAAATAAAAACTAAACAATTACCAACTCAAAAACACACAAAAAATTTAACTAAATCAGCAACAAAGGAGAGATCCGCCACCTTGAGGATCAAGCTGAGCTGTAATTAATAATTTATTATACACAAGTGTTAAAATAGGTATTAGAATAGCATAAATAAAAAAATAAAATTTGACAGCAACGCAGTTATTAAAAAAATTACTGATCAATTTCAAACCGATCACCGGTTGTCACACCTATTTAAGCTATTGTTTTTTGTTTTTGTTTTTTAATTAAATGGTTTCCATTTTAAACTGACTTAGAACCATACAAGCGCAATATGAATTTAATCCCTTCCCATCTAAAAATTTAATACATATATATTTGTGAAAACTGTTGTGATTTCCTTCACCAATCTACGAATTGTGACGACCAGTAATATAATACATATTAATAAAAAACCAAAACAAGCAAGCCACTACAACAATAAAAAAAACAACAACAACGCCTACAATCATATTAGCGACTGTTAAAAAGGTTGGGAGGAAACGTACCGGCAATCAAACCGATCTTGCAGTTATGGTTTTTCCAAGCGCAAGACATTAACGTTCCCGTCGTATCATTAAGAATAGCGCAAACGTCGATCTGGCAATCCTGCATAATTAAAACAAAGAGAAGGCTTAATTATAAACGGTGCAATAATTAGATATGTGTGCAACAAACTGTTGAGATAAAAATAATACTTATAGATATACTGATGCTCTGTTGTTTTCACGTTGATTTCGCCTCAGCTTGCGCTATATAAATAAAGATTGTCATCAATCATACACTCTGATCTAACAAACTAAAACGTTAAAATCAATCTGTACGACCAAGGATCCAATGAATGAATTGAGTATCGACGAGAATTTATTCATCATAGTAAAACAGTAATGTTAAAAAGAAATTATTGTTCTAGACCCTACATGGATTATGTTGTCAAAATAGGAATTGAAATCAAGTGATAACATTGTGCGTTTGTGTGCTTAGTTATTAAAATAGTTCGGATTTGAAGTGTGGGTGTGCCATTAAACAATTAATTTATGAAGTCATGATACGCTATTTGTTTTAATCATTTTAGAATAATTTTGAGATTTATCAAATCACAATTAAATACAATAGATTATACAGTTCCCAAAGTATGGACCGCGACTCCTGATTATCAAAAGTTTGAGAAACCTTGCGAAATGAACAAGAGCTGTATGATAATCATCAGAATGTTCGCGATGGCTTTGTTTGATAAAGATTGTAGATTATAGACACCCGCAATTTGATCTGATTGATGAGATACGATTTATTTCAGTTCGTACATTTCTTTTAATGTTTTACTTTGCATAATTTCACTGTGGAGCTCCAATGACATGCAAACATCTGTCGCCAGTAGAATCAACGCGAAGGATTTACATTTTACACAGACCGATTGCAGATTATAGACACTCGACAACAGAGGCATAAGCGAAGGAATTACAGTTTAATTATACCGTTAATCTAAATTGCAAGTCAACTGTTTGAGTGATCGGATTCAAACTTTCCGACAATAGCGAAACTCCTTGTCATAATTGTAAAATGTTAAAAAATTCACTAAATCTACTGGCGACAATTTAATGAAATGGAAACACGATTAGACAAAGATGTGGTAATGTCGATAAATAAGATTTCCCATTCACAATAATAAAATGAGTTACACTCTCTCATCGTACATTCAAATTCAACAATGTTGTGTCGTCACCGGCCATTTGACAAACTTACCGCAGATCAGGCCTATGCGACACTTGGGATCTTTTTGGGCGCAGGCCATCAATGTCCCCATCGTGTCGTTCAATATTGCCGTCACGTGTACGTTGATCTGAAAGCGCACATGTCGTGAAGCGCCAGCTAGGATATTGAAAATTAAATATCCTTTATCGATATCAAATGTATCAATATACAACAATAGTATACATTTTTATATTGTTTGAACTGTCCACGCGACTTAAGTATTTTTGTTGTTTTTACAACGACTCAATAGAGGGTAGCAGAGTCGTGATAATATATAGTGATTTTTAGTTTTTTTATGTTCGTGTAACCGATTTAAATAAGTCGCGCATAGATCACAAGTCCAAGTAGTGGTCGTGTTTTAAATGTTTTAACCAGAGAGTAGTTAGTGTCATGATTTGATATCCAAAGTATACTTAACAGTGAAGTTTTATTAATTAGAACATATTAAGTGCAACATTAAATAATTTGTGTCGTGAAAGGAATCCTATAGTGTTATCCTTTCATCTTTTTTCCAACCACGGCGAGAACTGAAGATTCTTTTCAACGATCAACTATCAAAGGTAAGAAAATTCAGTCCACAACTTTTTATTCTTTCGAATACGAGAAAAGTGCTGTATGCTTAAATTCGAAATAAAACTTCATGGGAACATCACTGAAAATGCCATTCAACAATTAACGTGGGTTTCGCAAAGTATTGGTAGAACAACTGAAGTCTAAACTGACAAAGATGTTAATTAATGTCCCTGCTTCTTATATCCACGCATACAAAATTTCAACTGCTGGGTTGCAGAAAGCATTGTTAAGAAATTTGACAATGATCTTAGATTATGAACATATAATTACAGTTTTTACATGCAAGAGCAGTCTAATGTCGTGCAATTATCTGTCCTGGAGAACATTAGATTGTACTCACACAAAAACAAACATGAACATAAGCATAGTTTAAAAACATATCGTTTTAATCGATCAATTAATTTTTGAGTAGGAACGATGTAACGTTCTACAATCCTTTTTTCATAGAAAAATATCTTATCACAATCTAAGTTCATTGTCATATCAGATTTTCTGACAATGTTTTCTGTTTACACGGTGTCGACAAAATGCAGAAAAAACATGTTTTGTAGTAACTCTGTCGGCTATATATATAACTTTGGTCCATGGGGATGAACAACAGACATGCTTTGGTCAATGTTGAGGGGTGGTCAAATCAAGAAGATGCCACAGGATCTATTGTATACATTTTTTGAAAAGTAATAAATAATAAATCGATAAATTGTACTTGGAATAAAAAAAACGGGGGTTCAAAAAAAATCTATCTGAATATGCATTTCAACAAATGCCTTTTGGCCATTGAGATAATAATATGACGATCATCAGACATAAATACTAACCCCTCGTCTGTCGATGGCATCCTTAAGAAGTTGAACAACATCCTCGCCGACTACACCCTCGCAACAGAACCCTTTCGTCCACCGTTCGAGAATGCCTTTAGTCAGGCCAAGTTGTGTCAGTGGGAAGCTGAAGGTGAAGCCGAGCGGTAATACTTGGCCATCGAGTTTCTGGTCGCGGATGAAGTTGGCGAGACACTCGGCAATGTGGTCAAACAGCTTGTCCCCGTGGCCCGTCATTATCTGTTCCGAAATCGCGTAGATCTTCGACTCCATTTCGAAATGGTTCTCATCAAGCTCTATTAACAGCACGCGAAAGTTCGTACCGCCCAAGTCGAGAGCCAGAAATTTGCCTTTCTCTGCAAACAAATGAGCCGTGTTTAAGATAAAAATAATAAAAATGTACTTTTTGGTTTTTACCGAAAACTTCTGCTCGATATCCTACAAACTTATTAATTGTTACCACAACTAGAATAGATTTCTTTCATAACAGAACAGCACTCTTATAAAAATGAGATGAACTGTTACAAAAATCTATAGAATAGAGATGTTGACTGTATTCAAATAAAAACATAATTTTAACGTTAATTGGTAGTTTCTATGATAGAAATACTAAAAAACACAATATTTTTACGGAATTTAATATTTAATAAATAAAAACCTAATTAAGTCATTCTCAAGTCACGTGACAACGAACTCCAATCAGAGCGCATGACGTCAGAGGGTCATGAACAGCATCAGACGCTGTAAAAAGGTTTCATTATTTGGTTAATATTGAGTGTGTAATTTATTATTATTTGTTTATAGGAAACGTCAAATTACATGTAACTATAGCAACAACTATGAAACAACCTTTCATCACCTCATCAGTTTACCAGTGTTTATGAGCATAGTCTCCTAGTTTGTGACCGTCTGACGTCACGGCAGTCACGTGACAAGTATTGGCGTTTTGGACCGAAATTTGAAACGGAATTTAAAATACCTACATGATTTTTAAGGCTTGAGTCGTATTTAAATGAAAATAATAAATATTTGTGGCTATATTAGGTACTTATGCACGTTTTAAAACACTTTCCCAAAAATAGTCAACATCCCTATTAGAAAAACGATTTTTATTTAAGCTTTTAATATGCGCTGTACTATTGTTTTCTT
Source organism: Venustoraphidia nigricollis (assembly GCA_034508555.1). Taxonomy (NCBI): domain Eukaryota; kingdom Metazoa; phylum Arthropoda; class Insecta; order Raphidioptera; family Raphidiidae; genus Venustoraphidia; species Venustoraphidia nigricollis. The sequence goes on from JAVRKA010000070.1 coordinate 1,355,379, forward strand.
GTGGATTTCTTTGAGTGTTAGAAGGCCTTTCCAAAAATCTTGTTTTTCTGTGCTAAGGTTACTCGAAAACTGCAGGACCGGTTTTAAAAAAAACTATCAATTGGTATCCAAACTTAAAGTTAAGGATGCTGTTTACATTATATTAACCTGACTACGTTCAAGTCAAGATAGAATTCCTGTTAAAAAAAACAAACAGACAATGTAATCGAATTTGCGGACGAAATCGATAATCACGCAAACATCGAATCCAACCAGTTTACAATCAAATGAAGCCTCGCAAGTATCTTGTCTTTTTATTTGTTGATTCGTCAAGCACTGATTAGACATTTTTTTCGCAGTAATAATACATTGTACACATTTGTATACAATAGCATTATCAAAAATTTCTCCACGTTGTAAAAATTTCAAACAACAAAATAATTGCTGCGTCGTTTTTTATGTACGATCCACAAATATTTTCAAACTGTAATTTTTTTCCTTTTTTTTAGTGTATTTGCCATATGGCAACATACACTATTGGCGTTGGTCGGATGGCGGGACCTAGGGGTCGGACCAAAATTTCTCGACGTTTCATAACCTCCTAAACACTTTGGCACCATTTTTAAAAATGTTTATATATATATATATATATATATATATATATACGTATATATATATATATTTATATGTGCGGGCAATAACTTTCGAAGGAGTTAATTAATTTTAACGAAATTTGGTATACATATTGGAATCCATCACCGCACGAAGCCTTTTTAAAATGGGCCCAATCGGGTCATTTTAAGGGTAGTTTTTAGGGGTTGAAAAAGTTTTTGGGCCCAAAAATACCGAAAAAATTCTCAGAATGGTTTCAAAATTGAAATTTAACCCTTTAGTAGCAATTAAAAAGTGCTCCTAAAATTATAAGCAAATTGGCCCGACAGGACCGGACTTACAAATTTTATGAAAACACTAGTTTGCGTATACGAATTTACTTACTGAAGGTCGTATTTAATTTGGTGCAGATGTTGGATTGATAACAATATTTCAACTAATAAAATTATTATTGTAAGGGGTGTATTAAGGGGTTCAATTTTTTTTTATTTTGTCCAAAAACAAACTTAATTTCATTTAATAAAGCCACAATACCTGTATTAGCAAATACACTATATTGTCGGCAGGGCTTTGGCACTGCGACCCGGGTTTTTTTTTATTATCGATACCTCGTCTTTAACACCGATAATGTTAACCCACATTAATTTACAGTCGTTCATAGTTTTACAATTCAATTGCAGATCTAGCATAGTTCTACTAAAATTTAAGATCACTCGTTACTCCGGATTTCAAAATAAACCTTCTTATTTCCAAAAACGTATCATATAGTTAGGGGAGCTAGTAATGATTTTACTCATAGTAGGTATTTCCTCAAAACCTGAGTTTTTGTGAGTTCTTTAAGGGCACTATCCTGAACATAAAAACCGCAGTCTGGCAGCTGAAATCGGGGACAATGCGTGGGTGGACGCGGTCAAAGATGTCAAACTGGAGGTGTCACTTAATATATTTCCTCATGTTTGAAATTTTCTGAGCAATAAGTTCACCCTTGAGCACATAAACTCAAGTCTGGCATTTCGTACCCTGGACAAACCCCGTCTAGCAAAGGGTTGAATAAGTCGAAATTCATAATTTTTAATTTAAACAATTCACTTGTTTGATGTAACAACATTAAAAACGTTATCATGGTTTTGGTGGACAATTTCCACATTTATAATGACACATTTTTCGTTTCATAACACTTTCGTCGGCCTGCCAGACGTACTTTTCCCTAAGCACAGGCCACCACACTTGAGTTTTTGTACTCAAGGGCACCTGAACTTATCGCTAAGAAAATTTCAAATATGAGAAAATATATTAAGTGACACCTCCAGTTTGACATCTCTGACCGCGTCAACGCACGCATTGTCCCCGGCCTCAGTTGCCAGACTGCGGTTTTTTATATTCAGGATAGTGCCCTTAATGAGCTCACAAAAATTCAGGTTTGAGGAAATACCATGAGTAAAAATCGTCACTAGCTCGGTACCTAATACACAACAAATACAATAATTCTAAAGAACTATTCCATTTTAACAATAAAAAAAAAACATTTTTCGTTACCCAGGGTAGGGTGAAACATGGTGCAAGGATCATTCATAAAACAGTAGTGTATAGGTTCGATTTTAATTATCTTAAAGAATTTGGAATGTTCTATTTTTAACGAAACGTGGTTCGTCAAGACGGAAGGCGTTTTTAAAATTAGAAAACACAACGCACAACAAATAAAACACGTGACGTCAATTGGCGCCTAATACTATATTCTCATTAAAATCAACGATGTACGAAATTATAAGTGATTTTTTAATGATTCCGCGCCAGTTTGTTCGATTCTGGTCAAAGCAATATAACTAATTTTCTCATTGTGCGATCAGCCGTCAATGACAGATCCAGTCCAGCTAAACCTAACTGAAGTTAAAAGCAAATACTAACTGCACTATTTATTACTCTTGAAAAGGGATGAAATCTAAAAAAGTTACCCAAAAAAACGTTAAAAAGTTGAAACTTTTTTTCGACGCGTTTCGCTGTGTCACTATCGTCATCTCCTGATGATGCAACCATGATTAGCGAACGTGTGTTTTTTAGTATTCAGTAAATTATATATTATATTACCAAGCCATTCAGCTCCACAAGTGGGGATTAGTACAAATTTAGGTCAAAATTCACTTTTCACAATTTTTCAATATTTTTCCGAACTTGAGGTTTCCCTACCGGACTGTGGATAAGGCAATTTCGTCTGTCGATGTACGATCCCCAGTCAAACCATCAAGCCGATCTAAACCATTAGTAAATAATAGGAAACATAAATAGATTTCCTAGTTTGGTAAATAGGATCACTGGGCTATTTCCGTAGACATGCTTCTTACTGCGTTTCAGTGTTTCACTACTTGGAGGAGGGCCAAAACTTAAGACCCAGGGACGCAAGGTGAACATAATATAATAAATAAATTATTAATAATCTGCAAAATCGTGGAATGTAGCTCTGTAATAGTGTCTAAATGCAACACCGCGCAAATGTTAAAATTGTACATTGTTTGACAAGAGCGGAAAGTTGGCAATTGCGATTTGCAACGAGTATGAAGTTTGCCGTAATAGCGAAGTAACGGTGAGTTACACATGGCAATTTTTTAATAAAGTGCTCTGAAAGTACTTTGGCATTCAGCGATAAAAGAACGCCGCAAATGTAGACATTATAGTAGGAGAGGTATTAAGCATTTTTGGGTAGGTATTTGAGGCACTGTGAAAATTTGTACAATAACTCTTTAGTAATATCCGAATACAAAAACACAGACCTCGCTGAAGGGTAGAAGATCTTAACCGAGCCTCACGATTTTTTAATTTTTGCGCAATAAAAAATCCTTGAGGCGTTTTGAATATTTAATACCTTGAAATTTAATATTTAAGGAGTTGAAAAATAAAAAGCTCGATTATTAATTGATTCTAAAAGTTAGCCAGCTGTTTGCAAAATTATGTTTTTAAGACTTAAAAAATATATTTGTGGCACGTTGACATTCAAACAGAATAATATTGGTAACTAAAAATAGATAGGTATATTTAAAAAAACACAGGTCGTTTCGGTGGGATATTTTATTTGCCAGGCGATCAATATGTTTGATAAATCGGTTAAGCCCCGCTACCCTTCAGCCTGTGTTGTATTCGGATATTACTAAATAGTATTGTATAAATTTTCACAGTACCTCAAGTACCTACCCAAAAATGCTTAATAGCTCTTGGAGCTATTATAGGCAGGGCCATTATAAGCGAACGTGCATTGCACACGGGCGGCAAATCACATCAACATACGTGGAGCGGCAAATTCTAGATTGCGCACAGACGGCCTAACAGCAGGTTTGATTGCAGGTTACTCGAAACTGTCAGATACTCTGATGCAGTTTATAATCATCGCCTATGGACAGCGCCACTTTCGCTTAGTTTCGAGCCAAAAAGTTACACTCAAGGGACAAAAAAAAAATCGCCAAAAGCTGATTTACATGGGACATGAGAAGAAATAGTCTGTGGTCTTTCTGCGACTCACCTTTCCCGTTGGGAAGATCCTGTACGTAGGTAATAAAACATTTTACGATGGCGTCCGGATGAGTGGCACGGGCAAGACCTCGTTTCAAATTGTCTAAAAGCTTATCCATCAGCTCTTGAAGCTGTGCGGGTTTCAAGTTCAGCTCATCGCACAAATCCCGTATCTGAAACAATAAAAATACACAAGCATTAGTAATTTGTTATATTTTGGAATTACGTGACGTCACAATATAGACAAACCCAGTTTTAAATCTGGCAAAAACAACAACTTTAACTTTCAAACTACATTTCTCCAACTATCTGTAAATTCGTTACCTGTTATCAGAACTTATTTTAAGTCTCGGACATTTAAAGAAAAAAAATATCATGAAAATGGTGCAATATTTTAAAATTGTCACCATTTTAATTATTGATAGAACTTAAACATGACGGTGAACGTGTTTAGAAAACTAAAAAATTATATTACGTACAAATAAAATCAAAAATTATTTATACTACAAAACAGCAATAAATTTGTCAGTTTTGCACTGAAGTTTATAATTTATAACCGGCTTGTTAGTGTGGTTGCCTATCGTCTAGTACTTAGCATCTCACTGGCAAAAATTTCCTAAAAAATAATTATCCAATCTTCGATGCCATGCCAAATGCCATAGGTACCTCATAATGTATGTTTTTAATAAAAGGTAAATTTTAATTAATGCTGCAGTTCTGAAGTTGGTATTTTGTCTATTTATCGATTTATCGTTTTTTTAAGTCACTTGCGTTCCATTTTGCATTTCACTTTTTTTGGTATAGTTTTTTGGACATTCATCATTTTTCAAAACCCACCCACCAATCGCCCGTTTTCAATCGCTTTCAAAGTCATTTCAATGTCAATGTCTAGAGCGCGTGCGGCGATGTTCAACTATTAACCAGATACAATTGGCTCGCGTTAACAAAACTATAATGCTCGTTGACGCGATATTTTTATTGATGATAATTAATACAGGCCTGGACCGTCGCCCGACCAAAAGTATTCTAACATACGCGATTTTTCACACGAAGTCAAAATATTTTAAACAGGACTGTAGCAATTCGAATTTTTAGAGTTTAAAAATACGCCGAGACGATCACAGTCTTATGTGCATTGCGCACATCGACTGTAATAAGGCGATTGGATATGAGTTTAAAACTTTCTGTTCTCAATGTCGATTCATGTTCGCATTATATTAATATGTGGTTTTATTTAAAAAAAAATCTTTGATGATAAAAATAAATGGTTGTCAAAAAATTGGATAGGCTACAACAAAATATTCAACAGCTTGGTAAGGAATGCGGGCGCGCACTTTCAGTTTTTTTTTTTTTTTAATTGAAAAATTATAAAATAATGTCTATATATATGTAGGAGTATCACCATTAATTGACTAATAAAACAACCAGAAAGTAATATTCCTGATATTATGATGATATAAAAAAAAACGACGGTCATTTAAAACAAATAAAGTAGTTCATACCTCAGGGCGAATTTGATTTTCAATGAATTTTTCGGCATCCAAATCGTGCACTAGCATTTTAATTAAAATAAATAGACGTTTTTAAAACAACAATCCACTAAAACGAGTTATAGTACAAACGTAAGTATTCGCTGATAAAAATCACAAAATCCGCGACAAAACAAATCCGTAAAGATAAAAACGCGTGTGAACGAGCGTGTGATGTGGAAAATAACAAACAACGCGCGAAAAAATTAAATAAATAAATAATACTCTCGAAATACAATAAAACTAACGAAATAAATAAATAAAAAGCAGCCGGACACTGTAAATACAACAGTAAGCGAATCACTCACGATAAATCGGCAAAGGAAATTATTAATATCAAGGTGGCAGTGGACTCACTAGTCGCGCTATGCTACCGGAGTATCGCGTAGGCCATGAATGACAGGCGACGATCGGCACACGCGCGAAACAGTGTTGCGCAGATGTGGCGACGGAGAGAGGCGACCAGCGCCGAGCCCCTCGCTTTAAGCCACGTGATTGGCTGACGACAGAGGCGTGTATGACGTGCTTGCGTGACGTAGCGCGCCGCGACACGACAAACAATAAGTGCCACATCTATAATTCCCGGAACGGTTGCGTTTGTTTATAATGTGCAGGAACAGAGACGGCGCTAGGCGCTGCGCACAGGAAAGACAGAAACCAACAACGCAGTGTTAGCACTGCAAAAAACAGTTTATAGGAATTGTTGCGCAGCGAGAATTTCAATGAATTTGTTACATCCAAACCACAGAGAAATTATCGAACTTTATGGAAAATAGAAATTTGTCGTTTCATTTTTCCTGGTTATGGTGACATAGTATGAAATTCTGAATCAGAATCATGTTCTGTAGTGCTTTACACAAATTGAGATCTAGAAACTTGTTACTAAAAAGTGAAATAGAAAGATGCTGTTTAGTTAAATCTATCGAATGTGATGATAGGTATATTGGTAAATTACAGCTCATCACTGACAAGAAGCAAATGCATTTTAGTATTCGAAAACAATAGCTTAGAATATTTTGAAGATAATATTATGACTGTAAATTATTGCCGACAAAGACTGCGATAAAACCAGAATGTATTACTTTTCTCTTTCGGAAATAACGTTTGTTTTGTGAGAAACTTTTCTAACGGTGGGTTAAAAATATAGAACTACAAATAAAGGGGCATTTCGAATTAACAATCATATTTGAAAATTTGTAACTCGAAAGCAAAGATCGACAGTTCTAAGGCGATACAAGAAGGCGTCCTTCAAATGACATTGTCTTACATACTAAGGTCAGTCACACACACACACATAGACGCGCGCATTGCATCAGCCGCTGTGTAAATGTGAACACACCCACATAATCCTCTAGCCTCGATTGTTAATAGTATATTTATGATAATATTAAATATAATATGAGAACGAAGATCGGTGATACATATTAGTTGAAGAATCCCCATCTGGAAGAGGTTTTATTTTATTCTTCAACTCATTTATTATCAGATTAATGATAATTTATTATCGGGCTTTAGTGTAAACTTAACCCCATGGTATTTCGCTAGCATGCTCATCGCATCAATACATCCAATTATGCGTTCCGATGGCGTCCATCACGAGTGCCTTCACTGGTCCCGATCATAAGCCTCGTGACGTCACATGTCAAAATCTAAACTCTAAAGTAACAAAACGCAAAACTAGATTTTGTTTTGTTAATTTTCTAGAATGTTTAATTTGATGTTGATTTTATTAAAAAAATTATAATTTTGGAACTGCTGTTTTCATTTACTCAGTTCTAGGTGCAAAATTGCAAAATATGTGACATCACACCAGGGAGGTAGTAATTTATGGATGGCTCCCAATAACAAGATAATAAAATGATTAAGTACAATTTATTCGAATTTAAAATACGAACAATTATAAAAATAGGTTAACTGTGTATAAAGTAATTTCAAAACACATACAGTAATGAATAATTTTTGAATGAAAAGAACGAGCTCTCTTCTCTCAGAAACGTCTAGATCTAATTTCACTAAACTTGCAGAATATTAATTCGGACTTATGTATACTGTATACGTCAGAATTAATATTCTGAAAGTTCAGTGAAATTAGATTTAGACATTTCTGTGTGATGCCCGAGCAAAAAGAGAGAATACGATTATATTTATACATAGATTTAATCATTGATAATATTACTAGTTAGATTATTTTTTTTTAATTCAGTGGGAACGAGAGTCGAGAAGTAGAGCCTGGGGCGATGATAAAACATTCACTACACACACAACATTGATCCGACGTCTCTACGTGCTGCACCCCATTTAAAATATATTCTTTGATACACCTACAAAAGTTAATTTATCATATTTGAATCAGTACAGTATCATCCCCCTAAATCGTTGCTATGTATGTCCTTCCTACACATTACTGCTTCGACTGTCACAAGTCCCCACTCATCGTTAATATTCTAACTCAATTCGGTTGGCAGTTCGAATTTGGAGTGATAGATAGATAGATAGATCCCAGGCGCTATCGGGCCACGGATGCTTCCGAAAATACCTCTACGAACGTCGTCGAGCAGAGACTAGCAATTGCACCTACTGCCAGCAAGAGGATGATGCTGAGCATACACTTTTCGTTTGTCCTAGATGGGATGACGACAGAACAGCATACTCGCGAGAAGCCAGAAAGCACTTTAATATAGCCCATATGATGGCGGATCTAGTCAATGGGGAAAAATCCTGGAACGTTGCTTACAAAGCAATTAGATCTATCGTGGAAACAAAAGAAAGAGAAAGTAGATAAGTAAAAACGTCAGCACTGATATCGAAGTAATGCGGAAAGAGGGGTGAGGTTTTAGTCGCAGTAGGAGTTTGACACTACCCGTTGGAGGACTACGGGTGCCCATGAGGGTTTCCTCACCTCCTCAAAAAAAAAAAAAGATAGATAGAAAACTTTATTGTATAAAACTTTATTGTATAATAGTGTCACAGAAAAAAGAATATAACAGATATATGCTACATACAGAAATAAAATGGTACATAAAAAGTAGAAAAGTTATATAACAGGTGTACAAACACAATAAACAGGGCTATGAAAAAAAGACAACGTCATAAAAACATTTTTCTTTTAATATAGACGAAATATTTGGTTTTAATTTTGAAAATTTTAAAATTTTTAGACAAACATGTAAATGGTTGAATAATTTTTGACTCATATATATTGTGGTTCTTGTTTATATAATTCTAGATTACACTTTGGTAGTCTGATTGCGGAACCAAGTCTAGTATTGTAGTCATGCACGTCGTTGTTGTATTCAACACACTGCATGTTTAACTTTAGTATCGTTTCTAAAATGTATATGCATGGAAGTGTTAATATTTTATATTTTTTAAATACAGGTAGACATTAATCTCTGGCTTTAAGACCATATATCATTCGTAATATTTTTTTCTGCCATGTGAAAACATTTCTGGATTGAGACGAGTTACCCCAAAAGATTACTCCATATCTCAATCTAGAATATTATACATGACTGTAATAGAGCATTAAAAGAGTGTCAATTCCAACGAGCGGGCGAACAAGTGATAAGTCAGCGCTTATGTCGCCTACAGCACACTTGAAGGCAGCTTACTGTACATGGAATTTTACAATAGCAAAGGACCCCGAAAAAATTTATCCGAGAACTAAAATACATTATAATAGTATTATTATGATAAATGATTTTATACTATTCTCATATTTCTGAAGTATGGGTGCACCTATAAATTTACATTTTAAATTTTAATTCTTCACAGATATGGTTTGATACGAGTGTGTTCAGATCAGCGTTGCCAGATTTTTTTTTGCCAAGTCGGGATTTTGGAACTTTTTGAGTGAAAAAGCGGGATTCTTTCGTCGAAAGCGGGACATAGTAAAAAAAACGTATATAAGCAGAAGTTTTTAAATATTTATCTTTTTATTTGAGTTCAAATTACGTTTACGTGACAATAGATAGCAAAAATAGCCATAGAAAATATATTTTAATAAAAATATGATATTTTAAATCAGATTTACCCTATCGTTAAATAGTTGAGTCTTATTCGTCTTCCGAATAAAAAAAATAAAAAAAAAACAGAAATCAAAATCAAAACAGTTTTATTCATTAGAAAAATATGGGTTTCAAACAATAGTCTGAGGAGTGAGCGTTACAAATCGCAACTTACAATAAGAGAATAATTATTTACGCACGGTCGAGTTATCCCCGAAAAGCGGGACTGAGCCTGTCCCGCGCGGGACATTTAATTTTGATTTAAAAATCGGGACGTCCCGCCAAAATCGGGACGTCTGGCAACGCTGGTTCAGATAGACCACTAATTTATAACTATATGTTCAAATTGAAGGGACGTCTTAATATTCGAAACATATCGTATAATAATGCTTCTAACCCTCGTCAAGTCGTCATCTTTACATAAGTGTGTCTGAATATAAAGTTTGAAACAAAAAGATTTCGAGCACACGTGTCATTCGTCACATCGAACGTTGCCTTGCGGTTAAACGTTTGGGAAACGCTACTCGGGCCATTTAAACGATACTTTATTTGTGTTTTATTTAAAGAATTCAACGAAAACAATAACAAATAGTTTTGATTCGCGTGACGTAACAAGTCAGATCAAAGTCTGGCGACCAGAGATCGAGTGGGCGAAGTTTGATTCCCGCCGTGACGTCACCTGGGTAAAAGTAATGTACTTCGGACTGGGCTGGGCCAAACAATTAGTGACACACGGTCCGCCCGATGTGGTAAACAGTTGAATGTTGATGAACGACAAACGGTGTAATTGTCAATTGTTTACTGTCCAGATAAAATGATTTGATTACCGAAAAATTTCACAACAATAATTTATTGTGAAAGCACAATATATTTATTATTGTTGATTGCAGGAATTAGTGTTGCTAAAAACGATTGTCATCTGTTTAGGATAGACTGATAAAACTTAAATAGAACTGATTACGATTAGATATTTTTAATGCCGCCCATAAGGTGTCAAATAATAATAAAGAAAACTGAACAAAAAAAAAAAAAAATAACAGATTTAGATCACCATTTTCGTGACATGATTAAAAAAATTTGCTGTTAAATAATATCTCATATTAATAGAAATAATATTTTGATACTAAATTTTGCATAAAATTTGTTACCGAAATGTTATACTTCAAGGACTTTAGTGTGTTAGTTCCTTCAAAAGATGCAATTGGCGCCCTATTTTATTTATTTATTGTGTATAAATCAATTTTAGAAAATTTTTTAGTGGATGCCTATTTTATGAGAGATATGTATCCTCAAAATTTCATGTTTCAAAGTTTTTAGCTACAGTAATTTCTTCAAAACTAAAGAGCGAAGGTGTAAAAAAAATATTAGACTATAATTTTTCCTGGAAATATTAAGAATTTCGAATTCTGTGACCTCTAGAATATATACCCGATGCCAGAATGCGGTCCTCATATTTTGCAAACGAACTTCTTCGGTGCCCGATCTATATTTAGAAAAAATATTTATCTTCATACCATGCCGAAAATACGTATTTTCTGGTTTGATTTTAAAGTCGAAAGTATAGCATTTATATTTTATGGACTGTTGTAATCACAGCTGAAATTAGTCGCATATCGTCTGTATAGGCGGGCCTAAACAGTTTTGTCATGCGCACCGATACGTGAGATTGCTGTTTGTCAGATCACATGTTCGCCAGTAGGCAGCCATCTACTGTTATTACATGGACATTATTAGATCCATGTGTCATTGCGTATAACCTCAACATTGCTCACTTGAAAGTAATTAATCTTTTTATATATTGGTGAAAGTGCGTACTTTCGACCGGGTATGAAGAAAAATAGTATACATCCACGAGCAGAAAGCTGAAAGTCCTACACTGCGCGACATATGATGCCCTCGACTTTGTCTCGGGCATCATGTGACGCAGTGCAGGAAATTCAACTTTTGGCTCTTGTGGTAATATGATATACTATGTAAACGATCATAAACATTTTTAATTTCATTTAATAACCTATAACAGAAACTTTAAGAAGTGAATTTGTGTTTGCTGAAACTTGGTTTTACCTATTAATTTAAAATCTCTTTACTTTTCCTCTTCAATCACAAAACAGTGCATTACACTTACACAAAACCAAACCGGTATAATATTAATGCATACGTTAGGTATATTAGTTATTACTTATTATTATTATTATTCATTGGGTAACCAATAAGGAAAGCTCTCACATTCTCAGCGCACGGCTGAATGCGTTTATAGTAGTGCTGGGACTTTTTGATTTTTTGGTCGGTTATCGGTTATCAAAAATAATAACCGGTTTCGAAAAAACCGGCATTCAATCAAAATGATGACAGAAAACCGAAAACCGGTCAATTAACCGGTCGTTCAGTCGGTTAAATGACCGAAAACCGGTCGATTAACCGATCGTTCAGTCGGTTATATGACCGAAAACCGGTCAATTAACCGGTCGTTCAGTCGGTTATATGACCGAAAACCGATCGATTAACCGGTCGTTCAGTCGGTTATATGACCGAAAACCGATCGACTGACCGATCGTTCAGTCAGTTATAAACTTATATGACCATTAAAGTTTAAACTTTAAAGTTTAAACTATATAACCGTTCGACAGATCGACCGTTGATGTTATTTGTTAGGTATATTTTGTTGTTGCAAATTGTGATAACATATCTATCTAGGTACCTAAAATTTGATGACTAGACAAGTAGCATATTTAATGTTGTTAATAAAACCGCTGATCTCCTCGGAATTTTTAATTTTGAAGTTTGATTTAAATTTTAAACTGCTTACAGCTGTACGGCCGCGCGATTGTTATTGATTTGTTTCACAACACCGGCACCGTCTTGTATCCCAAAGAATACACGCTTATAAATTGTTTTTATTTAGTTCCTAGTTCCTACTGTTCCTAGTGTTGTCTTACGCGTTGACGGGAATTAAAAATGTCGGAAGTGTGGAAGTATTTTCAAAAGAAAGAATTAACGAAAAACGAAGTGATTTGTAAAATTTGTGACAAACTGCTTAAATATTCAGGCAGTACAAGTTCACTGTGGCACCATATTCGATCAGTACATTACTTAGAAAACGCTAAACAGAAAAACAAAATTGAAGAATATTTGAATTGTTCTGAGTCTGACCAAAAGACCAGGTAATAATTTTTTATTAACAGAAATATTCAATTAGTTCTTATATTTTATATAAACATAATCTACGACAATGAGATCACTTACTAAGTTGAATATTTTCATTTTGTTCTTTGATGATTTTTGAAAAGTCGCTTTGTTTTTTTTTTTTATTTGTTTGCCTGCTGTTAGTGGATAAAGTACAGCCGTTCTTAGTAATTTTTCTCGCCCTGTATCTTCGAAACAAAGCGGCTTTTCAAAAATAATCAAAGGACAAAATATTCTTACAAATGTTTCGTTCTTTGTAACGGCAGAAATTTGATATGAAAATGTCGAAATTAACTCAAAAAAACAGATAGCGATAGCCGAACTTAAATAAAATGATGACGTTTTAGCTGTTTGAATAATTAATAATTATTAATTTTAATCTCATATCCTTATATTCTCTGAAAAGTAATTATTAATTTTAATCTTTCGTCGGTTCCATGGCTTTGGCAATCTATTTCTGAGGTAATTTTCGACATTTTAATTCTTAATTTCTGTCGTTATAAAGCATGAAAAATTAATTTTGTTTAACACTAAAATCCCCAACAATGAAACAACAATGCTGTTATTAATATTATTTTCAAATACACTCCTGGACAAAAAAAACTGGACAAAAAATATTGTTTACAGTCAATCTTAAAAAACTTTTAAAGTTTCGCATTGATCTTGATAATTTTTTTTACTTGTAGGATCGTTATCTGACATCAAATTTACAAAAAATTTTAATAGATTTGGTATCATAGAGTGTTGCATAGCTTCCTTTAAAAACGTGTGTATACTTGTAGAATGAAGATATTGATGTGAATCAAAAAACCCGGGTCGCAGTGCCAAAACCCTGCCGACAATATAGTGCATTTGCTATACAGACAGTATGGCTTTATTATGGGCACTTAAGTTGGTTTTTGGGCAAAATAAAAAATTTTACTCCTTAATATACCCCTTAAAATAATATTTTTTTTCTTAATTGTAATATTATTATCAATCGAACCTATATACCAAATTATATACACCTTTCATAAAAAATTCCTTATCTGCAAAATAGTGTTTTCATAAAATTTGTAAATCCGATCCTGTCGGGCCGATTTTATTAAAATTCTATGAACACATTTTAATTACTACCAGAGGGTTAAATTTCAATTTTGAAACGATTCGTCGAATTTTTTCGGTGTTTTGGGGCCCAAAAACAATTTTCAACCCCTAAAAACTACCCTTAAAATGACCTGATTAGGCTCATTTTAAATAGGCTTCTTGCGGTGATGGATTTCAATGCGTGGGCCAAATTTAGTTGAAATCAATTAACTCTTTCGAAAGTTATTGCCCGCACACATATATATATATATATATATACACGTATATATATATATATATATATATATATATATATATATATATATATATATATATATACATATATATATAAACATTTTTAAAAATGGTGCCAAAGTGTTTAGGAGGTTATGAAACGTCGAGAAATTTTGGTCCGACCCCTAGGTCCCGCCATCCGACCGACGCCAATAGTGTATGTTGCCATATGGCAAATACACTAAAAAGAAATGTGAAGAAATGATGAGCTTAAAAATCTCATACAAAGACACATCATTGTGTCGTTAAATTTTTCCACGGAGTGTTCAGAAATGTAGGGCAAAATGCAACTTTTGGTTCTACACTGTATGATACCAAATCCATTAAATTTTTTTGTAAATTTGATGTCAGATAACGATCAAGATAAAAGCGCCTAGAAGTTAAAAAAGATCAATCCGAAACTTTAAAAGTTATTGAAATTTGACTGTATCTAGTATCTACTATCTACTATCTAAGTAATATTTTTATTGTCCGTTTTTTTGCCCAGTAGTGTATTATCAATTTCCAATCATAGACAATTTTTTGTAGGCAAGAATTTGATTCTGACGCAGGTCCTTCCAATGTATCTACACATACTAAAATTAAAAAAAAATGCAGAAAATCTTTAAGGACAACTGATTGTGACTATGACAGTGATGACACTTTAAGCTCTATGGAAGTTGAAAGTGTTGAAACGTTATCGGGAGCTTCAGAAATGTGCAATACTCCAATTTCCACTCCGATAAAACAAATAAAAATTAATGACGTTTTTCACACAGTCTCTCAAACAAAATCATTTAATGAAAGAATTACCCGAATTCTTACATTGATGATATCCGAAGATTTGCTGCCTCTGTCTATAGTTGAGGGAACCGGATTTAAAAAATTTGTAAAGGCACTTAATCCTAATTACACTATTCCTTCTCGGAAAACTATTTCCTCAAGAATGATGTTAACATATGAAGAAAATAAAAGCAAAATTAAGGGGATTTTTAATAATTTAGATTATGTGGCAATTACAACAGACTGCTGGAGTTCGCGTACAACGGAATCATACATCACTGTTACGGCTCACGGGATTAATGACAGTTTTGAAATGCAATGCTTTACTTTAGCCACCAAATTAATGACTAATCGACATACAGCAGTCAATTTAAAAGACGCTGTATGTGAAATAGCTGCGGACTGGAATATTCAACACAAAATTGTTGGAACTGTACATGACAACGCCGCAAACATTACAAATGCTGTAAGGGACTGCAAAGCATTAGGTATGTCCATAAATTGCTTAGCTCACACTCTACAACTGAGTGTGAATAAAGGGTTGGCTCAAGAAAATGTTCAAAGTCTTATAGTAAAGTGCAGCAAAATAGTGGGGCATTTTAAGCACTCAAATTTAGCGAGCAACGCTTTAAATGACTTACAAAAGAAAATGGGCATAGTTGAACATAAGCTAATACAAAGTGTGAAAACACGCTGGAATTCAGTTTATTATATGGTGGAGAGGTTACTTGAACAAAGATTAGCTGTACAAGGTGTTTTGATTGATCGAAATATTACATCCAAACAAATTAGTCAAGATTTAGAAATATCTGAAGAAGAGTGGACATTAATTGAAGGCATAATCGACGTTCTTAAACCCTTTGAAATGTCGACTAAATTAATCTCAACAGAAAATTACCCATCGCTATCTATATCTCAACCATTGTTACACTCACTTCTAAAAAATATCTTAAAAATATCAAATAATGACTTGCCAGCGATAGCATCTTTTAAACGTTTAATTGAAAGTGATCTAAAAACTAGGTTTGGTAATAACGAAAATGAACATAGTATCGGCTTTCGTTATGACAAAGTTAGCATTTTTGACATCGCGACTTTTCTTGATCCGAGATACAAAAACTTCGAACGACGAATAGGTATCCTCAGAGATATAAAAATAGCTATCGAACAAGAACTATCGGAATTGGAAGTGGGGGAACCTTCTGGAGAAACTGAAAATGTGAAAAGTTCTGCCACAGATTTTCTTTTTCCTGAGGAATTTCCCAATACTATAAGCGAGGTTGAAAATTACAGTAGGGAAATTCAAATTAAAAAACAGGCTAATTTATTACAGTGGTGGAATTTAAATAGGATTCGGTATCCAAAACTATCAAAAATTGCAAATAAATATTTATGTATACCCGTTACATCCACTCCATCGGAAAGAGTATTCTCAACAGCTGGTAACATTGTGTCAGCCAAAAGAAATTGTCTCAAGCCTGAAAATGTCGATATTTTGGTGTTTTTTCACCAAAATAAAAATTTATAAAAAGCATTTTTTTATGGCATTAAAATGAAAAATAAAATAACCTTACCTATGTAATTGCGAAATTATAAAATAAATTTATAATTAAGGAAAAAACAGTTGTATTTTCAATTTGTTTATACAGGCTGATGTCTTAAGTATGGTTCGAATATCCAGGGTCATATTTTATGACCAAAAATAAGGATTTTTTGTTATATAAACCTGGGGTCTCAGGACAGTCATTTATCACATCAGCCAATCAGACCCTGGATTTTCGGACCATACTTAAGAAACACCTGTATAATGAGTGTGTAGACTGTAGAACTAGAGAGAATTTAATTACTTTTCAAACGAGATGCAACATGACCTCCCGTGCTATATAAAATTTTGAGTTGATAGTGCCCCTGGCACAAATTTATCTTGAAAAGCTATTTTATGTGATAAGATTTGACTTTGATTTTATCCGAACTCTTTAACTCAATTTCGTTCATAAGTTAAGAGTGGGAAGACAGTTTAGACTTTAGATAGACTTTAGACGCGCAAGAATTTTGCAAATTGATTTTGGAGTATTTGGTATTTACTATTTAGTAGTCTATTCAACAACTAATCAATCGATTTTCGCGTATTTATAACACGTCAATTTTTAACCGGATTGTCGTTTAACCGGTTTTTAAGTGATCTACCGGTTAATCGGTTAACCGGTAGATCGGTTAAAAACCGATTAACCGATCTACCGGTTAACCGGTTTTTGACCGATTGATCGGTTTTCACATCTAATTTTAACCGGTCGATCGGTTAACCGGTTTTTAACCGATTGATCGGTTAATCGGTTTTTAACCGATCTACCGGTTAACCGATTTTTATACGATCGATCGGTTAACCGGTTTTTAATCGATTGACCGGTTTTTACATATTCATAACCGCGGTTTTCGAATCAAATTTTAACCGATCGACCGGTTAACCGGTTTTCGTGCCCAGCCTTAGTCGTGATACTTTTTTATTATTTTTGAATATCATGTGAACGTAATAAATAAACCAGTTTTTATACCTGTATAATTACGTACTTGGCTATGACAATACTTTTTTAGTTGTTTGTAACATCACTTCTCATTTTAATTATATTACAAGTGTAAATGTTGCCGTAATTACTTACAATACAAATATAAATTTCCAACAGTTAAGTTTAATTAAACGATTTTATTTATTTGTTTCAAATCTGGCGACCGATTTTTCACTCACTTTTCGTTATCCGATTGAGATAAAATTTTGCAGACGTGTAGTTCCGATGACAATACATTATAATCAGGTGTATTTTCTTTATATAAAATTCATGTAATTAGCTGGAATTAAGTATTAAGCTTCACAAAATTTGACTTGCTGCTTAAAAATTTCAAAAAAACATATTTTTATTTTAAAAATTGAATAAAAGATCGTAATAAAAAATTATTTGTCGGGAAAAAGGACTTTTAAATAAACACTTAATTTTTTATTTACAGCGACGTTTCGTTCCTTGTTTGGAACTTTATCAAGCTTTAATAACTATTAAATGTTTTGATTAAGTAGATATAAAATTTAAAATATACATGAAATATAAATTTGAATTTAACAATTATTAATAAAAAGTTATATAATAATTTCGTTTTTTTAAAAAATGTTTTCACAGTTGATGTTCAATTAATAATTAAAGCTTGATAAAGTTCCTAACAAGGAACGAAACGTCGCTGTAAAAAAAAATTAAGTGTTTATTTAAAAGTCCTTTTTCCCGACAAATAATTTCTATATTAATTACCAAGGACGAAAAAGAAATAAAGTCAAAAGAACGTAATATTTGTCAATATTTCTTTACAGGACGCCACGAGAATTCGAATTACGAGCAGGAAAATTAACATTTTGAAGTTTTTTATTTACAAACTTATGTTGAAAATACTGACAAATTTGGCGTGCTCAATAATTTTTTTCAAATTTATTTTTTTCTGTACAAAAATGTGTGTAAAAACTTTTGTTAATTTTCTCGTTTTTATCTGATTTTAAATCGCTTGTTTAGATCATGTAAACTGTAAAAACTTGACTAAAAAGTCATACGGGAAGATTGGTACATATTTCTTGTTTATTTTGAAGCATTAACATCGAAGATTAAATAAGATATTTAATAGAAATTCATTTCTGTTGTATATTTTATAATTATCATTTGTATCATTGTATATCGTGCTTTAACTAATTTTTATATAAGTTTCTGTTAATGATTGAATAATACTTTCTGTAATATCGTTAAGATGATATCAGACGGTTCATTTATTATTAGTGTATTTGCCATATGGCAACATACACTATTGGCGTCGGTCGGATGGCGGGACCTAGGGGTCGAACAAAAATTTCTCGACGTTTCATAACCTCCTAAATACTTTGGCACCATTTTTGAAAATGTTTATATATATATATATATATATATATATATATATATATATATATATATATATATATATATATATATATATATATATACAGGGTGTTCTATAAGATCTATGACAAACTTTGACAGATGGTAGGTCACTTGATTTTAAACATATTTTTTTTAATAAACATGGGTCCGATTCGTTTTTGTTTAGAAGTTACAAGCATTTAAAGAATCAAAAACGTAGGCTGATAAATAGAAATATCGGTTGTTATATAGGTCAAGGAGGTCCAATATCATGGCCACCTCGTTCACCCGATCTGAATCCTCTGGATTTTTATTTATGGGGGCATATGAAGCAGCTGGTCTACCATGTTGAAATCGCTACCCATCAGCAGTTACTTGAAAGAATTCAAGATGGTAGACCAGCTGCTTCATGTGTCTCCATAAATAAAAATCCAGAGGATTCAGATCGGGTGAACGAGGTGGCCATGATATTGGACCTCCTTGACCTATAATTATTGTCATAACAACCGATATTTCTATTTATCAGCCTACATTTTTGATTCTTTAAATGCTTGTAACTTCTAAACAAAAACGAATCGGACCCATGTTTATTAAAAAAAATATGTTTAAAATCAAGTGACCTACCATCTGTCAAAGTTTGTCATAGAGCTTGTAGAACACCCTGTATATACAGGGTGTCCCATAAGTCGACGTCCAAACGAAGTGAGGTGATGGAGGAGGTCATTTCCTATCAAAATAACCATAAATGTGGTTATCCAATTGTTTACGGTTCGAAAGTTATTTCAATTTTTGTATTTTTCTCTGAAATCGTGTAGTGCTTATACTAAAAAATTAATTTAAAAAAATCTATGAGTTGTTTTGTTGATTTTTTTTTTTTAGTAGGATCCTGAAGTGTCTGCCTTTCCAAAAAAATAATTTTCATGAGCTCTGTTATCATCTGTCAAATAAAAAAAATGGTTTTGTAAACACTTTTCGGTGGCAAGAAAAATATATTTGATTTTAAATTCACGTTGACAGAAAAAAAGTGTTATAAAAAAAATTGACCAATTATCGGAAAAACTTGTCCATTTAATAGAGATTCTAACGCGGTATAGTACAACTCGTTATTCATGACAGTTTTTTTTATAACAATTTTTTTACATGCAAGTCGTGTTTGTTAAAAAATACATTTTCGAAAATTTCAAAATCTAAGTTGGCTGGTCTAACACAAATGAACCAAATTTTATTTAAAGTTACAACAAATGTTCGAAATTAGTCGAAACGCCCGTTCGTTATTTTGTATTGTATTGGTCGCAATTCTTATTTTTTGCCGCAGCTGATGTTCGTTTTGGTTTTCTGTCGCGTAGACCAGTTCTTTGAAATAACCCCATAAAAAGAAGTCTAGGGGGTTTAGGTCAGGTGACCGCGGTGGCCACTGGATGGTTCCTTCCCTTCCAATCCAGCGATTTGTGTATTCGGTGTTGAGGTATCGTCTCACTACTAGAGCATAGTGACAAGGAGCCCCATCGTGCTGCAACCACATGTTTCGGCGTGTTTCTAGCGACACGTGTTCCAGTAAGCCGCCCAAATCATTTTGCAAAAAATAAAGATATTCATCGCCCCGGATCCTTCTGGGTAGCTCAAGGGGCCCAATCATTTTACCTTCAACAATTCCCGCCCACATGTTGACCCCAAACTGATGTTGAAAATGGTCGTTTCTTATAGCTCTAGAGTTTACATAATCCCAAGAGTGAAAATTATGGATGTTGAATAATCCCGTCCTTCGAAAGCTCGATTCGTCACCCCACAAAATGTTATTAAAAAACTGAGGATATTCCCTGTTCCGACGTAGCATTTCTCGGCAAAATTGCACCCTTTTGTTATAATCAGCGGGTAAAAGTGCTTGCACACGTTGCACATGGTATGGATGTAACTGATCCCTTTTTAAAATACGGTGCACTGTGGACCTCGAAACTCCCGAACGTCTTGACAAACGACGAACACTTGTAGATGGGTCCTCTGTCACCATTCCAATTATTTCATCTTCGTCGATGTCAAGTCTAGGTCTTCCAGCTCTTTGGTCATTCCCAGGGATTTCACCTTCTATGTACCGCCGATGTATACTTTGGAACACCCTGTGGTCAGGATAGTGTTCTTGGTTGGGATATCGTGCCCGATATTCTCTTGCAGCAGCCCGAGCATTCTCGTCACAAAACCCGTAGACATAGTGCATTTCTGCATACTCCCGATGGGAATAAACCATTTTGATGCGTCCAACTTGAAGAGAGTCCAAATCGCAAACAGGATCGAAGTTCAAATTACCAAGCGCAGGTTCAAATAACAAAGTACAAAATGAAAAGTCAAGTCGGAGGTTTACTAGTAATAAAACGAATAGCGAGCATACATTAGAAGTAATGAATGAAAGAGGAACGTATTAATTTGTTTAAGTCGTTCCAGCCAACTTAGATTTTGAAATTTTCGAAAATGTATTTTTTAACAAACACGACTTGCATGTAAAAAAATTGTTATAAAAAAAACTGTCATGAATAACGAGTTGTACTATACCGCGTTAGAATCTCTATTAAATGGACAAGTTTTTCCGATAATTGGTCAATTTTTTTTATAACACTTTTTTTCTGTCAACGTGAATTTAAAATCAAATATATTTTTCTTGCCACCGAAAAGTGTTTACAAAACCATTTTTTTTATTTGACAGATGATAACAGAGCTCATGAAAATTATTTTTTTTGGAAAGGCAGAACCTTCAGGATCCTATTAAAAAAAAATCAACCAAACAACTCATAGATTTTTTTAAATTAATTTTTTAGTATAAGCACTACACGATTTCAGAGAATAATACAAAAATTGAAATAACTTTCGAACCGTAAACAATTGGATAACCACATTTATGGTTATTTTGATAGGAAATGACCTCCCCCATCACCTCACTTCGTTTGGACGTCGACTTATGGGACATCCTGTATATATATATATATATATATATATATATATATATATATGTGTGTGTGTGTGCGGGCAATAACTTTCGAAAGAAATAATTGATTTTAAGGAAATTTGGCCCGCGTGTTGAAATCTATCACCGCAAGAAGCCTACTTAAAATGAGCGTAATCGGGGCATTTTAAGGGTAGTTTTTAGGGGTTGAAAAATGTTTTTTAGCCCCAAAATACCGAAAAAATTCTCAGAATCGTTTCAAAATTGACATTTGACCCTTTAGTAGTAATTAAAAAGTGTCCCTAAAATTTTAATAACATCGGTCCGACAGGACCGGACTTACAAATTTTATGAAAACACTAGTTTGCAGATAGTGAATTATTTTCTGAAAGTTGTATATTATTTGGTATAGAGGTTCGATTGATAATAATATTGCAATTAAGAAAAAAAATGTTACTTTAAGGGCTGTATTAAGGAGTAAAATTTTTTATTTTGCCCAAAAACCAACTTAAGTTCGCATAATAAAGCCACAATGCCTGTATCAGCAAATACACTATATTGTCGGCAGGGTTTTGGCACTGCGACCCGGGTTTTTATTTTTGTCTTTTATTCAGCATCTTTCATTCAAAATGAAACGTCTGAACACAAAATGAAACAATAATGAAAAATGAATTCATTAATGAACCGATCCAACAACACTAGATATCGGAATTCGGGATTCATTCACACTCTGAATGAATGAAAAATGAAACGTCTGAACACAAGAAAGAATATTCATTCGGGTTCGATCATTTTGTGTCGTGTTTTGTAGCGGCCAGACTTGGGACTACGGCACCGCATAGTGAATATATTGTCTGTGTATATGAGACAAAATGGTATTCAAATGGAACGGCCAAAATACGCTGCTGTTTTTGGAGAATTTCAAAAATTTTCGAACCACAAACTCGACGAATACAAAGACAGAACAATATAAACAAATTCTATACAATCTCTAATTAATGATTTAAACTTAGACTTTGCTTCTTTTTTGTCAATTCTTCAATCAAATTATCACAAAACAAACGAATTCCAAGGCGCACAACTTCATTCGACGACATCTTCGACGAAAAGACTGAATGAACGTTCATTTTTATCTAATTTTGTCTGTGCCGTGTGAACGTGGAATGAAATAAAAATTAACATTCAGTCAAATGAACATTCATTCGGAATGAACCGTCTGATATCACCTTCAGTATAAAAAGAATGAAATGTATATTTCAACAGAATAAATTTTGAGTTGAAATAAAGCGTTGATTGTGTGATTAATAATTGAAGAAGATATAACAATTTTGTTAAAATTAAATGAGCTTGCCGGTGAACTAATAAATCAGCCTGTATATAGACAGTGTAGGTACTGCCCGTTGTCCTGATTACGGGGCCGCCGTGCTACCAACATAATAAAGGACGGAATAAAAATAGAACTAGCTGACATCTAGTCTGAATCGGAAATCGTATCGACTTTATATCGGCGTGATGAATGACCAGGTTTTCGTATACCGCCTGTTCCGCATCAAATATCCGCACCGGAAAATGTTGTTCTACTTAATTTTTTTTCGACAATGACCCAAAATTTCTACATTTATTTGTTGAAGTGACTGTTGACCAGCTGTTCAATATACCCCCTTTTTCCCCCGCATAACTCTTCTTATGAGCAGTTGGATGTAAAATGCAATTACGTTTCGGAAATCTCTAATTTCTATGAAAAATCTTATTCAATCTTTGCTGTTATCGCTTCAAACTAAACAAGAAATATGTATACCAATCTTCCCTTATGACTTTTTAGCTAAGTTCTTACAGTTTACTTGATCTAAATAAACGATTTAAAATTATATAAAAACGAGAAAAGGTTTTACACACATTTTTGTACGGAAAAAATTAAATATGAAAAAAAAATATTGAACAAGCCAAATTTCCCAGTATTTTTAACATAAGTTTGTAAAGAAATAACTTCAAAACGTTAAATTTGCCTTCTCGTAATTCGATTCGAAATCTCGTGACATGCTGTAAAGAAATATTGACAAACATCACGTTTTTCGATTGAATTTTTAGAGCAAAAATATATGTTTTCTTTATATCCGGTCGAAAGTACGTACTTTCGTATCAGTGTGCACGAGTAAACTGTTTCGACCCGCTGTTACAAATGGCGTGCGAGTAATTCCAGCAGTGCATGAATTTTAGACTTTCTGCCTTTAAAATCGAAGGCGAAAGTACGTACTTTCGACCGGGTGTAAAGAAAATGAATTTTTGCGATCACAGTTCGAAATTTCCCGAAAACATATTTTACAATCTGAGAGATCAGTCACAGTAAAGAAATCCACGTATAATTTAGAAATGCACGGTACTTTTCATTTATGTTAATAAGTACTTACAAACTATGTAACTACTAAACTAAGTACAGTTATTTCATAAGCTGCAAAACAATATTCCAGCCAAAATATACACATATGTACGTATATTGTATATAATGCGTACTAAATAATAATGAAGGCTATTTAACAATTTAGCACTTTTTATTGCCCCTAATTTCAGAACTACTTGAAATCGTTCGAACCCATCAACAGGTACTTGTTTTACAAAAACAGTTGAAATTATTCATACTTAAAATTTAGTTCTAGCTATTCAAAACAACACACAAGGTTTTGATTATTTTCCATTGTTTGGTGTTTTTCAAGCTATGGTCTAATGGCCAGTTTTTGAAAAAAAAATATCACAAGTCTGTTCACACTTTTGAGTTGTTTACAAAAAGATTTCAGTATTTAAAGTATAAAAGATCAAATATTATAATACATCAACGCTAATAGCCTCAACTGTTTAGTGGATATTTTTAACTCTCTCTCTTTCTCAAATATTATTTCTAAACTTCAAACAGGATAGCTGTTCGTAATCTCAATTGCTGGCGAGTTTTTCGATTTTTAGCAATGCTAAGCTGCATAGAAAAATTTTCAGAACATTTATTTTGACAATGATCATAGATTGTGATCACGCCTATTTCTCGATAAGAAAAGTATTGTGGAATTTGAAATGAGTTCTGCTCGAAAAATAAGTGATCGAACGAAACGATATTTTTTATTGCCTTCGGGGAATTTCGAACTGTGCTCAGAAAATTCATTATATTACCATTTTTATTAGCTGTGATTAAGCTTTACAAAATTTGCCGTGTTACTTAAAAGTTTCAAAAAACATATATTTTTATCTAGAAAAATCAATAACTTGGTATTCGTCAATATTTCTTTACGGCAAGTCACGAGATTTCGAATAACTGGAAGGGAAATTAACGTTTTGAATTTTTTTCTTTAGAAACTTATGTTAAAAATACTCACATATTTGGCTCGCTCAATAATACTTTTCAAATTAATTTTTTTCTGTACGAAAATGTGTGTAAAACTCAGACTAAAATATCGTTTTTATCTGATTTTAAATCGTTTATTTACATCAAATAAACTGTATAAACTTCGCTAAAAGTCATATGGGAAGAATGGTACCTATTTCGTATTTATTTCGAAGCATTAACATCAAATATTGAATAAGATTTTTCATAGAAATTATGAAATTTCGAAACTTGAGTACATTTTGCATGCACACATAGTTCGTATTCAGACTAACGCAAATCTACTGTATTGATTAAAATCATATTTGATGTTACAGTCGGTGTATTTAGAGCTGCCAATATCTAGAAAACAAAGAATACCTGTTGATTTATAGCTTGTTTCGTGTAAATCTTTTAGACTGTTTTATCTAACGTTTCTTTCTTTTCTAAATTCTCAGTGGGCTTCGCTCTCTGCTTTCTCGATATCGGCTTCGTTTTTCTACAACGCTTTTATCGTAATAGATTGTTCTCTGTTTTGTATGGCGATGTTTTTCTTTTCATTTGTAATAGCCTTTATCCGCGGTTTCGCTCGCGCTTCAATATCGATTTTATCAGAAACCAAGAAAGATTTGAGAAAAAAGTTTTTTTTTTTAATTTATAAAATATTGGTACCATTTAAATTAAGGCATGGCTCGAAAACCTGGTTAAAATGTAATATGAAAACCGCGGTTATGAATATATAAAAACCAATTAACAGATGTATTATTTTCTAATTTTTTATTGACAGTAACCTTGCTAGTCTAAAACAGCTGTCCGCTATATCTCCGTAACTAAAAGAATCATAGGGTTGCGGATGGTCGGAATCGATTCAGCGCATTTTTTTCTTCTATAAATTCGGTTAAGATCAAACGGGCCAAGAAGCGCTTAGTGACATAAAAAGTTGCAGTTTTACTAAACATGGACAGTTGAAAAGATTTTCGATATTTGAAAAAATATCAAAAATATCTCAGATATGTTTAACGTTAATGTATCTAATAGAAAAAAATACGCTCAATCGATTTTAAGTATCAATCTGTTCTAGTAATTGTCAAATTTAATCTGCACTGAAATATCAAACAGGCCAGAGACAGAGATACAGAGATAGATTATAGATTATAGACGCTCAACATCTAAGGTCATCAGCGTCTATACAATAAAAATATAACAAAAAAAAATGTTTTTAAAACAAAAATAATACAAAGCAGGCCAGTTGAATATAATAAATGCAATAGTATCAAAAATGTTAACGCACTTTTTGCATTGCGGAGCACGGTAGCAAACGCACCTGATGTGAACGGGGCCTTTCATGGTTCGGTTCAATAGAGCTGATCTTATTTGCACTTGAGCTGCCAAACCATGCATTATTAATCAAGTTGGATATATTATTCATATCGCATGTCAACAATCACCCGCGTCTAACAATAACATTTATATATATAATTGTTAACCCTGATGTCTGTGTTATTGTCATGTCGCCCAGAGCATGCGCCATCGGTACACCGAAGCTTCGGTTATCCAAATAAAGGGGTGCTACCGTGCTTATACTATAGGTCTAAACTCTAAACCAAAGCTGAGCAATGCTGAGAACTTAGGGCTTGTATAATAATGATCATAATACTTAATACATTTTGCTTAAGGTGGTTCAGACATTAAAGCACTTTTAAAGATTTAAAGCTAATTTTTTAATATGTTATTAATCGCTATCGGATACGTCTAAAATAATTTTTTGAAGCAGATCTGACGAAGGGTTTCCATGTAATTAATTATTAAATAATTGAAATTTAACATGTAGCCTATAGGGAATGTAAGCAAAACGCACACATATCGAGTCATGTAGCCACTCCTGGAAAAGATAAAAAAAACAAAAAACTACTATAATTATCAATTAACTTCCGTAGAATACATTAAAAATAAAATTGAAATTTTCTGACGAAGGTTTTTAAAAATATTTTAACAAGAAAGACCGAAAATTCACGAAAATGTCAGTCCGCCATCAGTCCAGTACAAAATCACCCTCAACAGAAGACTTCTTTAGTCAAAAGTCATGTATTTATTATTTTTGGTAATTATATTATTAACTCAATTTAATTCTAAATTATCATAGAACGCCTCTAAATTATAAAAAAACCCGGGTCGCAGTGCCAAAACCCTGCCGACAATATAGTGTATTTGCTAATATAGACAGTGTGGCTTTATTATGCGAACTTAAGTTGGTTTTTTGGGCAAAATAAAAAATTTGACTCCTTAATACACCCCTTAAAATAACATTTTTTCTCTTAATTGTAATATTATTATCAATCGAACCTCTATACTAAATTATATACACCTTTCAACAAATAATTCACTATCTGCAAACTAGTGTTTTCATATAATTTGTAAATCCGGTCCTGTCGGGCCGATTTTATTAAAATTTTGGTGACACTTTTTAATTACTACCAGAGGGTTAAATTTCAGTATTGAAACGATTCGGAGAATTTTTTCGATATTTTGGGGCCCAAAAACATTTTTCAACCCCTAAAAACTACCCTTAAAATGGCTCGATTAGGTCCATTTTAAATAGGCTTCTTGCGGTGATGGATTTCAACACGTGGGCCAAATAAACATTTTTAAAAATGGTGCCAAAGTGTTTAGGAGGTTATGAAACGTCGAGAAATTTTGATCCGACCCCTACCCGCCATCCGACCGATGCCAATAGTGTATGTTGCCATATGGCAAATACACTAATAATGAATTTATGCAGTGAAGTTTTTAATTTTAATTTAATTTTATTAAAAAAATTTGATTCTATTATGATCACGAGGTAAAGTCCGAACCACCTTAACCCGTTTTTTCCTTAGTTTTGTATAAATAGTAGTTCATAACAGCAATTTTTTTAATTAAGTATGATTTTTCTATTTAAAATAATGCAGGTTGGCAAATTTTATGAACATTTCTATCAACATAATTACAATTTTTTAAACACTCGTTCGAAATTTGGAACTCTGTACGTTTGTACAGAGTTCCAATTTTGGACCATCGGGAAAAAATGGGTTATAGCGTTTTGTGAAACAGATGCCCGATGCTTAGAGCATTTGCATGAAGACTCGTTACTTAATTAAACACGTAATGTAACGATCCCTTCCTTTTACTTGCATTAGGAATGGTCAGAAGCATTTTAAATGCTTCATAAGCACTTTCAAAGTTCAATAAAACATATTTCTTCCATATGTTATAATTCTTATTTCGTTTGATATTACAGATCAATTTCTTATTTGTCCAAACTTCCATAACTATTAAGAATATTGTTTATAACCAAAATTTATGTAATAACTTAATGTTCGAAATTAAGATTTAAGAAGTTACTTTAAAATGCACTTTACTAAGAACTCGATGCTTTTTAGCATTTTTCAAAATAAAGGTGCTTATTGTTTGATCATTAAATGATTGTACTTTTAACAGTTGGCAACTGAAATTATAACGAATTTTCTGTGAAAGTGATTCATTTTTTTGTAAAAATTTGCTAAACGTGGTGCCTGTGAAGACGACGCTTTTGTGATGACAAGGCGGCGTCCTGTCTGCCGAAGTTGAGTGCCGACACCGTCACCATGACGTAAAGTTTGACGTCAACCAGGTCGATAGCTTTTATTAAAATCTACACTGCAAAATATAAAAGTATTTTCTGCATTTGAAACGCTCTAAAATTACTGTTAGAATCACTGACGAGACAGATTAAATACAATTTCGTTTAAGAATATTTTCTGGACTCAAAAGCACCAATGAAGAAATTAATTAATTTAAATATTATGTCACATTATGCGGAACGTATAGCAACGCCTAGGGATTGCAACCTCCCTTCAGGATGCCCCTGAGCTGGATTTATTAAATTTTATTAAATTTATTAAAGCAAATTCAGCTGGATCCAGCATTCATCGATTTTTCAAATAAATGTACCAATTTTTTAACTCTAGAAACTTTAACAACTATTTATCTATATTATAATATTTACATCAAATACTCGTTTTTTTGGCGTTAGTGAAGTACTCTAATAGTAAGTAACAGCTACGAGTATCCGGAGTATAATTTTTAATTATCACGATACAGTCTTAAATCACCTAAATTGATATTTTAGGTGTCTAAAATAGTTATTCGTTTACCTATTTTACAAACTATGTAGTCTTAGTTTCTCAGTCTGAATAATTTTAGAAAATGTTTAGTTAACTCTTATTAGAAACAAAACTTTATTAATGTAAATTACATTATATAATTTAAGACTTGACTTGTTTTTAAAGAATAAAGCCAATCAATTATGTAACAGTTTTTTTTTTACTTTTTTTAAAGTAATATCTCAAAAAAGAAATGTTATTGGTAGTGTTATCTCCCAGTCTACTTCTTAAAGAACTGCAAATATACCCGCCTGCGGAAAGGGCTTTCTCTACTTCTACGCTGCACTGGTTGGTTTGAAAGTCATTAAATAATCATAGATAGTTAGGTTTTCACCTCTTGCTCCCTCACTTTCACAAAGTGCCATTTCTTTCTTCAATATCTTATCATAATCCTTCTCAGACCCAGTGAATTACTTGTTTTTACCTGATTGCGGAGCCGCACCGCTGGATCCGGCGCCATATGCTGGATCCAGCAAGGCCAAAAATGTGCTGGATCCAGCTGGATTGCTGGATCCAGCATTGCAATCCCTAGCAACGCCGTTGCTGATACGTCGTTTCTATGGCTTCTCTATTACAAGCCACCAGTTCACAGACACTAATTAAAGTTAAATGACTTGTAAATTATAGACGCTGAACAACGGAGCGCATCAGCGTCTACACTATAAGTTTCAATTAGATTTTTAATAGGTATATATTATTTAAAAGAATGACTAAAATTTAAATTGATACTATGTCTAAATAACCCTAGCTTAAAAATTCTGATTAAGCTAATTTTTGCACATCGCTCTATAAAATAGCTGCTTCTCATGACTATATAGTGATGTAAAATGACCCATGACGCACTAGTGAGTAAAGTTAAGCAAACAAATACCATTTAAATAACAGCGCTTGAAAATTCTACAAATATAAATTACTTCTCGACTATCCTTTCGGACAATAAGTCCATCCTCAGGAATATAAGACATATTATACTAAAATATGTTTTATACTCCTGAAGATGAACTTATTGTCCGAAACGATCGTCGAGAAATAATTTAATGATAATATTTGTAGTTGTTCTACCAAGTGGTGAATGAAAAATCAGTGCAATTATACAAATATTATTTAATCAATTTCCACAAGCGACCTGTCAATTACCATTTAAAAAGATGAACAAAGAGCAAAGCAACACGAAGCAGGCCTAGTTTTCGTATACAACCCAAAAAAAATGTAATATGGCCGCGCGCATGCGTTGACGCAAGCTATCAACACAAATATCTAATGCACAACTTTTTTACAGTGTAGAAACTCTGTCTGCATCATTGGTTTACCGTATTAAGCATTTATATACCTGTCTTCTATTAATGTACATTTTCAGTGTCGTTAAATAGAGAAAAAACAAGTGCAGGCGTCATTGTATACGGTGTAACCTAGAAATACGTAATTTAATTTTATTTGGTACTTGGATTGTTTGCATGCATTTATTAAAGTGCTTCTTATATGGGTCAAAAACATTTTTTTTTATTTCATGAGCCACCTTACTTCTCTCACCTAGAAGTCTAATACCGTGTTTTCATATTATTTTTAATTTCAATTTTATTTTTGTTTAAATAATACAGTTTGCCTCCAAAAAATGGTAAAATATAATTGATTATCGCAATGAACATTATCAAGACTAATGCTAAGTTATTTTCTAAAAGCCTGAGGAAGTTTTAATAGTAAAACGAAACTTTGCAATTGAATTTTGCTTAATAGCATTTGATTGATCAACTATATCCTCTTAACTTATTATCAATTTATTTTTAAGTTTGTTTTTAGGGCTGCGTACAAAAAACGAACCCTCATAAGATAACTCTCGCGTCTGTCTGTCACAGCTTATTTACTGGACGAAAGAAGTTGAAATTGGGTACATAATATAAAGAGTTAGATGACCCAATCACGGACGTACAGCGTAAATAAACGAATTCCGAGTTTGGAGGTTAATTTTGGGGAGCAACTTAGAAAATTTAAAACAATATATTATTCAGTTGCATCATGTGACATATCAAATCAAAAGTTTCGTTATGAGAAATACAAATATATTTTTTTACAATTTTAAAATGCATAGTTTAAAAGATATTAAAGAAAATATACGAAAATCGAGTATTCCTCCCTTATCTCCGAAACTGCTGAACAAAATGGGGAATATAGGACATCACTCATAATTTACAGGAATATGTAATATGACAAATTTTCGTGTCCCCTATTTTGTGAGACGGCCACGACTAGCTTAGCTCAGCGGCGCGGGGTACGTGGGTCACAAATCGCTAGCACGAAAGAAAAAAATGCCCAGAACGGGGCTAACAAATCCGACCACCAACCACTAAAAAAATTAACAAATAACATGCAAACGCCTTAATAATAATTACTGACAAGACACAATTAAAACAAAATCTCTAAACGGCGAATAATTAACTCTATTAACATCAGGTGTGGGCAATCCAACTGTCGAGGGACTCGATGGGGAGGAAAATTAATATGCCGACCAAAAGGTAACAAGGGCGCCAGGACTTAAGGGCACAAGATGTTTATCTCAGGAGTCCGCCCTGAGACGCCGAGAGTCGACTCAACAGTCAGTAAAAAAAAACTCCAAACGACAAAAATCCTAAAAGAATAAAAATCCAGAAAATCCTAAAACACAGCACCACCAAGATCCAACACAATAACTAACAAATCCAATTCCTAACCAAATCTCAACAAATTCCTAGCCGCTCATAAATAAATAAATAAAGCCGCTCATAAATATTTTAAAACATCCTCATTTCATTATTCGTAAAAATCGCGATGTAGTCACTACCGTGGCTATATCGACAATGCCCCTGTGCAAGAATATTCAAAAAACTGCTTCTAATCAGTCGCGATAGACAAGCGTATCCGCACACTACATCAGTGCACTCGTCAAACTCGCGATCGTCCAGCTTGTTATCTTATGCTAACTACAGCGTTCTTATGAACTGTTTGACTTCTTCGTCGCACTGATTAGTGACCAAATTTTGCAACTGTAATTAGCAGGGATGCAAATTGGATCAGGGGTGCAGCCGAATTAAGTAATGACGACAAACCAAAATTGTAAAACGTTACAGTAAACTATCTTAATATTCTTATGTAAAACGGAATGGCTCACACTTAACTGCTTTTTTAAACTCTATCTTTGTATATGCGGTAAAATGTTTCTACTTCGATATCATAAATACAACGGATGACTGTTTAAATTCATTTTAAAGTTTCCCATCGCTTCTTTACCGTACCCTGTATATTATGATGAAAGTTTCAGTAGATTATATGAAAAGTTCTATTTAGTAATGAGAACATAGAGAGAAAACACGATGGATGCACCCGTATTGTTCCAGACAAACGTATAATTAGAGCCTGCACTCCGGCACGGAACATTGGGTGTCTCATTGAATTTTATTTTTTGTATATATTAATAATAATAATAATAATAACTTTATTTAGGGCACAACAAAGCCAGATGGCTGTGTAAGTTGTCCCTTTCAAAATGAACGTACAGGTACATACAACATATAACACAATAACAATTATTAATCATAAAAAGTAAATTCAAATATATAACAATTTTAGAGATAGCCTTTCAAAAATAGTTTTACAAAAAACAGAATTAAAATTAGCATCTATAATTATAATTACGTCTATTGAACATCAATTGTTTATACTGTTTAATAGGTACGTAAAACATTTGTTTCTAAACACGTTGTGGTTGGTTAAAGATCGAATTTGTAATGGTAGTTCATTCCACAAACGTGGACCACATACAAAAAATGATGTGGAGCCAATTGATGTCCTGCATATTGGTATATCTAATGCCAAATTGTCCCTTACTGTGTACTCATGGTGAGACTTTAAAAACGTAATTTTTTCTGAAATATATATAGGCTCTCGTTGAATTAAAACATTATGAATAAAAGTTAAAATGTGTAAATTTCGTGACTGTTCCATGTTTAACAAAGAGTTTTCTATCAATATAGGGGATATATGATTACGGCTATTGATATGATACACATAACGTATACACGAATTTTGAGCTTTTTGTACTTATTGTGCCAATTGTCGATTTAAGCCATGATAATATACAATGTCGCAATAATTAAATATCGATAATATTAAGGCATTCACTAATTTTAATTTCACCGGAGCACTCAAAACATGTTTATAAGTATACAAATGTTTTAATTTGAAGTACGCACGTTGACATAAGTATGCGATGTGTTTTTCCCAAGTCAAATGAGAATCCATAATCATTCCCAAATTTTTGGCGATAAATGAATAAGGAATTGGATTAGCACATACTTGAACTAATGGAGTGCTTAGATTTTTGAATATATCGATGTTATGTTTACTAGAGATTGCTAGGACAGTAGTCTTAAAAGGATTGAGTTGAAGGCTATAACGCTCTGCCCAGACTTCTAACGATTCTAAATCACCATTAATTTTTGTTATGGATTCTACAAAATTACTTTTAGGGAATGATAATAAAAGTTGAGTGTCATCGGCGTACTGATACATGATACAATTTTTGACACAATGATGCAAAGTGATGACATATATGTATATTAAAAAGGAGCGGACCAAGAATACTCCCTTGCGGAACTCCATTTTGAGCAATTAAAGGCCTCGAATACTGAATATTACCGTTTACAGCAATTTTGGTTCTATGTGTTCTATCTTTTAGATAATCCTAAAGCCAACTAATGGAAAGATTGGAGAATCCTATAATTCGCAATTGAGCTAGAAGCAAATCGTGATTTATAAGATCAAATGCCTTACTGAAGTCTAGTAACACCAAGACGCCTACATTACCTTCATCTAATGCATTCTTGATATTGCTAACTATACTTAATAATGTAGAAGAAGTACTATGATGTCTTCTAAATCCCGATTGGTTTTTGAAAAATACATTATTCTTTTGTATATACTTTGTAATTTGACTGGCTACAATTTTTTCTAAAATCTTAGACATTACCGGTAAGATACTTATTAGGCGGAAATCTTTTAGAGACGAGGGACTAGCACACTTATTTATGGGCGTAATTATTGCTAGACGCTAGACAACTTAGGGCATTAGCGTCTCAATTACATCAGATAACACAATCACTTATAAAACTAAACGACATCACAAAACATCCATGAGCAGAGGCAGGATTCGAATCTACTACAGTTATAGGGATTGCATTCCAGCGGCATTTTCATTCCAACTGAATTTATGCTAGATCAAAGCAAATCCAGCTGGATCCAATGCGAATTCAGCATTAATCGAGTTTTCAAATAAATAAAACATTTTTTTCAAACAATTATAACAATTAATCTACATTTACTTATGTTACATCTAATATTCGTTTGTGGTTATAAGTAATTTTTGGCGTTAGTAAAGTACTCTAAGAGTAAGTAATAGTTACGAGTATTATTATTAATTATTACATACAATCAAAAATCACCTAAATTGATATTGTAGATATCTAAAATAGTTACTCGTTTACCTATGTTACTAACTATGTTGCCTCAGTCTCAATAATTTTCGAAATAAAATTGCGTACTTAGCCCGTTTATAAAATTTTTAGTTAACTCTTATTATAAAAATGAAACTTTCATATAAATTATATTATATAACTTATGACTTGACTTGTCTGTTAATGAATGAAGCGAATCAATTATGTTACAGTTTTCTTTTACTTTTCTGAAAATAAGATTTCAAAAAATAAATATTATTGATAGTTTTAAAAAATTATTCCGATCCTGACTAATTAGATGAAAAATTGTCTGAGGACTTAGGATCAGTTTTTTTAAATCAATACTAAATTTTTTATTTTTTACACGACGTTTCGGAATTAATTTATTCCTTCATCAGGTGTCATAAATTATTTATAAGTATTAACTGTTCTATTTATTTGTTTTGTTGTTTCCATTTGTAGTCTACGGTTTTAGTTTATAATTTTTCGCCAAACAGTTTATAAACTAATTAAATTATACAAGTCTATTTATTTGAATGTCAATAATTATCTTCAAAAACATAATATGATTTTTGAAGATAATTATTGACCGTAGACTACAAATGGAAACAACAAAACAAATAAATAGAACAGTTAATACTTATAAATAATTTATGACACCTGATAATGGAATAAATTAATTCCGAAACGTCGTGTAAAAAATAAAAAATTTAGTATTGATTTAAAAAAACTGATCCTAAGTCCTCAGACAATTTTTCATCTAATTATTGATAGTGTTATCCCCCAGCCTACTTATAAAAGAACTGCAAATATACCCGCCTGCGGAAAAGGCTTTCTCTGCCTCTACGCTGATTAGTTCGAGAGTCATAAAATAATCATAGATTAAAGCTAGATTTTCACCTCTTACTCTCTCACTTTCATAAAGTGCCATTTCTTTCTTCAATATCTTATCATAATCCTTCTCAGACCTAGTTTAATTACTTGTTTTTAGCGTATTGCGGATCCGCACCGCTGGATCTAGCGTCAGATGCTGGATCCAGCTGGACTGCTGGATTGCTGGATCCAGCATTGCGATCCCTAACTACAGTCCGGTCAAGAAGCCACCAAGCTAAACACTGGACCACACTATTCTCTGCCTCATTGAAATCTGAGTGTGTAGCGTTGTAACAAATTTTCGCTACCTGGGTAAATGAGATGGAAAGTCCAGAAATTAACTTTATTGAAAACTGCGCAGTGTAGAAAATAATTAAGAAAGAAGAGTGGACTCATTCCTGAAGTTTTAGTTCATATCAGTTACAGTCCAAGGTCATTAGATACGCAGGTTACCTCGTTAATAAATGACGTCAGCTAAGAGACCGTTTAATATTTATCAACCACGCAATATTCATTGACAGTCCACTGGATGACGTCATCCCCCACTACTATCCTACGGAACGAGACTACCTCTGTATCTAATAACCTTTTTAAGTCTGTTAAAATCGCCGGCCCTCTCTGCTTGCAAAATTTAAGTAAAAAATTGATGTTTCCATGCGATATAAAAGTGTACAAACACGATTGAGAAAATAATACGAAATACGATTGTAAAACTTTTAAAATGTAAAACGCGAATCAAATGTAAGCAATAAAAACTTTGTAAAATCTAAACTTATGTCTTGCTATATTTATGTACGTACGGTTAGCCTGTCCTGTCTGGTAGTTTGTCAGTTGTTTCATTTCACACAGATGGAAACCATTTTCCTCACAGTTCCAGTTTTTTATCTAAATTAAATTTCTATTAATCTACGGCGTTGCTCAGAAAGTGCCCAGTTTTTATTTTCCACAAAAAATGCCATTAGAAATAATTTTCATTTTCGTTCAATAGATTTTTTTTGTTTTGTTTTTAAACAATACTCGTATGCATTACTAATTATAAATTTATTTTTTATATTATAAACATTGTTTTACAAAATATTCTCGTTATAATAAAAAAAAGGTGAAGTGCGATTCGGACTCGCACACTGGGAGTTCCATACTATGGACGACTCTAAAAGCTATAAAAAGGCAAACAATTTAAAATCACACAATTACACACATTTTTATACAGAAAAAATTGAAAAAAAAAATTATAGAGCAAGCCAAATTTGTCAGTAAAGAAAAAACTTTAAAACGTTGATTTGCCTTCCCGTAATTCGAAATTTTATGATGTGCTGTAAAGAAATATTGACGAATATAACGTTTTATGATTAAATTTTTAAGGCAAAAATATGTTTTTGTAAAATTTTTAAGCAGCAGGGCAAATTTTAAGTTAATAAAACAGCAATAAAATGAATTTTGCGACATTTCGAAATTTCCCGAGAGCATATTTTATAGTTTGTGGAATCAGTCAGTTTAAACAAAAATGTATATTTTTTCAGATCACAGCTATATTCCAATCGCCAACACAATTTCTTCCAAATTTAAACTTTTTTTTGTTGAGTACAAACACAGATTGTAAATAAATAAAACCAATAACTTGAACGCACATATCTGCGTGGACAGAGCGAGAAAGAGAGTTTGTTTGTTTCAGTTGAATAGACTGTAAATCTGCGGCACGAAGTTCTACGTGCCGTTGTTCTTTTGTCTCAGAGGGCCGATATCTTACAATTTAATAAGACTCAGGTCTTTTGCTGAATCATTCGAGTGTGATTTTCTTTGCCAGGATCGTAATTTTTTTTTTGAAAAAAAATTAAGTAACTGGCTCAAAAATTAGGTTCAAACGTAGGACTACGTTGGTATGCGATATTCACTTCGACTTCCCCGAGCAAAGTTTTTGATGAAACAGGCAAAATCTCCACGACTGTAAAAATAACGATATCATAAAGTTTGGGGTTTCATTTTCAAAGCAAGAGGGGTACCGTTCAATTGTTATTTAAAACTTTTAATAGATGTTGGTTTATTTAGTAATACATACTCACAATTTTAAAATACAACTAAAAGAGTGTATACATTGAAATTTTATTACCAAAAAACTTAGTCCAACGGAAAACACTACACTAAAACCAAATTACTTTTGCAGAATTTTTTTGCAAAAAAAACATTACCCTCCTGACGCAATCAGGCTCCTTCGTCATTGAAATTCCTGCAACCATCCCGGTTCTTCCACCATAAATGTCCCGTTTCTCTCACCACGCAATTTTTTTTGTAATGTAACAATTTTAGAATATTTGTTGGTAATTATTGCATTGTTAATAACTAATAACGTGAAAACTAGACGCTCAAATTTAAAAATTAAAATATCATAGTAAAATTTCAATTTTTCTCTTCTATTCACCGTATAATCTTAATGTCCGTTTCTCGACATTATGTCATAACAGACGCCACCCACACCATTACTGTTGTCAATTTATCACTTCCCGTTATTTTCAACATTTTTTTTAACTAAATAGCAATGTGAGAGAAGAGGGAAATTAGAAATTAAAGTACGCTGCTTGAACAGGGAACCATTTATCTGAAATGATTGAAGGAAACAATTGACAAGATAGCGTATCGGGAATTACCATTTTTCAGCGGGAG
The DNA here is from genome assembly GCA_034508555.1 of Venustoraphidia nigricollis. NCBI lineage: Eukaryota > Metazoa > Arthropoda > Insecta > Raphidioptera > Raphidiidae > Venustoraphidia > Venustoraphidia nigricollis. Next base: position 1,393,704 of record JAVRKA010000070.1, read on the forward strand.
GCAGTGCTAACACCACCACGCTACATCGTTCGGTACATTTACATATAAAGTATTTGTATATTTTAAAGTTAACATAAAAAGTTCCGAAACTATTTTCATTGAAGTGAAAGTGTTTAACAAAAAAAAGCGTCGATTCAACTTTTCACTTTTACATTGCGCTTGGCATTTGTTTTGAGTAGAAAGTTATATTTTTAAGCTTCTAAACTTAGATCTCTTGAAAAACACGCGTCTATCATTCGACGACAAGCAATCAAAAAATAACTTTTGTGTAATAATATTTCCATCAATCTTCATAATATACACATGTCATAAAAAACGCAATCGCCTATTCTATAGACAGGTATGATTTTAATGTTGATATACAGGGGGTGTCCACGTCAAAACGTTCCACGCATTTCATTGTTGATTAAAAACTAATAAAAGTATTTCAGATGTCTTTATGTAGGAAATAAAGTGATGAAACCAATAAGTAAACCCGTATTCAATTATTATTAAGTAAAGTATGTTCAATTCTGCAATACAATCAAATCAAATGATGTGAACGGCTTACAAATTTGAGTACCCTTTTTTACCGATTACTTTGAGAAAAAACTGTATTATAAAGGTTTTTTTGTTACTTTTTAAAGAAAGAATAAAACATTGAACATTTTAAAGTATAATCAACACAACTTCTACCTAAAAATAACTAATCGCATGAGTCGTAATTTTGATTAAGAAAACAGATGTGATCGACACAACCTGCTTCTTCTGGATGACAGCACATATCGATCTGACTTTGGTGTTCGGACACACGAATAATGAAACACAAGTGAGTCCAAAAGTAATCAGTTTTAGTAAACAAAAACCGGTGTTTGTCGGTTTTTACAAAAACCGTTTTTTTTTTAGTTTTTCTAAAACCGGTTCACATCACTACTCCACACGCGCTTAAAATAAATGTTTTATAGCTCGCTCAGCAGCAACAACAGTAGTAGAGCCTTCGTCTTCACCGCCTTACAATCTTGCATTGCGGGCGGCGCCCCGTTCGATAGTAACATCAATTTTTTCGTCAACTTATGTTGCAAAAATGTCTTAGATTGTGTTCATATAATTAGTTATATTTCTGCAGAAGCAGTCTAATGTCATTGTGAAACTCTCTCATGTAGATTGTAGAACATTAGATTGTTCTCACACAACAATAAATAAATGATTTATCTACATAGAACAAAATCACTGGTAAGGTGCGTTAAAGAGCGTACATATTTTTTTAAAAACACGATCAATTTTGTTTTTCAAGCAAAATCGATATAAAATTCTACATTGGTTTTCTAATGAAGAAATTAGTGTGGTCACAATCTAAGGTCATTGTGAAATCACATTTTTTGACAATACTTTCTGCATTCCAGCATTATTTTATATAAAAAATGGATATCGCTGACACTTAACAAAAAATAGAATTCGCTTTTTTATGCCTGAACTTTCTTAAACCTTTATTTATCGAAATTTATTTTCATGGTTTGAACTAAACTGTGAAAATAAATTACAATATGGATTTGTATATTTCATGAGGATTTTTTGTACTACAAGAGCAAATGATATCCCAGTTTGCCTGTTTGTCAAGTAGCTACATCTGTTTGTAGTTATACAAAGCTAGCTAATGCGTTTATTATTCAATTAAAATCGATAAGAACTATTTACACTGGCTATTTAAACATAACCTGGATTAAATAGGTTTATTGGAAAATTAAAACACATTTATCAAACTAACAAAACATTATGAAACGCGTGCATAATTCAGTACCGCCAGATTAGATTTAATTGGTTTCAATTAAAACTTTTTTCAGATTGTTTTCCAAATACCAAAATAGTAAAAAAATGGGTGGCATGGGGGGGCGCCTGACAGTAACGACACGTCTACGCAATTATTTGAATGATTTGAATCAGTGCAGTTGCAAAGCAAGCGTGGATAGAACGCGCGGACGCAGTTAACGCCCACGAATGACGTTTTAAAGTGAAACTTCTTTACGTTAAAGGGGAAGTGGTTCAACGACGGGGAAATACAATATAAGAGAACCCTTGTTAACACAAAATTAAAGAGGAAATTATTCAACAACGGAGAAATGTGAGCGAATCCGTGGTAACGCAAAATTGATAACACAATAATTGAACGAGTTCATAATTCTAAAGAAGTTCCACTTCCACCGTTTTACTCTCCAGCAGCCGAGTGCACAACGTCCAAAAAAAGTTTTGCTTCAAAAAGAGGTGTGTCAATTCGTGGACACACTACGGAAGTTATGATCCTTACGTGTTTTATATCAATGTTTAAAATTTACGTATACACAAAAGAAACAACAAAACTGTTAAATTTTTAATTTTTTATGTATTAATATGAAACAGAAGAAACCGTCAATGGTAAAAAAAAAGAAAAAAAAACGTGTAGATTCTAGATAGGCGCGCTTAACCGTTCGACCACATAATGGGCTTCCTTTAGATGTGTTATTCTGAGTATTATATTCGATAATAAGATTGAAGCGTTGTCTGAACTGTGATAATATCAACGACGTATGTGTTCTGGTTTTTTCCTTGTCTAAGCAATAATATGTACGTATGCACGTCCTTGTTTCATAAGACAGTAAAAAAAATATAGAGATATAATAAAGTGATAGACTAGAAATTTGCCAAAACAAATATACCCAGGCAAAGCCGGACCATAAACCTAGTGTTTTAATAATAGTCGATTAAGTTGATTGAAAAATGGTTAGGGTAATAAATTAAAAATGTTGTATAAGGTGTATAGCAATTAACAGCATTATTTTAATTAAATTAAAACCATAAGTGTAATTAGAACAATTAAAGTCACTATCATAGAGGAGGAAATTAAACAGGACGATATTTTGTTTTTAATAGCACCCAGCGTCCATCACGAAAAAAATTACAACAGTGCTATAATAACTATGTCTGTTTAGGTATGTCAAAAATTGACGACTTTTTACAAGCTTTTTAGTACTCTATTTTATAAAACGACTTCAAAAAAAAATTGTATATGTATTTACTGAAGAAAAAACTCTATCAGATAGAGATATGGTGATCCGTTGATTGTTAAAAATTTGAAAGAAATTCAATGTCTCGGGATCAATAAAAAGCAATACTGATGTTAAAATTGCATTTATTGCTAAATAAATGCAATTTTAATATCAGTGTTACTTTTTATTGATCCCGAGCCATTAAATTTCCTTCAAATATATATTTACTTTTTTGTACACTAATAACTCCTATATTCCACCGTTTTGAAAAAAAACATTTATTTACAAAACAAATTTTATTTTTTAATAGAGATCAAGTTATTTGTTTGCTTATTTTCTACACAAACATTTTAATTTTTTTTCGCGACCCGACAAAATTTTTCTAGGACCCGGTATCGGGAAACGTTGTCCTATTCTATGAAACGTAGAACTGCAATTCATGTACATTCAACTACACCCAATGACTATGCTTAAGTGAGTCTGCTCCAAGGATACTAGAAACTAAGGTTGGGCGTTAGCATTGTTGAAGATGTGACTAGGCGAGACGCGAGAGAGGGCGGGAGACGTATGCTTGTGACGTCACATGCGAGTTTCCAAACGGTTGGAATAGCAATTATTGGAAAACCAAGCCATGGGCATCGGTGACGTAGACAATCGACTCAACCAATCACAGACGTGACCATGTTTATAATCTCTTACGCCCAGCCTGCTAATATTCTAGTAATCTTGAGTCTGCTCTTGATCCGCCATTTTGTTTGAAAATGGCGGCCTTTTAAATGTGAAAAAAATCATAACTTCTCTTCTGGGTATCGTAGAACGACAAAACGGATAGCGAATTGTTTAGCTATCTTTGAGGAACGTTTCTGGAAAGATTAAATCCCTAAAGTTTTTACGAAAATTTTCAAAAATACTGTGGGGTAGTTATCTTTCTACATGTGTAAAACACACTTTTTTGTACAATTTTCATTTCGAAACGGCTTTTTTACAAACATTGTGCTTAAAAATTAGGTTAAGAAACAATATTTTTTATATAGAATTATCATTTGTTTTTCTGCGTGTATAATCTAATGAAACATTTCCCAAAGTGTGGGTCGCGACCCAGCACGGGCTCGTAGAAAAATTTTGCGGGGTTGCGAAAAAATATTATGAATTTTTTTAGTGTATAATATAAGCAAACAAATAAATTGATTTCTATTAAAAATAAATAATAGAAAACAATATTACGGGTAATTGGAATAAAAATAAATCAATTTAAACACTCAATCAATGAGTGTTTAAATTGATTTATTTTCTTTATTCCAATTACCCGTGATACTATTTTCTATTATAACATATATCTGGAATTGAACTTTAAAGATGAATTAAAAATAAATTTTGTTTTGTAAATAACTGTTTTTTTTTTTTCAAAAGGTGATTCGCAAAAAATTTTTAAACCTCGTTCCGGGCCGCGCTCAAAAAGTTTGAGAAACGCCAGTCACTCTAATGTGTTACGAAATAAACAGTTTGAAAATGACATTAGACTGTCATTGCGTCTATAAAACTATAATATTTGTGTTAACAGTCGAAGGTCATTGATAAACCTGATTATTATGACGAGTTCATTCTAGTAGATTTGAAATAATGTTTAACAAGTTTTTTATTAAAATACATCAATTTCTTATTATATAGTCGCACGTGGTAATCCCTGTAGCACCGATTTTTGTAAACGCAGGTGAACATAAATTTGGCAGTTTACCGAGGGGCAGTTGTTAACAGTCCCTCTTGTTAGTTAATTAAAATTGGCTGTTCTTTTTTATGGCAGTTTAATGTCTCTATCGTGTCCGCGCGGAGTTTGTTCAAACGTTAAAAAACGAAGTAAAGCACGTTGTCCACTATAAGCGAATCCATGTTATGGAGTGAAACTTTTGCTACGTATCTGTCTAAAATTTTCTGTAATGTTAAAGGGGAAATTATTCAACAGCGGAGAAATATTAAAGAAACCTTGGTAACTCAAAATTAAAGGGGAAATGATTCAACAGCGGGGAAATGTAAGAAAAACCATGGTAACGCAAAATGGATAACACATCAATGAAACGAGTTCATAACACTAAAGAAGTTCCATTTTCCACGTGAGCTTATCTGAGTGAGGCTCGCTCGTTTTTTGAACTGAAACTTCTTTAGCGACGTATCTGTCTAAAATTTTCTATTAACGTTAAAGGGGAAATGATTCAAGGACGGGGAAATTTAAGAAAAACCTTGATGACACAAAATCGATAACGTACATATCAATACGAGTTCATAACTCTATTCGCTTCCAGGCCGGCTATGTTCCATGTACACTGATCTCGCACGACCAGAATGAGACAGATAATGTAATTAGTGATGAGAAAAATTGGTCTTGGTCTTGCAGTCTTGATCTTGGTCTTGCAAAAAAGCAAGACCAAGACTCTGTTTACACTGAAAAGACCGAGTCTGCAAGACCAAGACCCAACAAATAAGAGCAAGACCAAGACCGAGTATGCTAGATCAAAACCAAATATGCAAGACTATTTCTAAATAATATAAATTCCAAAAATTTTGCTTATTTTATGTCTTCTTATTGACTTTTGGGCGTAAATGAAATTGTATTTCGGTTCGTGTAAGTGTAGGTTCTTCTCTATTTGAACAAGAAAAATTGACAATTATTTACATCGTCTCTAAAAAAATTTCTAGTCATCTAGGACGATTATAGAGTGTAAAAATAGATTATTTAAGGTAGGGGAATGGATTTTTTATTCATTTTTTAAAAGAAAACCTATTTTTGAAATGAACAAAATTTGTATACCTATATAATATAAACAATAGATTTTTAATATTTTCATGATTGCAATAAAATAAATTTTTATTAGTTAATTATTATTTGTGAGTTATTTATGATTTATACCTTTAATAATCTTTATAATGGTAGTGCTTAAAAAAATTATTAAAAAAACGTAAGTACCAGATCAGATGAGCAAGACCAAGACTTAACATGCAAGACCAAGACCAAGACCGAGATTATATAAGCAAAACCAAGACCAAGACTATATAAGCCAGAACAAGGCCAAGACCAAGACCGAACTCTACAGGGTGTCTCACCGAACGTTGGCTAACATGGGTAACTTTGTTATTAGTGGAGATAGAAAGTCGGTTAAAAAGATATAGGATATGCTATGTCAAATTATTCAGAAAAATAAGTAGAATTCGAATATCTGGAAATCAAAAATGCCGTCCATAAGAAAAACCAAAGTTCATGTCAATATCTCATTATGTAGTCGAAATAAAAAAATTAAACCTACGCCACTGAAAAGACCTTAAAAAGCTATCAAAAAATGGTTAATGAAATTTTCAAATATCTTCATAAATAAAAAAGTTATGGCCAGTTTTCATAAATGGCAATTTTCACTATTTTCTGAATAAATTCATAGGGTGTCAAAATTCAATTGTTTTTTCGACGGGATGTTAATGAGCCCAATTTTCTAGACTACTTTGCCCATTTAACCGACTTTCTATCTCCACTAATAACAAAGTTACCCATGTTAGCCAACGTTCGGTGAGACACTGTATAAGCAAGACCAAGACTAGAAGTATTTGAGCAAGATCAAGACCAAGACCGAATAAGCAAGAACAAGACCAAGACCAAGACTGACCCAGTCTTGGTCTTGGTCTTGCTTTGCTCATTACTAAATGCAATAAATATATGGGCAGTTGTTAGTGGGTCGTGATGTTTAGCGCATTTTAAAAGAAAAAAATATTTATTTAAAAAACTTCAAACATTTATTGTGCAACCGTTTTATATACTCAAGGGAAAAATTCAGCGCCATTGTGGGAGTTAAGCGGAGCTATTTCCATTGATTTAACAAGAAAAAAAGTCGCTTTAACAGTAAATAAAAGTGGAATGAAAAAAACACTCCGATATAATTAGATTTAAAAATATTTTATTTTCTTTTTATAACTGTATTTGAAAAGCTGACATTTTTAAAGATATTATTTTTTTACAATTCTTTAAAAAATGTTATCGGGAGAGTGTTATACTACCGATAACATTTTTAAAGAATTGTAAAAAATACTTGAAGAAAGAAAACGCTCTTCTGTTTTATTGTTTGATATTATATTTGTGAAATAAAAAATATTGCATTTCTTGTAAATGTCAAAACATTAAACATAATGCCTATTACTTACATATATCGCAGCGTAAAATTCTTTTATCCAGTGGCGTGCCCATAGCTAACTTACCAGCTGTTCAATATACCCCCTTTTTTACCCGCATAGCTCTGTCTTACGAGCATTTGAATGTAAAATGCACTTACTCACGTTTCGAAGATCTCTAGTTTCTAGAAAAAATCTTATTCAATCTTTGATGGCAATCCTTCAAAATAATATGTACCATTCTTCTCATATGACTTTTAGCCAAGTTTTTGCAGTTTATTTGAAATAAAGTAACGATTTAAAATCAGATAAAAACGAAAAAATTAGCATAAGTTTTACACAAAGATTTGTACAGAAAAAATCAAAGAAAAAAATTATTGAGCAAGCCAAATTTGTCAGTCTTTTTATAGGTTTGTAAAGAAACAACTTCAAAATGTTAATTTGCCTTCCCGTAAATCGAAATCGCGTGACGAAGAAATATTGACGATAATCACATTTTGTTATTCAATTATCGGGACGAAAATATATGTTTTTTGAAATTTTTAAGCAACAAACCATATTTTATGAAGCTTATAGTGCTTAATCACAGTTAATAAAAACAATAATAAAATGAATTTTGCGACCACAGATTGAAATTTCCCGAGAGTTTATTTTACGATCTGAGGGATCAATCACGTTAAATATAAAGATTATTCAACGACAAAACCAAATCAAATTGCACGCATCATAGCTAGTATAACATAAACATATTAGTAGGAGAGCTATTAAGCATTTTTGGGTAGGTATTTGAGGCACTGTGAAACATTTGTTTAATAGCTCTTTAGTAATATCCGAGTACAAAAACACAGACCTGGCTAAAGGGTGGCGGGGCTTAACCGATTTTTAAAAAATCCTTTAGGTATTTTGAAATTTTAATACCTTGAAATTTGGTATTTAAGGAGTTGAAAAATAAAAAAAGCCAGATTTTTTTTGATCGGGTCTAAAACTTAGCCAGGTACAGCAAAATTATGTTTTTAAAACTTTAAAAATATATTTGAGGCACGTTAAAATTTAAACAAAGTAATATTGATAACTAAAAAACCGGTCAAGTGCGAGTCGAACTCGCGAGAAGAGAGTTCCGTACTATTCCGTTTTCCGTAAGTACTTTTTGGCTTAAGGTTTTCGTTTAAGTTTTCCCGTAAGCTATGGATGAGACCCGACATTGCCTATTTTTTTCAAAATTTTAGGCTCAGTAGTTTCGGAGATAGGGGCGGGGGGGGGGGGGGGTAAATTGCTCATATATTTTCTTAAAAAACTTTTAAACTATTTATTTTAAAATTATAAAAAAATATATTTGAGACCCTTACTACAAGCCCTTTCATTTGATATGTCACACGGTACAGTTTGCAAAACTTTTTTTTTTAATTTTCTAATTGTTCCCCAAAAATTACCCGCATGTTCAAAATTTATTTATTTACGTTACACTTCCGTCTTTAGGTCACCGACTTACATATGTGTACCAAATTTCGACTCAATCGGTCCGTAGGAGATAAAGGGGGGGTAAATGGTAATGTTTCACCTATTTTCTCAAATAACTTGAAAACTAGTTATTTTAAAATTATAAAAAAAATATATTTGAGACCCTAAAAACCCTAAAAATAGATATATTCAAACAGACAGGTCGTTTCGGTGGGGCATTTTACCTGCCAGGCGATCAATATGTTTGATAAATCGGTTAAGTTGATTAATCCCCGCTATCCTTGAGCCAGGTCTGTGTTTTTGTATTCAGATATTCTAGAGTTATTGTACAAATTTTCAATGTGCCTCAAATACCTATACCCAAAGATGCTTAACAGCTCTCGGGCTATAGTACATACACTACAGACGTTTGAAGCAGCGGTTTAACTGTATAACCGTGAAAGCGTGACTGTCTTAAATGTCATCCAGCTGCCACGCTAACAGCACGCGCTTTTGCTTACCGGGTGAAGAATGAAGATGGATCGCGTCGCGCTATACAGCCGCTTCTTGGCAGCTCACCCCCTTTGGGGGTGGAGCGCTATAAATACTTTTTCCGTTATTTATTGTACTGCTAAAAAGCACACGAGTGAATTTTATAAAAGATGACTTTTATACCCGGAAGGTTATGAATAAGAATTCGGCGTAGGGTATGTTTAATTACATAGTATATAGACACATACACTATTGTCGTTGGTTAAATGATGGGATCGACTTTTTCCTACTGCCTCTCGCCGAGAAACGGTAATTCCTGTATCGGTCATCTTGATTGAGGTTTTTCATGGATTCCCTAAATTAATTCCAGATAAATATCGAGATGCGGTTCCTTATTCAAGGCCGCATGGCCGGATTACCTGTCAAACTCCTAGTTCAAAAGTTACCTATCTTATCACATTTTCGTATAATTCCTTCATAACTTGAAGTTTTAAAAATGTAGAAAATAACGGGAAGTGATATATGGAAAATAGTAATGGTGCGAATATTTAAATGACGGGATCTAGGAGTTAAACCATATCCTTGACGGTGCAAATAATTTAGACTTCACAAAATTTGGCGTGTTGTTTAAAAATTTCAAAAAACATATATTTTTGCCCTAAAAATTACATCAAAAAACGTGATATTCGTTAATATTTCTTTACAGCACGTCACGAGATTTCGAATTACGGAAAGACAAATTTACATTCTGAAGTTTTTTCTTTACGAACTTATGTTAAAAGTAATGAGAAATGGCTTGGTCAATATTTTTTTTTTCAAATTAATTTTTTTTCTACAAAAATTTGCGCAAAATTATGGTAATTTTCTCGTTTTTATTTAATTTTAGGTCGTTTATTTAGACCAAGCAAACTGTAAAAACTCGGCTAAATGTCATATGGGAAGAATGGCACTTATTTTTACTTTATTTTGAAGCATTGATATCAAAGATTGAATAAGATTTTTCATAGAAATTAGAGATTTCCGAAACCTGAGTGAATTTTACATCCAACTACTCGTAAGATAGAGTTATGCGGGTGAAAAGTGATTGAACAGCTGGTACTCGGTAACCTTAATGAGCGGTTTACTATTCATTGAGTAAATCTTCACTTGTCGCTCGTCGGAGGTTCTGAAATTGTTCATTATTTTGTAAGCAGTGCACGTAACAGAACAAGCCAGCGCAAGTATAGTGCTTTTAATACAGTGCTTCTCAAACTTTGCGTTTGCTGCGTATTTAAAGTTGTACCGTCTTTGCAAGAAAGTTTTGTAATTTTTGATGTCATACTCCTTTTGGTGCATTGAGGGTACAATATTTTCTGTTACGGAAGTTGCGCACGCAGCAAACAACGAAAACGATACACCATGAAGTAAGTTGTTAATTTAATATGAATGTACTACTTGTGATAAAACTAACTCTTCGATGCAGTATAATTTTACTTTGTATTCATAGATGAAACGTCACATTTCTCTGTTACAATGCGCTGATGGAGTTATCCACTTATTATATAAGTACTAGTCGAAGTGAACAGGCTAACTTTTAACTATATTTATCATCGCCCTAGACATCCTATTTTATATTATCAATCTACATTTTTAACGAACATATGAAAATCAATTATCGCGATCACGCCAAAGAAGTATAACTTCTGTCGCGCGTACCTAAGTACATGCATATTTTTTTTCCAAACTTAATAATTTCGTAAATATTTTGATAAAGTCAGTTGTTCATTTGTTCTGAAATTATTGGCCTGCAAGGTTAGTAGAGTACTTATAGGTTGAGCGTTGATTGATTCTGTTGCCTACGTCATTCGAAACCCTTGGCTTGATTTTTCAGTTATTTCAGCAATATTGACACCGAACCTATAGAATTCTACTAACCTTGACTGATTTGTCAAAAAGGAATGTGTTACCTGACAAGCCATGCTTTGGTTAATTTTTATATATGTAAAATATTAATCACTAGTGGCATGGTCCGGCTTCGCCCGGGTGTAAATGAAATATATAGAATATAAAAGATTAGAATCATTATCATAAAATTCTCAACGTGTATTGAATTTGCGCGAATTCAATCGCTTTGAATTGTTAAGGTTAAAAAAGCGAAGAACAATCAAACTTGCCAAAAAACAAAAAAATCTGTTGATCCGATCGCTACCAAACTTCACACGATCATCTGTTGGGCTAATCTAAAGATTGCCTGAAAATTTTATCAAAATCGGTCCATCCGTTTTGGAGTTCATAGATAATTAATTAATATACATACATACATCGCCTTTTATATACATATAGATTCCAAATAATTCTGAGAACAGTTTTTGAGATCCTTTTCTTTTCCAGTAACAGTTCTAAGATAACCGCTATTGTTACTTCATCGTAGTTTCTGTGTGCATAATATTACCCGCCGGGCTTCCATTAACTCTGATGTTGTCTGCTAATTAGCAGAGAACTAATGAACAAATGAACATCACCGACACAGTTTCAACAACAGGGAGAGAGAGAGAGAGAGAGTTCTCTCTTTGCAGGGCTGTCATCGCAGTCAAACAAACAGAGAACTGTTTGAAGTGGTTATCCTTTCTAACAGTAATATACTTATTTTTACGGATTATATTCGAATTAAAATAACGTTTGGGTTTCCATTCGGGTTTCGTCGATTTCATTTTGAGAAATTTGGTCGATTTTTAACGGTATATGTTTGAAAATTAATAACGTATCACTAACTCAAATAAAAGTGGATATGTCAATGCAATATTAGAAAAAGAAATATCTGAAACAATGTCACTCTTGGGACCCTAGTTATTTTTTATTCGGACTTCTAGGTGCAAGCACTGCAGATGTAGGTCGTGTTTCTCTATGCATAGCTAATATTTCTAATCTGTGTTAAAGTGTATAATACAGTTCACAGTTTGAATACATAATAGAATAGGCGCCGGCAAAAAGCTCTTACAATGCATAGGATTTAAATATCTGAGCAACATGAAACGTCATCTCGTCCTACATAGACATCAAGATTGTACACACTTACGTTCTATCTCGATCATTATGTTGAACCATTTTCAGCACATTTGTAAAGATACGGATGACTCAGGCCAGAGGTGAGCGTGTACTCGCTGAAAAATACATCACTGATGTATCGCGAACGTGCGATTGTCGAAAATACAGCACAGTTTTAAAATATGCGTTCAATTGTTGTGCGTGTTGATATTGATTTATCATTTTTATTTAGTTGGTAATTTGCGGTCTTTACTGATTTAATGCAAGGTTAGTAGATTACGGAGGTTGCCTCGTTCCTTCAGACCAATCAGTATAAGCGCGGGAATCACGTCGACTGGCGGACCTTTCATATTTTTACCAACCTATATAATGACAATATTAAAAATATCATTTATATTTAACTACTAGCTGACCCCACGGTCTTTATCCTGTTCAAATTTTAATAAATTTGTTTGTGATCGTTTTATGCACGTAGTAGCAAAAACTCAGAAAAAAGCACTTTCAGTTTTTCCCGGACAATTTTTCCTACTTTGCTTTCCCTAAAAACCTTATTACGAACATTAAAAAAAATAACCAAAATGGGTCCAGCCGTTCTCAAGTGATGCGCTTACCAAGGAACACCATTTAATTTTTATTTAAAATTTAAATAGATAAAACTATGTAAATCTCTTACCTTAAAAATGCAATTTATTGTAAATAATATCAGTATTCTGTTTGGATTGCTTTGATATTTGTTAAAAATTGTCATTAGACAGGTTCGTCGGATAACATCATCCCCACACTACTTATCCAACGGAACGAGGCAACGTCTGTAATCTACTAGTCTTGATTTAATGTTTATTGTGTCGAGTTTTGTAAACATAGGTCTCTCAGTTATTTAAATATTTATAGGTAGGCGCTGCCGGCGAGTCGTTCGTGTGTTGTAAATTATTTATTGGATCATTCGGCACAAAACATATCTACATGTAGATTTATATATACGCGTTTTTCGCCAACCCGGTCTATGAATTATTTACTAAAAACGTTTTATTATCGCCGGCAAATAATGGCGGTTGCCCGTCAAACGTTTTATTAATTTTATAGGATGCGTTCAAATCATTTATCAGGGGTTTACAAATAGAGTGGGACCATAGACATAGGAATATATAGACAGACCATGTACTAGAATTTTAGACGAGGGGGTAAAGCCGATTAAGGGACGCGACGAGGTGAGTGGTGACTGCTTGTCATTGGCCGGCGCACTGCGCATGTCTAGTGGCATGAAATTTATGTTGGTAGTATGGTGTAAAATGAAAATTTCTTTTGTATGCAGCACAATGCTCCGGCCAATCAAAAATCGGCACCATTCTTACTTTGTACCAGTGCTTTATACCCGTCCCTCAATTGATTCCCCCCGCAGCTGTATACTCCATCCCTATAATTACTAAATCCATGAATGGGCAGCCTAAAAGGACATTTCGCTCGCTACCACATCACCTTTGATAATGTCTACCGCAGTTGTAGACGAAACGTCAAGTAGAAATACCAATGAATCCCCAAGAAGTTTTACAAATTTTATTCTCTTCTATTCAGAAACTTCAGCGCCACTACTTTATATTACCGACAACTGTTAAAATAAACAGATTGCCACCAGATAGAGACATTTGTTTTTTTTAATGTTATTTTCTGTAATGAAACTTAAAATTTTTAAACTGTAATTTTTTAATGAAAACATTAATTTTAAGATACTAACTTATTTTTGGTCATTAGAGAGAAAAATAGTCGCAAACTAGCGTATCAAACATTAATTTTGATACAGTATTAAGGAAGATATTTGATACCCAAAAAACACCTTTGAGAAAAAATATATACCTACATATATGCACAATGATAAATCGCTATAGTGGTTTTATTTTTTGGTTACAGGTTCATGCTGGTCCTGGTGTGTCTAATCTTCAGCGTCCTGTCAACAATCGATCAGTACCAAGAGTTTGCTAACGAGACATTATTTTGGATGGTAAGTACTTTAAAATAAAATGCATTACATTTGTTCACTCAAATTGTATTGACAACGTTTAACCTCAAATTAATTTTTTTCTGGTTGATCTATGACTGCCACGAAGTGAGGATGAATGAGTACTTGAAAATATAGAGTCGATTATTTCCGACGGGTTGAATATACATTAGTTCTACTGTATATCTATTTGCACCCTAAATAGCTAATATTCAAGGTAACTGATCCCTCAGATTATAAAATATGCTATCGGGAAATTTCGAACCGTGGTCGCAAAATTCATTTTATTACTGTTTTATTGGCTGTAATTAAACATTAAGCTTGTACTTGTACACGATATAGCCCAATTTTTATTTTTATTTTTCCCAACAAGGCCAAAAAATTCCAAAATCTTGACGATTGTTTGGGTGAATTTTGACAATTTTTTTGGTAAATTTTGACAACTTTTTGGGTGAATTTTAATAGTTTTTGGGGTAAATTTTCACAATTTCGTAGTATTGTTTGTTTGGTGAGGTCACCAAGTTGTAACTCTGATTTTGATATAATGAACTTTAACCCGTTTTTTCCCGAGTTTTATAAATAGGTAAATAGTATACATATATTGTGTATAAATAGTATTTCATAACATCAATTTTTTTTAACTTCCCGCAAAGAAAATTGAAAATTTTCTTACCGGGAAGTTAAAAAAATTGTGTTATGAAATACTATTTATACAAAATATATATGTATATTTTTTTGAAATTCGAGTTTTCGTCTGATCCCGACGTTTCGAGATCCTAGGAAGCTATATTTCCAAAATGACGTCTGTATATGTGTGTGTGTATGTATGTAAATCCCTCATAACTTTTGAACGGTTGGACCTCTCGAAACGCGGTTTACGGCATCTGAAAAAGTTTTGCCGAACATAGATTTTCAGGGAATTAGAACTGATTGGGCCCGTTAGATTTTGAGAAATCTCAAAAATAACACTGCTTGGAAAACAGTTGTAGGAGAAAATTTTTGAAAAAAAAACGGTTTTTCACAATATCTTCCCAAATAGTTAGATTGATTTTTTGTAGTATATTTTGTTTTGTGCTTCAAAAACTGCGTCAATTGCCGCAAAGCGCAACTCGATTATTTGATTCGTTCCAGAGATATCGTTGAAGAAAAATTTTGAAAAAAGGTTTTTTCAAAATATCTTCTCAAATTTTTGTTAGATTATTTTTTTGTTATAGAATATAGACTATTTTCTTGTGTTTGAAAAACTGCCTTGACTGCCGTAAACAGCATCTCGATCAGTTGATTCGTTCGAGAGATATCATAGACGAGAAATTTCCAAAAAAGTGTTTTTTCAAGATATCTTTCCAAAGTTTTGTCAGATTGATTTTTTTTTTGATTACTTTTTTGGGATTGAAAAACTGCGTTAAATGCCGCAAAGCTACTAGTTAAAATCGATTGATTTTTTCGAGAGATATCATTTACGAAATATTTCCAAGAAAGTATTTTTCTTTTAAACTTTTAACAAATACCGTAGGTAAGCCACATCTCAATAGATCGAAAATAGAGGGAAGTTCCAGGGATCAACCGTTTTTCAGATTTTTTTTTAAATAATGCAATTTGGCAAACTTTATATATATTAGCATGATTACAATTTTTTAAACGCTTGTTCCAGTATAGGAATACTTAGACAAACATACAGAGTTCCAATTTTGGAATACTGGGAAAAAATGTGTTAATCCCAATTTAAAGCTTTTTAATCTAACAAAAAATGATATCCCAATGAATATCAATAAGCCCTAGGCCCCGAAAAACATAAAGCCGTCCCTGTCGTTCATATCTGCAATCGTTCACGTTAAGATGTAGCTATTTCCTTCTTCTATATCTGCGTGGTTCCAAATTTAATAATTTTCTGTTTTATTGCAGGAAATATGCCTCGTGGTGTTCTTCGGCGTAGAATATATCGTGAGATTGTGGTCGGCGGGATGTCGGTCCAAATACATGGGATGCTGCGGAAGATTTCGTTTTATCAGGAAACCTATTTGCATCATAGGCAAGTCTTTACAAACTATTTATATATCTCTGCCAGACACGGCTTCGTCTGCTTGCGATAATTTCGAATTGATATATTTGCTTGTTAGTGTATTTGCCATATGGCAACATACACTATTGGCGTCGGTCGGATGGCGGGACCTAGAGGTCGGACCAAAATTTCTCGACGTTTCATAACCTCCTAAACACTTTGGCGCCATTTTTAAAAATGTTTATATATATATGTATATATATATATATATGTATATATATATATATATATATATATATTTATTAATTTATATATATATATATATACATATATATATATATATATATATATAGGTATATATGTGTACGGGCAATAACTTTCGAAAGAGTTAATTAATTTTAACGAAATTTGGCACGCATGTTGGAATCCATCACCGCACGAAGCCTATTTAAAATGGGCCCAATCGGATCATTTTAAGGGTAGTTTTTAGGGGTTGGAAAAAGTTTTTGGGCCTAAAAATACCGAAAAAATTCTCAGAATCGTTTCAAAATTGAAATGTACTCTTCTAGTAGCAATTAAAATGTGCTCCCGAAATTTGAAAAAAATCGGCCCGCCAGGACCGGATTTACAAATTTTATGAAAACACTAGTTTGCAGATAGTGAGTTATTTACTGAAAAGTGTATTTAATTTGGTGTAGACGTTCGATTATAGTAATCTTGCAATTAAGAAAAAAACTGTTAATTTAAGGGGTGTATTAAGGAGTTAAATTTTTTATTTTGACCAAAAACAAACTTAAATTCATGTAATAAAACCAGACTGCCTGTATTAGCAAATACACTATATTGTCGGCAGGGTTTGGGCACTGCGACCCGGGTTTTTATTAGTGTATTTGCCATATGGCCGGACCAAAATTTCTCGACGTTTCATAGCCTCCTAATCACTTTGACACCATTTTTAAAAATGTTTATATATATATATATATATGTATATATATATTTATATATATATATATATATATATATATATATATATATATATATATATATATATATATATGTGTGTGTGCGGGCAATAACTTTCGAAGGAGTTAATTGATTTCAACTAAATTTAGTTCACGTGTTGAAATCCATCACCGCAAGAAGCCTATTTAAAATGGGCCTAATCGGGCCATTTTAAGGGTAGTTTTTAGGGGTTGAAAAATGTTTTTGGGCCTTAAAATACCGAAAAAATTCTCAGAATCATTTCAAAATTGACATTTAACCCTTTATTAGTAATTAAAAAGTGTCTCTAAAATTTTAATAAAATCGGCCCGACAGGACCGGACTTACAAATTTTATGAAAACACTAGTTTGCAGATAGTGAATTATTTACTGAAAGTTGTATATAATTTGGTATAGAGGTTCGATTGATTATATTATTGCAATTAAAAAAAAATTATTTTAAGGGGTGTATTAAGGAATCACATTTTTTATTTTGCTCAAAAACCAACTTAAGTTCGCATAATAAAGCCACACTGCCTCTATAAGCAAATACACTATATTGTCGGCAGGGTTGTGGCACTGCGACCCGGGTTTTTTATCTATTTATACAGACGGGGGGGAGGGGAATGACGGACAATGAAGTGATCCTATAAGGGTTTCTTTTTTCCTTTTGAAGTATGGAACCCTAAAAATTAACCCATCAACATCAAAATTTAACTTTTTATTCTTGACGTCTGTAGTTAGGCCACCACACTCTATCTCTGTACCCAAATTTTTACCCCAAATAGTTTCAGAGAAAATCTCCTGTGACAGACGGACGGACACGTGACTCCATAAGTGTTTCGTTTTACACGGAACACTAAAAAATAGATTTCAACAGAAAAGTCATTATTATTATTATGTCTAATGATTAGGGTATAACCGTTCTATTAATAAAAATACTAACTCTCTTCAGTTAATATTTTTATTTGTCTATAAAATAGCCACAGGCATGAAAACTGATCCATTTCGAACTAGAACTGCAATGAAAAACAAAAGTACGCAATCTAACTAAGTTATCAGTAATTTTCATAAGCAACCTTTTAGCTACCATTACCAATTTTGAATTTATAGTATAATGAAAACTGTTTTTGTCTGATTCGAATATTAACCCCACCCGCGGGTTCACTGTACCGGCGTTTACATAAAGTACGTGTTGACAGCCTAGTGTTTATGTAACCTTTTGATAAAAACAATTTTATTTAGGTACCACATTTTACGTATACGGGATGTATCTAAAAAGTTGGGATATTTTACTAAACCTCATTAATATAATTGTTAGTTTATAGCAACAAATTGTTTAACCCCAATTCTACAAATAAATTCATACAAATCAGTTCATTAAGAAATTAAAAATGTGGTTATCGTCGCACAACGATCCAGACATATTATTTTCTACAATTCAGTAATACATTATAATTAATAGCCCGGAATTGTTTAAAAATATCAATTCTAATAACCGAATAATCATTATGTTTATAACCCAATGTAATGTCATATTCATATAATGCGTATAAAGCTAAGGTACTGTTTGCCTGTTTTTTTTTTGTTTTTTTTTTATGTAATGCCACGCGTTCTTTTCTGTTTTTGATCTCGCTACTGCCACAGGACTAAATTTATGTATTTATGTAATATTAATAAAACTTATTCTATTATTTATTCTATTTACGCCAAGAAATCTAAGTTAATATTTTTAAGATACTGATAGAATTGTGGTAACCCAGAGAAAGATGATCGTGTATTTAAGATTAGTACAATTTCCCCCTTCAACTAGCCTGAGGCACTGAAGATGAAAACAAATTTTTCGAAACGTTGGTTACAAACGAAACATCGATAAAGCTTCTTTTTAAATTGTCCCTCAGTCAAAATTTTTCTCAACGTTTAATATTCATTGGAACAAAACTAATTAAATTAAAAATAAAATGAAGTTAGAAAACTTTACAAATCTTACAGAACTGAATCTGCCTCAGCAAGAAAATAATTATAACAAATAAATAATAAAAGCACTTGAAAATTTTACAAAAATTATTTTTCGACGATCGTTTCGGAAAATAAGTCTATCCTCAGGAATATAAAACATATACTTTGTATGTATTTTTAACGTGGAAGGAAAGTTTGGTTGAGGAACAGTTGAAAAAAAGAAGCTTTACCGATGTTTCGCTTGTGACCTACGTTTCGGAAAATATATTTCCATCTTCAGGGCCTATGAAAATGTACAAGATTATACAATAGTTTTATTTTACAATAATTCGTATAAAATTTAAAATTAAACAAACGGGGTACATACCTCAGGCTAGTCAAAGAGTGGTAAATTGTGCTAATCTTAAATACATGATCATAATCTATGGATTACTAATAATTTGTATAAAAAAAAACACACAATACTTTTCATTAAAATAGTTTTGCTAACTTCATCAACCAAACTTTCCTTCCACGTTAAAAATATATATTGGAACAAAAAATATTAAAGACTATGTATGTAAGTTTTTTTTTTTTTATAAACGATAGTTTTATATTCCTTAGGTGGACTTAATGTCCGAAACGATCGTCGAGAAATAATTTAAAAACAATTTTTGTAGAATTTTCCAGTGTTTTTATTTATTTGTTATTATTAATCATGTTCTACCAAGTGCCAAGTGAAAAATCAGTGCAAATTACAAGAAAATAATTCTAAAAATATATTCCATTGGTGCCTTTAAAAATACACTTCTGAAACCGCAGTCCTGTAGATGTCAAAAGCTTGTTTAGTGACCCTAATAGAGGGTGCACATGTTACATAATGTGACATGAATAACCACTTGCCTTGCATAGGGCGTCGCCCCACATCACTCTAACAACTGTGTAATGTTGTCATTAGTAGTTACAAACTAAACTTTTTTATTTATTTCGCGTTTCCTTTCTCAAGATTGATTTATCAAAGCGTGTTTTCACATCAGTAAATTGTTTACATTTTTACGCCAACTCAACGGGGAAGTACTGTTTACCAGATTGTTGTTAAAGAGAAGTTGATATTATCTACCAAACTAAAATAAGAAAAAGATTATTTATTGTTTAAATAACAGCTATTATATACAGTGAAATTCTTAATAAACAAGTTCCGCTGTACCTACTTGTTAAAAATTAGAAAACTATTTTA
The DNA here is from genome assembly GCA_034508555.1 of Venustoraphidia nigricollis. Classification (NCBI taxonomy): domain Eukaryota; kingdom Metazoa; phylum Arthropoda; class Insecta; order Raphidioptera; family Raphidiidae; genus Venustoraphidia; species Venustoraphidia nigricollis. Next base: position 1,413,950 of record JAVRKA010000070.1, read on the forward strand.
CTTGGTTCGAAGAATTTATATCGAAAAAGTTTTATATCCGCGGTATTTCATATCAACTTACATCACATGTTAAAAATGTAAAATAATGTAAAGTTTTCGATAAGGAAAAACGGTACTGAATCTCATAACTTTACTGTTAAACGATAATATAACTTTTAAATTATAAACACCAATAAACAAAAGTAAATGTTCATTATGGTATAAATTAACAACAGTAAAATAATTTGAAAATATATACTTAGTGATGAGCAAAGCAAGACCAAGACCAAGATTGGGTAAGTCTTGGTCTTGCTCAAATACTTCTAGTCTTGGTCTTGGTCTTGCTTATTTAGTCTTTTTTTTTGGGAGGAGGGAAAATCTTCAAAAGACACTAGCCTGCCCGTGCTGACTAGTAGTGCTGGATTCCCTCAGAAGAGGACCTACCAGCTAAAACCCCTCCTCCTAAGCTGACCACACCGGAACCGCGCTTGCATTACCTCAGTGCGGGGCCTGTCTTTTCAACTAGACTATCTGAGCTATCTTCCTTCTTTCTCTTTGGTCTCTATAATCGAGCGAATTACCTTGTATGCCTTCTGCCACTCCTCCTCCGAAGCAAGCAGATTCTTTTTCATATTCTTGTCATTAAAATTTGCTCCTGTGCTCTTAAGATATATAGTCTTGGTCTTGGTCTTGCTTATATAGCTCGGTCTTGGTCTTGGTCTTGATCTGACCTGATACTTACTTTTTTTTGATATTTTTTTTAAACAATATCATAAAGATTATTTAAGGTATAAATAACTCACAATTAATAATTAATTAATAGATCAATTTATTGCAAACACGAAAATATAAAAAAATCTGTTGTCTATATATAGGTACCTACCTATACTTTTCGTTCATTTCAGAAATGCGTTTTTTTAATAGGACTAAACAATCCTTTTCACCCACCTTAAATAATCTATTTTTACACTCTATAATCGTCCTAGATGACTAAAATTTTTTTTAGAGACGATGTAAATAATTGCCAATTTTTCTTGTTCAAATAGAGAAGAAACGATACTTACACTAACCAAAATACAATTTAATTTACGCCTAAAAGTCGGTAAGAAGACATAAAACAAGCAAAATTTTTGAAATTTACATTATTTAGGAATAGTCTTGCATATTTCGTCTTGGTCTTGCGTACTCGGTCTTGGTCTTGGTCTTGCATACTCGGTCTTGGTCTTGGTCTTGCTTTTTTGCAAGACCAAGACCAATTTTTCTCATCACTATATATATACTATAGTATTGTAACAATCAAAATTTCTTAACAATGGACACAAGTGTCATTAAATAGCTCCAGTGCACGACCTGTTGCAACTTTTTCGGGATGTTTTTTCCACGAACTGTGAAACTCTCTCCCACATGTCCAAGATCTTTATCTCACTTGTAGAGATAACCTCCGCCACCTCTGGCTCCTTCTCGAAACCAATTTCTTGCAGAACCTCCGTATGCTGCTACGACTGTAACTCTTATAACTCAATTCCTGAGACTGTTCCTCGACGAGCTCGTTTCTCAAAAAACTCATGTCAGGGCACTCGTATGTCGAGGTATCACTGTAACACTTGATGCTGCTTTTTAGGTTAGGACGGCAGTAATGTGCAACGTAGGGGCTACATTATTTTCTACAGTAAAATACAATGATTGACGCAAAATCGATGGTTTCAATGCTATATGTGAAGTTCTAATTCAGGTGATTAAAATCAGACTACACAACTCCAACGACATTTATTGTTAGCCAGGTGACAAATACCGCTATTAATCAATACTACCATAATACAATAGCACCTACATTACCTTACTAGTTGATTTTTTACCCGTTTCCCTCGCCCTTTACCCGATTACGTCTAGGAATTTATTTTTATTATAGCAATCGTTACCACAAACGCAGTGGCGTTCATTTTATTTCAAACTATCCACGCAACTGAGATAAAACACGACAGCGACAACAATAGTGGAGCCTTCGATTCCATCGTATTACAGTCTTGCCTCGCGGGGCTGCGCCTATCTCGGCAGCACCAACTATTGTGGTGCCATCGACTCCACCGTATTATGAGTTTCCTTCGCGGAGCTCTGACATTGATTTAATAAGAATAAATCCCACAGAAAAAAGCACTTTCTATTTTTCCCGAATTTTCCATTTTTTCGGGCAATTTTTCTTTCCCTAAAAACCTTATTCGGACTTTTACGAACATAAAAATAAAAATATTAAGAGATATTAAGAGATGGGAGCTTTGCTCTCGAAATGTACATCCACTGAATAAATCTGTTGTGGTAAGAAGTAACTATTCTTTCTTTTATTTATTTTTTTACGAACATAAAAAAATAGTCAAATCGGTCCAGCCGTTCTCAAATGATGCGGTTACCAACGTACAGCATTTCATTTTTATTTATATAAATTTTGATTACTATTTTATCCTATAAAACGATTACATTCAAGCGAAATAAAAATTTCTGTAGACTAATACTTAAGACAATATAAAAATATTGGCGGCAGCCCCGAATCTAGGGGGCAAACCGGGGCACTTGTCCGGGGCGGCAGTTACAGGAGGCGCCAAAGTCATAATATAATAGGTAATAAAGAGTGCAAATTTATTAACGGATTCTTATCCTCCCCTCCCGGTCACAAAAAAATGCCAGTCATATATTTTTGAGATTTTTTAAACAATTTATCTCAAACGCTGGGAAAGGGGGAGCCGCTATCAAATTTCTGCCCCGGTTCGAAAAAATTGTAGATCCGGGGCTGATTGACGGTAAAAAGACAGATCCAACCCTGCTGCCGGAAGCGTTTTCTTAGTAGGCAACAGACGGGTATTTGTTGACTTGTCGTCATCTCCAATAATATTGTTTGTACATCCAAGGCTATGTTTTAAACGTAGTGAAAGTAGTGTTTACTATTATAATGGATATTATAAACAACATTTTCCATTATATTAATATAATTATTCATCTTTTCACCCCGTTTAGTCACGCCTCGTCGAACAATGTATATTTTGTTTTAATTTATTATATATTTAGTTTTAACCAGGATGTTTGTGTTTTATCCGGTAGAGTCACTGAATAAATCCCGATAATATATCGTGCTCTTTTTGACACGCTTTTATTAGCTTCGCCTGTTTGTTTGTCTGTTTGTAACAAAATCTTTGAACGTGAAATTCACCCACTTCAAAATGTCAGATTAAACTGAAACTGTGTACACTTATCAAAAACCGATGACAATACAATATGTACTTTAATTTTTGTTTGTCCCAGTATCCTGACCAGAATCATCAGGATAAAAAAAATAGGATAAAAAAATAAATAATAGTATAAAAAAAACGCTTTAATAGCAAACCAAACTAAAAAGTAGAAAATAATGTTACATTGTAAAAAAGCGTGCGGTGCTTATTACTATTTTTATACTAACTCCACTTTTACAAATAGCTACCAATGAAATGTTTATACCAACTGATATCAAGCACTGCACGTTTTTTTACAATAAAAAGTATTTTTTCACTTTTTAGTTCGGTTTATTTTTAAAGCTTGTTTTTTTTTAATTTCTTTAAACTATTATTATAACACTCAACACAAAACGTGTATGTCAGATAAAATTGCTCCAAAAATGGAAAAAGATTGATCAAATAATAATAATTAGGTATGCTCTAAAACTTGTTGGCTCCGGGCTTGTAGACCGTCGTCCATTAGTATTGTCTATGAGCCGCCTAGAAGAGCGCATCGTCTTTAATAATATCTACCGCAGTTGTAGACGAAACGTCAGGTAGAAACACCAATGGACCACAGCCTACAAGTCCGGAATCCAAGAAGTTTGATAAGACAGCTATCAAAATATTCGTCGGGATATATCGGGATATTATATATTTATAAGTGATTGCAATTGAACAATTAATTTTAAATATATATTAATTTTAATATTTGTTTCTGTTTGTTGCAGATTTAATCGTAGTTGTTGCTTCGATAGTGGTGCTATCTGTCGGGTCCAACGGGCAAGTGTTCGCTACGTCCGCCATCAGAGGCATCCGCTTCCTGCAGATCTTGCGAATGCTTCATGTCGACAGACAAGGCGGTACCTGGAGACTACTCGGTTCAGTTGTTTTCATTCATAGACAGGTGAGAAACAAATCCATTCATCTTTCAACGTTAATACGATGGCAGACATTTTCTGCTGTTATCAAAAGAACATCTGTATTTGCGAGTGTTCAAAGGCAGTCTACTGTATTTCAAAGTTAATTTGTGTATACACAAAAAGCTATAGGAATATTTTCAAAAGGAAAAAGTTCATTAATCTGTTTTGTAAGCCGCAAATTAATTACAGTCTGCGTGATTATTTTGTCCGAGAGACCAAAGGTGACTCGCTTATTCTGTGTTATAGTTAAAACGGTTGTCATTAATCATCGTTTATTCGCGATAAATATCTCAGCATGTTGTAGCTGTGAATAATAATCGCAAAGTGCAGTGACTGGGTGACGGGTAAATTTTTATACTTACCAAAAACATAAATGTGAAAAAAAGAGCCAAAGAACTAGTAGATTTATCAAAAAAAAGAAGTGAGAAAAAGAAAACTTGGCAAATTTTATATATACGAGTCATGTATTTATAATATATAAAAAATAAAAACTTGACACCTCACTTATGTTGGAAGTCAAACTGTTTTAACGAGGGTATCTAAATGAAATTTTCTATGACGTTAAAGGGGAAATATAAGAGAAACCTTGGCAACGAAAATTTCTGGTCTGTCCAAAATTTAGAGGGGGTAAAAGTCAACATAAAAAAATTAAATATATAGATAACATCTACGATTAAATAAGTTTTTCTTCCCCCGCGAGCTTATGTTGATGAGGTTCACGTTTTTTTTTTACAAAGTCGGTAAACCCGTTTGTTTTTTGTATTTTTCATCCCAACAAAACATTGGAATAACGAATTACCCAGACAAAAATCGGGCACCTGGTCTATCTGTATAGATCGTGTCTTTGGGTGTATAGAAATATTTACTTGAAAATATATCCATGTTTGTGTTTATTTAAGTATCGTGACTGCTGCGCAACAAATATATCTATCTATTGTCTTATCTTTGAATGTACAGAAGGCATTATACCGTGACAGATTGAGTCCCCGAAGGTACTCCTTGAGTCCTTGGCATATCTTCAATCGATTCTGTGAATATGTTCTATTGTGGTTTTGGGGTGCCTACAAAATACGTTTATCGTTTCCTTATACACACGACCGAAGTTAAACTTCTACGAGTAGAATTGATTATTCTAAATGTAGAAATTGTTATAAATGTTTTGACGTGAATACATCTTTAAATTTGCATCCATAGTGGATGGCAATTCAAAAAACTGAGTTTGATGCTACATATCTATTATCTACATCCAAAATTTTATTACACCACTCGATAGCTAAAGGATCAAAGAATTCGTTACGTTGAGTGAGGGCTGTGACGCATCGCTTGCGGTGGAGATGGAAGCACCCCCATCTTGAGATCGTTTCGCTGCGTCACATAATGTCCGTTTAGTATAAATTTTGACTCGTAGAGGCTAGAACGTTCGTTTGCGTTCCAATTGTCAGCTCTCGTCGAGATCTATCAATTGCGTATATAAAACATTAATGTAAAATAGTTGTAGTGAATATATATATACAGGGTGTCTCAACCGACGTTGGCTAACATGGATAACTTTGTTATTTTAACTTTTCTCCATTAATTTCATAGTTTGCTAAAACTAATTCTTCTTCACAGTGTTGAATATCGCCTTTTTTCTTTTAAATTTCTATTTAAGTTCCTAAAAGTTATTGAATAAGGCTATCGCCTTTCTAGATAAAGGTTCAAGTATTCTTGTTACACTGAATGTGTGCGCAAAAATAGCCTGTTTCTCCAAATTTGGGAATGCTTGAGCCATCTTATAGAGAGTAAATCAAACAAAATGAATTAGCAAAACTGTAGCGATCGCTCGACAGATTGTTGACCTGTCGATATGTATTTGTTTCAACAAATTTTGTTTTACACGGCGCACTTCGATCGGTATGGATAACGTCAAAAAGCTATTTTGGTCAATTTTGTAGAATATGCCATGTCAAATTATTCAGAAAAATAAGCAGAATTTGAATATTTGAAAATCAAAAATGCCGTCCATAAGAAAAACCAAAGTACATGTCAAAATCTCATTATGTAGTGAAAATAAAAAAATTAAACCTACGCCACTGAAAAGACCTTAAAAAGCTATCAAAAAATGGTTAATGAAATTTTCAAATATCTTCATAAATAAAATAGTTATGGCCGCAGTTTTCAAAAATGGCAATTTTCACAATTTTCTGATTTAATTCATAGGGTGTCAAAATTCAATTTTTTTGTCGACGGGACGTTAATGAGCCCAATTTTCTGCACTACTTTGCCCATTTAACCGACTTTCTATCTCCACTAATAACAAAGTTACCCATGTTAGCCAACGTCGGTTGAGACACCCTGTATATATGGTGTTAAAGTAAAAAATTAAAATAAATAATTCAATGTCGGCTTAAAGTCGTCGAAAAGCCAAATCAAAATATAAACAACGTCAACGGTTGGAAAGAGCTTCTCAAGAGCAATCCAGTGATACCCGTAAAACACCATGTGAAAGAGTGAAGCGGTGCTGGAAACGTAAAAAAATGAAGGCGTCCGAGCGTCCATTTTTATTTAAAACGGATTGAGACACTGCCTCAACCATTTACCTGTGCAAAACGCCGCGACGCTCGAAGCGTTCGTAAAGCGAAGTCGGGCCCAGAGTTACCTCTTTCTAATTAATCCAATGTGTCTGTTATTCCATCCAAAGCATTTAATTAGTTTAAGCTTTAGATTAACTATACGAACTGCGCGTACCAGCGCTGCTGTCGAAATATTAATACCCGTGCTTCTGTCTTTTAACGCGGCTTGCTTTGATCTTCTTTAGTAATTATATAATCGCTGGCCTAATCCATTGGATAAATTATAAGAACAAGCCGAACGCTCTAAGAACCACATTTTGTAAGTACGTGTTGTTTGTATTTGGATCGTGTAGGATTATATTAAATCGCACCCAAAGAAAAAAAATGGCCAAGTGCGAGTTGAACTTACACACCGAGGGTTCCGTATCACCGCACAATATTTACTAACTTTATTTTAATTTTATTATTTGTTGTTATAGCGAGCATAGAAATACACACTAAGGCGCAGAAATGCCTAAACTAATAGCTTTTGAGAGATTCCGTCCGATGTCGCTAGTATGCACTATTTTGACGTTTTTTTTCGTGATGTAATTACAAATTTACGGTTTTCGGGTTTTCCTCTTTACTTGTGCTATAAGACACTGCTTCTTGGCAAGTTTCATGATTCTATATTAACGGGAAGTACCCTATAGATTTTAATTCCTTTGCGAGTGTCAGAATATGCGGCATAAACGATATCTTTTTATTGCGTTGACTTACAAGTTTGATTTTTTCACAGCTCCAAGAGAATGCAGATTTGTGTATTTGATATTAGTTTCAACTTAATTGCTCTACGCATTCCTGAGAAAATGGGTCTTGACAGACGGACAGACGGATAACAAAGTGATCCTATAAGGTCCATTATTAAACGTTCGTGGAATTCGTTGAAAGTGCATCATTTAACGCACTGTTCTGTTTATTCCAGGAGCTGATTACAACGTTGTACATCGGTTTTCTGGGCCTGATATTCAGCAGTTACTTCGTGTATTTGGCAGAAAAAGACGCGGTTGGTCCAGACGGACGTGCCACGGATTTTGCAAGTTACGCCGATGCTCTCTGGTGGGGTGTCATCACCGTCACAACAATCGGATACGGCGACACAGTACCCCAAACTTGGGTGGGAAAAATCGTCGCTTCATGTTTCAGTGTATTCGCAATTTCGTTTTTCGCTCTACCAGCCGTAAGTATTTCAATAATCAGAAGTGAACTTGCCCAAAATTGAACTGTCAAAAATTTTGAAAATCAGGTGAAAATCAGATATTTTATAGGAGATATGTGCAAGAAATATGTATCTTATTCGTAAATCGTAATGATATGACTCGAGTGACTAAAAATTCTTTGTCGCTCATTTTAACGTAAAGTCAATTTGCGTCAAAATATCTTAATTCACGAACAAAATACAAAAAGTATTATTTGCACTACCGCTTTTTTTTAGCCAAAGCCCAACTCGAACCATGTTCTCTAGAACCTAGGGATTGGTGGTTTGTAATAATGATATTTCGTTCGTTTCTTAGGGCATATTGGGTTCCGGGTTCGCATTGAAAGTACAACAGAAACAACGACAAAAGCATTTCAATCGGCAAATTCCGGCGGCGGCCATGTTGATCCAGTGTCTGTGGCGCTGTTATGCGGCCGACAAAAGTTTCAATTCGACTGCCACGTGGAAGCTGTACTGCCAAGACAACCAGACGAACCAAAACATGAACAGCGGCTCCTACACGCCTCTCACTAAGGTATAGTATATATAGACAGATGGCCCACCACCAAATTTCCTATGTATCGAAAGATGAACGAGTTACCCGGCTATCAAAACTTGATAATTTTGAACAGTGAGCAGTATTCCTTACACAGTCAAACCTGAGTGAGTGAGAACTAGGTAAACGAGAAAAGTAAGTGAGAGTAATTGCCAGGTACCGTCTTTGTAATCCTCTGAAACCTCTGTAAGTAAGGAACAGAAAACTTCTAAAGAGAAAGACGTTTTTCACTCATGGACCTCTATTTGCGTGTAACGATAGTCGAACGTATTAATAATTCCACGAAATTGAAGAATGAGTCATAAATAGCTGAACATTGTTTTTGTATCATTGGTTCTGTTTTTCGTATTCTATTCGAATGGTCAAATACTAGTGTAAGATTTTTTGCTTTCTTTTTTTAACATCTATGTCGAATAATGCATATATGTTTATCACTACACATTTGCTGTATTTTTATAGACCTCTATAAGTGAGAAAGGCCACTCCTGTACCTCTATAAGCTAGAAACTAGGGTTAGTGAAAAACCTTCATAAGCGAAAAAGAGATCGCGGTCCCCTGAATTTTTGCTTATCCAGATTCGACTGTATATATAAACAAATAATGTAAACCAAATATTTCGTTCTTATATCCTTCGTCGTAATTGTCAACAAGAATTTAAAAAAATGTGTTCATTTCAAAAGACCGAGCTTCGGCGCCCCATACTCAGTTGACTATTATCTATTTGTAACATCGAATCCAAGCCTAAAAAATTGTGTTATTGTTTTTATTCTAACAAATCATGGAATATTAACATTTCTGTTGTCAAAATGTCGGTCCAAACGAGTACTTTATATCATCATAGGACACGAGAGCTCATCTCATTGATAGGTCTTATTTTTTTTCAATTTTAAAATTGTGCATTCGATACATAGGGAATCTGACGGTCGGCCCTGAGACTGATAGGCTAGTTGCTTGCTAGTACATAACTAATAATATTAAACATTGTAAAGCGTCTATTGTGAATAAGACTAACTAAAATGGAGTCGTATAATTGTTGTTCGTTTTTCGATGAGAACGCCTTATCAGAAAATCTGCATTGCCAATGACTCTAGATTGTTACCATAAAAAACTGACAAAAGAACAGTGAATTCGGAATGTTTGTGTTAAATATTTAACGCCAACATAGAGGGAGAATAATAAAAGAGATAGATAGATTGTAGATTAATATAGACGCTCAATATCTGAGATTGTCAGCGTCTATTAATGAAAGAGAGAGTACACTGTATTTTCAATAGCATATCGACGCAGCAAACTTTTTTGAAATGCATCTTTTAAACTATGTCGAAACAATTATCAGTTAAAACTAGTCTTATGCACAAGATAACTTAACCATTTTCTTCCGATTTTATTTCTTCTCCCCGAGTGTCTTAAGACAATAATTTTTTAACAAGTAAAACATTAGCCTTTTGCTTACTGAAAAACAAATGATTATTCTAAGATCATTTTTCGGGGTAAATTTTGCCTACAAAAATGTTATTCAAACTGGAAAAATGTTCTCCGGTGTCAGGTACAAGAGACAAAAAAATATTAAATTTCATTTTTACTGGATTTGACTCTAAATTCTCTTTCGTTTGGTATTAACGGTTTAAAAGCTGGATTTTTTTACTTAAGTCCTTTATACTCAACACCAAAGAATTCTGAAATGCTTTTCCTATAATGAAAAAATATGCGCGGTAACAAGTCAAAAGTCATTGTCAAATTAGATTTTCTGGTAATGTGTTCAGCAATACAAGCATTTTCGCCATATTACTTCCGAAACCTAAATAAACTATTCTTTGCCCGAAAATACTCAAACAACAGCTCAAAGTCAGTACTTTTGAGAATAATTATGATTGCCTTAACAAAGATATTTCGTACTTATTCGTAATTAAATATTTTGGATTAAAACTCAACAAATGTGGAATCATCTGTATTTGATTGTGTATCTTGAGTTCAAAGAGTAGTGTAATTTATTTGCTAACTGTAACTTATTTTGAATTAGTAACCTTTGAAATAATTCTCAATATTGTTCACGTCCATTATAATTAATAAGTTTTTTATTTATTCACGGGAAATTGGACAATTGAATTTTAATATAGATAAACTAATTAACGAAACGTCGCAAATTTTTTAATTTAGTTTATCTATATTAAAATTCAATTGTCCAATTTCCCGTGAATAAATAAAAAACTTTGAAATAATCTTTGAAATTGCAAATTTGTGTTTTCATAGTAGCAGAGAATAGTTTATCCACATTTTGCAAAAAGTATATTAGTATCAAAATCATTAATAATAAAAAAGTACTTTTCCATACCATCAAAATACTGCGACGAAAATTTACGCCGTTTTCAAGTAGGGGAGTGAAATCGAACAAGTGCGTATTATAGACTCGCGCCCCAAGGGTTCCGTACAATTAGAGCTACGAGTATTTATGCCGAAGGGGACTAATTATGGCATAGGATAGTTGAAGAATCAGTCGATAGATTCTCCTGTGACGCAGCATAATTAGAGACAAGCTCTGTAAATTTTCCATTGGCGTCATTCATTAACGAGGTGACCTGTGTATCTAATGACCTTGTAGCATCCCTACCTTGTCCTCTGACGTATTATAAAATGGCGTGTCTATTATGAGATCCCACGATCATTTCGCTACCTCGTTAATGAAGGATGCCAGCTGAGAGACCGTTTAATATTTTTTCAACCACGCAATATCAATTGACGGTCCATAGGATGACGTCATCCAGCCTCTACTATCCACCGAAACGAAATCACATCTGTATCTAATAACATTGACAAATAGATAGTTCCAGGCCAAGTTAATTAGGTACATAGGTAGGGTTTCTGGTTTCTCGACCTTTTTTATTTCTTGAGGCATGAGAATTCTCGATCAGTAATTCTCGAGTATCTCGAGAAATTTTGAAATTTTTAAAAAACACGATGTTATTTTCAAATTTTTGCTCTATTACAAATTAAACTGATAGGTGAGATCAATTAAATCAAATGGTAAATTTTTAGTTACCATAAATTGCACTTATTAATTAAAAAATAAACAACAAACCTTAAATTAAAAAAACTCTACTCGGCTGGTCCACATAAAAAAATAAAGAGTAGGGTAGTACCTAGCTTTTTTGTAAAAACCAGTTCACAAATGTGCAATAGTCTTAAATAAAAAATAATTAGTAAAATTAAATCAGCAAAATTACTAGTACCTTATACATATTTAGATAACTATAAAAACAAACATTTTGCTACCAACTTCAACTAAAATTGCCTTTTATATTTAGAAACTATGTATTATGTTAATAACATCACAGTCTTTCGATTAAACAAATCATAATTAACTTTAATTATTTTTTAAATTTGAGCATAGTATTCCAGCTAAAACTAAACCAGTAAAGCGCAAAATAATCAAGAAAGAAATCAAATTGTAATTCAACGCTTTTTCCTTATAAAATAGGCTTTCAGAAATACAAGAGACTGGTCACGTGCGTCTTATATGCGTGTTTTTTTTTAGTTACCTAGCGTACGGAATTGACTTCTCGAGTTCTTGAAGCGTTGAGTTTTTTTCCCGTCTCGACTAAAGACAAATTTCTCGAGAATTCTCGAGCAGGAACCCTATACACAGGCCACTTCGTTAATGAATGGCGTCAGTTGGAAGACCGTTCAAAATTTGTATCAACAACGCAATATCAATTGACAGTCCACTGAATGACGTTATTCTAATAACCTTGAGTAGTCCGATGTCATATATTACTCACTAAGTATTTAGGTACTTGCCATTTTCACACGGTATTGTTTTTGCTTGTCAGTGTGCATGTCGAATAGCATCATAGTCTAGCTTAATAGATGATCTATGTTGGGTGTTTATTGAGTCTACGTGGGTTGGGTCAGTCCCTGATATTTCAGGTGGCTAAGAAAGCGTCCGTGCTCAAAAGGCGCAAGTCGCGCAATCGGATGGACGTTCCTCCGCAGCAACCTCAGTCGGATCAGCCGTCTCCGAATCCGGCAACGCGAAGAGAGTCCGAAGGCGATGTGGTTTTTTATACGGAAGAACCGAAATCAGGAAATGCAGGTAACTAACATTCTTTCGTGATGAATTAGCCAGTTATTTGTACGGCTAGCCCGCTAGTTAAAGTTACTGAGTATCAGCTGTTCAATATGCCTCCTATCACTCACTCTATCTTATGAGCAGTTGGATATGTGTGTCGGGGTGTGTGTGTGTGCATTTGTGAATTAAAAATGCACTTACGCTTAGAAAATCTCTAATTACTATGAAAAATCTTATTTAATGTTAAACCATTTAAAATCAGATAAAAACGAGAGACGTACCATCAGTTCTACACAATTTTTTATACAGGAAAAATTAAATTAAAAAAAAAATTATTCAGCACTTGTCAGTATTTTTAACATAAGTTTATGATGAAAAAACTTCAAAATGTTAATTTGTCTTCCCGTAAAATATTGACGAATATCACGTTTTAAAAATACCTGTTTTTTTAAATGTTTAAGCAGTAGGCCAAATTTTGTTAAGCTTATTGCTTGATCAGTGCTAATAAAATCAGTAATAAAATGATTTTTGCGACCACAGTTCACAATCTGAGGGATCAGTGACCCTAAATGCCAACATTCAACTGAATCTTTCGATTCACAATTATGTTGAATTCAGGCAATATTTGAACCAAAATCAGACAATGTCCTTGAACTACATTCGATGAATATGAATTAATTTTGTGTTTGCATTGATCAGTGTGTTCTTTGTGAATTAAAACACTAATTGTGTCCGGTAGGAACACCAAATCGAATGCGAAGAGGCGGTGGAGAAAGTGGACGCGGTTCAATGTTTATGAGTCAAACAAGTTCTGTCACCGAAGCAGCTAGCGACGAAATCGACTGTGATATAGAAACGGAATTACCCCGAGTTACCCAGTAAGTAATATTCCAATAATTGCTTTAAATCTATTCGGAAACTATAGATTTATATCGCAAGCGATGCGTCACGGTCCTCACATAACGTAACGAATTCTTTAATCCTTTAGCTATCGAGTGGTGTAATTAAATTTTGGATGTAGATGATAGATATGTAGCTGCAGCATCAAACATCAGTTTTCTGAATTGCCGTCCACTATAGAAGCAAATTTAAAGACGGATTCACGTCAAAAAGAAAGCTTGTGCATAGTTTGCTACTATTATTTGTCGCATGTATGTTTGTTGAATTGCCAACAAGATTCAAGTCAATATTAAAAAAAAGACCGTTAAGCAAAGAGAAATATTTATTAATAATTCTATACAATCATAAATGAATTAGTGTATGGATTTGCGGTTTAATCTTTGATGTCTGATGATCTTTCTTTAAAATATTCTGTACAAAAACGTTGTTTAATTCTAACAACCTAATCGTTTTTTTCTAGATTAACAGAAGCACATCGAAACGCAATTCGTGCAATCCGAAAAATAAAATATTTCGTCGCAAGACGGAAATTCCAACAAGCAAGAAAACCTTACGACGTTCGTGACGTAATTGAGCAGTACAGTCAAGGTCATTTGAACATGATGGTGAGAGTCAAAGAGTTGCAGAGGCGGTTAGATCAAACGCTCGGCAAGCCAGGAAGTTATCTTGCCGGTATCGATCGCGTAGGAAATGTTAAACCCATGACTGTGGGCGCCCGCCTTTATCGGGTCGAACAACAGGTTGGTCAAATCCTATCCTAGCACAAGTGGAATCCCGGCTCAGTTTTCTTACTAGAACTTAGAACTAATTTAACATGGTAGCTGTATCTCAAGATTAGTAGATAGACAGGTCACCTCGTTAATTAATGACGTCAGCTGGGAAATTGTTCAATATCTATTGACAGTTAACTCTTGACGTGATTCCACCACTATTATCCAACGGAACGAGATCACCTCTGTATCTAATAACCATAGCTACATCTGACGATCTACACGCGGTTTAGTCGTACACTCGTGATACAAAATGAAAGTTCAAAGATAAAGAATAGCTGAGTTCGGAAATTGAGAACCTGATCTCTCCAATTTATTTTTAATTTAAATAAATTCTTAATAATGGGAAAATATTTTTTTGTCTCTTATTGTCTACGTTTCGTTAACAACGTTAATTTCATCAAGACCCCATTTTCCTATTGTTAAGAATTTATTTAAATAAATATTAGGGGCGATCACAATAAAAATATTATTTCTTTTTAATCGTATTTTGTTTGTTAACAGCTGTCAACAATGGATAAGAAATTAGACCAATTAGTTTACGTATTAAATGCCGTTGCACAAAAACAACAAGTTCCCGTTCGGGCCCTCGAAGACGAAGTATGACAGCGGCCCTCAATAGCTGTTCATCCGGCATAACAAAGGTAGATCTTTTTTTCCAAATAAAACGTGCTCCTTTGAAATAATGATTGCGTTCGCCACGGCGCCGAGAAATCGATAGCCTCCAAAAACAAAACAAGAGACGATCATGACGATCCAGAGGCCATACGAATTTGTCTGATTGGTCCGTTAAGTTTTGATCTGCCTATGCGAATCGCGCAAGCGCACTCCTACGCATATTGTTGCGTAACACTTTTGTTTTATTTTAATTTGTAAACCTGGCAGGCTAACAGACTATTTTATTAAAGATATAGTGATGTCAAAGCCGTCATTTGAAAGTCATTTTAAGCCTGTTCATTGTTGAAGTGAAACTTCTTTAAGCACGGTAGAGCAAGTTTGATTCGTGCGATTGAAAGTGTAACGAAACGCTGCATCGCGCTTGAACTAGCGATCGTAACGGCGTGTTTGCAGTCGACACGACTAGACGTCTCATTTCTATAGTGTGCAGTGTAAAATACGCGGTCTATTTATTTTTTAAGTTAATTTATTTTAAATGACGTGGAAAAAAGGCAGCACAAATTATCGGTTAACTTCGCGTGTCCTGGAATTATATTGAAATACTTTTTCGTATCTTCTTGAAAGGTGGGTTACTATCTATTGTTACGCTAAAATATAAGTATTACGCAGTGTAATTGCGCGATTCAAATAAAAAAGACCAAGGCTGCGAGCAAGTCGGTAACAAGTTTATAAATAATACAACATATCCAGTTTAAAATTTATCATTAAATGATAAAATATTCCTTTGAAAATACTGATTATCAATTTTTAAATTTAATAAGATATAGTACTTATTAATATTAAGTCTATAATATATTAAAGTATTATATACTCTATACTGATATTGTTCTTTTTTATAAAAGAAATTAAATAATGAAAATGATACAAAATCGTTATTTTCTTTTAAATTGTAAGTTTTAAAAAAAGACAATGAACCATTCATACAACATTGTGTCAATGAAAAATTCATTGAGCCATCGACATAAAAAACTGAATTGTTAGTCTAGCACTGCGCATCCAAAACATGATCAAGATTAAAGGTGGATCATATGTCTGTCTCTTTTTGACATTTTCAATTCTTTAATGCCGATTAATTTGACGTATAGAGTGCAAAATTGAAAACGAAATCGATAATTTCGATATTTATATTTTTTTTTGTATCATTTTCATTTGAAATGTATAGTTTGATTATAGATGAAAATATTAGACCAAAAATTACTTATCGCCGACAACTAAAACTAGAAATTACGTAGCTTAATAATAAGAAATCTTTTGTTTTAATTTGGTTGTCTATTGTTTATTGATATTAGCAATAACTTTCTTTTATTTTTTGTGTTTTGGACACAGAACAGAGTTGTTGAATGTATATTTAACGTTGGGAACGTTTATGGGACTATTCTTGAGACACATTTGGACATAATCATTACTTCTAGTATCTCTAGAAACTTTAAAATTTGATAGGTCGTAATGTAGTTAAAGAGAAAAATAGACAAAGTGTAATATTTTTGTTGTATTAGTGTTTTTTTAATCAAATTCTTTAATATTCGGAAGAATATTGTCAAGCAAGGCGGCTCCTTTGACTCGTATACTTGTTTTCAACCTGCCCTCCAATACCTTCCAACCTCGAAAATTTGACGATCATTGCCACTGGTGAAGCGGCCACACCACTCGTTATCCCCTGCTTAAGATCTATCTTTTTCTAGCAAATTTCTGTTTTATGTATCGTCACGTAAAGACGTAACTGACAAAAAATGAAAAAGTGAGATACGCCTTACTTCTAACGAAGTGACGTAACTGTAAATGACAGATATACGTCTTTACGTAGGACGAAAGACGACATGTTCTAATCATCAGATTAAACTAACCGTTGAAACAGTTGAAACATTTCCAACGTTAAATATCGGATCCAGAAATCGCATTTTTTTTAGAAAAAAACGAAAATTGTCAGGCCTAATTTATTTGAGTATATGAATCTGTGAATATTATTTTTTATTTATTTAGTATAATAAAAACATTGTACATTTTTTGACATGTACAGTGTTTGTAAAGTGACCGTTTATTATATTATTGTAGGGCTATTGTACATTGAGTATTTATTTAATTAGGTAAGGACAATTTTTCATTAATTATTAAAAATAATAATTATTGCAATTGCTATTTGGAAATTGATCATTTATTGATATTGTAAATTACAGTCACAATTTTTAAACATCTGTCTGCTAAATATACTACAGACGCTCGACAACAAACAATATTATTATTCGTTGGCAAAGTGCACGTCTCGCTAAGTTTGCCGCTACAGGATTTTGGTTCTGCGTTCCATTAAATTTCAATATATATAAGACTCTCTGATAGCTAACGAAGCGATAAAAGATAAACCAAGCCGATTCATGAAGAATGGCGACCTGCAAAGTTCGGACCTACATATCCAAATAATCAACAGACAACCGCTGTTTGCGATTTTCAAACACAATGTTAGAATGTACTATGAACTTGAATCAATTTAAAAATTGTTCCTCTTTTCTAAAATGAATTTTGTGCGAAATTAACGTAAATATAACATCTTGTATGAGCGAAATTCAGTTCCGGCGCGCAAAACGCTAATAGAGAACACTCCCGCTAGCTACATATGTGTACAGTTTTGCCTCTTATCCCTTCAATTCGTTTAACATTTATCTTATAACAGACATCACCCATACTATTACTATATTCACTCTACGCTTTTCACGTTATTGTAAACTTACACAAGTTGGAAAATTAATTTAAGAAATTCGAAAGTTTGTTATATTTTTGCATTTTAAATTACTTTAAAACTTCTTCACACGCCAAGAGGAAAACTGTATAAAATTCCCGTTTAATGAATACAGTAAACTCTAATGCTGGAACATTCCTTGTCGTATTAGAGTAGTATCGTTTAGAGAAGATAGTGGCAAGGTGGGGAATCTACGTAGTAAGAAGAGTGGGCAAAGCTACCATCAGTAGCGGCGTGACTTAGTTACAATTTCAGAGGCAATCATTGACGACGAACAACTAAATGACCGTATTCATAGCACCATCCCTTGTTAGAAAACATAGACCCGTCCGATCTGAAACTGGTTTGTGCGTAGCAATGACGCTACTATTTTCTCTAAACGATACTACCCTACCACGTGTAGCGCGTCCGTTATTAATTATCTGTGATTATGAATCTTAAAGCACCAATTTCAATGTTAAATACATCTGTGATTTATATTAAGAAATTATATTTATTTATTTTTTATCTTCTATACGCCAAATCTTTCCGTTTTTGCGTTTTTTTAATAGATTATTATTATCTAATGTAAGATTAGCAAAAGACTGGCTAGTGTGCGATCGACCATAACTAAACCACACAAGGCAACGCAAAAACAATTGAAATCACTTATAGGTGATGTTGACGATTTCGGTGATCAGAACAACAGAATATCCACACACGTCATTCATGAACGAGGTAACCTGTGTTTTGAAAAAAAACTTCTTTGCCGAAGATATTTGTTTGAAATTTTCTGTGACGTTTAAAGGGAAATAACGCCTTACTTTAAATAAGAGAAACCTTGGCAACGCAAAATTATACAAATAACATCTACGACTAAAGAAGTTTTACTACCCCGCGCGCTTATGTGAATGAGGCTCACACATTTTTTTACTAATAACCTTACTTAATGGATAAGTCGGCCATGATTATTCTTAAGCAGATTGAGGTTGTTTAACGAAAATTGTGATTGTTTTATAATATTCTTTGTATAAAATAAAATATTATAAATATTGTTGTAAACCTAATGTATAGAGCTTGTCTCTTAGTAGAGGTTCGATATAGGGTCCAAAGCTTGATCTCTTAGGGCAGTCGCATATTATATCGACTTCATCAAGTTTTACTATTAGGGTTATATGAACATAAATACGCAGTTAAATATATAGTTAAATATTATATTATTAATAACATTACATACAGTATGATTGAGTATGCTATTTCCATACATTGAGACGGCTGTCCTGAAAAAGATTTTCAGTCAATTCAAGATAGTACATTGTGATACTGGAGCAGAAAGTTGACGTTTGCGGCGAGTTGTGGAGTTTACCGGACAAGCGAAGCGAAGCTAGCAATCGCCCGTGCCGCAAACGCCAACTTTCTGCCCGAATAATATGCAAACACCGTAAACGGATGTTGTAGATTTGGTAAGAACAATTTATTTTTTACCTGCGCATTCGCGATGCAAAAGCCAACTTTCGTCGTCAAAAACAAGCATTTAATGATGCACCTTTTATTACAAAAAAAAGGTTGCGCATATAAAATTATACTTCTTTGGCGTGTTTCAAAATTGATTTTTAATTTGCATGCAAATAATTTATTGAATAAAATAATAAAAGGACTGGCGTGAGACTAGCATAAATACAGCTACATATTAGACGTTACGCGTATGCGAACATGATCTCTACCATACTCTATGCTCCTCACGCAGTGAACCGAAAAACAACTGCAATAATATATGGCGAAGACGTGCGCCAAGTAGAAAGATTCCACGAACTCAACGGTACAAGTTAGATCATTTTTAACATTTTACACGAATATTAAATATTTTTTTAAGTTTATTTTTATTAACGCCACGATAGTGAAAAATTCGAGTTCGTGTACCGACACTGGCATTGTTTGTATAGTAAATTTTTCTAATATCGCATTACAATTGAAACAATGAGTGTTTCATAATATTATAGATAACTATTAGCTATTATTTCTTTATTTTTGTTATTCTCAAGCTATCAAGTCTATTTAACGAAGTATAAATATTTTCAGAATGTCCATCTTGATATCAATCTGGGTAATAGCAGTTGGAGTCAATCTGTATTAGTATTAAATTATATCATTAGATTTTAGCGAAATCGTTGCGTTAATTAGTGAGTTAGCAACGAAATGATCACGTTTACAGTGTTGAAAAACACGAGTTTCTCTACGATTTTGAAAATTAATAAAAATAAAATAAACACGAGTGAAAATCGAAAGATTTGATCATAAATAACAACATTTGCTCCAGAATTATTTATCCTGAAGAAACAGAAATACCTCTTCATCAATATTTTCACTAACTGAAAACTCATTCCGCCCCGAAATTGGAAAGATTCGGGTTTAAGTCCCGATGGTGAGAGTTATTTGAAAAATATTTTTTCTAGTATAGCATTGTATTGCTATTATATGTAGTGTCTATGAATGAAGTCTTACGAACTATAACGTATGAACATTTACTAATAATAATAAATAATTCCTCAGCTTATGAAACATGAAAATAAAAACCAAAAACGAATTTTTAATGAGTCAAACAGAACTTAAAACACATTAAAATAGCATTTATTTATGGGCAATTATAGACCAAATCTCCTGGTAAAACAGGGTCTCTCCTGTTACTGATTTTTTAAACAAGATTTTTTTGAATGGTGGAAGCAACGGATCATTTGTGATGGAAGTGACGGGATTGTCACGGGAATTTCGTTCACGAAGGATTAATAGTTCTGATAAAAATATGGTTTTATTGATAATAAAAAAATCTTTAAGAAACTCGCCATTTTAAGTACTGTAAATGGAATCATCTTTTAAATAAAATAAAACTCTCTGTGCCTCTTTCTCACCTGCTACTGTGATCATACATATTTGTATAGTTTTCATGTCCCACATTCCTCCCTTTCATTTGTTTCATAATCAAAATGGCTACCGTTATCGCAATTTTATGGTTGCGAAATGATTTTGGAAATATCGTATCGGTTTGTAAATAATGCACCATTAACGATTTTATCGAATTTTTTTTTTTAATAATTAAATACCGTCAACATATCTGTAAAAGAATTGAATTACAATTACTATATATCTACAATAGTCAAGATTAAACGCAAAATGAAACTGAATATTCGATGTAGAAATAAAATAAATTGTAAAAGATAGATTGGACCAAACAATAAACAGGAATTAGTATTGAAAAGTGAATCATTAATATAAATTCTTAAAAAAATAAATACTTAAATATAGTTTTGTGATAATAAAGAGTGAGTGTTTTAAGCGAATGAATTTGAAGTAACTTACAGGGTTTCTAGCTAACATATTTTTTGCAACCGGGCAACAGTTTGTAGATAAAACATGGACCACGCAGTTGACATACGCTGCGGAAATGAAACTTACGAGATAAAAATTTATAGTATCAATTATATGATGTTTGTTTCTCGTTTAACATATCGCAACTTTTCGTCACGTCGTTTTTATCAAACGTTACAGTGCTTAAAGAAGTTTCACTTCAAAACTGTCGTTAATACTATTTCCAGAACAGTAGACGACACATTTTTAATTGAATTGTTAAAGTGGAATTTCTTTTAGTTGCGATAAGAGTGTAACGAAAAAACGCTGACGATAAACAACACTGTCAGAAGTAGGGGAAACGAACTGCTAGCGATTGGCTGGCGGGTAGACACGCATGCGTTGAGGGGGAAATTCGATTGACACGCTCCTTTCTTTACAAGTTTCACTTCTACCGCGTGATATTTTTTAAATCAGTTTCATTTTGTGTTAGCATTATTAAATTTATTACATTGGTAAACGCTTGGACCAATCCATATTTAACATTTAACCTTGTATACTTAAAACATATATGTGCATTTACATTCTAGTTATGTATATAAAATTCTATTATATAATATAGTCGCTATAAGAAATAAAAAATGGTTATATATTCTCGGAAGTATGTATAAAATATTATTGTAGTTATTTAATTTAAAATAGGTAAACTTTACATTTCTGGAAACTGAAATCTGGCAATACTTATCTAATAGTTATATTGTAATTATTATAAAGCGACTTACAATGACTTGTTTTCTTTTGAATCGTCGATTTGTGACAAGTTATTTTAATTCGTGCATTTAAATTGTTAACTGTCAATCGTTGATATTGGCTGTGTTCTTTGGACTCTTCTTTTTAAACGATTTCCATCAAAATAATGTGCACGCATGCGCACAATCCTTTTAATCCTTGTAATTACGGCAGCTGCAGGCGCGGAATTCATTTTGACGAAAATCTTCAAAAAGAGAATACTAACGATCGCAGCCATTTATAAAATAAAACGGGATGCCATCTTGAAAATGATGTAAAATTAAGTGACTTATATAAAAAAACTATTAAAAAACTAGACTTGCAATCAGATACCGTAGTTGCCTAAAATTATATAGCAGGCATATTTTCTTTTTACTTTTGGATAAGCGTTTGATGCATTTTGAATCTGACGCAAATTTGTTTTTCATCTTCAATATACAACGCTCTCTTTTTTCTTTGACAAGTCAATGAATGTCGATTGTTGTCCTACGTAGTTAACTCAAGGAGGTTTAGATATCATGAAGTGCTAGTCTACGTCTTTGTTCAACAATAGTCAACGAGACGGGCCAGAAAAAGCCATACATATACTTTGCGTATCGTCTACTCTTTCGTATTAGTTTGTATGTGCAATAGTACATTAGCACTCCATATCTACAGCTCAATGAGCGGCTCTACAAATTAGTGATGAGCAAAATTGGTCTTGGTCTTGCAAAAAAGCGTGAACATTTTAAAATAATGAATTATGATACACAACGCTATAATACTATAAATTAATATAAATACCATTGTTTATTAACACAGTTTATTAATTTACCACTGTTCAAATGTATTCTCTTTGAAACTGAAAACTGAAAATTATTTCCTAAATTTTTTTCCGACGAAAATGACGAAAATTGTGAAGTTACATTTTAATTATGTTAAGCAATAGTTAAGTTTTTATAATGAATATATGCAGTCTTTAAACAAATTTTTTGATAATTTTATTATGTATATTTCGCAATTTCTTTCTAGGAAAAAGGACAAACTTTTAAACATTGCGTTTGCCACTGAGTGATAAATAGTATATTATACGGCAAGGGCAGGAATTTCAACCTTCTGCCCGTGTGGTATATACTATTTTTCTCTATACCCGGTCGAAAGTACGCACTTTCGTATCAGGGTGCACGAGAAAACTTTTTCGGCCCGCTGTTACAGATGGCGTGCGAGTAATTTCAGCAGTGCATAAATGGTAGGCTTTCGGCCTTAAAATCGAAGCCGAAAGTACGTACTTTCGACTAGGTATAACGAAAAACATTTTTGCTTATAATAATTGAACTGCTAAACACGTTTCAATGAATTTCATTAGTTCTATTTTGGTAGTAAAAAAAACGATAAAAATAAACCAAGTCGATTCAAATTAGTGAATTAGGTAACGTTTAAAAAATCTACAGTAGTAATTTTTATAAAGAGTACGTACTTTGAAACTTTGTCCTTTTGTTGTAATATAATATTAGTTTTAGAAAAAATTGGAAACAGTGTCAGAACCATTTTCTGATAGCATAGGTACCGCCATTTTTCATATGACGACACGTTGTATGCCATATTTTTTGACAAAGTAGGCTGGTTCATGTAGCTCGTTTTTCGTAAAATCGAAAGTATATCAGGTAAAAATACAAAAATTATTAAAAAGTGTTGCGCCGTTTAAACTCGGAAAGTTGTGAAAAGTGTGTTTTGAAATCTTTAACTGTAAACACAATCACGTGCCCCGCGGGCGGGGGGGCAGAAAGATAATTGCCACCCCTTTACAGCTGACCGAAGTATCAGAATGCAAAATTACTGGAAACATGTTGGTAAAATATATGTATATAATAAATGTTAATAAAAATATAGTACGTATTAATTTTTGCCCTTCGGAATTTAGCTAAGACCGCAGTGGCTGCCAATAAAGGACAACGCACACATATTACTTTTTGTGACGCATTTGCGGTTTAGTTCCTCGAAGATCGCTAAATTTATGACGAGAAATTTACAGAAGCTAAGTAATCCTCAAATCGCGGTGTACTACCTAAATAGTGCGTTTTCGTTAAAATGCTGAAATTTTGCGATACATATCGATATTTAAAGTGAGTAAATAAGGTAGATTTTTGTAGATTATAAAATTTCATGCAAAAAACTTTAATAGCTATCTCAAATGTACCGGTTTTGTCAATAAATAATGTTTTTGCAGACTAACGTAACGTGCACCTACGCTAACACAAAATGGTCGCCGTTAGTGCTTTTTTCTCTGTAGAATAGAATATAATTTCTGGTAGATTTTAATTCAGATTCAATATTTGACACAACAATAATTGTAATATAATATTATTCAACTCTATTAATTATAATTCTTGTTTGATGCAATACGATTGATAAATATTATCGATTAATATTATTAAAATAAACTATTTTCACTCCTCTGATGGGCAACTGTTTTTTATTATTCCCGTATTTTACTATTTATCTCGTATCCGATACATCTTTTAGAGTTTCCAGAAAAAATGTTCGAAGTGGTCTAACTTCAAAACGGTAAGTGATACAGCGCAACGGATGGGCTCGTTGAATTTAAGGTGTCATTATATTTTTAAAACTCGCCCCTTTTTCACAAATATCAAACTCTGTCTCTCTTTCACGTATTTCAAACTCTGCTCCTCTCACAAATTTCAAACGCTACCCCTCTTTTACAAATTTCAAACTGCATGTTAAATAAAAGTTTGTAAAAAACAGTAACATTCAAAGTATTACGGGCTTACTGTATTAGTTTAATTTAATATCTAAATAAAAGGGATCTTATTTAAAAATACCGGGGGGATGTTAAAATTTTAGAAAGCTTGTGTCCCCGAAGTTCGTAATGGGAAAATAAGCTGAAATTTTAGGCTTATTTCGTCTAAAAAATCGAGAACTTCATGGGGCTGCAACTATTTTTTATGGGGTGACCGCCGCGAAATTCGTATGGGCGGTGAGTCATCTTCATCCCCAGCCCACCCCATCCGGTGGTGGGGATCTTATCTAGACAAGTACCAAAATTTCTTGGTGGACACGCTTTTACCAGCTCCACCTGTATGTTTATAGGTAATAGAATCTGTGAACGTGAAATTTACCCACTTCAAAAAAGTCAGATTAAACTGAAACTTTGCACACTTATCAAGGACCGATGACAATACAATAATTTAATAAGTTTGTCCAATTATTCTGACCAGGACCTTCTGGATAAAAAAAATACAGCAAGCAAGCTAACACGTCGTACAGTGACGTACGTTGAGTTCCCTACCTCATAGTCAAATCCGATATTTTTAGTGTATTTGCCATATGGCAACATACACTATTGGCATCGGTCGGATGGCGGGACCTAGGGGTCGGACCAAAATTTCTCGATGTTTCATAACCTCCTAAACACTTTGGCACCATTTTTAAAAATGTTTATATATATATGTATATATATATATATATGTGTGCGGGCAATAACTTTCGAAAGAGTTAATTGATTTTAACTAAATTTGGCCCGCATGTTGGAATCCACCACCGCACGAACGCTATTTAAAATGGGCCCAATCGGGCCATTTTAAGGGTAGTTTTTAGGGGTTGAAAAATGTTTTTGGGCCCCAAAATACCGAAAAAATTCTCCGAATCATTTCAAAATTGAAATTTAACCCTCTGGTAATAATTAAAAAGTATCCCTAAACTTTTAATAAAATCGGTCCGATAGAACCGGACTTACAAATTTTATGAAAACACTAGTTTGCAGATAGTGAATTATTTACTGAAAGTTGTATATAATTTGGTATAAAGGTTCGATTGATAATAATATTGCAATCAAGAAAAAAAATGTTATTTTAAGGGGTGTATTAAGGAGTCAAATTTTTATTTTTGCCCAAAAACCAACTTAAGTTCGCATAATAAAGCCACACTGCCTGTATAAGCAAATACACTATATTGTGGGTAGGGTTTTGGCACTGCGACCCGGGTTTTTTTTAGTTTTACAATTAAAATTAGAATTTAAAAAAACTAATACAACACGCTTTTATGAACTAAAAAATGCTAAATAATTCGACAACAAAGTTAGCTTACTGCAAAAAGCGTGGAGTGCTATCTATACTAAAATATTCATAATAGCTCTACGTTTACAATTAGCTAGTAAATGAAAAATTTATTACCGATATTAAACACTCCATACTTTTTACACTAAAGTTAATTTTGTTGTCAAATTATTTTGCATTCTTTAGTTCATAAAAGCATGTTGTTTTAGTTTTTTAAACTCTAATTATTTTATAGTATAGGAATTTTAGTTTTACATAAAAGTATATTATATTTTTTTAACAACATTTATTTTCCAACCATTTTCGTAACAAAATATATAAATAGCATTTTATTGCACAAAAGATTAGAACATTTTTATTATTAAATTTAAATAATAATTTATCAAATTTACTTTATGAAAGACTAGAGTATTGTTAGAATCAAAATTATGATCATTCCTTATTGTTTATACCCATTTACAAACAATCTTTGGCGCATTTCACTTGTTTCAAATAAAGCATTAATCTTCTTTATAACAATTATTATGAACAACAATTGATACCTGAAAAATTGGAACTGAAAAATTGTTAGCTCGGACTTTTAACCGTACGAATATAAAATTATATTTTTATAAATAAAATAGATTCGGCCGTAACTTCGACACAGGGCTGTATTCAGGATATCAGAACTTTTAAAGTAAACATTACAAAAACAGGTAAATCATTGTATCGCGTTTCTATATAATTAAGCTGCGGCCCTGCAACAAAAGCAATTAAGTATCAAGTTCCAAAATTGACAGGTATCCTCGTTCGTATTAAAATATTCTAATGTAAACATTTTTTCATGTTTACGCATAGTTTTTAAATTATTTCTAATATTATTACGACAAGTTTTGGCCCCAGTTTCTTAACGTAAAATAAAAGTATACATATATCCTGCTTTACAATAATTTCATTTATTGAAGTGCAACTTCTTATGCGAGTTCGAACCGTTTAACGTTTGCGTTAAAGTGATTGCACCCTTCAGATTGTAAAATATGCTCTTGGGAAATTTCGAATTGTATAGCTTTTTCCAGCTGGCATTTCAAAGTTTTCACTAAAACGATAAAAATCACTATTTTGCCGGGCGTGTTGTGACTTTGCGTAAATAAGCTTCACTTCTGTAATGAGTAATGCATATGAAGTTACACTTTCTCCAAGTATCGCGATACACAATTTTTTTTGATCTGTTATTTGTTTACGCAAAGCTCTTTTGAAATTTGAAAACAGCCAAATTATACATATTTCAGTATTTGTAAAACACATCGAAATTAGTATGGGTACCCATATTCTGAGACATTATAAAAATTCGAATGATTCTTTAAAAAATTGTGCAGCCAAACGACCAGGCGACGAGCCCTCTTTCGTATTCGGAGTTCGGGCTAGCCACCCTCATGAAGGGACCATGCTGAACAAAATACAAAAAAAAACGAATTGATTTTTTATATATTTACAAAATTTGAATTCTTAATCTTGAACTACAAAAAAATTTTTCTTTTAAAATTGCGAAACTATTCAACCGATTTTCGTGCGGTTTTCACGAACACTAAAATAAAAGCTGGTGGAAGAGTTTAGGCTATATTTCATTATCATGTCATTCTCGGTTAATACCGGTTAAATACAGCTAGTATTTTTTTCGTAATTTTTTCTGTAAGTTTTTAACGAAATTTCAACTTAAGCAAAAACATTTTTATACAATAATTCATTCCAATAAAACTGTCTGTCTATTCCACTGTAACTCTTAAAGACCTAATCCGATTTTACTGAAATTTGGTTCACGTATTAAAAGACTTTTGGCTTTAAAAGTGAAAAATGTATCTCGCGATCAAAGTAGTTCACGAACGCTTGTTTTCGCGGAAAAAAAAACGAATTATCACGAGTAAGTTCGGCCTAGACACTAGCAGTTCTCTGTATAAGAAGATTATTTTCCTCGGCACTCGGTACGTCAGTCAAACAAGGGTTTTCAATTAAAGCATTATCGTATAATTCCTCGTCACTTTTTTCACCACCTTCGATCTGCATATCTCGAACACTGCCCGGCAAATAGTCTTTCCAACTCCTAAACAAATATCTAGTAAATTTTCTTAACTGTCTAAATTTACAATAAGTTGCACCTTCAGCCGATTCCAGCTGTTGGGTTTGTATCAAAAAACCCTTTTCTTTAAAAGTCTGTTCTAATTTTTCACGTTGTATCGACTTTCTAGTTTTCCTCTTCTTGTGTCTCGAATTATCTTGAGCCGGCTGCAAACTCGCGGGATTCAAAACGAGGGCATCTGCGCCCGTAAGTAAAATATCAGGCCGCACCGTCGAAGTACTTTCCTGTAAATGCGGGGGAATCGGTATTTTTTCGCCGCTCGCGTTTAAAAAAACCCCCGAGCTTGACGTGTGTCCTCCAACGGCTTGTTGTTGGAGCGCCTCCCTAGGAAAAAACTCATAACCTCGCATGCTTTTATCGCCGGTCCCGCTGTAATATCTAAAATTGCCACCGGAATCAACCGACAACATTTTCTTCTCTTGTAAACTCGGCTTCGCACCGCCCGTAAATTTAAACTTGCAAATGCTGACTTCGGTGGCGGGGTTTGTTTGATTTTCGGTTGGAATAGGAGGTATGAAAATAGCCGAACGTTTCCTTTTCGTTGGAGGATTCGACGAATTCGACGTACGTTTCGGTTTTGTTTCAAACTGGATTCCGTCGGAATTTTCGCTGCTGCTACGCTCGCTAAACGGTTTCTTGGGTAGGATTGAACTGGTACTACTGGCGTTACTAGACGGCCTTGAATTAGGATTAGGAAGCACGTAATTATTATTGGCTGCCAATTTTTGATAATAAAGCATTTGAGATTGTAGCGCCATCGGATGTACAAAAACTCCCGCGTTCGGCCAAAACACGTATCCTCCAGGTGCCACAATATCCGTTTCTAAATTACTCTTCCCGTTTAAAAGCGAATCTAAAGTTTGGATGTCCGGTGATTTCTTACTACTCGTACTTTTGGTTTCGTGTACAATTTCGACTTCGTCGTCGCTGTGCGGCTCAGTTTTAACACTCTCTAACGTTTGTGGTTCGTAAACGTTGTCGTGCCTTCGCAGCAGTCTTATCTTTAATTGATTCAAATCGCGTATACATAAATTCAACGGTTCTTCTTGTTCGTGTTTTGGACTAGTTTTGGTCGCTTGACTTAAAGCTTCCTTATTTTTACGCGATTCTTGTGTCAATCGCCTTTCGAGTAAACTACTGATGATTCTGTTTTGAATGTCCGTTTTCGTCGAATTAGTTTCGGACGCTAAGAGACTTTCCGGTTTAATAAGTTCTACGCATTCAGGCGACGATTCTTGACTTTGAGGAGATCCGGGAATAATCGTGCCGTAATTCTTATAAATTAAATGGCATATGTCGGCTTTTTTCGGTTTACGACCGCGTCTGGGTTTACAATTGTCGAGAGTCATTTCGCCCATGTATGGCAAGTCTCTATAATTGACTATCCGAGGTGTTGTAGTCGACGCACCCTGATTACGTTGTTGTTGCTGTTGTGGGATGTTGTTCGAACTTGTATGGGAGGCAGATTTCCTTTTAGGATCTTGTTTCAGGAGTGCCAACTGATCGCTATGTTGTTGTTTCTTTTGCAATTCGTGCTGCATAGTTGTGATTCTTTGCAACCAACTTTTAATCGACTCGTTCGGTAAACTTTCCAAATTATAATCCGACGGCGTCGGGACGACTCGCTCACACGTGACCGCTTCGTCAGTTTCCGTTACCGATGCCGGTGTACTGTGTTCTGAATGCGTCGTGGCCCGCTCGACATACTCTTGCGGAAGAGCTTGATGATGGAATTTCAGTTTCAGTTGAGTTTTACGACGATACGATTTCGAAGACTCTTTTGGTTTCACGTTTTCTTTCTTCTGAATTACTGAAGTACGTTCGGCTACTGGTGCAACGCTGCTATCGGCGCAGGTGGGACTTGCAGGTTCTGGTTCCGATTTTATTCTGAAATCATAAAAAAATCTCTAAATACTGATTTTGAAAAAAATACGGCGGGTCGTCAGTCGAAGAAATGTGTAACAATTACTATGTTATGTAAGAAACAACGTTCGAAAAAAATCAAATATTAGATTAGAGACGCTCGACAGGTGAGTTCATTAGCGTTTATGGAATGAAATTCAGACAGGCGTAAAGACTGTCAGGAATAAAACATAAGAAACATAAGAAAAAAATAATATTTTATAATTTAGATTAATAATTATAAAAGTGTGGATTGTAAGCTCTGAAGCTACTAGATTTGACAAAGTTGTTCGATTGATTCATGTTATTCTCATCGAGAAAACATGTGTGTAAAATTTCATTCCATCGGATATGTGGAAGTGGTTCAAAACTGACTTGCAAGATTTGATCTAAACTGACTGAAAATGAACATACATATTGTGAAGTTGAATCAAAAGCTTGTAATAAACTTACGGGAATTCAGAAGGAGACCACTGTCCCGGTTCAGAAATCATTTCGTCAGGTTCCCGCTTGACAATAACGGAGATATCGGGAGGAGGGGTTTCTTCGGGTCCCCCACTTTCAGTGCCGGGATCCGATTCCATCATCCCCTCAACCTGCATCATTCCTGAAACAAAAAATAAATCTCCCTTAATTACCTTCCCTAGCATATCATTCCAATAGTCATAAAGTAATTAAAATAATTCCGGTAAATATAAAAAAAGCGTTATAATCGGTTATGTATGGTAAAGTTTTAAAGGACTTTTCTTAAGGATCTCTAACATTTTTTTCCAGAATTTCATATTACGAAATATTCGAGATTTCATTAAAAACGAATCTTGAAAACTGATCCTTCGTTTGTTTCCAAAACTAGTTCAGCTAAAATTTCGAAAAAACTAACAGTGAATATTTTACAAAAAAAATTTTCAATGGCTATAGCGCTCGAAAATCAATAGCAAATAATATGAATATAGAGAACCCTCAGCGCGCTAGTTTAGTTTGGTCATTTTGTGTTCCGTATAAAACGGAACACTTATTTCAAATAGGTATGTATAGCGTATAATATCTCAATTTAAAGAGAGCGAATAACTAAAAACGTTCGTATAAATATAGATTTAAAAAAAACTAGACTTCCAAATTTGGCCGCAAAAGCAATTTCCATAAATCTGTTTCTCTTAGAACATTGCTATTGGCTATTTTAAGAGATTATAGGCGTGCCTTTTATTGTATTGGCCAATAAGAGATGATAAACTTGTAAATACCTATGTGTTCAATAAATCCGTTATTTATGCAAAAAAATCTAGATCACGATTTGCCGCTTTTGTTGATGATCGTTTGAACAGTTACATTAAAATATTAAATTCAAGTTCCATAAAGTATTATTTGAATGATCAAGATCCAAATTTTTCATAATTGTGTAAAAAGTATCGTTGTGCCACTCATATTCGTAAAAAAGAGCATACGGTTCTCTGTTAAGGTATAATTTACCGCCCCCAATTTTACATAAGCGACTTAAACGGCCCCCAATATTAACCTTGACAAAATTGTGTAGGCAAGAATATAGCAGATCGTAACCTAATAATAAATTATTCATTTACTAATCTATATTAATAGTTTCGTCGAGGTATACGGAAGACTTGATTGAAATCCATAAAAAATTATTAAGCATAAAAAAATGGAAATTTCGAATCGACAAAATATGTCCGCAAAATTCAATTACTCGAGTAATTATGGTAATAACAATGAATGACAATTATAATTTTCTTATTCTCGGTTTTTTTTCATTTATGCCTATTATCTACGTATTAAGATAACCTCATTTAGCGCTGCTTCGTATAGCACAGAAACTTATTGGAACGTATCTCCCGCGTTAAGCGGGGTCTTACTGTATTTGGTAATCGGTGACACGAGATCTTAAATGAATAGATGTATGAACGACTCTGTATTTTTCGATTTACGGTATTCTAAAAGCAAACGGACAGCGACACGAAAACACGACATGTAAACAAATTCGTTTTGCGAACAGAATTCCGTATAGGTAAATGTTTAAATTAAATTGACATTTTCACAACTGCACCGAGTTAAGTAATTCATGTTATAAGAAGTACATAAATCTATGTAAACCTTAGAAAAGCCACGTCATTATGCTACATCAGTACAGTAAAGATCCCATTATATACGATTCACTGCGTTATTCGAAATTGTTGTTTTCTGACAAATCTACGAGAATATACTAATGACCTCGGTTGTTGAGCGTCTACAATCTACAATATGTCGAGGACAGACGCCAGCTTAGGATTTTTTTAGCAAGCTACTCATGTTTAAGAACTTGGAGTAACTTGTGAAGAACAATAAAAATAAATGTTTATGACATAGTTTTCTGAAAACAGCAACTTCCATACAAATAAATAGTAGTTTATGCGTCTAAAGCGTACATGCAGTTATTATGTACGAGTACATTATGGAAAAACGAGCTCAAGTTTAACTGATATATCAATACACACCGATCCAATCCAGAATTAGATACCTATTTCGACAATTTATAGAAATATTACAGTGGTCGTTAAACTCAATGAATATGGGAAGCTACTTTTCAAATTTAAATTATCTGGTAAGCTACTTGCTATCTCTTATTGACTAGGATTACGACATGTACACATGCGTAACGCTAAACAACTCAGACCATTGGATTCCACGCCTCTAACATTATTATTTTTGACAAAGAGCCAAGAATTTAGAAATCGTGTCTTGAAAATTGTACAATTAAATTTTTACACAAGCTACCAAGTCACAAAGATTATAGACGCTCATCAGTGTTTATACACTATATCGAAAATGTTGCTACGAGCTTGCAATAGACTGTTTGACGACCACTGATTCTATTAGGCGAGATAGCAATTCCATGAGCAGAGATTTGATCGAAGATTCTTACGGTCTTAAAAACAGTTTTACCGTATTTTAATAAATAAAACGTAAAATATGAGTCATAATAAGACAACTTTTAAACGAACTACGCAAGTCCTACATACTTGTAAATTGTAAAATTATTGAAATTGATAATAATTTATTACTAATGTTTACATAACGTGACATATATTTGCAAACAAGACTCAACGATTTAAATAAAACAGCGTTTTAAATTATTTTTTAGACTTTATAATTTTATTTTATAATAATTGTTTCGCATAACACACTATTCAAAATATTTGTCTGACGAAACCACTTCGTTGTGCCGAACAATTATTATAAAATAACGTTCTAAAGTAAATAATTTAAACCGATGTGTTTAATTTAATTTTTATAATCTACAACATTAATTTACATCAAGTACCTAACGGTTGCATAGTTAAAATAAAATTACCTTCTTCTATAACTGAATTTTCAGGTAACATTAAATTAAAGTTGCTCACTAATAGGTTTAAAAAAGTTCACTAAAATTAAAAGTTACGTAAATTATGAAATCTTTTCAAAACCAAACTCATTTTCAATGTTTATATTTTTATCACGACACAATTTTTCTTCACTCTTAAAAAGTTAAATTATATTTTAGTGGAATATATATTTTTCTTATAAAATAATATAAAGTTCTATAAAAATATATAATTAACAATTATTTAAATATTTTCTTTATACACACTGTTAACAAATTCAATTGTTTTAAATGCACTGCGCGCGCTTTTTCATGCATTCGTTTGTTAAAGCAAAAACGCAACGTCGTCAACATGCATCTTTACACAAACTGTACGAAACTTTGGCCGTAGCCAACGACGCTCTGAGACGCTCGGCGTCGGATATCTGATCGGCGCATGCGCTTGAAGCTGTAAACTGAGTACCCGAAAGCTATATATAATCATAATGCAAGTATACACACACAGCAGAAAGCTATTTCTGATTATACATAATTATTCGAACGTTTTACCATTTTTGGTTCTAAACAAATGATCTGCAAAGCCGATACTAGGAATTGTCTGTTTGTCTGTCAGAATTTCAGTCATCGAAACCTTAGCAGGATACGTTTTTATGCCCCATTCTATATATAAAAATTTAAAGCCATTTGTCTACATATTGAATTTTCGGTAAAATAATATTTCTTGAGTTGTATTTTAAAAAATATACGATCAGTAATTTTCATTTTACCATTCCAACTCCATAAGCGTGTACTAATTAAGGCAAATTTACTTTTCACAAATTCATAGACACTTCCCCTACTTGAATTCCTAAAAGTGCAATAAAAGACTTCGTCTGCCACCGCCACATTTTGGTATAGGATGTACTTACCTATACGAATCGGGATTTTGTTTAAACGGTCGGCGAGCATGTTAAAGACGAGCGCTTCAAAACTGTTTCTTTTTTTCCAATTGAAATATTTATTTATGTGACATTTTTAAGCACCTTCCCTATGTACTACGCCTGTTAAAAACTCAATTATCTTATATACAGAGAAATTTATTGTTTTTTCCAAGTATATAGACGGTGGTTCATTTATATTTCTACCTTACGTTTCGGCAGATATTATCAAAAGCAATGTGATAGAGGGCGAAGTATCCTCCTTAGCGACTCACAGCTAAGCAGAATTTCAACCAAAAAAAAGAAGACCTAAGTCTAAGTAAAGCCTGGACACCAGCATTGCGGCATACAAAACCACTGAACGGAAGGACCATCCGCGGGAAAACGAACTATGACCGAGCAGAAAACACTAACACGCTGAGCATAAAAGAAGGGAGAACACATTTAAGCTGTGAGCCGTCAAGGAGGAAACTTTGTCTGCTGTCGTTGTAGACGAAACGTCAGAAATATCAATGAACCACGGCTTACAAGCCCGGAAAACAAGAAGATTTAGAACAAGGTCGGTCGCGAAAGTCGACTCACTTGGACAAAAACAATTAATCTTAGCGAATGTGAGATAATTGAATTTTTATAGGGAAGGTGCTCAAATATGTCACATTAATAAATATTTCAATTAGTAAAAAAGAAACACTTCAGATTACAGACTGCAAGCCCGGAAATCAAGAAGATGTTTGTTTTCTAATTGAACTACACCATAAAAATACCTTCATAAATATCATATAATTCGTATTTCAAGATTTCCTTGACCTTTTTTTTCCAAGGCAACTGCCTTCCCTTTTTTGAGAAAAACAGTTCGGATGCAGACACAAAACTTACAGAACAATAATAACGAAGAAGGGAACTGGCGTTCGGATGGAGAAAAGCGTTCTATTTTCGACGCGGCGCCGCCGTGCGGTCTCCTTGTATGGACAAATGCGTCGTAACGGCCCCAACGTGTCAATGTATGTGTGTGTGTGTGTGTGTATATACACTTCACATTCATAGCCCCTCCTCCTCCTCTTTTCACTACTTTTAGTGCATAAAACAAGTTAACGTTCTTTCATTAATAAGTGTGAAGTCAAATATGATGTTAATTATACATACAAACGTTCATAATTCTTAAATTAGTTAGATACAGGCTGCAACATAATACACAAACTTTTTACAACCACGATTCTACAGTAAACTGTTTTAAACGCAGGTTAATTATTGAAATAAACAGTCACCTTCACAGCTTTCCTTCCTGCATTTTCTGGCGAAGGAACTAGAGTATTGTATTTTTTTTTCATGAGCAGTCCCAAGTAATCATCCGTTCCAATTGTAGGAATCTTCACTACGATAAGATTTTGTAGGGTTCGTATCTATCATTTAGTAGAAGAAGTAGGATTGTAGTTTATAGACGCTGAACAGGCGAGATCATCAGCATCTATTACACATTTGGTTTACATTATATTTTGTTTATGCGTATAGGGAATAATATACACTTTTCAAAATTGTCACATTTTCATAAGCAAGACGACCCTATTGCAATGAGACAAGAATAGATGGCGCTGCAAAATGCGCACAGAATGAATTTTTGAAGTACCTGATAGTTCTCTGTTTAGAACCATCTGGTATAGACATATATTTCATGTTGTCTTGAAATGTACACAACTCACACGAGAAAAGTGTAATATAAGCGCGCTTATTATTATTCCGGTGTACAGAAATAACCCGTAAAAAATACATGGCGGTCGGCGAATGAGTGAGGCACCGCTCTGCTACCGCTATAAGGGTTAGTTATAATTATAGCCATCGCGCGCTACCGATGTGTGTGTGTTGGCGCGCGCGTGTGTTTGCGTGCGTGTGGCCACGCTCGCTCTATTCCGCCATCAGAGCCAAATATGGTTCAATCTCGAATTACCAAACTCTGCCGAATGCACCATGTGTGTGTCCGCATCTCACAGTCCTAGAGTCGACCGTCGCATTCATATATCCAAAAACAAGGGCAAAGTTTGTGTGAGTTGGGGCAGACAAACAGAGAGTTACAATTACTTATTATAATTTGTTTTGCCGGAAATTGAAAACTTAGAGTAGGCTAGGGGTGCCCCAAATGTCTAACAACTCTCGGATTGAAACGTTTATATATTCGCATCGCCGACTGTATGGCCTTCGGGGCTTGCATCCTAGCCTCGAACAACTCGAACACGGTCTCTTTCTCTCTAATTTTCTTGGCTCACACACACCTTATTATTAAAATTTATTATCAATTTCCGTTGCTATATCTCGCTATGATAAAGTGACGCATAAATTGTCACCAGAATTAATTCAATTTCCAGTGCATTTTAACTCATTTGAATTACATAAGATTAACTTTCACGATTGCATATTTTATTGAATAATTACAATTCTAGAAATAAATAAAAACAAAATAAACAGGATGTTATAAATCCTTACGTTTGATTGGTTTATAAAACCAGTCAGTAATATACAAATTGAACATCGGTTCTGTGACGTAATTTAACGCGTTTTTAAATGTCACACATTTCAACAACAATATAAACGGGGGTTAAGGATTGTTGCCGGGTCGCCCACATTGCGGACTTTGTTGTTTTCAAATATATTTTTTTGCCCTAACTGCTATGAAATTGTTGCTTTTCATGCCGGTATAGCGGTCGTAAAGTAATCCAATACAGGGCGGCGACGACCACCAAGAGTTAAAGTAAAAGTACACGAAAAGGAAACTTACAGTTTCCTTTTTGAAGTCATTCAGTTTTTCCATAATAATTATTTTTACTAGTAATAAACTGAATAAATAAATTGCCAGAAATTAAATCACAATGTCAATACAATCGCTGGGCGATGATTAGTTATTTTTTAAAGTGGCTAGACGCACTATAATTTATAAGTATATACAAAGCACCTATACTTAAGAATAGTCTTATAAATGGCACACGCAAATTTACATATTCGCCGTAACGTGAAGAATTGGTTGAGAGATCGATCTGATAAAACTCAGCGACATAACATAGATACTTACATAGATACTATTATTATTATTTGATACTTAAATATATATAGTTTGTTCCAGTTAGTAACGATAACCCAAAATGTACAGTTGTTGCTCTCAAGTCAACGTTTTAAAAGGTTTTTGGAAGTGACACTTCTTTAGCAACGTATCTGTTTGAAACTTTCAGTAACGTTAAAAGGTGAATGATTCAGCAACAGGGAAATATAATACAAATCTTGGGAACGCAAAATTATTAAGGCATCAATGAAACGAGTTTAATCGCTCTTAAGAAGTTTCATTTCTTCCGTAAGCGTGAACGTATCCACCGTTCCAGAACGATCTTTGAGGTTTTGTATGTCTGATGTCGATTAAATTGAATGGGACTGTCTACGTCACATAAAAGCTGCTCGGAACACATTTGAATTGATTAACACAAGTTTTAAGATACAATCTATTCTGTTTTATTTGCATGAATACCTTTAATACTTATTTACCGTTTTATTTCTTTTGACACAACTCTTTCAGTTCTATAAAGATAACGTCGCTGGAGAAATTTCACAAAATGATTGTTTTGAAAAATTATACTGACATTCAGACGTTCTAATATACATTTAAATAGACATTGCATGCATATTTACTTTTAATAATAATAATATAACAAAGTAATAAAATAATAATGAACTAACAACTACATAGGGTGGCCAGACAAAATATATCAATCAACATGTATATAGGACTTTGAATAATTAGGAACTATTTCGACATTTATCTGGAACTAGCGGCCCGGTCCTGCTTCGCCGGGATGCAAATAAATATATAAATAAGTAGTTTAGTATGTGATATTTCCTAAGATATTATAATCTATAGCGACCCGGTCCGTCTTCGCACGGGTAGCACTAATTATCTATAGCCATAAAAGATGAGAATCATTATCATAAAATTATCAACGTCTATTGAATTTGCTCGAATTCAGTCGCTTTTAATTGTGAATGTTCAAAAATCGAAGAAAAATTTAAAAAAATATGCTGACCCGATCGCTACCAAACTTCACAGAATCACCCGTTGGGCTAATCTAAAAATTGCCTGAAAATTTCATCAAAATCGGTTTACCCGTTTTTGGAGTTCATAGATGACATACATCGACTTTTGTATATTATATAGATTAATTGAGGGAAACCATGGAAAACCTCAACAAGATGACCGATACAGAAATTACCATTTCTCGGCGAGAGGCAGTACGAAAACCTAAGCACATCTAAAAAAAATATTTCTGACCGCCCGACCCAATAACAGAACGCGTTAAAAGTAATCAATTTCAAATCATTCTAAATTTTTTACAGATATTTCACACCTTAATTTAGTATAAAATAAACCACAAATAAAACATTGGTATTTTTTGGATTGGTTGAACATTAAAAAAACAAGCTGACATAAAAACAAAATCGAGCGAATTACGCAGTGTAGTAAAATTTCATTCACTCGCCTGAAACACAAATAAAAATGGATGTTTGTTTGTTTGAGATTAAGACTTCGACATCGTTTGACCGATTACCATGAAACTTGGCACATATATATATTTTTTCATGGAGAAGGTTTTATGCTATCCACTTTGCTGTAACTCGCCATCTAGATGGTGCCAAGTGGAACCGAATTGGGTAGTGACTAATCTATATACAATAAAAGGCTATGTATGTATGTTATCTATGTACTCCAAAACGGCTAGACCGATTTTGATGAAATTTTTAGGCAATCTTTAGATTTACCCAGCGGGTGATCCTGTGAAGTGTAGTAGCGACCGGATCAACAGATTTTTTTTTTGTCTTTTGGCAATTTTGATTTTTCTTCGATTTTTGAACATTCACAATTAAAAGCGATTGAATTCGCGCAAATTCAATACACGTTGAAAAAGTTATGATAATGATTCTCATCTTTTATATCCTATATATTCCATTTACACCCGGATGAAGCCTGACTGGGCCGCTAGTACCTTATAAGTACGTAGAAAAAATTGTATAAAAACTCGACGTCAACACTTTTATCTCTTGCCCACAGATATTTTTTTTAAACAATAACTATTCTTTTACGAATGTGTAATAGGTACCGAGCCATCGCAGTGAAAAAATAGATCATTAGTTTAGTTACAGAAAAGGTCACTCCAATTTCTTCGCGTTGTTCGCACAGCAGGGATTTTTATTCTTTCAAATTTATAAACGTGTGGGTTTTACAAATATCCGCACCTTATACAGGTGTTTTTTTCTCTATATAAAACATCAGTCGAAACTCGCAACTTCGTTCGCGTTATACTGCCAACGAATTCTCTCCCGTGTACGACGGTTTCGTACTGGGTAAATATCGGAAGTATCAACCACAAAAACGAGTGCACACGATCATTCATTTTTTGGGCACTAATAGCGCTGATGTCCGTGAATTACTAAAGTCCAGTAACTTGACAAACTATCGCAATCGGGCCATTTTAAAGATGATTTTTAGTGGTTGAAAAAAGCTTTTGAGTCCAGAAATACCGAAACAATTCTCAGAATCGTTTCATAATTGAAATTTAACCCTTCAGTAAAGATTAAAATGTGCTACTAAAATTTTAATAAAATCGGCCCGACAGGACCAAATTTACAAATTTTATGAAAACTATACGAAATTACTTACTGAAGGGTGTATTTAATTTGACGCAGATGTTGAATTGATAATAATATATTGTATATTATTTTCAGAGGTGTATCAGGGTATAAAAAAAATTATTTTTTTTAAAAACAAATTTAAGTTAATAAAGACACAACACCTGTATTAACAAGTACACTATGTATATTGTCGGCAGGGTTTTGGCACTGCGACCCGATTTTTTTTACTTACATTTTAAATGATATAAAAATGGAAACGAATAGCATTCGTATAATGAATAATAATAATACAACATATCGGTCGAGGTGTGGCGCGGGGGGCTCCGGTGAAGTCGTACCGACCGAGCGTAGTTTGAAAATAGAAAAGCGAAAAACGACGAACCGGGAATAAGAGAGAGCTATTATATATTCTGGTTGATCAAATATGGGTAAAGACGCGGGAACTCTTTAGTTAGGTGAATATGATACAAAATATAAATAGACATGCAAATGCCAGACTCAGTTAAGGCCGGTGCGGGTGCCGCGTATACAGTTCACACGAAATAACATTGCAGAGTAAAAAAGGAGGAGTTACCTACTTCGCATAACAGATTATTATTCTGTTAATTATTTTAAGAAAGTTTAGTAGAAAATGTTTTTCGTAAATAAAAAAAATATCTACTTATTGACTTTTTTAGTGTATTTGCCATATGGCAACATACACTATTGGCGTTGGTCGGATGGCGGGACCTAGGTGTCGGACCAAAATTTCTCGCCGTTTCACAACCTCCTAAACACTTTGGCACCATTTTTAAAAATGTTTATATATATA
The DNA here is from genome assembly GCA_034508555.1 of Venustoraphidia nigricollis. Classification (NCBI taxonomy): domain Eukaryota; kingdom Metazoa; phylum Arthropoda; class Insecta; order Raphidioptera; family Raphidiidae; genus Venustoraphidia; species Venustoraphidia nigricollis. The sequence continues at coordinate 1,454,496 of JAVRKA010000070.1, forward strand.
TGTATATATATATATTTATATACGTATATATATATATATATATATATATATATATATATATATATATATATATATATATATATATGTGTGTGCGGGCAATAACTTTCGAAGGAGTTAATTAATTTTAACGAAATTTGGTATACATGTTGGAATCCATCACCGCACGAAGCCTATTTAAAATGGGCCTAATCGGGTCATTTTAAGGGTAGTTTTTAGGGATTGAAAAAAGTTTTTGGGCCCAAAAATACCGAAAAAATTCTCAGAATCGTTTCAAAATTGAAATTTAACCCTTTAGTAGCAATTAAAAAGTGCTCCTAAAATTATAAGCAAATCGGCCCGACAGGACCGGACTTACAAATTTTATGAAAACACTAGTTTGCGTATACGAATTTACTTACTGAAGGTCGTATTTAATTTGGTGTAGATGTTGGATTGATAACAATATTTCAAATAATAAAATTATTATTTTAAGGGGTGTATTAAGGGGTTCAATTTTTTTTATTTTGTCCAAAAACAAACTTAAGTTCGCATAATAAAGCCACAATACCTATATTAGCAAATACGCTATATTGTCGGCAGGGTTTTGGCACTGCGACCCGGGTTTTTTTATTTCTTTTTTGTCCTTGGTAATTAATATAAAAATGATTTGTCGGGAAAAAGGACTTTTTAAGTTATTTATAGCGACGTTTCGTCCCTTGCTTGGTACTTTTTCAAGCTTTATAACTATAAATGTTTTGATCAAGTAAATATAAAAGTTAAAAACACATGTAAATATAAATTTTAGTTAAACAATTGTTCATTAAAAAGTTTGTAATAATTCCATTTTTAAAAAATATTTTTACGGTTGATGTTCAAACTAATTTTATTGAACATCAACCGTAAAAATATTTATTAAAAACGGAATTATTACAAACTTTTTAATGAACAATAGTTTAACTAAAATTTATATTTACATGTGTATTTTAACTTTTATATCTACTTGATCAAAACATTTAATAGTTATAAATAAAGCTTGAAAAAGTCCCAAGCAAGGGACGAAACGTCGCTATAAATAACAAATAAGTGTTTACTTAAAAAGTCCTTTTTCCCGACAAATCTTTTTTATTATCTACTTATGTTTTTCTACAGAAGTTCTGTCAAAAAGAAATTATTTAGATAGCTGTCAAGCATGCTTTGTTTTTTTTTACGTGTTAAATCATACTATGTAATACGAATAGCAAATATAATAAAAATAAAAGTATAGAAACTTCTTACCACAAAAGATTTATTATTGGATGTACATTTCGAGAGCTAAGCTCCCATCTTCAGCTATACACTACACTAAATTACTTATTTAGTATAATTTAGTGTAGTGTATTGCTGAAGTACATCCATTTATAAATCTTTTATGGTAAGAAGTTTCTATACTTGTATTTTTAATTTTGTTCCAACCACAGTGCTCTTAATGCTGTTAGCAAATATAATACCTATTAATTACTAGTCGTTACCCGCGTCATCCCACGTGTTAACAAATTTTATTTTATAATATTTCAAATGTCAATATTTTTGAAATTGGAATAGTCCTGTCATCCAATTGGTTGGCTTTTTTAGTGTATTTGCCATATAGCAACATACACTATTGGCGTCGGTCGGATGGCGGGACCTAAGGGTCGAACTCAAATTTCTAGACGTTTCATAGCCTCCTGAACACATTGGCACCATTTTTGAAAATATTTATATATAGATGTGTATATATATATATATATATATATATATATATATATATATATATATATATACATATATATATATTTATATATATATATATATATATATATATATATATATATATATATATATATATATATACATATATATCTATATATTTATATGTGCGGGCAATAACTTTCGAAGGAGTTAATTCATTTTAACGAAATTTGGCATACATGTTGGAATCCATCACCGCACGAAGCCCATTTAAAATGGGCCCAATCGGGTGATTTTAAGGGTAGTTTTTAGGGGTTGAAAAATGTTTTTGGGCCCAAAAATACCGAAAAAATTCTCAGAATCGTTTCAAAATTGAAATTTAACCCTTTAATAGCAATTAAAAAGTGCTTCTAAAATTTTAATAAAATCGGCCCGACAGGACCGGATTTACAAATTTTTTGAAAACACTAGTTTGCAGATAATGAGTTATGTACTGAATGGTGTTTTTATTTTTGGTGTAGACGTTCGACCGACAATAATAATGCAATTAAGAAAAAAATGTAATTTTAAGGGGTGTATTAAGGAGTTATTTTTTTTATCACCTTAAGTTCACATAATAAAGCCACAAGGCCTGTATTAGCAAATACACTATATTGTCGGCAGGGTTTTGGCACTGCGACCCGGTTTTTTTTAAATTAAGCTTGAATGGCTTTTATTTCAAACTGTGGAAATTGTTGATATAATTGCATATTTGATATTGATCGTAAGCACAGTTAAATAAATGGAAATAAAAAATCGTAAAAAACAGTTAAATGCGAGTTTAACTCGCGGCCAACGGTTTCGTATTAACAAACAACCGAATAAATGTAACTTATATATAAATTATGTAACACTGTTCTCGAAATCTCTTAAATACACAGATGCTGCTCTAATTTTCGTCACGATTTTTTACGTTGCCCGATTACTCTACGATACACATAATTTTTGACACCCAGCTAAAATTTACCGAGCACGTTATCAGTAAATTTGGAACTGCTTTATTTAGGCGATTAAAGATACTGTACCAATTTTAGCAAAACATGTCAAATACATGCAAACTTAAATTGGTAGACTCCTTTATATTATCTTTGTTTGATTATGGTGATATTGTGTACGGTGACTCAATCGATTATGTTTGTAAACACAAAATACAAAGAGTACAAAGTGCGTGCATGCGTTTTGTTTACGAAATTCCCTACAGGGAGCATATTACATCATATCTCAATAAATACAAAATCTTAAATATCTCTCATCGTTGAAAATGGCATATGTATAATTTTATATATAATATTTTGAAAAATTGTGAACCCCCTTATTTGATAGAGAAACCAAGAACTTCCAGTCACGATCATTCCACGCGTTTCAAATCAAATTTTTTAATAGATATATACATTAAACCTCTGCGTATAAAAAATCCTTCACATACGTAGCATCAAACATGTGGAATGATTAAAAAATTATAATAAAAATAATTTTTTTAAATTAATTTTCAATAAATTACTGACAGAGCAACTGTGATAAAAATTACACTTTTTCTTTGTACTGTTTTATATATTGCTTTTTCCTATGTAAATTTTTCCATGGGCTAGGTGGAAGATCAACGAAAGTTGAACCATGCCTGTTGTGCGTTTTGTATGTACAATAAACGTTTATTATTATTATTATTATTATTATTATTATATATCGCTTTTGATTAGTACACAGATTTTTGATGCGATTCTGTAACCTATGTTTGATGTGTACAGCGCCGTTAAATTTCTGACAGTATTTAACTTGTAAAGTTAAATTTATTAGAAAGTGACAAAAAATTAACACCACTGTAAATTCTTACGTTGACCATACAGAACGCAACATATATTAGTAAAATATTCCTACATAAAGGCTATAAATACTTAAAAACAAAATATAATTCAAATATTACAAAATCGGGCGCCGTTGAAGGAACGTTAAATTATTTAATCTAACGTTGTAAGTATTTTTATATTTTCCCGCCAAGAAAACAGACAAATTCTTTCCAACATAGAACTATAGAACAGTGGTCGCAAAACAGTTTCCGTTCAGTAATTCAAATATTTAAATAAATATACCTTAGAAAATAATATCAGAGATTTAAAAATTACGGGGCAACAAAATAATTATGGTTTACTTGCTTGGCGAGACTTGCGAAGCTATTTTAATCCATATCCAGTTAAACAAGTTATCTTTAATAGGCAATTTACAAATTGGGGCAACGCCAGTTATTTAAAAAAAAAACGATATAATACACTTTAACATATATAAAATGTATTTCTTGTGATCAAACAAATTTTACCTTCTTTGAAACTTTTCATATATACACTAAATCATTAAAAAGCAAACTAATTTGTTTTCCAAGACGAGAAACGTGCAATAACTCAGTTTGTTCGTAATTTTATCTGCCATAAAATATAGTGTTTACAGTCCCTGTAACTCTAAAAAAATTATACAGGCTGTACCAAAATGTCTATATGGAACTGAGTTTCGCTTATACAATTATATAGTTGATTTCACAAGAAATACAAATTGTGGGGAAGATTCTATTTTATAGAATGAAACCATTTTTTATTGATTCTCCTAATAACTACTAAAGCTGAAATTGAAAATCGTGAACAGCACGTCTTGTTGGTTTACCTGTACGTCCGATCTCTACAAATCGCAATTATTGACGAATCAACTTGCTTTATTTTGTTTACTATCAGAACAGAACCCTATTAAAATTCATTGAAACGCGTTCAGTAGCTTTCTAATAAAAAAAATTCTTGCAAAAATGTGATTTTTAATATACCTACAGTGGTAAACTTAGTGAAGTGTGCACTTTTGGATTTACCAACTATCTGGGATTTCTTATTCTTATTAATAATATGAAAACCCAAATTACGCACCCAATTTTAGAACCTGAAAAATCCATATAAACAACGACGTCCCCACAAGCTCGAATATTTTATGATACACCCTGTATTTCCGAGTCCAAGCGCCAAGGTCTGTGCTTTTATAGAATTGGCCAAACGCCACGAAAATAATAAACTACACTCTTTAGAAGCTACACGTAAATTGATCTAAGTGAATTGTTTTAGCTTTAGTAATATTTACATACATTTTGTACATAATATGCGTGTACATAATATTTATATAAACATACAAGCAATGCCTCGCCAAGATCATGTCACCTAGGTAACACTCAGTTATTATTACAGCTCCGTCCAGCTAGTAAAAAAATAAAATAAACAAAAAATTAGAGGAAAAAACTCTATGGCTCGGGATCACTAAAAAGTAATACTGATGCATTAACACTGCATTTATGGCTAACGTTTCGGTGTTCTCAGTTTTAATTATGCGTTCAAAGAAGGTCAAATTAATTTCATAGTTTCGAATATTTTCATAATTTTCCCACAAAATTAAAATCAAAAAATTTCTTGATGGATATTAATTTTTAAATTTACAATATACTGAGTTTTTGACAGCATTGATGCTCTGAGGATGGTGTAAAGAACACTGGAACGTTAGCCATAAATGCAATTTTAATATATCATATATTGCTTTTTATTGATCCCGAACCATAGAGTTTTTCCTCAAATTTTTGATATAGGCGGGGTCTCACTGTAATAATACATAGAAATGGCCGCGTTAAAGTGAACTTTCAAATTATTAATAATGCATTTGATTTTTGGTTCACAAATGACGGACAAACAAACTAATAATTTATAGGATTATTTAATAGCATTCTTTTGTTATTATTATACTACTAATATTTTGAACGGTTGTATACTGAATGTACCTACAATGTTCTGCCCACACGAAGATATTCAAGTTATTACCTTCGACATTTCAATTTTCTAAGAGACTTGTGTAATTGTGTACGTAAGAAATAAAAATATGTGCACCGGGCATGTTCAAACTACGAGTCAGGCCGGTTCCACTTTTAAACGGCGTCCTTAAACTTATCGTCTCAAGTAATAATTTTAAACAGTGCATATTATTTCTCATACATGATCAAATAACGTAAACCAACTTTTTTTCTTCTTGCAAACGTCCAATCCAAATCCAAAATACAATTACCGCGTTCGTACGGCTTGAGAGTCAGAAGAAATGTAGTGAAACGCTTACCGATGATCTACGAGGAACGTTTTTATTTAACATGCTTATGTATGAATCAGGTTTCAACCGAACGTACATGTATAAATCGGTTTCATCTATCACCACGGTGGAGCCAAAAGCAATCAATCGAACATGTTTAGAAGGGGCGTTCCATCAGAATTATTTCATCAGGGGCGTAGCTACCGCCGTATCAATTATACGGGGCCCCCAACGTGCGTAAGCAAAAATTAATAAAAATTTCCCATTTTTTTTTTATTTCAGAAATGACAAAAGTCAAAAAAAGCAATTTCTTTTTTTCCCGCGTAAAGCGTGTGTTCAAAAGTTGCAACACCCTACATCGGTTATCGCGGGCTGCGGGATTTCTCCGTTTAAGTCATTTACTTCAACGGGGGAAGAGCCCCCAAACAAATTTTTATACGGGGCCCCGTCAAGGTACTCTACGCTTCTGTATTTCATTAAAACACTTTTCCAAATAGCCTCTGTCCGTTTAATTTCGACGGAGTTATTATTCGAAATAACATTTATCAATATACAGTTTAGCCATGCCTGGTTTTTAGTTGTATGTGCAATGAAGTCATTAATACTCGCGTGTGACGTCTTGTTTAAAATAATATTGTTCATGGAGACATTTTTTGATAAAGAAGCTGATACCAAAATATGACTACAATTTTAGTTTATTAATAGAAAATCCACTTAACTCAAAAATTAATATAAATATCGTTTCTGGAATCGGAAGACATATTTCAAAAAATGTTTTGTCAAAAGAGGTTATGGCTGAACAGACGTAAACACATAACAAGCCGAATTGATAACCTCTTTTTTACAAGTCGGTTAAAAATCATAATTATATAAATGGTAAAATTAAAATGATAACAAAAAAGAAAGCCATCAGTGTTCGAACCCACACACTCGGAGAAAGAGAGAGAGAGATATAGCACAGTCCCCCAGGAGGTGGCCATCAGCAAAGCAATGCCTACGCGGCGTTTTGATATACGATACGCGATCAATAATAAAGCCTTGAATGTGCCACTGAATGATTGATAGACCAAAAATTATGTCTATATTCGAAAGGTTTTTCTACAATTTAAAGTCCACTTCATTTAAATACACGTGGGCCACAAAACAAGACAACATCGTCTCCGACTCTACTATTCGAGTAGGGGAAAGTTGACCACATTTAAAACCCGCTTCCTAATTTTGCGTTTTATATAGTCGAAACGTAACCGGCTGACTATTTACGGTGCTATTCTGTATGGTCAATAGAATAGAATAGAATTTTTATTTGTCGCAATTAAAAAATTGACAAAACGTCACAGCACTTGTGTTTAAAAAAATCCGTAAAATTGTACCCGTTAGTAGCTTTTTGACAACTTATTCCGAAAGGGAACGCGTTTGCAAAGGTAAAGCATTATATAATTTTTGTGACCAATAATTTGGTCCATATTTCTATTTATTAATAAGGTGAGGCAACGATTCTAAGGAAAACGATTTTTAGGAAAATTTTCAGGTGAGGCAGCGATTCTGGAGAAAATATGCAGATGAGGCAACTATTCTGAGGAAAATGGGGAATAAACGCGATTTTTTTGGGTTTGAAGGCGACTATTTGAGTTTTGAACAAGATTTTTAGGAATTTGAACTCGACTTTTTCGGAAAAAAGTTTTTGGGACATATATTTTTCGGAAATATGTCTGTGAGAAAAAGCTCGGGCGAATCTGAACCGAAAAGCTTATAGTCTGAGCTATCTTTATCGTAGGTTGAACTTCAATAAAGACATTAGTATAAAACAGCCATAATTGCAGTACGCTTTACAGAAAACTACAAAGCAACACAGTAGGCTAAAATTAGCCCACACTTGCACTACTATAAGCCTTTATGCGGGCCATAATATTATGCGACTTTACAATGTACAATGATCGTTTAAATCTATTTACTTTTTTATTATTATTTTGTATTCAATCCCGTTTTGCGCGCACTTATTTCTTGGTAGGCGAAACAGGAAAAATTCAACCCACTTGAATTGGGTTGCATTTTTATATTCAATTTCACGGCATCTCTTGTATCAATTTGGAAATCGCCAATGTACTTAAATTTATAAATAACCAGTCATGTGTGCGTAAAAACTGCAAGCATCAATACATTTTCACGTAGAACTTATCTACATCTATTTTTATGAATCTACACTCACACTCACTCATTTTTTCTATTTAACTATGTACAAAAATGATTTTTGGTATGTCATTTGAAAGCGATTTGTAATGAAAAAACTTTTTCGCACTACCCTCTTATAAAATGGTTGCTTTACGTAAAGATATATAGACATGTAAATTGATCTGTTGCACACTAGTGCAATAAAGTAAAACAAAACGGGTAGCGTTGTACCAATTCTATAGTAAACCCATGTTTGTCTGCCAATTATTTATTTTTTTATTTAACCTATTATTAGATGTGAAAATTGCACACAAATAAACTGTCAAAAATCATATATATTAATACACTAAGGTTAGGATGTTTGCCTCCCTTTTTCGAAAAAAACTCACAATTACTCCACATAAATTTTGTATCATTTTATACATAATTACTTGCTCTATGTGTATCAACAATTAAAAAATCTATTATTGCTTTTGTTTTTGCAAAATAACTAATTATAACAATTATATATTTATTCAGTATATGCAGCAATGCTGCCATCTGACGGTTCTAACTTTGAAATAACGTCAACATGATTGACGGTCGGTAAATTTTTTTTGTTTAATTTTTAATCAAAATTCACGTATAAATACTTTTCATATGGCAGCGCTTCAGCTCAACGTTTTCGATACTTGCGCCTCTATATGACAGTTTTAGAAAAATATTTTCTTGAACCGTCACTGAGCTTCGTAATGTAATACAACAAAAAGAAGAAAGTTATAAAGAGTGTGAGAAATTAGAAACGAATTTTAGTGCGAATTATTCGCACAGGTACCGCTAGTATTAAAAAATTAAGTGAAAATCAGCTATATTTATTATCGCTGCACGTTGGAATATAACCCATTAGGACACTTGTTATTTAGACTTTCTGTAATTTGAAATATCATATCAATCAATATTAACAGATATCACGTTTTTTTGATACAATTAAAATAATGTTTTTTTTTTCATTATTGAGCGACAAGCCAAATTTTGTAAACCTTAATTCTTAATCACAGCTGATAAAAACAGTAGTAAAACGCCTTTTGAGACCACAATTTGAAATTTGGCGAGAGCATTTTTTTACAATCTGAGTGAACAGTCACCAATAATAAGATCATACGACACAAAATGGCATGTGTGTTGGCCTTAAAGAATTAATGAATGAGTGAATCAGTGACTTGAGACGTTCAAGTTTATAACTGTGTAATGTAAAACCTTTTTACAATTGTTTTGCATTGAATCTTTTTTTTTCAAATCGAAATCTGCCCACTTGGACTTATAACGGAGACGAACCGATTTGGCAAAATATATTGGTCGTTTATTTATATTATGAAGATATATCTTTTGTTTACGCTTGTTTGGTATACTAAACAACAACAATAAATCTAAAGTGGCACCTCCAATAGTGTCAGATTTACATAACATGGCCACATTAAGATACATTCCAATGTTAATTTTATTTATATAGCTAACATTCTAACCACAATTTATCTTAAAAATTGTTATAAATTGATTTCTGATTTGTACACAGCTCTATGAACAGATTAAAATCTTTTGAAAGTGTGACCACTTTATTTCACGAATTCTTCGTTTTATTGTCGACCGTTAAACAGGGCTGCACGGACTCTAAAAAACCGTTCAAGTGCGAGGAGAACTCGCGTGCAGTTCTCCAATACAGCTGTCAACCGTGCATTTATAAACACCGTGTGAAATGAACATGTTTCCCATCATTGACGACTACTATAAGACTCGCTCATTTTTAACACGCTTTTATTAGTTTCACCTGTATGTTTGTTTGTAATGGAATCTTTGAACGTGAACCATTTCAAAAAGTCAGATTAAACTGAAACTTTGCACACTTATCAAGAAAAACACGCTTTTATGAACTAAAAAATGCTAAATAATTCGACAAAAAATTAGCTTTACTGTAAACAGCGTGGGGTGCTATATGTGCTTAAATTTTCATAATAACTCTACGTTTACAATTAGCTAGTAAATGAAAAATTTATTACCGATATTAAGCACTCCACGCTTTTTACAGTAAAGCTATTTTTGTTGTCAAATTATTTAGTATTTTTTAGTTCATAAAAGCTTGTTGTTTTAGTTTTTTTAACAAATTTTCTTCCAATATTAAAAGCAACTTTTGTTTCTTACCTTCGAATTGCAGATGGTGTCCATGTCCCGGGCCGACGAAGCGAGGGTTGAACCTGTTGAATGTCATTCGATTCCGATGCGCTTTCCTTTTGGTCCTGATGACGTAACGTCGGTAAATACGTTACTATTACAGCCAGTATAGCAACGGTAGCGGCTATTATTATGTTAATTGAATAGCGACTGTCATTCATTATTTTTCACGTCTAGTTTCATGTTACCGATCGCCGTTAGTGTAGGCACAATTCTGTTTCGGGTTACTTCTTTCATAACAGCACTTTGGTCTGAAAACAAAACATTTATTCAGTTCTAGTTCAAGAAAAGAGGTTATCAATTCGATCATATATTTGATACGTATATTTATATATTACAATAAATAGTTTTAAAATTATTTAAGATTAATAGATGGAAACTGGCCGGGGGAATGGTCAATTGTACATCTATTTTCTTAAATAACTTTACGAACTATTTATTTTAAAATAATAAAAAAATATATTTGAAACCCTTACTACAAGCCCTTTCATTTGATATGTCACACGGTACAGTTTGCAAAACTTATTCCCGAAACTACTGAGCCTAAAATTTTGAAAAAAATAGGGAATGGCGGGTCTCACCCATAGTTTACAGGAAAATCTAAACGAAAATCTTAAGTCTTAAAGTACTCACGGAAAACGGAATAATACGAAACCCTCTTCTCGCGAGTTCGACTCGCATTTGATCAGTTTTTTGTATTCTGAAATACGATTGTTTGTTTGAACAAAATAAAATATTCTAACGGTAATTAAATTCTATTTTTTCTGGATCTAAGTATAAATTTATGTGTACAGTAATTTCACACTAAATTATAAATCATACATAAAATAGCATAAAACGCGTGCAATATAACATTAAATTATGCTTTATTATGAAATTAAAATTTATTAACGTACAATTTGTACTTCAATGTACGCGCAGTAACTCTGTTTAATTATCAGTTTGTTGTTTGAACTGAAAGCAGGTTTTATACAAATGAAATATGCGATTAAACAGGGAATATTATTCAACAACCTCACTTAATAATTATTGCCAATCAATAATAATTTCCTGTGCTTTATGAATGGGTGTATAATTTAAATACTTTTTATCAATGAAAAAAAATTATTGCGATCAATTAACCTTATTTCTGCAGCACTTTATTAAAAAAATACACGATTAGGATCAATGTTGCCATCTTAATGGTTTTACCACTGAAATTTGTGGTTTTGATGTCCCCTTAATGACAAAAAAATTGTCTAGTGGCTAGTGGTTTTTCAAATCTATACCCTCTGTATACGTAACTCAGCCAATAGTCAATACTGAATGCATATTTGTGATTAAAAAATAAAAAGCATTTTAGTATGAAAATACACGTGAAATATAAATTTCAGGTGACTGATTTCTCAGATTGTAAAATATGCTCTCGGGAAATTTCGAACTGCGGTCGCAAAATTCTTATGATTACTTATTATTTATTAGTTGCGATAAAGTATCAAGCTTCACACAAATTACCTTGCTATTTAAAAGTTTCGAAAAATATATATCTTTGTCCTAAAAATTGGATAAAAACGTGATATTCATCAATATTTCTTTACAGCACGTCACGAGATTTCGAATTACAGGAAGGCAAATTAAAAATTTGGAGTTTTTTCTTTACAAACTTATGTAAAAAATACTGAAAAATTTGACTTGTTCAACAAGTGAGTCATACACTTATAATACACAAAGTAATATAAACAGCACAGGTTTTATCCGGTTCATAAAACCTATACTTTACATGCTCTATTAAGAGAACCGTACTATAATGATGACTCACTCCTTAAAGTCTGGTACCTTACTACAGACTTGCGTTTGAATAGTTCCAGGACGTTTCGTTTTTTATTCGGCTACGTTTGGACTAAGATAGAATAGAATAAAATAAAATTTATTGAAATTCCACAAATGCGGATAAAAACTACAAATAGATAATAATTTAAAAAAGATCCTTACAAACTTCTCGTTGGAACCGACAATACCGCAAACAAAGCCGCGTATTAAAACTATAATAGTCAAATCGAAATTAGTGTTGAATCATTGCTTTACATACGCGTGCAATGTTTTGATCTGAGTCATTTTACCTACTATTAATTTTTAACTATGTTTCTTATACACGCATTGAAGTCTTCGTTTGATTTTACTATTGGCTCTCAAACTGTTGAATATCAAAGTCTCTCCGCTTAAAACACTACAACTACTGAACGGATTTGAATATGGTTTTACAATTCAATATAGTTTATTTCCTGTGGAAGGTTTGGGCCTATAATAAGTGTTCGGGTCCGGCTTCATCCGGGTGCAATTCAGATTGAATCCGATATACTACATGATATAAAGCAAAGATCCTCGCACGAGTTTTTCTGCGTTCGCTTAAAATATTACAACTACTGAAGGGATTTGAATGTGGTTTATATAATTCAATAGCGGATTTCTTGTGGACGGTTTAGGCTTATAATAAGTGTCCGGTCCGGCTTCGCCCGGGTGCAGTTCGAACTGAATCCGATATACCATACATAATATAAAGCATATAGGTCCTCGCGCGAGTTTTTCTGTGTTCGCTAAATACATGAGAACTACTGAACCGATTTGAATGCGGTTTTTACCATTCGATAACTTATTTCTTGGGGAAGGTTTAGATGTATCGGCACAGCTATAATATTAAATTTGAATCCGGACGAAGCGGAACCTGGCCACTAGTTATGTATAAAAAAGATAATGCCATTGCCGAGATCGAGTTCACGAAATCCAAAATACTTTCCAGTTCTAGCTACGATGTTGAAATAGTCAACTATTTATTTGCTTTTATATTTTCCAATCAGTATAGGTGAGATCCGACGGCAAATTTCTCAAGCATTTCTTGTAGGAATCGTTGTTACTAAAACATTGTAATTTTAAAATAAAATGAGAATAATTTGTGCATCTATTTCCTCGAGTATTTTTTATGAAACAGAAAATCCTTAGATACGGCTAACGTTGACATCCATTCGGATAAAGCCGGACACGACAAGGCTTTTTAAATGCTTGTCCGGTAAAATTAAATGGTGTCCGGTTTGTGCGGTTTATGTTAGGCTTTTATGTCTCAAATCGAGTTGACTATGTTTTTATTCATTAGTTAAAGAAGTTTTTTTAAATTATTTTATTTTAAATAATATATTTAAAAAAGCTTTAGTTTTTAATGTCAGCCTTGACTGGTAAATCCGGCTTTCTGATTTTTACACCTGGCAACCCTAGATACGGCACTATAGCTGCACCCAAGCAAACTAAAATGACTTTTGTCTGAGTCAAACTGAGCTAGTGACTCAACAAACTTAAAAAAAAAGTATTGACATATAAAAATAACGTGAATTATCTTTTTATGGAAATAGGAGAGATTCTTATCTCAAGTGAAAAATTTATATTTTTCGGTAACAACAAATCAATTCGAAAACGCTATTAATAAGCATAAACTTTCTGTATAGAAAAATATTAATCTATTGATCATATCTGCAAATCCGGTAACTTTTGAAATATTTCTTGTCAACTTTTACATAAAAACTAGCAGCCCAATCGGGCTTCGTCCAAGCGTAGTAATATATAGTCTTATAATAATATATAGGGGGCTGGCTTTGAGGTTAGTGTTTTAAAAATTAAGAAATTCAAATTTTAAAGTAATGTTTTCTAAAGAACCAAAGCTTCCAATCTTTTATTCTGAATACTAACTGAAAGAGTGTCCCAACTCAGTTTGGAATAATTGTTTTTTATAGGCAGAATTTATCCGTGGCTTCGTTCGCGTTGTTCTTTATTTTGATGCACACTTTATCATAATCGTGGTTGAAAAAAGTGTCTATAGAAATCGTCACTTATTTGTTTTAATTTTCGCTCACTGATCATTTGTTTTTTATCGTAGTGTAATAATATATTTTGGCATTATAGTCTACATCACTTAGAAGAGTTAGAAAATGTTTAAACAGTCGGCGGATATTTCAAATTAGTTCGGTTGTTTTTGAGATCAACTTGGGCATACAAACTTTACATCTTTATTGTAATAGTATATAGATCGGTACATACGTCAAATCTTAAATATTTTTCTTTCCGAATTGCTCGGTAATTTTCGAAGCTTGGAATTACCACTGATTTAAGTGTTTAATGAATTTATTTTGACGTAGGAAATAATAAGTTAGCAGTGTTTGCAGTGTCATTTAAAAATTAAGGATGCCCCGTTTAATAATTATTTAACATTTTTATTTACAAATTAAAAAACATCGAAAAAATGTAACGCATTGAAATATTTTTTTCAAAAGACGTAGTTCGATGGAAAACAATGGTACAACTAAACTTAAAGCCATCCAGGCTTACTAGAATTAAAAAATCGATTCACGGAGAAAATTCGCGATTTTCTAGAAACTTTCCAGATTTTTCTTTTTTTATCTATCGAACGATAGTTAAGCACGCGGATTTGATGATACTTTTTATAAGATGATTTTTAGATCAAAAAGCAATTTTGCACAGAATCGCGACCTGATGTGAAAATTATAATTTTACCGTTGTCTAAACTAAATAACAATTAATTCTTTCATCACATTTAGGAAAATTTTAGACTCGTCAGAACGCCACCCGAATTTTGGACAAATACGTAAAAATTCTGTTCGGTTGGCAACTCTACGCAACCATTATTTTAATTAGTAATTTAAAATTGAATAATTAAAAATTAAAATACCTTGCATATAAACGAACCCATTCCTCAAAGTAGACAGATTTTTAATTAATTTTATATTTGTTTTAGTTAATTAGTGTTAAAACTGCACAACAAATTAAAGCGTTTTGTTCTCATTTCAATTTTATAATTAATTAATCAACACCTTAAGCTAATTATGCGTGACAGTCACCAAATGATTAATTATTAAGATTTTAAAGCGTAAAAACGAGATACTGACTCATTAATTAACGTGTATTTCGAAATCAATAATTTACCAATAATTGAACAAAGTAAATAAAAATCCACTCATTAACGGTAACAACACTTTTAATTGTCTCACTTTTTTCAAACTATTTCATGTTTTCAAAAACATGCAAGTTTTTTTTTATCAATCACAGTTACTTTATTTCTTTGCGGTTTAACAATGAACGCACTATTGTATTGTCTATTTGCAACAAAACAAAACACTAAAGCCGTCGCGCGTTTGTTTCCGTTGTTTTTGTTTTGGTTATATTATCGTTGCGCTTTTGTTTACGTCCGTTAGAGGCACGCTGGATGCAGCATCAACGGCGAATGTGCTGCAACACACAAGGTCCAATTTAGACGACAAACTTACTACTTCTATGCCTTTAGCGTGCTTAAAACCATCGACATAAAGTATGGACTGTGCATACCGTATCAGCAAAATGTTCAATGCGTTGGCGAAATGAAATAAAGTCTGATGGAAGGTCAGACTCTAAGCTTTTCTTACCTTCGGCTTTATAATGCTAAAAATAAGAGAGGGAAAATTTATGAAGTGAAACTCATTTAGCAACGTATCTGTTTAAATTTTTTGTAACGTTTAAGGGGAAATGATTCAACGGCGGAGAAAGATAAAAGAAACCACGGTAGCACAAAATAAGAGAAGAAATGTTTGAAAGACGGTGAAATATAAAAGAAATCTTGGTAACGCAAAATGGATAACGCATCAATGAAACGAGTTCATAACTCTAAAGAAGTTTCACTTCCTCCATGAGCTTATGTGGGTGAAACTCATACGTTTTTTTTAATTTCTTCTTGATTCTGATTAAACAAAATATACTGACACAAAATAATGTTGACGAAGTCATACAAACATAATACAATCAACAGGATTTTATTATCAACTATCAAAATAGTCGTTTATGTATATCTAGAATGTAATGCATTATATTATCTACGAGTTTTAACAGTCACACGAGTCATAATAACATAATAATTCTGACGTGTCAAGTGGATGTATGTCTCGATTGACTTAATAAATATCATATCATATCATATCATACATCATAATACCAAAGTAGATTTGCAGTATTTTTTCTAGCTTTGAGTTCGGTCATTTCTAAGCTATTTGGGTTCCTGTTATTTTACTATAACAGGAACCCAAATAGCTTACAAATGATCGAACTCAAAGCTAGAAAAAATACTGCAAATCTACTTTGGTTCCTGTTCGATTGCAAGATAGCATTAATTATTTATAGTTAGGGTTTCAACAAAAGAGATTGTCGTGTGGATACTACTAAAGAAAAATAAAAGTTTAAAAAAACGAAAACCCGACTAGGAAAAAGTAGAAAACAAACTTTCAATATAACAAATAGTAGAGTACTAAAACTAACAAATTTTTATCTGACAACTTTTCATATTGGAGTTTTCTATTTTTTCGTCATCGGATTTTGGTTTTCTGAACTTTTCGTGACCCGTCTATTCATTAAGTCAATGCTCCAACCGATACTTATATACATATCCATTGTGAATACTTTTTTAATCAGTAATATTCCGCGGTTCTCTCAACTCGCGACCACGCGGCCACTCGTGGGTTTCATTCAGGGCGGAGTTTGATGCACAGCTGTGTTATTGTTGTAATACGTTATCCGTCAAATTCGTCACACTCACTCAGCAGAGCGCTCACTCTCTCACTTACATAAATTTAATACTGCAGTTGACAATCGACATCTCAAAAAAACAAAATCCATCAAAAATGTACCTACATAAAAAAAAGTGTTCGAGTAACATTTACGCGTGCTTGAAGTAAAACATGTAAACAATATATATATTGTTAAGTAATATAGAAAGAAATAGCTAATGTATAGCAAACTATTACCTATTTATTTCTTTATTAATAAACTTACGTTCTTGTGACCGTATAATGAAATCATTGCGTTTTATTTTTGATATTTCATACAGAGAGCACATAACGCCATACCTTAATAATCATAATATCTTAAACATGCATCGACGTAATAAATGGCATTTGTATAATTTTATCTATAATCTTTTAACAAATGGTGAGCCCTCATATTTAATTGGGAAACTTGTTACCGCAAATCACGATCATTCCACGCGTTTCAAAACTAATTTTTTAATAAATATACATAAGACATCAGCGTATGAAAAGTCTTTTACATACGTTGTATCAAACATGTGGAATGATCTGCCTGCTCATGTTAAACAGTATAACAAAAGTAGTTTTTCTAATTTTATTTATCAGAGACTTCTGACAGAGCAACTGGCGCATTAAGTAATAACTCCATTATTTGTATTGTTTTATATATGTATTTTATTCTATGGCTAGGTGGAAGATCAACGAATGTTGAACCGTGCCTTTTGTACGTTTATGTGCAATAAATATATATTATTATTATTATATATTATTATATAACCTTAGAATACGGCTTCATTTTTTCGCAGGTAAATTTGGTACCTTAATCTTAAATTTGTAAAAAAAAGTCAACCTTAAATGCTAACGGCGCCCCAGTTTAGAGAACAGCAGCAAACAAAATTCTGTGTCCTTTCTACTTGGACCTCGCACGCATCTTCCTTCGCTTTCGCTTTAGCCTATGCATCCTCTTCTTACGCCACTTCGCTCTCATTTTAAGACTTTCTTAAAGTTCAGCTAGTAAGCTGAACCGTTCGATGATCACCAAGATAATGAACAATTAATCAACCATAGACTAACGAAATTTCCGATGTTAACAAACGTAACGATATAAACACATCTCTATCACTTACAGGGGATGATTAACAATAAAAAAGTCGTCTTTGATCCATTTTTAGACTTAGCTCTCGGTTGAGTGAGGGATCATATTTTAATGATGTCTAATGTAAAAACTACCTTTCGGGGGATGTAGAATATTGTTGCAAACATGTTTCATTATGAGAAAGGTTGATTGTTTAGATATGTTGTTGTAGAATAAGTGATAAATCAGTTGCCGCGATAGTTCGGGTTTAAGTCACAACAGTGACATTGCTTGAATAGTAAATTTTTCTAATACCGCATTATAATTGCAGCGATGGATGCTTCATAATATTTTAGCAAACTATGTTAACTATTTATTTCTATATTGTCATTATTCTCTAGGCTGGGTATGAAATATTTGATGATGCTATCAAAAAATACGGAACGATCCCATTACGTTTTTCTTGATTTATAGAACACACGATGTAATAGGTCTTATAATGATTTTAAAAATACGTTTAGCTACTTAATTAACTGTCAAATTAAAACTCATTTATAGAAGTGTCTCTGCAAATTCGAAGTGTTTAAAAAAGTATTTTTAATTAATTAGTGTAGCGGTAAAAACGATTTCTAAATAAAATATTTGCACTCAATTAAGTTTGAATATCTGAAAAATGTTTTTAAAATCGGAATTTAAAACCAATTTTTTAGTAATTTCTTAATTGATTGAAGAAATTTAAGTGTGATAAAAATCTCAGCGGGATTCAAAATAGAATCAATATAATAATAATAATTAATTGACATAGTTTATAAACACTGGTACGCTATCTTGAAAATAATATATTCAAACAGAAAACTGTAAAAATATCTTTCCACTCAATTAAGTTTACGTTTATGCATTAGTCGAAGGCAAATAAAATAATAAACAGACAAATTTATGTTCTGGAAAGTTAACTTCTTGCAACAGTATCTTCGTTTTTATAAAATGGCACCTATCATATAATAAAAATCGACTTCCAAATAAGGCAAACGCCTATAACCATTAAAATATGCTACAGTAGAACCACAGTCTATTTAATAATGATAATTATTGTATGTGACTGATGATGAAATTTAGAACTGTGATCGCAAAAGTCATTTTATTACTGTTTTTATTAACTATGTTTAAGCATAATATATTTTTGCCCTAAAAATTGAATAAAAAAACGTGATTTCGTCAATATTTCTTTACAACACGTCACAGGATTTCAAATTACGGGAAGGCAAATTAACATTTTGTTACGCCAAATGTTTTTACTTTTCTTTAACTACGCAGTGTTAATTGCTTATAATACAGACATATATCGCCACGCACAATGGAACATGTCCAACGCCTAAAATGGTCGCCTTGAGAATACCCCACTACCAACCCCGCTAATGAGCGGAACCATGCACCGAGCGTATACTTCTCGTTATCGCCACGAGAGTGACACTTCCGCCTTGTGTGTAGTTATTAACGCCTACGCCAGATGTCGCCAATGTGTAGTTATGGTGGCCAGACTGATAGCAGCGCCATGCCATTTTATTCGCGTAACAATCGGCCATCCTGCAACAATTAATGCCCACATTAATCTCACATCAGTAGATCACTAACCTTCGAGCAGATCAATTAAGTCCTGGTGACCCGATCGATCTCTTTCGCTATCATCAGAACTTCCACCGGACTCATCGCCTGCATTCACAGCACCACTTTGATATCGCCTCAAAGCATCAGCTGCTGCTACGGCTTTGAACCGTTTGTAACCACGAACGCCCTGTAATGAAGAAATTTCATAACGATCATTACCTAACACCTTTGTGATTTTGTACGGTCCATCGTACTTGTTCGCCACCTTGGTATTTATACCCTTTTCGCCCAGGGCTGTAGCCGCTTTACGCCACAATACCAAATCGCCTATGGTGTATTCGGTTGCAACCTTTCGTCGTTTATCGTATCTCGCCTTCATTTGTGCTGCAGTTTTCTGCAGTCGTTCGCCCGCCTGACGCCGATTTGCTTGCAAGCATTCTCGCCCGTCTTTAGCAGTGTCGTCACCTGTTGACAAATCTGCCACTCGCCCGTCACGATAAGAGAACAACAATTCTGCAGGTGAGAACCTGGTGCTTGCGTTGATTGTGTGATTAATACCCCACAGAATTTCCGGAAGCTGTTCGTCCCATCGTGCCTCGCCACTCGCACTCGCCGTAATCGCCTCAACTATTGTGCGGTTCGGTCGCTCCACCTGACCGTTCGCCCTAGGGGTCGCCACAGCATTCACCACATGCTTAATCCCCTTGTCCGCCAGAAAACTAGTGAACGCCTTACTAGTAAACGCCAAGCCTTGATCAGAGACTATTCGCCGTGGGTACCCAAACTCGCCAAACACCCATCGTAGGTTCTCAATCGCTTCGGCTGAACTTAGCGTTCGAGTCGGTTTTGCAAGAGTGTACTTTGTGAACGCGTCTATCACTACTAATAAATAGCTATTTCTTTTCACACTTTTTACAAACGGCCCTACGTGATCAATGTGAATCGTATCAAAAGGTACCGCCCGTTTTTCGTATGGATGTAGAAACCCTTCACCACGCCCATAGTTGCCTTTAGCGTACGCACAATTCAAGCATGCCGCCGTGTATTTTCGCACAAACCGTGCCATCTTTGGAAACCAGTAGGTCTTCCGCAATATGTCTAAGCACCGTTCATAACCGGGATGACCAATGTCATCATGATGTTTGCGCAATAAACTGAACTTCGCCATTGCCGGAACGTACAGTCGATCGCCAGCGGTTGTTATACGCCATAACCGCCTGTCTTTCACCTTGAAGGTCGCCTTTATATCCTTCGTAGCACCGCCCTGCTCCAGCGCCGTAACTATCGCCTGTATTTTGTCGTCCTGTAATTGTACTGTCAGAAACCAATCAGTTTCAGAGCCGCCTATAAGATTTACTGCCACAGGATTACGACTTAGAGCGTCTACGTGTTGCATCTTACTGCCAGGTCGATATTCGATCTCCATGTCATACTCCTGAATTGTCAACCACCACCTCGCTATTCGTGGCACTAGGTCCTTCTTAAGCAGTGTCGCCCTCACTGCCGTACAGTCGGTAACCACCTTAAAGTGTATGCCTAACAAGTACACTCTGAATCGTTTTATGGATTCAACTACCGCCAACGCCTCCAGTTCATAGCTGTGGTACATTGACTCCGCCTGAGTTGTTGCTCTACTAAAATAAGAAATTACAATTAGTTCGCCGCTGGGTTGCTTCTGAAGCAAGATACCACCTAGACCTAGTTTACTTGCATCAGTATGCAACTCAGTGGGTAACTCGCTGCAATATAAACCTAAAATTGGCCGCGCTGCCAGACACGCTTTCAGCTGCTCGAACGCCTGCTGCTGTTCGTCGCCCCACTGCCACTCGGCACACTTCATCGTAAGCTGTGTCAATGGTCTCGCCACTGTCGCGAAATTTCTAATGAATTTTCGAAAATAATTCGCCAAACCAATAAATTGCCTCACTGTGTGTACATCAGTTGGGACTGGAAAATCAGCTACCGCTTTCACTTTTCGCTCACCCGGTCTGATACCATCGCCGCTTACCTCATGCCCTAAGTAATCTATAGAAGTTTTCAAAAATGAACATTTCGCCATATTCAGTTTGAACCCCGCCTGACCGATCAACGATAACACCTGTTCTAACAGAGACAAACCTTCCGAAACCGTCGCCGATGGAATCAGCAGGTCGTCCATGTACGCCAGAATCTGATTATGTTGCATACCGCCAAGCATTTTATTAATTATTCTTTGAAATACGGCCGGCGAATTTGCCAAACCAAACGGGACACGAGTGTACTCGTATTGACCATCTGGTGTTACGAACGCCGTTTTGTTGATCGAATCAGAGTGCATGGGTACCTGGTGGTACCCCTGCGCCATATCTAATGTAGTGAAATACCACTTACCCACCAGACGGTCCAGCTGATCACTAATCAGAGGTAACGGATACCTATCCTTTACAGTAATCGCGTTTAGTGCCCTGTAGTCTACGCATAATCTGACGTCGCCATTCTTTTTCTTAATCAGAACAATGGGGCTCGCAAAATCTGAGTTTGACTCCCTGATTACGCCACTTTCTAACAGTGTATTCACCTTAGATCGTACCTTTTGCCTTTCTGGTATAGAAAGTCTATACGGTCTATAATACACTGAAGCGTCCTTGGTAAGTTTGATTTCCATCTCACCCAAGTTTGTCAAACCCAAGTCGCTATCGCCTGACGAGAAACAATGTGTGTACCGTCCTAACAATTCCATCAGTTTCGCCTTTTGTTCAGACTCAATATCGCCAATCTCAACGTTAGATAATTGAAAAGAATTGATAGTACTCACCATAATTGTTGACGTGGATGTTGTCGACGCCTTTCTGGACGACGCTGTACACCTGACCGCCCTAGCCAACACTTGGCCCTTTTTCAAGTCAAGGTGTCCCGGTCCCATATTCGACAGCCACATCCAGTTGTCATTGCATTGACGCAAAACGCCGCTGGGTATTGCCACAGTGCATCGCCCGTTGTCATATCGCTTGCCATCTACGTACACTTCGTCGCCTGGTGAAGCGTCCTCAATAACAACACCTACCCGATGTTCCGAATTCTGCTCAAGAACAACATCCTGATTCAAAACAATGCGACGCCTCACATCATCGTCCTCAATGGTGATATTCTTGAGCAGATCGTTTACGTCGTCGCCCTTAACGAAGACCGCCTTGTCGCCCCTCACCACTAACGAGACGCCATCACTCGCTAACGCCGGTTGCCCTAAAATTAAGTCAACATTCGATATATCGCAATCAGTTACAAGCGCCGTGATTACCAATGTAAGGCCGTCAATAGTCATCTGACACTCGATGCGCCCATGTGCTTCACCGTGACCTCCGCCGAAGCCTTGTAATAGCACCCGACCTGAAGTCACCTTCAGGCCAAGCTGTTTTGTACAATCAGTCGCCATTAAGTTGTGCTGACAGCCAGTGTCTATGTACGCCCTGACTAGCACGTCATTGATTACCACGTCCTTTCTATAAACAGAATCAAGTAAGTTACTTACCAATCGAACCTTGACACTGCTCTCTTTGTCGCCACGTTGTTGTCGCCTATCGGGGCACTTGTCGAAGTAGTGTCCGTCACCGCCGCACCCACTACACCTTTCCTTACGTGGCTTCGGACAGTTCCTACTTACATGGGACCCCATCTCCTGGCAGTTATAGCACCGAATTCGCCCTGAAGCGCCTGTTGCCTGTCGCTTTGGTGCCGATGTTACCGAGTGCAATCGCCGCACCTTCGCTTCGGAGGAAGCCGCCTCATTCCTCCTAGCCACAATTGCCGCTGTGGGTGTCTTGTAGCTATCCAAACCCGCCAAAAATTTGGAGTATAACGCCTCGGGTGTGGTAGCGCCGCACGCCAGAGCATTCGCCCGTAGCTCCTCAGGCAGACCCCTTATAATACAGGACACCGCCTTCTTGCCCCTGACGTCTGCCCGGCCACACAGCGCCAACTTTGCGTGGAAGTAGCTAGTCATGGTCTCGCCTGACCGCTTTCGCCGCTCGACTAGCTCTTCCAGACATATTGCGAAGTCGCACTGTCTGGGGAAGGCCCTCATCAAAGTGACCTTCCACTCCGCCCAAGTTAGTTGATAATTGTCGAGCCTGTTAAACCAGGCTCGCGCCGCGCCCCGTAACTTCAACTGCATAAAGTAGCTGCGCTCGCAAGTTGACCATCCATAAACATCGCCTAACTGGTCTATCATGGATAGCCATCTTTCGCCATTTGAGTGAGGGTCTTCTGGATCAAACACCTCAATCATTTCACTTGCCGCCTGCAAGTCGCCTGTTGTGGGTCGACCAACTCCCACAGCGCCCGTCGCACCTATAGTACCTTCGCCTGACAATACGCCACTGCCAGACGTCACGCCGCTGGTACTACTTGTTGACGCCACATACCGCTCTATCGCAAGAGCCGCCTGTCGCTCAAGTAACGCGTCCAGACGCGTCGCCAAATGCGTCTCAAGCACTTGGATGACCGCCGCCTTTGTTCGGTCATCCTGACTTACCTGATCCGCCTGTGCCGCCTGCTCTGCTTCCGCCACATCCGCCGTCTCCTCCTCTGCTTCCGCCCAATCCGCCGTCTCCTCAAAATCCATCTCGCCCTCCATTATAATTTCATCCCCTTGTGACGCCATTACACTTTGGGAACAAAGAACACAATATTCACTCACAGTTTCAAACTCTACCACGCACGTAGGTCTATCCGACTTCTGAACTGTTACGCCAAATGTTTTTACTTTTCTTTAACTACGCAGTGTTAATTGCTTATAATACAGACATATATCGCCACGCACAATGGAACATGTCCAACGCCTAAAATGGTCGCCTTGAGAATACCCCACTACCAACCCCGCTAATGAGCGGAACCATGCACCGAGCGTATACTTCTCGTTATCGCCACGAGAGTGACACTTCCGCCTTGTGTGTAGTTATTAACGCCTACGCCAGATGTCGCCAATGTGTAGTTATGGTGGCCAGACTGATAGCAGCGCCATGCCATTTTATTCGCGTAACAATTTTGAAGTTTTTTTTACAAACTTGTGTTAAAAATACTGATAAATTTGGCTTGCTCAATATTTTTTTTCAAATTTAATTTATTTTTTGTACAAAAATTAGTGTAAAATATATGCTAATTTTATCGTTTTTATTTTATTAATAATCGGTTATTTAGATTAAATAAACTTGGCTAAAAGTCATATGGAAATATTGGTACATATTTTTAGTTTATTTTGAAGCATGAATAAGGTTTTTCATAGAAATTAGAGATTTCCGAAACGTGAGTAAGCGCATTTCACATCCAACTGTTATAAAATAGAACTATGCGGGTAAAAAAGCGGGTATACTGAACAACTGGTACTCAGGAACCTTAAACAATATAATACTTCGGGTAGGTCGTATTCGTAAACTATTATAGCTCTGCACAGTATACGTTCCACTAAATGACAACGTATGTGCATGTCCGCTCTACAGCAATGGTGCGCGGCGTGTCATCAGCGCCAAGTCCGCGTGGCTCGCCAGATATCAAACCGACACAACTCTCGCTTGTTTAGCACGTGGGTGGACACGTTGTGTGCGGCACGGCGCCCCCCGTGTCCCCCACAACGCGAGAACACCACCCCGCTCCTCCCGCTTCCACGGTCCGCGAGTTCTTCTCGTCGCGGCCGACACGCAAATTGACTTTAATTCCATCGTGCTGCTATTATATCATGTCACTGCTTCTTCTTATTCTTCTTCTCGGTCACGTATTTATGAATGACTTCAGAGTTCAGTTCAAATGTCCCGTCCGGCTTTGCGCGGATGCACTGCTTCGCTCGTTTACTCGAATTGATAAGTATTTAATTCGTTACTTTGCTTCGCTCGTTCGTTTGAATGTATCATTAAGAAATACGTTTTACGTTTTTGCGCAGCCCCATATAAAATAGCTGCTTTTCAAGAGCGTAAAGTAAGACAAATAAATGCTATTTGATCAATCCAACAGTAATTTTTTTTGCTCGACTTCTAAAGGTCGTATAGCTGCAGCGACTACATGTTTTTTTTTCACTTTTTTAAAATGTGTTACACATTTCAAAATTTATGTATATAAATTTTTTGATATTTTTTTTTCTCTTCTTTCAAATATCCTGTCAGACCGCAACCAGCATTACATCAGTATTACTAACTGCAATCTGACAGAGATATCGTAAGTATTATATAATTTTTCCATAACAGGACGATGCGAACCTCGTTTATAAATATAGGCCAAGTGCCGTTTCTCGGTGAGAAACCAGCCGTCCGCATTCCTGTCAATACCTTTATTTTTTGTACTTGTTAATTTAATTTTAAATATAATTTGTTTGTTAAAACGTTTCATTTTTTTTCTTTCATTATTATTAGGAATTATTAAAGTAAAATCTCCTAAATAAAAGATCTAACCAGTTTCACTGGTATTGTTAACAGTACGTGTGTGTTTCTTTGCGACATTTAAACTCTGTTATACCACCTTTTTATTATAGCGTAATGTTAAATATATATAGCGTAATGTTAAATAGCCTATAACCTTCCTCAAGAATTAGCCTATCAAATGCAAAAAGATTTTTTTAAATCCGATTGGAAGTTCCAGAGTTTGGCACGTTCAAACAAAGAAACAAACAAATTCTTCAGCTTTATTATGTAAGTATAGAATATAGATAGATATGTCAAAAATGTTTGAAATATACTGAAAATTGAAATCAGCTATTTTTATAGGCGGACGTAATGATAGTTGTTAAAACTCGCAGACTTATGCTGGGTTGCAGAAAGCTTTGTCTAAAAATTTCATTTGACAACGACCTTAGATTGTGATCATACAATAAATTACAGTTTTTATACATGCAGAAGCAGTCTAATATGTCGTTCTGAAAGTCCCTGTCGTCTAGAACATTAGATTGTATACTCACACAAAAACAAATGATTGATCTACATAGAAAAAGATCGCTTTTCAAGCTTAAATTTTAGTTAAAGTGGGTATAAAAATGTTATTTCAAAGTGGAAATTGTACAAAAACGGAGTTAAATACATGTATATGACGTAGGATAATTGAAAAAATCGGGTCTTTGCGAAAATCCTAGGAAGATTGCAAACAACCGGATATTTGGAATCCGGTTTTTTTGCAAACGTCCTAAGATTTTCGCGAAAATCCGATTTTTAGTGTATTTGCCATATGGCAACATACACTATTGGCGTCGGTCGGATGGCGGGACCGAGGGGTCGGACCAAAATTTCTCGACGTTTCATAACCTCCTAAACACTTTGGCGCCATTTTTAAAAATGTTTATATATATATATATATATGTATATATATATATATATATATATATATATATATATATATATATATATATATATAACTTTCGAAAGAGTTAATTCATTTTAACGAAATTTTGCACGCATGTTGGAATCCATCACCGCACGAAGCCTATTTAAAATGGGCCCAATTGGATCATTTTAAGGGTGGTTTTTAGGGGTTGAAAAAAGTTTTTGGGCCTAAAAATACCGAAAAAATTCTCAGAATCGTTTCAAAATTGAAATGTACTCTTCTAGTAGCAATTAAAATGTGCTCCCGAAATTTGAAAAAAATCGGCCCGCCAGGACCGGATTTACAAATTTTATGAAAACACTAGTTTGCAGATAGTGAGTTATTTACTGAAAAGTGTATTTAATTTGGTGTAGATGTTCGATTATAGTAATCTTGCAATTAAGAAAAAAAGGGGTGTATTAAGGGGTTAAATTTTTTATTTTGACCAAAAACAAACTTAAATTCATGTAATAAAACCAGACTGCCTGTATTAGCAAATACACTATATTGTCGGCAGGGTTTGGGCACTGCGACCCGGGTTTTTTTAATTATCCTACGACATATACACAGCTTAAGAGGAATATTGTTTCAATCGATCAACTATATATTTCGGGCAGGAGTCTATAATGCTTTTATATAGAAATATGTGTGGTTACAATTTAAGGTTGTTGTCAAATCAGATTTTTTAATAATGCTTTCTGCAACCGAGTCTTAAGCATTGCGCTGATGATTTAAATTATGATGCGGCCAGATTGTTTTACCTAAACGAGTAAAATATTTGTTACATGACAATTTGAGCATACAAATGGACATTAAATTGTTGCATAAAATTGTTGTCACGCAAGATGGACATCTGTTTTTTGTTTCTAATAAACATTTTAATGTATGCAAAGCAACAGGTCCCTGACAAAGCAGGTGTCTATTATCAATATTGCACAAGATGGGGTGTGTCGACGACTGCTAGATAATCCGGACAGTCCGGTATTAAAATGCCTTGTCCGGACTGAATAATAGAAACACAGCCGGACTATGACGCGTAGGTACGGTATTTGCGTAATTGTAACATATCTATACCAACAGTGGTAGACGTCGCGATTAATCGACTCCTGTATTTTCAACATCACCTTCACTTCGTAGCTGACAGATTTATAACAAAAGTATTAAACTGAAGTTGTCCAACGTATTTTCTCATTGACTGAGCAACGTAGGAGGAGACACTGTAAAATAGGGACTAAAAACTTAAAAATACGTGAGTTAAATCAGTTGAAAATAAGTGCTGTCCGACTGTATTTACATTTCACCGGATCGCGCGTTTTTAACACGCTTTTATTAGCTTCCATGTATGTTTGTTTTGTTTGTAATGGGATATTTGAACGTGAAATTCACCTACTTCAAAACGTCGGATAAAACTGAAACTTTGCACACTATCAAAGACCGATGACAATACAATAATTTAATAAGTTTGTCCCACTATCCTGACCAGGATCTTCAGGATAAAAAAAACTTGAAAAATTACAACCAAACTAACATGCTGTAGGTACAGTGACTTACGTTAAGCTCTCTATCTCATAGTCAAATGCAATATTGTTTTTAGTCTTATAATTAAAATTAGAGTTTAAAAAAATTAAAACAACAAGTTTTTATGACTTAAAAAATGCAAAATAATTTGACAGCAAAATTAGCTTCACTCTAAAAAGCGCGGAGTGCTTAATATCGGTAGCAAATTTTTCATTTACTAGCTAATTGTAAACGTAGAGCTATTATGAAAATTTAAGTAGATAGCACCCCACGCTTTTTACAGTAAACCTAATTTTGTTGTTAAATTATTTTGCATTTGTCAGATCATAAAAGCTTGTTTTAGTTTTTTTAAACTCTAATTTTATTTATATTTCAAAAGAATTTTTCCATATATGGTAATTATTGAAGATAACCCAACTTTTTTTATAACGACCTCGGTATTCATATTGATGATGGAAGGAATGCCTAGAGTGAGCATCAAGCCCGCCCAAATTGTAAAATGAATAAGAAAAAAAACAGTTTAATAAAAAAGATAATTTATTATAGATAATACAGATCCGTCGCGGGGAGGATTGAAAACTAAAAAATACAATTCGTGATAATCATCTATTTATATTATGTAAAATCTTCATCGTAATAATTAATTACTAATAGTGTATCACTTTGTTTTTATTTTGTGAATATGTCAAGAATAAAAAAATCACTTGGAATTTTGGATTAGAATGCCATGTTGTTAGTTTGAAATACACTAAGTAACCACAATTAGAAATAAGAGAAGTTCATTCATCGGGATGGACTGAAAACCAACTTATTTACGCATTGGTTTCATATTTTTACAGTTTTGAACATCCCTAATTGAAGTGATTTCCTCTTAATATCCTTCAAAATTAGTCTTCAGTCTTCTGGTATAACTCTTCTGGTTTTTTCTATCAATGACAAATTGAAGATCATCTTGACTTATTGCATTATTGGCTCTCGCCATTTCTAAAACAGTCGGAAACAGATGTAACACTGAATTAGTAGACAGGGCGGCCGTTAAAATTTCAACACTGTTTCCGGAGTTTCTGATAACGTCCTCAATTTGTGAGTAACTACAGTATTTGAGTAGCAAAACATGAACACATAGGCTAAAATAAAATGTGTTATGATAAATTTTAAAACATTGGCCTTTCTTATACACTTCAGAAATAATTGTATTTAAAACGATGTTTTTGTGGTCACGATTAAGTTTATTAAAAAGCAAATCGAAATTTCGACACCTTCCCAACACCGTTAATCTATCGGTAATGTGTGTTGTGATTACTGCATTGTCATCGGGCAAATCAGGGCCAATTAGTGACTGCCAATCACTTCTGTTAGTTGATTCTAGTTCTGTAACATTTCTGTTCATCGTTTCTTCTACGCCCACGTCGCCATTAGATTTCCAATATATTTCGTAGAATTTAAGTGCGTTATCGTTGACCAGAAAACAATACTCGTTTCTGAACATGTGATAATCTTGATACATAACATTCGCAGACAATATTAAATCTTCCTGGATTGATTTGGGCAGTGGTAACTGAAGAATATTTTTTAGAGCTAATTCCATATATATTTGAAACGGTGGTCGATAAAATTTGTGTAATATGATTGGACAGGTTTCGTGTCGAAAATCTTTTGAACTTATCAATTCCGCCGCTACAACGGTCCTCGCTAAATTTCTCAAAGGCGGTACCTTGTATTCCACATTCATTGTTTATATAGTTGAAACACGTTATTTCAAAATTATGTCACTTTTTAAAAACGTCGTTATTCGTTATTATTTTTCAAAATATTTATATATATATATTGGCACTTTCGATTATAAAAATTAAAAATAATAATTAAAAGCACGGTTCAAATACGCTTTGAATTCACACTAAAATATATATCACACAAATATTCGAAAATTTTTGTAAAATCACACAGAAATATTATTGTAGAATATAGACGCTCGACGAAAGAAATCATAAACGTCTAACTCTAGACTCTAAACGGAAATACTAAATAATTTGTAGCACTGAAATGAAATTATACTAAATGTAGGTAACTGGCTTTAATGATAAATTTGTAAGAGTTACCTGGTTAATAGATTATTTAGGGGCTTAAAAGGATCATTTATGATAAATTTATTAGGAAATATATTTAAAGAAATGCTAAGAACCAGGTAAAATTCTTCTGTTCTGTAATTATTAACGTAATTTATTTTTAAAAGTAAAGTTTGAGTACTGAATATTAAAAAATATCCCCATAATCAAACATCTTTTTTTTGACACACGTTTTCCCAACCATGACAGCATCATCACTAGACGATTAAAATGTAATTTGCGAAACATAAATCGAGAAGTTATGGACAGATAAACGTGGTTTTGGAGGAGAATTGAGTAGGGAAAGATAAGATGATTTAGCCTAAAGACGGCAAAAATCTAAATCCGGCCATAGTCCAGAGGAGTGCACAAGATAATTCATTTTTTGAACTCTCATAGCGTTGATATTCGGGAATTCATAGTTCTTAGATTTGACAGAGTACCGCAAACGATCCAATTAAAAGATATACAAGTTTTCATAACTAAGGAAAAATAATAAGATGAAAAATAAATATTGATATTATACTGACTATTATGATTAACCTAATGTATTACATGTCTATAATGTATGAACATTTACCTATCTAATTAAAGGTGTTCTTAATTACCAACAGAAAAATTAACGTGTTTCCTTTAAGATGCCTAACGAAATAGAAATAAAATCTGTGACTTAGGCCAAGGGCGTACCCAGGATCAAAACTAGGGGGGCAAGACATGGTCGTTCAGGTTGTAACATTTTATCACGGAAAAGGTGAATGAAACCAAAATATTAAGAAAATTATGTATAATTATAGCAGTACTTTATGAACTAAGTTATTACAATTATTTGCTTGAAAAAAAATTTATTCTAGTTACATGTCTTATACTAGTATCATTTTTCTTGAATTTGTAGAAGTAAAGTTATTTCAAGAATTGTAAAAATTCCAGCAACAAAATTTAATAACGACTTATTTTTTGCTTCCACGGGGGGCAGCTGCACCCCCCTGCCCCTCGCTGGGTACGCCCTTGACTTAGGCGGATTAATGAATGGAAATAATTTCATCTTTGATTCATTCATAACTCTCACTATTGTGAAGGTTTATGTCTAGCGTTACTGTAGCTCTCGCATGATGTGAATTTAGTGTTGTAATCGTTTTATTATGAAAGATTAAGTGTTGAGATATGGCACCGTAGAGAACTGATAACTCACTCCGCCGACGGTGGCAGTTGTTCAAAAATAAATTTTTCTAATATAGCATTGTAACAATGGATGTTTCTTAACAATTATAGCTAACGATCGCTATTAATATTATACTGACTATTGTGATTAATCTAAAGTATTACATGTCTATAATGTATGAACATTTACCTATCTAATATTGATGTTACGTAAATTATCAAAATTATATGTTACATGGGTACAATGGATAAATCTACTAATCTAGGAGCTTTAAAAAGTTGATGACGAGTCGTTTTATCACGTTTTACGCGTCCTCGATGCACAGCAACACACTCTACCTATCCGCTCACGAACTATAGTTTATCCACCAAATCCAATCTGTTTTTTAGCATTGTGTTTAAACTCCTTGTCTCACTTCGTGGACAGAAGACTTATTGGACATTCTGTATATTATAGCGGGGAAGAATTAATGGTCGTTGATACTATCAGATGTAAACAGTTATTAATACTTTCCTAGCTACTATGTGTCCATATAAGCAATTAAAAAGGTAATTAATATCTCCGAATACATTATTTTATCCACGCAATGATATTTCGGTTCATTAGAATATTATATCAGCCTAGATCAGTAGCGCTTTATTTAAATGATCAGAGCATTTCCACAAATGGAGCTCTAATAACATATACCATTAAACCATATGCCTTATCTACTATAGCTGTGGATACAATCTTTCAATTGTTTTGTATGGTCAAGTGCGGGCCGAACTTGCGCGGAGGGAGTTCCGTACCATTCCGTTTTCCATGAAAACTGTAACATTTGGGATTTTCGTTTAGTTTTTTTCTAACTTGGCCCCCAAAATTAAGTTCTAGAATCGGAATTCGTTTAGGTACACTATACGTCCGTGATTGAGTCATCTATATAACTCTATATACCAAATTTCAACTTTTTTCGTCCAGTATATTCGGAGAAAATATACTGCGACAGACAAATAGACAGACAGACAAGAGAGTGATCCTATAAGGGTTCTGTTTAATTAATGACTTCTTAAACTAGGTTTATTATATTGAATTATATTTAGCTTATTCTAAACTGTTTCCAGTACTATATAGAATAAAAAATATCTATTTATATACATATATAAAAAAATGGTGTACGCTTATGAGTACATTAGGATGTCATTTTGCAACCAAAATTGAGTATACGAGATTACAAGCATGTTTTAAAACTAATTGATATAAAATAATTTAGAAAATTTTTCATGTAAATAAAATACCTGACCTAAAATCAATTCATTTTTATTAAACTAACACTATTGATTGAAAAAGTCGTTTTGTTTTTTTTAATTTTAAACTAATTAATACTAACTATGTAATTCAGGTTTTAAAGAATATTAAAACAACTATAATCTAAAATAAATAATTTGAATAACTTGTGATTAACAATAATTAATATACGTATATTCATTTAAAATTAATGTTTTTAAATAATCTAATTCGACAATTTGAATTCAATATTATAAAAACAAACGCCAGCGAGGTTTAACAACCATATTATCGTCATCCACGAGATATATCTATTATTTTTTCAATTACACTCCTATATGATTTTCAAATTTTCAAAATTTTTGACAGTTTAATTTTGAGCAAGTTCTGCTTGTAGACAGCGTTCAATTCTCATACGATTTGATTATGATTTACTATAGAAAAGGTAGTATTCGACTGCGTTTCTTTTACTTTACAACACTAGTGTTAAATGCAAGCATGAAAAGCGGCTATTTTATAGGCGGTTGTGCAAAAAATTAATTTATAGTAGTGAAATTTGAAGGAATACTTCCGTGGCACGAGACCAATAAATGAAGCAGAGTACTGATGTTTTAAATTAGATTTAGTCTATCGACGTTTCGACACCTATTGTATACTATCTTCAAGCATTCTAAAATGGTCCCTACGTGGCACCAAGATTTCCTCCTGTCATGTTATTATTATAAACCTTGTTAATTAAAAGTCACCAATAAAAATTAATGGCAAACAGTTATTTTAAAAATTGTCCCAATAAGGCATTCAAATTACTATATTATTTTTAATGAAATGTTTTGTGATTCATTTGCTTTTCCAAGAAGGGATACTATGTTATATCAAAATATTTCATTGAAAGTTATTTGCAATGTTGTGGTTTTGTGGGGGCGATTTTACAGGTATTCTCAATTTATTTTCAAATTGCCGCAGAGCCGGCTTCAATGACTGACACCCTTTTTCAAGTAAAATGTCTTTAGACTAGTTTTGTAAATGTCGTATAAACTACTTAATATCCCAAGAGCTATTAAACATTTTTGGGTAGGTATTTGAGGTAGGTACTGTGAAAATTTGTACAATAACTCTTTACCCTACTGCCAGACTATGCTCCTCGATCTGCTCATCGCGCTGTCGCGATGTTGCCCTAAGCGGCCAGACACTGCTGTACTCGCGACGCTCCGCACTCGGCTTTCGCCTCTCGGCAATGGAGGTCGATACTGTGGCAGCGTGCGCACTATGCCTTTACACTTAGACCGCTTGGCGCGGGAGTATGTGGCCGGCTTACTCGTGCTTTTATTGCCGGTCCTTTGACTCGCGCACAAAAAACCGACAATCGAGGGAGCACTGGCCATGACGAGGAGCATGACGTGCGGCATGACAAGTAACGCGGCCACACAACGTCTCTGCCTCCTTTCCTCGCTACTTCCCATGCCACTCGTCGAGTGTGTGGCTGAGGCATTAGGAATATCCGAATACAAAAACACAAACCTGGCTGAAGGGTAGCGGGGCTTAACCGACTTAATCGATCGACATATTGATCGCCTGACAGGTAAAATGTCCCACCGAAACGACCTGTCCTTTTGATATAGGTATCTATTTTTAGCTACCAATATTATTCTGTTTAATTTCAACGTGCCTCAAATATATTTCTTAAGTCTTAGAAAATACAATTTTGCAAACACCTGGCTAAGTTTTAGACCCGATTAGAAATCTGACTTTTTTATTTTTCAACTCCTTAAATACTACATTTCATGGTATTAAAATTTCAAAATACCTCGAGGATTTGTTAATGTACAAAAATCGGTTAAGTCAGTTAAGCCCCGCTACCCTTCAGCCAGGTCTATGTTCTTGTATTCGGATATTACTAAAGAGTTATTGTACAAATTTTCACAGTGCCTCAAATACCTACCCAAAAATGCTTAATAGCTCTCCTGCTATTATGTTCCCATGTCCATTGAGCCCGCGTGATTATAGTGCGGTTCTGTGTGATCTGTGTTCGCATCCCGCGCAGTCCGGTTTACCCGTACAAGGCAAGTGATCCAGCCCCCGCACAGACACACACACACACACACCTTTGGTCCAATTGCCCCGGGCAACAATCTCCGTGTTTCATGCCTTTATACACATATATTTATATAAACGACAATAATTATTATAAATTCTGCTTACATAAAGCTACACCGTCCCGTCTAAATAATTCTTTCACTCGAGTTTAGACCTCCGCAAACCAGTTCCAAAGAACTATTTAACTCCACTGTTTCGCTGACCCGTTTTTGAGTTGAAGGAAAGAAAGTATGATTTGAAATATTTTTGAACTTCGCCGCGCCGAACAATTTAAAAAAAATCGTTTCAAACGATCAGTTATTTTTCGAGCAGGGTTGACTTTAAATTCTGTAGTATGCTTTTCTTATGAAGAAATATGTCTGGTCCCAATCTAAGGTCATTGTTAAATCAGATTTCCTAACAATGCTTTCTGCAACCTAGCATAGGTAATAATAATAATCCTGCAGGGAAATGACCCCCTGAATTTGCTCCAATAGTGTCGTCGGTCTTGGTTTGACGGTGCCAAAGAGAACCCATGGAAACTTCTCGATCTCAGGTAGTGATGAGCAAAATTTTTGGAATTTATATTATTTAGCAATAGTCTTGCATATTTGGTCTTGGTCTTGCAAAAAAGCAAGACCAAGACCAAGTCTCTGTTTACACTAGCAAGACCAAGACCAAGATCGAACAAGCTAAACCAAGACCGAGTATGCAAGACCAAGACCAAATATGCAAGACTATTGCTAAATAATATAAATTCCAAAAGTTTTGCTTGTTTTGTCTTCTAACTGATTTTTGAGCGTAAATTAAATTGTATTTCGGTTATTGCAAGTGTAGTTTCTTATCTGTTTTAACAAGAAAAATTAGCAATTATTTACATCGTCTCTAAAAAAATTTCTAGTCATCTAGGACGATTATAGAGTGTAAAAATAGGTTATGTAAGGTGAGGAAAAGAATGTTTTAGTCATATTAAAAAAACACATTTTTGAAATGAACAAAAAGTATACTTATATTATATGGACAATAGATTTTTTATATCTTCATGATTGCAATAAAATAAATTGATCTACATATTAGTTAATTATTAATTGTGAGTTAATTATAATTTATACATTTAAGGGTCTTTATAATGATAGTGACTAAAAAAATTATTAAAAAACGTAAGTAAGTTCCAGGTCAGATGAGCAAGACCAAGACTTAACACGCAAGACGAAGACCAAGAACAAGACTGAGATTATATATAAGCAAGAACAAGACCAAGACTATATAAGCAAGACCAAGACTAGAAGTATTTGAACAAGACCAAGACCGAATAAGCAAGAACAACCAAGACAGACTAATGCTTAGTCTTGGTCTTGCTTTGCTCATCACTAATCTCAGCATTAGAGATGTATTTAATTTTCGACTTGCAATGAGAAAGCACAACCATCAAATCCATACGTGCTGTCAAACATATTTATCCAAGCCCAGCTGATATGCTTTCAACAGTTCTCGGATTATTTGAACTAATTATTCAATAAAAAAATGATCCGTTTACATATGACCGTTGTACCTACGCGTTAAATATGGTCGAATATGATAAATACAGGTTATGTCGACTGCAACTCAGAAAGATTTCTCCAATATTTGTAATTTACGCGTAGGATGAAACAGAAATACGCAGATGGATTGGAAATATCATTTTACAGAAATTGTGTAGTCAATGTCGTCTAAGAATAGTCGCTGTTTTCAAGGACATTAAGGTGGAGTTATAGTCTTATAGATCAGCGTTTCATAAACTTTTTCGCCTAAGAGATTAACAAAATTGTCATGAAGCCCCTTTAAAAATTAAATAATTTATTCATTTCATTTGGGTAAAAGAAAAATAAATTTTTGAAAAAATCCCTGTTCGTTATTTTCAGTTAATTTAAAATGTATGAAAATAACTTATAGCACCTTTTGCAAAACTGGTAAGTGTCCAACGATGCCCGAAAAATCCAAGGTAAAAGCGTACACTACTTTTGACACTTATTTTTAAACTTCATCCTTCGAGTCTCTTCGAGATAATTTGATTAAGACTATATGAATACGGGTTTAAAAACCGGCACTGCTATTATCTAATATTTTATTTTACAAATTCTTAATTCCGATCTGTCATCAATTCAACGATTTCTACAGTGTTTTTATTTTGAAAAATGATTTTATTTAGAAAGTCACAAATCGTCTTCAATGAGTGATTAAACCCGTAGCAAGTTGTAATGAATTATATGAAAAATTTAAACACAGGCTCACAGATTCAAATTTTTATTGCAAATATGCGAACGAATTAACACTGTTTGAAGTCATTATTTTAATAATAAATGTAATCGAGCTTTTATAATCTACGAATTTGCCTGTTCAAAAGGACACGTAACATTAATACAATATACGTTTTTTGAATACACGAAACAAGGAACAAAAATTATGAAATCATTCAATACCTATATTAAAAGTTAAATTCACGCATATTTAATATATTATGGAACAAACTTTTATGGCTCCAAAATAAATCATTGTATACCTAATAGGAAAGAAAATGATGAAACTAATAAATAAAAACGTATGCAATTACTAAATAAAGTGTATTCAATTCAGCAATACAATCAATGTGAACTCCATCCTGTCTCAACAGAGAATGCTACTGCATTCGCTTACAATCTTTACAATATCAATGTACACAGCTTACATAACATAAACCATAATCAGAGCCGTATTGAACTTATTGGAGACCCTGGCACTTTCGGATAATGGGGCCCCTATGACTATTAAAAAGGACTATTTTATCTAAAAAAAAGAGCGTTATTACTAAGCAAATCAATGATTAACAAATACATTATTAAAAAATCTGAAAAAACGGTTGACCCTGCAGGCCATCCCTGAAATTTCCCGCTGTTTCCGATCTATTGAGATGTGACTTACCCCTACGGTGTTTGTTAAAAGTTATTTTAAAAAATTCCAGCCAATTGGGCGACAGGACCATTCCAACTTCATAAATATTGACATTTGAAATATTATAATAAAATAAAATTTCTTATTTTAAAAAATTATTCCGATCCTGACTAATTAATTAGATGAAAAATTGTCTGAGGACTTAAGATCAGTTTTTTTAAATCAATACTAAATTTTTTATTTTTTACACTACGTTTCGGAATTAATTTATTCCTTTATCAGGTGTCTGGAAACAATACATATAAGTACAAAATATTTTTTACAAAAACAAATAAATCTTAAACAATTTTACATATCATAAATTATTAGTTTATAAACTGTTTGGCGAAAAATTATAAACTAAAACCGTAAACTACAAATGGAAACAACAAAACAAATAAATAAAACAGTTAATACTTTGTACTTATATGTATTGTTTCCAGACACCTGATGAAGGAATAAATTTATTCCGAAACGTCGTGTAAAAAATAAAAAATTTAGTATTGATTTAAAAAAACTGATCCTAAGTCCTCAGACAATTTTTCATCAAATAAAATTTCTGTTAACGGTTTACGGTTATGGTATTTGTTTCCATGGTTACATAATATGATTTAACATAAAAATTAATCAAAGCATGCTTGTTAGCTACCTAACTAATTTTTTTTTGACAGCTCTTCGGAAAAAAGAACATCTGATTTTTGTTTATTATCAAAATATTTCCGAAACTATGAAACTATTTACCGTTATAAAATTCTGAGAAAGAGAATATATTGAAAAAACACTTTTTTTGAAATTTTTTGTAAACGATATCTCTCGAACGAATCAACCGATCGAGATGCTGTTTACGGAAATCGATGCAGTTTTTCAAGCACAAAAAATAATCTATTACAAAAAATCAATCTACCGAAAATTTGAGAAGATATTTTGAAAACCCATTTTTTTCAAAATTTTTCTTCAACGATATCTCTTGAACGAATCAAGTGATTGAGGTGCCGTTTACGGCAGTCGACTCAGTTTTTCAAGAACAAAAAATAACTTATTACAATAAAATCAATCAAACAAAAATTTGAGTAGTTATTTTGAAAAAACTTTCTTTTTCAGAATTTTTTTCCGACGATATCTCTCGAACGGATTAATCGATTTTGTAGCGGTTTGCGGCGATTGACGTTGTTTTATGAGGAATAGAGCTGATTAGATTTTGGAATTAATCAGTAAGGTAGTTTCGAAAATATTTCAAAATATTTAAAAAAACTGCTTTCCAAAAAGCTTTATTTTTGAGATTTCTCAAAATACCTGCCGAATCAGTTCCAATTTTCAGGAAATCTAAGTTCAGCAAGTTCCTTTCAGATGCCGCAATCCGCGTTTCGATCAGTCCACCCGTTCAAAAGTTATGAGAGGTTTACATACACACACATACACACGGACATCATTTTAAAAATCGTCAGAATAGCTTCCTAGGATCTCAAAACGTCGAGATCTGATAAAAACTCAAATTTCGATAATCGGGGTGAAACCAATAACTTCTCAATTTTTGAAAATTTTCATTTTTCTTAGCGGGAAGTTAAAAACATATCGATATATTTGTCGGAAGTATCGGTTATCGGAAGCTGATCTGAAACTGGGGGCCCCATCGATCGTGAGACCCTGGGCCCGTGCCCAGTGGAAGAGACGGCCCTGACCATAATACACAATTCATTGAACGATACTGAATGACATTCGTTTATAAATACTATGGGTCAAAAATTCGTTTACTACCTATATATTGATTTTATTTACTGGACTTGTTCGGTCTTTTTGTATTATTTTTTTTTTGGTACCTATTTCACACTAGTGCGCAAAGTAAAACAAAAAAATACAATGTTACCAGTTCGACAATAATTTCTAAAAGCGATCTGTCAACTATCGTTTAATTCGACAAGATGAACAGAGATACAATAGCGACACAAAGCAGACGTAGTTTTCGTAAACAAGCCAAATGAAATGAAACAAATTCCACAAATAATATTCACACCAGCTGTCCGAAATATTACGTGCAAAAAATGTAGTATGTGTCTCGAACGTAATACTTTTATGGCTCATATGACTGTCAACATTCGCTGAAGGTATTTTTTAATAATATCGCAACTCGCACATACAATAATGCATTATATTCTAGATACATAAACTACTATTATGACAATAATTTCACGCAAAATTAAAAATTAACGGTTTTCGGATTGTTTCATATACTTGTGCTTTGTGACCTTCCTTCGTGCCAAGATTCTGAGTCGACGGCAAATACCCTATAAAGAGCATTAAATTCACTTTTAGATCTTAATTATGCACTTTTAGAATCAGTTTCGCAAAAAACATTTTGAGAATTGCATTATCTGTCTGACTAATTAACATCAGTTATTAGTTAACAAAAGATTCGATCGAATGCTATTGAGTAATAAATATCAGAGTTAATAGTGCTAATGTATTTGTTAAGTAATATACCTACCTCTACCTGCAGTATGGTTATTTAAATATTTACCATAAAAGCATTAAGTAAGTGTTCTTTCGATTTAATTCTTAGATCATAAACAAACTCAAAATATCTTGATTCCAGGAGACAATTGAAATTTTTTATGTTAATAAAAACAAT
The DNA here is from genome assembly GCA_034508555.1 of Venustoraphidia nigricollis. Taxonomy (NCBI): domain Eukaryota; kingdom Metazoa; phylum Arthropoda; class Insecta; order Raphidioptera; family Raphidiidae; genus Venustoraphidia; species Venustoraphidia nigricollis. The sequence goes on from JAVRKA010000070.1 coordinate 1,494,964, forward strand.
TAAGGGAACTGTGGTTTAAATACTGTATAAAAATAAATTTAGTCACTTCTTACAACAATCAAAAATTATAACGCCAAATGATAAAATCTGAACTTGATGTAAGCTCACAAAGACGACAAAAATAAATTATATTTCAAAACAGGTATTTTTATTATTGTAATAAAATATTATGTTATCCATACTTACCATAACTAGATTGGTCCCAATTGCTGCAATTATTTGTATTGTTCAAATAATTTATTCAGAAAAACTGGTCACTAGATTTTTTAATGGACTAATCTACTGTATGTAAGGTGTATACTATTTAAAAAAACTAAAACAACACGCTTTTATGAACTAAAAAGTGCAAAATAATTTGACAACAAAATTAGCTTCATTGTAAAAAGCGTGCAGTGCTTAATATCGGTAATAAATTTTTCTTTTACTAGCTAATTGTAAACGTAAAGCTATTATGAAAATGTAAGTAGATAGCACCTCACACTTTATACAATGAAGCTAATTTTGTTGTCAAATTATTTTGCATTTTTTAATTCATATAGGGTTGTTGTTTTAGACTAAAAAACAATATTGCAATCGACTATGGGGTAGGCAACGCAATGCACGTCACTGTACAGTGTGTTAGCTTGCTTGCAATAATTTTTCAAGCTACTTAATTTATATAAATAAATTATTGTTAATATATATGAAAATTCTCAATATTGTTCACGTCCATTATAATTAGTAAGTTTTTTTTTATTTTTTAACGGGAAATTGGACAATTCAAATCTAGTTAAACTAAATTAAAAAATTGCGACGTTTCGTTAAATCTTTTTAACTTCTTCAGGCACAACTGAAATGATTAAAAATACAAATTAGTTAATGAAATAATTACAATTTTTTTTTTAAATAGAATTGAAATAATACCTTTAACTAGTTAACCATAACATTAATAAAATTTAGATATTTAATAATACATATATTTACTTCAACAAATATTAAATAGTAAATTTTTAAACAAACTGAAATTATGTAATTTTTTTTCTAAAACAAATTTCAATTAACAAATACTAAATATGTTTTATTTTTGCTAGACAGTTTTATTTTTTATATTATAATAAAAAGTAACTGTGGTTTGAAAATATTTGTATTGTCATTTTGAATTTCACGTTCAAAGATTTTATTTTTTATCCTAAAGGTCCTAGTCAGGATAATGATACAAATTTATTAAATTATTATATTGTCATCGACACTTGATAAGTGTGCAAAGTTTCAGTTTAATCTAACGTTTTGAAGTGGGTGAATTTTACGTTTAAAGGTTCATTTACAAACAAACAAACATACAAGTGAAGCTAATAAAAGCGTGTTAAAAATTTCAGACATATTTTGATATAACACAAATCAATGTTTATAGCTAAGTATACCGATACGTTTCGTGGCTTCCAATTTAAGAAAGGATGATTCTGATTGTTCCCTTTCGACTTACACTGTTTTTTATTATTGAAAGGTTAAATTGTACGTTCTGTATTTGTGTACCTGTACTATATAGACATATGAAGTACAGCTAACGTAAATAATCAACACACTAAAAAAAACTGCTTATTTATCTGTGACCTAATGGGAAAATCTCCTATGTCACTTTTTTCAAATTATTACGAAATAATCTTTATATAGAGTATATAGCATTGCATCCTCACAGATGAGGAACGGTGCTAATTTTAGGTTAAAGTTCGCTTTTCACTTTTTTTCACTTTTTCATTTTGAAGTCTCCCGAGTCCTAAAAAACATTTGTTTGCGAGCACAATACTGCAGGTCCAACGGCTGAGCGAATTGATACCAAATTTTTGACAGGCAAATAGGAGGCCTATTGTTTTTAAATACAGTTGGCGCATCATCAGAAGCAGCATGTGATATCCTACTTATTTTTGTTCTAGCCGTTGCAGGTCCGTAAAATTTTTTAAAATAAAAAAATCAGCTGTTCTCTTTTGTTTTCGAGATGCACCTGGAAAGTATAATATGGACATAGGCGATTTTACAGTGTGGCCGTAGATGTAATGATACTTTAAAATTTATAACTTGTTTATCTTACAGCGAAAATGGTAATCATCTATCGACACTAAAATGGCTGACGATAAATCAAAAGATTTTGCTGTCAACTTTAAAAAGTCTTTAAAGCGCGTTTTTGGCATTAGCATAGTTTAGCAATTATGTAACGTCTACAGCTGGAAACTTGTTCCGCGTGTCCTTATCAATTGATTGGATTTAGTCCAACCTACCACTAATTGTCTTTACAAAACAACTCACTATTATTAATTTGAAACTTTTGGTAAACCTAGCATCAGTGGCGCAGCTACGTAGTCAAAGGCCTCGGTCCAAAAATGAAATTGGAGCCCTATTGGTTGTTTTATCGACACGGCGCCGACTACACGGAGCCCTATTTTCAACACTAAAATGAAAGTATTAATAATAAAATAGAAAACAGTATCACGGGTAATTGGAATAATAAAAATAAATCAATTTAAACAATCATTGATTACAACGTTTCGTCTTTTCTTTAAGACTTTTTCAAGCTCTAAAAAAATTTTTTAGAGCTTGAAAAAGTCTAATTAAAGAAAAGACGAAACGTTGCAATCAATGAGTGTTTAAATTGATTTATTTTCATTATTCCAATTACTCGTGATACTGTTTTCTATTATAACATATATCTGGAATTGAACTTTAAAGATGAATTAATATTAACGATGAAGTTCCGGCAGTCGACATTTCTTTCGGAAATTTCCTCCTTTCTAAGAATCTTTTTTTAAAATTTCATAGCATTAATAGTTTTCGAGTTATTTGCAAAAAATTAGATCCCTTTTTTGGAATTCATTAATTGTTAATAACTTTTGCAATTATTTATGTACGGGTTTGAAACTTTTGCACATTTTTCTAGAGGTGATTATGATTTTAACTCGCAGTAGCAAAAGTTAACACGTTTTTCAACTTGTGAACCTCCAGACTACAGGGGCCAAAGAGTCAAACATTCTTTATTCGATTAGGATATTTAAAAAACGTTTTAGAACGTTGCTCGGGATGCCGAGAAGCCCCCTGTGCTTGGGGGGCAGGGTGCACTACCCCGCCTAGCCTCCGAGAGTTGCGCTAGTGCCGAACGTATAGTTTTCAGGTAAATTTCACTGATGTTTAAAGTACGATTAGGATTAAAATAGAATGGGGTAATCTCTTGGCCCAAATGCGCCACGTTGAAAGGATTTTTGTGCTTCCCCTTTTTACTGGATCTATAGTCAGCAAATAATTAATCAGGAGAATAATTATGAGCTCCACAAGATTGGCTACTAGATTGTCCTGTGGAACTATTCCATCCTCATCAATGTAGCCAAAGATGGTTGTCCTCCTATAAGTTAGAGCCTCACATTCAAACACGATATGGGCGGCTGTTTCATCCTCCATTTCGCAAAATCTACTTGTGTTGATTCCTGCTGTATCCCTATAACATGTAGGTGTTTTCTCAAGAAAGCATGACCGGTTAAAAGCCCAACCACCTTTCTAAGTGTCGTCCTGTTGAGTGTAATTAAGCTTTGAAAAAGGGTCTACAATCATTTTCTTTCCATGTTTGTTACCTGAAACCAGGTCCTAATAGTACGATACCTAAACTTAGACTTCCCGTTAAAAACGACAGTTTTTGCGGGCTAGTTTACGGAAAAGGAACAAAACTTACGATAGTTTGAGTGCGTTATAGGCAGGTACATCGGGAATCGCGGGGGGACGTCGTCGTTCAAGGTCCGTCACACCTGCGGAGCCGGGGGCCAAGTTGTCGACCTCGCGCTACGCCCACTCAAGAGCGCAACTGTACATTTAGGACATCTCTTCGAAGAGTACACGCAGTTTTAAATTGATACGGGGTGAAACGGAAAGTTAAAATAGAGGTATGGCGTAATTAACTCATTTCTGTACAGTGTACTCAAAGATTATTATTATGTGCAATTTACACTGCAGAGTGTACGTTAGGTTTACCAAAAGTATCCGGCAATTGTCAAATTCCGACGTCTGTCACGTGATCTACACTGCACTATACATTCCCCTGCTCAAGAGTCGGGACCGCTATTGTTTATAGTAGGAGAGCTGTTAGACATTTTTGGGTAGGTATTTGAGGCATTGTGATAATTTGTGCAACACTTCTTTAGTAATATCCGAATACAAAAACACAGACCTGGCTAAAGAGAAGCAGAGTTTTAACGACACTCAAAATTGTTTTCGCCTTGAGGCATTTTGAAATTTAATACCTTGAAATTTAGTATAAATTTAAGGAATTTAAAATAAAAGTTAAGCCAGATTTCTTAATCAAATCTAAAACTTAGCTAAGTGTTTGCAAAATTATATTTTTGAAAAATTTGAAAATATATTTGAGGTAAGTACGTCCAAATTTAAACAGAATAATATTGATAACTAAAAATAGATATTTCAAAAAACAGGTCGTTTCTGTGGGACATTCTACTTGCCAGGTGATTAAAAATTTGTGGGTCGGTTAGCCTTGCTACCCTTCAGACAGGTCTGGGTTTTTGTATTCGGATATTACTAAAGAAGTATTGTACAAATTTCCACAGTGCCCCAAATACCTACCCAAAAATGCCGAACAGCTATTATTAAGAAATGATAATGTATATTGCACTTGCAAAAAAATTGACGTTTTAACAACGGAATACATTTCAACAAACTTTTCGTTATTCCCTGTACAACTTCATTAATAAAAGTATTCCGTATTCTTGATCACGTATCGGTACTTAACTGTACGCGTATGTGTGTTTGTTCGTGCAATCTTCACGACACATCATTAATTCAACTAAATCCTAAAATGGAGAATGTTTTTATTATCTATTCTCCCACATTTATTTTACAGCACCTTATGTAATAACTTTAAAACATTAAATAAATATTTGTAAACAAACAATACAATAGATCAGAGTCGTGCTCGTGGTATATATGATTATAGCGATGTAAAATACCGGTAATTTGTAAAATAGTGAGATTACACTGGTCAGTGGTAACTTTGATAATAATACAAACGGGTAACTACAGTTTGTTATTATATTATGAAACACCCATTGTTGATGTTACAATTTTCGGAAGAATTTGTTATTCAAACAATGTCACTGTCGGGACTCAAACTCATATTATGTTCCACTATCACGGCGGTTGAGTTATCATTTACTCTGCAGTGATAAATCTAAACAATCAACTTTTTCATAATAAAGCATATTTGTAGCTCCGACAGCTACTTCTTTTATACATTAGGCATAATTGAATAGTGGAAGTTTCGGGTTTGAGTCCCGACAGTGACAGTGTTTGAATAATAAACGTTTCTAATAAATGGTATTGTAATGTCAACAATGAGTGTTTCATAATATAATAGCAAACTGTAGCTATATATTTGTATATTTAATAGATCTTAAATACCAACCGTAACGAAAATTGTTAATATTTGATAATAATCAACATTTTCTCATAACACTTAATTAATACGTTACTTCAAAGAGTTAAATCAGTAATGATGTAGAAAATAAAATGATGAAACCAATAAGTAAACGCGATTCAATTATTAAAGTATATTCAATTCGGCAATACAATCAATATGAACTCCATCCTGTCTCAACGCAGAATGCTACTGCATCCTCTTACAATCTTTACAATATCAATGTACGCAGCTCACATAGCATAAACCGTTACACAATTCATTGAACAATACTGAATGACATTTGTTTAAATACTATGGGTCAAACATTCGTTTACAATGATTATGTCAGTTTGCGTTACTATTTTTTAATGAAGCTAATAGAAACATCGAGTTTGACAGGAAATCTTTGTAATTCCTTTTTAATGAATTAATTAACAGTTACAGCCTGTTATTAACGCTATTTGTTGAGGCAGAAGTCGTATGTTTTAGCTATTACCGTATCTGGAATGCGTCCAAACAGTGCACGGTTGATAAATATGTTGATCATAAATCTAACATTATAACTGATTGTGTCAGATTAAACACGTATTATTTAATCTTCAACTGAACCCTAACGCGTATTTTTAATCTGTATTAAGATCGATCAAACATAGGCGTCCTTTCTATAAAAATGAGTTTCACTCTATAAATACGTAACGTTGTGTTAGAAATAAAGTGATGAAACCAATAAATAAACAAGAATCGAGTTTTAAATAAAATGTATTTCAATTCAGCAATACAAATGATGTAAACTCCATCCTGTATCAACACAGAATGCCCCTGCATCTCCACAATAACAGTATACGCAGCTTACATAACATACAACATTATACAACAATCATAGAACAATATAACACACTGAATAAGATTCGTTTAAATACTGTAGGTTAAACATTTTCTTTTATAATTCTATGTAACAACCGTTTCGAGAAACATTGTCGACTAGATTACAAAATACTTTATCAAGTCGCCATTGGAAATAAAAATATTATGAGCCTCACCCTAATAAGCGCACATAAGAAGTTTAACTTCTTTGTGCTTAACAGCTCGCCGTCTTTGTCAATTTCATGTTTCGGGGCCAATTCTACTTCCCCTCGATTTTTACTTTTTTCAAACAGATACTTTGCTAAAGAAGTTAAACTTCAAAAAATGAATATCTACCAAAATCTCAGCGACGCCTGTTGCGGATGCAGACGTCTGCGACATCCCTATTTCAAAGTTTCGTTCGTGACAAAAAATGACAACCTCCCCAGATCCCAGACGAAGCCTTTTGAATTTTCTTTAAGTTTACTTTGAAGAATAACCTGCTAATAAAATCCCTGTTATGAATTTATGCAACTTACGAAAACAAAACTGAGGGCCACTGAAATTAAAGATTTGTATTTTGTTGTGTCGCCGAATACAAAAAATAAAATCTACGCTTATGCAATAATTATTATTTGTAACCAAAAACGATTTGTTGTTATGTTTTCATTTAATGTAAGATGAGCATTCTTCAGTAGGCTTGGTTTATAAGTAAATTAGGATTAATCCGATCACACTGTCAAAATACGTGGACATGCGGCACTCAGAAAACTAAACGAAATTCAGTTAATCTATAGTAAAAATTTTAAAAAAAGTAACTATGACCCGCCTACGTAAAACAAGAAAACAAGCTTTTAGTATGAAAATGTTTACAAAATTTTTTGAAATAATAAATTGAATAAGAAACCGTTATGAAAAGTATACCGTTATAACAGAAAAAACAACGTTATAGCTCATATGTCTTCTGCAGATGCGCCGATTTTCCCCAAAAACAATAAGACCTCTTCATATTTACACGTAAAACAACTCGACAAAAATTGGTTTCGATCCACGCATTCGTTTGATCGATATCGTGCTCACAGACGAACAGACTTTTTAAAAGATGTTTTTTGGACTCAAGGGACTTAAAAATGAAAGACATTTGTAAAATTTCAAAAGGGGGATTTTGACCGAAATTAATACCATTCTTCACTTGTGGAGTTATAATCAAATACATAAATATAAATATACATTAGGTAAATATACATTAGGTAAATTTAAATCTTATAGGCACAGTTCGAAATTTCCCGAGAGCATATTTTACAATCTGAGGGATCAGTCACATTAGCGCGTTCTGTGGCGCGAATAACGGCTAGTAACAAATATGATATTTGCTATTCGTTTCATATATACCAGCAAGTAAAGCGAGATCTTTCTTCCATAGCCCACTTTGAATAATACTCGGTCAGTATTTCACTTTGACCAAATTTTCAGCTACATACTCGTATAACTTCACACTTTCAACCAATTAAAAACAAAATTATTTCATGAAATTAATTAGACTTTATTATTTCCATTTAAACGAGATAATCCTCGGCGATCACGGATGCTGCGTCGCGTCCATTTAACGTTCTTAATGCTTGACTCGACAAACTAATTTGTCCACTTAATCCGTTACACCAGCGCTGCTCAAACTTTCCGTTCGTAACCGGACTATTAAACTTCAAAATTGCCGCGTTACCATTAATATTTACGTCTATACAAAAGTTAATTGTCTAATGCCTTCATGCCTTATTAGTTACTACAAAGTACCTACAAGTACTGAGAACGTCATAGCGCGGAGATTGTCAAACTTAAACTTTGAAGTTGCATAACGGTGTTATTTTCAGAAAGAGTACAAACATTCTTTCGCCATTAATTTTGTAACTTTTAGGACTATGATTAGTGTAAAAAAATATGGTAAACTTCCTATTTCAGGCTTGTTTTTTTTTTTTTTGTTTTGAACGGTATGTTTTATCTTTTGGGGTGTTGACCTGAATACATTTCTTTTTAAATCAACCGTGATATCGAATACTTATTTCGGTTTATATCCGTTCTTGTAGAGTAATCGGAGCTTTACTGTATGTTAATTTGTTTTCACTCGTTCCGTCTGTACACCTTTAATAAGCCATTTGACAATAATTACAAGAAACATTTAAGTTGCGAAGCTGTCATCCAATCTCGTTATCTTATAAATTAATCTCGATTAAAATTAACTCAGTGACAAATATTTATTTTTTTTAGATCCAGTGTTGTCAGTAATGTTTGTCGTCGGTCTGAGCGTGAACGTTTAGCGCTATCGTGATCAAATCTATATGTAAAGTGGATTAAAGCGACTGCCGCCAGTCCGATAAGAACAAGATATAAAATCTAACGAAGAGCAATTCGGTATTTTCAAAATAATCAAAGTAAACTACCAATAACTTAGAACAGCGTTTTCCAAAGTGTGTCGCGATCTCTTGGCAGTTCCAAAGAAACCACCACCTAGAAAGAAAAACAACCGAGAAAAAAAAATCAAGTTCTCATCTACCCGTTTGTTCGACCATTAAAAGAATAAAATGATGCCAAGTTCCTTTCCAGTTTCAAACTTGAAAAATAAGATACATGTTGTAGATTATAGACGCTCGACAGCTTATAGTTGGAGTTTATCTCCGTTTTGGTATAGAGCAACCAAGAAATGAAACAGTGTAAAGCATGCCCGTCCTAGGCATAAAACTATGCCGCTTATATTTCATTGTGAAGGGTAAGTGTTTTTAATCGGCAAGCCTCCAATTTTATTAAGTTTTTTATGTTCCAAATTTGTTGAGATTAGATTTTTATTCTTTTAGTGGCTGAACAAACTAGTAGAAGAAAACTTGGCTCATCTTTTCCCATTTGTGATTTTGGTATGGATATCAAAGTTATCTCTAATTCTTTTCTACAAATGAATTCATAGATATTTTCTAGTTTACAATTACAATTACTCATACACCCTACATTGATACAGCTGGATAAAACATAAGAAACGCCTCAGGTTACCATAAAAATGTGTCTGGGTTGCTGGGATGTCACATTGTGACAGACGCGTTTTCATGCAGCTTATCCTAAATAAGGGATGCTGCTTCTTTTGGTACACATACTTTGTGCTATCAGACAGTAGTTGAACTTGTTTGCTTTTTCATAAGAACCGGTGTTTCGCTTCTTATAACGATAGAAATTCGATTTTTGACTACAAATTATTATGGTTTGTTGAAAATCCTTGAAAAACCACAACTGACCTACTGATTGATCTACGGAAAGTCTTAAACTCTTTAGTTATAAATTGTTATAACAAAAGAGGGTCAAGTCACTTTACACTTGTAAATTAATCAGTTAATATAATAATTACAATAATATAATATAAATAAGTGTATCAGTCGGTATGCAAATTTAAGAGTTATAATGAAACGTTGCAGTTTTGTCGCACTCATTTCGAGTTCGTTTTATTCGAAACCCACTCAAAGTTAATCGGCCAGTTTACACTTGGTGTCGAAACGGGACAAACAGGCAGACATATCTGGATAAAGGACGACACTATACGTGTAACACGACAGCTCCTTGTTTAAGAGACGTCAAATCGATGGGGTATCGGAAATATTGAGTCCATGTCTGTTCGACGGGGCACGTGGGCTAATCGTGTGGGTCGACGCAAGACCAACTTGCGTTTCGTGTTTGTAAGGTATTTATTTTCCCCGTGCCCGTTTGAAGGATCATTGAAACGTTAATCAACAGATCAATACAGATAAAAAATTCCAGCCAACTGGGCGACTCTGCGCATAAACAATAGGACACTTCTTATTTACATATCAAACATCTTTCTAAAATTTGGTTTTCATCCGCGCATCCGTTTCGTCTATATATCGTGCTAACAGACAAACAGTTAACAGACGAACAAACTTTTTTCAAAAATGTATTTGTTTTTTGTTTTTTTTGATTCAGAGAACCTCAAAACGAAAAAATATTGTGAAGTTTTGAAAAGAGATAAATTAGTAGGTACCATTCTTTACTTGTGCAGTTGGAAGGGTAAAACTTCTATAAAGTGATGAAGTGTTGACCACTCACTTTAATATATAGTTAACCGATTTTGGGATTTCTTATACCCAAAGAATCAAACGGAGCCCTGCTGTTTTGACAGATCTGTCCGTCCATCTGTCAGAGGCTTCTACGTTCTAAACCAGGCTTACTCAAAATCAGAGCTCCACGTACCTCATTAGATTTCCACGACAACGCAAAAACTGGCTATAGATATAACAGAATGTCGTATTTTAAGAAATACAGTCACAAAGAGCCATAGATATGTGTTATTTATCAATGTTGGGTCTTTTTGAAAACATTGTTTTGTTTTTTGTTTCTTAAGCGTTGCTAACAGAAACTCCAAACAAAGCAATATTGTGGTCGGCAATGCAGAGTATTAATGTTGTCTCAAAAAGACCCAACAATGTAATGTGTGGGCTTGTTTCTTGTCGCAAATTGAATCGATTCTAGAAGCAATTTTGCTTAATTTTCAATTTTAATTCAGATTTATCACCCGCCATCACATAAGTTTTGTTCGCGTATCCCCTATGATTAACTAGGGTACCACAAGGGGTACGCGTACCCCACTTTGAGAAACCCCGTTCTAAATCATCATTCGGAACTTTAGAAAATGAAAAAAAAATATTACTGCAATTTTATTGTTATTATATTATAGTATTAACAGTATTGCTTACATGAAATTTAAACTGCCGAAAAGTTTTTGTCAAAAACTTTTCTTCAATTTTTTTTTCAAAACGAGTTTCAACCATGGAAAAATACAATTTTATATGATGTCCGTGTCATAAAAAAATCTTTTAAAATTAACATCAATAGGTATTCAACACGCCCTTATGCTTAACTAATTCAGGTTTCCATACATAGATATTATTTTACAAGACAATTCACCACGCGATTACTAAAAATATATCGTTAACGCAAAAATATGAGACAGTATATGCAAATTCAACCATGATGTTAATCGAGTCTGTACCAAAATGGTAAAAAACAAAACCCTTATGGTGAAACTTTGTTGTCTGTCTGTCACAGTCAATTTTTTGAGGAGCTACATTTTATACTATCCCCTTGAAGTTTGGCATAGTGGGCTCGCACTTAGTCCAAGAGCTACAATCACAAAAATAGCTGCTTTTCATGCGTGACTAGCGGTCGTAAAATAACACATTTATCACTAGTGCTGTAAAGTTGTGTAAAGTAAAAGAAACGTAGCTGCACTATCATTTCCATAGTAAATTATATAAATTGACGTGAATTTTGTTCAAAAGTGAATGGTCAAAAATTTTGAAAATAAATTGAAACGCAGCTATTTTACAGGAGCTACGTGGAAAAAATATATATCTCGAAGTTCGAACATAATGGTATTCGTTGGCGCTCGTTTTTAGCATATCGTCACTTATCTACTCGTATAAGAACATAATTTGTGTTCTTGATACATAAGCAAATACTTTGAATATTTTGGGGGACTAAAAATTGAGGATAGCATTTTTTTCACAAGGTCTTAGTGAGGTATCGTATAAGTAAAGAGGACTTGCTGCAGATTCCATAAGGATATTTTTTTTTTCTTTTAAATCCAGTAATTGTCGACATTTAAAAATTATATATTAATTAATAACAAAATCTACTTAGCATGCCTACTTCGAGTGCCGAGGATTCGGTACATCATTCGCTATGGTTTTCCAGTAATTTTTATGTGCCTGAATTGGGTTAAAATTTTAAATCTAATACTTTCGGAGCTAAAGAGGGAAGAGACCTCTTTGGTATATCGGGACCCAAAAAATACGTCCCTTTTTATCCACGAAAGTATTAGATCTAAAATTTTGAAACAAATCATGCATATAAAAAAAGCTGTTAGATATTACAGGCACACTAATGATGTTTATATAAAATTAAAAATAATAGAATTTTTTTATAGTTGTCGAAATTGTAAACTTAAAATAAAACTCGCTTGACGTCGCTCTAAACTTATTTTACATCATTCAAACTTGTGACATCTGCATTTGCTTTGTAGTAACTAGCAGATAAAACGTCTCGTTAATACAGCATGTTTTAAAACACCACAATTTTTCGCAACCACAAACTACGGTTGTCCTTTTATATTAACTAAAACAAAAATATGAAAATTATAGTTTTACTTTTTAGTTAAGACTTTAAACTTTAGAAATTATCAATTCCTGTAGAATCTGGGCTCTATTACAACTTACAGACTTTCAATTTTGTGAGATTCTTTTCTGGTAAAACTATCAACTAGATTTTCAATTTATAATATTAAAAAAATATATATAATTTGAAAATATTATTTGGGACTATGTAGTCCTAAGCAACCTTCTCAGTTGATGACCTTAAAAAAATCTAGCTCTTATAGAGAGAGAGAGAGGGCAACAGCTAAAAATTGTATTAACTAACATTTTCCTATTCTCTTACTACGAGAATTTCTCTTAGGTTCCGATATAATCGATATATATTTATATGCAATATTTAGTGTAAAAATATTTTAAAGCTAAGTATTTATGTTATTGCTTGAGTTAGTTACGAACAATCAAAACATCATCCTGGTAACCTGAAATAATTTAATAGAACATTTATAAAAATTGGTATTTGTACAGAAAATCTTACGTACTTGCAGATATAATACTAGTATATTATATTAAACAACCTAATTAGCGACATTTAATCTTTCATAATATAATTTAACTGGTAATGTATACAAACATACTGTACATGGAAAACAGCACAGCTGTTTCTGTTCACTATAATGCCTAGCTCCTTCTGTCGACCAATGAAATGTTGAGAAATATATTGTGTTAAATCGTGATTGGTGAAGAGATATTTTAAGTAACCGTCATTTCTAAGTGATCAGCTTGTGTAGCATAACATTTTATTATAGCAGATTTTTTAGTGTTAAGTTTTAAGTTTAATAGTTTTTAATGAATTACTTTTACTTTTTGTTAATTGTGTATTGAAAATGGCCTTTTCCAAAGCAAAAATAACGAGGTTTAATGAAATAACAAGTGAGTATTAAGATATTTATTACATTCATTACGTAAATGACTTTAGGCGCCAATCTTGTTTTGTCATGAATAATTATCTAATGTATCACCAATAATGTCGCAGTTCCGTCGAAATTTCACCATTTCATGAAGAAACAATGGCATGTATAAAGTATTTCAATTGTTTTCCATTTAATATTTTTATAGGCTGTGCCCCACCGCCAGGAAGTTACGATCCAAAAATCAAAGATCATGTAGCGAACGTCGTAATTCCATCAACGGGAAGATTTTCTGAACCCCAAAGTCCTGGATCTGATAATGGATCTGTTCGTTCCAGCCCGGTGTTCAGAACGGTTAGTAAAAAATTTTCGTTTTCTTATAAAATTAAGGTTATAATTGCAAATTCGTTTAGGAACAAAAGAAATCCGAATTTTCATCTATTCACAAAAACAAAATGGCTAATCGTGCAACCAACCTCTTTTGTTTTAATCTATATATAGTGAAACCTGAGTGAGTGAGAACTAGGTAAGCGAGAAAACTCTCTAAGTGAGAGTAATTGCCTTTGTAACCCTTTAAAACCTCTGTAAGTAAAAAACAGAAACATCTATAAGAGAAAGACGTTTTTCACTCATGGACCTCTATAACAGACTTCTACTTGCCTGTACGTCTATAAACGATAGTCGAACGTATTAATAGTTCCACGAAATTTAAGAATGAGCCATAAATAGCTGAACTAATATTGTTTTTGTATCATTGGTTTGGTTTTTCGTATTCTATTCGAGTGGCCAAATGTGCTTGTGTTCTGCCTTATTTGTCGAACTTACTGCAGTTGGTACGTATCAATTGCGAAGAAAGGTTCGACACATAATCATAATGTTAAAACGAAAAAACAAAGTGTCGTCTTTAAGTGATAAACTTAAAATTTATCACTACAAATTTGCTGTATTTTTATAGACCTCTCTATGTGAGAAAGGCCACCCCTGTACCTCTATAAGCTAGAAACTTGGGTTAATGAAAAACCTCCATAAGCAAAAAAGAGATCGCGGTCCCTTGAACTGTCGCTTATCCAGGTTCGATTGTATTTAAAATCTTCCGACAGTTCACCAGCGGTCTCTACTGAATCAATTTGCAAATAATTCTTTTTAATTTTAATTGAAACTTTATGTCTATGCTTGTGTCATCACTATTTTACTTTTTATTATTATTGAAAAGGCTTTAATTTTTTTGAAGTAAAACTTTAGAACGTCAGAGTAAAATTAATTTTTGAGATTAGAAATGTAATGAACGTGTCGCAATGTATTTATAGTGCCGTAGCTATCGGAGGGCTAAGCGGTGCAGCGAACCGGGGGGCCCTCGGCCTCCTGAGCGACGTTTGAAAACGCTATTTAAATATCCTAATCGAATAAAGAATTTTAGACTTTTGACTCTTTGACCCCTGTAGTCTGGTTCACAAGTTGAAAAACGTGTTAATTTTTGCTACTGCGAGTTAAAATACGTGTCATAGCTCATTGGATTCGTAATCACCTCTAGAAAAACGTGCAAAAGTTTGCAATTCGTACATAAACAATTGCAAAAGTTATTAATAATTAAAGAATGTCAAAAAAGCGGATCTAGTTTTTGCAAATAACTCGAAAACTATTAATGCTAACGAAATTAAAAAAGATATTCAAAAAAAGGGCCCCGTGTAGTCGGCGCCATGCCGATAAAACTTAACTGATTTAGATTGGACTCCAATTTCATTTTTGCCCTTGATTACGTAACTACGCCATACTATCTAATACCACATACTATAAAAACCAGCTGTAGAACATTAACTAAGGTAGTGACAAGGTAGAACGGTTGCCTCGTAACCTAAATATGTGCAATTATAATTTTTTTTTACAATTATATCAGTTTTACTTCTGTAGTTTCACAGTCTCTTTGTTATTAAAAACGATTTTGCTAAAAAAAAACTTAATTTTAGCCCACTCTGCGGCCAAAGAGGAAACAAATGCCGTCATCGCTTCCAAAAATGGCATTGCCTCCTGGAAAAATTAGCGAAGAACTTCAAGAAAAAATAGTTGAATGTATGAACAAAACGGAATGTATAAAAGAGTTAGAGCATCAAGTAGAAGAATTAAAAGAACAAATAAGACATCTAGAAGACGAAATTAAAAATGAAAAAAATACATTAAGTATCAAATCCAAAGAACAAATCGAGGCTGAAATTGAAGATTTAAAATTAGAAAATGCGAAATTAAAAAATCAGTATGAAACCAATAGCGAATTGTACAAAGACACTTTACACAAAATGGAAGATTCGGTTGTAAAATTAACAGAGGAATTAGATGTTCTTAAATCCACCAGTGCACTGGAAAAAAAACAATTATTGGAAAAAATCGAAGATTTGCAAAATGACTACGACTTATTAAATATCGAATTTGAAAACGCGAAATTTAATTTTTATGAACAGACTTTAGCTTTAGAAGAAACAGTTGATAAACTAAGTTGTGAAAAAGACGATATGACTATTTACAGTTTAGCACTCGAAACCGATATTGAAGAAAAACAGAAAGAGTTTGAGTCAAAAATGGCGACAAAACAGAAACTTATAATGGATCTTCAAAATGAGTTGTCTTCTGTACAATGCGAGTTAGTTGAATCGAGAAGTGACTTTGAAAGAAAAATTTCTCTTCACGAAACCGACATGGAGAATCTACAAAAGTTACATGCAAATGAAATCGATGATTTGACTAGACAAATGGAAGATCTGAGTGAATTGATAAGCGAAAGAGATAACAGACTAGCAAGTACGGATGCGCAGAGGTGTCTTCTTGAAGGCGAATTACAAGAAACTATAAAAAAAATTAAAGATCTAGAAACGGAATTCGCAAACACCAAAGAAACGTTACAGACACTACATAATGAAGAATTAGAAAAACTGAAAAAATCACATTTGTCAGAAATTGAAGATCTTCAGTTTGAAATGTTAAAAGTCGTCACGGATCTGAAGAAAACGATTTGTGAAAATGAAAAAAAGTCAGCTCAGAAAATTAGGGAAGTACAAGAATTGTGTAACGCGAAATTGAAACAGGCTGAAGAGAATGCAAATGAAAAAGTCAAATTGGCTGAAATTCAAATGGAAGAAAAATGTCGACAGATTGAATTTGACGTGAAAAAGAAATTGGAAGAACAAGAAGCGCAGTCGGAAGCTATTCTCAAAGAGTGTCAGGCGATCGGCGAATATAATATTATACAGTGTGAACTCGAAAAACAAGCCGTTCAGTCGAAATTAACCGACACCGAAAGAGCGCTGCAAGACACGGCCGACGAAAAACAAAAACTAATCGCGCGGTGTGAAGAAAAAGTCAAAATAATTACCGACTTGCAAAACAGACTTTCATTAGTTGTTAAGGAGCTTAACGAAACCGAAGAAAAGTGTCGAATCAAAGAAAATAATCTCTTAGCCGAGCTCGAACAAACCAAAAAAGATAAGAGAAGGTATTCGATAACGCTCGACGAAACACGATCGACACTCGAAGTCTTAAGGAAACGTTTGGTAGAATCGGACAAAGATGTAGAACAATTGAAAGCCGAAATAAATTCTTTAGAAGTGTCGAAATTGGCTTCTGAAAATCGGTGTTCAGAATTAGAAATAAGTTTGGAACGATGCGAAGCGGAAAAATCGGAAGAAATTGCAGCGGTTTGTCAAATGGTTTTGCAAACTGAAGAAAAATTAAAGAGCGAAATTGAAAAATACAAATCGACATCAGTGATTCAAGTTGCTTTGCTAGAGGAACGAAAGCAAAAACTTGAAAATAATGTTAAAGAACTGATGGCTTTATTAGAGACTCAACAAAAACAAAATATCGAAGTTCAAACACTGATGGGTCAATCGCAACTCGAAATTGAGAAACATGAACTCGCGAATGCAGAGCTTATCTCGATAAATCAACGACTGGAAAGTGAGTTAGCGAGCAAGAACAAAGACGTTGAGCAATTCAAACATGAAAATAAAATTCTAGCCGAGAAAGTGAAGGCACTAGAAAAGGAACTTGCAGAAAAAAATGAATTGAAAGCAGCCAGTGAACATTTTAAAAAAATGCTCGAAGATTTGGAAATTAAAATGCAAAATGTCGAATCTGTAAATGCAGAACTAAATAAAATGGTAAGTGCTTTGTTTTTATTAACTACGCCATTTTTATTATTTGATCAAGACTTATCGTTAATCAATTTTTAACACGCTTTTATTAGCTTCACCTGTCTGTAACGAAATCTTTGAACGTGAAATTCACCCCCTTCAAAACGTCAGATTAAGCTAAAACTTTGCACGCTTATCAAGGACCGATGACAATACAATAATTTAATAAGTTCGTCCCAATATCCTCACCAGGACCTTCAGGATAAAATTTGAAAAATTACAGCAAGCAAGCTAACACGCTGTACAGTGACGTACATTACTCTGCCTACCCCACTGTCAATTGAAATATTGTTTTTAGTCTTATAATTAAAATAAGAGTTTAAAAAAACTAAAATAACACGCTTTTATGAACTAAAGATTGCTAAATAATTTGACTACAAAATTAGCTTTATTGTAAAAAACGTGGGATGCTATCTACTTAAATTTTTATAATAGCTCTACGTTTACAATTAGCTAGTAAATGAAAAATTTATTACCGATATTAAGCACTCCACGCTTTTACAGTAAAGCTAATTTTGTTGTCAAATTATTTTGCACTTTTTAGTTCATAAAAGCGTGTTGTTTTAGTTTTTTTTAAACTCCAATTTTATCTGTTTTGTTTTTGTGGTTGCAACAGGTTGAAATGCAAGCATCTTTGATTGGGCCATTCCGCGAACAGCTCGAAGCTTATGACGAAGAGCGGCGCTCTTTGTTAGATCGGAAACACGAAGCTGAAAATGAAGCCCGGGAAATGGGACTCAAGTATGCCGAATTGCTGGGTCATCAGAATAACAAACAAAAGATCAAACACCTGATTGCTCTCAAAAATAAAAATTTTGACTTGATAAAGGTATGTAGTAACACAATCTACATTAATACAGTAGCGTCCCTTTAATCTGAACAGCTATGTTGCAAAGGGTCGTTCAGTTTACTGGGTGGTAGGTGTTGTATTAGGGTTCCCTTATAGCAGCGTTTCCCAAACATTTTTGACCGCGACCCGGAATAAGGTTTTAAAATTTTTCGCGACTCACCGTATGAAAAAGTCATTTATTTACGAAACAAATTTTATTTTTTAATAGAAATCAAGTTATTTGTTTACTTATTTCATACACAAAAATGTACAATATCACTCGTCAACGCCATCTGTCGTTAAACACGGGTACTTATTGATCAGCCCTCATATAATAACTTAATGTTGGAAGTTAAGATTTAAGAAGTTACTTTAAATGCTTAATGTTTTAAGCACTTTAGTAATTGCTCGATGCTTCAAGCAATTAGGTTCAGTGCTGTGCCAAGCTTTGGATTTATGTAATCTGTTCATGTTTAGGATAAACAAGAATTGGAGGCAAAGCTGCACGCTCAACAAAAAATCATCGAAAGATTGAAGCAAGATCAACGTGAAAATAAATCGCTCAGGAAAACAAGACTCTACTCGTCGGATAAAGAAAATCACAGCCCGAGTAGAAGCGTGTTGGCTCTGACAATGTCAGAAAATCCGACCAGTAGCAGCACTCCTTTGAAAGAAAGAAATGGTCAGTAAAGAATAATATATTCAAACATTCTGTGTTCGTCCTGATATAGTGTAAAGTCGTAAATAATTTTGGTTCGAAGTTTTTGACAGACCGTGGAGTAAGTACTTAGCCCAGGGACTCCCAAACTTTTTCAGTTCGCGGCGCACTTACAGGTTTAGTATTTTGTCTCGGCGCCCTAGCTAGTCGAAATAGCATAAGATGATACTACGTGAAGCTGAGTTTTGATATTTATATTGACACATAAGAATACGTTTTATTATTTAAGAAAAATTGTTTATTTTGTAGCCTCAAATACCTAAGTTTAGTTTCTGGAGAATGGTAAACAGGAGTTCCTCACGGCGCACACTTTGGGAACCCCTGACCTAGCCTTCTTTTTAACCATTCCGATATTCATCAAATAAAATAAACTTTAAGACTATTCTGAACGTTGTCGATTTATAACAGTATGTTAAATATGATACAGTTTGTCTGTCTGCAATTGGGAAAAGTGTCATCCATAAAATACGTCACACGAATTTCATGTTTTTACCCCCCCCCCCCCTCCCCCCTGGTGTGACGTTACAGCGAATCACTCACCATGAGTGAGAACTCGCCACCAAATACAAACCTTAAGACGAATGACCCTCCCATCCCTTGTCACACAGTGTTACACTTCGTCGACCCCCTCCTCCCCCCCTCTTAACGTGTGACATAAGGGGCCATCCATAAATTACGTCACACGAATTTTAAGACTTTTGAACCCCTCCCCCCGTCCTTGTCACAGGTTGTCACATTTTTATAACCCCCCCCCCCCCTCCTGGTGTGATGTCACAAATTTTTCAAATTTATACATGCACTCAAAAATAGTCGAGAGAAAACAGCTATTTTCATTTTTTACTTATTTTTATTAAATAATCTTATAAAATCAACATAAATTCCAATATTTCAGATAACCGAAAAAACAAACGACTAGTTCAAAAACAATAAACGACTAGTTATGTTAATTATATATAAAAAACTTAATTATCTAGTGTCCATGGACTTTGGACCCACTCTTTTATATCAGCAATTACTGGTAAATCAGGCACTTCATTTTCGTTCTGAATTTGAACATCAGGAACATCCTTTATGTCGACATCATTTTCTTCCATCCATAAAGCATCGTCATCATTCATTAAACAGAGAATTTCTCGGGCACGTCTAGCCGCAATTCTTTGAGGACGAATTTTTGCTATAGGTAACATCTCATAATCTCATAGAGAGAATGCTTAACTATTAATAAATATAGTAAATTATTAATAAATATAGATCAAGTTCGTAGATTTTTATAGTTCTTTATTCACCTTTAAATTTCGCGTTTTAGTATTTTAAATTTTAACAAGTGACGTCACAAAACTTTTGACCCCCCCTGCCCCTTGTCACACATTGTCACATTTCGGTGATACCCTCCCCCCCATTTCCGTGTGACGTAATTTATGGATGGCCCCTAATTTATGTACGGCCCCAAAGATGTAGAAGAAGCTAGGTACCTACTCTATGGTGCAACTGAAATATGAATTGCCGTCACTTTTTTGATAATTTATTTGAAAAAAGAGATACTAGGAGTGTTGGCTGGTAAGTTCTGTACTGGTTCTGAACTTCCAAAGCGTGTGTCGGCAATACAGAACTCTGCGGACATAACTGCGTGTTTGTTGGTTAAATTCTCTTTGAGCCGAATTCTAAGCTTCTAGCAGTTCTAGGAACTGGTGGCACCAAATTCAGAGTTCTGTATTTCCGACAGATGGTTTAGCAGTTCACAATTTGCAAACACACATATTGTAAATTATAAACGCTCAACAATACAGGTCATGAGCATTTATGTTTGTCATACTTATAAGATTTTGCTATTGGAAACATTTTGTTCAGAACATTAATTTCCATATTAAAAAAATACTACTATTTAGTGTTTAAATGAATCGTTATAATTTTTTTTAATTTTTATAATTATTTATATTTCATAGTTTTTACTTCTAAAACAAAACACCATTTCATTTGCGCTGTAAAACTAGTTAAACTTTGTTAAAAAGCGCTGCGCTGTTTTTTAAAATTTAATAAACTGTGTTTGTGGCCATGTTTTTTAATTGTAGTCTAATTTATACTAAATGTAGGAAAAGTTGTTTATTAGTGATTTTTTTTTTGTTCATAAGTTGCATAATGGCAGTCTATTTTTTCGTTTTAATTTAAACAAGATGTCTATACCAACCGCGAAACATTAAAGAATTTTAAAAAATATTCTGATATTGCGTACTTTGACCAAGCCCTCCAAAGTCCTCCGTAGATGCGTTGTTGACAAGTCCTAGAGCAACCCTAGAACTCCTACACTCCTACTAGACTGAACTTCGCGTTTTGTAGTTTAAGTTTGCAAAAATACCAGAAAAGTCTTTTATGAAAAACAGAAATTTTAGTAGCCGAATTTTGTAGACATCTTGTAGATATTTCTATCTGTTTTTTTATAGTGCCAATTTTTATAAATGTAGTTTTCGAATATTCATAAATAGAAAAAATAGAAATAGACATAACTTTTATACAATAAACAGTTGAATAAATCAAATAAGGTCGACGCGCTCATCCAAATGTATTACCTTGAGATTCGACTTAGTTCAACTTTATATATACTGTGTGATCAGCGAAAGTACGCATGTGCGGAAGGGAAGTGCGAAACCATAGGCGGAGAAGGTGACGCAATTATTCGCAAGGAAAAACTTGTATTTATGATGTTTTCCAACACTAGTTTTGGTGTTTTGTGGTTACTTTTTTATATTTATACTACTCATACGCAACTTGTACTTCAGCTGCATTAATGAATCAGCAACCAACATTGACACGGCTGTATATTGCGTAAGAAACGTCCCAGGTTACCATTCGAATATGCCTGGGTTAATAGAATGTCATTATGTGACAGGAGCGTTTTGTATAGCTTAACGCATATTAGTTACAAATCACTCGTTTGTTTTCTTGCCGCTTTCTCTAAATAAAGGACCCTACGTGCACTCTTTTGACGTACTTTCGTCAGTCAGACAATAATCGGACCATTTTGAAAACATTTAAGTAAATATTATTACCAAAGAAAACTTGCTCAAAAGTAAAGTATACACGTATTAAACCAGGCGTGGTTTTAGCTGGTCAAAAATATTAAACGGAATTATTTTTGACATAACGACAAGCGCATCAACTATATCATCCAGCTGTAGTAAATAATTTCGAAAGAAGTTTCACTTCCTCTGTGAGCTTATAAGGAATAATTCTCTTTAATTTATATAATTGAACTCCCAGATGTGGCAGTTAGTTGGAAATCTCATGTGATACCAACATATGTATATGTAAATTGTGTATTTATTATGGTTTGATTAAAAAACAATTATTTATCTCGCACTTGCCAGCTATGTCAAAAAATAAGTTTCCGTTGTAGGCCTACCTAAAACTACGTCCTATTTTTTATTTATTGTTTGAAATGATTTACGAGTTTTATGGATGAATTGTATTTTTAAGACAAAGACGAAACATGTATTTTACATTTTGCAATACTTAATTATTATAATGATAAGAGATCTCTCAATTAATATAAATCGGTTGCATGTGTTTTACTGTTAATTATAATGCTGAAAATTGTTGATAAGTCTGTATTTATTTATTTTTATTTGTCGAAAAAAATTAAATGCACAATATTCTTCGATGTGTTTTTTTTATGAACTACTAGATTGAACGAGTGGCTTCTCTCGCGTTATGTGTATCATATAGACACCATTGCACAGATAATAATTGGACTATTTTTTATTATGATTTTTCATAGGGAAAGGAAGGATCCAACGTTGCTATAAAATTCTAATCTTTCAGTATGGAAGCCCCATAAAACGTGTACAGAATGTTACTGAAAATCAAATCAGTTGTTTTTTGATTTTGTATGAAAATACATTTATTTGTGTTGAAGACCTTAACTTGAGCGCAGCCAAATATAAAATAGCCTATCCCAGCGTTTCCCAACCTTTTTTGACCGTGGTCCAGAACGAGATTTTAAAATTTTTCGCGACTCATCTTATGAAAAAAATACATTTATTTATAAAACAAATTTTATTTTTTAATATAAATTAAGTTATTTGTTTGCTTATTTCATACACATTTTTCGCGACCCGGCAAAATTTTTCTACGACCCACACTTTGGGAAACCTTGGCCTATCCTTTGAGTAGTGTGCCAAATGTCATAGAAACGGAAAAAACAGCTAAAGGAATCAATAATTAAAAAAAATTGATTATTTTATTGTTTTATTTGAAAATGAGATCAATAAATAATCCACGAACATACAAAAGTTATAATTTTACACCATACTTAAAAAATTATTTAAAAAAATCGTTTTTCTTTTTTTAATTGGTGCTCGTTGGCAACATTTTTGGAATCAGTAAAAAGCATGAAATAGTAATTTGGTATCAAATTTTAATAAATGTATCAAAAATATCACACCTACATAACTAAGTGAATATCAGTTCAGTAATTAAATATCAGTAAAAATGACTATTTCTATCGTTTTCCAGAATCAGTAAAGTTATACCGATGACAATTATTACAAAATGTGTTTTCAATGTGTAAACATCTAAGCTCCTCCCCCTAAAATAAGTAATGTGACGAAAAATCGAACGATGTACGTCTATGCCGCGAATCCAGTGCGTCAGCTATTTCAAGATGTTTACACATACTATGAGAGTACTAACTAGACTCAGATAATTTTTTTAACAGTCGAGATTATGTGAATATATATATTTTTTTCATAAATCGGAAAACTAAAAGTTTCAATGCAAAATTTACTGAAACTGGACGTTAAGAGTTTAGCTAAGCTTTGGGAAACATTGATTACTATCTATTATGTCGCTATATTTTACTTACTATCGAAAAATATTCTTTTCGAGCTATTTTAAAATATTATGTCATATTTGATTTTTTTTTATATTCGGACATAAAGTGTGAATTAACGTTTTAATATAGCCCACGCTTTATGTACAAATTAGATTGAAAGAAAAAGTACAGTCGGGCTCGTATTTTCAACCGATTTTATTCACGTATTTTCAAATATTTAGTCCCTCTTTCAGACGCAAAGTGTCTCCTTTTACGCTGCTCAATCAATGGAAAAATACGTTTGGTAATGTCTTAACCTCAAATTAATAAAGGTGTCTTGATTGGTCTAGACTCTAGAACTACCACAAAGTGAGAATACAGAAGTTGAAAATACATGCGTTCTACTATACTTTACTCTAAATGAGATAGTTGTAACCCCCTGACATTCATTATTTTATTTCAATTTGCCAAATTGTTCCAACAATTGAAAATCTCTTGCTTTTTTAAAGTCAGTTAAAAATATTTCAACAACTAGATCGCCACTAGGTGTGTTCTGAACTGGTTCTAGTTCTAAATCGTTTGTGCTATTACAGAACTCCTCGAACTGTTTGAACTTGTTGATTCTAGCAGATCCAAGTCTCGAGTTAGCAGTCTCAGGACTGATCATCCCCTCCACAAATATTTGCGTATTTTAAAATGTAATTTTTTGACAACATAGATCACATACTCAGCATTGATTTTATAGCGTTTGCGCGTTTAGCAGAGACAACTGAATAGTAATAAATTAGCTTGTTGAAAGATAGAGTTCCAACTTTTATATAGTATGAGTTGTTCGAAAAGCTCTGTTAAATCGTTTGACCAACAAACTAGCAAAAGACGCCTTTCGGAACCTCTAAATTTGGTGAGTGTCGGGGGGCTGATGATAAGATATGCTTGATAGTTAAAAAAACAAAAGAAATCAAGAATTAACAATTGAGATACGATTAAAGCAATCGTTGCATAAATAATAAAATGTGTTCCTATTTCCATACAATATTACTTAACATCTATAACAGCCATTGGGACTTGAAAATCAACTTAAACACTAAGCAAAAAATGGCGTTTGTACAATGAAAATTAAAATTACTGCTTAATATTATGTCGTAATGGTAATATTATTAAAGGTAGTGTTTCGAAAATTGCAATCGCGATAACAAAGACGAAGTATTTTCCATTTTTAGGGTTCCGTACCTAAAAAAGGAAAAAACGGAACCCTGTCTGTCCGTCCGTCTGTCACAGCCAATTTGCTCCAAAACTACGGGACCAATAGAGGAGTTGAAATTTGGTACACATATGTAAGTTGGTGACTCAAAGATAGACGTGTAACGTAAATAAATGAATTTTAAACACGGGAGCCACTTTTGGGGGTAAATTAGAAAATTAAAAAAAAAAGTTTTGCAAACGATATCGTGTAACATCAAATGAAAGGGGTTGTGAGAATCTAAAATATATTTTTTTTATAATTTCAAGATAAATAGTTTTGAAGTTATTTAAGAAAATACGCGAAAATTGATCATCCCCTCCCCCATATATCTCCGAAATTACTGGGCCCAAAATTTTTAATTAGTTCGAGACAAGTGACCTTGTGAAGTGTGTTGAGCGTGACGAGAGACGCTAAGTTGTCTTCCATCGCGATCGCAAATTATCTTAGTAGTACCTTTGGATCATTTGGAGTTAAATAGACTAGTAGCGCTTATTCAACTAGGCTGACTTGTTTATAACCAACAAATACGAAGAAATGGCATTAATAACTTTTTGATCAAAAGTAAAAAATTTGTGTTTGATTTTCAAATATTGATAAACAAAAAGTTGTAGATGTTGGTTGCAGACTTTATTTTGAATCTATAATAAATATAAAACCTTTTTAAGTACCCACTGATATGTATGTATGGATAGCCGACGCCATAATTTAGTCACATAGTCCCAAGATTACTAAAATACTAGAAGGTTGGGCGTAAGAGGCTATAAACAAGTCTGTGATTGGTTGAGTCGAGTGCTTACGTCACTGGATGTTGGATGACCATGGCTTTTTCACGTGAGACTTTTCTTAACTGTTTGGAAGAAGCTTCCATGTGACGTCACAAGCCTACTCCCCCGCCCTCTCTCGCGTCTCGCCGAGACACCTTCAACAATGCTAACACCCAACCTTAGTTTCTAGTAATCTTGACTTAGTCCAACATCTTGTTGGGATCATTTTCCGGTCAGGCGCACTCGCAGATGTGTTCTCACTTTTACGCGGCATCGAAGATTATTTCGTTATGGTGGGGGCACGTGTCCTCAAAAAGGACCATACAAGATGGCGGATCTTCTCCCCACAGATACATATCAGCGTACTGGTAACTTGATAGTTGACTTTTTAGTTGGTCGGATGACGAGACCTAGGGGTCGGACAAACTTTTTTTTTTTTTTGTACAATTTCTAGTCCAGATTGGCGTACAGAGGTACAATGTCTTTGCTAATCCAAAAATCACAGTGACTATAGTTGGCAGCCGGCAAAGTATCCTGATCCACGATAAGTACATTGGTGCTGTTGGACGCTTGTGGTATAATGTCGTGCCATACGAAATGATAAAACAGTTGCTGCATAGCTGAAACGTATCGACGTTGTTCGGGTGTTTTAGCTTCGAAACGACCCAAAATCGCTTCGATGTCAGCATCTGCGTCGGCTATGTCCCGGTCGTTCTCGCCTCGAGTCATGGTAGCCACGTAGAAAGTCGAATTTTCTAACTGACTCGACAGACCAAACAATGGACAGACGGTCCGAATATCGGATATCATGGCCGCCAGGCCATTGTATGTAGCGTTGTATTTTTGCAAAGCTTCGTCGGCGAGTTTACGTTTCCCGAGAAGAGAATTCTGCACGTGTTCCCTTATGAGCGCCGGTGTCCACTCCTTGTGTCTGAGGTAGAGTTTTTCAGATTCGCTGGCATGAGCCGTCGTACCCAAAACCAATTTCACATGCATGCCCATGTGTTTGTCGCGCCACAATTCGACAGGGTGAGCTACGAGCACGTCACCGTCTAAAACCAACCACTCGTGTCTTTTTTCGGGTTCTTCGTCGAGTGTTGGTAAATCGGCTGCCATTTTTCTCCACGTGTCCGGTACGGCTTGCACCAACGCTTCAGCGTCTTTGGATCTTAAACAATCGGAATCGATACAGTTAATAATGTCCAAGTATTGTCTGTTAGCTCGTTCGTATTCGCCTAACTCTTTTCCGGGAAAGAGGACGGAACCTGAAGTTGCCCAAGCTTTCGTGAACAATCCTTTAGCTTTTCTAAACGACGATAAAGCCGTTACTAAAGTAGCACCGGTTCGATGTCCTAGCAATGTGACGGAACTTTTGTTTCCTCCGAAATGCTCAATGTTTAGCTGAATCCAATTTAAAGCTTCGACGATGTCGGTTAATCCGTAATTACCGCTCGAATTCGGATAAGTAGATTTTGTCAGAGGCGTCACGGCCAGGAAACCCAGCGCTCCGACGCGGAAATTCGGTCTTACGAATACGACGTCTCTCGATTTCGCGTACCTGGCCGACGGACGCAGTCTACCCGGCGTTCCGCCCGTATAACTCTCGCTTCCGATAAGTACGACGACCGGTAATGGCGTGTCGTAACGGACGTAAGGGGTGACCACGTCGAGTGTCAGGCAGTCTTCAACACCGGCGCTAGTACCGTTTGAGTATATTTGCCAACACAGTGGCGTGGAATTGTGGGCTAAGAAGGTGCCGTTCCAGCAATACGCCAACTTGTTCAAAGGCTTTGCAGGCAAAAAACGACGCTCCCCTGTGGGAGGCAAAGCGTAGGGAATTCCGCGAAAAGCCACCGAACCGTCTTCCAGTATTCTGTAAACATAGATATTGGGAATTATACAGGTGTTGTTAAGTTGATTCTTTTTTTTTAACAGCGTGTAGAAATCAAACAGACGAAGAGATATTTCAGGTAACTTTTTTATCAACACTCAAAAATAAAAGAGAAACAGCCTTTCAAAGTTTAATTACATTTTATTTAATTCTGAGGTCGGTCCTGGCGTTATGTTATGTCACTATGGAAATATCTTATGTCATTATCAAGTATCTTTGTGCCTATTTGAAACAAAACGAGGACAACTTCGAACAATTTCTGTGAATCCTTAAAAATTTTGAAAGGGTATTTCTCTCTTATTTTTGAGTTTTGATAAAAAAGTAATTTGAAATATCTGTTCGTTTATTTGATTTCTACACGCCGTTAAAAAAACAAAATCAACTTAAAAATCATGCTATAAACGTTCGACAGTTCAGATCAATAGCGTCTATGGAAAAAATATGCAAGAGACTCCCGTTAGTACGAACTCTCGCAAATATGAAGTATACATTAACGTGAACTGCAAAATGTGTCCAGTGAATACTTTGTGTGAACAATAAACAGTTGACTGTTCTCTGAAATATGAACAATAAACAGTTGACTACTCCGTAATTTAAACAATAAACAAATGAATACTCTGTACATTGCGTAGACATGCAAAATGGCTGCTTATGGATAAAATCTTCCAATTTGCAATTTGTAGAGAAAATATTTGGGAAGATTTTACGCTGAAGACATAAATACATTTGATACCAACCCTTGAATTTTTCCACAAGAAGTTATAGCCGTGACATAGCGGCCATTTTCAACGGGCGACTCTGATGGATACGCTGGACCAGACAGTGCATAGATCAGAATTATAATCAAAACTAACAGAAAAGCGGCCACTGCGCCTGTAATAAAGACAGATTTTTTTAAAAAAAGATGTCAAATACATTGTGTAGAATATTTGTGTGGTAACTTGTGTTATTACAACATCCTCTAACTAAATATAGGAAATTAAACACTTTAAAAAACAGATGCACTGCTATCGTTTTTCTTTGCATTATATATTTATTTTTTAGTTGTTTTTTTACCTATAATCACTCGGTGTTTTGTAAATTTTTCTTTCCACGTCTCTTCGTCCACTGGTAGCGGCTTTTCAGGTTCTTCAGGTTTGCCCTGAAATTATTATTTGTTAAAATCACTTTAATAGCAAGAAATATATTGTATAGTTATAATTAATGGTGCTATTTTGTACGGTCGATGTAAGAATTTACAGTGCTGTTAATTGTTGGTCACTTTCTAACAAATTTAACATCACGTAAGTTAAAGCGAGATAAAAATATAACACCGCTGTTAATTATTTTAGCGCCATATTTTTTTTAACTAACGCCACTGGAGTGCTGCCTTCTGGGGTTACAACCCGTAACACGATTTACAACACTATCTTAAAAATGCCCTCGCTTAACGCTGTTTCAGTGCTACGCGATTTCTAGAAAAAAAGTTCAGCCACTATAACGTAAATTATAGATCAGTTTTTTATACAAAATGATACATATGTTTACAGAAGTTCAAAGGCAAGACGAAGTGTCATTGATGCTATATCTTGCTATTGAGAACAACTGCTGAACGAAACACAAAAAGGTAAATGACATTAGATGACTTCTTCACAAAAAACAAACTACCTATGTCAAATGAGGAATCTTCCTCATCACAAACATAACGTCTTACTCGAACTTTTATTTGATTTTCATAAATATTTTGATCAAAAATCGATATTAGCAATTAATAAATCTATAAATTATAATTAATGTGATAAAAAAATATTTAACAATAAATGTTGCAAAATTAAACAAAAAAAAAAAAACTAACTTTTCTCATTCTCGGTTTTGTTTCACTTATGCCTATTATCTACGTATTAATATGACCTCGCTTAATACTGTTTCATATAGCGCAAGAACTTATTCGAACGTATCTCTCGCGTTAAGCAAAGTCTTACTGTATCATGACGAAGAGTGGAAATATGGATAATTAAATTTTTACCGAATCTAATTTGATATTCTCCATTCCATCATCTGTCCTGTCATCCCCTAACGTTTCGACAGATGCTAAACCTGCTTGGGGTGCTCCTAGTGTCTGCTCTCGGCCAGTGGAAGTGCGAAATCTTGGTGGAAATGCTGAGACCAGTGGAAGACGAATTGAATCCAACAAACTCCGTCTTCGAGATTTTTCCTTTTCTACAACCAGATTGTGAATTTTTCTAAGTTTGACAACTCAAAAAATATTTTTGTATTTGGTATCATTCAAAAGGGATTTTCTTCGAAATTTTGTTTCGGAATTTTTCTGAAAATGCACCTTGAGAACTGATTCCTTCGCCTTTAAATTCCAAAACTAGGACAGCTAAAGTTTTGAGGTATTGATATTTGGCATAAAACGATACGACATCTGGTGACAGTAATTTAAACCATAAACACATTACATTTTTAACATGTTGTATTATTATGTAAATATGAAAAATAGCGGATTCGACATTACATTAGGCTTATCTAAACTCTGCCCATATGTCAAATCGCAATACTATTGTGTGCTTTCGAAATTCAAAGGCAAATAATATGGCTGAAAGTACAGAACTCTCGGCGCGCGAATTAAACTCGCACTTGTCCAGTTTTTTTCCTTACCTGGAGTACCGTCAGACTCTTCTATAAGTCTTTGTTTATTAAACGGATTTGGAAGTTTAAAACTTCTATGCTGAACTTTCTCCTCTAATTGCGATTTTTCTTCTTCGATTGTCACTTCCGTTTTTTTATCTTCTTCGTCATCTTGATCATCCTAAAGTGATTAAAATATATTAATCCCATTGTATATTTTCATACAAGAAGCGGGGTTCCAAGTTGAACTAGAAAAATGACCTGCAACGTAAAACTTTTTTACCGCAATTTTCTCAAAAATTTCATTCGCAAAAATTAATATCTTAAATAATGTTTACAGGTTTCCAGGAATTGGTCGCTTGGTCACAGACGTCCAAGTCAAGATTCTGATTTCACATTCATTACGCTTCTGTTGTAAGGTCCTAATTTAAGTGGTGTTAAAAAATACAAAGAAAAAAAAAGAAATAAATACAAACTTTGCAGCCTTCTTTTGATTTACTGCGTGTAAAAAACCCGGGCATTTTAATTCCGCCAATCGGAATCTTCTTTGGTTTAACTTCGCGTCCTTCTTCTAAATCTAAAATGGCTGGTTTAATTTTTTCGGCAGCTTCGGCCGCTTTAGCTTCATTTTCACTGTTCAACATTTTCTCTCTTTCTTCGTCTTCGATCACTTTTTTATCGTCACTCTTTTCTTCATTGTCTTTAGCTGCCATATTGTA
The DNA here is from genome assembly GCA_034508555.1 of Venustoraphidia nigricollis. NCBI lineage: Eukaryota > Metazoa > Arthropoda > Insecta > Raphidioptera > Raphidiidae > Venustoraphidia > Venustoraphidia nigricollis. Next base: position 1,526,045 of record JAVRKA010000070.1, read on the forward strand.
CATTTTATTCTCCTATTTCCTAAAATATAAAAACAATATGTCAATATACTATATAGTTTTAAACTAAAAAATAAACTACTGAACCGATTTGGTTTGTCGGCTTTGCCGAAAAAAGAATTGATATCTAAATGGTTGTCACTTTCACTTGACAAGTTTTCATGTTTTATATTACAAATAAATGGTTCGTGTGGGAAACTTGCCATTTAGAACTCAATTCTTTTTTCGGCGAAACTGTTCTTTCTAGGTAGCGAGTTTGGCCTCTTTTTTCACATTTATGATTTTGGTGGGATTTGTTTATGTAATTAGTAATTACACTCGAAATGCGTAGTGACCGCCGACGGCAAATTATATTATTTTAAGATTAAATAATTTGACATGATTATAACTGATTGCTATATTTACAAAAACAGTCCGAGATCCACATAAAGTTTAGTTTTTGTACCACAATTTCCTGTTTCTATATGCACCAAATGTTCAGTGAATAGTTCTAATTTCTATAATAATCTATCTGGCTGACCAGGATTCCCAATTCGCCCGGATCATAAAAATACAAGGTCTTAGTTACCCGTGTTGCCTTTTTTGAATGTTTTTTTTTTAAACTAAACAAACGCACATTAATTTTTTTAAAGAATAATTGAACGGGATTTATTCGACTTTCAAATGGCATCTCAAACATCCTTAAATATTTGTTTTTTTTATAAAAGTTACAGCGATTCCGTCTGTTTCATAAAACGAGTTACATATGTAATTGCTTCATGGTTCGGGTGTCCTGTATTTTGCATCCGGGGACAAGACATTTTAATACCGAACTGGCCCAGTGATATTCGAACACTTGACAACCCTGGTCATCACACGTTCATCAATATAAGTTATACTTTATTAACTATGGCAACTGTGACCCCATTTCCTCTAAATGCAATTAATTTCTGTGTTAATTTAAGTGTTTATGAGTGGCAAAGGTCGGTAAGGTTCTGACAGTTTTTGTTTTCCATTATTGCAAATTTTTTCAGTGGCAGGACGGGCAAACTGCCCCCGGCCCGAAAGGGTCGTGAGCACAGGATGATTCTAGGATTTATTACAGTAGAACCTCGATAAGTTGGAAACCTCTGTAAGTTAAATTTTTTTTGAATTCCCTTCCCCTGAAAGCATAAAACCTCCATTACTTAAATCACAAAACCTCAGTAACTTAAACAAATCTTCTGAACATCGCCCTCGATAACTTAAAATAATATTTTGGTGACCTCCATAAGTTAAAGTATTATCAGTGAGTCATCATGAGTAAGTATCCAAACAAAAGGTTTTGCCGCAAGATCTTAATTGATTTTCACTTTAGTCTTCCACTAAATTTAGTAAAATTTATCAGTTTTGTACTCAATTAATTTAAGTTACCTAAGTACATACACAAATTAAACAAAAGAATGTAGATTTGAACTGATTTATCAGGTAAAGATATAATGTTGGTTGAGCTTCTTTACATTGAGGGAGGGCCCTATCCGATGAAGTTGCCACGGGCCTCAAGCGGTATAATTACGCCACTGGCTCCAATCTATATGTAAAAAAAACGCTCAAATACCTTATGCTAAGTACAACCTACCCTAGCACTGGCCTTGTCAAGTTGGGTAAGTTAATTCCAAAAACTGTAATACCTATGTTATTGTAGAGAGAGGCTCTAGAACTAGATTATAATATAGACTCTCAACATCGGTTCCGTCGTGATCGCAGTTTTTAGAAGGGCTACCTTTTGATTACTTTTGATTTTTAAATTTGTGATGTTTAATTAGTTAAAAAAATATAATTATACTGACATGTTTAATTAACATGATTTATTCAAAATTGATAAACACCGGGAAATCGGTCGTGTGCAAACGTCAAACGGCCTAAACTTGCATAAGAAGTTACACTTCAAAACACCACAGGAAAGTCGACACTAGCGCGCCATGTCTTGGACATTTAGCAAGTAATTTTATTGTTTCGCATATGTCTGTCAGTTTATTTTCTCCGAATCTACGAGACAGTGGCGGATTTACCAGAAGGCTGAGTAGGCTGAAGCCTAGGGCGGCAGATTTTAGGGGCGGCAAATTTGACCCAAAATTTTTTGTCTTACAGAAAAATAAACACTATTATATACCTAGAGGAGACGAGTTTCGAGAATTTAACAAAAATTTAAATATTTTAGTACTGTACTGAATACTCTAACGTCTATATGAAAAATTACTAAACGCTCTGTAAAATATACTTTTGTGATCATGAATTTTTAAAATATTTCAATAGCGTTTCAATATTACATTTTAAATTTTGTAATTTTTACTCATTTTTTTATTAATCATTACTATAATTTTTTTCTCTATGGACCTAAATGTTAGGAACACTCACACAATTCCTTTGACGTCAGTGGCGGATTTACAAATTTGCCGCCGGTAGGCTATTAAATTTTTGCCGCCCCTACTGACCTCTAAAAATTCGATATTCTAGTTCGCAATCATATTAATTACATTTATTCTGTTAATGAAACTGCAACTTTAAGATTTGTGCTCTATCGTCTTTATGATTGTGAACTAGGGGATCATTGTATTAGTTTCTAGATTAATTTTACAACTTACGATTTAGTGAAGATAACACGAGAAATAGTTTTTGGGTATACTTCCGAGCTAAAAAAAGTTTACTTATGTACTAATTAAAAGGCGGGGTAAGGTATGCCAGGGACCCAAAAACGACTACGCAAATACGTTGCACAAAAAAAATATTTAAGTGTTTTAGTGTTGAAACATATTACACGTCAAATGAATTGTGTGAGTGAACCTAACATTTAGGTACATGGAGAAAAAAATTATAGTAATGATTAATAAAAAAAATGAGTAAAAATTACAAAATTTAAAATGTAATATTGAAACGCTATTGAAATATTTTAAAAATTCATGATCACAAAAGTATATTTTACAGAGCGTTTAGTAATTTTTCATATAGACGTTAGAGTATTCAGTACAGTACTAAAATATTGAAATTTTTGTTAAATTCTCGAAACTCGTTTCCTCTGGGTCAAATTTGCCGCCCCTAAAATCTGCCGCCCTAGGCTTCAGCCTACTCAGCCTTCTGGTAAATCCGCCACTGTTTGACGTGTAATATGTTCCAACACTTAAATATTTTTTTTTGTGCAACGTATTTGCGTAGTCATTTTTGGGTCCCTGGCATACCTTACCCCGCCTTTTAATTAGTACATAATCGAGCTTTTTTTAGCTCGGAAGTATACCCAAAAACTATTTCTCGTGTTATCTTCACTAAATCGTAAGTTGTAAAATTAATCTAGAAACTAATACAATGATATTCATCTGGTGCATATAGCCTGTGTTGCTGAGCACTTAATAAAAAAAAAAAAAAAAAAAAAAATATATATATATATATATATATAATGATCCCCTAGTTCACAATCATAAAGACGATAGAGCACAAATCTTAAAGTTGCAATTTCATTAAGAATAAATAAATAAATAAATAAATGTAATTAATATGATTGCGAACTAGAATATCGAATTTCAGAGGTCAGTAGGGGCGGCAAAAATTTAATAGCCTACCGGCGGCAAATTTGTAAATCCGCCACTGCTACGAGATATATAGATTACCCAATCACGAGCGTATAGCGTAACTAAAGGAATTCCGATTGGGGGGGAGGGGGGCAAATTAGAGAAGACAAAAAATCAAGTGCATCACGTGACGTATCAGATGAAAAGGATTCGTTCTGAAAAATACAAATATATTTTTTTATAACTTTAGAATTCATATTTTTAAGATATTAATGAAAATATACGAAAATTGAGCATTCCTTCTCCTCTTATATCCGAAATTACTGAGTCTGAAATTTTGAAACAAATAGGGAATATAGGATCTCACTCATAGTTTACAGGAAAATCTAAACAAAAATCCTAAGTCTTAAAGTTCTTATGGAACCCTCTCCAGCGAGTTCGACTCGCACTTGACCGGTTTTATTTCTCGTCAGTGAAATGTGTGAATTTAAAAACTATTTCTACACGATTTTATTTAACTCATAATTCTGTCTATATTATCTTAATTTGGAATCAAGTTCCATCGACCTGTTTTAGCTGGTTTTTTTTTTCTGAATCAAATCGTCGCAATAATCAGGGTATTCCTGTATATATATTTAGTTAAACAATACTATCGTTTTTTTTTTGTTTATTGTTAAAAAAAATATGGTACTTTACTTACATGCAGTTGAATTAAACAATTTATACACCAAACACCATTATTAAAACACACATTTATAAAAATATATTTACGTACAATGGCCAAACGACGTACACTTTTTCAGTTTTCAAATCATTGAGTATTTTCGACACAAAAACCAACTCACGCAAATAAACAATCATAAAAAAAGCCGGTATGAAACCTGACCAATCTAACAAAGCGTCAAAACATAACACTGTCGTGACTAAGTATTACAGCGCATTTTATTGATCCGCCAGTAAACAGAGACTCTAAACTATTTTCGCGAATCGCACACAGAAACTTTTTTGCACTTCCGAAAAAATGTTCGTTCAGACAAATTACTTATTTGAAACGTTAGTATTGATAAGAAAATACACCAAAATGAATAAATGTTGAAACGTTTATAGAAAAGAAGTTGCCGCGACAATCGTTTACTATTTACTAACAATTCTAACGTACAGTTTAATAAAACGAAAAATGCCAGATGTTTAGATGAACTTGAATGGCCAGGAGGTAGAAAAATGTGTTGACGAACCCGCGAGTGCGTTTTAGTATACAGAGCTGGACTCATTGTCAGATCAGATACGTCACTAAAACGTTTGAAGTGTACAGGTACCGGGACGGTTCTTGAGCGGTGGTCGTTAGATGCGCAGAACACAATTTTTGGGTATGAGGTAAGCGTGACGGGCGGGGGGATATATAAGTTATATTGCACTCGAATGTACATATGCGCAAACATTCCCCCACTTTTTGTCGAGCGCTCAAGAACCGTTCCGGTACCTGTAACTCGGAAACTCTTCGCTTAACGTTTGCGTTAAATATTATTCTGTACATGTCAATTTATAACATTGATATTAAGATCTACTTAAGAAACTTGCGTTCCAAAATGCTGACTAGAATTTGAGCAGTTTCTGGTTTTTGTTGATTTTGATTATTGACTTTTCGACAATCAATTCAAATATTGAGTTAACCAATAGTACAACCCTGATTTATATTTTGTACCCCTTTCAGACAGTCGTCTTCTCTATGTTACCGCAATTATTCAGGTATTCCAGCTCTCATATTACACACAGGTGAGACTCGTGTGTAATTTCAAAGCATGTGAACAAAATAATACGCTTGTTTACAATTATTAATTTAAAAAAAAGCCCGGATGTCAGTGCTAAAACCCTGCCGACAATATAGCGTATTTGCTAATGCAGGCAGTGTGGCTTTATTATGTAAACTTAAGTTGATTTTTGGGCAAAATAAAAAATTTAACTCCTTAATACACCCCTTAAAATTATATTTTTTTCTTAATTGCAATATTATTGTCGATCGAACGTCTATACCAAATTAAAAACACCTTTCAATAAATTCCCTATCTACAAACTAGTGTTTTCATAAAATTTGTAAATCCGGTCCTGTCCGGCCGATTTTATTAAAATTTTAGGGACACATTTTAATTACTACCAGAGGGTTAAATTTCATTTTTGAAACGATTCGGAGAATTTTTTCGGCTATTTGGGGCCCAAAAACATTTTTCAACCCCTAAAAACTACCCTTAAAATGGCCCGATTAGGCCCATTTTAAATAGGCTTCTTGCGGTGATGGATTTCAATGCGTGGGCCAAATTTCTTTTAATGCCATTATTTGGGACTACGAACTTTTAATCCGATTGCGTATTTTCGTTTGCATATTCAGTAGGAGGCGCTATTGCCTTCAAACAAGCACGGTTTTGTATTGCAACATTAACTTACAGTTGAAGCAGAAGGCATTACTACCTCCAAATTATTATGAAAATACGCTGAAAACAGATGGTGTTGAAAATACATGAGTCCGAATATATGTAAAAAAAATGTGTTCATTGAAATTGTTTAAAAAGGGTCCTCCGAAAAACTGCAGTGCAACCAGTAACCGTTTTTTGAAAGAGCCAACCTATATGCGAAGTATAGTACCTTGGAGTAGACCAGATGTTTACATGTGCGCATTGAATAAACGGCTGGGAACTGTTGAGGATTAGCACACCCCTCTTGTACTCTCGGCAATTATTATGTAACAACCAGAAACTTCAAAACTGTACGCAAAAAAACACCACTCTCACATTTGTGGGGAGCTTCTGTTTGAAATTTCATTTTAAATGCGTTTGCACCGACTCATTGTTGGCTAACTCTCGCCAATATTGTTGTCAGCAATTCACAGACTCTTTAGGAACATTTACGGGCAAATAACGTACAAAATTCTGTTTGGGAAATATCCGAAAGGTTGCGGTCAAAAATTGCGACAGTTTTGTAATACTAATTAGCTAGTGTTTGGAATGTAAATTAATATAGCGGTTGGGACGCTTTAAAAAATGTAAAAAAAAGTTAGTAGTTTGTAAAAACTGAGATTTGGCATAGAGTTAATTTATTGAATATAATTTTTGAAAAAACAGTCCGACTTCATTTTGATAGTTGATCAGGTGACACTGAATGACTATTATGATCGTAAGAAGCTAAACTCAAATTCTAGTCTTTACAAAATATTTGCAATTTTTGCCCACGAGCTCTTGAAACTATTATCTATATATTATGGAGGGTAGAGGTAAGGAGAACCATCTCTGTGTATGAAAAAGTGTCCGTAAAAACGCGTCCAATAAGGGTGGCGCTGCAGTAGCCTACGATAAGTTTTAAAGAAAGCGTCAAACGTAATTAGAATAAGATAGAGAAATAAACAAGGACCGAACAATTTCCACTTCGCTTTTGGCGAGCTTTTCAAACAAAATATATGATCGGAGCATATACTCATATGATATTTCCCATTATTTTATAAAAGTTTTATAACTATCACCACAATAAAATCACTAATAATTATTTAAAAAAATTCACACTAATAAAATTACGCCTTCTCTCTGCAGTATTTTGGTTATATTTACTAAAACATTTTATACTACGTCAGGGGTCGGCAACCTATGACCCTTGGGTCATCGAGTGACCCATTTGGTAATTTCAAGTGACCCACTCATGATATCAACATGTTGGGCATCACTTCCTACGAGGTTTTCACCATTAAAAAAAATTGGCTTTGCCATTTTGTCCACATTCGGGTCCACTTATAAATGTGAGCAAATAACAAATGAAATTTATTTTAAGCAAAAACAGGAGCAGGTTAACTATTGAAAATTCAGATGCTTGTGTTCGACTTGAAACGACTAACTATAAACCAGACCTGACTAAATTGACGTCACAAGTTCAACATCAGGGGAGCCATTGATATCGTAGAGAAAGTTTATAAATAAAGTTCATTCAACTATGTTTGTAATTATTTTCTTAATAAAATATATCTTATTATTTACTAAAATGCTGTTTTAATACGAAAATATCTTTGACCCAAACGTCTCTTTAATACTCGCATTTTGGTTGATTTTGACCCGCGGCCAAAAAAGGTTGCCGACCCCTGTACTACGTAAATAGTTGAGGTTTTGTATACTAGCATTTTACTAACTACTCTAGTCATTAAAATTTTTAAATATTTGAACTCAGCAAACTTCACTCCATTTACAACAGCTATGTTCATATCGTAGCTTTTCGAACGCCAGCGCTATTCTGGTACGTACTGGAAGCTTTATTGTCAGTATACAGCGGGACACTTTTTCAACTTTCCCCTCATATGAGACGGTTCTCCTTACTTCTACCCTCCATACTATATATATAAAAATCTCGTGTCAGTGTTTGTTAGCGAAGTCCTCCGAAACGGCTTGACCGATTTTTATGAAATTTTTTGTGTATACTTGGTAGGTCTGAGAATAGGTCGTAGGCTATTTTTTTATACCCCTAGGTGATAAGGGTGGCCCTCCAGAAATTTTTTTATTTTTTCAACAAAATGTTTTCTTTTTTTATGATTTGCCATTAAAAATACTTATAACTCTAAATTTTCACCGTTCTACCACCAACGCCTATTTTTTAATAGCGATATTAGTATTTTTACTTTCACCCACAGATGCGCAATAGCGTTGCAAGATGGCAATATAACGGTGAATTTGTCACAATTTTTTATATAATATTATATTTAACAATAAATTTTTTTATCTATTTATCTATCTCATGAATTATTTTAATCTTGTGGAAAAATGAAAATAGTCAAAATTATAAAATTAATTTTACCTTCTTCTTAGGACGCAAAATTAAAAGAAGAAGATAAAATTAATTTTATAATTTTGACTATTTTCATTTTTCCACAAAATTAAAATAATTCATGATGGATATTTATTATCAATTGTAAATTATACTGAAATTTTAACCGCATTATTGCTCTGAGGATGGTGTAAAGTCCACCGAAATGTTAGCCATAAATTGAATTAACATCAGTATTGCTTTTTTTTGATCCCGAGCCATTGAGTTTCCTTCAAATTTTTAACAATCAACGGATCACCATATCTCTATTTGTTAGAGTTTTTTTTTTCTCCAATAGATTATAATATTTTAGGAAATATCACAGGATAAACTACCTATTTATATATGCATCCCGGCGAAGTGGGACCGGGCCGTATCTTGAGCGAGCACCCGAGACAGTAAAAACTATACCGTAGAACTCATGTATTTTCAACCTGTCGGAATTAATCGACTCCTGTATTTTCAACTTCTCCTTCGTGGCAATCAGAAACCAATCAGAAAAAATCTTCATTAATTTGAGATTAAACGTTGTCAAAAGTATTTTTTCATTGGCCGAGCAGCGACAAGGAGACACTTTGCGTGAGAAGTAGGGACTAAAAACTTGAAAATGCGTGAGTGTACAATCTGTTGAAAAAAGATTAATTGAAAATACTGTATTGTTAAATGCAAATTTCAAACAGTGCTCAGGCATTTCAAAATCGTCAAAATTACGCTATTTTCTCTTTTTTTAAATAGTCGTACTCGTAATCCTATACTATCATTTTTTGGGGACTCCTAGATAAGACACTTCAATGAATTTAATGATGTAATGACAAAAATATGTATGAAGTGACCTTAAGCCTTGACCATAATCTTGAAATATTTTAACCGAAAATGTAATGGCATTCAAACCCCCAGCTCTCAGGATCTATTTCGGATACAGGCAAAAATATCCGAGCTTCTATAATCAGAGAGAGAATGTAGATTATATAATCTACATTCTCTCTCTGATATTGGATCGATGGCAAGAAGAGCTACGTGTTCGCTAGCTTTGCTTAGCAGCTCTTTTTTTGCGTTTTGGAATTAATTTGAAAACAAACGAAAAGTAAGTTTATAGAGTTTTATATTTTTAATTATTATTTATTTACATTTTTTGACAAACAATATATTACAATAAAATAAGAGTATTGCCTTTATTTTGAAATACAGCAAGAAACCTTTTTTACAGTTTGTGATGATTGCACTACGTAGTATTTTTTTTTTTTAATTATTAGAATACATTTATACTATGGACGCATGTGATCTCTCCATACGATATAAATTTTAAACTGAGAAATTGCTAACGTAAAAACAAAATAACAATAGTATTTAGATTAGTTCTCTGTAATGAAATATATACACATACCTACATTTTTAAAATAATATTTTAATATGAATACTAGTTCTTTTTTAAATTAATATAAATATAATAGTCCCGATCATAATTTTAACCTAACATCCTTTTTTCAAATATCACAATAATCAGTAAGTATTGTTGCAACATTTTGACAGCCAACTGAATATGCCGGAAGATTACTATAATGTCCAGATTACAAATGTATGCAAGTTACTGTATAGTATTTAGTTACGCTTATAGACTAATGTGCACGGACGGGAAATGTATAGGGACAGGTCGCGTTCATGGTGGCTAAAATGAGAACTGCGCGACAAACGTTATTTCGGTATACTCGTATCGTATTAATTATTATACTATGGAGGTTCTCGCTTAAAAATATACATGTTTTTTGCGTACTGTTTTATATAAATTGGCGCTGTTAAATTTAACATCGCGTAAGTTGAAGTGAGAAGAAATTTAACAGCGCTGTTAATTTCAATAACTGTAGATACGAAACTGATAAAGCTGACACTGACATACTTTTGGTTTTCGCCCGCAACCTTGCACATAGTCTATAATCCGAATTCGATTAATAGTCATACTGAAATTATTGCTATAGTCTTGTACGATAGAAAAATGTTTAAACAATACATATTATCTTAAATTAAATGATTATTTTGAAAGTTTCACGTTTACGTAGAGCTGCGATTTTGTGATCAACTCAGAATCCTTATTTCAGACGGGTTAGAAAAACCCTAACTTGGATTCACAATTCGAAAATTGCTTTTCCAACTTTATATGAGTCACATCGAAATCTGGTCCCGACTTTTTTTTGTGACATTCAGTAAGTTTTAATAATTTGTTATGAGTATTAACCAAATTTCGGTTATGAACGCAACGGTTACAACATAGGCATTAACAATATGCACTATAGATGTTATTTAACGTTTTTGTCCAACACATGCGACATCTATCAACTAAGTATTGAACTGTTTGATTCTTTAAAACTATTTTTTTCACATTATCTAATTCTATATGCTGTTTTATATATGTTATGAATTATAGACAAACAAATCATGAGAATAGAAACAGGTCCGAAAAACACATTGCATTTTTGACAACAATCACTGTTTGTCGGATGGAATAACCTGAATTGCACTACAGGTCAAAATTAATCCTGCATTTTTAGTCGTGAAGTAATAAGTTCAACTCGAAGCGTGATTACGTTTTCAGATAAAATCCAGGATAAGTTGGAAATCATCAGATTATGGCGTAGGTCTAGAGAAATATTTACTGCTTGCGCAATGTATCTGCGTCAAAGACAAAACATCGAATGGTTTCCTTGGTGTTCTGGGGAGGAAATTTGCAGAGATATTGCGGGCAGCAAATCTTTTCTCCAAGGTTTCGCCATGTACGCCGTTTACGATGATGGTTTTAAACTCGCCCCGCGTTCACCAGAAAACAAAACATGTTACCGAGTCCAAGTATTCAATCAACACCAAAAATATGGCAGACACCGCACGGTGGGTCTATGAGAGAATATAAAATGCATTTCGTTCATAAACTTGCATGTCAAATACAAAATATATGTAGAAGCATTCACTTCAGTGGCAAAAAACGGAACTTCAGGTCACATGTCGTAAATGATACCTACGACCTTATAGAAGGCAAGATTGTTTTTACGAGTTTATTAAAATTGAAAAATACATTAGTGAACAAATGTTGTTCGTCGTGTCAATCACGCGGATCGTGTAGTGGGACATGCCATCAGTTTTTCCGTTGCTAGCAAACGACAGGCCCATGAATCATCAAGAACTTACCACTCTGAAGCTAGTCAGAACTCAAGTCACGTGAAGTTATTCAGAAGGCCACGACCAGTTCATAAAATAACATGTAACTATTGTCGCCTAGTGAATAGTGACCGGAGTTTGTGCCGCCCAGTGAATCTGCTCGCGCCATCATGTAGTAGAAAAGTGCAACTGTTTTCTGGGCGATGTTTTATATGACGATTTTTAAATTATTCTCTCGTCCCTTCGTCACGTTTGTTACAGTAGCTCTCGAGCTGTAGTATCGTCTGGTGAAAATTGCTTAAAATATGCTCTGACCGCGACTGCATTTGGCAAATATTCGTGCTCAAATGTTTATTTTGGTCATTAGTGAACGGCTTAAAAAAGTTGTTTCTGATAAAATTTCGGACCTATTATTATTCTCATTTTTGCTTCTCTAACTATGATGATTTGTATAGTATTTTACATCATGCATATATAATTCCATACAATAACTTTGAAATCTGTTCCCGTTTTCTTTCTTTTTTTTCAAATAATAACCCTGCCTTTTTTATAGTCAACAGATATTTGGCAAAACAATATACCTAAGTACTTTTTAAACCAGATCCTATGCATTCATCTTAAATTTCTGATCGACAATGAACGCCTTAACTGAAAATTAAAAGACGTGATCATTTTGGAAAAATATTTTCATAAATGTTCTCTTAACGTAAAAAAAAATACGGGAAAGTCTTGTATGGAATCATTATACACAATAAAACCAAATAAACAATGGCCACTTTAAATATCAGAATGTTTCCAGGAATTTTAATAGTTTATAATACAGGTACAACTGAAGCCTATTTGACGCCATTTTTGTTAATAATATTTGAACAAATTGTTTATAACCGATTTAAAAAACAATTAAAAGAACAAGATTTACTACAGCTATAAGTAGGTATAAAAGTCCACACTCACTGAAATGGATCAGTGTATATACGCACACTGGATGTTGCCTAGTCGATCCGAGCCGACACTAGTGCGTGGACCTCATTTAACTTCATGCATCTCAAAACTGCCAAAATGTGCCGAGACGGTCGGCTCCGATTCCGAGGGTGTGGACGTTTATACCATTCTATCGCAAAATCGATCATATTCAATTCGATTGTAATTAAAGAAGAAAAAAAAGGGAACCCATACGTGTGTCTGTCTGTCACAGTCGAATTCTCTGGACTTAATAAAGATATCGAACTGAAATTTGGCACATTAATAAAGCTTACTGACCCGTCATATATACTCATTTTGGGGGAACAAAAGTTTGACACAAAAATCTTTGTTTTCGATCATTTGAGAGGACACGTCTTGAAGATCTCAAAAATATCATTAGAATTTTATGGTTTTCGAAATTTTCGGGAAATTGCGAAAAAAGTAGTGGTGTTATTTACAGGAAAACTATTGCGATGTATCCAACAGCTATAGTTTTGGAATTTCAAAGACAAATAGTATGGTTGATGGTATGGAAGTTGGAACTCTCGGCGCGCGAGGTCAACTCGCACTTGTTCATTTTTTTGTATTTGCTGGGAAACTATAGTGATTTAGTTATCACCTTCTAGCCAGGATGTTTTGAAATTATGACTGCCAATTAGGTTTCAAGTACTTCAAGTGGTACAGATAAATCAAAAACATCAAATTGTGTGCATTTTCCATCTTTGTTTAATACAGTGCATTTACCAGAGACGATAAGTGTCTAGAAATGCAATTTTTGATTGTTTTTTTGATTATTTTTTGTAAAGATTGAATATGCACAAATCTGTTTTTCAAGTGGCGATGACTTTTCAATTTTGCGGATAGTTATAAAAATCTCGTTTTTCGATTTGAATTTAAAATATTAAACCTGCGACCTTAAACTTCGTCAGTATCAGAGTATGGTCTTTGTTTGCAACGAGTAGCTATCAAAAAAAATGTATTCACACTTTTGGAATCTTCTTGTTACTGTGAAATAAACTTTCGAAACGAAACATAAAAAAATTGCATTATCAGTCGGTAATGTAGATTCAAGCGTTAATAAAATTTGGGACGACCCATTGTATTAAATTTAACAATTTTATTATATTAATAATAATAATTATAAAAAACAAAGACAATATTCTGTACTCAAAAAATATATTAAAAAAATTACTTGAAAATAAAATTATTTACAACTGATTTATAAAACTATCTGTACATAAGTAAAAACTGATTCGACACAAACACAAAAATCCAAATCCGGTTAAAAATAGCGTTGAATATTTTTTTTTTACTTTGGCTATTTCAATAAATATTTATTAAAAAGTATATTTTTCGTGACTGAAATTATTTAATGTAGGTACCTAAGATGCTATGAATGTAATGTTTCGAAAATACAACTCCAATACAAATATAAAGTAATATTTAAAACCTAGCAAAAAATAATATATATTTATATAATAATTATATACAGTGACAAAATTTATTTTTCAATAAAAATTACATAAAATAACTTTTTTTAGTGATTAATTTTTCTAAACATAACATTCATTGACAAAAATGCTTAAAATCATATTATTGTCAAAATTCTGTAGATAGATTGTAGATTATAGACGTTCGACAACCGAGGTCATTAGCGTCTCAAAATTCTGTACAATATACCAATTTTATAATAAAGCATCTGTTAAACATATTTTATATACAATTAAATCATAAATTGAAAAAACATTTACTTAAATTTCGCTTTATACAAGTTCTGACTTCTGTTCCTTTGCTCTGCATTGGTTTACATAAAAAATATTATACAAGTAGACATATGTTCAACGCGGGCGCATCTACCGACGACGCCATGAACTAACATTTGAGGTTATGTCATTGAGTCGAGATGCATGTTAAAATAAAGAAGTTGCGTGATTTTGCTTCTGGTTCTGCAAAGAACTTACAATTCTCGATTATCAGTGGTTTTTATTGCGAAAATCTTGCATACTTCGTGAAAAATTATTCAAACGCACGTGTTATACCCATGTGTTAACGTATGAAAAAAATACTCTTCTGCCCGCATTGCAAATGGCCCCCACCACCTGCTTGACTTTAACACAGTTATCAGCTATTCAGCGTGTATATAACATTGTTGCGGTAAATTGTGGCGCCATTTTGTTTTTGTGTATTTTTCGAAAATATGTCTACTAGTATTATTAGCTGCACTCCATTTTATATATATTTATTTATCTCTCTGTATGTTGGCATTGGTAAAATACAAGAGATAATATTATTTACATTGACAAAGCGTTGAGCAAATGGACAGAGCCAATTTTTTGTATCATGTATGAGCACAATAATTACCGAGCCAACAATGGAAAGGTGGAAAGAGACTATTTCATTTTTTTTCGGTTTTAAAGTGATTTCAGTAAGTTAATTTTATATACTTATATCTAACAAAAAAAATACTGATCAGTTTTTTGGGGCACATTTTAAACACCCTATGATAATTTCAAATTTATTCAATGACTGTTTTAGTCAAAGTGAATTTAAAAGACCATGCTACTATTTGTGTATCGCGATTTGACAATTTAAGTCAAATACACAAAATGGTGCATTCGATCGCAAGGAGACTTAATCGCACTTTCGCGCGATCGAAGCATCGGCGCATGATGAATGTATCCGAATTAGAACATTATGTGGCGCGAACGTGTGTTTGTATTTTCGACAATCGCGCGTTTGTGATACATCAGTTGCGTATTTCAGCTATTGATTACTCGATATACAAGCGACTGAGTTGCACAATCGTGTTACGAAAAGTAGTATGCGTACGTTGGCCCTAAGAGACCAGATTTTTTTCGGAATAGACAAAAGGATCTCAAAATGAAACTGCTGATCACATTTTATTCCACAAACAATTCAAAAAAGTGTATTAGAAATATACGAAAATATTCGAAAAACTAAAATATGGTTATACTTATAAATATGACGTCCTAAGATTTTGATTGAAAAAATGGACTTCGGGAGCATAATTTTGTCAGTCAAATTGTACTGTATGCCGTTTAATCGAATACCCTGTATATAAGTTATATTTATTTAAATTTTAAGCAAATAAATTTATTGCCAACTTTCAAAATTCAATATAAAAAAAACGAATTTTATAGTAGTCGGGTAAAAAAATACGTAATAGAATTCACAAAATGAAAATTTGTATATAGGCAATTCCATTAAAATATTCATGGATTATAGAGTTAAATAAATAGCACATTTTTTATGTTTTTTTTTTTTTTTGGCTGACATAAAGTTATTTGCTCTATGTATTTATAAAGCCGCTTTCCCATGGCGTAAAATTCGTCGCAGATTGAACCAACCAAAAAAGCATTTAAGTGGGATTTGAGATTAGCAACATGTACGTGAAATCTTCACTCCACCCACTAACATCCCTAACTACAATAGATATGTAGTTTATTCAAATAGACCATCGATTCGTTTTCAATGACATATTTTATTCTGATTATTATAATTGCATACGTCACTGGTTCACGTGTTCACCACTCACACTCTCGTTTCATAGTGCTCCACCTAACACCAGAGTAGGGATCGAGGTCAACCGAGAAATAATCAATTTTTAAAAAATCGCCACCGTCAATGTTCGATTCCCCATCAATGAGCACGGATTGATACATGTCTTTGGCCCCAACCCAACCTAAAGGTTCGTCTCTTGATGATCTTGCTTGATGAGTATTTACGCCTTGAGAAATTGACTTAAGAGTAAAAAAATAAATATTATAAAAATAGAGATATTCAAAGTGACCAGTGCTTTAAAAAATGAATTGTTTGCTTACAAGAAATGGCTGTAAAGAATAAATGTATTTCTGGTAAAATATATTCAACATCGTTTACCGAAAACAATTTTCAAAAAACAAATGAACTGTTTATTTCTAAATACATCGATTTTCGGATTTCTAACTTTATAATTAATGAAATTTTTAAGAAAAAATTTTCTAAGGCCATTTTTTATTATGGTAAGAAATGGTATGTATTTTCAAATTTTACTATATTATAGACAGTTCAGTAGAATTACTCATATTTTTTTTGATTGGCCACTGGTATAATTCAGAAAACTTTTCAATATGTTGATTCTTCAAATTGAACAAATTATAGAAATTAATTAATCGATAGAAGATCAGTTTCATAAAGATCAAATAACTATTTTAGAATAAATATTTTGAGCACTGCTCCAAAATCAATTAATAGAACAGCTAATATTAAAATTGCAACGAGAAACCGCAAGTCTGTCAACTGTCTCAAACCGCGAATCCGATTTCAATGAAATTTGGTACACGTATTTTTAACTCAAAAGATAGACTGATTTATATCCGGCTTCGCTCGCACTCTTAATAAAAACAGTTTTCATTCAAAATCAACAACGTTCTCTGTGGAGTTCGATTGAAAATATTATAAAATGAATAAAACGTGGTCCAAATATTTATGTTTGCGGTTAAAATCGACGTTCACGGGAATGAAACCGCTTTTCTAATTAATAACTGACTCTACTGTAATTAAAAAATACATATAACAAACTTTTCTTTCTAACTAAAAAATGAGAGACGCACATGAAGACTGTGTCGTAAACTAAGTGTGAAAACATTTCGCAAAAGAACTGGAAAAAAAAACTGCTGAACCGATTTAAGTAAAAGTATTTGGTTCACAAGTGCTCCTTTTTTGCAGTCAGTTAAAAATTACTGAACTGATTATTTTTTTAAATATACGGGACTAATTCGTAATAATGGCGTCGAAGTTTTTTTAATTCGGTTAACCCCTCAATTATGCTTGAACAAAAATAAAAAAAACTGACATCATAGGACGCTTTGTATGTTTAGCTACACGACGCTTGTATAAAATTCTTGTGATAGAAAAAATGTCAAGGTTATAGATTTTTCAAAATGGATATCAGAAATATGAACCGATATATATATATAAAAGATGTTTTCACATAAAAAAGTCTATACAGTAAAATTGTGGACTCTGATGTTACTAAAATATAATTATTTGACCTTCATAAAACCAATTATATGGGTGTTCCACAGCTCGTTTGCGTTAAATATTTAACGCTAACTTAAGTGATTCTTCAATGAATTACAAATTATTATTAATTTGATGTTCAACAGTGAAATTAACCCTTTCAAAAGAGTTACGAAACACCTCTGTGAATAAAACAAAAAAAAATTAAATATCTTGGTTAGGTTCAATTTGTTTGTTTTTTGATATTCTGGTTGCTTTTAGTTTATATATTAAAATACAACTTTTTAGAATTAAATATTTAAATCTACTATATTTTTTACACAGACCCGTTTCAAATCTAAAATATCATATAATAATCTCTTTCCTGGTATTCGACCATTTTCGACGAGATTATATTTCTAACCTTTCTTTTTTATTTACACATGCGTAAAGTTTCGAACGCATTTTCGACTTACATAACCTTGAAACTGAACAGAGTCTATCGCACGTGTTTCGTAATACATCGACGCACAGAAATGGATCGGCATAGTCTTTCCCACCAACAGATATTGCACACGCATCTGATTGGTTGTTCTGCTGTAGTGAGTTTCAAGCGACCAATCAGATGCTGAGCACGCTATTTTATCGCTTCATGGGATTGACAGAGAGTGCGAAAGTGAATCATCTCTGTCTTTTTCTTATTGGCTGTTCAGGCCTATAAGCAGTTTGCTGTTGTTAGATAGCTTTTGGAAAATTATAGACGCTCAACATCACGACTTTTATGTACTGAACATGACGAAGACAGAACATGCACACTCCTCTTTACGCGATTTGGCTCACACAGCCAAGACTAGCCGCCCAACACTACATGTCGATGTTTTTTTTTTATTTTTTAGACGCCTTGTTCTATCTAACGGCCTGTTTCAATGCTTAAAAGCAAAGGCGTGCGTATTCCGCGTTCTTTTTCACAAAACACGCGTTGCTTGAGGAGAAACAAGGGTTCGAATATTCGGATATTCGCTCGACTCCCGGCTAAATTGGTTGCTGGAAATTTTTTACATGGCTTTAACCCACGCGGCCGGCACCCATTGCGGTTCGCGTTCAAGACTATTTATTTCGCTGAGTAACTGATGATACGCCCGCTCGGTGTCGTTGTTAATTATTATCATATCGAAGAAATGACCGTATTTATCTTCCATTTCTCTAGCTTTCTCTATTATATCTTTAAGCTCTTCTTCCTGCAATAAACAAAGAGACTATGTACACTACATAAGTAAAATTCGCACAAAAACATGCAAACAAACACACACATTATCATACGAATTATTGAGGAATAATTAAATTCAAATATTCGATATACGTACTTTGAACGCTTCGCCATTTCTAATTTTCTTTTGACGCAGTTTTTCTAAGCTAGGCGGAGCAACAAACACGATATACGGCTTAAGGTCGGACGTGCGCAATATCCTTAAGCTTTGCGGATGAAGATTGAGAACACAGATCTTGCCACTGTTGACCACGGAACGGATGGCATCCAACGATGTGCCATAATACGCTTTTTCGTATTCGCCGTGTTCAACAAATTTGCGCGCGACGATGTCCGCCTCGAACTGAGCTCTCGTTATGAAATGATAGTCCTGACCGTCGATTTCGCTGTCTTTTCTCGCTCTCGACGTATCTGTAAAAAAACAAACAAGTTAGTACTCACATAGTATGTGTAAACAACCCGCTTGCGAAGAACTGGCGTGCGTATGACGTAATCCGTTCGGATTTGTTGAACTTACGTGGGATGGCCGCTGCAAATCGTTCGGAATCTTCCATCAGTCTCTGCCTCAATTCGTGTCGTCCAATGTTAGGCGGACCAATCAGAACGATTGGTCTTTTGTGGTTGGCACGAGGATAGTATAAAGCTACTTCTTCATAAGTCAGGATCTCTTCCATATCATATTCTGTAAAAAAAATCAAAAAACAAACTGTCACTTCATTACGTCGTAAGCATTTCAAAAAACCCACCATTATTTAATAATTGGGCTGAAACGTACCGTCCACTGTGGTTGTATAAAGCGGGTATCCACCTTCATTGTAAGGGCCTTTCTTTTTCTTTTTCTTCGGCGTTTTTCGAGCACACAATAAAGTACCTGTTTTCTGCGGTTTTTCACGTAAACCTTTATCGTCACCGATAGCACTTCTTTTCATGGTTTCCCTCCTGAAAATTAATAGAAAAATGTTTAAGATCGTTTTTAATCGGTGTATTTAGCTTAGTTTCACATAAAAAACTGTTAAAAAAGTCCTTTAAAAACCGTTGACTCTGAAAGTCTCATCATTTTTTCTGAATTTTACTGAAAATCAGTTGAGTCATTTGTCAATTTTGTATGAAAAATAGTTATGTTTGTATGGGAGCCCTACTTTAACGCAATCCAAGCCTATCGTTTGAATGAGGAAGCAAAAATAGAAATCGTATTAGAAACTGCACAAAACATTGTCAAAATATTGGATTTGACAATGACCTTAGCTTGTGATAATATTTTTACAGTTTTTATATAGGAGAGAGAAGTTTAATGTCGTATTCAAACTCCCTCTCATGTACATTAGATTGTATTCACACAAAAACAAATGGTTGATCTACACAGAAAAAGATCGTTTTTCAAGTCAAGTTTTGATTAAAATGTGTAGAAAAATAGCGTTTCGAAGTAAAAAAAAACCCGGGTCGCAGTGCCAAAACCCTGCCGACAATATAGTGTATTTGATAATATAGGCAGTGTGGCTTTATTATGCACACTTAAGTTGGTTTTTGGGCAAAATAAAAAATTTGACTCCTTATTACACCCCTTAAAATAACATTTTTTTTCTTAACTGCAATATTATTATCAATCTAACGTCTACACCGAATTAAATAGACCCTTCAATAAATAAGTCACTATCTACAAATTAGTGTTTTCAAAAAATTTGTAAGTCCGGTCCTGTTAGACCGATTTTATTAAAATTTTAGGGACACTTTTTAAATACTACTAAAGGGTTAAATGTCAATTTTGAAACGATTCTGAGAATTTTTTCGGTATTTTAGGTCCCAAAAACATTTTTCAACCCCTAAAAACTACCCTTAAAATGACCCGATTACGCCCATTTTCAATAGGCTTCTTGCGGTGATGGATTTCAACACGTGGGCCAAATTTCGTTAAAATCAATTAACTCTTTCGAAAGTTATTGCCCGCACACATATATATATACGTATATATATATATATATACGTATATATATATATATATAAATATATATATACATATATATATAAACATTTTCAAAAATGGTGCCAAAGTGTTTAGAAGGTTATGAAACGTCGAGAAATTTTGGTCCGACCCCTAGGTCCCGCCATCCGACCGACGCCAATAGTGTATGTTGCCATATAGCAAATACACTAATTATGCAAAAAAACAATGTTAAATACACGTATACACAGTTTAAAAAAAATCGTTTGAATTGATCAATTATTTTTTAAACAGAATCGAATTAAGATTCTACTATACCTTTCTTATAGAGAAATAAGTGTGTTCACAATCTAAGGTCATTGTCAAATCAAATTATTTGACAATCCTTGGTGAAAGGGACACACACAATCTCAGTTTACAGATTTTTTGTTTGTATTAATCGATTGATTTTATACTCACTGGTGTTGGAACGACATGCTCGGCACGAGACCCGCTAAAGTTTGATCTTCTTCGCCTTCCCGATACGCTTGCCACCAATTTGGATCTTCTTGGCTGATGATGTGCAAGACATCGCCTTTTTGAAAACTTATTCCTAATTCTCGACAGGGAATTAAAACATCGTCCTCTGGATCGTAGTCAAAGTGTGCCTTGACATGTAACTGGAATCAAATTACACTATTTAGAAACTTGACAATAGTTGTCGATCGTTTATAATCAACTATCTCAATATTTGGAGGATCACAAAGATATTCCAATTGTCAATAAAAAAACAACCAATTGGATGATCATTTTATGACCAAACCATTGATATCATTAACGTATATTTTTAGTATTGAATGAATTACTGAACACGAAGTTTCAGTGAAACTGAGTGTGACGAAAACCTGGAGGAAGATTTACCAGCTGAACGGAAACCCTTTGGTGTTCTGGTGAGGAATTTGGTTCGGAGTCTGCACAGAGTCGCAAAGATATTGCAAGCAAACATCTTTTACGACCGTCTGATGATTTTCAACTTACTCTGGGTTTTTATCAGAAAACGAAACATGCTTACAGATCAATCGTTCCTTCAACACTAAAAATTTGACGAAAAAAATTGTTCGGTGCGTTAGTTTTGAACGCGAATCATACTCAATTTCTTTGATTCATGACATCGCAGGACAAACAGAACTAACAGCCTAACGGTTGCGCTTAAAAAAGGGAAGACCAAGGAATGTTATACGAGTACATACCACCGTATCCCTTTGAGAGTTCGTTCTAGCATTAGCTGCCGGAACAACAAGGAAGGTGAGCGTGCCCTGCATACTGGCTAATATATCACAAACGGCGTTGACGCTCTTCCCTCTCATTTCAACGCCGTTTACTTCGAGAACCTCGTCACCTTCGTGCAACAGACCGCTCTTGTCGGCAGCACCGCCCCTTACAATTCGTCCTATGATGACGGCGTCACCCTGATTCAGCACAGTAGCACCTAAAATCATTAAATCGAATTCAAGGCCACCGACAGATAGGGTTATTTGGACCTAATACCAATTCATATTATTGTTTTTAGTAATAAATTTAAAATCCATTTCAAATCCCAAATTAGATTTGAAAAAACAGTGGATATCATCCATAGTTCTCAAAAGCAACATCATCTAGAATAAAAGAAATATCTCCGTTTCCTTACCGAGCGGCTCGTTCGTTTTCTCAATTTTAATTATTTTAATACTGTTGTCAGTGTACTGTTCGGAGACCGAATCGTTCGTTCGAGTATTATCTTCTAAGGCATTTGATTTAACTATTTTTTCTTGAAGGAATATCGATTCCGAATCCAACATGTCAACTATGCTATCGTGGGCCGACATCAGTCCTTCCATTTCGTAGCCAGTCAGAAGATCCGCGAGTTCCGTGGCTGCTGCGGAACTGCAGCTTCCTAACGAATCTAAACACTGCACAAAAAAAAATAAAAATGTGTGAGCCTCATCCACATAATCTCGCGGGAGAAATAAAACTTCTTTAAACGCTGATGTTATTTATATTTTTAATTTTTTTTGTCGAATTTTACCCTCTCTAATTTTTGAACAGAACGGTAATTTTCGATGCCAAGGTTTCTCCCCGCTGTTGAATAATTTCCCTTTTAATTTTGCGTTACCAAGGTTTCTCTTGGATTTCCCCTTTAGCGTTACAGAAAATTTCGAACAGATCGTCACTAAAGAAGTTTCACTTAAAAGAAGATGTTAGAACGTTATGCGTCGATTCCTAGCGGCAGTCTCTAAAAAAAGTAATCTAATTTGACGGAATCATTTTCCCAAAAAAAAAAGGGGTACATACATCTCTGACAATAATCTGAGCGTTGTTTTCGGGCGCTGCTGAAACGCCGGTCGTCGAAGCGAAATTCGTTCTCGCTTCTTGAACCGCATTGTGTACGGCTATCGCCCTGCCGAACTCGGGACTCAAAAGTAACGACTGCACTGCAGCTATTTGTCCTTCCAAATTACTTGCCGCAGGATATTTCTTCGTTTGCAACTGTAAACGTTGTAATGACGCCACTAAATTTCCATAGCCTGTAAAAAACGTATACAAACGATTAACAATAGTTTATTTTCGACGAAATTGGAGCAGATTCATCTGTCCTTGAATCATATACATATAAAATGCAAACATATTTATATTTCTCAAAACGAAACTTTTCATTTGATGTGTCACATGACGCACTTGCTTTTTTTAATTTTATAATTTGCTCCCCCAAAAATTAACCCGCACAATCGGAATTCGTTTTGTTACGCTATACGACCGTGACTGGGTCATCTACGAGTATATATGTACCAAACTTCAACTTTTTTCGTTTAGTAGATTCGGAGAAAATAAGCTGTGACGAACAGACATACACTAAAATGATTCTATAAGGGCTCGTTTTTTGTAACGAAACTTTAAAAATGATAGGAATGCCAATTAGTATGCCATCGATTTGACGTTTTTCGTCATATTCAGTAATAACATGTTTTGTAGTGTCGTCCAGTAGACTTTTGTACGGTCGAAGTTTCAATTAACGGGCCGTGATTGAGCAACAAACACAATTTTTTTATTGAATGATGTAACTTACTAATTGTTTGATGAACTATAACAGGCTCGCCTTCTTCTTCATTTTCTTCCGTCGAACTATATGCATCGTTGACGAGGCCGTGCGGCTGAGGTGTACTTTCTAGTGCTTGCAATTTACGCGAACCTCTCAGCGAACTATTTAAAAATTCCGTTTGTTGTGCTAAGCGTTCTTCTTCTTCCCTTCTTTTCCTTAACTGTTCCTGAAATTCACAAATCAAAATCATAAACATCTGTCGCATCAATTCACTATTCTTTTACACGTGATATTTTTATGTATAATCTTATTTTTTTTATACAAAAGTGTAACCACTCCACTGATATACCAAATCCACTTAAAATTTCAGATCCGAATATTGAATTAATTCGTATTATAATCGCACCTGGAATTTCCTAATGCTTTCTAATTGTTCCTTGGTCGGTTCTTTGTTGGACGAGTTGACCACGTAGTTGTTGTTGGCGATTCTGGTCGGTACTTGGGGCGCAGGTGCTCGGTTGACGAGTCGACCATCTTTTTCGATTCGCAAATGATCTCGAGGAGGGGGCACAGGTTTCGCTGTATTGTTATCGTTAACAGTTGCCTATTCATAAAAAAATATATACTTATTATATTCAAATACTGCTTTGCACGCATTTCCGCATTTTTTATCTCGAGTTATAGAAATTGAAAATATGACATAATTACAGATATTGAAATAATCGGATAGGTAAATAAAAACTAAGTATATTAAATCCTCGATTAAATATAATATGTATATATAAGTTTAATAAGTCCATATAATTATATTATATAGCATATAACTATATACTATAGCTTGAACTGGTTCTTTAAATTGGGCAGGAAATTCGTAACACAGCACAAAACCCCAAACAATTGCATTATTTAAATCATTCGAAACAATATGGCGGCTGATAAGCGACATATTGGATTTTTATAGCCTTTGATACTCTTGACATTGAGACGAATCCAACGACCTCATTTTCCAAAATCAGTCTCTACGCGAGGGGACATCTATATCCACTTACATTCCTACCTACATGACAGACTGCTAAAATCATAACGCTTCCTTTTGGCTTTGCCGTAACCGAGCAAAAATATTAAATTAATGGTTTAGACTCTAAGTGTGACCATTGACAGACATACAACAGACAGACATATTTTTAAAATTAAAAAAAAAAACACTTTCTGGGATTAACAGGGGACATCTATACCTACCATGACAGACTTTTGGCTTTGCCGTAGTCGAACAAAAATATTAAATTATTGGTTTAGACTCTAACTGTGGGCATTGACAGACATATATTTTTAAATAAAAAAAACACTCTTACTGGGATTAACAGGATTTGAAAATGTGTAAATGCATCAACTCAACGTTGAATTTTTGCTTGATTAGATGCATTAGTTACTTATGGTAAAAATAGAAAAACAAAATGGCGCACAATACTGACCGAACTATTTACTGCATTCACATAAAAAAAATGTACTTGATCCTGCGACCAACGAACACATCTCCTACGTCGATGCATTTTCGTGACAATTTTGTTTTAACAAAAGAGCAGCGCCAGCATCGGATTAAAGTTACTCACTGATACTGGATACCGTTTTATTAACTTGGAAATGTTGTTTATTTGTAATACAATATTGTTTACGAATTAAACTATTTTATTTGAGGTCGGTTTCTGAAGGAAGAGTTACCTGCAAACAGAGCTGCGTAACATATACTCGAAAAAATTGATCGAAGCCGCCATTGATCCATCAAAACTATCAGTTTATAAAAAGAAAATTTAAAAACAACGTGTGAGCCTCATTGACGTAAGATCGCAGGGGAAGTGAAACTTCTTAACTGAGTAATGAACTCGTTTCAGTGATGCGTTGTCTATTTTGCGTGCAACACACACCCATAGACACACAAAGGTTTTTTTGTACCCCAAAACTTCCAGCGAAAATGTTCTGTGTAGAAAACCACATCAAAATCGGTCCACCCCCACATGTAAACGTACGTCCTCAATACATGCGAATGACTGATCTATTCTCCGTGATTGCACAGTGCATACGCGAAAAGTAGCCAACTTCACACACTTGTCAAGCATAAACCCGCACGACTAGCATAGCACAAACCAGCACGGACCAGCAAATTTTAGTGCAGGTTTCCTGATGTTGCAATTTTTAAGTAGTTTTATCAATGCAAATTAATTAATGAATCAGCACACTAGATCGGTCCAGTAAGGCTAGACAGAAATTGCAGGTGACCGACGGACGGTCGCTGCTGGTTAGTGTGCGCTACTTCGTTAGATAATATGAAATGTGCTGTGCTGGCCGTGCTTGACAGATATGCAACGGTCATTGAAGGGTTATTATAAATTTACCTGTGGTCTCGGTTTAGGCGGAGGATATCTGGGAGGGGTTTTGTTGCGGCCCACGAAACTGTCGGGCACGTCGACGGCCATTTCTCGATGCGGGCCATTTTCGCCGGCGAGCATCATGACCATGTTGAAGCCGGAAGACGTGTCATAAGAATCTCCAACTTCGTCCGGCGGCCTTTTCACAGGCTCCGCCTCTCCATCCAGCACCACTATGCTGCTCCCCGAACGGCGCCGCGGCCTGAAAACAAAACCATTATATCAATTATTTTAATGTTTAGTCAGATAGATATTTTTACTTTAGAATGTTATGAAAGCAGTTTGGAATACGTCAATTCAATCCTATAATACATAATAAACCTAAAAACTCATTAATTAATCTTATAAAACACTTTAAAACGCTGCCAGACTTGTTAATAATTCTTATTTCCGTAGGTAGTTTGTTGTATAATTTGCTACTAGTACAGTGAAGATAGATTTAAAAAAAACGTGTGAGCCTCACCCATATTAGCTAATTGGGGAAGCGAAACTTCTTTAGAGTTATGAACTCGTTTCATAAATGCGTTAAGCCATTTTGCGTTACCAAGGTTTCTCATATATATTGTCAACCCTGGCACACACTAATCTAAGTTCTAGCGAGACGCATTGATTATTTTTAATGCTATTATGTAACCTGATTTTCCATTTCTTTTGATTTCCGTGACGGACGGAGCATAATCCAGATATCATTGTTACAAAACCGTTGCCAACATTGAAAAAAACCTCGATATTTTAAAACACTGAAATTTGTTTTTTGTCACATTTTGAACACGTTTTATTTAATTAACCGACACATTTAAATATTTTAATTCATTCATACGTTTTTTATAAAACAGGGAAAATCACTGTGCCTTTGTAAAAATAAAGATTTAACGATGTTTGAGAAATCTGAAAGTCTAAAGAGTACCGTTTAATTATTATTTAACATTTTTAATGTGCGTTTGTTAGTTTAAAGTTTTAAAAAAACATCTAAAAAAGACAGCACGTTACTTCATTTATCGTGACATTATATAGAATTACGTTCATACGTTTTTGAAGTTATTAATAACAAATATTAAAATTTATAAACTTATTTTCAAGAAACGCAGCTCCACGGAAAACAAACACCATATTTTATTTGTCATCGTAAAATTTTATCACGAAACCATAAATACCACAAATCTAGACGTTAATGACCTTAGTTATCGAGCGTTTCTACAGTAATTAACATGTTACAAATTTAAAACCAATATTTGAAAAATCGTGTAGTTGAAATTCGAATATTTCTTTAATGAAAATTGCAAATGTTGAAACAAATGAGTGTTTACGACACGATTGGAAATGTTTATCAGTATTTTTTTGTAATTTTAGTAGTCTCCACCCACATTGGTAATTGTCCAACCTAACGACACTACGTAACTGCAGAAACAACACACATGGAACAGGCTGTTTAAACTTACAACATAGAGGGCTGTTGCACGCGGTCACTTAGTACGGATCTTTGACTATAAAAAACAGTAGATTTGTGCGAAATCAACAAAAAATTACTTTTGAAGTAAGTTTACGTGTAACCGTCTAAGCATGGCAGCGCCGGCTCTGGAGTAACTCGAGTGGAGCGGTGACTCTAGGCGTTAGATGGCAAGGTGCGTTAAAAAGCCAAATGCGAAAAACAAGATTTTATTATTTAGTGACTAATTGAAATTAGCACCAAATACTAATTTAATTATATAGAGGTAGGAACTTTCTTAATGTTTAAGAAGCAAATAATTAAAGCTACTTAATTTAAATTCAACAAGTGCTGATGTTTGCAATAAAAGTTGATTGTTCAAAATTTACGTGACATGAGAACGTCGACCAAAGGGCGCTGAAAGACAAACCTCGCTCTATCCTGATCAAGGACTAGGGCCAGCGCTGAACCATAGCTACGAAAAAATCATATACTACCTAATCGACTTCTTCACCCCACTTCGTGGCAATCAGACCAACCAGTAAAATACTCTCTTAAGTTAACAGCTCTGTAACTCAAACATTTTTTCGTTTCTTTTGAATTTTAATTTTCCAGATTATCACCATGGTGGAAGTTCAGTGTCAAATATGGTGGGAGTGAAGGTACCGAAAGCTGATCAAGAAGTTTTCCAAAAAAACATTAATATTTCGTTAGCGTAAACTTATGCAAATTTATGCAACTAGTAACTTCAACACTGTTCGTTATGACTGGCCAGCATAATTTATTCGGTATTAAAAAAAGGCATTAATCTTCAAACTATTTTCTTCCTGTTCTTTTAAAAGTAAATTCTGGATTTTAATGTTGGTTTCGGCAGAAAGTATATACCGTTTCTTGTATCATGTATCAAAATCGAGAATGATGTTGATACAATACCGATAGACATACATAAAGATAGACAACAAATCTGGAATTGCGTTTTCCGTCTACACGAGTACGTATATCATATACTAAGTGTATATTTTCTTTGCATTGCCTCTATAAAATAGTTGCTTTGCATGCATGTAAAGTAGTCCATTACGCACTAGTGTAACAAAGTACAGCAAAATTGATCGCTCTATACTAATTTTATAGTAAATTACTGTTTGTTTGTCAGTTGTTGTTTTTAAGTGACATTTGCTTAAAAGTAAACTGTCGAAATTTTTGAAAATGAAATGAAAATCAGCTATATTACAGGAGGTACGTACAAAAATACCATATATATATTTATCTCATATGACTGTTAAAACTCGCTGGCGTTCGTTTTAAACATAATGCCGCAGTTTGTCGGAATATAGCCCATTACATTAGGTATAGCCCATATACTATTAGCACGTCTAAAAAAAGTTTAGCCGGCCTTATATTGTTTGCACAAATAAAAATAAACACATAAACACGTAGTCGTGCACACACATGAGTCACATATGAATGTGTTACTATTGCAGGGTTGCCAGATAAATATTCAATAATAAAATATACCTATAGATCAGCTAGTATTGCTGATTTTGGTAAGATTTTTTTTAGATTTAGCATGCGTTCAAAAAGTTACAAATCTTAAAATCGTGGGCCCCTTTGTATTGTAAAAACTCATGTGCGATACAATCACAAACTTTGAATGAAGTTTTGTTTAAGGTCGTTAAGGTGCCTTTACACGAGCAATTTTTTGAGCAATAATTGCCCGGCAACACAATGGAGCAATCTGGAGCAATTTCAATAAAATTGCGGCAATAGTTTCGGCAATATTGTTTCTAATTGCCCCATATATTCCTATTGCCCAAAGTGGCCGACATGAATTGCCGAATATCCACACGGTTTAGAAATTTTAGTCAATTTTTCTTCTATCTCGCTTGTGTACGTATCTATTGCCTCACTTTCGTGTGGTGACAGACCGGTGGTGGGAATGAGATGCGCCGCTGTCATTTCATTTTCTTTGCTTCTATTGTACAGTGCAGTACAGCTGTACGTGGATTAATAAAAATAAAAGTAATTCAAAATCACTCCGAGACATTCTGGTAAAGTAAAAATAAAAATGATTTTTCGGGAAAAAGGACTTTTTTTAAATAAACACTTAATTTTTTATTTACAGCGACGTTTCGTTCCTTGTTTGGAACTTTATCAAGCTTTAATAACTATTAAATGTTTTGATTAAGTAGATATAAAAGTTAATATACACATTTAAATATAAATTTGAGTTTAACAATTATTAAAAAAAAGTTTATAATAATACCGTTTATTAAAAAAATGTTTTTACAGTTGATTTGAACATCGCCTGTAAAAACATTTTTTTAATAAACGGTATTATTATAAACTTTTTATTAATAATCGTTAAACCTCGTCCATAGCCAGTGACAGTTCAACTGAATTGCTATAGTGTATGAATGATTGCCTTGTATTGCCTAGTTGCTCAAAGTTGCTCCATATTGCGTGATATGGTGTGGCGGTATCTTTGGCAATAATTGCTCCATGTTGCCATTGCCGTGAATTGCTGATGTACATAGTTGATCAATATTGCCCGGAATTGAGCAATTTTAGTTGCCCGTGTAAGCGCACCTTTACGGTTTTAATAATAGGAATAGCACTAATAATTATTATGTACCTAACATAAAAATCGTCTCTATTATACAATGAATTATAGCCTTTATAAGATTTGGAATTTGTATCTCAGCAAGTTTTAAATGAATCTATAATAAATTTTATTGCTAGATAAACTATCGTCTTTCTATATGTAAAAATACAACAGATCTCATCTGTCGAGCGTCTATAATCTGCAATCTATCTAATACTACAGACATTCATTTCTCCAATCTATAACCACCTAGGATTAAAAACTTTCTCAACACTTGAGTTATCTTTTACCTACGGTTTGGTTCGCGTTTAACTCCGAATTATTAGTGTATTTGCCATATGGCAACATACACTATTGGCGTCGGTCGGATGGCGGGACCTAGGGGTCGGACCAAAATTTCTCGACGTTTCATAACCTCCTAAACACTTTGGCACCATTTTTAAAAATGTTTATATATATATGTATATATATATATTTATATACGTGTATATATATATATATATATATATATGTGTGTGTACGCGCGATAACTTTCGAAAGAGTTAATTGATTTCAACGAAATTTGGGCCACGTATTGAAATCTATCACCGCAAGAAGCCTATTTAAAATGGGCCTAATCGGGCCATTTTAAGGGTAGTTTTTAGGGGTTGAAAACTGTTTTTGGGCCCAAAAATACCGAAAAAATTCTCCGAATCGTTTCAAAATTGAAATTTGACCCTTCGGTAGTGATTAAAAAGTGTCCTCACAATTTTAATAAAATCGGCCCGACAGGACCGGATTTACAAATTTTATGAAAACACTAGTTTGCAGATAGTGACTTATTTATTGAAGGGTGTATTTAATTCGGTGTAGACGTTAGATTGATAATAATATTACAATTAAGAAAAAAATGTTATTTTAAGGGGTGTATTAAGGGGTTAAATTTTTTATTTTGCCCAAAAACAAACTTAATTTCACATAATAAAAGTATAAAACCACACGGCCCTATACAAGCAAATACACTATATTGTCGGCAGGGTTTTGGCACTGCGACCCGGGTTTTTTTGAAAATTGGGACTAATCGGTACTTTTACTTCATTAGTTCATTAAGGTGTATTTTCATTCTACATTTCGACCCGACTGCACGCAAAACGCTACAAATACACCGACTACTGAGGGCAGTAAGGTCCACTGATTAGCGTGCTGGCTTCTTAACACAACTGTCGTGGGTTCGAATCCTGCCTGTGCTCATGGATGTTTTGTGATGTCGTCTAGTTTTATTTAGTTATTTGATGTAAACAAGACGCTAATACATAAAATACACCGAGTACTTGTACTCTGCGAGTCCAAACACTTATCGATATCAAGCCGATAACGATGAGACCGATAAACATTCTGGAAAAGACACGTACGATGATATCAATATTGTTTGACGCGATTTTGTGAAAATCTGGCAACCGTGGTTCGTAACAACGAGTCTAATCGCTGCACTTGTAGGTCTGTAAACGCGCAAGGCCAACACACTCTGCCTTTTGAAAACAATCGGTATTTTTTTTGTATTATGTAATTGTTTTTTTTTCTGTTTCAATCAATTTGCTTCAAGCATGAACCGTATGTTCTCTAAGAGCTGTAGCATTATTAATAGATAAATTTTAGAGTATAGACGTTCTCTGAAAAGTACAGTAAAACCTCACTTAAAAGTTTAGCCACTATAACGTAAATTATAGATCAGTTTATACAAAATGATTCAAATGTTGATAGAAGTTCAAAGGCAAGACGAAGTGTCATTGATGCAATATATCTTGCTTTCGACAACAGCTTGCTGAACGAAACAGAAAAAAGGCAAACGATATTAGATGATTTTTTCACAAAATACAAAATATGTCAAATGAGAAGCTTTCCTCATCACAAACATAGCAATTAATAAATTTAAAATTAATGTGATAAAAAAATATTTAACAACAAATGTTACAAACTTAAAGAAAAAAAACTAACAAATGTTCTTATTCTCGCTTCTGTTTCAGTTATGTCAATTATCTACTTATTAAGATGACCCTGTTTAGCGCTGTTTCGTAAAATGTAGGAACTTATTAGAACGTATCTCTCGCGTTAAGCGGGGTCTGACTTTTTCAGTGCGCGTACGAGAATCCGGGGAAAGTAATGCGAAAAGTTAATATCAGTTGACAGTCCACTGGATGACGTCATCCTATAAACTGTTATTCAACGGAACGAGGTCACCTCTGTATCTAATACTCTCGACTCCTTGCAGCGAAAGAAATTGCCCAGTTCTTTGAATTTTTTGAAAAACGCTGTTGAGTACAGAAATACTTATAAAATTAATAATCTGTAAAAGTATTATTAAAAAAAAAATTGGTTATGGCTCATAAATCAGGTTAGTGAAACTATGGTAAAAAATAATGAATTGGTTTAAAATAACAAAGCTAGAGATGCAAATTAAATCGACAATTAAATTATTCATTAGATCAACATACATATTCACACAATAAATTATTATCAATAAAAATAACAAAAGTGTAATTCTTTAAGAATGCACTATTTTTTAACGAAACGATTTAAATGTGCAGTGTATAGACGCTCGATAACTGAGATATCTAACGAGGATACTTTGTAGAATGGCTATTGACCAATTTAATAATTTTCCGGGTAGAAACGATATGGGAGTTTTGAGACACATTTTAAATATTCTGTGTGACTGAATACAGAGACTTCGTTATAGCTCATCCCAAATTCGCAGGAAAATGTTTTGTTAGGTTCTGATTATTTGGAATATATTATCTGAGTTAGTAAGCTTCATAACTGTGGTAAATTTCAGTTTGGTACTTCTATTTAACCAGAGAATTTCGATTGTGAAAGGGGAGAAGATGAACGAATGAGCTCATAAGGAATTCCTTCTTGAACCCTAAAAAAAATTTAAAATAAATTTAAAATGTTCTATCCCACCATCTATCGTATAGTAATACAATAGTCTATTTTACAAATCAACTAGTCTATAATGAATTCAATTTTAATTGAAATTTTAATTATAATAATTAGTGCAAAAATATTTTAATGATGCAGACTTAAACGGAGTATATTTTTTCTCGTTTTAACAAAATAGTAAAACGAGGTGATGCATTATATTAAAAACGAATACATGCGAGTTTCAGCAACTTCACAATTCGTATTCAGTAAATTTGACATTTCACTTCTATATTACGTTGTTAATGATAATTACTATTCGCGCCTGCTGTTGTTTTACATATACTTCTGATAGATTATATATGAAAATTGTTGTGAATTGGCTAGACCGCGCACTTTTGTTTTTCATTATACCACCAGTGTGCAATAATGGGTCACATAGTCTTTCATTTATTTATTGTATATTATAGACGTACGACGATTAACAAAATTAAGCGTCTAATTAACAGATAAAACATTCATGAGCGGAGGCGGGATTCGAATCCACGGCAGTTTGAATCAAAAGCAAGCACGCGCTAACCGTTACGCCACGTTATTCCTATATCGCGTTTCAAAACAGACACGCGCATTATTAACATAATATTCGCAGAGAAATAGCCATAACACACATACATTCGTTAAATAATAAAATAACTGGAAATATCGTACCGTTGCGTCTGACCATGCGTGTCGGAAATGCACCTAAATTAATCTCCCTCTCTCTCTCTTTCTGTACCTGCGTTTTGTTTTCTTGAAATTTATTTATTTTTATTTTACCAAAAACTTATATATTACACATTATATCATACAGAAAAAAAAATATACGAGGATACTTCCCCTCATTAGAACGAACTCTGTGTCGAGGGGAAGGATACTGAATTTAGTCTGTGTTACGTGACTAACGTGTAAATGTGCATGTGTTTGTATTGTGCGAATGAGACGTGTAATGTGTGTATGAGTCTGTGAGCATTATGCGACCACTTAGTGATTTATTTTTTTAAAAATGCCTCTCTACTAGCATTTATCGTAGATTATAGACGCTCGACAAGAGAGGTCATAACTCATATCTATTCGACGTTTTAATGAGACGCCTCACTCCTGATATTTAGACGTTGAGCGTCTATAATCTCATTTTGGATATTGAATTCAAAGTCGATCGGGAAAGGCTTTAAATTAAGGTCATTAGATACACAGGTCATCTCGTTAATGAATGACGTCATTCTTCCACTACTATACGACGGAACGAGGTCACCTCTGTATATTTATTACCGCGGGTTAAAACACAACTCTCAGACTTTTGTTTCGCTAGAATTTATATAATTAACTGCCCACAAATTATTACTATTGGCTTATTATATAGCCAATAGTAATAACTTGTGGGCAGTTAATTATATAAATTCTAGCGAAACAAAAGTATAAAAGTTGTTTTTAACCCATCGCTTTTGACATAAACTTGGAATTAATATGATTTGCACCCGGGCGAAGCCAGACCGGGCAGGTAGTCTAGTCCTACACATTGCTAAAAAAATAAACTATTGAACTGCAAAACCGCATTCAAATTTGTTCAGTATAGCGCATTCCATCCTATTTTCACCCTGACGAAGCCGGATCGGTCGGTTATCATAGATCTAAACCTTTCCCAAGAAAAAAGCTACTGCGAATGGTAAAAATCGCACTAAAATCCGTTCAGTAGTTCTCGTCTTTTAGCGGACACACACACACACACAGACAACTTTCTTTTGTTATTATTCTTTACGATTTTAATCTCGAAACATCTTCTGTGAGGCAGGTCATGATATAGCTATTTAATTTTTAATACTGCGAAGATCCGGTTCACTACTCGTGAATGAAAGTTCATGTAATTAAACGATTATAATAGACAACATACAATCACGTTTACAGCATAATTAAAGTAATTAATATTATTATAAAGTAGCAATTTGACGCACAATAATTTTTTGACATTTTTGTAATTCCCTCAAATCAAATTCAATGCAGCGAAACAAAAAAACGTATGAGCCTCGTCGACATAAGTTCACGCGGGAAGTGAAACTTCTTTAGAGTTATGAACTCGTTTCATTGCTGCGTTATGTTCTATTTTCTCTTATATTTCCTCGCCGCGCTGTTGAATCATTTCCCCTTAAATTTTGCATTATCAAGGTTAAATCAGTTCCACTTTAACGTTACAGAAAATTTCAAACAGATACGTCGCAAAAGACACACGAGCGAAGTGAAACTCCTTATAATAATAAAAACCATTTTGACTGTTTTCAAAACGGTTTTGTTTAACTCATAATTTCTCATTTTATTTTTGACAGTAGACAACAACTATTAAAACAATTTACTTTGTTCAATATAACCACCCTAAAAAACCGTTACGTTACACACTTTCGTTTCATTGAACTACCATTTAACCTATCAAATTGTCGAGACACGGACGCCGCATAAGAAGTTTCACTTTAAAAATACCATTCTTCTATAGCTACGCGGCACTGAACTACGACAAACACCTTGCAAAGATCAAAGGACATTTATATTTGTAATTCGGCAACGTGTTAAATGCACATAACACTAATTAACAAATGATTTATGTAAATAATGTTAAGCGTACCTCGGTCGGTAATAGTAAACCATTGTTATCGCCTTTCAGGTTTTGTTTTACATTAGATAACACATCACACTTATCTAGATACTTGTGTATTTACTCATTAAATAACCTCTTATCATTTAGCTATGTTTTTTTATGACATCCAACTAATTCCGAATGGTTCCAATCCAACCAATCCAACTCCATAAGTAGGTATCGTAAAATTGTGCAATATTATCCCAAAAACTACTCAGCCTATTGCGTAGAATAAGAATTTTTTAAGTAAAACTTCTTTGGCGACAATTTGACGAGTAAAATGCTAGGCATAGTTGGCTAGATCAAACGAAATCCGTTACAAAACTGGGTGACTTAAAAAAAATGATGAAGCGAATATTCATAGCAACCTT
Organism: Venustoraphidia nigricollis; assembly: GCA_034508555.1. NCBI lineage: Eukaryota > Metazoa > Arthropoda > Insecta > Raphidioptera > Raphidiidae > Venustoraphidia > Venustoraphidia nigricollis. The sequence goes on from JAVRKA010000070.1 coordinate 1,562,144, forward strand.
AAATAAATCAATAAGTTATAATCTATCTATCTTTCTACATATTATATTGCTTAACGCGTTCATCTACATCAGAGGTTCCCACCCTTTTTTGAACCATCGCCTCCTTTAGAAGAAAAAAATTCCAAACCCCCGTAATTCACAATATTTAATTTTATTTGAAATATTAATATAATTTTGCATATTATATTTGTACCTAATTGATCTGTTTATTTATTTATTAAAAATCATAAAACCCCCAATGGAAGGCTTCCCACTAGGGGTTCGGAATCTATGATTTATGCAGACGGAACCGAGAGCAAATGTTTTTTAACCCCCATTGGCTTCATGGAATTAGTCCTATGTAGTTAACACAATATGATAAAGATTAAACAGACAAAGAATAAAGGAACCAACACCTTTTCTCGCCACAGGTCCGCGCAGCATTAGAAACTCAAAACAAACACAGAACTCAGACCATGTAAAAGCACACAAAATAACTACTGAGCTAAAGTTAATTTTCTATATAATTAGCAATTTTCAAGTACGGAACCAACTGCGTACGAACGAAGTTAGTAGCTTCGGTGATTTTTTAAAATTAATTTTAAACCCAAATTGCTAATATTTCATAATTTTGCAGTGCAACGAGTGAAAGGAAAGCCGGTAGTTATTAAATCGTAAATATATATTTACAAATAAAAGGTATATTCTAGACGTGAGAACAGGAAAAAACTAATTGCTTGTTATAAAAATTGAGTAATTTCATAAATTAAATACTTCCTCAAAACAAAGGCACTCGTTATAAAATATACAGCTATTCATCAGCTGTTAATAGCTACAGTGTTTTGTTCGTGCGGTTCTAAACTCGTTCTCTCAGTTCTAAATCGTTTGCTGGCACCAACTCTTCCAACTGCTAGGACTTTTGTTAGTGAAATTCTAGGACTGTTTACGAACTTGGTTCTAATAGTTTCAGGTCCTAAAATTCCTTCCACAACTAAATATTGGTATGGTCAATGGAAGAGTTTTCAATGCTGTTAATTTTTTATCACTTCCTAACAAATTTAAAATTACATAAATTAAGTTACAGCGCTATTAATTTTTAACCAAACAAAACAGCGACATATGTGTTTAGAAAACAAAATTCTACCTATAAACAAGAATTTTGACTTGGTCATTGTTCGAAGAGTTTAAGAACCTGTAGTACACCTAATCTAACGATAATCATCGGAACTGTTTAGGGTCAGTAATCAAGTCACGGTGTAATGCTAATGACCTGAGTTGTCGAGTGTCTATAGCTTACAATTGACAGTATAATATTTTTAATTAGTCGTGGTTTTAAAATTACCGTTATTAGTAAATAAATAAAACTGAAGATAGAATGGAATGACTGTTTAAAAAAAAAACTTTGCACGATAATTGTATACGCCTGTCAGTAATTATACAAGTGGTTCATGTTAAGGGGCATTTCGTCAATGTCCTGTAAAAATGTCAAGCTTTTATTTCAAAGCATCTAGGAGATACAATCTCAGAAAATCGCAATTTTTCTTACTGTTTCATCACAACCATACTTCCCATGCATTTAGGAATTTGAAATTTGGCACACACATACTTCCAAAAAAACGCGTGAGCCTCAGCGATATAGACTCACGGGAGTGAAACTTCTTTAGAAGTTTCATTGATGCGTTATCAGAGCTAAAAGTTTCATTTCAATAACGCAACATGATTCAAATTTGGCCGTGGTTCTTGGAACCATTTGTAACACAAATTGGATCGAAATAAATATTTCCTTTATCGCTCTTGGAAGAGGAAAGGTATTTCTTAGTGGATTCTTCCGTCATTTGACACCTCAACTAATGAGCGAATGACTAAACGATAATTTATTTTTAAACACAACGCCATAACACCTTGAAATTCTTTACCATATTTGTAGATAAAAACTTGTACATATAAAGAATCGAACGTACCACCAGAATGTTAATATCTTCATTGTATATTTTTAACGAATTTTCTTCTTCACATCCGCTTATTATTTCTATCCTTTTCTTTCAAAACACCTTCACAACAAACACAGGTAAAACTTATAAACGATGATTAAACATTTTTTTGTTTTTTTTAATTATTACAGTTTTATTGTTTAGTGTTATGTCACAACGTTTTTAATTATTATTTACAATCGTCAACTGTTTACGCGACAGTCAACTGTTAAGTGCACCAGTTTTCTGTTAATTTGTAACAAATTACTTAATATGGTTTAAATGACACACATGCAATGCAGCTCTTGACACAATTTTTTTTATATTAATTTTACAATAAAATAGTTGTTTTCAATAACAAACTCTTTCGAAATTAAATATCACAGAATTAAGATCACCAACAGCTAGGGTTATAAGGGGCTAGTACCAATTCGTATTTTTAAATTTGTTTTTGAATAATACACTGCAAATCAAATTCATCACTTCTCGGATTAGAACCCGATGGGAACTTGGAGCTATGGAAACGCGATGTTAAAAGCATTGCCAAACGCTCGGCTATTCAGAAGCCCTAAGGTGCATCTGACTGTTTCACCTGACCGAAAAGGCAGGTAGAATTCTTGTCTAAGATTCTTTTGTACACTTATTCCAAAACACGTACATTTTCATTGTGCTTGCAATGTGTTTATTTTTCGTCGTTAAACAACTCTGCATAAGTCACATAAAATAAAATTTGAATGAGTACGTAGAAACGAAACCGGGTCTGTTTTGATTTCACCGAACACTATCGAGCACTAAGATCTTAAACTAGTTTGAAAAAGTCTCACGAATTTTTTAGACTAGGCGAGGAAGAAGTCAAGTGGTTAAAAAAAATTGACATAAACCATAACACGTAATTGGATACATAAAACGCAAAGGAACTACGAAAGACGTGTAACACCCATAGCCCCATGATGTTAAGCAATGGATAAGAAGAAACTCTATGGATGGTATAAGGTGGGTACAGCAAGTGGTTGTTGAATACATCGAGCGACCGTAAAACATTCATACATCCCGTCAAAATAATTAAGAATACATAAAGAGCCTTGGGCCTCCACAACCTTATGCAAAATTCATTTTCTGAAACAAATATGTAATAAACAATATACATGTACCTACATTGATATGAATTTTTAGTAAAAATTTTGCAATCAAGTTTTCAATCTAAAATGAAATTTAACAATTTTTTACTCAAATCTAATATACCTGAGCCCAGAGATTTGTCATTGCATCTTTCTGTTTATTCGCTGATTTCTAGGGGAGGTTTTTCTGAAAAAAGAGTGACAGGAGGCCAAATTCCGTTGATAGAATGACTGTGAGGGAAGATATTTCGTTTTTATAAAGCGGTATTCTGTTCGCGACAAAACGCCCACGTACTTTAAATGAAAAGAAATGAATAGAAAACGAGCGAAGTCGTTTTACGTCATGAGAAAAACCACACGGAAAGAGTGTTAAAGAAAAATTATGAAAGATGAAGAGCAAAATACGTTAAATATTTGTGACGTATATATAATATCATATGTTGTTTAAAAACAGAAGAACGGAGTGGGTGTTGTAGTCAGTGGTGGGTCATTGTTTTTTTTTGTCAAAATTTAACGCGGGTGAAGTCGCCGCTAAAATCTATGGAGCGTTAAAATTTGTAACATTTTGTTTCAATATTTTTGACCACCCCCTCCTCCTGTCATCAATTTCATATAACCCCCAGCTACCTCTCGTGTTACGTAACATTTTACTATTTGTAGGAAATAAAGTGATGAAACCAATAAATTAACACGTATTCAATTATTAAATAAAGTATATTCAATTCAGCAATATAATCAATGTAAACTCCATCCTGCCGTAACACAGAATGCTGCTACATCCTCTTACAATCTTTACAATATCAATATACGCCAGCTTACTTAACACAAACCATTACACAATTCATAGGACAATACTGAATAACATTCGTTTAAACATTATGAGTCAAACATTCGTTTACATATTATATTACGAAACACCCATTGTTGACATTACAATGCAATATTAGAAAAAATTACAGTTCAAACAATGCCACTGTCGGGACTCAAACCCAAATCTTCTACTCTCGGTTGAGTGAAGGTTTATATTCTAATGATCCCTAATGCAAAGTTCTCTGGTGTCAAGTATATAGAACTTAAGTAAAAAATAGTTACAAATTCCATTTTCTACTGAACTAAATTTTTTACTGACTAAATTGTAGTGTCTTTCGTTTGATATTAACATCTTAAAAACTAGGTTTTTCGGTTTAAGTCCTGACACCAAAGAATTGGCTCTCAAATCCAAGCCATTTTTTTAACATTGCCTTTGAACTCCTTATATGTTATTTCGTGACTTGGAAGTTGAACCCGCCTCGATGCGCCGCCACTGGGCAACGTATAGGTAAGTCAGGTAAGACGATGACGACGACGGGGGGAACAAAGTATCATCCGTGACGCGCCGGTGTTTGGATGTGGAATGCGTCTGCCCTCGACTCTCGAGTTCTCATGCACAATTGTGGGCCCTCTCTCACTCACTCTCTCACTCTTTTTCAACGATACACAGACGCACATGTAGTCGACAAATTTTAAAGTCCGCGTTTAAAATTTAAACGTCCGTAATTTTTTTATTTCACGTTAATGACCTCACTTGTCGAGCGTCTATATAACAGAGGTTTATAACATTTTCTGGACCACAGTCTCCTTTGGAAGAAAAGATATTCCATAACGTCCAGTAGTTCTTATAATAGCTAATTTTGTATGAATTATTAAAATATTGTTGCATATTGTCCGTACCTAATTTATCTGTTTATTTAATTATTAAAAGTCATTAAAGTTCCCATGGAAAGTTCCTGCGCCCACTGGGGGGCGGTACTGCTCCCGTTGGGAATCTATGGTCTATAGTCTATAATCTATACAGACCAGCACACATTTGATATTTTGTGTCGACATGTAAGTACCAATTTATAGTGCAAGGTAACACACTCCGCTGAATGCACAACTGATGTGTCACGAGAAATTTCTAGTAGCTGAGAGAAATCGTCGAATCGCGCGATATATAGTATCCTTAAATCGCGCATTTTCGATTAAATTTAGTTTGAGAAAAAGTATTGTAAAATTTTAAATCGATCCTGCTCAAAAAATAACTCATCGATTGAAAGCATATCTTAACTGCATGTATTTATCATATTTTTTGGACAATTTTCACTTCCCAACAATATTTTCCCAGGAGTTATCAAAATTTAGGTTGAGAAACTATATTTTTCTATGCAGATTTGTTTATTTGTGAGTATAGTTTGATTTTCTACGTCAAAAAAGTTTGACAACGGCATTAAATTGAGGTCGTCCAATGAAGGCACCTAAGCCATAAAAGCTGAGAGCCACCGTTCTTGACTCTAGATCAAAATTTACTAAAAATAATTACGATGGAACTTATCGAATGGTGTCGCAAGTAAAGAAACTACGAAAATATGATTTTACTTAAAATAAAATTTAATATAGATATCGATAATTTAAAAATTTCGCAATGGAATACATATGTAAAAATCTGTCACAAAATATGATTTCTACTGTAGGCTTGCATAAAACCCTTGCATATATGATATAACGTGTCACTAAATAAAACGGGCAGGAATATATGATTCTAGAAAATGACAATTATTATTGTCGTTTTTAGGTTCAGGTCCACAATGCAGGATCGGAAGTGTGCATTACTTGTGTACTACTGTAATATAGTAAAGTTTATATTAATATTTTGTAAATTAAACCAGTATTTTTCAAACCTAAAACTATCTGTACTGGCAATTGAGCGTCTCAACTAACTAAATGGCCACATTCATAGGCCTGCTCCTTCTTAGAAAATATAGACCCGAAGCTCGTTTGTGCGCAAAAATGACCTTACTATCTTCTCTAACCGATACTACTCTAACGTGTTTTCTTGCGTCTTTTAACCCTTCATGTTAACAATGAAATAATTTTTCAAATCGGACAAGTGATATATTTGTATATAAAAACGTAACATCAAAAAACTGTGCTTCTTTACCTATCACTGATTTCAACAGTTAGAACGCCGCTGATTTAGAATAGTTCATGCGATAGGTGCTCGACCAATGCGTTTATTGCTCACATTCCGGATCTGCGGTCAGGGGCGTAGCCCTAGACCGGAACACCGCGATGCAGCAACTCGCCGAAACAGTCTTGCATAATTAAAATAATAATTATGCAACCGGCGCACGCAATTTTTTTTGAAGTAGAACTTCTTATGCCTCGACCAATAAAAGAATAAAATGCTGACTCGATGAAATTAAAATGTGTGAACAAAAAAAAAGTAATATTTCCTACCCTACGTCTATGGTTTACAAGAAGAAATTGATCTCGACCAATGACCGCCCATATATTTACTATATATAGTGGTATCTTTTTCTTACACGATGTTCTAAAATGAAACATTGAAGAATTTTCAAACTTCGATTTGAAAGGTGGAATTACCTAGAAATGTTATTATGTAGTGCATGATGATTAATATATTGTACAAATGTAACAATATGTTAAAACGAGTGCTAGCAAATTTTAACAGTGACATGAGACATCACGCACGATATATATATATATATATATATATATATATATATATATATATATATATATGAATTATATTTGCGTCCAACGGGAAGTAAAATGTCACAAATTACTTTAGATGGCCAGGTGCTGGAAGCTGTCAGTAATTTTAAATTGTTGGGTTTTCAATTAACTGAAAACTGTGGATGGTCCGAACATGTACGTCATATTTGTAGCAAACTCGCTAAAAATGCTTATTTGATAAGAAGACTACGCATGATATCAACCGATCCGAGACTTTTGATAACAGCTTATTACGCTTTTATTTTCCCATTTTTAAAGTACGGCATTCTTTGCTGGGGTCAAACAGGTCTTCATTGTTAAAAAGTATTTATGAAGCAAAAAATGATTATGAGGTACATGTTTGGATTAAAAAGAACTGATTCTTGTCTTCCATATTTTAAACGTCACAATATCATGACTTTACCATGTATTTTCATATTTTACGCAGCTTTATACATAAAAAAGAATTGTCACCATTTAGATACAGTAGGTAACATTCATACGATTATCCTAAACGATACGGCGATGCATTTAAACTGCCAAAATGTAATACGGCAGCATATCATAACAGTCCAAAAAATTCCTTAATTACTGTTTTTAACAAACTGCCTAGAGAAATAAAGGACATTGTGGTTATTAACAAATTTAAAATAGCCCAGAAAAAAATTTTATTAGATATGTCTTTTTATAGTATAAATGACTATTTTTTGTAACAATATATGTATTTGACAAACCAAGCATCACTTTGTGGATCTTTTGGCAATAAACGTATTATTATTATTATAATATATATACAGTAATTTTTGCACGTAGATAACCGCTATAAAATAGTTGATTTTCACATAATTTTTAATTTTTCCATCTGTTCAATTTTGAGCAAGTTTACTTCTAATTGTAGGCTGCGTTATTTCTCATGCGGTTAGACTATGATCTCCTGTGAAATGGTAATATCACTATTATTTTATTTTACGCAACTTTACACCACTAGTATTAAATTTGTCATTTTACGACCGCTACACAGGCATACAGAGCAGCTATTTGATAGGAGGTGCGTGCAAAAATATAGTATGTGTCTCGGGCGTGATGATATTATCACTCCAATGAATCGGAATGAAATGTATAATGTTAGCGCTGTGTATAATTAAAACATTTTTGTTACAATTATCGGTTAAGTGCGTTATTTTCCAAACATTCTGTAACAGTGATAAGTATTACGTGCTGTTTGTGTTATAACGTCGAAGACCCGATATGAATTTTTGAAATATTTTAGCTTTATTGTTGTCCACAAAATAATTTTCATATTAATATGCTCATAAAAATATTATCAATGGCAAAAATTTAATATAGCGTTTTCCGATATATTTTCGTTCAGAAATTTTCTTTAACAAAGTTATCGGCTTCAAAGGAAAGAGACGTGGTTTCGGAATATTGTTTTTTGTAAAGCACATATTTTTTGTCCCCTCTATCAAATACGTTTTAAATAAAGTTCTAGATTTCGAGTACCCTCCCCCCCAAAATTCGATTGTTACATTTTTTATTATCAGAAATAAAGTAGTTTCGAATAATTTAATATTTTCATGGTTAATTCAAATACCAATTTCGATAATTCGAACTTCTATAAAAATCATATCGAAAACAAAGGATACTTTTCCTAGAAAAATCTGTAATTGCTGTTTCTTACTGTTATAAATATCGTCACAAACAAGTAGTCATAATTTTCTCGGCAGCTCTCCATCTATTATGATATCAAAACAATTTATATAGTTTATAGAAACATAAATATTAAAAAAAACTCGGGTCGCAGTGTCAAAACTCTGCCGACAATATAGTGTATTTGCTAATACAGGCAGTCTGGTTTTATTATGCTTAGTGTGTTGTTAAGCAAAATAAAAATTTTAACCCCTTAATATACCTCATAAAAATATTTGTTTTCTTAATTGTAATATTATTACCAATCTAATGTCTATACCGAATTAAATACACCCTTCAGTAAATAAGTCACTATCTGTAAATTAGTGTACCAAAAAATTTGAAGTCCGGTTCTGTTGGGTCGATTTTATTAAAATTTTAGGGGCACTTTTTAATTGCTACTAAAGGGTTAAATTTCAATTTTGAACCAATTCTGATAATTTGTTCGGTATTTTAGGGTCAAAAAACATATTTCAACCCCTAAAAACTACCCTTAAATGGCCCGATTGGGCTCATTGTAAATAAGCTTCTTGCGGTCGTGGATTTCAATACGTGTGCCAAATTTCTTTAAAATCAATCAACTCTTTCGAAAGTTATTTTGGTCCGACCCCTAGGTCCCGCCATCCGACCGACGTTAATAGTGTATGTGCCAAACATGACAAATACACTAGTAAAAAAATAACAGTTTTTTTATACCATTTTTCTTATGCTATTTAATTTATGCGTACAGGAATACAGTGAGCTAGCAGCAACGGGATATTATTATAACGCGGTAGCATTAACAATTCATTTGTGCAGTCAATTTTGCACTAGTTTTCTGGCCCGGATTCGCCCGGTTTGGCAACTAAATAACCAAAAGCAACTATAGTCTCTCCATCTATCAGTTTACCGTATGATTTAGCCAACGTACCTACAATTTAACACAGATATCGCGTGAAATATCCCCGACTTGCTTAACTTTTTTGCTTACTGCTCATACATTAGTTTAAAAATATGTACAGCCTCAAGAAAGCTTTTCTAAAATAGTGACAAAAATTTTCAATGCGATACTTTTGGTAGACCTAACGCACTTTTTATTGTAAATTATGCCAAACAAAAGGTTAGTAGAGTACTATAGGTTGGGCGTAAAAGGCTATATTCAAGTGGTCACGTCTGTGATTGGTTGAATCGATTGGTTACGTCAATTGAAACCACTGGCTTGATTTTATACGTCAAGGCCTACTATCCCCGCCCTCTCAGCCCTCTCCTTTAGTCACACTTTCGACAATGTTTTAACGCACAACCTATAGTATTCTACTAATCGTGGTTGAGCGTCTATAATAATCTACAATCTTGTACCAGACCCATCTATTATGTCCCAGTCCGGAACTCCGAAACTATTCAAAAGGGCGATCCATAAATTACGTCACACGAATTTCATGATTTTTTTGTCCCCTCCTCCGTTTTTGTCACAGGTAATAACATTTATAGGACCCCTCTCCCTGGTGTGACGTCATATTTTTTGCAATTTTACAATTAGAACTAAGTAAATGAAAAGAGCACTTCCAAAATTATACAATACAAATCTTATATAGCCTAACGATAGATTTTTTTTCGTTTACAGTTAAAGTTTTGTGTTTTAATACTTTAGATTTTGTCACACAAAGTCACACTTCGTCGCCCCCTCCCCTCCTCTGAACGTGTGACGTAAAAACTTACAAATGATAAAGAACACAAAAACATTTAATACTTAATTAAAAAAAATATTTAATTTCTAAAGTTGTATACAAGTTCAATGATTTATTGTAATGAAAACTATAGTATTGACGTTTTGTATACCTATTTTGGTCGCTACAAATAAATTTTCTATTATTAATATTATTACAGTACGGCCTCGATTACCCGAACACTCAAAATTTTCACCCTGTTCGGATTAATGAGGCGTTCGGATTATAGTATTTTAACAATACATGGTATCTACTTATATAATTTGTTGTCATACATTAGGACAAATATAAAAAAAATATGAAACCGTATCACAAAAACATTCTTATATTACCAGAAAAAGTAAATTGATTTATAAACAGCCATTTTTTAAAACGTTTTGTTCTAAGTCCCCATCTACTGCAGGTGTTGATATATATAATACATTTCCGGAAAGACTTAAAAACATTTCTGATTCAAAAATATTTAAAAAAGGAATTAAAAAGCATACTTGTTGAAAAGCCGGTGTATCAATTGCAGGGATATATTTTTAATGACTTTTAATTATTTATATTATTGATACATTTATTTTAAGATAGTTGTCGTGGTTAAGGCGCACCGTCAGAAAATCCTTAATTTTTGTATACTTATTAAGGACATGATAATACAATTACCCTGAAAATTTGAAGTCGATCGACCGTATATAATCCGAGATACATTCAATTAAAACTTGGATAATAACAAGTAATTACTTGTTATTATTAATCATGTTCTACCACGTGCCGAGTGAAAAATCAGTGCAAATTAATAAAAATTGGATAATTAACATTGATTGTATACGATCTCTGTAGTTCTGAACCAGTTTCTTATTTATAAAAAAAGAACTAATTGTCAGAAACTTTCCAAAAACTGATAGTCTTTCAATGCATTTGTTATGAGTTTAAAAAAAATAAGAAAAAATTTTTGACCGTCTAATGATTTATAAATAACGGTTTAAAGTTCAACAATTTATAGAAAAGTATACATGCATATATGAATACTGTATGGGTTACGTTTCCAGGAGTACAGTCTTGCGTACAAATTATGGATCACTTAGCTACAAGCCAGTATACTTTTGTGGCGCGTATAATCTATAACTTTTTGACAATATTGTACCACGACAACTACCTTAATAGTTTTTGAGAGTTTTTAAGAGTTTTTGAGACGTTTTGTACCTATCTATATTTTATACATAGCTTCGTAAATAAATTGACTTACTTACTTACTTACTTATGTTTTAAAAGGTGAAAATAAACAGCTTTTTATAATTGAAAGTGAATGCAAATTTGAATCATTAAGTATTATTTTCACCAGTAAGTTTTCGTTGGCGTATTCCATGTCTTTTTTTGAATTTGTCTAACCACCCTCTACTAGCAACAAACTCTCCGATGCCAAGTCTTTCATGGAAAAATTTGTCTTTTTCCATCACTATGTCACCTGACAAGAGGACAGCTTTTCTTCGCTGCTCTAAAAACCACATAAATAAGACATTTTCAAGCTGGGGGCTCGTTCGGATTATAGAGGCGTTCGGATTACCCGGGGTTCGGATAATCGAAGCTCTACTGTCTTAATTTATGGATGGTCCCAAATGAGAATAATGAAAATAACTTACCTATTTTCTGTATCGATTCCAAGTCTATTGTTGGTTTCAACAAGTGCAGTGGTCTTAAACTTGTTTTCGTCGGCACCAATCAGAACTTCGGTCCGTCCGTTTATAAACGGCGAAGAGGCTCGCCTCTCGGAATTAACGTTCGACGGAGAAACGGGGGGTAAAATCGCGTCCGCGGCTTGTCCACCACTCGACCCGGCACTAATTACACTAACACTACGATTATTCGCGTCGCCGCCGCCGATCAGATCTTGATTTAAAATTAAATCGGTCGTTTCTCGCGCATTGCCAATATGACCGTTCGGTTTCGACGAACTGCCACCCTTATCGTTCGAACTGCTGACTAACGGACTCGTTTTTCGGTAATTTGAATTCGTAACGGCTGCGACGTTTTGTTGTTGGTCCGTCGATAATGTCGTCACCGATGTTGTTACGTTATTGTTGACGGGTTCGGTGGTTGATAGTGACGTCACGTAAATTGGCGAGTTTTCAATGAAACTGTTGTTATCCTGGGTGCTGTGAGGTCCTCCTCCCCTGCTGGGCGTCGAAGTTGTCGATTGTTGGTTCAGCTGTAAACAGAAACACAAAGAAAATGTTTTTAGAAAAATAAAAAACGATTCAGAGATTTTTTTCGCTATTTTTGGGCCCAAAATCTAAACAGATCTCAACAAACTCTTTTGAATGCCACAAACCTGATCTCAATCGAATGATTCGTACTAAAGATACCGTACAACAAAAAATTGTTTACACACATACACATACGGACGTTTATCCAAAAATAGTCAAAATATCTTCAAATCTGACGAAAACTCGATTTTCGAAAATCGAACCAAAACCGGTTTTTTGAAAATTTTGGAAAGTGAAAAATACAGTCACTTTCTACTTGTACAAATATCGAGTCGTCATCTGACTCCGTTGTATAATTAGTGTAAGTGCTGCAAAATTATGATGATGACTCCTACACTTGACTGCGTCTTCAGTGTACATATTTTTTTAATTGTGTAAAAAATTTAAATAGTAATTATAATTGTACGGGTTTTCTTTGCCTTTCAAACGACACCTAATTTGTGATATGAAGGAATAAATTTCCGGTTAAATAACCGCAGTTACGTATAATTATTATACAAGATTGCGCAGAAAGTTTTGCGCATGTTTGTAGCGTCTGGTCTGGTCTTTCGATTCTACTGTTGAAAACTGCTCTATTGTAGTGTTTTTTATTGTTCTGTGAAACAGAAACCGGAAGCCGCCATTTTGTTTTACAGATAGTCGGTTAATTATCCGGCCAAAACGGTTATTATCATAATAGCCAGTAATTTTACCTCACTACATCTAATACAAAAATGTGTAGGTCAATTTACCTGTTGGGAGAGTTTAGTCATATCAACTGGTTTGATGCGTTTAAGCGCTGACAAGCGCTCGAGCCGCTCGCGTGCTTGTTGCTCGACGGCGATGACGAAAGCATCTTGGACGTTACTAGCGCACAGTTCCAAATCCAAGGCTAGAAAAAAAAGAAAAATAAGTTTTTGAGTTAATAAAGGGTTCTCGAAGACATTTCGCATATGGCGTGAGGAACGGATCATTTATGGTGGAAGTAACGGGATTTACGGCTTGATCATTGACCCGTGTTTGACGACAGATGGCGTTGACGAGTGAAATTGACTTTACCAACATGTATTGCAGACTTTTAAACGACCTCGTGCTGAGTTGTAGATAAATTCATAGGTTAGGCTATTTTTGACAGCCACCTGTACCATTCGTGTTTTGTATTTTTCAACAAAATGGAAAAAGAGCAATATCGATCCGTAATTCGTTTTTTAAAAAACATGCGAAGAAATAAAACTGAAGTTGGATACTGTCTATCGGGACCCTTCACCATCTATGACCACGGTGAGATAAAAAACGAATTACGGATCGATATTGCTCTTTTTCCATTTTGTTGAAAAATACAAAATACGAATGGTACAACTGACTGTCAAAAATAACCTAACCTGTGAATTTATCTACAACTCAGCACGAGGTCGTTTGAAAGTCTGCAGTACACGATAGTAAAGTCAATTTCACTCGTCAACGCCATTTGTCGTCAAACACGGGTACTTATTGATCAACTCGTGGACGGAGAAAGTAAGCTAGATACTTATAAAAAAATATTGTACGGTTGTCGGAGCTACGTCTGTGCAAAATTTCACGTCAATTGGACATTTGGAAGAGGGTGAAAATCGAACAGCAAGATTTTTTTACATACACAGAAGTGAATGTTCTCAGGATCTGTTAAAATATTGAAAAAACATTGAACTGAAAATACGAAATGTGATTAGGATTAAGTAACCCTGGCTGCTGCTAGCCGAAAAAATCTCAAGTATGCAATAGTCCATTACAGCCTTAAATTATTAAGCCACCAACAGCTAGGATTATTTGGGTCGAGCACAAATTCATATTTTCTATCAATTATTAATTAATTAATTACATTAGTGTAATACTTTCATTAGCTTTCAATTAGAGCCTGGGAACTAGAGGTTTGCAATAAAGGAGCCGTTAAAACGTCATATAAACAACGGCATCGCTATGTGCTCGGCTATTCTCAAGCCCCATAAATTGTTAATCCGGATTAGATGGGACCGGAGCATCGAAAGTCCGAATTAAACAGAATTTGCCTTAAATGCTAATAGTAGTACAAGTTTAGTTGGGTAAAACTAAAAAATCGATATTTTTTCTTTCAGCTGTAATAATAACTTGAATTTTCTTCCTTAATCTTTAATTAATAATATAAACTATGCAATTAATAAATTCTTTTTTTTTAATCCCGTCCGGATTAACCGGGTGTCCAGACTAGCGGGTTCTGGATTGTAGCGCGACTCTACTGTAGATAGAAATTCACAGCTTTATCCTTTCGGATATCTTTACTAAACAGATATTATATTAAATTCATTGTGCTTTTTGGTTAGCCCTGTTCCGGTTCATATCTTTAAGAAGAATGTCGGTAATGCAGACTGTAGAAAACCAACAACAATGCTTAGTCCATTCGCCAAGCGCGGCAGCAGTGGCAGCGCTGCTGCGTTGAACGGGCAGCTAAGCAAAACATCGCTTGACATTGAACTGTACCGTAATGGCTGCCGTCACACATCAAGCCGCTTCACAGCAATTGCTCAGCGATTTATAATACCGCTTACAAGTTATAACGGATATCAATGAAAGTACTGAAAATTAACCGAAACTCAAATCGCGTAGTATTTAAAATAAACAAATTTGTATAAATTGTGAAGTGAACGGCGCATTTGATATTTTGTTTTTATATAAAAAATGACAGCCTACTACACAAATCCGGACGGAAGCGTTCAGCAGGTTAGTGCAAATAAATTTAAATTTAATCGGCATGGTTTTCGAATTACTATTTTGCCGCTTTTCATATTTTATTTATGTGTAATTAATGGAAATGAAATACTTTTTTTCAATTTTTTTATACTTATTTAAAAAAATATATAATTTGAAAAAAAAAATGAATTATACATTGTTATAAATTGTATTTTAAAATACAGTACTGTCTTCATAACTCGCTGCTCGATTATCCGACAAACATTATAATTCGCCGTTTTCAAAATGAAACGCAGAATTTTGTGAAAGTTAGATATGGAATAGACGACGCATCTATATTATATGTGACTCTTGCCTCTATCGCATGTATACACTTTAATCCGTCACGTCCACTAATCCGGCACTTTTTTCGTGGGAGCAAATTACCGAGAGATTCGTACTTGTGTATCGTACATGCTTTTATATAGTTGTCAGCATAAAATTTAGAACCTTCTAACTTTTATGAAAGGTATATTAAAATATATTGTGCTGACATATGCAATATCGATGATATGGCGATAAAAGTAATTAAATTTTATTAATTATTATAAATGAGGGTAAGGTAAATACATACCTATCATCTTTTAATCTATTACGTCAGCAAAAAATACAATAGTGAAGGGGCGTTTTCTTTTTCAGCTTCAATTTCCACCAATTGCATGTAAAAATAGTATTTCTGAGGTTGCATTTTTTTTTGTTAATTTATATATTTTTTTTATTATTTGTCAGTATTGTTATTATTATTATTTTATTTTAGGTTACGTTCGTAGTAGAAAATGTGACTGAAGTAAATAATGGAAATTTTGTTTTGGATCCTGGCGTTAACATTGGGGTTTTCAATCAACAACCGGCAATGACCCAAGCAATAGCTCAACCAGTGGTCCAAACAGTAGGTCAACCAGTGGTCCAAACAGTAGGTCAACCGGTGGTCCAAACAATAGGTCAACCAGAGGACCAAACTCCAATTAGCACCCAACCCCCCGTTCAAGTTGTATATACATTGACTTACGGGGAGGATCAGAGTGTTAAAACTGAAGAAGTTTTTAAAAAAGAAGAAGAACCAAGTATTCCAGAAAACAATTCCGCCAATAATAACACAACAACGTCGATAGAACATTATTTAGAACAAATCGATGATAAAAAAGTAAATATTTTCCCTCTCAGGCCCTTTTCACAGCATCACGTGACGTCGCTTGTCCACGCTTTCATAGTTTTTCGTGACTAGATCATGCGCTCAGTATCAATCGCAATTGCCGGTCGAACGTGTCTCGGCCGATCCGCCGGCCGCGCACATTGCATGATATCAAATACGCCGGTCGCGTGCATACGTGAAGCTGTGAATCACTTTTTATACCTAACATAAAATAATTTCCAATTAACGATTACCTTGAAACGCCAGAAGTGAAATCCATTACTGTTTTTAATTTTAACGCATGATGGGTGATTAATTTTTTTTTTTTTGTATTTTTGCATGTCGTTTAGTTTTGCTTTTTATATGTTTCGTTTTCAACTATTTCGCGTTAAGATTAACTGAGATAAAGTCTTACTAAATGTGGCTTTTAACAGAATTTAGTAAGCAAACGTGAATTAAGGACAGAGCGTATACGCTTTAACCAATGTTAAGACACATGTCGACAAGAAATTCCGGGAATAAAACCTTCGTGGTCTTAAAACGAGGTTCATTAAATCAAATTTGTTACTAAAACGACAGGTATTCTCAAATTCCAAATGTGTTTTGACAAATGACAACGGGCTAATCGATTCGTAAATCTCTACGCGTGTAAACAGCCTTAACAAACCCCTGTTAACATCAGTGTTAAGCCTCACATCAACAAACTAATCAAAAAAGAGCTGCAATTTTCTTTATTCGACAGAACTTTGCGGAAACGCACTAGTAATTAGAGATTTCTTTTTTGAAGCGCGTCTGATTTTAGTTCAAATGTTGCCCAGAGTATACACGACGGGAAATTGGTAAATTCAATAATAATTATCGCTAAGCTTATGGTTTATTAATGCTGTTGAAATATGAAAATCAAACTTCGGAAAGGATTTTTAAAGTACCATCATTTTTAAGACATCAGCCAACAGTATAGAAACATTTATTCGTTTGCCGTCAATATTTTGACCAAGTGAAATAATAACATAATTTGTTCTTTCAGCTCCATGAAGAAAATACAATCGTTGTTTACCCGAGCACTTCCGATGACAGCAACAAGGTGTGGTCTAGTCCAATGGTATACGCCTTGATAGAAGAGTACCGTAGATTGGTGCTCCAGTTCAGGGATCCCCGGACACGACAGAAGAAATTATGGCGATCAGTTTCGAAAGCACTGAAACAGAGAGGCATCCACGTCACGTCGGAAATGTGCGATCGAAAATGGCGGAATCTCAAATCAACGTTCAAAGCCATCTATTACAAATACGAGTTACAGGGAAGTAAGCAACAACCCGCACCGCCGCCGCCGCCGCAACCGGCGAACCCGGACGGCAGCGAACTGAAGAAACCGAAATGGGAATTTTACGACGAATTATTGACTGTTTTTTCGCCCGACATAAGAACAATGTTCAGGAAAGCTCAGCGACCTTCGAGAGTCGTGATGCCGCCGCGCGTGCAACAAGTGCCGTACGAAAATGATAATAATTCGGAAAATGATACTTCGAAAGACGCCATCTCGCATAATCTATCCGAAACTGAAAATGATGACAAACCTTTAATAACTTTTGTTGGTAAAAAACGCAAACGAAAATCTGTAATCGAAATTGATAGCGATGTTGAGGTCGACAAAGAAGCTGAAGAAAAAAAGAAGACGCTGTTTTTGTTGTTTAAAAATACGATTACTGAAATGAAAGGCAGCTTGACTGCTATGAAAAAAGCACACGACGAATATATGAAAATTGAAAAGCGAAAAAATGAATTATTGAAAGAGCTTATTAAAAAATTAGACTGCAGTGATGGCGAGGATAATTTTTAATAATACGAAATCCTTAAAAAGATTGTGATTATTTATTGTCAAGTATTTATTTCGTGGACTTTTCTTTAGAATCGACAAAATTAAAGAGTGGGACGAAACGCACTACACGACGTTGATTCATGGATGCGTTTCTGTTTATCGTTACTATGGAAACGATATCGACGTATTCAACTTATGTGCCATTAAATCTGTAAAGGTACATTCACACTACAGTCAAGCTACGTTATATTAAGTTTCGCAATTATTTTCGAAAAATTGCATTATATTTTTCTGTTGTATTTGATTTGATTTAGTAGCATGAATGTACCTGAAATATGAATAAAAAAATGAAATATTTTGTTGTCTTTTTGTAATAAAAAATAAATAAATCTGTTTTTTGAAAATATTGGTTAATTATCAGAAAAAAAAATTTAAACGGTAAAATCAGTGCAAGTAAACAAAATCTTTTGCATAGAAAATCCCTCATATTGAGCTGTAGATATGGAGTGCTCTACTGCACATGCAAATCGCCACGAAAGAGCAAACGATAAACACGGTATATGTATGTCTCTTTCTAGTCCGTCTTCTTGACTATTGCTATAAATTTTTCTTCAGTCATTTTGCCTGCGCAGCTCAGACTGGAACTCTATGTCTAGTGTCTACACCTCATTGGTTTTAAATTCGGTATTTAATTAGACTGTTTAACGATGGCCATACGATTTATATATGCATTGCAGGACATCGCGTAACACGCATGAAGGACAAAATGTTTTTATGCCATTGATTCGCATAGGATTTGAATAGAAATTCAATTGAAAATCTGTCAATCTTGATATTCTCTATCACTGTTGAACACCGGGTGGCAAAAGAAATAGACGGTACGGCTCCACTTTCAACGCAATTACTTTTTCGTTTAACTTCATCGATCAGTAAACTACCCTTTCGCGATTTTTAAGACACTAACTAAAAATTGAATTAAAAAAAACGTGATATTCGTTACTATTTCTTTACAGCACGTCACGAGATTTCGAATTATGGGAAGGCAAATTAACATTTTGTAGTTTTTTGTTTATACACGCTTATACAGTAGAACCTCGATAAGTTAAAAACCTCTGTAAGTTAAAAATTTTTTGAATTCCATTCCTCTGAAAGCATAAAACCTACATTACTTAAATCACAAAACCTCGGTAACTTAAACAAATATTCTGAACATCACCCTCGATAACTTAAAATAATATTTTGGTGACCTCCAGAAGTTAAAGTATGAGTCATCATGAGTAAGTATCCAAACAAAAGGTTTTGCCAAGAACTTAATTGATTTTCACTTTAGTCTTCCACTAAATCGCTTTACTGATTTCTTTGGTTAAATAATTGATTGTTTAAATAAATAAATAATTGATTCTAAATGAATAGATAAAAAATGTATGTAACCTCTACTGAACTAAATACATCCTCTATAAAATCCACAAACCTTGGTAAGTTAAAATTTTTACTCTGACAACCTCTCTTACTTCAACTCTCGATAAGTAAAAAACTCGATAACTTAAATTTTTTGACGTTTCCCTTGGATTTTAACTTATTAAGGTTCTACTGTATTAAAAATACTGACAAAGGCTTGCTCTATAATTTTTCCAACTTAATTTTTTTCTGTGCAAAAATTTGTGTATAACTTAAATGCCAATTTTCTCGTTTTTTTTTATTTTAAATCATTTATTTAGATCAGATAAGCTGTAAGAACTTGCTTGTATGGGAAGACTAATGCATATTTCTAGTTTATTTTGTAAGCATTAACGTCAAACATTTCAACTGCCCGTAAATTGAGCTTTACAGGTGAAAAGGGGGCATACTGAACAGCTGGTAAACAGCCACCTTGAGTGAAATTCACTATATAACTATGTTATCAATTATTCAAATTTTCCTTCAAAATTGTCACCCAAAGCATTTATCTCCCTCTTATCAAAGTTTTGCCGTTTCTAAGAGTCTTTAGGCCTATTAATAAGGTACTAATTTAGAGCGACTATACTGGATAGGAAAAGTGCTACTTTTTCTGGCCAGCCGGCAAGGTAGATATTATACATTCAACAATGGATGGCTATAGGAAAACTGTAACATTGTGATTGTCCGGGATGCTGCATGCATTTTGTGCCTACAAATCACGTCGAGCATTCAACAACCATTATTGTACTTCAGTCAACAATGTGTTATTGAATTAACTGACAAGTGAATTTTTATCACAATTGTTCGCTTCAAAAATCGATTGTTAATTTCCGGTCACACAGTTTCACATACACATGCACACACATTGAAAAATATAATAATATATAGACGAGCGATTATTATCGACAACGGTGGGACATACATTTACCGCCAACTTTCGAATAATATACGTTTTTGTCGACTTAAATTATTCGAATTTTAGATTATAACTGAAGTTAAACTTCTTTAGACTAGAGCAGGCCTGGGCAAATGGCGGCCCGCGGGCCGAATCCGGCCCGCGGTAGAATTTTGTCTGGCCCGTGAAGCATTGTATATATTATTATTAAAAACACAAATATTAGTTTTTGTCTAACATAAATTGGTGCATAAAAAATTTTAGATAAAATATTAAGCAATACTTATACACATTATCAATTTTCAATTTTTTTATTCAAATGACTTGATAAATAAATATTTTGATTCAAAAATTAGAAAAAAAAAACTGGCCCGAGGTCAAATTTTCATCTGCAATGTGGCCCGACTATCAAAATATTTGCCCACCCCTGGACTAGAGGCTGTGCAATGCTGAGGATTTAGTGCGTGTAGAGGGAATGGCGCCATCGAGTGGACTGTCAATTGATATTGTGCGTGGTTTGATAAGAATATTGAACGGTCTTCCAGCTGACGTCATTCATTAACGAGGTGACCTGTGTATCTCTAATGACCTTGATTGTATATATATGTAGGAAAAACGGCCTTCAGATAAAATGCAAACTTTTTAAATTAATTTACGTCGCTGCATTATTTCAGACATACACAGAGGTTCACATTTCAGTGATCACATTTAATCAACATTTTGGTTTTCTTCCATTCATGCGTTGAAGTCATCATTACAAATGTTTTAAAGTCATCTTCGTAATTAGAAAATTACGTTAAAATCTACTCTTCGATTTTTAATTGCAGACGACAAAAGAATGGAAAAATAAACAAATTAAAAATAATTAATACTTATAACATATACTATAGAAACTCTTTAACTCGAACCTCGTTAACTCGCCATCTTCTCTATAAGTCCAAGAAATAAGCCATTCTCTTCCAGTGAAACCTAAAAGGCTCGAATCATTTAAGCTCTATAATTCGAAATAAATGTAATTTCCTGACGAGGTGCATACTTATTGCAGTCTCGCGAACTCGATATCTTGAAGTATACACTTTTCAGCGACTGGAAGTTAAAGTTTAAATCGAAGTAATTCAAAGAAATGTAACATTAAGATAATAAATTGTAAGTCGAAATTGTAAGTGTAGACTCCAAATAGGGATTGCATTCCAGCAGCATTTTCAATCCAGCTGGGTTAAAGCAAATCTAGCTGGATCCAGCACTAATCGATTTTTCAAATAAATGTAACAATTTTTAACTCTACAAACTTTAATATAGCTATTTATCTACATTAACATAAATACTCGTTTTTTTGGCGTCACTAAAGTACCCTAATAGTAAATAATAGTTACGAGTATCCGGAGTATAAGGATTAATTATCAAAATACAGTCTTAAATCACATAAATTGATATTCTAGATATCTGAAATAGTTATTCGTTTACCTATTTTACAAACTATGTAGAGTGTAGTCTCAGTCCCAATAATTTTAGAAATAAAATTGCGTTTCCTGCTTACAAAATGTTTAGTTAACTCTTATTAGAAACAAAACTTTATATTAATATAAATTAGGTGTATTATATAATTTAAGAATTGACTTGTCTTTTATAGAATAAAGTCAATCAATAATTTATGTAACAGTTTTTTTTACTTTTTTAACTTCCCGCTAAGAAAATTGAAAATTTTCAAAAATTGGGAAGTTATTGGTTTCACCCCGATTTTCGAAGTTTGAGTTTTTGTCAGATCTCGACGTTTTGAGATCCTAGGAAGCTATTCTGACGATTTTTAAAATGATGTCCGTATGTGTGTGTGTGTGTGTGTGTATGTAACCCTCTCATAACTTTTGAACGGATCGGATGGACCGATCGAAACGCGGATTGCGGCATCTGAAAGGAACTTGGTGAACTTAGATTTCCTGAAAATTTGAACTGATTCGGCCAGGTAGATTTTGAGAAATCTCAAAAATAAAGCTTTTTGGAAAGCAGTTTTTTTTTAATATTTTGAAATATTTTCGAAACTACCGTACCGATTAATTCCAAAATCTAATCAGCTCTATTCCTCATAAAATAACGTCAATCGCCGCAAACCACATCAAAATCGGTTAATCCGTTCGACAGATATCGTCGGAGAAAAATTCTGAAAAAAAAGTTTTTTCAAAATAACTTCTCAAATTTTTGTTTGATTGATTTTTTGGTAATAAGTTATTTTTTTGTGCTTGAAAAACTGCCGCAAACGGTATCTCGATCACTGCATTCGTTCAAGAGATATCGTTAAAGAAAAATTTTGAAAAAAATGGTTTTTCAAAATATCTTCTCAAATTTTCGTTAGATTGATTTTTTTGTAATAGATTATTTTTTGTGCTTGAAAAACTGCTTCGATTGCCGTAAACAGCATCTCGATCGGTTGATTCGTTCAAGAGATATCGTTGACAAAAAATTTCCAAAAAAGTCTTTATTTCAATATATCTTTCCAAATCTTTTTCAGAATTTTATAACGGTTTATAGTTTCATAGTTTCGGAAATATTTTGATAATAAAAGATGTTCTTTTGTTCCGAAGATCTGTCAAAAAGAAATTAGTTAGGTAGCTGACAAGCATGCTTTGATTAATTTTTACGTTAAATCATATTATGTAACCGTGGAAACAAATACCATAACCGTAAACCGTGAACAGAAATTTTATTTTATTATAATATTTCAAATGTCAATATTTATGAAGTTGGATTGACCCTGTGGCTGAAATTTTTTAAAATAACTTGTAACAAACACCGTAGGGATAAGCCACATTTCAATAGATTGGAAACAGCGGGAAGTTCCAGGGATGGCCTGCAGGGTCAACCGTTTTTCAAATTTTTTAAAGTAAGATCTCAAAAAAGAAATGTTTATTGATGGTGTTATCTCCCAGTCTACTTCTTAAAGAACTGAAAATATACCCGCCTGTGGAAAGGGCTCTCTCTACCTCTAGGTTGGTTTGGGAGTCATCAAATAATCATAGATTAAAGTTAGGTTTTTACCTCTTACTCCCTCACTTTCATAAAGTGCATTTTATTTTTTCAATATCTTATCATATTCGTTCTCGGACCCAGTTAATTACTTGTTTTTAGCTGATTGCGGATCCGCACCGCTAGATCCAGCAAGGTCAAAAATGTGCTGGATCCAGCATTGCAATCCCTAACATCATAGTTTGAAATTTGTAGCATTTCCTTGAAGATCAAGTTATAAAGTCAACTGGATTGAATTTTCTTTGAACAGTCGGCCAGTCTAGTCGCGGGTAAAGGTTAGTTTTGTGTAAACGCGGTTATTTTAAGTGAATCCGGAAGACTTCGAATTTAATAATGAGCGGACCTTTCTAGCCAATACCTGCACTGTTAAAGGTTTTATCTAGGGCTGGGTACTTTTTTTGATAATTAACTGATACATCGGACTATAAATGCTTATAAAAAGATGTCGATATATTGATATATCAATGTTTTGATGTATCGATTTAGTCGATATATTCGAATATATTGATATATCGATAAACGTGATGTTATATCAATTTTTTTTAGTCTTTAAAAAATTAATTTGTAAAATGGACTTGAGAAGAGCTAAGC
The DNA here is from genome assembly GCA_034508555.1 of Venustoraphidia nigricollis. Classification (NCBI taxonomy): domain Eukaryota; kingdom Metazoa; phylum Arthropoda; class Insecta; order Raphidioptera; family Raphidiidae; genus Venustoraphidia; species Venustoraphidia nigricollis. The sequence continues at coordinate 1,586,005 of JAVRKA010000070.1, forward strand.
ATCTAACGATGCCGTTGTTTGTATAGCGTTCCCATGGCTCCCAGGTTCCAATTTGAGAACTGGTAAAAGTATCAATTTGGAGTTTTCACATTTCAAAATTTCTCCCGAGCATATTTCACAATCTGAGAGTCAGTCACCATAAATTTAATTTCCAAATTTATTTATATATTCAATATTTAAAAATAATGGAAATATCGATTATTTTAAATTTCGGTAATTTTTAAACATCGCCTATCCCTAGTTTTAACAATAGTCCAGTTTCAGGCAAATGTCTTTTTTTTATTACCTACCGTTGTACTTTAACAATAAAACAAATGAAACAACCGTAAGTTGGATTATAAAAAAAAGGAAACGATTCGAATGAAAAAGTACTTATTTTCAATTTTATTACTTCGGCCACCGCAAGAATACAATTATTTTAACTGATCTGACCAAAATCTCGCATTATACAAAGTGTACGCAGAAACAGAAGACGTTTATCTATAAATATTGCAAAACAATACTGCTGGGTTGCAGAAAGCATTGTCAAAAAATTCGATTTGACCATAATCTCAGATTGTGGTAATTGATTACAATTTTTATACATGCAGGAGCAGTCTAGTGTAGTTGTGAAACTCCCTATATTTAAAACTCAGTTTTTTCCGTTAGTACGTTTAAATAACTCAAGAACCTCTGATCCCATTTACATGCGGTTTTTTAAGTGTAATGTCTTATATGCGAGTCCGGGCCGTTTAAAGTTTGCGTTAAGTATTTAACGCTAACTGTGTAATAATAAAAAATAAATTAAGGTTCGATGTTTACAGCGACCCTGCAACATGGGCTACGCGACCCTGCTTACGGAGGTTTTCTATATCTGTGTCCATCAAAGAACACGAGCGTTCACTGTATAACATTTCTTTACTATTAAATTACCGCTTTTCCGAATTGTTTGTCAACTGGCAGACTGTCTAACCGTTATTTATCTGTCGAATTACTCTGCAGTAATTTGTTAACATAAAATAGTTCCTTGCATTTTTTATGATCAAATTGTCGAGAGTTAGTAAAATATTATTCATCCGTACATCAGAATCGGCTTTAAGCAAGAATTATATTGTTTCGGACTGATAAAAATTATAAAATAAAAAAGGGGATGTGTCGCGGCACACACGACCGAAGTGAAACTTATATATATGCATCTGACTCACGGGCGGAGCTCCCGAAATGTTTAAAATATTAGGTACATTAATTAATATGTTACGGCCGGCTAGTCCCAATCCCAACATCTGTTTTTAAATTTGTGCACTTTTTGTTGTTTTATTTTTTGACCCCCCCCCTCGAAACTAAAACCTAGCTACGCCCGTGTACTATGTATATATTTTTATTTTTCATTGTACTATATTTATTTTCCCCTAGACTATGGAGAATAAAAAAATGGTCCGAGTGAAAGTTGTAGGGTTGGAAGGGGGACACTTTTTGCAGATAGTACCCATGATAGTACAATGAAAAATAAAAATATATACATAGTACACGGGCGTAGCTAGGTTTTATTTTCGTGGGGGGGGGGGGGCTCGAAACTAAAACCTAGCTACGCCCGTGTACTATGTATATATTTTTATTTTTCATTGTACTATATTTATTTTTGACAGTAGGTAAATAATAAAATGCCGTTGTCTACTCGTATACTGCGTTTCTATGGTTCCGTCGTCACTAATTTTATCACTCATGTATGCCACTGTTTTCCGTTTCATTTATTGTGTGCTGCATATGAAGTTTCACTTCAAAAATCGGTATGATGACTTCGATGTTCCAAAAATCATTTTCCAAAATAATTTTAAACGTGAAAAATGCCGGTCAAATACTTAAGCCAATGTTTGTGTAATAATTATATATACAGTCATTTTAATCCTCGAATGAGAATATCTCTCCTAGACTATGGAGAATCAAAAAATGGTCCGAGTGAAAGTTGTAGGGTTGGAAGGGGGACACCTTTTGCAGATAGTACCCCCCCACCCCCTCATCCCTTCGCGGGGGAGGGGATAGCTTTTGATTTTCGAATAGAATACCACAAATTTTATTGCAGATTATGATTTTTGGCACAAAAAGAAGCATCTTTTGTCTGAAACATCCCACATTTTTGTCCCTAACTATGCTTCAAAAATTTCAAATTTCAATTTTTTTGAATTTTCAACTCGATAATGGTGAAGTTCAGAAGGAAATAATAAGAGACAAAAAGTGCTCAGAATTTTGCGTAAAATCCATACAAATTTTTTTAAAAATTTTCTGTGGAGTTTCCGGTGACACAAAAAATACACACTTGCATTTTTTTTTAAATTTCTGGAATTTTTTTTGTCTTGTTTGTTTGACGTCTTAATCGGTCGAATTAATTGTGTTCCGTAATAAATTGTAATTGTGGACGTGGTGGCAATCTGTCCCCTTTGAGGTGCTTTTTAACTTGGAACAGTTAATTCTCAAAATTACGAGGGTGAAATTTGAAATTTTTGAAGCAGAGTTAGGAACAAAAATGTGGGTGATAAAAAAAAATGTTTCAGACAAAAATCATAATCTGCAATAAAATTTGTGGTATTCTATTCGAAAATCAAAAGCTACCCACTCCCCCGCGATAGGATGAGGGGGTGGGGGGTGGGTACTATCTGCAAAAAGTGTTCCCCTTCCAACCCTACAACTTTCACTCGGACCATTTTTTTATTCTCCATAGTCTAGGGGAGATATTCTCATCTGAGGATTAAAATGGCTCACTTGTATATAGGGAGGTACAAAATATGTCTAAAAGTAAGTATATTTCCAAAACTGCGGGTTTTATTGTGCAATACCGAAACCAATAGACTTCAAATGAGTATTTTCCTTTTCTTAGAAATTTTTGCAAAAGAAAATTTCACAGTCACGCGGTCAGACAAAGATGCAGAGTGTCAGACTGTAGATTATAGACGTTCGGCAACTAAGGTCATTAGTGTCTACATACACAGTTACAGACATCAATCAGAAAATTAACTCAAACGATTCCTAGGATATCAGAACTGAAGATCTATTAATGTATCAAATTCCCGAAAAGAAATTCCGAACCGATTCCAGTATTTTCTCTGCCATAGTTTAGTGGGAAGTAATCTTGGTTTAAATCCACGGATGAATACGCAAAACCTTCACATAAAAATGGCCGTGCATTTGCTTCACAAAAACTATTACTGTAGCTACTATTAAAGAAAACATCCTTCTCAAATTAAAATAGTTAGAGGTCACGAATGTTGTTATTAATGTTATTGTTGTTAATAATCCGTATACCTACATTGTTTCATTTACATTTTACGGTAAGAAATTAGCAATAATCACACAGGTGAATCGTAAGTTTTCTTGCACAGAATAAGGAAACCGGTATCGTTGACAAGAAAATTACAGCTTCGAGAAATCTTGATAGAGTTTCATAAAGAAAGTGGCGAGAGAGAGAGAGAGAGAGAGATTGAGCATCTGTCATTTGCAATCTCTCTCTCTCTCGCCACTCTCTTTATGAAACTCTATAGAGACAAACTTGTTCTTTTATAATTGTCTATTATACAAACTCGAAAACCAGTGAACTGATTTGAATTTTTTTTTCACTATTTAAAACTCTATATGGCATATATATATGACATATGGGCAGAATTTAGGCCAAATGTGATGTTAAATGTAAAATGGCGATAAACAGTAAGCCACTGAGTATTTTATGGCGCTAAATAAGTACTTAAAAGAAATTGAAAACGTCCGAAATATTTTTTTGTGTGTATTTATAGTACATAACTATTGAAGAACCCGTATAGCTAGATACAATGTGGAAATAGCAAGTAGATACCGTAATTTAAAAGTTAACAATTATCTCGCATATGCATAATTTTACATAATATAAAAAAATTATTACACTGATGCGTATAGCAAAGAATGCATATTACTAGAATAAAACGGTAAGAGATGCAAGATCGGTAAAAAAATGATAGTGTTGTACATTTTAAATTCATTTATTTTATTTTATTTTTTTAATTAAGATGACTGTTCAGCAGTTGTTCAATATGTCCCCTTAATCACCCGCATAGATCTATCTTTGCACTTGGATGTTTGTGTGAATATAAAATACACTTACGCGCGTTATACCTATAATAATTAGGTATAAGTTTATGAAGCTTAATGCTTAATCACAGGCTTATAAAAACAGTACTTAATAAAATTAATTTTGCGACCACAATTCGAAATTTCCCGAGAGCATATTTCACTATCTCAGGGATAAGAAATAATTCAATCTAAGCTAAGCAAATTGTAAAATCGGAGAATTAAATAATTCTATATAAATTATTTTTCGAGATATTCATTTTTAAAGTATGGAAAATAAATAAAATATATCTTTAAAGTTCAATTCCAGATGTATGTTATAATAGAAAACAGTATCACACCATTGTTTCTTTTTAGTAAATTATTTAATCCATAATGTTTAATATTTTTATTATATGATTGTTAATTTTTGTAAAAATTTTTTCAGAGCTTGAAAAAGTCTTAATTAAATAAAGACGAAACGTTGCAATCAATGAGTGTTTAAATTGATTTATTTTTATTCCAATTACCCGTGATACTGTTTTCTATTAATAAAATATTTTTATTATTTAGGAACAAAATAAATCACAAAGGTTTTTTTCTATGAATTTCACAAATGCAAACTTCGAAGATTTTAGATACAAAATTCGCAAGATTTTGATGAATCGGAGGACCCCCACTAAGCTGGGGCCCCCTAAGCACAACTGCTTATTTTAGTTATGAGTTCAATCATTTTTTTTTAATTCGAGCCTGAAAAAGTTGGATTTGCACGTACACAAAATATAAAACAAAGCGAAAGTATGTTTGTAATGCATAGGGTAATAAAGTCACTAAAGAATGCAGTGTTGCAATGTTAATAAATTATGGTACATGGTTTTGAATAATATAATTATTAGTCACTGTTTGGGAAATTACAAAAGGTAAAGTTCACTGTAGCCATACACGTACAGTATATTATCGGTTTACATCACACCTTGGTACTTCTATAAATGAACTATGGAATTCAATAAATCCAGTTGTACAAACGACACTGTGCATTTCAAAGTCACAACAGATGGTCGTTGGTTTTCTACTGCGCCACTTTTGATTTAATACACTGATTTAGTCTGTATGAGTCCGCATTTGGTCCAGACAAATAGAGACCCACAATTATCATTTTTTATGAAAACAATTTTTTATACCTAAAATAAAGTACAAAAATTATAAAACATGTTTTTAATGTTCAGTACTCCGATGTCTGCTTGTCTATCTGAACCAAACAGTACAAACTAGAGACTTGAAATTTGGTATGTTATTTTATTTAATTTAAAATGTAAAAATCAAATGTCGACAAAGTCCCAAGTGCACCCCCCGCTAAGCTTGCCACTGTATGATAAAAAAATGAATAGAGAAATTATACAGGTAGTGTATTGATGTAAACCAGTAAAATACCCATATTGTTGACGTAAATATGTTTTAAGAGAATATTTTCTAAGAAATCTATTGTAATTAAATCATTTTAGAAAACCATTTAGAAGTACAGTCATGTTTATTTAGAAAGCAGTTCTAAACAAAGCATTAGCCAAATAATTTTTTTTCGAAAGTTCAAATGTGACACATATTTATGTAGAATATCAATATCAATTAGTATTTCATTAGCACTTATCAGCTGAAATTATATTTGAAAAAAATATTTTTTCCTATATTATAAAGGCATAACTAATTACGAGTTTATGAAAAAGAACAATTTTTTACAAAATTCGAAACACCTCTGCTAGGATTATTTGCGCTTAGCATCAAATCATATTTTTAATTAGTTAATTGTTTTAATAATGAATTGAAATTCAATTTATATATCGCTAATTCTCGGATTTAAGTCTGTGATCTGGGGGCTCGTAATAGAGGAGTCACAGAAACGCTGTATAAAACAACGGTATTGAATATTGATACACGGTTTTTTTAAAGTTTCTAAAACAACTAAAAACAAGCATTTAAACTTCCATAGGTTTTAGATAGTGGCTGGGTATATAAATAGTGCAAAAGCCAAGAAATAAAGCCGTTTTATTTTGCTTATTGTAAGCAGAGTCTTTTCTACTATACTATTCAATAAATATCTCGAATTAGAGCTTGCAGAACAGCGTTAGACGCGTATTAAAAAAACACTATTCCATTAATATAAATTACTTATACATAACAAATATTAATTATTATACCTGAGATTATTTCTATACTTATATTGTGTAATATGAAAACTTAAAAGTACCAATACACGTGTTTTTATATTATTAAGCGAAGGTCGTTTTCAGTAAGTAATGCTAACAATTTAAAAGAACATTAAAAAAATAAGCAGCCAATTACCAATCATTATTATAAAAAAATGAGTCATACCTACGCTTATATTGGCTTTTCCCAATATTACTCAATAATTAAATAAAAATAGACGTCGAATTTAAATCACATATCATTTTGAAAATGGTTAAAATTATCTATGCTCAGCAGCTAAACGGAAAATATATGTAAAGCGGTGTTTACACTGTACTATAGTAACTCGATTCACATTTAGGTAAGTAGGTACTTTTTGAAAGTCTATTAGTAAGAACTTTTTGAGCATGGCACCAAGTCATATCATTTTATTATGTTTATAATTTTCCAGTTTATACTTTTACTAGTTCCTGAATTAGAACCTGAGAGCTGGGGCTTGTAATAGAGAAGCCATGGAAACGCCATATAAACAATGGCATATCGCTACTTGATTCGTTATTTTGAGATATACACCGCGTAATGCCCTCTGAATGCATAATGATTAAAAACATAACTAAAAGTCTGTCACTGACTCCCGGTCTATCAGGGCCTTTTTCACGCGAAAATAGCTCATATAGTAAACATTGAATATCTTACAAGGAGTGTTAAGATTTTCGAATAGAAAAAAGATGGGCAAATGCGAGTACAACTCGCGTCATTAGGGTCCCGAACTGTTATAACAATTTAGCAATTATTGATAAAGTTATAAAAATTAATTTAAATCCATGTAGAATAATAAAAAATTAATGATTATGGATTATTATCCTTTACTTGTGCTGAGTCCTTCCTTTAAGCTCAAAATTTTGTCCAGATGTGTGGGGTTGTAGACTTTAGTGTTTGGTATTAAATTCAACTTGTTACCTCGAATCGTTTCTGAGAAAAAGGGATTTGACGGACAGACAGACTGATAACAAACTGACCCTGTATAAGGGTTCCGTTTTTTTTCATTCTTAGCTGTAATATAATCCTAAAAAGATGATGGTGCAATTTTCAAGTACCGTTTAATTTTTGAATTTGCTGCCTGATTCAATGGCGAGAAAGACCGCTCCGCCCCACCTCAACAAACTGCTGTTGGACAATGCATGCGATCAACGGAGGCTGTGGCATTTTTCGTGAGAGATAAGTTGCTATTTAAACGTACACGTTGCTGTCAAAGTCTGTCAAGGAATTCCTCGATTGAGGTCGTCTCGCGTTTTTTATAGCATCATCATAGGTCTAGTAACCCAACCTAAATATATATATGTTCGTTGAATTCATAAATTTTTTTGTAAAATAGTGGATTGTATAGATAGATAAATATATTTAGTGACCAATATTGGTATAAATGTTAGAAAGATTACAAAAATATATCATTTTACAAAGTCTTACATAAAAATACAATAGTTTTATTATTTGATATATTACACGAAAAGAAATCTGTGAAATTATACAAACACATATTCTGTAGCAAAATCTTAATTCTATTTTTAAAAATGTTCAGCGGTAAGGCCTTTATATACTGTCCGGAAGATGATTATAGAATTTGGGTGCCCAAAGGTGAGACCATTGATTAGTTTATTGTTCTTATAAAAAGGTTCTTTTATGTCTCTAGAAGCACACCTAATGCGGAGTACACAATAATTCAGCGAAACGGTATCCCCCCAGCGCTATGACTCGGTGAGCAGAGTTTAAAAAATTTGCGATTTCGACGTATCCTAGACATTATTTGGGTTGCTCGTTCAACGCGGACTTTGAGCGTAACGTGTGCATAAAATATATTATATATGTTACAGGAGAATTAATGTCTATGGGAGAACCGGTATGACAACGCAGAGTGAGTGAGGCCTGCGGGTTTTAAGATGTATCGACTTTTATAAAAGACATAACAGTAAACGAATATTACCTACATACCATTACATCAATTCGGTCGAAAGACATCGATATTCTGGCGTATGATTTAACGCGTTTATTACATATGGATCCGTTTTAGAAAATTAGAATATTATTGAGGTTTGGAAGAGATCAGCTCAATCTTGGTTTTGTGATGTCTATACTCGTTCTAGATTTTTCCCCCGACTGTCAAGGGGTCAATATTGGCACGCGGTTCGGTCTCCCTTCGCCCGGCTGCAAATTTAATCTATATATATATAAAAAAATGGATATGTATCTGTTTCAGGTTATTAGACTTCGACGCCGTTTGATCGATCACCATAAAAGTTGGCACATTTTTTTCATGGAGAAGGTTTTTATCCTATCCACTTTATTGTAACTCGTAACTCGCTGTAGTTTTTCATCTCAATCGCGTGCACAGACGCGGCTAGCGGCTAGTATAATATAGATAAGTTGTTCTCGTGTTCTCGCGGACACAGACAAACACATAGTACAGTAGAAGCCTCCATAAACGGACGCCAACTGTTTAACAATTTTGTTGGACTTTTTTTCTTTTTATTATTTAAATTTATGTTGCTATTTTTGTCATTTTACATGATTTTAAGTAATTTATTTAGATTATATTTATTAAAATAATATTTAAATATCTGACCTAAAGTCATATGGGAAGAATGATACATACTTCTAGTCTATTTTCAAAGCATTTTCATTAAAAATTGAATACGGTTTTTCATAGAAATAAGAGATTTCCGGAATAGTTTTTCATGCATTTTCTAATATGCACACACGCATTTAAATGCTAGTAGATTCACTGTAGCTTTGAAAATGAAAGCTAAATAAGCTTCGTCTAGACTCCTAGACTAAGTGTAGACTAAAAAAGAACCAAATGATGTATAAGCGCTATTCTCGTTTTGAAATTTACAAAATTTCTGCTCATCCTTTTCTGTTAGCACTTAACCGGTCAAATATTGCTTTTTTGTGTAGATAAAGCCACGCCCCAAGCATGTTCCCTATTTTAAGATCACCTATGTTTAACAACACAATAGTGTGCGATGTTTTTTTGTCTTGGAAACATCGAATCCAAGGTCACCTTTAAGTCAGAAACTTCGCACTTTTGAATTGGTATTCCTTTTATTCTAGTGTTGTTTATTGCGTTGCACAATATGACAGAACCAAATGAATAATCGATGACAGTTTTTCAGTCTCCTTAATGTGAACTAATTAAAACGAAAACATTCAGACTTTAAAAAAAATCGTGTTTACCGAAATTACGCTTTTTCTTGCACAAATGACGTGAAACGATTCGTATATATACTATGAGCACATCATACTATAATATTCATATGCTATGCCTGAAACTAGAAGCACAGAGTAGATTGTAGACGCCCGACAACTAAGACCATTAGAATCACTTGAAAAACGAGTCATGGAAACACCTCAACAACTCATAAGTCATCTGCATACAACACGTACCAAACAAGTGGGTTCATTTGTTGTATTGACGGTATCCATAGTATCCGAAGCAACAACAATATATAAAGCCGACCCTGGACGGCAATCTGCCTTCATAGTACAAACGTCCATTCATGAATTGAGACAACCCTCGTACAGAGGGCTCGCTGAGACCAGCACCTGTGGTGGTTGACATGCACCACTGAAGAAGGGGTGAAGCGGTGAATTTATGATTCATCAAAAGTCCTTTTGGCATTTTCGATGTCCTAACCCTCAATTTCAACTTGTTTATGTTAACTTTTTCAAACATTAAACTCCATTTCTGTCGCCAATTTTTGTCTCATTCAGAATTGAAGGGATTGTTGAGTGTTCTCCAAAAAGTTATGAATAAAATACAATTACTTATAAAGAACATTTTTTTCCGATAATGTTGTGAAAATAATAATGTCACCATATAAAAAGAAAACGTTAGTTTGTACCCGGCCGAAGCTGAAAAGTTTAAGTAATATAAAATATAATACTTCGTCTACGCGAAATTTTTTTTACTAAGTTATAATCAATCTATTTTCATGTCAGGCGACCGTTTCGGCAAAAATCGCGTTTTCAGCGAATATTTGTTTACTAAAAAGCACTGTTTTCTTTATTCTTACTTTGTGGAAAATTTTATTTTATTTCCTGATCAAAGCATTTCTGCTGCAATTATAAGAACTATAAATAGAAATGATAAAAAAAAGACAACAATTTAGTCGATTCTTGATAAGAATGATTTTATTTTATTATTCGAGCGCTATTTTCCTATCCTAAACAAAAACTAAAACTCGTCTAGTTTTTGTTGAAGCATACATCTAATAATAAAATTGTTTCTGTCTACGTCCAAGTCTGTTTATCTTTCAAATTGTTTTTGAAATTAAATTTCTTTAGTCGCAATGATTTCAAACGGATATAGATAAAACGTAACGGAAGTAGCCGTTTCGATAGTGATGAGAAAATAGTTAACGGTATATTTTGAAAAAATCTGCAGGCTAATCGAAGTTTCTTTATCGCAATGCATAAATTTATTATTCTACATAAATCTATTTCTAAACAATGACGCAAAGAGAGAATTTGAACTTTGTTGTTCGTAATAAAAAATATGAGTAATGACCTAATAAAGCCGTAAAAATATATTTTTCTATTGTCTTGTCTGAAAATCTACGGTGATGACTGTGTAAAATATTAATCATAGACACTTACAGAAAAACGGTATGTCGCCATTTTTATGATGCCACCTGATACTGCTAGGATATATCAGATTGAAAAGCGAATACTTATTGAATGTCAATCTTAGCCGTTGGTGGTCCGTAATAAAAATGCTAGATTTAGTCGCAGTCGTCTGACAATAGATTAGTTTAATAAATCAGAAATAATGCCCGGGTATAGATGGTCCTTTAAATCTGCTTAGATTTTAAATTCAAAATGATTTTATCATGTGTATCTAGAATCTAGATTCTGGATGGCACAATAACTATATCACTGCTTATCATCATTTGTGAAATAAGTAGAGACGATTGTTCAAATATAGATTTAAATTCCACATTTATCTGCTGGGAAAACAGTCCAGATTTTAAAATACGAATTATATTACTCTATCAAGATGCCACAACAATGATGGCATTAATAAGAAAAAAATGCTGTGATTGTTTCGGGAATGGACAAATTGAAATCGCAAATCGAAAATGTCTATAGAGTCGAGTTCCATTTATTTATATTAAATTATGTACCTAGTAGTTATCGTCTGAGTGGGGTTTATAATACTCATTCAGTGATACTTTTCAAGAAAATACGTTAAACATGAGTATTTCTTAACGAGTTACACTTACGTTTCTAGCCCAAACAGTTTCAGAGACACGCCTAGCCATTCGAAAAAGTTTCAACCCCCATTTTTTCACACATTGGAACGCGAATATCGAAAACGTATCCCATTCTGGGTAAGATTTGGACCAAAATTAGACAGTGCCCTTTCAACGGTTCAGTACATCTGAAAGAAGTTGATTTTTTTCCCGGCCAAACATACTTTCAACTGTATTTGCATAGATAAAAAATAACGAAACAATTAAGATTTAAGATTTGCCAAAAAAACATGCTTGCAATTTGGACTAAAAATGTCGCTATACTAATTCTAATTGGAATGGATGTCTCGACGTGTTGAAGAGGAGCGCAAGATACTGTTATTTTATGCATTCTTTGATCTACTTAGCACGTACAGCATTAAATAATTATTACGTAACCGTATTAAAACATTATTCCATATCATTATTTACCTATTTACTTAAATGACACCTGAAACGATTTTTCCAGATAAAGATCACTTTCATCCAGAGTATTCCAACCACTTTAAGACGCTAATGATCTCAGTTGTCGAGCGTCTATATATCCCAAATGACACACCACACACACCAACTTATACACTATTATACCACGACACAAAAACCAAACGATTTGAACACAAAAATTTCGCACCGAACACACCAATGTTTTTAACATTAACACGTAATTTAATTGGAACTTGTAAAACAATGAAACTGTTGGTTTATTTATTTTTTTTTGTTGGGACGACAATGACGACGAAGTCCCGCAGACACAGCGTTTGTTTGACCAGTTTTAGGAGACCAGGCGCGCAGGCACTCCTCAAAAATAATTTTATGTGTATAATAATAGTAAAGGCGAGATTCCCGCTGACATGGCGGGCTGAACTAAAGTCACATTCGACGTTCCGCGAACATAAGACTGTGCAGGTAACTCGTTTACCTGTTTATACGTCATCGCCAATCGCCAGGGCCGGACCTGGAATGTCGATTCGGTCGTATGGCCCGGGCATAGCATTATAGTCATTCCGGTAGCTAATTTAGTCTAAGCTCTATTTGTCAAAAAAAAAAAATCGATTGCACAAAACAAGCTTCCAAAATAACCTACAGGAGGGCAACCATCTTTGGCTTCATTGATGAGGATGGAATAGTTCCACAAGACAATCTAGTAGCCAATCTTCCGGAGCTTATAAGAAGATCCAGATTATTTGCTGGCTAGATCCAGTAAAAAGGAGAAGCCCAAAAATCCTTTCAGGATGTGGTGCATTTGGGTCAAGAGACCACGTTATTTTAATCTTTTTTCCAATATTCTCAGATGTCATAAATATAAAAGACTTAAGTCTAAATTGTATTCTCTTTCGTTTGCTATTAACGGCTTAAAAACTAAGTTTTTCGACTTAGGACCTTCATACATGAGGAAGAATTAAAAGTAATGTGACGCTAAGATATTGGAGCTTTCAGAACGGTACTGTAGGCGTAATTTTCGGCATTATACTAAAAAAAAATTGATAAACACAGCTTAATAATTGCTATTTATGGAAAATCTCTTGCTTTTAAAATATTACAGTTTTATTAAGTGGACTTCACGGCGTTAAATACATGTTTCGATTTGTCGACTTAAATTACTTGTCACTGCTGTACTCGCTCGAACACCGTTGCCAATGTTTCCAATTTCTTCGGTACTGTTATTTTTCAAATTTTGGAGCTTTAACGTGATTTGTTCATATATCGAGAGCGTCCAATTGGGAAATCTTGAGGTTTCGGAATAATAACCATTCCTTGAAATTCAACATCTTAGAAATATGTTTCATAGCATGCAATAGCAGGGTAGAAAATTGCTTCAGCTTGTCGAGAATAAATTGTTGAATAAAAAAATAAAATCTCTGAAGAAATGGAACCATTGATGGTATTCGAGCGAATCAAAGGTCCACTTAAAAAAAAAATTTTTTGGAAATAAGAAATTTATCACAAATTGAAAATATAGAGCTGTGCTTAATGATTTTTTTAAAAAATAATACCTACCCGAAATGAAGCCTGTAGTACCGTTTCGAAAATCATCACATCCCAGCGTCGTATACTGTACCTACAAAACAGATTTTGATATACGCCTGGCAGCTATAGTTAACAAAAATCGCGTAGGATGGCGTCACTTTCGCTAGCGAAAACAGTTCACGTGTAGTCCGCGAATGCGCGACTTTTATTTTCCGTCACTGCACTGAAAAATCCAACTATCGTCCCCAAAAATACTCATATGTAAGTGAGTACTTAAAATGCACGTATAATTACAAAAATAATTAATTATAATCCGGTTCTGGCTATAATACATACAAGTGGAACGATTATAAACAAGGCGAGTCACACCGAACCGCGACGAATTAAACCGATCTATTCGTATCGTGACTTAAATAATACTAATATTTTTGTTATATTGTTTGCAGATACACAGGTAATTCCATACACACATATTATTATAAATGAAATACGTGTACAACAATACAACAGAAATTAAACAAGGCCACGTCCACATGTGTTTGGATGAAAATTCTGTCAATTGCACAGACCGCTAGCGGGACCGTGTGCTCTATAGTATCGCTTTGCGCGACGCAGAACTGAGCTTCAATCATACAAATAGTAGGCAGGGCCAATTTAAGGGAGGGCAACCGGGGCTACAGCCCCTGAGCCTCTACAAAAGAGGGGCTCCCACAATAGAGACTTCGGAAAAAAAATTTCAAATTCAGGCTAGTAAACACTAGCAAACAACTTTTCTTTTGATATTTTTTTTCGCGTTTTACCTTTACCAACAGTACTTTGTACAAACATGATTATATTAAATATTAACAGAAATCATCGATCTATATTTGTTGACTCCAATCAGGCAATCAGTAAAATATCAAAATCTCAAATGGCCCTGATAAGCGTTTGAACATGCGGCCCTAAGGTTCTTAAAATGAGCTTCCCAGTTTGATGCATACTGAATATTAGTAATAATAATTAATGACACTGAAAATTGAGCAATTTAAACATAAAATAATTAATTTGTTTTTGCCACCAGAATAAATTAGATCCGATAAATATTTTGCATGAAATCATAAAAAAAATGTTTGCAATAATTTTGTTAAAACAAAAATAAAACGACTGGAATCTCTTTCGGATCAAGATGTCGTTAACACTTTTCGATTGACACCCTAAAGAAGTCGATTTAATTTTTTACTCGCGAGATTTTGTGTAAAACCTACTTTTTTGGTGTCTATTTTGTTAAAAAAAGAACGGCTGGATCGATTTTAACGAAATCTTTCAGAGCATACTTACGACAATATTCGTCGATTAGCACCCTAACGCAGTCGCTATCATTTTTTTTTCGTTGAGATTTCGTCTTAGAAAGAAATGACCACGCACGCACAGAGAGAAGTCTTTCTAAAATTAGTGTAGTAACCGTGAAACAAAAAGTTAAAAATTTTGATTTATATTTTCGGTTCGATTACAATAACTTCCCAATGTATTGAGAAGTTAATATGGAACCATTTTTAGAGGTGCACCATCCCTGAGTAGATAAACATATAAATTTGTTTGCCAATCCTACTTAAAAAACTTTTGCAATAGGCCGTTTGTTTGTTGGTTTCGCCGTGTATTGATCGAACAACAAGTTTAAATTGATTATGAAGCTAACATTATTTCGAGACAAACTTTTAGAGAAAAAGAAAATATATATATATAAAATCCATTTCATCTATTTTTTACGTAATGGGAAAAGTTCGGTGTTATAACATTAGTTTTTAATGTGACTTTAAATTTGATGTTTGCTTGTTACTATATGTGCAGAGCAGACAGACAGCTCTTGTCATTCTCTCAGATCCATGGGCGCAAAAAATGTCGAATAAAAAAAACTCGGAAAAGTTTAAGTCGCGCTGAGGATTCCATACTATCGACCAAATGATTTTCCGTTCAACTGCGAAAACTATATCGCTGATGATCTCAGATGTTCAGCGTTTATAATCTACTCGAAAGCTATAGCTGTTAGAAACTGTACTAGTTTTCCTGTAATTCTAACACTATAATGCCGGGTTGCAGAAAGCATCGTCAGAAAATCTGATTTGACGATGGCGTTGTTTATATGACGTTTCAATGGCTCCTCTAATCCGAAGAATTAAGACGTAACTAATTACGTTACTAAGCGCTTATAATTAAAAACACAATCCGAAGAGTTGGAACATTATATGGATCAATTGAATTATTAACAAAATATTAATATTAAATTGAAAATACTAATTGGCGACGTTAAAAAAATCATTCGTCGAATATTTTTTTCAGGGCTTCAGTTTTTTTTCGGTTCAGGTGTGAGCACAGCATGAAGTCAGTATGTTTTAAAGAATGTATTGCAAAATAATGCTAGAATAAAATATCAGTGATTTGCGCATGTGATTTAGATATTACTTCAAGGTCAAAAAAATGAAAATCCATTACTGAGAGATGACCGTTTATATTGTTGTAAGTAAACATTTGTCGTCTCGGTACACAACAATTATTGTAAACAACACGTGACTTTCATAGATAAATAAAACAAATTAAACACTTACAAAACAAATTCCAATTTCTATGTTGATTTGCTTTGCAACATTATATTAACTCGTCGTTGATCGTTTAGTAATTTGTATTAAGGTTACTGGAGTTATTCAGTACATACGCTCCCTTTTTCACCTGCATAAGCTCTATCTTCGAACAGTTGGATATAAGTGTGCATGTAAAATGCACTTGCCCGCGTTTTGGAAATATCTAATTTCTATAAAAAATCTTATTCAATTTTTGACGTTAATTCTTCGAAATAAACTAGAAATATGTACTATTCTTATGAGTAGTTTATAGCTTGTTTATTTGACACTTTGGTTGACAACCAAGTTAATCGTCTAAGGCGGCCCTAAAGGGTAGTGATTACATAATTTCTGCAGATGTTTCTAGAAACTCTGTATTTGGAATACTATATCCAGAGAATACTATATAGATATTGTGAATAGCGGAGAGGCGGAAATGACTGATTAGTTATTCCGTGCACAAAATCTGCCTACAGTATTTATGTAATGCATGCATAGTGCGATGACGAATGACGTTGCACCAAAAACAATGGAAAAGCGGGCGATAATTATTATTGCGACACTGCGAAACAATCGAGACGCGGATTATTATAGACACATACATCCGACTGCGACGACAATCTGTGCGCCATATTCTTTGAAAAGAAATGCATAGCAACGTCGCGCCTCGACTTAATTTCCATAAAAATACTCTCATGTCATTGTTGTCACGAGCGAGCCTATTTTGTTTTTAAAACAAAAATTAGGAACGTTTCATACTCGGTAGATATAATCACTAATGTTTTGTTATATGGATCGTGCAGGACGAAAGAGGAATTTTGAGTGAGAATTTTGCCAATTTTGTTGGGGGATTTAAGATGGTACTTTAAAAAACCGTCTCGGGGTTTGATTTTCATATTTCCAGTGGAGTAATAAACCATAAGTTAATAGTTTTTTTTATATTTGTTAACATCAACATTAATGAAACGATATATTTAAGAGTATGTTCCTCTAGAAATTGAGATAAATAATGCAGGTGCCGCAGAAAAGTTGTTATTTATGCCGAAGTCTTTCGATTCCAACTCGTGTGTTTCTCTGGACAAAAGTATCTTATGTACCAGATATCTTTGGGAAGTATCTCCATTTTAGGATATGCAGATGTTTTCAATAAATACCTAGTATCTAAAACACAAAAAGTATCCAAGATGCAAAAAGTAAGTATCTTAGAACTTTTAGCTAATTGTCCGGGTGCTCATTTGATAACTTGTGCGAGATTTCCGTGAGCACTATTTAAAATGATGATATTGTTTAAAAGGACAGTGGATCAATTAATTAATGCTATTAAGCAATATCTAGTTGCAACGTTTCGTTTTTATTTTCAAAAACTTGTTCAGGTTCTTAGACATAAACTTAGCATTAGTTCTGAAAAATATTCATTGAGATATAAAGAGCGAAATGTTATCACCATATTACGGAGAAAAAAACTGTCTTATTTTGAAACAAATTTAAAACTGACAATTTTTTCTCCGTAATATGGTGATAACATTTCGCTCTTTATACGCAATGAATATTTTTCATGACTAATGCTAACTTTATGTCTAAGAGCTTGAAGAATTTTTTGAAAATAAAAACGAAACGTTGCAACTAGATATTGCTTAGCATTAATTAATTGATCCACTGTCCTCTTAAACAATATCATTATAATAGGTATATCACTATTTGAAATGTTCATTGAAATCATAGACAGTTGTTTGTAGTGGTGTTTTGCGTATTTTTGGTCGGGGGCGCTCAGCATTCACTATTTATTTTCTGTCGATGCTGGTGTCGTCGGTCTCCCCTGTCTCAGTTATAAGATACTCTCCAGCCCTGGGCTGTATAGTCAAATTTACTGGACCGGTGTCTACATTATTGGTAGGTATACGTTTACAGTAGAATGATAAGATGAAAGAAGCAGCAACTTACCCAGACGTGGGGCGCTTCTCCTTTTGACGCGTAGGCATATTGTGCGCGATCGAATGCACTGGAACAATCAGACAAAAGGCTAATTAATGCATTATCAAAACCGCACCAGATGCCGACAATACAATCATTTTATACAGTAGACTTCCCTTAAATCATCGGCGTGACTTGTTAATGTCGGCAAAATATATAAAACGTGCTAAAAGTAATATTTGACAGTATGAGCTCGTGATAAAAAGTGCATATTTTAAAAACACTAATAATAATTCACTGTTCAACACAAAAATCCTCCCAATAAAAATAATGAGTATTTTGTAAAATTTCGACCTAAATGACTATAAAATTGATCTGCAAATCGCCAGATTAGCCTCAAATTTCATAGAAAGCCTTTATAAGCCCCTTTCTAGGTAATAAATCGATGAGATATTTATTACCTGCAGCTGTGTTTTTAAATTCCTTAAATATTGTTTTAATTGTTATTGTGCAATCGTTTAGTGATCCTCTATTCGTATTTTCCGAGTTTTGTGTATAACTTATTTAAATTAACAATAACATGTCGTCGCGTACTTGTATGAATAAAACCGCTAACTTTTAAAGCGCACTAAAAACCCTTATTCCACTCGTGAAAAAGGCTTATGAACTGTAATTTGCCTGCAAAGTTGGTGATCAGGATAAGGATAATTTTGTTAAGACACTGAATAAGGAAAGAGATGCTTTCTTATATCTGTAAAAGAAAAATTTCTACGTATAAGTGAGGCAAAGATTCAAAAGGGAATTTTTGTTGGACCACAAATTAGACAACTGTTTGAAAATGGGAACTTTAGGACAACTTTAAATGACGCTGAAAGACGAGCAACAATTTTCTTGGAAACAATAAATCAGAAAACTATCGCGAATACGTGAAAGAACTACTCTCTGCCTACCACATTATGGGATACCATATGTTGCTAAAACTCCATTTTTCCCATTCTCATTCGAATTTATTTCCTGAAAATTTAGGACCAGTATCAGATGAGTATGGAGAAAGATTTCACTACGACATCACATCAATTAAAAAACGGTATAAAGGAAAACGGAGCCCAAACATGTTAGCCAACTACTGTTGGAATATAACACGGAAAACCCCGGTGATTTTATAAAAAAAATAAAAAAAGGGAAATAATCAGAAAATTAATTTCAAATGTATATCATAGATCAAATAATTACAAAGATCAACAAGCTTATGGAGCTATCCATACCCAGTAAATGTATTCACCACTGGGGGTTCACCCTTTGGTGAATACCTGAACTAAGCTGTTGAATCGCGACCAATCCATAGACTTAGAAAATTTTCAAGTGGTTTTAAGTGTACTATAGCGACACTCTCATTCCTACACGATAACTAAATTGTTATTACTCCATAGTTTTTAAACCACGATGACAATTTAATAACCGGATGTCACATCCGTAGACTACTAGAAATAAAACAATTTGTGTTAAAAACAGCCTTCAAAATAATTTTTTTCAGATTGTAATACCTATATACGATATATGTATATGTAACAAATTTTTATAGTGAAATCATTTGACATTGATTTAAACATTTTGAAAAAAAAATTCTTTCACTTTTTTTAAAATGCGTTCATATTTTTAATAAAAATTTTGAAAATTGATCATAAATATTAACATAAAGTCGTAATAAATTAGCACAAATTAATAAGAGAAAAGTATGTAAAAATATAAATTTACATTAACAAAATGAAACACTGACAGTTTTAAATAAAATATTATAATTATTGTTTATTGCCTATTGGTAATAACAAAAGTTTTAAGTCTTTCCCAATCATCTGCTTTTTAAAATTATATATTAAATGCTTGCCTTACACTTATTTACAAAAATAATGCTTTAGTCAAAATATAGAAATAAATTTGTATATCTACATTCTATAAACATTATTTTTGAAATATAATTCAAGCATACAGGAAATATTTTAGCGTCTTTTCTGATGACATGTGTCGCAACAATCGACCACTGCCAGTTTTTCTTTCCGAGTCAAATAATTTCTTTTTCCAGACATTTTCTTATTGCACGTCTTATATTACGACAATATAATAATTTTCTGACACAGTACTTTTGTTTTCCGATGTTTATATAGCGATTGTGAACTTAAAAATCTTTTAAAGTGCAAATAGAACCCAGGGTTGACAACTTGAAAACAAAAAATTGTTTCACGAGTGGTTTCAAATCGCAAAGTGACAGTAATAAAAAAATTAAATATTTGAAACATTTGATTTTTATGTTTTTCATAAATTTTTGTTTGATATATATCTTGTTTTATTTTATTTTCACATGAAATAAAAATTAAATTATTTTAAGAATAACTAAATTTGTACCTGCTGCTAACTTAACAATAAAAAAATTGTTCGTTTACGTTGTTACATAGCAATAAATGCGACAAAATTTTATCAAATACAAGAAAAATGATTTATATTTCTAAATTTGTGGTCGTTTACTTTTTCCAATTTGATTTTAATTAAATAACCTTGGTAACGCTTTTTTTTGTTTCCATATGATTGATATAAAGAAAGAACGATCAGTATTTAATTTCTAAAATATTATCAGCCATTTTGTGTAATCCGTTGAACGTAAAAATAAAATATTTTTGTTATACTGAAGTTTGGAACAGAGACTGACTGTTATAGGCAGTAGATCATCTATTGATATAGGTGCTAATTAAAAACAAACTATTAAATTGACACAAGTGTTGCCACATTAGTGAATAACCGCTTAAACGTTTGCTATTTATTTTTCAAATTGCAGGTTATCAAAACATCGTCACGTATTATAACCTACGATCTGTTTTAAAATAAACGCATTATTTATATTGCTGCCAGTAATGTCACTGCGTAACCACATTAATGAAAAAGAATATATTTCAACTAAATAGTCATGGAGACGATTATTTTCATTTGAATTTTTAAAAATTAAATACTATAAAGAAATCGTGCTCAATTCTTCAAAAAAAATTGTACCAGCTAAATTATTCCTTATGTAGACGTATTGTCACTATGGAATTGATCGTTCTGTGGTTATCAGTGTCAACTGTTCTGTAAAATTACCACAATAACCTAACCATTACGCCTAATACATATATTAATAGATGACCTACTGTCTAAAACAACCAATCTCTACTCCAAACTTCAGTATAACAAAAATATTTAATTTTTACGTTCAACGGATAACACAAAATGGCTGATAATAATTTAGAAATTAAATACTGATACTTTTTCCTCTATATCAATCATATGGAAACATAAAAAGCGTTACCAGGGTTATTCAATTAAAATCAAATTTGAAAAAGTAAACAAATATTTATTAATTTCGAAATCTATAATTTTTTCTGGAATTTGGTAAAATTTCGTCGTATTTATTGCTGTGTAACCATGTAAACGAAAAATATTGTTCTAATGTTAAAATAAATAGAAAAAAATGAGAAATACAAATAAATTTTATGAAAGCTAAAATAACACAACTGAAGAAAAGATTGAATTATTCAAAGTGTGGTTTAATAAAAATGGATTTAAACGGTGAAAAAAATATGACCAATGTCCAAATATAATGATAATCACATTACACCTCTCACTGTTATGTCAAAGTATTTAACAAAAAATTTCATTTCTTCATAACTGTTCAATGAAAAGGGAAAAGTCCTTTTTAAATTATGTATTTTTTATATTATCCACTAATAGTAATAACACTAATAACGCAATGAATTGTTCGCTGAAGTGACGCAAAAAAGATCTTCTGTTTACTGTGAAGTTTCGTAATATATAATTTAATATTTTGAAATAAAACTATATTTTTAAAAATACAATGATACGAATATAATACACACGCACAAAAAGATTTATAAAAAATGTAATGTCGATTAGCTGATAACACATTTCTTCAAAATTAATATTCAACAAATCAGACAGCTACAAAATATTCATTTATAGCACATATTTTAAAATGCAGTTAATAAAATATAATAAACCAACACAATTCTGTCAATTTTAACAAATTTTGCTCTCTTCAAATTTTTTACATTTTGAATATTATATGACATTTAATATTCAGTTAATAAAATGAATGCAGGCGTTATTCAAAGGAGGTTCAAATATATTTTTAGTCTGCACCAAAGCTCTGACCCAACCACGCATAGATCATATTTTGGCCGTTGATTTCAGTAGCAGCACAGGCCGAGCATTATCTTAAAAAGAGATGCATGATCGGCAAATAATGCTCGTGAGTGAAATGCACATAGTTACAATTGTGTCTTCTCTATTAATTTGACGTTGCTCGTTCGTTACTACAGACAATATTTCTCTTACTGTATATTACATACTCACTGTGTATATATTGCCCTTAAATTCACTGTTAATAAAACGTATTATGAGTTTGTAATTGTTTAAAACCAATAAACTGGATATAGATGGCGTTTTTATTGATTTTTTTTAATAATAAAAAATCTCTGCCTCACTTACTATTGGAGGCTGATATCGAAATTCTGAGGTCAGAGCTGGATTCAACAGAGCAAAATATATAAAAATCAGCCAAAAATTTTCCAGGGAGGAAAAAAAGTTTTGATATGTTGAACAGTGATAATTTAATGTTATTTTAAGGGCAATATATTAGCAACGTGACACACTTTTGGAGCTTTTTTTGACCGACGCAACATTGCATATTTTATTTTATTTTGAATGTGTAAACATTTTTAAAATTGAAGAATTTGTGATTACTAAGAAATAATTAAAAAGTAAAAGCTGCATTAAAATTAAAATAAATTAAAAGATATTGTAAGCTTAACAATCGTTTCATTACTGTTACAATTGCATAAGATTCAGGGGTGTCGCCAGGGGGGGGGGTAGGTGCAGCTGCCCTCCTCTAGAGGCTCGGGATTTTTTTACGTTAGAACTTTTCCCGCCTGATGTCAGTCACAGAATAAGTAAGTCATAAGTTGTAGAGTTCAGTAGAATCACAAAGTTTTGGACAAATTTTCAAAAAGCCCAAGAAGATTATGTTTTAGTTAAGTATTGTCCGATACGTAATGGTACCCAGGGTACACAATGTACCCAGCGTTGTATATAAGTAGGGCAGAGCGGGGTCACTTGATCCACATTTTGTTAAAATCAGTGTAAGGTGCATTCAAATAAACAATAAAAAAGGGTTAATTTTAAATCAGTCGTTTATTTATTAGACCACATATTAAGATCAAAAAACTTTAACAAATCCGTTGTTTACTGTACTAAATTTACCTTATAATGAAAACAGTCATATGGCTCATAAGACCCCACAGGCGGGGTCTTTTGAACCACCCAACGGGGTCACTAGAGCCATTGGGTTATACGAACTTGTCACATTAAAATATATGAAACATAGAAACAAAAACATAATAAAATATTTGAGATTCCTCATAGAAACAAAAACAAACTTAAATAAAGTCTTTAATATTTTTTGTTCCAATATATATTTTTAACGTGGAGGGAAAGTTTCGTTGAGGAACAGTTGAAAAAAGAAGCTTTACCGATATTTCGCTTGTGGCCTACGTTTCGAAAAATATATTTCCATCTTTAGGGCCTCAGGCTAGTCAAAGGGTGGTAAATTGTACTAATTTTAGATACATGATCATAATCTATGGGTTTTATATACAAATTATTAATCCATAGATTATGATCATGTATCTAAGATTAGTACAATTTACTACCCTTTGACTAGCCTGAGGCCCTGAAGATGGAAATATATTCATCTTTAAAGTTCAATTCCAAAATATGTAATAATAGAAATTAGTTTCACGGGTAATTGGAATAAAAAATCAATTTAAACACTTATTGATTGCAACGTTTCGTCTTTATTAAATCAAGACTTTTTCAAGCTCTCAGCATGTTTAAATTATAATAAAACTATGATATAAAAGGCAATTTTGCATTACAAAGATCAATAAAATTGAAAATTGTAGAAAATAATATCTTCTATTATTTTCTACAATTTTCAATTTTATTGATCTTTGTAATGCAAAATTGCCTTTTATATCATAGTTTTATTATAATTTAAACATGCTGAGAGCTTGAAAAAGTCTTGATTTAATAAAGACGAAACGTTGCAATCAATAAGTGTTTAAGTTGATTTTTTATTCCAATTACCCGTGAAACTAATTTTTTATGGAAATATATTTTTGGAAACGTAGCCCACAAGCGAAACATCGGTAAAGCTTCTTTTTTCAACTGTTCCTCAACCAAACTTTCCCTCCACGTTAAAACTTAAATAAATGTATTGAAAAAAAAAACACTTAAATAGTTTAGTTACTGTCAATCACGGCAACTAGTGCATATTAGCACGTTCCGTTTTTCTTTTGTAAGTTCGCATCCTAAAATTAAAAGAACATTCATGTAGAAACAAACAAGCGTAGCTTGACTAAATATTAGAAGTAATTTGAACATGGCTCATTCGACCCCAATTGTTTTGTCTCAAATGACCTCTTCCCTGAATTTCATTTAATATGTTAAATAACTAAAAATTTATTGAAAATAATTTATTTATGAAACTTAAAACATTATCAGTAATCATGTTAAAATCACAATATACATACTTGATGACCGTATGATAATATTCGTATTTTTTAAACCAAATTTCAGTGGCACGATGTTTTTTTACTTTTAGCACTAAATTTCCAACATCACGTGCTCCTAGTCAAGACAAATGCCTGCCGGCGATTAATGCAACAGTAGCGCGGGTCCTTCAGCCCCCCGCTTCGTCCTATACCACCCACCCGTAGATATCACACACCGTGTGCGTGATACTATAGGTAGAGCACTAGACCCCGCGGCTCAACTGACCCCGCTCTGCCCTATAAGATAAAGCGCGAAAATTTAGCTGTTATTTTACTAAATTTATTTCAATTGAACTTATAATTATTTCTTCCGCATCTGTAACAAAATGATTTTTTACGGATAAGTTTGGCTAACCATTTTGTTTTTAATTTCATTTTTGTTTGTGTAATAAAGAGTTCATTAAATATGTTAATATATCGTAACCCTCATAAATCCGAAATTTTTGTTTTTCTTATCCTTGTGCTCCCCCCCCCCTGGTTCAAATACTGGCGACGCCCTTGATAAGATTCTTAATATACAAATAATAGCTAATAGTTTGCTATAATATTATGAAACACTTCATTGTTGCAATTTTGATGCGATATTAGAAAAATTTACTATTCAAACAATATCACTGTCGGGACACGAACCCGAAACTTTCACTATCGCGGCGACTGAATTATCAGTTATTCTACAGTGACATATTTAAACAATCAACACTTCTCATAATAAAGCATATTTGCCACAGTATTCCACATCCTTCGAGAGCTAATTTTACATTAGACACCATTAGAATATTAAATTATCATGAGCTGTTTTTAGTGAAATTTGATTTACAACATAATTTTTTGTCTGATATGTACATGTAGAACTCGTGTATTTTCAACCTGTCGGAACTAATCGAATCATATATTTTCAACTTCCCCATCATTCTCACTTCGTTGTTATAAACCAATCAGAATAGCCTTTATTGATTTGAGGTTAAACGTTGTCGAACTTATTTTTCCATTGGCTAAGCTGCGTGAGAAGTAGGGACTAAAAACTTGAAAAAACGCGAAAAAAGTCATTAGAAAATAGACGGTGTTGAAAATGCATGACGTTCAACTAAATACAGTAAATACCTCCACCCCCTGTGTGAAATTAGTATTCTTTCTCTCTCTCAACCGCACCCCTCGCTACGACTTCGAGTTTAATCATAAGGGTTCCACTTTTTACAGTTTGTAACGAACCTTAAAAACTGTAGAAAAAAAACTCGCTTCAGTTTTCTTTCTTGTTTCCTGAAATATTCCAATGTTTCGAAGCTTTCGTTTACTAAATAATTCACTGTAATAGAGAATTCCCACAACGCTCGTACAATAGAAACGATACACAGATAGTATATTAAGAAGTTGCTAGTTTTGTAAGTGCAGATCCGATGGTCGCCATGTTCAGTTAATTTAAATTTGATTGTGAAATAGACCAAAACTAAATACAATTAATAATTAACTTTATTACCGTCGTTCCTTTTGGGAAAAGTTTAAATTAATTTAAAACATGCTTCTAACTAAAATATCATATAGACGGTACATGCCTGGCCCAGACTATTGTCGAGCGTCTGAGTCTCTGAGATACTTTCATTCTAGCTATATGTAACGCTTTTTTATAAAACGAACAGAATCGTAGCTGCGTATTTTTTTTTTAAATCGACGCAAAAAAGCAAACCTTTAAAATGTATGAAATAATTAATTTCTACTATCGACTATTTCTTCGTTTGGATGAAATATATAATTCATAATTGAGACGGGGATTACTGTAAAATGAAAAAAAATATTAATGTCTCAGGGGTGCCCAACGTAGTTACGAAATTAAATATTTCATCAAACGAAGAAATAGTTGGTGCCTAGAGCCAGATTTAGTAGAAATTAATAATAATCAATGTTTACTAAACGCAATTGATCGTCCATCTAGGCAAATTTATAAATTCATTTTTATTTCATATTTTTTTAACGAACGCGTTCTATCCACGCTTGTTTAACTAGTGCGCTGATTCAAAACATTTAATGCGTAAACGCTTCGCTTGTGTCTGGTGTTCCCCGAAGCCACCCGTTTTGGCACTACTCTTATAAGCGGCTTTGCGCACGTGTATTCAGACATGAAAAGTGACCCATTACGCACGAGTACAGTAAAGAAACACAAAGCTGATCGACCTATACGTTGCTTCTTGTTTTTTTATAAATAATTATCGGAAGTTTGGCTTTGCTCAAAAGCGATTTGTTAAAAATTTTGAAAATCAAGTGAAAACTAACTAGTTTACAGGAGCTACGTTCAAAAAATGTAGTATGTATTTCGAACGTAACACTATTATTCGTGTGACTGTTAAAACTCGTTAACGTTCGTTTTAAACGTTATGCCACACCTCGTCGTAATACAATCTTTTAGAACACAAGGTATCCAATCTGCTACGGAAAAAAACTGCAATACCGACCCGTTTTTTTTTTCTTTAATAATAGTAAATAATCTCAGCCGGTATAAAGCGAGACACGGGCGTAATATTATTATTATTACAGCAAGATTACATTGAGATGTGTCGAAGTTTTCGCGGAATATGCCTACAAACAGTGGCGTAGCTTCGTAACCAAGGACCCTGGTGCAAAAATGAAATCAGGACCCTATCTAAACTGATTAAGTTTTAGCGACACAGTGCCGACCACGCGGAGCCCTATTTTCAACATTAAATGAAAAGTATTAATAAAGATGAAGTTTTGGGAGTTGACATTTTTTTCGGAAATTTCCTTCTTTCTAGGAATCTTTTTTGATTTCATTAGCATTAATAGTTTTAGAGTTATTTGCAAAAAAAATGGACCCCCTTTTTTGATATTCTTTAATTGTTAATAACTTTTGCAATTGTTTATGTGCGGATTTCAAGTTTTTGCACATTTTTCGAGAGTTGATTACGAATCCAATGAGCTTATCACACGTATCTTAGCTCGCAGTAGCAAAAATTAACACATTTTTCAAGTTGTGAACCAGACAACATCAGGGGCCAAAGAGTCAAAAGTCGAAAATTCTTTATTCGATTAGGATATTTAAATAGCGTTTTCGAACGTCGTTCAGGAGGCCGAGGGGCCCCCTGAGCTTGAGGACCTCGGTGCACTGCACCGCCTAGGCCTCCGATAACTACGCCACTGCCTACAAAATATTATTACATATACATATACTATAATGCTTACCTGATGTATATGCGATATGACTTCTGTGTGCGTGGCGTCTTCCAGTGTCTTTCCATTAACTTCCATAATCTCATCTCCAACTTCCAGATTGTCTTTGTCTGCCGGAGATCCTGAAACATGGAATTTTCCTGTTACAATCAGCTTCAGTCATTTGCTTGCTGAAAAGCAAATAAAACGGTCCGAAACAGAGATGAGCGACTTGAATTTTCGGTGCAAGTCGACTTTGCAGACTGACTTCGTCTGATTCAATCGATGACCGGAAATCAAAGGAAGGAACGAGATAAATTATTGATATTATGCAGTAATTTATTTTTGGCCGTTTCATTTAATAATAATAATAATTTCGTCGAAATTATAAAGCGTAAAAAAATGTTAATTTCGAATCGACAAAATGTATTCGCAAAATATAAATATTTGCACTATGAACAATGATTGACAATTTACACACGCTATGACACCTTTCCCGTCTCTGTCAATAAAATAGTTTACTGTCGAATGCCGTTTTATCCACTTAACTCGTTGATGGTTCATAGATGACGCTTTGGCACGGCAGACTTTATTGAAATCTTTTACGATTTACTATTCTCTTTGTAGTAAAATACTTTTGCTATATTATATTAATATTAATACAAATCGATACCTAATAATATACTCTGAATTGCAATTTAAATATTTTATCCGCACAGAACTATTTTTAATTAATCCAAATGATACTTTTGCAAACTCACGGTTTAGAAACATGATAACTGATATGTTTTTTTCGTAATCAGATTATCAGTTATAGAAAAAGATCTATAATTTTGAAACAATCTGTAAAATACGGTTTTATCACTTAAGATATTAAAATTGTTGCGATGTTATATTTTTAAGGATGAGTGCAACTTTGCCGAAACAATCAGAACCCGATAAGAGATCACGTGTGTCGTGTTCACACTCGATACAAGTGAAACTTCTTATTTTATACAATTTTATTATGTGTACAGACACATACCGCCATCCCACCCAGCCTAGATTCCATAAGAGGTTCATTTTGATAATAATTTGCTCTTTGTTACAACATTTTTTTCAAACTGGTTTTAAATATTGTTAGTAATGATTTTGTGATTTAAAAATTCTTTTTAAAAAAACAAAAAAATCATGGAGCTGATATTTGACACAGTTATAAAGCGATCTAATCTGAGCATTTAATCGAATTTGAAAATTTTTACACTAATAAAGCGTCCGTTAATTGATATTGCGTGTTTGATAAAAATATTGAACGGTCTCCTAGCTGACGTCATTCATTAACAAGGTGGCCTGTGCATCTAATGACCTCGGAGCGTCTAGTAAAGATTAACACTTAACTTAATTACGCAGTTGGTGAAATCCCTATACTAATTTGTTTTATTATTAAATTACTATTTTCGCTCATCCCTGGCCGTTTTATCAGCGATATTGTATTTCATATTACGTATTAAAAGTATTAAAAACACCTGTCTGTGTAAGCAGGCGCCATGTTTATAATATCCGGGCTACTTTTAGATAGATCACAACCATTTTAATTCAGGAAAAATTATATTCAAATTTAATTAATTTCCATATACCTCCTCTACGTATTTCAACTTCAATTTCGTTCAAATTCATTGTTAATCTGCAGCAAGACATATTTTTTACATTAGTTTATGTTGCTTTACCGCGGATAATCTCAGGAACTACTAAACCGATTTGAAAATCCTTTCACTGTTCAAAAGTCCACTTCTTCGCCATAATTCAATATTATATATTACAGACGCTTGACAACTGAGGTCATTAGCGTCTGCCAATAGTCCAGTACTAATACTATAAAGACGAAAAAGTTAGTAGGTATGTTTGTCTGTCGCAGGTAATCTTGTGGAACTGCTGAATCGATTTGAAAAAATCGTTCTCTATAAACCTACTTCTTCTATATAATATACTAGGACAAAAGTAGTGGGCGAAAATTTAAAGCAAGTATGGGATCCCTCAAGAGATTTCTGAGCTAAATTTGTATGCGCTGCGTCTATAAGCTTTAGAGATACAATAAAGTGATATAAATGAACAATTTGTTGCTTTTGGTTATTTTATTGTCAAAGAAGTTTCGCTTCGGTCTTATGTGCCGCGATGCATGTTTTTATTATATTAAAAATCCAATTGATACTTTTACCAGTTATCGGATTAGAGCCAGGAAACTGCAGGGGGCTTGTAATCAGTGCGGCATTTAATAATTTAATGTCCATTTGCAGAAAGGCTGCGGGGGCCCCCATGTAAGAAGGTCAAGATTGGATAAATATTAAAATACATGATGAAATATGTTAAAGTAAAAAAAAATATATAATGAGCCTCCCCTCATAAGCTCACATGAGAAGTTTAACTTCTTTAGTTTTTAATATTATTCTCAAATTTAAGTTATGCCAAACTAATTAATAATATTTACACATACCTTAGTAACACACTATAAACATCTGTCCTTGTCAGTTTCATGTAATTTAGGCGACAGACCCTCGATTTTTTACTTTTTTCAAACAGATAAATCGCTAAAGAAGTTAAACTTCAAAAAATTGATTGCAAATTCTTGCCAGTGTATACATGCATATTTTTTATTACCTATTTTTTTAGAAATTAAATTTTGCAATTAGGTTTTGGGGGCTCTTATGTAAATCCGGCACTGCTTATAATAAAGGAACCGTGGAAACGTCAAATGAACAATGACATCAGTCGATTCGGAATTTCACAAGAAACATTTCCTTATAAGCTTCGGCGTTATTTCCATGACAAAAGTTTTAACAAATTTTAAATATAGGAAAACGACTTCAGTAAATTATGTTGACGATGTTAAATTGGCGAGAAAACGGCGACAATATGTCAACCGTCGAAGACATTACACCGCAAAGATAATATTATTTAAGTAGTGAGGTCTGTGAGACGCGGAAAAACGATTGGTTTTTCAGTGCCTGAATACAAAATAGTTCAATATCTGCGAACGATGTTAGTGCTACCGTAAAACGTCAGCGCAAGCGAAATATAGGTCACGTGACAAAAAAAAGACACGTCGTGTTCGCATCTAAGTAACTTCGCTGTTCACCAGCTGTTCAATATGACTCCTTATTCACCCGCATAATTACGAGCACGAAGTATAGATATAGAGGAGGTAAGATGACAGGCTTTTTCATAACTTTTGCCATCACAAAAACGAGTGTATACGATAATTAATTTTTAGGGTTCTGTACCTCGAAAAGAAAAAACGGAACTCTTCTAGGATCACCCTGTTACAGCCAATTTGCACCGAATTACTGGACCGATTGAGTTGAAATTTGGTACACACATGCATGTCGGTGACGGAAAACGGAATAGTATGGAACCCTCTTCTCGCGAGCTCGACTCGCACTTGACCGGTTTTTTGGACACTATAATAGCGCTGATGTTTGTGAATTATCAAAGTCCCTAGATTTAACAGATTACCGCTGTCGACCACCATTTCGAGGCAAACTTTTCAATTAAAAGATATAGAAGTTTTCGTAACTACGATAATTAAATATCGGTGACAGATTATCATTTTTTCATATTCAAAAATACGTAAATTACCCAAATTACACAATGTCACATGGGTAGAATGGATTCCCATACTGAGTAAATTTACTAATCTACGAGCTTTAAGACGTTGCCTGCGTGCCGTTTTACCACGTTTTACGAGTCCTCAACGCACAGCAGCCATACGAGCTATAGTTTATCCACCAAACCAAAGCCATTTTTTTTGTGTTTAAACTCCTCATATCTATACTTCGCGAGCATCGGTAGATGAAACTATTTTCCATTATTTTACACTTGTATACAGTAAAAACATTTGGAAACACAATTTGTCCGCATTATTAAAATAGCATCCTTAATTCCGAATGTGGCACGGAGAAACGAAACACGGATTATGACTTCAAAAGGAAATGTTAATTTTTAATTTGTGTAGGAATTGTTACATAATTGTCGTTTAGTGTGCTCTCTAAAACGCTTTTTGTTTTGCGAGTCTCGCAAAGCGAATAAAATATAATATGAACAGACGTTTTATTTCTCTGGAGAATTACAATTTGCCTTGCTATTTTTAGTCAAGGTACCAAAACTATTAGCTATAATATTTATTTATTGCCAGATAAAAATATTTCATTTACTCATTTATTATATTCCATTTACTTCTAAGATATTTTTTCCAAAATTTCTCACTCAAACGGCGGGATAATTTTTGGAAAGAAAAATGAATGACGTGTTTATTGCAAGTACCCATTAAGCGCGCATATACGATGAATAAAAAGCCCATAAAAATATTATACGTTTCATATATTATATACTCTGTAAAATTTTGACCCTACTAAAAATTTTAGTACAACGAATGACTTAATAATGTTCAAAATCTGATATCGGCTCAGGGCGTGGAAAAAGTTCGAAAACGTTTAGTCCCAGAGCTGACCGTCGAATTTATTATTATCGATACAGGCAAATCGGAAGCCACTTTCATTTTTATTTTGGAATAAATATTGGATACAGACAGATAAACCTCTCTTTGCAAATCTTCTTGATTTCCGGGCTTGTACGCCGTGGTCCATTGGTATTTCTACCCGGAAATCAAGAAGATTTGCAACAACGCCAGCCGTGAAAGCTTAGGTACACAATTGGATAAAACCTCTCTTTGATCAAAACGCGCAGATAATGTTGTGTCAAATGGAAAAATAAAAGCGTTACACAATTTTTAAAAAAATATCGTTTAATTCGATCCATTCATTTTTTGGGTATGTGATCGATTTAAAAATTCTGCTACCCTTTTGTTTAATGAAGAAGTGCGTGCGGTCAAAATCTAATTGCCAAACCAGATGTTCGGACAATTGCAACACGAGCCCATAAAATAATCTCGCAGCCCTAGATTTAAGGAATAAGTGCCAAAGACACGTGTCTGTCATTTCTAGTTGAAAAGTCAATGACGTCACCGAGTTGTCAAATTTGGTGCACATCAACCATTTTGTTCAAAGATATCAACATGTGAATGTTACAATTGTTTATAGCATTTTATTTTAGAGACAGATATTGTGAGTTATAGACGCTCGGGGTATTTGAAATTCGTGGATTGTAATCTAAATAAATAACAGACAGCGGAATAATTAAAACTTACCATAAAGTTTGATTTTCTTGTCCTTGGTTTCGACCAGAATTATGACATATCCACCAAGATCAACCATGACGATTGTATTTTGTTTACTAAATAAGTTGTAAAAAATACAAACAACTTTGAAACAATAGAACGTTCATATAAACTTATTGAACACAACTTATTTCAATTATTTAGTTTTAATGTGCGTTAGTACAGTAGGTAGTTTTTTTTATACGAACTATAGATTTTATATTTAAGTATTATTAAGTAAATGATTTGAAAAGTTGTTTCGCCAATCAGGTAGTGTTTACTGAATTTTCAATACATAAATAGTCTGTATCGTGGTTCCAATAATCGACAGGTATTTCCAATTCTTTCCAATTAAACTTCCAGAACCATTTAATTCTATTTACCATTTGTTGGTATACAGTCAAGTGTACCAAAATATTCAATTCTACCATTTTTATTTATACAAAAAATTAAACAAACAAATTATGCACAAGAATAAATGTCACATAGTTTTAAACTCTATCTTTTGATTATACACCTTACAGAAGAAAATAAAAAAATATTCCGTATAAAATTTACATTGTCAGCACGTATCGTCATTTTTTTTTTGAATTTTATTTAAAACCGAAGATTTTTTAATTAACTATATTATAATGGATATGTTATTTTTTAAAGAGTTGGTGAGTTTTTAAGACGCGTCTCGGTTCTTTTTATGATTTTCGAGTCGACGGTGCAGAGTTTTTTGATATATAGAAAATAAAATAACGTCAACAGAAAGAGGTGTCCCGCAGCACGAGCCGAGCCGCTGCCGTGTTCTCTCTTTGGATGAGTCCTGACTAGCCTAGCCCATGGCATGGCTAGATCAATAATATTTGCTCCAGCCAGTACAGCATCCAAAGTCTCTACGCTCTGGCCAGCTGCCGACGACCGCGTACCCCCTATCTCATAGCGGAAACGGTTCGAGTCTCCGCTTCTCTAATATTACATACTCGACCTGCCCCCGCCCCCTTTTCCTCTGTCCCAAATAAACGAACGACATTTGCGCCGATTATCGGTTTTCTTTCAGACTAGAAAATGTGACATTTGCCACGTGCTTCATTCAAGTTTTTGTTTGTCACTCCTCGTGCTGTTGATTGGCAGCAATTGTGCAACTGAAATTATTATCCGCCTGCTTTTGTTGTCCAACAAAATAATTCGAAATAATTTTTAAAAAAATACAGTCTTCTTTTTTAGCGTACCTACTAATTTTGTCTTTGGAGTGAGTCAATGACATGCTTCACAAAGTAATATAGGCGGGATATTTTTTATGCATGGGGCAGGCATGCTTCACATACGGTTTCATTGTTTTGCCTGTCTAGTGATGGTGGGGTTCCGCGACAATTTTGCTAAATCATAATATATCAGTTTTTGTAAACGTTTTTATTTTAAGGTGAGTGATCCTTCAGATTGTAAAATTTATTTTATTATCGTTTATTAGTTGTGATGAAGCATCAAACTTCACAAAATTTGAGTTGCTGCCTAAAAATAAAAAAAAACTGATATTTTTGCCTAAAAATTGAATAAAAAAACGTGATATTCGTCAATATTTCTTTAAGGCACGTCACGATATTAGAATTACAAGAAGGCAAATTAACATTTTAAAGTTTTTTCTGTACAAACATGTTAAAAATACTGACTTTGATTGGCTCTATAATTTTTTTCAAATTAAATTTTTTCTGTATAAAAATTTGTGCAAAACTTGCTTGCTTTCTCGTTTTTATCAGATTTCAAATCGTTTATTTAGATCAAATAAATTGTAAAAACTTGACTAAAATTCGTATGGTAAGAATTATACATATTTCTAGTTTATTTTGAAGCATTAACATCAAAGATTGAGTAAGATTTTTCATAGAAATTAGAGATTTCCGAAACGTAAGTGCATTTTAAATGCACACACTGCTCGTAAGATAGAGCTACGCGGGTGAAAAAGGGGGCATATTGAACAGCTGGTACTCAGTAACCTGATTATTAACTTTTTACTACTACTTAATATCTATTATCCCGAAATTCCAGCCAGTTGATTAGGGAAGATCAAATTTATACGCAAACGAAATCGCGAGTTGCAGCCTGCATATAGATCGGAGAGGTAGTAGTTTTGCTAGATAAAATTTAAAGGTTTTAGGATAACTTTTTTGTGACCAGATAGGAGAATAATAATCAGGGATGTATTTGTGAAATAGGTCCCTGATAATAACAATTCAAGTTTTAAAATTTAAAAAATATATTTTCATAAACCATAAAATAAAGTAAAAAATATAACTTTCAATTTCAATAGACAATGTATATTTTATTTAAATGGAAGAATAATGCTGAAATCATGGAAAATTATCCACCAGTTTACTATGAACACTCCATAAATTCTGAAAACAAAAATAATAAAACATTAATTTATACACTTTTGACTTGTTTTAGCTTTAGATGGATAGTCTATCCAAAAGTGTGTATTTTCAACATAATATTAATGAACGCAGATATATAATGCCGCTACGGAAGTGATGCGAATTTTGGTTAGCTAATCCGGTTCTCTCATCACACTAAAATCATGACGACCGTTTTGTTATCTTACTCTCAGTTTTAAGACAAAATATAAAACTCGACAAAAACAACTGTACATAACTATACAAATACGCAGAAATAAATAAAAAAAAAATAATAAAACGAGGAAGGAATTTTGCACGTAAACGAAACAAACACATGTTGAAAGCGATAAATTATAATATAATTAATTTATACCATTTCAATGGAACACTCTAGCATGCGCTACTGCTATGTCATCTTCTATCAATTTGTGGTGGACCGCACTCAAGGCCTATGAAAACACATTGAGTTAATTTTTACACTGAACGGTGATTTTCTTGAGTTAATTTTCAAATACCTCGCCAAAGATCATGCCCACAATATCTCCACACTCGATTATTTCCACCACCACAGATAAAAGAAGCAAACTCAAGACAAAAGCACAGCCAACTAGCACCTACATTCAACATCCTGCATAAAGAAAGATGAATGAATGATAAACAAATGACTAACACGAAAGAAATAGATGAAAAGAATGAAAATAAAAATTATAAACTCCTGATATTAACGCACCACCACTGGGGTTTTCTCTCGTATTTTTAGTGTTGAAGGAATAATGATTTTTGATGAAACCTAAGACAAGTGATGAACCCATCAGTTGATTGTGAACGGGGATGGAAGCACCTGGAGAAAGATTTACTGCCTACGGTATCTCTGCAAGAGTGTTCTGTAGAGGAATTTGTTTCCACGTTTGCACAGAGATATTTTGCAGACAGCACATCTTTCTCCAGGTCCTCGCTGTACTCGTTTACGACCATCTGATGAGTTCTCACTCATCCTGGGTTTCACCAGGAAACAAATCCTGCTTCGAGCCAAGCTCAATCCTTCACGACTAAAAATATAACGGAATGTCTTCCCCTTTGGGATCAAAATTCAAAAATCAGACGACGTTAGGATTAAGTAGACCTCAAGACGAATCGAACCAAAAAAAAAGTTTTTTAAAATCGGTTAAGCCGTTTGGACTATACGCCAACGCGTGACTGACTCCAGCTACTGCTTAGGTCGCGCCTAAAAACTACATGATGCGTTAATTTTGACCAGGAGTTATCCATTTAGCGTTTTCAATATCTTTTATGTTAGTTGGTAAAAACAATGGTTGGTAAGAGAAATAAAAAAGTGAAATTTACGAAATAAATGCATCGAACAGAAGATATTCTATTTTTTTTAAGTAAAATATAATATGTCGTAACTGCAGGAACCTAGTTACAAAAAAGGAAGATTTCTTATCATCCAGTTTCAAGTTTAAAATGCACAGAATAATAGAAGTGAATTTAGCTAAAATAAAATAAAAAAAAAACAAAGCAAAATAAAATACTGAATACACATGCGAGCTATGTTACCATGCTTAACCATATTTTTGCGACCACTTAAAGGATATGACGGATATCTGACATAAGTCTGTAGGACAATAATTTCAAGCTTAGCCTGTTGATTCTGAACTATTAAAGCGCTTGTCCGCAATACAGAACTACGTGTTTGACAGTCTAATTCTCGGACACTTGGTTCTAGCAGTTCTTAGAGCTAAAACTGTTAGAATCAAGTTCAAACAGTCCGAACAATTCGAGAATTTGACCAACACGCAGTTGTGTCCGAAGAAATCTGTATTGCTGACATGCGCTTACTAGTTCAGAGCTTGCTAAAAGCTAAAATGACCGGGAAAAAAGGCATCGGAAAATCGAACTAACCTTAAAATATTTAACAGTCTTAACACGCAGTTCGAGCGTAGCATCTTCATCACAGATCATTAGAGTATGCGGGTGCTGCTGGAAAGCTGACACGGTCCACATATGGTTGACGCCCTCTTCGATCGCCTTATACAAAGCGAACGCTTTGTTCGTGCCGGTTATTAAAATCATAACCTATAAACAATAATAAAAACGCGTTTAACGTCCGCTTCTCGATGTCATCTCATTACACAACGCCACTCGCATCACTACTATTTACCACTTCCCGTTATTTTTCTGTCAGAGGCTTCTAGCTCGTAAACGGAGCAAGATAAGAAAGTTTAATTTTTCACAGATTATACTTGCTATGAATTCAAAAATCGTGTTTGAAATTTTGAGAATATTTTGGCGAGGGGGTTGTTCAATACGCGTGAAAGGGGAGGCCTAAAAAAATGTGTTCCTACACTAGATATGTGGAGTACCATTAAAACTTAATCGTATATACGATGTGAAATGTCATCAAAGTTGCCAATTTTAAACAGTTTTTGTTATGGCTCTATTTCAATCCTCGAAAACGGCAACACCTAGAAATACAAAATTTATATCCTGCGCGAGTTGGACTCGCGCTTGACCGGTTTTTTGGTTAACAGCAATGTGTGAGTGGAGTAATAATAGAAAATTTTGCTTTTTTGCGTGAAGAAGGCATACCTCTTTCGCGTCCATTACAGTTCCAACACCGACAGTAAGGGCTTGTTTAGGAACTTTACTGATATCATTATCAAAGAATCGAGCGTTCGCTTCCAACGTATCTTGAGCTAATGTTTTCACTCTTGTCCTTGAAACAAGCGAAGATCCGGGTTCATTAAACGCGATATGTCCATCTGGACCAATACCTACAGTCGAGAAAGATCAATTTTATTCTTTAGTCCTGCAAAAATCTTCAAACTAAAAAATTGGGGGGAAAAATTGAAGTGTAATTTTGTTATTTTGTCGGAGCTTTGATTTACATACATAGATATTGTAAACTACAGACCCCCTACAGCAGAGCTGTTAAAAGCAATTTTTTTAACAGAATAAAATTAAAATAAAGTCAAAACACAAATCAAATAAAAATTAATGAATGCAAAAAGAAACAACATAAACAAAATGAGTAGCGCGACAAAGATAGAATGCAGTCATGGTCTTCTAAATTAATTATTGTGGTATTTTAGCACGAAAAATGGCCAAAATCTTTCTCGTGGTTACAATGTTTTCTTACAAGATTTTAATACGAAATCAAATACCTCCAATGAATAACTCAATGCCGCCAGCCGCAGCAATTTCCTTTTCGTAGCTTTCGCATTCTGCGGCGAGATCTTCCGCATTTCCGTCGAGTATGTGAGCATTTTTAGGATCGATGTCGATGTGTTTAAAGAAGTTATTCCACATGTAATAATGGTAGCTTTCGGGATGATCGCGGGGCAAATTTACGTATTCGTCCATATTAAAAGTTTTTACGTATTTAAAAGATACTTTGTTTGCTTTATGATACTCTATTAATTTCTTGTACATTCCTAGCGGCGTTCCACCTAAAGGTCACATACGCAAGTCGAAGTAATCGTGATTAGAAATTTGAATAGAATATTATAAAACTAAAAATAATTTTCTTACAACAAATGGCCTTGGTCAATGAAATCATTGAAAAATGGTTTAATTACAAAATGATTTGCTTTTGGTCGAATTATTGCCAAGCGTAAATGTGACTGCCATTAAAAAACACGTGTAAAAAAATTCACTGATGGCAATATTTGAACTTTATACATGCCGTCTTGATTGTTTGTAGGCACGAAAATATTAAAATAAAATTCGTGCAATCATCATACCTGTGGGTAATCCAAGGACGAAATATTTATCAGGACCGGGCTGAAAATCGTTAATCCTTTTTAGGACATATTTAGCCGACCATTCGGCCACATAGTCCGAACTATCCAAAATCACGAGCCGCATGTCGAACCTACAACAATACAAGGTTTACGTTAAAACAGTTGACAGCCTGTCTGTTAAAACAATTGACAGCCTGCTGTTTGTTAAAACAGTTGACTGAGTCGACGTAGTAACCTAAACTGATTCAGATGTCGTGACAATGATTTAGAAAACGGTCAATTTGTGTGGTTATTCACCTACACTGATAAGATAAAACTACACAAACAATATTATTTTCAGAATACATAATATTTATCAGTTAATATTGTTATATATTCTGTTTATATACGTTATTAATAACGTGATGTTAATTGTTAATTTTGTTATAACAAATAAATATTATCACTTTAACTACACGGATAACCACAAAGTCTTGACTTATTTATAATATAACATAAAGGAAGCCCTCAGTATCATGGACGCAAGGTTATTAGATGCGGAGGTGAACTCGTTCCGTTGAACAGCAGTGGGGAATTTACGTCACCCAGTGAAGTGTCAATAGATCTTGCGTGTTTGATAAAAATATTGAACGGTCTTCCAGCTGACTTGGAATGAGGTAACCTGTGTGTCTAATGACCTTGTCATGTACGCGTGTTACTTCGAAACTTGATAACCACTAAACCGATTTGCATGATTCTTTACGTCACAACTCGACCGCATTTTTAGAAGTAACGTAGGCTATATATTATTATGCTGCTACACAAATGAGATGAGCAGTGCGCGAAAATAGAGATTTGCATCCGAGATGAAGCCGGACCGAGCGGTTAATTTTTTTATGTTATGGAAGAGAATCAAACTAATGTCGTATGTTACAGATCTATTTTATTTATTTTTTTAAGGCCATGAACATCTAGGTTCCCATTTATTTTTTTAATAATGATACTTTTATCAGTTCCCGGATTGGCGTCTGGGAACTGGGGGCTTATAATAGAGAAGCCATGTGTGTATGCACAAATTTTTGTGATGAATTTGTATTCATATTGGTTTTATAAATAAATATTAATAAGTATCATTACATACTAAAATATTATTTACGTTACATTTTATCTATGTTCGTCGTTTTAAATACATAAAATTGTACTTGTAACTATTTTATTTAATATGCATCTATTTAAGCAGAACCGTTTCTTGAAGATATTGTGCCGATAAATCATATCCAGATATGGTTCTGACAAAATGGCTGGATACCGGAACCAACTTTCATCTCTAATCTTAAGGCATCTTCCTACCACACGGATGTCATTCGACAATGTACATTTTAAATTTGCATAGAAGTCGAAGTAGTTTTGCGAGTTTAAATAATTTTAAAATGCATATACGTGGTGAATAATTTTTTTTTATTCGGTTGTAGGAAATTACCTCGAAGCATGAAAGAAATGTATTTTTATTAGAGATTACCCTTAATAAAAATATATTTCTATATTTTTTAATTTATCGTTCTTTTTCTTTTAGAATTTGGCACAAGCTAATATCCTAAGACCATCGATTGCTTTTTTATTTGTAACTTTCAACAAATCAGGGATCGATACCTCACCGTAATCATTCGATGCATCGCAAAGCGTATCGATCTGTACTGATACGTAACACAAAACAAAACAGAAATGTAAAAACGATAGAATCAGTTCTTCGAAAGGAAAAAAAAGTATTTAATTTGTACACTGATCGGACTTGGGTATCAGCTGTCATTATGCCAGTCGTAGTTTTTTAATAAATTTAACAATAGTAACTCAATTGAGACATTATGTAGCTTAATTGAGACATTGCAAACCACTATAAATATTTCATTAAACTATTAATCAATTATCTGGCAATTATGTACGCACTTTAATTTTAAAAATGAGGTTATCTTGCTTATAAAAATACTGTAAAAGAAATAAAATAAAAAAATAATTTTATTAAAATACGTAAAGCTTACCCAACTTTTGTATAAATTTTTATTTTAATAAAACTAAATCTTATTGCTATTTTTGGTAGATATTAACTTCATGCACTGTGAGTATTCAATATGTAAAAATTTAAAGGTCAATGACTTTTTAAAATGCATTATTTGATGACTGTCAGTGCAACCTCAATTTAACTGATTAATTGTCAGAACATCGGTCATATTTAAATGTTCGTTATGAAATTAAAAGTCGGTTAATTTTGGTAGGCTATGTCTGGCATTGTAAAGAATGAGACAATTTGCTCCTCTGCTAATGAGAAAAAGTCAGGACATTATGTTCATTCAGAAAAGGAATCACTCGGAACGTTCGAGGATTTGATGCTGAAGAGGCATTAATATCTAAGCTAATGGGTCTAGGAAATTGTGGAGAAATACCAAAAAATTACATCTATTCAATCTTAGTTACATTCAATTGAAGACCGTTGCCGGTTCCAACGTTAAATGATCGATTCAGCTGAAAAATAATAGTGTACAAAATTTGGAATAAAATAACAGGAACATTTATTTTATAGCGTTATTGTTACTACAAAATCGCTGTTCCGGACTCGGTACAATATAACAGTTTACAGTTGGCAGTTACTAAAATTGTACTGTTATAAAATAACAACTTCACACCAAGGATATTTTCTGATGCTTCATATTTCATATTTTGTTAAAAAGTAGGAAGTTTGTGACTTTATTTATTATAATATAATCGATGAACGCCATTTGTATACGGATACTGAAGGCGCGTTTTTTAATTTTCTTCAGTTTGTAAAGTATTCAATGTTCGGGACTATACATTTGATTATTCATTATGTTTAGTTAATTACATTGCTTTTACAAACAATTTTTTACGATATTCGGCAGTTTTAAGATCTCATTGCCAATATGAGTAACGCTAGTAGTGTTAGGAAAAAAACTAGTGCTCTGTGGTCTGTGTTTACGCGCGTGGATGAAGCTGCAAGATTCGCGAAGTGTGATCTTTGTGAACAAAAATTAAGCTACAAGTCGTCAATTAGCAATTTAAAAAAACATTTAATTAAAAGACATCCGACAGAATTTCAGAGCGAGGCTAACGAAGACTCGACTTTTTGCGAGGATAATATTGCGATAGAACACTTATATTTCGAAATAGAACCGACTCAGTATGAGTCGTCCTCTTCAACAGTAACTGTTATAAAAGATGTGAAAGAAGAAAAATCGAAACAAGTTCCCTGCACTCCAAATTCAGCTAAGAAAAAAACAAGTCCGCTATGGTCTTACTTTACAGTCTTTGATGAAATTTCAAAAATCGCAAAGTGCGATGCTTGTTCACAAAAACTAAGTTATAAGTCGTCAATTACAAACTTAAAAAAACATTTAGAGAAGAAACATTCGACAACGAATTCAAGAATTAAAAAAGAAGAAATTGAAGAAATGGACTGTGATAATATTTCGATAGAACATGTGTATACCGTGGAAGAATCCACCCCTTCTACTTCTGCTTCCACAATGCCAGTTCGAAATCTTAATAAAACCCCACAAACAATCAGCCCACAACAAAAGAAACAATGTTTGTATGTGCCGAAAA
This sequence comes from Venustoraphidia nigricollis, assembly GCA_034508555.1. NCBI lineage: Eukaryota > Metazoa > Arthropoda > Insecta > Raphidioptera > Raphidiidae > Venustoraphidia > Venustoraphidia nigricollis. Next base: position 1,628,712 of record JAVRKA010000070.1, read on the forward strand.
AAAAGATTGTTGCGCAAACGGAAAAAATAGACAGATCAATAATGAATTTGTTTATTTACGATTTTCAACCGTTTTCCATAGTAGAAGATAGGGGGTTTATGGGTTTTGTGAAAAAATTAAATCCTTCCTACAGATTGCCGGGAAAAAATGAAATTTCGACAAAGCTGATCCCCGCGGCGTATGAAAGATGTTACGATTTAGTTCATGTAAAACTGCAGTCGGTAAAGTCTTTTTGTTTGACGACGGACAGCTGGACGTCCAACAATGTTGACAATTATTTGGCAGTTACGGTCCATTATATAGATGACAAATTCGAATTTAAATCGATATTTCTCGGGTGTGTATTGCTGGAACCCGGACACACTAGCAGTGATTTAGCGCAAGAAATTCGGAATCTTACCGATAAATTCGACATAACAGACAAAATACTGATCGCGGTTACGGATAACGCGACAAATATTAAAAACGCGATCGTATTATTGCAATGGGAACATTTCGGGTGTTACGCGCACACTCTAAACTTAATTGTACAGAACAGTTTAGACAGCGTGAATTATGTTATTGAGAAAGCCAAAACTATTGTCGTTCATTTTAAACGTAGCGCCATCGCTCAGGAAGAACTGATCAGCTATCAAAAAAACGCCGGAGTAACAAAACCGAAACAAGTAATCGAAGATGTGGAGACGGGTTGGACGTCGACTTTTTATATGCTGCAGCGTTTTCTGGAACTGGAGGACGCCGTAAAAACTTCCCTCGCCCTGCTAGATCACGATTTACCGGTCATCCAACAGGAAGAATGGGACTTTTTACGAGATTTGTGTAAAGTTTTGCGACCCTTCGAAGCAATCACTGTGAGAATGAGTGACGAAACTGAAATAAGCGCCGGGCAAGTGATTATTTTTACGAATGGCTTGAAATCGGTTTGCGAAAAATTGAGGAAAGAAATTCTGCATGAAAACGTCGAAAAAGTTTTAAGCAATTTGGTCGCCGGCGTCAATGGAGGATTTTTCAATATTGAAAATTGCAGAACGGTCGCGATGTGTACTTTCCTCGATCCTAGATTTAAACAGATCGGATTTTGTGATCAGTATGCCGCCGACGTGACAAAAAAAAATGTCATAGACCTAGTTACTGAAAAGATAGACGAAGAAAAGAAACTATCACAGCCTGTAAATAATTGCGCCCGAATGAAAACTGAATCCGCAGACACAGATGAATTTTCCATATTTATGGAATTTGATTCCAGAACAGCCGCTTTAAAACCGCAACGTATGTGTAATCAATATTTTTATAATAATAAAACTGTAAACGAAGATTTTCTGTGTAAACTGTCCGTCTGTCATGATGCTTAAATTTCTAATTTCAATTAAATTTGGTGCTCAACTCAAAAGGGCAGGCGGCTTTTTATGCGGCTTCGCCCTCGCGTAATACTAGGACTTCTCCCATACAAATGAAAGTATTTTTCATACAAAATCACCAAACGACTAAACTGATTTTCAGTAAAATTCGCTACACATCCATACTCAACGAGTAGAACTGTGCACACGTTTGAATCTGATTTTTATATCTGATAAAATGTCAATTAGAGCAAACAATAATTGATATATTTCGACTATTAATTTAAGAAAATATCTTTTCAGGGTCGACCGAATCCGAAGCAATTATTGAAGTGACGCGCTACATAGAGGAGCCGCTTCTGCCGCGAAATCAAAATCCATTGTTGTGGTGGAGAGAAAACAAGCAATTGTTTCCGAATTTGGAAAAAGTCGTGAGAGAAAAGTTCTGTATGGTGGCGACATCAGTGCCGCCGACAAGAATGTTTTCCGAATCTGGTTTAATTCTGAACGAGAGAAGAAATAAATTGAATCCAAAGCATGTGGCAAAATTGATGTTTTTAAACGGCAATAGCTATTTACTCTCAGGGAATTTATAACGCGGCACTTTTAAGGAATGTTATTGATGACCGACTATTTTCTGATAACAGTTATTTAACAGTTTCACCCGCAATAATATTGATAATAGGTTATCAACATACATTTCTATTCTGAAGTTAATTAAAATATTGTTTACTTAGTTTTGAACTTGCAAACTACAAGAAAAAAAGTCGGTGCTTTTGTGTCATATTTTCCCGGGAAATATAAGAGAAACCTTGGTAACGCAAAATGATTAAACGCATATTTTGTGAAACGACTTTATGACTCTAAAGAATTTTCACTTCCCCAATGAGCTAATGTGGGTGAGGCTCACACGTTTTTTTTATTTTTGCGGTACCGAACCCGAAAAAAAGAAACTTAGATTAAAACTATAATTATTTATTTATTTAAAAGTTTTATAAAATCAGTACAAAGGCAAACAAATGATATTATATAATCACAGATTAATAATAAAAAAAAAGAAACAAATTATTGGAATTTTAATAAATCGTAAGAAACTGAACATTTCAATAAAAGCTGTGTGACCATTTAATACAAAAATTATTTATCGATTAGAAATAAACTATGATATATTACTTTTAATTTGTTTTTATGTACATTTCATAATAAAACTGTCGAGAATTTCCTAAAAAAAGTGTTATATTTTCAACCACCAACTGAAAACATGACGATTTCGCACAATTTTGGAAATCATTTCGCCATTTGTCCCGATGACCGAACCACTATTTATAAAGAAAGAGAGACCAACAAAAAAATGTAAAGTCTGACCAAATAATAATAAACAGTTTCGTAAAAACAGTTACTGAATGTTTCGGCAAAGTTGAAAATCTGTTTAACAAGACTGTCTTATTTTGGCACATAAAATGTGAATTTATCTTTGAACTAAGTGTGTTTTTACCCTCTTTTTTTATACGAGTCCTTGAAAAAAAAAAACTAATATGGCTTCAGTCGGACTCCAATTAAACGGGACCCTTTAGTAAGTTTATCACCTTGACTACTAAAATCGATGAAAGAAAAAATTATTCAGTAGTCGAGATGTTAATCTTGAGCTTTGAGTTATCGATAGAGATTTGTTCCATTTTTATGTAACAGTAGCGATATGTTCCTGTTTCGCACAAATACTAGTTCCAAGTACGCGTTACTTTGTAACAGTGACACGTTCCACATACTGTTCCCAAGACTACTTTGTCTCGACGACTGTGACATGTTAATATGCTGTAGCCAATCAAGATGCAGATTGTTGTTTACACTACACATCCACATTGTTGTGACATATTTCGTGCTTTTTACTTTCATTCCGTTTCCCGTTAAAATAAATCCAAGGTCAAACCGACTAGGCTGTTGAGTACAGTGATATCGTAACAAATGTGACACCACGGTGCGATTTCGGTTACCGGTATATTTTAGAATATTATTTCGTTACCATTCTCCGTTACAGCGTCACTTCAGTAATAAGTATTTATCAGATCTCGCAACCGTTTGCGCAATAGTTTCCAAAACACCTCTTACTAAAAATACTCCCCATCTCCAGTTATCCAACGAAAGTATCAGTGAAACAAAATAAAGAAATTCGAGCAATCCGACAAAGGTCTCGACGGAACAAAGTAAAAAACCAATCGCTCAGTCGTGAGAGACGCATCGATCGCAAACCCTGACCGGCGAATGCCAATCTTTCGACGGCACAGGTTTATAAGTCTTTGAACAATCGCCGCAAACGGCTTTGCCGCAATCTCTGCAATGATGCAACCTCCTAGTCGATCCGAATTCCTTTTCGCAAACCCGACACGCTTTGACGTCGTCCGGTTCCCAGTAAGCGGGCCTCGCGGAATCTTTGATATAATTTATGGGAATAGTGAACAGTGAGCCGACAGACTTCAACGTTCCGACTACGGTTTCGCTGACTTGCCGACTGAGCACTTCCGATTCGTCGGTGCTCGTCTCGCGATTAGAGTTGATGAAACACGCGTCGCACACGCGCGTTTCCGTGTGCCAGTTGCGTTCCGGAACTATCCGGCTATGGCTCGAACAGCTGTTGCAGAAGATTTCGCCGCACGCCCGGCAATGGTGTTTACCGTCCGGGCTCTCGTCGGCGTGCTCGCCGTTTTGGTTGAATGGCTTTTTACAATTGTGACAGCTCTGAAAATATGTCGGGAATCAAAGAGTTTGTTGAACTTTCTACCTTTTAATTCTTGCAAAATGTCCTGGGCGTTAAATGTAACGCCTGCATAATAATGCAGCTAGTCCAATAAATATTTTTTCTTTATACCCGGTCGAAAGTACGTACTTTCGGCTTCGATTTTAACCCTTTACGCCCGAGATTATACAATCGTGAGTTTTGACTTCGAAAAATTCTACACCGTATTTTTGTGAATGCAACCGACGTCGATCGATCGTGAGTCTATCTGAGCGTTCACCAAAATATACTTTATTAACGTAGAAACAAATGTCCAAAACAATGTTTTGGACTCTAAGGAAACCACATAACTACATTTTAACAGTATTTAAAAGAATTTCATCTCTAGGGTGTCAAGGGTTAAAGTAGAAATTGTTAAACATTCATTGTTACAATGCTAAATCAGAAAAAAATATTTTTATCCACCAACACCGTCGGTATTCAAACCCGAATCTTTCCACTTTCGCGGCGGAATGAGTTATCAGTTACAGTTGGTGGATAAAAATAAATTTTTCTGATTTAGCATTGTAACAATGCATGTTTAACAATTAAATAGCCGTTCTGCAGCTTGTAGAAATTAAAACTTATATCTTAAAGTAGAAAGCCTAACACATTTATGAACTGCTGGAATTACTTGCGCGGGCCGAAACACTTTTCTCGTGTACACTGATACGAAAGTACGTACTTTCGACGGGTATGAAGAAAAATAGCATACATCACACGACCAGAAAGTTGAAATTTCTGCACTACACAACACATGATGCCCTCGGCTTTACCTCGGACATCGTGTCTTGCGCAGTGCAGGAATTTCAACTTTCTGTCCTTGCGGTGTAATATACTATTATCTTATCTTTAGAAAAATAGCCTTTCTCTAGCGCATGCAATAATCAAAACTCAGTAGACATTAGCAATTAAAGTTGTAGAAGAAATACATCGGCATCTCTATCAAAGTAAATGTGTAAAATTTGTTTTTTTTTTATCGCTATCTTGCGATAAAAACCGGAATTAATCATCATTTACGCAATATTGTTAACGTTATTTGGTGACTAAACTCGGAACGAAAGACGTCATGCCTTTCAATCAAGTCTGCTTCTTAAATTTTAAAAAAGATCTGATTATTTTCTGCCAGGTTAAGTATTATTTGTTTACATTTCTACTTCGTAAAGACAGCCGATTTGATCGGGTTAATTCCTAAACTATGGTGGCGCCGTCAGTCGATATGATTCAAATGTTTAAAAAAGTAATTAGATGATTATTAACATACATCCACTTCATGATCGGGTCTCCAGTAATCTGGGCGAACTTTGTCAGAAATCCAAGTTGTAACAGCTTTGGCCGGCGGCGATCCGACGCTGGCGACAGTGTTTAAGACAACTTTGCAGCCGTCCATAAGTTTTTGACCGGTCACTTTACTATCCAAACAGTTTTTTCCCTACAATTTAATTAATTAGATTTAGGGAGGTAACTTGAAACAACGTTAAAATACTCAAACCGTACATTTAAATACTATAACAAGATACAACAGAACTCGTGTTTTCAATGTCTCCTTCGTCCTCACTTTGTGGTTGTCATACACCAATCAGAACAAAACTTTACTTATTTGAAGTTAAACGTTGTCATACGCTTTCCCATTGGTCGAGCAGCGTAAGAGACACTTTGCGTGAGAAGTAGGGAGTAAAAACTTTAAAATAAGGGAGTAAAACCAGTTGAAAATATGTGTCCGTCTGTAAGTGACATTGATGTATTTTGAAGACAAAAAGATCATAGATATTAAAAAAACAGAGCCAGCAAAACAATCGAACTAATGTTCGACGCATTTGCTATCAGGCGGGAGTTTTTCTGACAAAATTGTATATTATAATAAAAACGTACTTCTGGCCACACGTGAACGTATTCGACACGAACAGCGTCCTCTATCGGAGGGTTACCATACCAATGCTTTCGAGACTGGTAGATCTCACCGCAGTTTGGACACGTAGCTATTGATCCGTACCAAACGGTTTGTATCAAATTGGTAACGGTGCTATCGTTCTGATCCGACAGCGTCGCTATTACTTCCCGTCCGTTCGAATAACACGTCTGCCGACAAGAAACCACAAAACTTTATTGTTATATTTTACTATGTTTGTCATAGCTGATTGAATTCATATAGAACAATTTTTTCAAGATACTTAATCTTGTTCACAGACAGATATTTACCTTACACAAATATTTAAAATTTTGCAGTTGGTAATTCGCACGGCACTTGTTATTGTTGGTGTGTGAAACGCCTTCTTTCAAGTGTCCCATAGAGCCTTCGCAGCGGGAATCGCAAACGCTACAGCGAATACCGCAGGTAAAATACTGATCGGGGAACAACAGAGGACTTGTGTTAGCGATTTCGTCGCTAAACTTGTCGTTCAATATCTGAAATATTTCAAAGAACACATTTACACTTTACAACTCCTCAAAGCTAACTGAGGACTTAATTAGACTCAACAGGCCGACACTCGGAAAGGTGATTGGGCTTTTAACCGGTCATGCTTTCCTGAAAAAACACATACATGTGATGGGGATGCAGCAGGAATCAACACTATGTAGATTTTGCGAAATTGAGGATGAAACAGCCGCCCATATCGTGTTCGAATGTGAGACTAACCTACAGGAGGCTGGAGGACAACCATCTTTGGCTACATTGATGAGGACGGACTAGTTCCACAGGACAATCTAGTAGCCAATCTTCTGGAGCTCATAAGATCCAGAATATTTGCTGACTAGATCCAGTAAAAAGGGGAAGAACAAAAATCCTTTCAGGATGTGGTGCATTTGGGCCAAGAGACCATCCCATTCTATTTTAATCTTTTTACACTGTTAACTGATATGAAGTTCAATTAAATCGAACTACCCATGCAATATTCGTTTAGATCCGTATGCAAATGGGGTATTTGACTGTTTTTCGGAAAGTATTTATGTAATGATTCATCCGAATTTTTTGTATCTTTTAAAATGAAATCGCTAAATTAGCTTAATAGTTTTGAAATTCGACGCAAAAATGCAAGTCGCCATGATTTGTTTTAACGTGACACTACTATTATAGTAAACAAACGCAGGCAAACATGTTATTTGTTTCTAAGAAATCCTTGCTTTGTTCACTATTATAATGACGTCACATACGAACCATAATGGCGCCTAGCGTTTTACTTTATGTATAGACTTTTTAAAACTTGAATTTTCTAATTAAACATATTATTTCTTACAGCGTGAAATACTCTAACGGCTCTGACCTTCAATGTGTCGAATACTACGTGCGGATATCTCGGCGACCTCACGGTCGTGTTTTCCAGTTCAGTCTGAATGGCGTTCTGCAGTTCCGTGAACGATGTCGACGGCGTCGTTGTCTGAATACCGATATAACGCACAGAACTGAAGGCATCGATTTTTAATTTCAGTTGAGCAAAATATTCACGAATCGTGTCCTCCGAGCTCGCATTTAATGCTTTAACAACATAAAATATCACTTTATTTGAAAATGTAATTTTTATACATTGTCAAAAAATAATTGTAAAATATTTTTGTCTCAACGAGGTCGTCCCATTTTATTTTTCTTGACGACTTAAAATTACGTTTTACCACAAAATAAGAACTGAACATGTAGCTTTTACATATTGGGGTTGAGCTCTGTGACAATGCCATAAAAAAAATTCCAGCCAATTGGGTGACATAAATATTGATATTTGAAATATTATAATAAATAAAATAACATTTCTGTTAAAGCGGTAACAACTAGTAATAAATATTATGAAAGGCTGAAAGTTATTGATTTGATGGTTACATAATAGGGTTTTACACGTAAAAATTAACCAAAGCATGCTTATCAGCTACCTAACTAATTAAATTTTTTGACAGATCTTCGGAACAAAAGAACATCTGATTTTTTTTTCATTTTCAAAATATTTCCGAAACTATAAAACTTGAGAAAAAAAATTTCTACGAAACTTGCTTGGAAAAATGAATAGAATCTTAAACCATTATAAAAAGTACACCATCATTATACAAAAAAAACAACGTTATAGGATATATCTCTTTTGCGCATGCGTCGCTTTTCCCCAAAAATAATAGGGCTCTTCGTATTTGCATACCAAACATCCTCCCAAAATTTGGTTTCAATTCGTTCATCCGTTTGACCTGTATCATGCTCATAGACCAACGAACAAACAGACGCAGAGTTTTTCCAAAAATATGTTTTTTGGATTCGGGGGACCTCAACGTCCTCAACATGAAAAATATTGTAAAATTTTGAAAAGTGAATTTTGACCTAAACTAGTACCATTCCCCACTAGTTGGAATGGTAATATGACTGTTACGACCTTGGTTATATCTGATTCATAACGGGTCTTATTTACTTTACTGTGAAAATTTAAAACGCACTTAAAGAAGTTCCCATTTCTACAGGCCTTTTGAATTTGGTTTATGGGAGTTCTCTGTTGAAATTTCCATCGAGCTCTTGTTTAAAAAAAAAACGGTCAAGTGCGAGTCGAACTCGCGAGAAGAGGGTTTTTTACTATTCCGTTTTCCGTGAGTACTTAAAGACTTCAGATTTTAGTTTAGGTTTTCCTGTAAACTGAGACCCGACATTCCCTATTTTTTTCAAAATTTTAAGCCCAATAGATTCGAAGATTGGGGGGGGGGGGGGGTCAATTGTTCATCTATTTTCTTAAATAACTTTATAACTATTTATTTTAAAATTATAAAAACAAATATATTTGAGACCCTTACTAGAAGCTCTTTCATTTGATATGTCACACGGTACAGTTTGCAAAACTTTTTCTTTTAATTTTTTAATTTGCCCCTCTAAAATGATCCGCATGTTCAAAATTCATTTATTTACGTTACACATTCGTCTTTGGGTCACCGACTTACATATGTGTACCAAATTTCAACTCAATCGATCCTGTAGTTCGGAGTAAATTGGCTAAAACAGTAGGACGGACAGACACACGAGTGATCCTATAAGGGTTTCGTTTTTTCCTTGTGAGGTACGAAACCCTAAAAAAGTAAAAAAAAATCGATTAGCTTACATGATTGAAGTGGTTTAGTATTCCTGGTTTCGTGAAATATAATAACACTGGGTCCCAGCGCCGAAATATTACTGACTGGTTCGACTTGTTGGCCGGCGACTGCTTGCAATCGCTGGTTGAAATGGTTCGTGAACGCTTTCGAAGCGGACCCGAGAAACGTGCACATGTCTGTGTGTAACCGTTCGGCCCTAGTGCAGTATATTATTATATCCGAAATGGCTAGCACCTTGAGCAGCAGCCTGGTCCTTTGATTCTCGTGATTCGTTACGCCAAGCATTCCTTCCGTATCGAGACAGATCACTTTCAGTTTCGGATTGTACGCCGCCCAAACGCCGTACGTGCACGATTTTTGATCGTCCGATGTATGAAATATTTCCTTGCCGTTGAAGAAAGCGTAATTCAAAGTGTGAGATTTGCCGTCACCTTAAAAAAAATGCATAAGTCCTTCTCAGTATTCATTCATGACTGACCTTGAGAATAATACTCTCTATACTCTAGTCTTCAAAGTCGTACACATAACAAATACTGCAGCGTTCATGGTGGCAGAAAAGACAGTCTTGCACAACGCATTGTCCGAAAATCTAAATTGACAGCGTCTTTGGATTGTGACTAGACAATATTCCATTATAAGGCAATTTTTGTTATTCTTATCACAGCGCCGGTCTGGGGTAGAGCGAGAGGGGCGGTCACTCTAGGCGCCAGGTGGCAAGGGGCGCCAAAAAGCCAAATGCGAAAAACAATTTCCAATTTTGATTTAAATTAACATCAAATACTAATCTTACTAATATTATAAATGCGAATGTGAGTTTGTTTATTTGTTTGAATGTTTGTTACCTTATCACGCAAAAACGGCTGAACAGATTTGGATGAAATTTGGCACACAGATAGTTTATTACCTGGATTAAATAAAATGATACTTTTTATCCCGGATTGATTTAAATTAATACCAAATACTAATTTAATTATACAGCGATGGGAATTTTCTTAATGTTAAAGAAGCAGAAGTATAACAATTAAAGCTACTTAATTTAATTTATATTCAACAAGTGTTGATGTTTGCAATAAAAGTTGATTTTTGAAAATTTAGGACTTACTACTTATTTAACATAAAACCGAAGTACAATTTATGTGAAGTGAAAGCGTCGAGTAAAGGGCGCTGAAAGACAATCTCGCTTTACCCTGATTAAGGGCTAAGGCCGACGCTGACCCTTCAGCTTTCTCCTACCGTCACTAATTTAAGACGAAATATTTTTGTGGGGTAGCTGTCCTTCTTTCTCATTTCTTAACCCTCTTGGGTTAAAAGAATACAAGTACTTAATTTAATAAGAATTATTTTCAAGTTAGCAGGTCGCAGTTCTTTTAGAGCCGTATTCATAAAGAACATACTAATTTAACAAATAAACTGTTTAATATGTTGACTAGGTATTCACAAAGAACAGTAACCTAAGAAAATTTGACCTTGGCATAAAAGAACTTTCTAAGAAAACATTGAACTCATAGAGTTTAATTTTTAAAGTATGGCAAATATTTTACAAATGATAAAATGCGCTTTATTACAGAATGTTTGTCATCAACTTAGTAAGAATTAGTTTGAAACAATATTTGTTTATCTCAAAAAGCATACGGAGTTCAGACATTTTATATAAATTATCAGAAATATAAAATCTTTCTGACATTTTAGTCATGTCTTTTACAAACGCTCAGAATAGATTATATTAAATTTATCAGACAATTATTGTTCTCATTTATATTCTGACAGTGTATTCGTCCTTGAAACAAAAACAACAAACCATTTTTTAAATCGCATAATAATTAAGTAGTTTATGGTAGGAAATTATACTATTAACAAGTGCAATAAACAAAATGAGAGATATTGTAGATTATAGAAGCTCAATATCTGAGCTCCTCAGCGTCTATGAAATAAAATAAACGATCTGATGTAATTTGGACCAACTTTCCTATATTATAATAGGATTATACGCCAGTCCCACAACCTTGAAAGGAACCCGCCATTTTATTGGTCCCGAGGGGTAACCATACTTAAATTTGAATCAATATGAATCACAGCAGTGGCATTAATATAGAACCTAATAACATTAATGACAACAAAGTTGTCTGGAAACTGTAATAATTTCGTTATTGAAAGTACATTAGTATTGTAGAAAAGAGGTTATAAACTTTATTGTTATCCGCGAGTTACTCCAAATTTCTGATTTGAAAACTGTTAAGAACCGTTTTCGAGAAAAAACATTTTTCAGTTTTCTGAATGTGAAAAGCGTTGTTAAATCGATTCTACTCGAAAAATAATTGATCGATTGGAACGATATTTTTTTAAAAACTTAATACGTGTTTTTAACATAGTTTTTTGCACAATTTTCTCTTCGAAACAACATTTTTCTACCCATATAGATCAAAATTTAGCATGAACCGCGATTTTTTTCTATGCAGATCAATAATTTGTTTTTGTGCGAGTAAAATTTAATGTTTTACATCAGCGGTTCCGAACTGGTGGGTCACGACTATCAGAAACCATCAAATAAATCAAAGAAAAATCGTAACAAATCGAATTGTGTTTTGTTTTCTTGGTTCTTGAGTTTTGGCTACAAAGTGCTTATATTTTGTTAACCATTTTCAAATCAGAACACAAATTGTTTATCAATAATCAATCTGTCTCTTCAAAAAAGCATATATATATTTGCAATATTTGGTGGTAAATTATATATGCATAAGAAAGGGATATGGTACAAATAAGGTTTTTTACTCTACCACGGACCGATAAACTGTGGAGATATTCTGATAAGAAAAGGTGGGTCGCCAGTTGAAAAGTGTTGGGAACCACTCTTCTACATGACAGCGATATTCACAACGACATTAGTATAAAACTGTACTTATATTATGATCACAATCTAAGGACAGTGTGAAATCAATTGTGTGACAATGCTTTCTGCAAAGCAGCATTATGAAGTTTTTGTTTTGACCATAATGTAAAGAAGAGATGCTTGGAAAAAAACACGCAAAAACAATACCTGTATTACCGAATATTGATACAACTTTCAATTTGGTTTTACTGTCTGGAATTTTTAACTTTTTGATAAACTGTTCGGCTGAAATAACTTTCAATTTTTCCTGGTCGTCCAGAAGAAGAAAGCTGTTATCGTCGTTTTCATTTTCGTCTTCGTCGAACGGCAACGACATAAACTGGGTACCGAGAACGTCCGGAGCATAAGCTGACGGAGACACCGGAATACTGTTGCTCGGTCTGCCGGTCATCAGTAAAGATGGACTGTCGATCGATTGCATAATTGCAGAATCGTGAGCACTGAAATTCGGCTTCATTTTCGGCGACGATTTCACATTGATGTTGTTTTTTAACGACTCTGAAATTAAACGCACACATTATTTTCGATTTGAATTGCGTGAACAAATAAATACATACCAAAAAAATGCATTGTGCCCTTTTATAATGTACAAATCTAAGCAAATTTCTGTGAATTGTAACACAAAATCTTATTAAATTACGCAGATAACACGCGATGACATCACTGAAGGTTAAAGGACATCGCAAATACTGTTTTTATGATAAAAATAATAATGGCAAGAACAATGACGTGAATCACCCCAAAACATACATGACAATGAACTTCTTTATAAATAAATCGGCTGCATATATTTTATAGTGCATGTACGGTTTAAAAAAAAATTAATACAACCTTGACATAAAAATAATTTTAACAAAAGTACGCAAAGTATCGTCTTGCACGGATTTTTTTAGAATAAAACTAAAAAAACGTTATCTTTCTCACTAAATTTGTTTGTAACTTACTCATTATAAACATATGGGCCTTATCTGTGAAGGTTATTTAGCGTGAAAACCTGTCAAACTAAAAATTTGCGCTGTCATATGACAGCTGAGAAGTTGGTAAATAAGAGACACGTGTGGATTGGTAGTACGAAAACAGACGTTCGGACAACTTCACGTGTATAGATCGTGAGTTATAAAGCTGACTGCAGACTACATTCTTTTTTAAAATTCACAATAAGAAACAATTTAATAATAATAAAAATTCTTTGTATTGTATTACTTTCTGCATAGTGTCATTGTTCTATTTACAATCGAAATTATATTATTGTTTGTTTGCGTAACCGATAAGCCCGTTCCCCACTTCCAACAATATCCATTGTTGGTTTGTCCTGGGATGGAAGGGTCTGGGTGGCTCTCTACAAGCCCGGGCCCCGAGACTGGATAATGGTAGATGGGATATTTTTTTTTCATTTGGCTCTAATTGTATGAACGAACTATCTGATCTAGTTTACATTTAGGTCGCAAGAGCTGGGAATAGCGCGCGTGGGCCCCCTATCCTACCTACCGCCTGGCTTGCGGGGTTTGGGGGGCCCGCGCAGGCTGGAGTCCGACTGCCAAACGCCACCTCGACTATATGGCCAGTTCAACGCTGGGGTTGTCCATTGGCTAGATATTTCTTTATGATATATATAAACGTCTATAACAAATAATATTTCACTAATGATCTGAGCTGTCGAGTCTCTGTAATCAACCAATACGATGTGATTTTAGGCGTTCGAATGATGTTAATACAAAAATAGATAGACAAAAATTTTGGGAAAAGATTTATTCTGTACATAGGTATACTAACATAATATAAGCATAGTAAAACTAAGGGTATTTTCTATAGTATCACTGTTACTTTTTTCTTGAAAGAAATTTAATATTTTCAGGCATTTTTCATGATACTATTGAAATTTTTTACACACAGAGCTCCGTAACTCAAAGGATACGTTTTGCTTGCGTTCGAGGAGGGCTCCCGTGCAAATAAAAGTATTTTTCTTCATATCTGATCGAAAGTACTGTAGAATCCGTTTATTATGACTCCGCCTATATTGACCAACCGCCTATTATGACGTAATTACACAACGAGGTTTGGTTTTCATATAGAATTCTTTGTAACAAAGTCGGATATAATGACTTCGCTTACAGTGACATGTCGCTTATTATGACCCATTTTTAATAAATTTTGTCCGTCTATAGTGACCGACATGATTCTTTACACCTTCGGCAATGTTCGTTGATTCCCGACGACGTTCGGCACGTGGCTTGTTTTTGTTTTGAATCTCAGTGAGTAATTGATAGTTGAACGTCACGCATTGTTTTTAGTGATATCCTATGTAAAAAATGTCATCTCAACGTCGTAAAGCATTTACGATTGAGGAGAAAGGTGAATAATATGCAGATTAGAAAATGGAGAATCAAGCTCATCTCTCGCAGAGGAATTGGGCGTGGGTCACTCGACAATCTCAATGATTTTCAAAAACAAGAACCGGATTAAGCGATCGTTCAATTCAAATGTTTTGAAACCGAAGAGGCTTCGAAAATCGCGCAAGAAAATGTTGATCAAGCGTTAATTCGGTAGTTTAAAATCACGCGAAACAAAGGAATACCCGTCAGCTACCTAAAAAAAAGAAAGGTTTTTTTTTTCACAAAAATGCTTTGTATGACGTCCGCTTAGTATGACGTGTTTGTCAATTCCCTTCGATGTCATTATAAACGGATTCCACTGTACATACTTTCGACTTCGATTTTAAGACAGAAAGCCTAACATTTATGCACTGCTGGAATTACTCGCATGTCATCTATGACAGCGAGCCGAAACAGTTTTTTCGTGCACACTGATACGAGTATACGTAATTTTAACCGGGTAAGAAAAAATTAGTATTCACCGCACGAGCAAAAATTTCAACTTTCTGTCCTTGCGATGTAATATACTATTTCACACAAAATCAACACATGATTGAACTGATTTTCAATAAAATTCCTATACTAAAAAAGACAAAACTTTACGCACACTTCGGTCAAATGCATAAAACATTTCTCGGTGGATTATGATAAAACATTTCGAAATAAAATAAAAAGTAATCTAATTATTGCTTAACGCACGGCTACTAAAAGCTAAGCTTCTATGTCAAAACCGATACTTATTAGTGCGAATCTTATCTGCGGGCTAAATTGACGTTCACGGAAGTGAAGCCGCTGGAAAATGCTAGCCATATTATGAAATATCCGAAAAACCGCGCGAGAACGCAAACTGATTGAAACCGATATTGTAAATCACGATGAAAGAAAAATGTTTTATGCGGCATTGCATTGATTAAAAAAAAGCCAAGTGTTGTTTAGAACGTATAATCTTAACTATATGTAAATACACGTTCGTTAAAAATAATTGAAAGACACCCGATCTGCATAAATGAATAAATACTTGCTTGTCACGTACGCTGGAGCGCTCGTGTAAGTAGATATAATATTATGTACTGCAATCGTATTCGCAAATTGATAACACGTACATATCTAGGTAGGTATTAATAATACAAGTATAAATTATACCCCACAAAATTATACAATGACTACACTAGATCAAATTGGAGTATATGAACTCGAAATTTGTAAAAAAATATGATCAGTGTCACGACACTCGAAGGAAGTGGAACTTTTCATGCAATGCTTAAGTAACATTGAGCTTAAGACCGTGTAGTTTATACTAGACAATACAAAACTGAAATTCAAATCTACATCTTAGCTATAAATTGACATTATTTTACAATACAATGTATACTAGCAAAGAACCCGGCTTCGTTCGGATCAAGTTCTGTATGTATTTGAAGTCGTGTCAGAAATAGCCTGAGTAGGATATTTCCACCTCTTTAATGGTCTTCCAGGATGGATTGTAGATTATAGACGCTCAACATCTGAGGTCATCAGCGTCTATAATGGTCTTCCAGACTCTGTGTACTCTATGCAGTGTATTGTCGCTTCTAGAAAGCAATTATATCCAGGCCTAGGGCTACATGATTTTAGGGGCGGCAGAATTTTAGAGACGACAAAATTTTAAAAGTAACAATGTTAGGACAGCTGAAATTTAAAAATTAATTTAATAATTATTTAATTAATTTATCATTCGTTGTCCAAATTTACGGTTTTTTGGCTTCATTAGATGTTTAATTTCAATAATCACTTTCCCATAGAGTAAAAAGGGCGCCAATCGGACGGGACTTAGGGCGGCATCGAATCTAAATCCGCCACTGATTATATCAATTATAACAATTCTTTGCAGAATAATTTCGATAATGTTAGTAATTAAATTACTGACAAAGATAATAGTACCTAATTTGTGACACATTTCAATCAAGCCTACCGTGCCGAAAAGCTACCTATGAACCACTTTAACAACGATTGAAACGGATAAAATAACATTCTATAGTAAGGGAATCAGGCGTTGTTTTAGAATTTTGAACGAAAAGTATTTAGAAATGATAAAATAGATTAAATTGTGCTCATATTATAAAGAGGAAAAGTTTGCATATTTGTTTGTCTCGAACATTTTAAAGAACTAAAAAAATATATACATACATACAATAATGTTTTAAAACAATATAGTAATCCCTTAACGCGCTATTTCAAATTTCGTGTTCACAAACTATACCGCATTATGTGGTACTATAGAAAATGAAATTCTGTATGGTTACTGTTAAAATTGACAGCACTGTTAAATTTCTGCCTCACTTTAGTTTGTGTGATGTTACAGAAAGTGACAAAAAATTAACAGCACTGTAAATTCTCACATTTAATGTACAGAATAGTACCAGAAGTGTTATAGTCTGAACTTTCAATGTATCTAGTGACGTCACAGATTATTAATACTATACAGATTAAAGACCAAAGTATTATATTATTATCTACTGTATTATTTCTCAAAATTGTTAACTCGCGATGAGAAGATAGTGGAGTGCCGCAAAATTTCACAGTCGCCGCAAAAAGTTTAAGACTCGCTGTCACATTTTACATGTTAATTTAATTTTGTAAAAGTAAAAAATTAAATTAACATTTAGACATCGTCTGGAATCATACACGTATACATTCACGATTCAATGTAAGCGGTATAGATTTTGTGCACGGGACGGGTATATGCTTTGCATTGTTTCATTGCTTTGTACTCCATTATATACGAACCGCACTATAATGATGAGTCACTTCTTGAATTGCTTTGCTATTATCGCCAACTAGGGTTATTAATCATTCTTTTTTAATAATAAATAGAAAATCTATAGTTGATGGTTTTACGAGTTCTCGGACGAGAACCTGGAAACTGGGGGCTTGTAATAGAGAAGCCATTGAAACAATATATGTATGTATAAACAAGGTCGGCATCGCTATGTGCTCGGCTATTCTCAATCTCTCCCTACAGATAATAATAAAACAAATATCAAACAACTGTATTAAACCAAATAAGAATAATCACAGTTATTCTGATAAATTTGGATTCTAAATACTTACTTGCTTTAAAAAACCCTTTAATAATAATTTCTTCATTATGTTTGGTTCTGGAGACGGTTGTGGTTCTAAGGGTCAACGCGCACAAACAAGTTTTAGTACCGAAAACGCGCGATTTAGAAACTGCATTGAGATTTGACGATTACTCAACTGTCCGAAATTTCTCATCCAATCTCGATGCGCTTTTTTTCTCATTCGAAGTGTGTTCGACAATCGCACGTTCGTGACACATTAGTTGTGTGGTTCAGTGATTAGCCTGAAGCCTTCTACACGTAACTTAATCGCAAGTGTGCGCTGGTTCTAAGACGGCGAAAGTTATAAGAACAATTGACAACAATTATTTTGGAAGAGTTCCATGACGTCGCAACAAATATGCAGACGCTTGACTTTGGGCTCAGCACATTATAATTAACGACACAAGTGTTTTTATTCAAATTGATGAAAACATTCCCTTGATGTGAAATTAAAAATAATTAATAGCAAATATACCACATAGACGAAGTGAATATCAAATTAAAAAAGAAAAACATAATAATTCGTTGTCGTGCAATTCCCATTATATATTTCAGTATACATATATTTATTTACATATGAATAGCCGACACGGAAAAAAATCGGCCAAGTGCGTGTCGTATACGCATCAACTAGAGTTCCGTTGAGTATTCTTTCGTCATTGTAATAGATAGATTGCTATGGCCAAATGAAAACTGAAAATTGCGGAGATCTAAAAAACTTGCTAACTTAATATTATC
Organism: Venustoraphidia nigricollis; assembly: GCA_034508555.1. Taxonomy (NCBI): domain Eukaryota; kingdom Metazoa; phylum Arthropoda; class Insecta; order Raphidioptera; family Raphidiidae; genus Venustoraphidia; species Venustoraphidia nigricollis. Next base: position 1,646,966 of record JAVRKA010000070.1, read on the forward strand.
TTGTTCAAAATAATTTTCGTTGAAAGTATTTATAAAGTGTTAGTATCTTGATTTTTTTCAGATTTTTATAAAACAGTGGTTGGCAAGTTGGAGAGGGGAGACTCATTATTAGCTAATTTATAGGAGCGTATATCTCGCGAAATATTCCGTTAAGAAAAAAAGTCACTTAAGAACTTTTGTTACATTTTTAAAGACTCGTCCAACGATATTATACGTAATGGGATGCGTGAAAATATACATGTTCATCCCAATGTATAGAAAGCTGCTCCTAATTTTTTACTGATTTCTTTACGGAGTCGTATGACGGTTCACATAAGACAGCTGTCTGTAAAATTTCATCAGAATCGATGACAAAATGACGAAGTTACAAGACTGTGACATACGGAGGGACATGACGAAACTATAAGGGTTGTTTGCCATTTGGCTACAAAGTCCTAAAAACGAAGATTTTTTAATAATAAAAATTATCTTCTACTGTCATCTTGTATGCTGGAATATTTTGTAGTCCGGCATGCTACGAGTCCCGAACGTGCCGAATTAAAGAAAGTTTGCGCAAGTTAAATTATATTTTTAAAAAACTATTAAGTATAGTCGGGTTACTAAAATTTTTAATATAATTTATATTTCATCTATATACTTAAAGTACAAGCCGTTTTCAGTCCGCCAGCAGTCCCTATACAGTCGATTTACATGGTTATCTATTTTTTAATTGAAGTTTTTTGTCCACAGATGTAGCATCGCCATTTTTATTTTTGTAATAATAATAATAATAATAATAATAATAATAATAATAATAATAATAATAATAATAATAATAATAATAATAATAATAATTTATTTCAAAATACATTACAATGCATAATTTACATGACGTATAGGTATTACACATTTTTGGAATTAACCTACCAACTTGCCAAGGGTAGGTTAATGGTTAATGATGTAACAATTTAATAATTGTGTAGTGTGTTTATATGTAGGTACTTATAGTATCACAAGAAAACAATTTTGAATGCTCTTTTTTAACATGCTTGTGTATGAATCAGGTTTCATTCAACAACTCAAAGAAGCTCAAAGCAAACTATTAGAAAAGGCGCATTCAGGACTGTATCATTACGAAAATATTTAAACAAATAATAATTATTTCTTTTTTTTATGATTGGTAGGTATCTATAACAATAATTTTAAGAAAATCTTACTAACGAGTAAATATAGATTTTAAGTACTTACAGTGTAAGGGTTGTTGATTTGATGGCACTTTTGTGGAACGCATTCTTTATTGTTATTTATTAATTAATAACAAACTTAATTAATACAATAAAATGATCCGCGATAAACATTGCAGTGACTAATGTTTCACGACGTGTAATTGGCTAATAGATAGTTTACATTGCTGTCATGTTAATTCCGCGAGTATCATATTATATGCATATAAATTATAAACGGCGATAAGGCGCGTTCTTTCGTTTACTTTTCTTACGCGAAGTGTAATTAATTTTTTTTAACAACATTATCTGTGTAGACTATAGGGATGGCCACAACGAGGCTCTTGCAAGCTCGTCAAAAGTCTCCGATTTCGAAATAAAGAGGGTTATGATTTTAACAAATTATATATGTATGTAAATATGTATATATGTTCAGCTCGTAGGGCCGAATCTACCGATCTGATTTTCATAATCAAAATGCAATTATATTTGTCTTGAAACATAGTGCTACAGGCTATAAGATATTTGTATGATTTCAAAATGGCGGCTGTGAGATGGAAATAATTTTGGTATAAACACGTTTATCCCGACCGAATCGATAGAGTGGGGTTTTCAACCGATAGAAGATTTGGTTGTGATTACAAAATATATACTTTTTATGGGTTTATAATTTTATAAAATGCTAAAATAAAAACAAAAGTAAAAAAAACCCGGGTCGCAGTGCCAAAACCCTGCCGACAATATAGTGTATTTGCTTATACAGGCAGTGTGGCTTTATTATGCGAACTTAAGTTGGTTTTTGGGCAAAATAAAAAATTTGACTTCTTAATACACCCCTTAAAATAATATTTTTTTTCTTAATTGCAATATTATTATCAATCGAACCTTTATACCAAATTATATACAACTTTCACTAAATAATTTACTATCTGCAAACTAGTGTTTTCATAAAATTTGTAAGTCCGGTCCTGTCGGGCCGATTTTATTAAAAGTTTAGGGACACTTTTTAATTATTACCAGAGGGTTAAATTTCAATTTTGAAACGATTCGGAAAATTTTTTCTGTATTTTGGGGCCCAAAAACATTTTTCAACCCCTAAAAACTACCCTTAAAATGGCCCAATTGGGCCCATTTTAAATAGGGTTCGTGCGGTGGTAGATTCCAACATGCGGCCCAAATTTAGTTAAAATCAATTAACTCTTTCGAAAGCACACATATATAGATAGATATATATATATATATATATATATATATATATATATATATATATATATATATATATATATATATATAAAAATATATATATGTAAATATATATATGTATAAATATATATTATATGTTACGGTAAATGTACACTCTTGGGAAATGTACACTTTTACCGTAAAATGTGTACATTCCCAAAAAGTTAGGTATATGTGAATTGAATATAATGTATATGTACATTTCCCGGCAAATGTGTACTCTTGCCTTCACGTTTTGGTAAATGTATACTCTTACCTTCATGTTTTAAGAAAAGTTGGAATACAAATAAATTAAAAATGTTGTTGCAGTAAAAAAATATTTATTTAAATAAATGTAATACAAAAGGCTTTAATAACGATTTCGTATTTTGTATGCTCACATTTACCAAAACGACATGGTCATTGTGATTTCAATGTACATTTCCCTTCTTTGAAATTGTAATAGTTGAATGCACATTACCCAAACGAGGAGGCAAATGTGCACATTTACCGGATAATGTGTACATTTGCCGCAATATCTACATTTACCGTAACATATATGTATATATATATATATATATATATATATATATATATATATATATATATATATATATATATATATATATTTAATTAAACATTTTTACAAATGGTGCCAAAGTGTTTAGGAGGTTATGAAACGTCGAGAAATTTTGGTCCGACCCCTAGGTCCCGCCATCCGACCGATGCCAATAGTGTATGTTGCCATATGGCAAATACACTAAAAACTAAGCCTAGCACGCCCTGCGGTTAAACGCGAGCGGTTTAGGAATAACTGAAAACGCCAAACCGCGTACAAACACGCACTGCGGCTGGCGTTTTGCTTAATTCTATTTCAGTACCACCGTGGATTTGACGAGTAGCGCGAGTAGTGGCTTTGGTTTTCAAATTAAGAAATAAAAAACTTGAACAACGCCGCCGCCATAAGTACTTGGTACACCCACTAACCGATCAAAGACATTTGAAAGGATACTTTTGCAAAATGCACAACGACGTGCAACAACATCCCGATAAACCGAATGCGGTTAAACGCTGTGCGTGCGCCACCATACCTATGGGACACAAAAAAATCGCGCGTTTACAAACCGCGATCCAAATGTAGCAAGTTACGTTTTTAAAATCAGTCACTAAAAAAAGTCGCTACTGCGTGCGTTTGTATAGAAAGCTATGTACCTATAATCATTAAGAGCACTGTGGTTGGAATAAAATAAAAATAAAAGAAAAGTTACTTCTTACCACAACAGATTTATTCAGTGGATGTACATTTCGAGAGTTAAGCTCCCATCTTCAGCAAAACACTTATGCTGGGTTGCAGAAAGGATTTTCAAAAAATGACCTTAGATTGTAACAATACATTTTTCCCCATAAAAAAAGCACTGTAGAATTTTAAATCGATCCTATAACTCGAAACATAATTGATCAATTGTAACGAAATTTTTTGTAAACTGTGTATAAATGTATTTAACGTTGTTTTTTGTACCAATTCCACTTTGAAACAACCGGTTTTTACGCATTTGGATCAAAATTTCGCTTCAAAATAGATACTTTTCTTATATATATCAATCATTTGTTTTTCTCTGAGTACAATCTAATGCTCTACATAACAGGGAGTTTCACAACGACATAAGACTGCTCTTGCATATATAAAAACTGTAATGATATGATCATAATCTAAGGTCATTGTCAAATCAATTTTTGACAACGCTTTGTGCAACCCAGGATTAGTGTTTTGCTGAAGATAGGAGCTTAGCTTTCGAAATGTACATCCACTGAATAAATCTGTTGTGGTAAGAAGTAACTATTCTTTTATTTTTAGAAAGCTATGTGTTACATTTATTTGCGGTTTCAGACATGCGATTAAACACGTGCGTTTAATCGCATTGCGTGCTAAGCCAAAACCCGACTACGTATAGAAGAATTAAAACAAGGTTCCACTGTATTAGTTAATAAAAAAAGAAAATTAAAGAATGTAAAAAATGAATTGTTAAAAAGAAAAGTAAACATATTTTTACGACCTACCTTACTTGACAATCATATTTTTTTAATGAAAAAAAAACCTTTCCCGTCGGAGGTTGACTTCGAATATAATATTGTATGATATAGTATTAAAATGTGTTTATTATTATTGATGAAAATTAAAATGTGCGATTACATAGCCAGCTAGCTAAAGATTATGATAAGTAATTATAGGTATAATAATTTAATTTGAATTTAAAATTGTCTTTGTGGTCGCTCTTTTCATATTGCTTTTTGTTTTTAAGTATTAATTCACACAAGCTTTTCCTGTACACGAAAACAAATGCACTGTTCTCTGTACGCATATTTCTATTTATTTATTGTAGATTAAAGACGCTCAACAACTTAGATCATTAGCGTCTTAATTACATCAAATAGCATAATCACTTAAAACTAACCCACGACAGTCCGGTCAAGAAGCGAACACGCTAACCACTATGGACCACACTGTCCTCTTTATTTTATTTACTGCAGATTATTAGACGCTCGACAACTAAGGACAGCGCAAAACGTTTATGAGTGGAGTGGAAGGTGGCATTCGAACCCATGATAGTTTTATTCAAAAATGTCAAGACGCTAACCGACCCACGTTTCGCTAGTCGTGTTAGCATCATCGCAATCAGATGACAAAAAGTAAAGTATAGTATAGCTAGTTTTCACTTCATATATTTGGTACATTTTTAACATCGTCGTCGAAGTTAAGAAAGATAAGTTATGATTGTTAGCAGAAACTTTTTTCAGAAATATAAGACCTATTCTGGAGTTGAAGCAAAAGGTTTTGGTATTCGTGTTCCTTAACAGAAAAATAATAATTTCATGTTTTGATTAGTAAACTATCGAATTTCCTTTTAAACGTTTTATTTTCTTTTAGTGACATTTTTACGTTCAGAATTCAGATACGACATTTGATTCTAATTTTTAATAATTAACTGAAAAATTGATAGTTTTCAGATTACGTTGGAACCGGAATGTACCAAATATAGATTTGGTGTCGGAGTTGGGACTATAAATGTAAAAAAAAATACATCTCTTTGGTAGATAATCCTCATCTTTATTTTATATATATATATATATATATATATATATATATATATATATATATATGCCTGTCATTTTTATCATAGGATCAGGGATATTAATTAGGGAATTAACAAAAATCTGTTGTATAAATAAGAAAAAAACAATTAGTCCTGTGGGTTTTTCCGAAGATTTGGCCACATGTTTTGTCTATATTCCGTGACAAAAGACTGCAAAAAAATCTTTTCTACCCAACCACGAAAAAAAGAGGGCAACGCGTCTTATGAAACTTTGCAAAAAATAAAGAGATAACGTAACGATCTTTGAGCTATCATTTTTAAAAACAAAGCTCTCCCGTTCAATTTACTATCATTTTAAAATCGTAATGTTAGTTTATCAGTTTATAGTTTTAACTTCGAAAAACCTCGAAAAAAAGCAGCACAAACTGCCCACCAAATTTGCATATTTGTATATATTGAAATTCATGCATACTTTTTAGTGTCATTGAATAACTGTCAATCAAATTAAAAAAAATTGTACCAAAAGAGGACAAACAAACAAACAGACAGATAAGAAAGCGAGTTAATAAAAACGTGGTAAAGTATCAAAGTTTATTAACTGTAACATTCAATTGCTGACTTAGTTTTGAGCTAAACCTTTTCCACAAATCTTGAATATGCTTCGAAATAGCATCTCTGAACGGGTCAAAATAAAACATTGAATTTATTTTTCAAAAGACGTAACTACGAAAAACACTGCGCTACAATGAAAGATGAATTCAGGCGATTTTGTTTTTATATTAGTATATTCCTGAAGATATTTATAGTTTCATACTCAGCTATTTATAAATTAGAATACACAACGAAAAAAAAACATCAACAGTGATAAATCTACTTAAAAAACAACTTAATACATTATTTTTATACAGTCTAATAATGTTTTTGAATAGATTTATTTCTTTGTGCAGGGCTAAACGAAATTTTACGATTTTATGTATCGGTGAAATTTCAAAGTATAAATTCAGGAAGCTGTTTTCAGATACGAATTTACAAAATAAAATGCCAAGTTTACAAAGGGTTCCTCGAAGATTAATTAAAGTAGCAGTGCAGAAATCGACTCATTTCTTTCTTTTGTTTAACTATTAAACAGCAAGAAATCCAGTACTAATATTTTACTTTTATAAAAATGAAGGTATCCGACGGAACCGTACAAAAATAAAGAGAGTACGACAAAATTTATATGAAAATCACTATAAGCTTCTTTACGTTCGAAAATGTTCGTATTATGTAAAAATCAAAATTCATTTTCATAAACTGCCTAAGCAAATTATTTGCGATACCGACGCTGCTTTAAACTTCCAAGTATACTGAAAATTGAAAATGCAAAATTTTCAATTAACTATGGATTTGTTTTATGTACCCCATTCTTCGTAATCTTTTGAAGCTCTACACTTCGCACACTTTGCGTTAAGAATTTGCGGTTTTTGAAATTTTTTTTAAGTATTTTAAACACCTTTTTTAATTCGTAGTATGTAAGTTTCGTATTAGGGTACAATTAGATTAAAAATAGGACGATTAAGGCTATCGGAACGCTCTGAATTTTGTTTGTGCTGAGACCCAGCGGTAAGGGGCGAGGTAGGCAAAATACATATTGCGGGTGTGACCTTCTTTAGCTCTGTCTCGCTCAAATCATCCGCCCGTTTCAATTTTTGGCTAGTGTCAACTACGAGGCTAAAAAATGTTGTTGCAAGGGTACCGCTGTCAACTGATTACTCTAATTTTTGGAAATATTTTGAAGATTTAAAAAACTTTTCCGAAAAAGGAAGAGTCACTTTAGGTTTGTGATGGAACAGTTTTGTGAAATAAGTACGAATAAGGTCGTCGTGTGACATTGAAAACGTGTGTTTTTTGCCACAATTAATGCCAACTTTTTTCTAGTAAATCGTACATAAATTACAAAAGTAGTCCATCAGAGACCTAGATTTGTCCTTTATCTTCCTTACAGAGAAAGAATTTTTGCAGAATGTTGACGAATAAGTTTACAATCAGTTGACAGCCGAAGCTCTATTTTTGGCTTAAATTCAGAGCGTTCCGACTGCCTTAATTAATATATTAGGTCCCTGAGGAAGACAATCATAGTGATTCCAGACACTCATGTAGGCAATTATTCCGGAATCTAAAAATCATGACCCTACCATCTGTATTTATATATAAAATATCTATTTTTGTGTTCAATAATCGCACAATGTTTGATTTTAACACCCAACACAATTATAGTACTCGAAAAAATTGCCTAATGATTCCTGTTCATAAACTCTCTTTCTTTAAAAAGAGCAGTACATATATGGGTGTGAAAATTATCAATAGTGTACCTCGTGAAATAGTTGCCACTGAGAGGCTCTCTCTATTTAAACAAGAATTAAAAAAATTCCGTATTAATAATGTTTTTTATAGTGTGAATGATTTATTCAACATGTAATTTTTAATGTAAATTTTATGTATTTGACGACTCACACACGTCGCTGTCACTGTGAAATAAATTTATTATTATTATTATTATTATGTCGAAACGTTGGACATTAAATAAATTTAATTGAGAATATTTGTTGTGAGTGCCTTACATCCTGATACGAAACTTATACCTACTAAGAAATTTTTCTTATTAGTTTAAATCTAGCTAACCTGGAAGTGAATTTTGGATTTTCGAGCTTAAAATTTTTTTGTTATTGATGGCAAAGGATAGACACTGAAAAGTGTACGTTAGGTATCCGCGGTTACATTTTTGTATAAAAAACGCAATAGTGTCAAAAGTGTCAACGCTTTTTAAACTAGAGCACAATACCAACATACCTATGAGGTTTAAATTTTAAACGACTCGAGACACATTTTTCCACCACCAGCACCGTTTCTTCCACCACCTATTTTAAATTTCTATTTTTTTAACTTGTATAAATATTTTTTATGGTCAGAATAACAGAATATTGTATTGTCATCAACACTACATACGACTGCAAAGTTTTACGTCTACTGGATATTTGGAAGAGAGTGAAAATCGAGTTGCAATATTTTTTCACTTGAATACAAGTGAATCTAATATAAGCGTGTTAAAATTACTCCAGAGTGTCAAGACAACATTTAAAATACACATTTACTTGTGGAGGGGATTATCAGTCCTGATTCTAGACCTGGAACTGCTAGAACCAAGTTGAATCAGTCCAAAAATTTCATCAACAGTTGAAGAAGTTAGTGCTAGCAAACAATTCAGAACTGCGATAACGAGTTTTGCAACTGCACCAAAAAACAAACTATGAGATCTCATCACGATTCACACTTTACAGAGAAGCAAGGACTCTAATGGATGAAAATAGTAAAAATAGGGAAGGAAAGAAAGATGGTTACTGTACCTGTCCTTTTTTCTTCTTCTTTTGTAGAATATTCTGTAAGAATATCAGTTTAACTAATCGGTACTTAAATGTGTCCTACACGGAGATAAACCTTGTATTCTTTAGACATGATATGATTATGTAATATGTTCATATGTCAGGCAAATATACCAGTCTACAATAAAACGATATGCCATCGTATAATTCAGGGTCATCGCTAATCACTTTTTTATTTTATTTACTATTGCAGGCTTCTGATATATAGAAGGAATTTTTTGTGACCTAATAAAATGGAGACATGAAAGGTGTAACTGTGAAATACATGCGATATGATTTAAAACATTTTTTCTTTTTCAGTGGCGTTAAAAATCGAAAATATGTGTATTGTGTGTCATTAAAATAATTATTCATAACCTACCAACGTATTGAACATTAGAATGTTCGTATGAAAAATACTGCAGTACAACCGGAGCTGATTTTGTGAAGTGAAACTTTTTTAGCTGCCATGAGAGTGATTTCCTTTAACAATGTAACGAAAACGTAAAACGACTCGCCATGAGTGCAGAGGAAATAAACTACTAGCGAGGAACCGATTGGCTGTCGGACAATGTAGGTACGAGTGCGTTGAGGGGAACACTCGTTCGACACGCCTTTTTCTGTTTAGTGTTTACTTGGGTACAAATGTTCAAAAACCCTCAGTCCTTTTTTTTGACGACCCTGTATGGCATTTGTGTGTACGTTGCTGCTATGTGTGTGTGTCAGTGTGTGTGTGTGTAGGGACAACAAACATCTTGTTTACACTCCAGAAGAATAAAGCTGCCACATCGTGATGAGGGGTTCTCTTCTGAGTTGAGTTCACACCAAAACATTCCGTTTTGTTGTCTGTCTGTCTGTCCGTCTTGTGTGTTGGTGTTTGTGCCATTCATTCATTATTTATTATTATTATTATCATTATCATCAGTCTTTATACGCGCATTGCTGGCCGTTTCCAAGAGATGGATACGAAATATTAGCAGGACCGGCTTTAAGGCCATTGTGTGAATTTGAATCAAATGTTACACAAAGTAAACATACGAGTTGAAATCGAAATACCTTCTCATTAATAACAACATTTCTCTATTGCTCCAAAATTGTTTATCCTCGAGGAACAGACATATTGATGTCAATGCATGCAGGCTACAGGTCTGCGCGTGCATTCCTTGGAGGTCTGCGTCCCTGGCAGACGCCTCCGCGGCCAGCCTCTAGTTACGACGCTGAAACTACTTCTGTAGCCTATAAAATATATTTTTCTATCTGACTCATTTTCATATTGAAAGCTTCTTTAAAATTTCGTTTTAGCCGTAGTGGTTTTTTTATGAGCTTAGTACCGTGCAGTCCTCAAAAATGCAACCTAAATCCGTCTCTGAAGTCGTATTTGTGTATTATACAATTTGTATGTGAATGTCGTTCATTCTTTATCTTTTTCTAAAGGTGACGAAAGAGGAAAAAACATAATCAAATTAGCTTCAATGTTTTCGCCAGGTATAAAATAATATAAATAATAAACTAGACGAAATTTGAATTGATATACTATACTTACTGGAATACAAACATATTCACGCAGGTGAGAAAAATAAATATAATACAATTATTTGTTTCCGAAAACTATTCTGAGATTTTATTTGTGGATAAGATCTGACACGATTATTTTATTTGTATATTTTTATACGGTGGTGAAATTGTAACAATACATGCATTGTGTCGATTTTGAATTTATTTCTGATAAATATTTCATTGTTCCTCACAGACCTACGGTTCTAATAATAATTTCTTCTACTTTTATTCGATGACATTTGCGGTTTTTGAAATGTAGGTACCTACTTGAATGCGTATGAATTTAGAAGAGCACCGGTCGCCTATTAAAAGAACACAAAACGACAAACCAAGTTAATTTTCAAATAAAATATAGTCAAAAGTCTCTACATACGTAGTCCATATTGAAACAACGCAGAGTAATAAAAAATCATTTTGGATTGAGATTTTTGACAAATTCCAGTGAAGGCTATGTACCTTAACTGGAATCATTGCGAAATTCAGATTAAGATTTAAAAATCAATAAACTTTAAGGGTTGCAGAAAACATTGTTTCCAGCGGAAGTGAGAGGACACATATATACTCATAATATGAGTCCTGTCATATTTTGTAATATTGTGTCAAATACATGCGTATACACAGTTTCAAACAGAAAATATCATTTCAATCGGTCAATTATTTTTAGAGTAGAATCGATTTAAAATTCTACAATGCTTTCCTTATATGGTCACACTCGAAGGCCATTGTCAAATCAGATTTTCTAACAACGCTTTCTTCAACCCAGCATATGATTGTCCCGAACGTTGGCTATTTTTTGTTGCATAATACAATTATGGCATAATTGATTATTGCATAATTGTTTAAAAACGGACGTTATTATTATTACTATATCGGATGTTCGGTTTTATTGAGGCTGATGCGAATATTTCATAATTTGATAAACCTCTGATCTAATTCAGAATAGCGATACTAATTGTGTGTGGTATTGTGCTCCAGTATAAAAACTGTTGGTACTATTGCATTTCAAATCTTCTTGGATTCCGGGTTTGTAGGTCGTCGTTCACGGGCATTTCTACCTGACATTTCGTCTACAACCGCGGTAGACATTATCAAAGGCGGTTTGGCAGCGGGCGAAGTGTTCTTTTTCCTTGTGAGTCACTTAGAAGGACACTTCGCCCGTTGCCGCATCGTTTTTGATAATACCTACCGCAGGTAGATATCCCAATGGATCACGGCCTAGAAGCTCAGAAGCTAAGAAGAGTTGGAACAACGTCGGCCGTGAAAGTTATGGAATGTTGCATTTGTTATACAAAAGTGTAAGATACACTGACCTGTTTGCTATTTCAGAGTCAGACGAAAAGTGTGAAAACTAGCAGTTCCGAATCTTGGGTAGGGCAACGTAGTGTAGATCACGTGATAAACGTCTGAATTTGACAATATTATCAGAACACATTTATTGATAGTTTTGGTAAACCTAACGAAAACTTTGCAAATTTCACTCAGTTAAGTTTGATAATATCATAATATTAAAGGAATACCGTATAACTTTTTGATGTTTAAATTCTTATCAAAATTAAACGATCTTCACGAATCACGACCGCCACTAAAATTCAAATAATCGATTACTGCAACGGCAGCACAGTTCTGTTAAAATCGATTTATTTACGAAATAATTATTGATTATAAAATTAAAAACATAATTCACTCGAAGTTATATTTTTATGGAAACACAAAACCCATGACAAGTTTTACGATTAAAAATAATTAAAATTCCGAATATACCTATATTTGTTTTAAAATTTCAATAAAACTTTGAGTAATATAAAAAGTAATTCCTTAAAACAATTAGGTAGTGATAGTTCGGTTTTTTATCGGCTGATATCGGCGTAATTATTGAATAAAGAATATTGTCGCAGCCATTACAAAAATCGCACTATCTTTCTTTCGCGAATTAAAAAATAATAGATGTCTATCTCTTTTTAACACACAATAAATACAAAAACCACACACACACACACACACACACAATCTAAAATTTCTATATTGCAGGAAGAGGTGACTGCAGCATATTTTGTATACAGTAAATTAACGTATGAATAGGTATTTTTTAACGTGACATTAACTGACATTTCATTGTGGTACACACGAAGTGTTTCCCTTTCTTTCCGGAACTTCTCTATATAAAGGGGGGTGGCAGGGTGGCGACACGGTAGTTTTCAGTCAACTCATAAAGGCTTGCCTTTTGCACTGCGATACACACTCAGTTCTACTCAGTTCCACTCAGTTCTCTGCGTAGACTTTTGATATTTTTAGTTGCACGCATTCAAGACTCATACGGATATAATATATTATGGGGTGCCGCCTTCCTTTTATTATAATCTATACACACCTATGTACTAGATATCAGAAACCTCCTTTTTTATTAAAATATAGTGGACTACATAATTATGTACCTACATTCACGTGCCTTCGTTTGATACTGTGCAGTGTTGTCAGGAAGACTCGACTTCTCTCTGTACATAAGAAATGTCCTGAAAATCGAGGATAAATATAGGCATCGCGACACGTAAGGATCGAATACAATTTTCAAAGAATGATTTTCTATCAACATTTAAAGTGATTGTTCAATATGAACCCTTATTCACCCGCATAGCTCTATATTACGAACAATTGAATTTGTGTGCATGCACTAATCCACGTTCCGGAAATTTCTAATTTCGATGAAAAACCTTGTTCAATCTTTGGTGGTATGCTTTGAAATAAATAAATAAATAAATAAACTACAAGTAAGAAAAAACCCGGGTCGCAGTGCCAAAACCCTGCGGACAATATAGTGTATTTGCTAATACAGGCAGTGTGGCTTTATTATGCGAACTTAAGTTGGTTTTTGGGCAAAATAAAAAAATTGATTACTTAATACGCTCCTTAAAATAAAATTTTTTTTTCTTAATTTTGATATTTTTATCAATCAAACCTCTATACCAAATTATATACACCTTTCAGTAAATAATTCACTATCTGCAAAATAGTGTTTTCATAAAATTTGTAAATCCGGTCCTGTCGGGCCGATTTTATTACAATTTTAGGGACACATTTTAATTGCTACCAGAGGGTTAAATTTCAATTTTGAAACCATTCAGAGAATTTTTTCGGTATTTTGGGGCCCAAAAACAAATTTCAACCCCTAAAAACTACCCTTAAAATGGCCCGATTAGGCCCATTTTAAATAGGCTTCTTGCGGTGATGGATATCAACGCGTGGGCCAAATTTAGTTGAAATCAATTATCTCTTTCGAAAGTTATTGCCCGCACACATATATATATATATATATATATATATATATATACGTATATATATATATAAATATATATATATATATATATATATATATATATATATATATATATACGTATATATATATATAAATATATATATATATATATATATATATATATATATATATATATATAAACATTTTTAAAAATGGTGCCAAAGTGTTTAGGAGGTTATAAAACGTCGAGAAATTTTGGTCCGACCCCTAGGTCCCGTCATCCGACCGACGCCAATAGTGTATGTTGCCATATGGCAAATACACTAATTATTCTTCCCAAAGGATTTTGAGTCAGATTTTTATGTAGGTATTGATTGATCTAAAAGAACGACTTAAATCAAGTAAAAATACAAAAACAGCATAACTCAAATTTATATACAGAAGAAAATAAATTTAAAAAAAACAAGATGAATTTCTCAGCATTTTTAACATACCTTTGTTATAAAATAATGTTAATTAGACTTCCCACAATTGGAAATCTCATGTGTTGTAAAGAAATATTGATATCACGTTTTTTATACAAATTGTGTTCTTTTGAAATTTTTAAGTAAAAAGCCCAATTTTGTGAAGTTTAAAATATTTTTGCGACCCCAGTTTAAAATCTGCTATGAGTATTTTTTACAATCATCGTAACTAGCTATTTTAGAAGTCTAGACAATGATGTGACCATATAGGTACTGACAGGCCGAACATGATCGGGTGGACCGATCGAAACGCGGTTTGCGGCATCTGAAAGGGCCTTGCTGAACTTATATTTTCTGAGAATTGAAACTGATTCGGCCCGCTAGATTTTGAGAAATCTCGAAAATAACAGTTTTTTTTAAATATTTTGAAATATTTTCGAAACTACCATACCGATTAATTTTAAAATCTAATCAGCTTTATTCCTCATAAAACACCGCCCATCGCCACAAACCGCATCAAAATCGGTTGAGTCGTTCGAGAGATATCGTCGGAGAAAAATTTTGAAAAAAATATCTTTTCAAATTTTTGTTAGATCGATTTTTTTGTAATAAATTATTTTTTTTGTACTTGAAAAACTGCGTCAACTGTCGTAAACCGCATCTCGATCAGTTGATTCGGTCGAGAGATATCGTTGATGAAAAATTTTGAAAAATATATTTTTTCAAAATATCTTCTCAAATTGTCAAGAGATTGATTTTTTGTAACAAATTATTTTGAGTGCTTGAAAAACTGCCTCGATTGCCGTAAACAGCATCTGGATCGGTTGATTCGTTCGAGAGATTTTTCAAGATATCTTCCAAATTTTTGTTAGATTGATTTTTTTATTATAGCTTACTTTTTGCGCTTGAAAAACTGCGTCAGATGCCGCGAAGCTAATTAAAATCGATTGATTTTTTCGAGAGATATCATTTACAAAATATTTCCAAAAAAGTTTTTTTTTTAAATAACTTTTAACAAACACAACAGGTAAACTACATCTTAATAGATGCGCCCCATTTTGAAAAGTCGCCGGCGCCGCCTATCTGATAATATTCCGTTTCATGTGATTATATCAAAATTCCGGATCGGATTCTGAGACCATTTTTCACGTGTCAACACAACACCGCAAATGTGTATAAATATTTACACCCTTCCCCCCACCACTTCCGCCCGACGAATCGCTATGCTCGGCTGACATCAAAGAACTCATTAAAAATATCCGCGATTTATATAAAAAAACGCGCGCTTTATCAAGGCGTGTTTATACCGCATAAAAAGTGAAAAATACGTAAAAGCAAACAAATTCAGCTTTGTCTTATTCACACTTTATATAATATTTTCCTTTGTATTT
This sequence comes from Venustoraphidia nigricollis, assembly GCA_034508555.1. Taxonomy (NCBI): domain Eukaryota; kingdom Metazoa; phylum Arthropoda; class Insecta; order Raphidioptera; family Raphidiidae; genus Venustoraphidia; species Venustoraphidia nigricollis. The sequence continues at coordinate 1,662,541 of JAVRKA010000070.1, forward strand.
CAGTCCAATTCTCATAACGTGACGTTTTTACAACACTTCCAGAACAGGAATAAGGTTTTGTTTAATTTAAGAAGTTCTTTAAACGGCCGAAATGAGAATTTTATGGCGACCGTAGTCGATTAGAACTGAACTTAATACATAACATGGCATAATGTCGTTACTATCTGATAACAGAAGATAAAGGAGACGCATCTGTGTACCTATATTGGCCAAAAAAAGAGGAACAATTTTTATAGATTCAAAGTGAAATCATGATACTACGCAACGTATTATGGTGACTAATATGTTTGTTCTTTTTTGCAAACTGAAGAATAAGATAGGTAGTTTGTAGATTATAGACGCTCAACAGCTGAGGTCATCGGCATCTAACAAACAACCCTGTTTGGTAGATACCAGAAATGTTCACAAGAAAGTAGAGAATTTTTACGGAAAAATCGCAAATTAATAAAAAAAAATTGCCCAATATTTAAAACTTTAAATAAATATATCTTTTCCTTTTTTATATCATATTCTTAAAAGTTTATTAAAAAATGTTATAAATAACATAATAGATACCATTTTTTATATTTTTACTATATGTTATTTTTCATATTGTTACTGTTCTTTTCATTGTATAAAAAAAGCATTTATTTTTATTTATTATTATTATGTATAATTTATTGTAAACAGGTTTAGTTTTCCTTCATATAAAATCTTAATAAACCCAAAAAAAAAAACATTTTCTTTCATTGAAACAGTGTTTTTAACGAAATTATAAATTAAATTATTTACAGGAAAACAATGCAACAGAGCGTTTGTAGTAACTTTTTTGCGTACTATATTGGTTGCAAATTATTGCAATGTCTGTCACCAGTTAGCGCTGCGAATGTCAAGTAAATAATACCTACATGTAAAAGTTTGTTTACATATTATATTGGAAATAAAAATTGAAGTTTTGTCCCTATAAATAATTAAAATGGAAAAAAAACTAAAGAGATACAAATTTCATCTAAAACGTACGACGAAGTCGAATGTAAAAAAGGATTACTGATATTAGGAACAACTGAAATTATTCTTTTAATTTTTTCCAAATATCCTCACTTCATCGAATTTCAGTGGGAGTCAGTCTAGTTTATAATGTTCTACCGCCACCAACAGCTAGGGCTATTCGGGCTTAGTACCAGTTCATATTTTCAATTTATTATTTTTTTTAATGACAAATTCAAATCATACTTTTACAAGTTCTCGAATTTGAACCTGAGTCACGGAAATGCAATTATAAACTCGGTTACTTTTTTCTAAACACGTTACTAAAACCATTAGCTGGACACAAATCGTCATAATAAAGTCGAAGCTCCCTTTAAATAATATAAAACCGTCACTCCAATTATGTCTTTCTTATAATGCAAATATGTTAAAATTAACACAATAGATACAGAAAAATATTACCATATTTATACAATACATCTAGCATATATAGATGGTTAGATAAAATATACATAACAATAGATATAAAATTAATAATTACATAAGTGACATTTGACGGCGACGTATTGTAAAGACAAATCAAAATGGTGGTCTGTTGTACATGTAGATATAAAATGTCTGTCACATAGGGACGACAGCATACTCGTATAGCGCCTATAGAAGAACGGTTGGTTTATAGACATTAGCGTTGATTTCTCATTTGCAAAAGGTTTTCTTTTGATGTGTCGCGTCGCAATGTGAATGGATAATACAAAAGCCGATTCGAATGTTCAACGAACTAAACGTCACAGGGCTCTGCCTGCGGACGCGCGGAGGAGCGGAGCACCGTTTGTGGGGCGCGCGTTGCCATGTTATTCAGGGCTGCGTTCACGGATCGACCCAATCAATTCATTTATTAATTATTATATCAAACGGTCAAGGTGCTTAAATATAGCCGAGACCTTTCAGACATTCTTGGTAGGTATTTGAGGCATTGTGAAAATTTGTACAATTGCTCTTTAGTAATATCCGAATACAAAAACACAGATCTGGCTGAAGGGTAGTAGGGCTTAACCGACCCGCAAATTTTTAATCATCTGGCAGGTAGAATATCCTACTGAAACGAATATATCTAATTTTAGTTATCATAACATTATTCTGTTTAAATTTTAACGTGCCTCAAATATATTTTTTTAATTTTTCAAAAAAATAATTATGCAAATACCTGGCTGAGTTTTAGATCCGATTAATAAAACTGGATTTTTTTTCCATTCCTTAAATACTTTTTGTTGGAAAAAATTTTTACTAATTTAAAAATTTGATGAGCCGGTTAGGCCTCGTTACCCTTCAGCCCAGGTCTGTGTTTTCGTATTCGGATATTACTAAAGAGGTATTATACACATTTTCACAGTGCTTCAAATACCTACCCAAAAACGTCTAACAGCTCTCCTACTCAGGGCCGTCTTTAACCTATGGGAGGCCCTGGGCGCTTTAGGATAATGGGGCCCCTATGACCATTACGGAAGACTATTTTTTCTTAAAAAAAGATTAATTACTAAGCAAACCAATAATTAACAAATTTAATACATTGTTAAAAATATTATCGATAAGTATATGCTATTTGTCGGCATTATCAGTTATAGAATGTTGATCTGGCAAGAACTAGGGGGCCACATCGATTGCCGGGCTCTGGGCATCTGCCCAGAGTGCCCAGTGGGAAAGATGGTCCTGCTCCTACTAATAGAATAAGCTGCGAGATGCAATTTTTTCTTTTGAATTTGTATACCGACTTACAATTTGATGTGTTTGAATAAGTAAATATATTTCACAGCCCTGACGCAGAATATAGTTGGTCCCAGTCATATTACAGGGGGATGCAATTACCATAATATTCAATTTAATAGCAGCATTCGTCAGACGTTTCGTATAATTCATGTAGCGACCACCGCCATTTACATACCCACCTAACCTAACCCATACCGACTGCGATTCGTTAATTCACAATGGCGTCTTTATATTATTTCTACTATCTATCTATCTACCTTTTTTAATATGCATTCGTTTAAATTAAACAATCAAAAAGTACATAAATATTTATGAAATTTCATAAATGAATGCTTTAATTAACAAAACATGTATTTATTTATTTTAAAGTCACTTTGGGCCTGGCACCAATAAATAATTCATACTTTCAATTTATTATTATTTAAAAAACATAGACAGATCCGAACCTGGGGATTTCTAACAGAGAAGTCATGGAAACGCTATGTAAACAACAATATCGCTACACACTTGGCTCTACATATAGTAATCGACTCGGGTATTTTCAACTTCTCCTCCATCCTCACTTCGTGGCAGTCATAGACCGACCAGAAAAAACTCCTTTCTTAATATGAGATTAAAGTTGTCAAACGTATTTTTCTATTGGTTAAGCAGCGTAGGAGGTGACACTTTACGTGTGAAGTAAGAACTAACAACTTGAAAATCTACATATATAATTTCCAATTGTGTGTCCGGATGTCCGGATGTCCAGATGTCCGTCTGTCTTTCCAGACCCTCCAGAAGGCCCCAGCAGACTTAGGAAGTTGAAATTTGGCACACTTATAGTACGAAACACGGGACAGATCCTTACGTAGCTGGATTTTCGATTTTTTCCCCGGGGGTCAAAATAGGGGGGTTTTTAGAAAAAAACTTCATAGAACATAATAGGCCATGAATGGGTGTTTGGTTGCCTTGGTTACCAATAACAAACTCAGAAACATTCTGATATCAAGTGTCAAAAAGTTTGCAAATAATTACAAATTTTTTAATTAAGCTAATAATCAGTTGAAAAAAGTGTAGAATAATTGTGTGCGCAGTGAGTTATTAGTTTACAGATTATTTTTCGTCTTATAGCAGTAAAAAATGTTAATTAAAGGAAACATTGAAAATGTGAATATTACAATTTAGTGCAAGCGTCATACTTCTGTATCCAAAATATGAAAACCGCATTTTTCCGTCTAAAATATGTTCAGGAGTCACAGTGTTGTCAGATATAATTATGGTCCAATATGTTTTTAACATATTCACAGTTTACAGCTCAGGTTTGAGAAAGTTGCTGTTGCTGAAACTATGAAACATGAATTTTGGAATCTACATATATTTCTTCTATAACCTAACAAAGGGATATTCAAAATTTGGTTTTACAGATTGGGCGGTCATAAAAACAGCAACAGTAATATTTTACTTTACAATTAATATTTAGAATTATTCTGATCAAAATTATGTTCTACTTTTTAGTGCAAAAGAAAACCATTGTTTTTAAAATTATTTTTTGAAATTTATTTTATTTTTAACTTTTTAGTCTTAATTATTTTTTCGGTTAAATAATTTAAGTTTTTTTTAATTTTTATAACTAATAAGTAACATATTTAGTTTCACTGAATAAATACATGCGATTTTTGTTGAGCTTTTAAACGCACTGACTGCCTAAACCTATTGCTATATAAGTAATATAAGAATTTTAAGCCGCGATATTTTTATAATAAATTTACCGCGGTTTCTAAGTATGAAAATCGGGTTTATATTTTTATTGACGATTTAAACTTAAATTTGACTCTTTATTACTGTCAGATCTTCGTAAATAATCACGCACAGTTAAATCACAGCCTTCACATGCCACAATTTTGCGATCTGTAAGCGAGTTATTGTTATCGATCCAGAAATTATAATATCATTAAAATGTAACTGAAATATTTTAACGGTATTTTTTCATTGTTTAAAAATTTTTATTTGTTGGTTCTTTGTTACCAATTTTTTGCAGTTGTTATTTTAATGAGAAAAAAATTAATTAAAAAATGTATAGATTTTTGTATACTGTTTTAAAAATCACAGCAAATTAATACCATGTTTATTGAACTCTCCGAGCAAAGCTCGGTCTCCCAGGTACTAATTAATTAATTCATGTAAGTTTTTTGACAAGTAAAGGTAATTATAAAACCATTAAATTAATAATTTTTCGCCCAGCGTGGGATTTCAACTCAGGGCGCTGCAGATTTGAATTTGACCCATACATTTAGATTTCCTAAGTCAACGGGACATAACTTAAGGGGATCTTCTAAAATATATGTAAAAGAAAAATATCATTGTGAATATTTGAACTTCAATTGCGCCTGGCGGAGACAGGCTTAACCCACTAGTACGTTAATAAAATCAGACGGTGTTGAAAATACATAAGTTCAAGTGTATCAATTAATAAAATATTTATCTATTCTAAGCATACCGCTGCAATGACTTTATTTATTAGGGATACTAAACTCGTTTTTTATTCGCAATTTCGCTCCCGTGAATGTGAAGTTTGCCCGGTAATTCGCTCGAATAAATGTCGAGTTTGACAGGAAGCCTATTAATATCATCAAAAATTACATTAATAGAGTACTTTTCAATAATTTTACGATGCTCCATCGAAATGCACTGAGAATGTTTGAGTATGGAAGCTGAATAATAGTTGTACTTTGCGTAGATAATTCTGTAAAAATTATATTGAAAAGTGACGTTAGGTATATAAATTATCATGGTTACACTTTTGTATAACAAACGCAATGGTGTCCAAAAATGTCAACATTTTTTAAATCGCAGCACAATGCCCAACGCACTTAATATGTCTACCTAATTTCACTTAAAATCGGTTCAATCGTTGGTTGATTTTGAGTGAGAAATTCTTTTATTTGCATGGGAGTTCGACCTTAATTAACGCGAACGAAGCCGGATATAAAGTAGCCTGTTCTAATTTCGATTCATACTTTCTTACAATTCCAACTCTGTAAGTTAAACGGTGCTATGTCATCTATCTAATAGTAGCCAAGCCGTATTTAATATCTCTATCATAGTAGATGTAGGCAGTTGGGCAGTAAAAAAAACAGAAGCAAGTTGAATTGCTTGAATACGCCTCTGGTATTTATAAAAATAAGCAAATGTGCAAATTCTGTGCGATATTTAAAAATTGAAAAAAATTCGATATAAAAAAGCATTTTCCATATTTTAAAAATATGTTTTCTTTTTTATATATTTATCCTCGACAATTTTTATGAATATTAAAAAATATGGGAGACACTTCAAAATTTGATCAAATATATTGCTGATATAGATTTCTACATAATATATGTATTTCAGAAAATATGCGTTGATTTGATATTTACTTATAAACGAAAAAAGTAAACTTATGTAAATAAATTTAATATCCCTTCTGAAAAACTTTTTTCCCTATGAAGTTTTAACATCTTCAAAAATGTGATAATCTCAAGGCGTAGGCGGTTTATGTTAAAAAAGCACATCACTATGTTTACAGGGTACTTATTACTCGCTGACTCTCGTGTCAATGTAATGTCATAGCACGTAACATAATAACTGCATGCACCTTCTATCTACTTGTGTGTAGGCTTTCACGGTCGGTTGTTCCAAATTGTCTTAATTTCTGCACTTGTAGGCCGTAGTCCATTGGTATATTTCTACCTGACGTTACGTCAGGTAGAAATATATTATTGAACCACGGCATACAAGCACAGAAACCAAGAAGTTTTGGAATTTACATTAAGCTTAGAGTTAAGAATGTCATTACTGTTTTCAACTAAATGCGATCTCCTGTTAGTTGAAAACAAATGACATTCTTAAATCTAGATTTAAGGCTATGATCAAAGTTTACCACAAACCCAGCATAAATGATTTGAATGATAGATTAAAAAAAAACAGCGAATCTGATTAATTGCCGATTCAGCAGCGGTAAAAAATTATAAATGACTTGAGATGAAAATATTCGCCATTTTTCAGTTAACTTTAAATGAGTCGTTATGTTCAATTAAATTCCATAATCGAATTACGCGGCCGAGCCGATTATTATCGCTCGTCCGACCGTGTGATCGTTTTAGTAGCTTTGATTTTACGTGCATAATCATTTTAACTTTCCCTTAACATCATCAGCAAATTGCCTTTTTGTCCATAAAATACGAAATAACAATTGAAATTAAGAATCAGTTCAAAATATGGATCTGCTCTAAACTTGTACCTATAGTGATTAGTTCATATTCCAAATGATTAATTTTTTGCACTACCATCTATAAAATAGCTAATTTGTTTGGATATGTTTGAGACCCTTTGTGCACTAAGTAGTGCTATAATGAAAAACAAAAGTACGCGAGTAGTTTTCATAAACAACCTGATATAAGTGAAGTTTGCTTCACAGTCGAACTGTCAAAAATGTTACAAATAAACTGAATATGAAGTGAAAAGCAGCTAGAAATCAATTTTCTTTAAGTGAACAAACAAGAACTACGGTCGTCATATTTCTACCTTCCGAACATATAGTATAAAGAAAAATGTAACTATAATGCCTTGACTCATATTATGACGATTAATTACTAACAGCGAGCTCTAACAATCTCACTAACGATAATATCATTACGCACGAAATAAATATGGTATTTTTTGCGCATATTACTTCCTATATATGCGCAAAAAATACCATATTTATTTCGTGCGTAATGATATTATCGTTAGTGAGATTGTTAGAGCTCGCTGTTAGTAATTAATCGTCATAATATGAGTCAAGGCATTATAGTTACATTTTTCTTTATACTATATGTTCGGAAGGTAGAAATATGACGACTGTAGTTCGTGTTTGTTCACTTAAAGAAAATTGATTTCTAGGGGGGGGGGGTAAGTAGTTATTTTCTGAAGGGGCGGGGCAGTAATCTTATTATAGTTTAAAAAATGCACAATATCACGACCGTATGAAATGTAGACATTTGGAAACGTTCAACATCATGCCACCAAACGTTGTAGCTTTAAATTGCAGATTCTAAAAAAAAAACGTCGCCATGTCGATAATGTAAACGCACTGAAACACATTCAGTTGATTTTTGCATGCAAAGTACCTAACTTTTACGTATATACAGCCAGTTTCTAGTTACGAAATTTATCAAAACTCAAAAAAATAAATAATTTCGGCATCTAATCGATTAATCGAACAAAATATGAAATATCATGAAATGAAGGTCACGATATTTTGAAACATTAGAAATAGGTACGTCTTTGATGTATTATTTTCATCTCCTTTCACCATATCGTTCAGTTTCTCTCACCAAAAAATCAAGCCTACTTCGCCTTACGACTCACGTACTCAGGAATAAAAATTCGTATAGAATGAACACCGATTCAATCAAGTAGTTTTTTAATCAAAGTTTTAAATCAGAGTTTTAAAATTATTTTTCTTTTGGCGAAATTACGATCATTTTTAAACTTCTTTAGGCGCGGTTCATAGCAGTGATTCTGATCAGATATGGAAAAATCCTATAGCGGTGGAGGCAAAGAGAAAGGAACATAACCGCGGTACTAACACAGAAGAATTATGTGACTCGCTGACAGATGACAGTAAAAAATAAATTAAAAATCGTTATATCTGTTCTAACAGATAAATTGTCCTAGACAGAGCACTATTTTTAGTGTATTTTGCCATATGGTAACATACACTATTGGCGTCGGTCGGATGACGGGACCTGGGGGTCGGACCAAAATTTCTCGACGTTTCATAACCTCCTAAACACTTTGGCACCATTTTTAAAAATGTTTATATATATATGTATATATATATATATATGTATATCTATATATATATATCTATATCTATATATATATATATATATATATATATATATATATATATATATATATATATATATATATATATATATATATATATATATATATATATATATATATATATATATGTGTGTGTACGGGCAATAACTTTCGAAAGAGTTAATTGATTTTAACGAAATTTGGGTCGCGCATTGGAATCCATCATCACCAGAAGCCTATTTAAAATGGGCGTAATCGGGCCATTTTAAGGGTAGTTTTTAGGGGTTGAAAAATGTTTTTGAGCCCCAAAATACCGAAAAAATTCTCAGAATCGTTTCAAAATTGACATTTAGCCCGTTAGTAGCAATTAAAAAGTGTCCCTAAAATTTTAATAAAATCGGCCCAACAGGACCGGACTTACAAATTTTTTGAAAACACGAATTTGTAGATAGTGACTTATTTATTGAAGGGTGTATTTAATTCGGTGTAGACGTTAGATTGATAATAATATTGCAGTTAAGAAAAAAAATGTTATTTTAAGTGGTGTATTAAGGAGTCAAATTTTTAATTTTGCCCAAAAACCAACTTAAGTTCGCGTAATAAAGCCACGCTGCCTGTATAAGCAAATACACTATATTGTCGGCAGGGTTTTGGCACTGCGACCCGGGTTTTTTAGTGTATGTGAGTGGGAGAGCTTCAGTTGAAGCGAACACTTCTGACTTGGAGGGTAAAATGAACGAAACACTGACGACGAAGTCACAGAAACGCAATATAAACAACGGCATTTTATTATCGACTGCTTCGAACATGAATTTTAAATAGGCTCATGTAGAGGGGGGAAAATATGTAAGAAGTGCATAAGAAGTTTCACTTCGGTCATGTGTGCGGTGACATGTGTCTTTTTTAACCCACTGTACAAAGTAAATGTATTTTGTAAAGTTATTTTAGAATACAATCCGAGAAATAAGTACATACACACACATATACAAGTAACATTTTTAACTAAAGCCAAGTGATGTATAAAACTCGAAGAAAAGTAAAGCCCATCTTTCGCTATTGGGACACATGAAAGAATCTGCCAATGCTTCTGTGAACCTGCACAGGGGAAAGTTGCACTTCAATAATAATAAGTTCGTATCACAAATTTCAGGGAATTCACAAATATTGATCGTAAAATATCTTCTCGAGAAATCTCGAGCTGTGATTGCAAAATTCATTTTATTACTGTTTTTATTAGCTGTGATTAAGCATTATAAGCTTCACAAAATTTGGCTTGCTGCTTAAAAATTTCAAAAAACATATATTTTTGCTTTAAAAATTTAATGAAAAACGTGATATTCGTCAATATTTTTTTTACAACACGACACGAGATTTCGAATTACGGGAAGACAAATTAACAGTTTTTTCATTACAAACTTATGCGAAAAATACAGACAAATTTGGCTTGTTAATAGAAATAGGAAACACGAAACAACTCTCGCTAGATTAAGAATTGGCCATAAAAACATGACCCACTCCTATATAAGAAAAAAAGAAGAACCTTCATTATGCTCAACATGCAGTACATCCCTGACGGTAAAACATATTCTAGAATCATGCAGAAAATACAATAAAGAAAGAACAATCTCAAACTTACCCGGATCATCGAAGAAATTCTACAAGATAATTTTGATAACATCACTTGCTTGATAAAATTCCTTAAAATGACAGAACTACTACCGCTAATATAAACTAATAGTAATATACTTAATAACAGTAAAAGTGCAAAAAGTGATGAAAATAAAATAATGGTGCCTAATATCTTAATAACATACAGTCAGTGCAGTGAATACCATCAACAGAGACAGACTTCAATATAATTAAACTTATAACGACGCACATAGTCAAATAGCTGCGCGTCCACAAAAAAAAATTTTTTTTTCAAATTTAATTTTTTCTATACAAAAAATTGTGTAAAACTTATGCTATTTTCTCGTTTTTATCTGATTTTAAATCGTTTATTTAGATCAAATAAAGTGTAAAAACTTGGCTAGAAGTTACATGGGGAGAATGATACATTGTATTTCTAGATTAATAAGCAGATAATAGCTATCGTTTGCTATAATTGTTAAGAAACATCCATTTTTGCAATGCTAGATTAGAAAAATTTACTTTCACACAATCGTCACCGTCGAGACTCAAACCCGAATCTTTCCACTTTCGCGGCGGAATGAGTTATCAATTACTCTACGGTGCACACAATTCAACAGTCAATCCCTCATAATAAAGCAATCTGTATTTCTAGTTTATTATGAAGGATTACCATTAAAGATTGAAGAAGATTTTTCATAGTAATTAGAGATTTCCCAAACGTGAGTAAGTGCATTTTGCATCCAACTGGTCGTAAGATAGAGCTATGCGGGTAAAAAAATGAGCATATTGAACAGCTAGTACTAGATAATTTTAATACAGAAAACATATTTTATTACACTAAATTAGGTACAGTTAATTCTGACGAATTTATTTTAGACTACAATGTACATATTCTAAACGTTCCCATCGACATAAATACAATTTTTAATTCAGGATAAAAAAACTGTGCATCACCCAACGTAGCAAATCTCAGTCTATTTCTGAAATATTTCCTCAACTGCAGCAGTCCTTCAGCTTTTCAATTATGACAGGACGACCTTCCTTCAATAATGACGGAAAAAATGTTTTTTTTTTCTACTCTTGAGACCACGTATCATCTATCTATAATGTTCAATAATGTTTGTGGCCTCTTTTTGACGTAATTATAAAAAAAATCCGCTGCATGTATATCTCACGTGTCTGAAGTGAAACTTCACAGGTAAACATTTATCGCCATAAGTAAACACTTACGTGTCGATCGAGTTTCCCCCTCAATGCTACACTACCCGACAGTCAAACGGCTTCTCGCTAGCAACACATTTCCTCCACCACTGATTGCGTCATTTTTCGTCTTCGTTGTACGTTGTTCAGCGAAAGTTTCACTTGAAAAGGACTTTGGGTTTGTTGGGCGACCGTCTCGCATAAAACAATTTAATTTTTGTGTTAAGTATAGCAACATTCCCCGGTTGAACGGATTTGCGCGCGCGGACATCTTCTTCTTGTTCGTCTTCTTCTTCTTCTGTACACGGGAGAAGAATGATTGGATAAGTGTTCGCGTTTAGAGAAGAAGCTTTTCCCGAGACATTTCCTCCATTCGCCTGCCTCGCAGTATACGGGAGCGTTCGACTGACAGCACGATAACTAAGTCTCTATACCAATTTCCGACCTTATCCCGTTATATAAGAGCTGGAGAACCGTGGAATCAAATAATGTGTGATGAGCTATTGTGTGGTACGCGATGCGAGAGCCACATGTCAACTGCAGAAAGACCTACATATATATCTTATGTACACACACACACACACACACACAACTATCCCATCGACGGTCATATCCTTGTAATATGGGTTTTATACAATTTCCTCTGATATACCCAAGAAAAAAATAAAGTTATTAAATCGAATAGGGTATTTGACTCAATTAAAAATATGTTACAAATTGTTGTCATTCTAATGTATTACAGCGTAAAAATACCTATCCACTTTACTTTCAGGATAAAATATGTTTATTTCCTGAAAAAAACTTGAATAAAATTTTAATTTTTCTGAGGTTTTATCATGTGATCGAAAACGCTCTATGAATGGTTACATCTCTGGTGACGTCACACTACGCTAAACATTGCAAGTGTTCTATGGTAAACATTACAGAACACGCGGTCATTTGTGATACACATATCGAAGTATAGTTTACTAAATACGTGAGTTCTGACAATTTGTGGTATTATCGTGTGATTTTTGAGTGCAATATACATATTTTTCTCGTAAATATTTCAATCTATCAAGTTAATTGCAAAATGGAAAGAAATTTTGTACAAGCGAACAGTGGCAACCTACCCAAAGTAGACGCACTTATGGTTGGATTGTTCTTTAAAAATAACCCTGATTTTTATGCTGTTGAATTGAAAACGTAAAAACGCTAATGTAAGTATTTTTTTGAAGTAATTTATTTATAGAAATCACTCGAGAGCTGTACTAAACATTTTAATAAAATCATGTTTTAGGTTATGTCGACATTTTGTACAAATTGTATGTAAAGTAAAGTAAACAATTTCTTTGGTTTTCCAGGTCTACAAGGGAATGTTATGGAGACGATGCGATTGGCTATGTGCAACTGCATCGGGACTCTGGTCTTTGCACAGTAAAATGTAAAATGTGTCCAGAGCATAAAGTTCCTTTGGAACAGAAACAAACAGTTTTTCTGGAGTTTTTATGGATGTACTTATACATTGGGGCACTATGCACCATTTATGAACCTTAGTTTATATCAAATTCAAGAAAATAAACAAATCTTCATTTACTTACTATATGTCACAAAACACGTGCTTAATGTTTACCGAACTGTGACGTCATGTATCACCTGACTTGCAAATCGCGTTTTGGCGCGTTTTTTTTTATTCAAATTTTTAACACTGAAATTTACCGAAAATACGACAGATTTTCAGGAAAATATGAATATATCGTGCATTAAATGTTATAAATAATAGTATTAAAACAATTCACAATAGTAGTCAAATACCCTATTAAAAGCGTGTTATGGAGTCCTTCTTACGTTTAGTAAATAGCTTTTTGCATCATCAATAATTATAGATTTTTAGTGTATTTGCCATATGGCAACATACACTATTGGCGTCGGTCGGATGGCGGAACCTAGGGGTCGGACCAAAATTTCTCGACGTTTCATAACCCCCTAAACACATTGGCACCATTTAAAAAAATGTTTATATATATATGTATATATATATATATATATATATATATATATATATTTATATATATATATATATATATATATATAGGTATATATGTGTACGGGCAATAACTTTCGAAGGAGTTAATTTATTTTAACGAAATTTGGCACACATGTTGGAATCCATCACCGCACGAAGCCTATTAAAAATGGGCCCAATCGGGTCATTTTAAGGGTGGTTTTTAGGGGATGAAAAAAGTTTTTGGGCCCAAAAATACCTAAAAAATTCTCAGAATCGTTTCAAAATTGAAATTTAACCCTTTAATAGCAATTAAAAAGTGTTCCTAAAATTTCAATAAAATCGGCCCGACAGGACCGGATTTAAAAATTTTCTGAAAACACTAGTTTTTCAGATAGTGAGTTATTTCCTGAAAGTTGTTTTTAATTTTGGTGTAGACGTTCGATCGACAATAATGATGTAGTTAAAAAAAATGTAATTTAAAGGGGTGTATTAAGGAGTTTTTTTTTTATTTTGCCCTTAAGTTCACATAATAAAGCCACAAGGCCTGTATTAGCAAATACACTATATTGTCGGCAGGGTTTTGGCACTGCGACCCGGGTTTTTTTTTTTTTTTTGTTACTTTAAGAGAAAAGAGTGCATTTGCTTAAGGCCGCGCGCTAGAAGTAAAGCTCTCTCACCCCCGCTCACGCACTACACTTGAATAAAAAAGTGACAGCTCTGGCGTGTTTTTGTTATTTTTCACGATCTTTTACAGAAACGGCTACTTCCGTTACGTTTTATCTATATCCGTTTGAAATGACTGCGACTAAAGAAATTTTAAATCAAAAGTTGCCATCAATACAATGTAATTAATCGTATTGATAGTGTGTTAAATTTAGTAAAAATCGGTTTATCTACTCTCGAGTGATGCTTGTATAAATAAACCGACAGACAATTCTGAAACACTTTAAATCTAGGCGTCATACAAAAATTTTCGAAATCAACAAGAAAGCTAAACACAGATATGACGTCATCATATTTATATTTACATAGTATTATATATTTTATTATATATTTATATTTACATAGTATAGATTTACATATAGTATTATATATTTTATTATATATTTCTATTTATACATAGTATAGATTTTTTAAGCCCAACAGTTAAGATTATTTAAGCTTATAGTGCCAATTCATATTTCGAATTTACAATTTTAAATAATAATTTAAAAATCTTATTATTTGCTTTATTTATGGCGTTTATGCAAGGCTTAACATTAACGTTAAAGTCCTTAACTTCGATGTTAACAGCGGTTAATAGTCGCAGAAATTTTCCGTAACATTAGATCCGTAACTGAGATTAAGCGTTACTAAATGTGATTTTTAACTGTATTTAGTAAGCAAACGTGGGTCAAGGATTTCGAGTAAACGCTTTGGCTAATGTTAAGACACGCGTTGAGAAGAAATTCTGGGAATAAAACTGTACTAAACCAAAATCTTCGTGGCCCTAGCCAAAAAGAAGCTCTTGAAATCAAATTATTTACTAATTTATTAGAACAACATGTATCCGTATATCACAAACGCCAAATTTGACAAATGACAATTGATAGTTTGCAAAATTTTAACGCGTATAAAAAACCCTTAACAAACCACTCTTAACATCACTGTTAAGTCTCAAACAATTGACACTTTTATCAGTTCTTGGACAAAAACCTGGTGAACTGGGTGGTTGTAGTAATAGATGAACTATGCAAGCAACGACATCGTTACAGACTCGACTATTCTAAAGCCCATAATCTAGTACAGCATATAGTATATATAGATAAGCCGTGTCAAAAACAACAAATTCTCTCTTATTCCATAACGTGCATTGCTTTGGGATGAGTTTATATTACGTTTTATCCAATTCACTCTATCAGAGAAAAAGGAAAACGTTGAAAAGCAAAATAAGTTGTAAAGTTAAAAATACAGTGGCTTTGCAGCAACGCGGTGGCGTGTTACGTTTATTCAACGCTGAAGTGATGCCCCTTCACGTGACTCTAGATAATTTCTTTTTTGACGGACATTTCCGGTCTCGAATTAATCAAACTTTGTCCAGATTAATAAAAACTGCGTGTTATGGCATTTTGTCTTTCATTTCCTCAATGATATTTTTAAAAACATTTGATTATAGTCATTGTAGAGTACCCGGCGTTGTTCGAGAATGACAGTGCAATGGAATAAAGCCTAAATTGTTGTTTCAGTTGGAAGGTTTATATTATGAATAAACCATAAATTAATAAAATTCTGTATCTATTCTCATATTGCCGTTTTCGTTCCAACTGGAAATTTGAAAACCAAAATACTAATAAAATTAAAACATATGAAGCTCACATAGGAATTGAAACTTCTTTAGAGTTATGAACTCGTCTCACTGATGGTTTCCGTGGTTTTCCATACTTTTATTGGGTCTTAGATTTGAGCTGGGGAGTTTGTATAAGATATATGTGACATGAAAACGCTATATAAACAACGAAACAATGACATCGCTACACGCTCGGCTATTCTCTATCCCTAAAAAATATGTTTGTACTTAATAACGAAATAAGAGGCCGTCGTTAAACTTAAAAATTCCGTGGATTAAAAAATATCCAATCTCGAGATTACTTTTATGTTGAAATAAAAAAGTGAAGTTCACTTTATAATACTCGTAATGATATAGGCGATGTTCTAATGTTTTACAAAAAAAAAAAAAAAAATGAGAGCACGACAAGTGAGAGGAAGAAAGCTGCAGGTTCGCTTTTGATGGCGTATCTTTCACAAGATGGATAATAACAAAAGAACAATGATAAAATACTGTGTATGAACATTTAAAGTATCTTTTTCAGTACAGCGTGTTCGATGCGAAATAAAAATAATTTTTAATTTTTTTATTGAATTCCCAACAGCCAGAGTTATTAGGGCAATCCATATTTTCAAATTGTCATAGATAGATATTGTACCTAGCTTATAGACGGTCGACAACAGAGGTCTGATCAATTTGTTATGTATATGTTTTAATAATAATTATTAAAAATCAATTTGATACTTTTGAATATATCAAATGTCTCAATAAAAGAGATACAATTTAAAACTACCTAACGCCATTTGTAAACTGTCAATTTATTCTTCGTTCTGTTGAAACAAATGCCACCAGTAAACTTTGACAAATCATCATGCAAAGATACGTCATTCCAAAGCACTTAGAAATTGTCAAATCTGATTATCAAAATTATTAAAATATGCAATTGTTGACAATGAACGCTTTCTAAGAATTGATTGTTACAAAAAGATTTGTCAAAATTTACTGATTGCATTTGTTTCAACAAAACGGAAATATGTTAAGACCGTTTTCAAATGGTGTTATTTCTAATTCGGTCCGTTATTTGGCGTTAATTCAATAAAACACTGTGTCTTAATTTAATTACACTTATAAGAGAACATTTGAAAAAAGTAGGGTTATGATTTTATAGCTATCTATGTAAGCAAGATCCTCGTAAAGCCAAATCTACTGGGCCGATTTCATACACGCGAGTGTGTCAGTCTATAAGATATTTTTATGATTTCAAAATGGCGACTGTGAGGTGTCAAAATTTGGCGTTAATTTTTTTTATCGAGTGGGGAACCAAAAATAAAAGAAAATTTTTAGGCTTACGCTATCACATATTTTTTAGAACACACACACACACACACACACACACACACACAGATTAAAAGTATATGTGTGGATAGGCAGGTTTGCTTCAGTGCATTTTTCTCATTAAAATATTTTAATTACTGCTACATTCCACGTATAGGAATATAATGTGTGAGATGGCTGACGGTGATTATTATGACGACGAAAACAAACAAAAACTATGCTTTTAAATCACCAGTCTTAGAACGTACATAAAATATATGCCTAGATAATGCACACACGCGCGCGTATGTTGATGTGTGTGATATGTTCCATTTTAATATACAGTGTGTGTGTGAATAAATTCGTTTGAAAATAGTAAGCGAAAAATTTCAGCCAAATGCGTGTGCATAAACCACGTGGAACTATTTAGTTCGCATTGCCACCACCGCCATTCATTTAGCTTTGCGTAACTACTAACTTTAGCGGCAACATCATCCCGTCCCTCCAACGTGTGGGTGGAACGTAGTTTTTTTCGAAATTGTTGTCGAAAAAATAATAAATAATTTGTTACACGTCTTTTTACTATTAAGGCAATAGAACACATAATAATTATGATGCTAAATTAGATTTAATTTAATATTAAGAAATTAATGGGAATTAAGGGCAAAAAACTTGTGTAATAAGTTTACAATTTATTGTCAACGTTTCGTTAATTTGGTTAGCTTCATTTTAATGAAAACACAATATAAGATTCAAACACATCTTCTAAATAAAAATAATCACAAAATGAAGACAACAACTATATGTGTAACAAGATTGAGTTTTACTAAGTATAATGTGTAATAAATTAAGATTGAGCCCTAATGAAGTTAACCAAGTTAACGAAACGTTGGCTATAAATTGTAAAATTATTACTCAAGTTTTCTGTTCTTAATTCCCATTAATTTCTTAATATTACAACACTCGAAGGACGACAAAGATACATCAAGCTAATTTACTATTTGTTTCTATGGTTACATATAATATTGTTTCATATGTGAAAATTAACCAACGTAGGTTTGTGAACTACGTAACTAATTTCTTTTTGACAGATTTTCAGAATAAAAGAACATTTTTTTATTTTCAAAATATATCTGAAACTTTATAGTTTTTCAAAACTTTCTTGGAAAAATAAATAGAATAATTAACTGTTATGAAAACTATATAATTATAATATAAAAAACAACGTTATTGCGTATACCTCTGCTGCGCATGCACCGATTTTCTCCAAAAACAAAAGGGCTGTTCATATTTGCATATCAAACGTCCTTCCAAAATTTGATTTCAACCCGCTCATCCGTTCATCTCGTATCGTGTTCATAGACTAACAGACAAACAGACGCATAGACCTTTTCCAAAGATATGTTTTTTGAACTCGTGGGACCTTACAGCGAAATAATGTAAAATTTGCAAAAGTGAAGTCTGATCTAAATTAGGTAGGTACCATTCCCTTACTTGTGGAATAGTAAAATGAGACCATATATAGCGCTCGTCATTATAATAATCATTATTTCAGAGCCGCCATTATTATCATCAGTCTAGACAAAATGGATAACAGGAAATGATGAAAACAATTGAAAGATGTATATATGAACAATGATAAGTTTCGATGTCTTTTTCTATTGAACTATGAAACTGAAAGCCTCATTCATTAATAATACGCGTGATCTAGGAAATGTGTATAACGTCTCACTGCTTGATTCGTATGTGTATTACGTCATAATTATTATACCATGTGTTATACAAGATGTGAGATTTTTTAGGGTTTCGTACCTCAGAACGAAAAAAACGAAACCCTGATAAGAGCACTTTGTTGCCGGTCAAGATCTTTTTTTGTCGAGGACGCGGCTAGAGGTAACAAGCTAATATTAATTTTTAATACAAAGGTCTGCGACCCCCTAATCCTCTAAAAAATTCAAACTTCGACTAAAAAGATTTTAAAAAAATCATTTAGATATTTATTAATATTACTCACTCACTAATCGAAGCATATAGGTCCGAAAATCTTGAAATTTGGCACGAAGAAATGTCTCGTAGCACAAGTAAAGGAAAAAAACATTATTTTTTAGTTCTAACTGAAATTATCGCGTAATCAACTTAATTTTTAGAATTCCGTCAATACCCTTTTACCCAGGGACGAGTAGAGATCTCGAGTTGAAATTAATATCAAACACTAAGGTTTACAGCGCCACCGTTCTGTACAAATACAAACTCAATACAAGAACTAGATACGACTTTTAACTACCTAATAAATGTTTGTAATACGTGCATCACTCGTGATACAGTGTCGAAAGTGGCGCCGTCCTACGCGACGATCGTAAACTATATTAGCCCTGCGTAAATGAACCTCATTGCAATCACATCGTCAATGAACCAGAGTGAATTTTACCCGATTATCGATTTCAATATATTACGTTTGAAATAGTTTTTTTCTTATCTAGATGAATTACCTAATAGTAAATTGCTATAGTATACGTAGTACCTAATAAAAAACATTTTTAATATTATAACTATTTATTTATAAAGAAACTAAGTTTGACAGATGCAGTCCTCTTCGTCAACATCCGACTCCGATGGACAGATTTCGTCCGAAGAACATTCTTTCAAATGGCGTATTATCATTTCGTCTTCCATCACGAACAAAATAAAAAAAAACCCGGGTCGCAGTGCCAAAACCCTGCCGACAATATAGTGTATTTGCTTATACAGGCAGTGTGGCTTTATTATGCGAACTTAAGTTGGTTTTTGGGCAAAATAAAAAATTTTACTCCTTAATGGACCCCTTAAAATAACATTTTTTTTTCTTAATTGAAATATTATTATCAATCGAACCTCTATACCAAATTATATACACCTTTCAGTACCTACATAATTCACTATCTGCAAAATAACGTTTTCATAAAATTTGTAAGTCCGGTCCTGTCAGGCCGATTTTATTAAAATTTTAGGGACACATTTTAATTACTATTAGAGGGTTAAATTTCAATTTTGAAACGATTTGAAGAATTTTTTCGGTATTTTGGGGCCCAAAAACATTTTTCAACCCCTAAAAACTACCCTTAAAGTGGCCCGATTAGGCCCATTTTAAATAGGCTTGTTGCGGTGATGGATTTTAATGCGTGTGCCAAATTTAGTTGAAATCAATTAACTCTTTCGAAAGTTATTGCCCGCACACACATATATATATATATATAAATATATATATATATAAATATATATATATATAAATATATATATATATATACATATATATATAAACATTTTTAAAAATGGCGCCAAAGTGTTTTGGAGGTTATGAAACGTCGAGAAATTTTGGTCCGATCCCTAGGTCCCGCCATCCGACCGATGCCAATAGTGTATGTTGCCATATGGCAAATACACTAATAATCAATTCTTATTTATTACGTACAATCTAAAAAAAATAAGAGAAAATATAAAAATGCCGTTAAAAATGAACCCGGGTAAAATATGCTCAAGTGCACTTTGAACTTTCATATCACCAGAGACGTCACGCGCAACACTGATTCGCATTAAACAATCGACGCATTATTTCCAAGATGGTAGCTACCGACTACCGAGGCGCAGGAGGTAGGATACGGTCAATTGTGACAAGTGTGTACGTTTTTATACACTAGTGGGTGTTAAAAACCATCACGGCGCGAGTTCTACCCGCACTTGTTCGTCTTGCCTTCTGGTAAAAAAAAAACCCGAGTCGCAGTGCCAAAACCCTGCCGACAATATAGTGTATTTGCTTATACAGGCAGTGCGGCTTTATTATGCGAACTTAAGTTGGTTTTTGGGCAAAATAAAAAATTTGACTCCTTAATACACCCCTTAAAATAACATTTTTTTTTCTTAATTGCAATATTATTATCAATCGAACCTCTATACCAAGTTCTATACACCTTTCAGTAAATAATTTACTATCTGCAAACTAGTTTTTTCATAAAATTTGTAAAACCGCTCCTGTCGGGACGATTTGATTAAAATTTCTGGGACACTTTTTAATTATACCAGAGGGTTAAATTCCATTTTTGAAACGATTCGGAGAATTTTTTCGGTATTTTGGGGCCCAAAAACATTTTTCAACCCCTAAAAATCACCCTTAAAATAGCCCGATTAGGCCCATTTTAAATAGGCTTTTTGCGGTGATGGATTTCAACATGTGGACCAAATTTCGTTAAAATCAATTAACTCCTTCGAAAGTTATTGCCCGCACACACACACACACATATATATATATAAACATTTTTAAAAATGATGCCAATGTGTTTAGGAGGTTCTGAAACGTCGAGAAATTTTGGCCCGACCTCTAGGTCCCACCATCCGACCGACGCCAATAGTGTGTGTTGCCATATGGCAAATACACTAAAAAACAAGACAACGGCGATGGCTACGTCAAAAAGCAAGTCAAACCATAATATTGTCTCCCTGATATTGAAACTTCCAGGCACACTGCCAAATATACATATATCCCAAAACCTGTGTCTGTGATAATATAACAAGCTTTCAAAGTATATAGGAATATGGCGGTCGCACAAGAAGACTTACCGCGCTGGCAGATGATGCAAGACGTAAAACTAATCACCGATAGAAATCGAAATCTTTCGAGGGTGAAACAGTCATCAGAGAATGAAATCATTTCATTAGAGTCCCCTCAAAGTGGGCCGTGAGATGAGAGAACAGAGAAAGAGAGAGAGAGAGGCAGTTGAGACGGGAGTATAGTGCCACTCACATCCCCAAGCAGCCCCAATAAACCTATTCGACGTACGCAGAAACTCCAATAACTGAATGTATAAGATTCTGCATGGCAAATCAAACATTACAATCCCCGTGCAATGTGTTTGGGGTCATGGATGTGTTGAATTCGATACCGAAAACGTTATTTTTTGTGGTGTCACGATTGTGCGATTCGCTGAAAACAACAACTGATGTATCACGAACGCGCGATTGTCGAATATATTGACAAAAACGAGTGCACACGATAGTTTTTGGACACTAATGGCGCTGATTTTCGTGAATAACTAAAGTCCCTAGATTTAACAGATTATCGCAGTCGTCCACCATTTTGAGACAAACAATTAAAAGATTAACAAGTTTTCGTAACTAAGGAAAAATAACAACAAGTTCAAAAATAAAAAAACCCGGGTCGCAGTGCCAAAACCCTGCCGACAATATAGTGTATTTGCCAATACAGGTATTGTGGCTTTATTAAATGAAATTAAGTTTGTTTTTGGACAAAATAAAAAAAAATTGAACCCCTTAATACACCCCTTACAATAATAATTTTATTAGTTGAAATATTGTTATCAATCCAACATCTGCACCAAATTAAATACGACCTTCAGTAAGTAAATTCGTATACGCAAACTAGTGTTTTCATAAAATTTGTAAGTCCGGTCCTGTCGGGCCGATTTGCTTATAATTTTAGGAGCACTTTTTAATTGCTACTAAAGGGTTAAATTTCAATTTTGAAATGATTCTGAGAATTTTTTCGGTATTTTTGGGCCCAAAAACTTTTTTCAACCCCTAAAAACTACCCTTAAAATGACCCGATTGGGCCCATTTCAAATAGGCTTCGTGCGGTGATGGATTCCAACATGTATGCCAAATTTCGTTAAAATGAATTAACTCCTTCGAAAGTTATTGCCCGCACATATAAATATATATATACGTATATAAATATATATATATATATATATATATATATATATATATATATATATATATATATATATATATATATATATATATATATATATATATATATATACATATATATATATAAACATTTTTAAAAATGGTGCCAAAGTGTTTAGGAGGTTATGAAACGTCGAGAAATTTTGGTCCGACCCCTAGGTCCCGCCATCCGTCCAACGCCAATAGTGTATGTTGCCATATGGCAAATACACTAAAAACCCGGGTCGCAGTGCTAAAACCCTGTCGACAATATAGTGTATTTGCTAATATAGGCAGTGCGGCTTTATTATGCGAACTTAAGTGGGTTTTTGGGCAAAATAAAAAATCTGACTCCTTAATACACCCTTAAAAGAACTTTTTTTTTCTCAATTGCAATATTATTGTCAATCGAACCTCTATACCAAATTATATACACCTTTCAGTAAACAATTCACTATCTGCAAATTAGTATTTTCATAAAATTTGTAAATCCGGTCCTGTCGGGCCGACTTTATTTAAATTTTAGGGACACTTTTTAATTACTACCAGAGGGTTAAATTCCAATTTTGAAACGATTCGGAGAATTTTTTCGGTATTTTGGGGCCCAAAAACATTTTTCAACCCCTAAAAATCACCCTTAAAATAGCCCGATTAGGCCCATTTTAAATAGGCTTCTTGCGGTGATGGATTTCAACACGTGAGCCAAATTTAGTTGAAATCAATTAACTCTTTTGAAAGTTATTGCCCGCACACACACAACATATTTATATATATATATATATATATATATATATATATATATATATATATATATACAGGGTGTCTCAACAGACGTTGGCTAACATGGGTAACTTTGTTATTAGTGGAGATAGAAAGTCGGTTAAATGGGCAAAGTAGTGCAGAAAATTGGGCTCATTAACATCCCGTCGACAAAAAAATTGAATTTTGACACCCTATGAATTTATTCAGAAAATAGTGAAAGTTGCCATTTATGAAAACTGGCCATACCTTTTTTATTTATGAAGATATTGGAAAATTTCATTAACCATTCTTTGATAGCTTTTTAAGGTATTTTCAGTGGCGTAGGTTTAATTTTTTTATTTCCACTACATAATGAGATATTGACATGAACTTTGGTTTTTCTTATGGACGGCATTTTTGATTTTCAGATATTCGAATTCTGCTTATTTTTCTGAATAATTTGACATAGCATATTCTATATCTAAACCAATCAGAAGCTACAAAACTGACCAAAATAGCTTTTTGACGTTATCCATACCTATCGAAGTGTGCCGTGTAAAAAAAAATTTGTTGAAACAAATACATATCGACAGGTTAACAATCTGTCGAGCGATCGCTATAGCTTTGCTAATTCATTTTGTTTGATTTACTCTCTAAGATGGCTCAAGCATTCTCAAATTTGGAGAAACAGGCTATTTTTGCGCATACATTCAACGTAACAAAAATACCACGTGGGCTCAAGCAGAATACTTGAACCTTTATCCAGAAAGGTGACAGCCTTATTCAATAACTTTTAGGAACCTAAATAGAAATTTAAAGGTATACGGTTCATTTTCAAAGAAAAAAGGGAACATTCAACACTGTGAAGAAGAATTAGTTTTAGCAAACTTTAAAATTCCGACCGACGCCAATATAGTGTATGTTGCCATATGGCAAATACACTAATTAGGTAAATAGTTAGATTTTGCTACTTAATTTTATTCACTGTAGAATAATTGATAACTCAATCGACGCGAAACTGGAAGCTAGGGGTTTGAGACCTGTTTAGCGTAATATCACAAATTTAACAAAAGCTTGTATTTTAGCAAACATTTACTTATTTCTACAATGAATATTAAGCGTGGTATGATTATTGTATTGTTTGCACGAAGATATCTAGTTCTTGTGAAAATTGCAGACGCATTTTCCTTTGAAGTTTTTGTTATTGTATATATATACGAGAGTGAATGATTTTCTTCCGATGCGTTAAACGTTTCTCCATCCCTGTGCAAAATACGCACTCGGCTCTGTGTGCTGCGCACAGAAATAATATTTAAAACCTCCATGTTTGCGGCACTAAAATGGTTGATAAATCAATTTCAATTTTGGTACGCTTCACTTCCTTAATTATCATTTAATTAATTAACGGAAAATATCATACGCCATTTCGTTTCACGAATTTGTTAAGTTAGATCGCGACTTGACATCGTATGTTACATATTTTGTATATACTAATAATACTTTAAGGGAAACGCTAAAAAAAACGTCGTAAAGAGATTTCGATTTATCGACGGTTTCGAGTTCGAAAGGTATTTTTTAAGGTCACTAACAGCTAAGATTATTTGGGCCTTTTAAATATCAAATTAAATTTTTAATTTACCAGCAATAAATTAAAAATCTAGTTTGATATTTGAAAGGGGTCATTTTGCGACCGCTATAGAGCCATGACAAACAGCTATTTTATAGGGGGTGTACGAAAAGGGAGTTTATATTTTGAGATTTTGGGACTTGAAGGGAACGGACATTTTCCTCGACTTATCGAGGTATAGAAAGGTCAAGTTTGTTAATTTACTAGTGTGTTCATACACGACAATCTCAGAAACTAAGAAACCATTTTGAAAAATACTTTTACTTTTTAGAAGACTTTATCATTCCAATAATATTATATTAACTTTATTTCTTTTTTGTCCTTGGTAATTAATATAAAAATGATTTTTCGGGAAAAAGGACTTTATTTATAAGTAAAACACTTAATATTTTATTTTCAGCGACGTTTCGTTCCTTGTTTGGAACTTTATCAAGCTTTAATAACTGTAAATAAATTTTGTTTAAAAATACAATTTATAAAATTTACAATTGAAATAACAAATAATAATAATACATACCTATTAAATGTGATTAAATAGATATAAAAGATAATATATACATGTGAATATAAATTTGAGTTTAACAATATTAATACAAAGTTTATAATAATTTCGTTTTTTGAAAAATGTTTTTTAGTTGATGTTCAAATTAATACATTTATTGACTATAAATAAACAAAGTTTTGAAGTAAATATAGATATAAGACAAAACTTTTATGTTATTGACTGCTGACGACATTACGAATGCAACTTAATGTTACTGGGTACCAGCTGTTTTATATG
Organism: Venustoraphidia nigricollis; assembly: GCA_034508555.1. Lineage (NCBI taxonomy): Eukaryota > Metazoa > Arthropoda > Insecta > Raphidioptera > Raphidiidae > Venustoraphidia > Venustoraphidia nigricollis. Next base: position 1,688,402 of record JAVRKA010000070.1, read on the forward strand.
CTCTCTTTTTTACATGCTAGCTCGAGCAGTTGGATGTTTGTGTGCATGTAAAATGCACTTACTCACGTTTCGGAAATCTCTCATTTCTATGAATTTTATTCAATCTTCCATGCTTCAAAATAAACTAGAAATATGTACAATTCTTCCCATGTGATCTTTAGTCAAGTTTTTACAGTCTCTTTAATCTAAATAAACGATTTAAAATCAGTTAAAAAAGAAAAAATTAGCACATTTTTGTACAGAAAACAATTAATTTGAAAAAAATTATTGAGCAAGCCAACTATGCCAGTATTTTTAACATTCCGAAGTTTGTAAAGAAAAAACTTCCAAATGTTAATTTGACTTCCCGTAATTCGAAGTCACGTGACGTGCTGTAAAGAAATAATGACGAAAATCACTTATTTGATATTTTCAGGGCAAAAATACTCACTTTTTGAAATTTTTATGCAGCAAGCCAGATATGTTTAATCACAGCAAATAAAAACAGTAATAAAATGAACTTTGCGACCACAGTTCGATATTTGCCGACAGCCTATTTTACAATGTGAGGTATCAATCACCTTAAGTTGTGCATTAAAGGACTTTTACAGCACGGAACACATTTTCTAGCACCTATGCATAAATACATAAGTGACAAATACTAACGTAAGCCGGTGCACTAATAGGGCATGTTTTATGTGTTATGTTTGTTACATTGCAGTTTAACCCTTCTTAGCTTCTCTTAACAGAGATTATTATGACTGTTAAGTGTAATTGTATGCAGTGTCTAAGAGTTCATTACGTAATGTCCTTATGAGCATGTGTGAAAATGAGATATTAAATTTTAAAATAGGGTGCCTTTTTACAAACTCAAGTCTCAAGAGGATTTTAAAACTCTTTATTTGCCAGTGTGACGTGACAATTTACCCATATCTTTTTTACGAATTGAATAAAAAAATATGTCGTTATAGGCATCTTTATTTATTTAACAGATTTTAATTTTCAAATTTTAAAAATAAAGATGCAGGTAGGCGTAATATAGTTAAAAAAATATTTCACTCCAATATTTTTGCCTATTGAGGTCGCCCTTTAGTTGTGTTCACTTGTTTTATAAAAAAACGTAAATATGCATTTTTATGTCCGAACTACAGGCGTAATTTTTTTTTAAATACCTGGTCGACAGATCCGGATTACTGGAATGTCCGATTTAGCAAGGTCCGAACTATAGAAGTTATAGTACTGTATGCATATTGATGATATTGTATTATAATCTGAAATGTGTTTTTTGCACAGCTTCTTATAAAATAGCTACTGTTCATGCCTGTCTAGCGGTCGTGAAATAAATGTAGAAGCAGTATCATTGCCCCAGTAAATCAGGCTCTAAACGTATACAAAATTAAAATATCAAACATGTTGAAAATTATGTAAAAATCAGCTATTTTTTTTATTTAATGCGAAAAACAAACAAAAATATGCTTCGATTGCTAAGGTTGTTAGCACAATATACAAAAACGTTTGAAAAACATACAATAAATTCAGCTATTTTATAGGGGATAGTATACCTACACGTAGAAGTCTGTAATAACTATCATAGCTTTTCGTCACAAAACGCAGGAAATCATACGTAAATACATGTTGATTAACAAATATTTTTTTTAATAATTGATTGTGCAACTTTAAATTTCGATTCACTGTAATTAACAAAATTTTTTTTGTTTTATTTTGTTTTCACATACTTTTTGCGCTGCTTCTAAGAAATATGAAAACACCTTATTCGCTCTGTCGTATGTAAGGATTTTCACGTATTATTTTTCTTTTATTTCATACAATCCGATGTATAATATATAAAAAGAACAAATGAAGGTAAAATACAGTAAGGCTACTCTTAACGCGGGGGATACGTTTCAATAAGTTCCAACTCTAAATGAAACAGCGTGAAACGAGGTCGTCTTACCACGTAGGTAAAGAATGGGGATAAGTAAAAGAGAACAGAAAATCAAAAAAATTATCAGTTGTTAGTGTATTTGCCATATGGCAAAATTTGGGCCGCATGTTGGAATCGACCACCGCACGAACCTTATTTAAAATGGACCCAATCGGGCTATTTTAAGGATAGTTTTTATGGGTTGAAAGCAGGTTTTGGGCCTAAAATTACCGAAAAAAATCTCAGAATCGTTTCAAAATTGAAATCTTACCTTTCAGTAAAGTTTAAAATGTGCTGCTAAAATTTTAATAAAATCGGTCCGACAGGACCGGACTTGCAATTTTTATGAAAACGCTAGTTTGTTTACCTATAAGGATTTACTTACTGACGAGTGTATTATATTTGATTCAGATGTTGTATTGATAACAATATTTCAACTAAGAAAAAATTATTGTTTTAAGACGTATATTAAGGGGTAAATTTTTTTATTTTGTCCAAAAACAAAATTAAGTTCACGTAATAAAGCAACACTGCCTGTATTAGCAAATACACTGTATTGTCGGCAGGGTTTTGGCACTGCGACCCGAGTTTTTTTTTTGTTTTATTTAGCAACATTTATTGTTGAATACTTTATTATCACATTAATTATAGACATATTTATTGTTAATGTCGATTTTTATTCATAAGACGTTCATGAAAATAAAAAAACAGTTCGAGTAAAGAAGCTATGTTTGTGATGAGGAAGGTTTTTCCTCATTTGTCATTTTTTGTTCTTTTGTGAGGAAGTCATCTGAACGTCGTTTGTCTTTTCCTGTTTCAGACATCGCATCAATGACACTCCGTCTTGCCTTTGAACTTCTATCAAAATTTATATTATTTTGAACTGATGCCCGATCCATAATTTCCGTTAAAGTGGCTCAACTTTTTGTTTTAGAAACCACGTAAAACTAGAACTGTGAAACAGCGTTAAGCGAGGTTTTACTGTATTTATATAATGTACAGGTAGTCACAGTCACACAGTGTGTGAAATCTACCAAATGCAGTACGAGACCCAAATCAAAGATAGCATTCGGAAATGAAAGATGACAGTATTGGGTAAACACGTAATTGACATTTTGAGACGTTTTGTGTTGTAGGAAACACTTCCACACGATGCGACGTATAAATAATATGAACGATTCGTCTATTTTGAACGAATTCAGTCTCGAATTGTTAGCGTTTATATTCGCTCGATAACTCAGATCATTACAGTCTTCTCCTTAGTGTCTCTAATGGGATAATAATTATTCTTTCATAATCTATAGTAAAAATAATTTTAAATGAAAAATTCTTATAGAATAACCTTTTCAGGGAATCGATCATGCATTGATACATGATCGTTTGAAAGCGGGATCCATAATATCAAATTTTGCCAAGAAACAATGATATGAATGCGCTATGCACAATATTTTGAAAATTTTTTTGAATTTTATTTTTTGTTACAATTTAAACAATTTACAAAAATAAGTTATCAAATAGTTATTTTTTGAGTTTTTCTGTATTGAGATTTTGCTAAATATATATTTATATTTGGTATAGGCATGTGATATATTTTTTTTAAATAGAATATAATATGAATATTCTTCTAAATAAAAATTCTATAAACAGTAGTGTAGTTCTAGAATAAAAATTCCAATGTCGGTCTGTGCGACCGACGCGGATCTATATGTATAATAAAATAACGAAGCCACTGTATTGTGCAAAACAATCGTTTATAAAATAATGTTGTTTAAGTGTAATTAAATAAAAACGCTCAGTGTTTTTAAATTAGATCAATCTATACTTGTCTTATCGGTGCTAGAATCGTTCATTTGTATGTTTGATTCAAAAGTTCCGCTGAACCGATTCTCAATATATAAAACAACTTTTTACACCTGCTTCAAAATATATTTATTGTTCGATTTCATTCACACAAAATAGAAGTGAATGGTCGATAATAAATTTATTTCGAAAATAAATCCTTTCACCTGCCGGTTAGCTCTAATGAATTGTTTGATATCACTTTACAGGACATGTCAATGGGGCCACGTCTCGCTTTTGACATATTATGTAATCAATTCTCGCTTTAATTCTCGGCGCGCATTTGCATTGAATTTTACCACCTGAAAACAATTTGCGTCATCAGTGGTTAAATCACTCCGTTGTTCAGCAGTTTTCTTTTCTTTTTATGTTCTCAAAAATACCTTCAAAAATAATAAATGAACGGATCAGAAACAAAAAGGTACAAATACATTTTTTTTTCGCCAAACGAATAAAACGTTGTGAACTTGTGACTAAAAATTATAAATAATCCCTCTAGCGACTGTCCAAAAAAAAAGGTAGAGTACATAATATTATTTTTCATTTTATTTAGATTAGTATTTTTCGCACATACCCCTTATATAATAGCTGATTTTCATATCATTTTCAAATTTTTTTATGTAGGCTGCGTTTTACTATGGAAATGGTAGTACGCACTAGTGCAAAATAGTTCATTTTACTGTCGCTATACAGGAATGAAAAGTAGTTTATAGGGGGATGTGCAAAAACAAATTTTAAATACATAATAATAATAACAATAAAATAAAAATAATAGCAAACGTACGTAAGTTTATATTATTCGTACATAAATTACATTTCGGTCGTGTGTGCCGCGGGATGTATGTTTTTTTATTTTTAATGTTTATTTTATTACAAATAAATAATTCTGAGCACTCATATAAATCCACTGCAAGCAAATTAAAACGGAGCATTCAGAACTGTTTCTTTAATACTTAATAATATTATATGTATTAACAATTATGCAGTTATTTCTAAGACAATTTTTCCAAATATTCTCAATTCGTCGAAATTTTGACGGGGTCAGTTTATGAATAAAGTTTTGTTCTAATAAACTCAACGACCAAACATTTTGTAAACACTGAAAAAATCTTGTTCTAGCGGTCACTGAAGGGTTAAAAAATCGTCAATTGTTCTCGAACAAAATGTCTACAGTTCGAATAAATAAATGACATAATTAATTGTTCCATTCTAGGTTACTCAGAATAAATACTATTTAGCCATTAGCTCGTTTTGTTAAATAACTAAAATGGAAATTATTTTGACAGTTTGACATTTTCATTAAAAGAAAGGGTGTTGAAAAAGTAGGGTTGGTATTTTTTGAGCCAATGGCGCAAGCAGACTTTTTTTAGATGCGCTTTCAACATTATAATAATATATGTATAATACAGGTACTGTATACCCTACGTACCTATGTAATATAAAGAGCTATAATATTGTATATACTTCAGGTACATAATATTGTGATAAAGTTTTTTCATAAACATGCAGACGTACTATTAAAATGCTTTTCAAAAAAAATGTGTACACAAAACGCCCTTCGCACACCTTCTGAGTACATAATGTAAATATCTGCCATCGCACACGTGCTTACAGTTATACAAGGTGTCGTTGAAAATAACAAAGTTATATAATAATCATTGCATATCACCTCCCAGCGGTATATTAATGCTCTCGAATAAGTTTTACCTAAAGCTACTAGATTTGACAAAGTGTCGCAATCGTCCACCATTTTGGGGCTTATGATTTAATTAAAATATATCAAAGTTTTCGTAACTTTCGTAAAGTTAGTGGATACGTTTTGGTGACAGATTATAATATTGAAAAACTTTTGCATTAGCTTTCATAGAATTTTAGATTTTTGCATAGAGCGCCCAAACAAGGTGTCATTAACGAAAAACAAATCTACTGTCAGATCAAAAATACAAGTCGGTAGCGTGTAATAAAGTTTTAAGCAAGTTCTAATTTCGACAGCCAGACGTCTTTCACCACTTCACAGATAGAATAGACTGGTCTAAACAAAAAAGTAAGTAATATCAACGACGTGTGTGCGCTTTGTTTCTAAGGCGATTTTCTTGTCAAAGCCAAGATCTGAACACAAATACGTATTTGTATTTTGGTTTCGTGATCGATCTCACGTGTCACTCCCTCGTTTTATTTCAGTTGACGGTCTGTCCGGAGATCTGCATTAAGAAGCATAGCTTCAGTTATATTGCAAACTATTTTTTTAAATATCATTTTTAAGATGAACAGTAGAGTGACAACAAAAGAAGGCCACAAAAGTGAACGCGACTCAGAAGGGGACTACGACCAACAAATGAAAACAAAATGAGTTTTTTTTAAAGAAACACACTGTATATACGCGCACATTTGAATAATATGTAAGAAGGAACATAGTAACATATGGTCACATCGTTTTCCATCACGCACCGCCACGCATACACACGGGCATGAATATAGTCACGCCCGATACAATAGGGATGGGGAAATATTCTAACATTATGTTGCAAATTAAGAGAATGAGAAATTAAGACATGCTAATGTCTAATGTATAGAAAAACGATTGCAACTGTCTTGACGCTATTTTTAAAGGTGAATAGTTTGGGTAAACGCCAAATGCAGAACCAAGAACCACACTACAGATACTTCAGGCGATTAAAGAAGAAATTGGCTAAGTGTGAAGGATTACGTAATTTACAAATCTTTTTAAAAAGTTCTGCGTTTTTCCTGGAATTTATGTTCAGTTTTTCGCCTGTAGGATCCGTAGTGCTGTGATTCTGGGTCATGTACATTATAATTGTTATTCACCCGAACGCCTTAGTTTTAAATATAGCGTGGGGAGAGCTATAATAATTTATAGGTGAAGGGTCAGGACTTGAGACGAACACTTTAGGGGATAATTGTTATGGTTTCGAATGTTCTTAACAAGATTGTTTTTTCATTTACATATTATATCTAGGCTAGCCGCTCCCCGCGGCTCCGTCCGCGATTTTAATAGTTAGAATTGTTTCATTACACACTCCGTCCGTTCGCTCAAATTTATAATTAAGTACCTGTTTCATTACTCACTCACTCCGTTCGTTCACTCGAATTCATAATTAGTTGTTTCTTTACTCACTCACTCCGTTCGTTTGTTCGAATTTATACTTAATTGTTTCATTACTCACTCGCTCCGTTCGTTCGCACGAATTTATAATTAGTTGTTTCATTACTCACTCACTCCGTTCGTTCGCTCGAATTTATAATTAATTTTTTCATTACTCACTCACTCCGTTCGTTCGCTCGAATTTATAATTAATAATGTTTCACTACTCACTCACCCGTTCGTTCGCTTTAATTTATAATTAGTTGTTTCATTACTCACTCAGTCCGTTCATTCGCTCGAATTTATTAAATGGTTTTCTTTTGCACTAAAAATTAGAAAATAATTTTGATCAGAATAATTTTAAACATATAATTAAAAATTTTATAATTATTTGCAAATTATTTGACATTTAATATAAGAATGTTTCAGTTTGTTGTTGATAACCAAGGCAACCAACAACTCGTCCATGGCCTCTTATATCATAGAATACAGCAGGCCATGGACGAAATCCCGCAGGAACCTAACGTTTTTCCGGCATAAAAATTATCCTATTATTTAATCCAGGTAATAAGCTATCTGTGTGCCAAATTTCATCTAAATCAGTTCAGCCGTTTTTGCGTGCTAAGGTAACAAATAGACAAACAAAACTCACATTCGCATTTATAATATGTATAGATAATGAATTTTTTCACAAACCCGTACTCCCACCATATATACCCGTTCTTACACCACAAATTTAACTGTTCGTTTTTGGGGTTCCTTGCTCTAAGGGTCCAGACAAAATCCTATTGTGTGTTTGTTCATCTGTCACAATCTTCAAGCTGCTACACTATCATTCAATTGACATATTATGTATTTAAATTTTCGAAGATGTCATGCGGGGTATATGTTTCTGAGTAAGAAACTTTTTTTTTTGTTGTTCAAAACGGTGGTGTGGGGGTCCCGAAAAGTGGCATAATATTGCGTCATTCAGTCGTATGTCACATTGCGTGTCGATAATTCTACCAAAATTTGGTTTCGGTTCGATCAGCCATTTGGACGAAATCGTGCTCACAGACATTTCGCTAAACACTTTTTTCTCGAGTAGGGAAAGTGTTGTGAAATTCTAAAAAGGTCAATTTTGATCTGAATTTGTGCCGTTCCAGACATATATTTAGTGGAGTATAGACGTTCGATAACTGAGACCATTATTAGCATCGAATGGTAAGAATGCATCAAATGAGTACGCGATCCGACCCTAAACTCGCACAATGTGTTTATTGTGATTATAGATCGCGGGGAAAAAAAGCATTTATCAAAGTGTGCCCAGAGAGAGAGAGAGAGTGTATTAGTGTTCGCGGGGATATATTATTATCATTATTATTATTATTATATGGTGAGCAAACGGTGAAACGGCATTGGTGCTCGACGGCTTAGAAACACTTGATTCCAGAATACCGATTGGTTCGCCGCAGTCATGGCTTTTAATTCATATGCCAAGTATTCTCAGATATTATGCAATGCATTCCAGTTGTACGACTATAATGTTGTTATGTCAAGATATGATTGACGTTGATTATTCTCGTGGTCGACATTTACACAAAAATTAGGGGCGGGATTATGCAAATGTATTATTTATTGTCAACGAGTTTTTATTTTCTTCTCCCCTTCCCCCGCGCCCCGCGTCTTGCATCTCTTTCGTATTCTCTTTTTCATTTCGTTATTAAATTGAAATGCGAATTGTGGTTGCGCGTCAAAGAATCGCCAGAAATGAAGAAACTAACGCTAATGAGGGCTACTTTCAATCGACACTATATTACATCGCAACATCATGGAACGGATAATATAGTTTCGTTAATTTCTTGCTGGTTTTTTGTGAATTAAATGCGTGATATTTTAGACGTGAAATAATAGTTTATACTACGGTTTATACTAATAGTTTATACTAAGATTATAAAAGATGTTCTCGGGAAATTTTGAACTCTGGTCGCAAAATTCATTTTATTACTGTTTTTATTACCTGTAATTAAGCATTAAGCTTCACAAAATTTGGCTTGCTGCTTCAAAAAGTTCAAAAAACATATATTTTTGCCGTAAAAATTAATTCAACAATAGCACGTCACGAGATTTAGAATTACAGGAAAACAAATTCACATTTTGTAGTTTTTTTTTTACAAACTTATGTTAAAAATACTGACAAATTTGGCTTGCTTAATAATTTTTTTCAAATTTAATTTTTTCTGTACAAAAATTTGTGTAAAATCTATGCTAATTTTCTCGTTTCTATCTGATTTTAAATCATTTATTTAGATCAAATATAGGTAAACTTGGCTAAAAGGTATATGGGAAGAACGTTACATATTGCAAGTTTATTTTTAAAGCAGTAACATCAAAGATTGAATAAGATTTTTCATTGAAAGTAGATATATCACATGCACACACACATCCAACTACTCGGGTGAAGAAGGGGAGCATATTGAACAGCTGTTAAATAGTCACCTTAAAGTTGAAATAAAATATATTAGTCACGAGTATGTGATTTTATTGCTCGCCAATTTCTATAGGAAGTTGAAAATACTTTTGCTGCTTCGAGTGACTGATAAAAGTTCTTTCTGATTAATCTATGGAACTGCCACGAAGATGCGGAGGAGAAATTGAAAATACATTAGCACTACTTTTCTTATTGTTATAAATTGTAACTTTTTCGAAAAAATCAGCGGCTTGTTCTTAAATATTACAAATAATTCAGAGGATAATTGTAATTGTAAATTTTAATATCTGTCATTTAAATGACAGATATTAAAATTTACAATGTATAGACTGGATAAACAATAATAATGTGGCAAGGCAAGAATAACAGTGATAATATTAATACTGTGTAGTTGAGCGCCTGAGGAAGCAATAAATAATTGCGAAACGTCGCGTTGAACAAAAAGTATTAACTGATTTACCCGCTCCAACAATTATCCTCTGAATTATTTGTAATAAATAGTCAATGTCGTAAAGTTTATTGGTTGTTAACTCTTTATCACCTGAATTTGGAAACGATTCAAAAGAATTACGACTAAAGATACCTACTTTACATTATTATGGCACGAATCTGTCAAAAATGATTTACGATACTCTCAAGCCGTAGTTTGATAATTTCTGGTCACATAATATTACGAACGCACGCAGCTATTGAGGTGTTTATAATATACACAAAGTATATCAGAAAACGACATTAACATTTCATTTTACGACCTCGACGTTTCACAATCGAGTAGATTTATCATTAATTTATTCATTTCAAATCTAAAGAGGAAATTACGTTTTGTCATTATATTGTTATTAATGCATTACGTTTTCATGATTATAATTTATTGCGTCCTATTATATCAAATAATATATTTTAATTGCTACATTTTATAATTTCAAACAATTATTAATTATGAAAAGTGTTTCTGAATCATTTTATTAATATAGAGTGTTCTGTCGTATGATGTTCATACTTTTGAAACTATGTATAATGAAGTCACTCTAAATCTAAGCACATGCTCTAAATTTTAAAAAACAGAAAATTGAAAATCATATCGGCTTTACTCATTAAACAACGATTTCATAAACAAAAAAAAATCATCAAAATTGGATAAGCAGCTTAGGAGGAGAATAATTACGTACACACGCACACCGGAATTTTATATATAAATCCCGTTCTCTCTCTTAAAATGTGAAAATCCAAAAACCCTGAAACATGTCATTATTTAGTTATGATGAGTAGCTACAACTCCAATTTTCAAGTTCCTACCTTTAAAAAAACCGAAACTTTCATCTCTTATTTTCACTCCTTAAAGTTGAAATTTCCAAATATCTTTTTGTAACGGATGCTTACGTTATAAAATAAACCTATGGTCGAAATCAGTCAGGACAAACGATTTTTATATATTTAGATAGGGATCACCGAGCTGGGTAGAGTAGTGGTGACAACACTAGACTCGTATTCGGGAGGTACGGGTTCGAATCCCGGCGGGGGCAGATGTGGCTGGGACTTTCCTTTACTGCCTCTCGCCGAGAAACGGTAAATCTTATACCGGCCATCTTGCTAAGGTTTTCCATGGTTTCCTTCAATTAATTCCAGATAAATATCGAGATGGTTCCTTATTTGAGGCCATGGCCGATTACCTATCAAACTCCAGGTTCAAAAATTACCTACCTTATCCTAATTTCCTATAATTCCTTCATTGGTACACAAAAGTTGAAGTTTTAAAAAACAGAAAATTTCGGGAAGTGGTAAATAGAAAATGGCAATGGTGCGAATGGCGTCTATTATGACATTAAGTCGAGAAACGAACGTTAAACGTATTATTATTATTATTATTATTTACACAGGGATCTGTACGAAAAAAAAATATATTCTTTCCAACATTGTCTTAGTTTAAAATTTAAATATTAAAAAAACCGGTCAAGTGCGAGTCGAACTCGCGAAAAGAGGGTTCCATACTATTCTGTTTTCCGTGAGTACTTTAAGACTTAAGATTTTTGTTTACGTTTTCCTGTAAACTATGGGTGAGTCACACATTCCCTATTTTTTCAAAATTTTAGGCTCAGTAGTTTTGGAAATAAGGGGGGGATGGTCAATTGCTCATTTATTTTCTTAAATAACTTTAAATCTATTTACTTTAAAATTATAAAAAATATATATTTGAGACCCTTACTACAAGCCCTTTTATTTGATATGTATTTTCATTTTATATGTATATTTAATTAACTAATTTTTCCCCAAAAATTACCTCCATGTTCAAAATTCATTTATTTATGTTACACGTCTGTCTTATGGTCACCGACTTACATATGTGTACCAAATTTCAACTCAATTGGTCCAGTAGTTCGGAGGAAATCGGCTGTGACAGTGGGACGAACAGACACACGAGTGATCCTATAAGGTTTCCGTTTTTTTCATTTTGAGGTACGGAACCCTAAAAATATGCAGGTAAAAACACAAAAAAAAAGAAGATTTTTATTTGAGGTATTTGATTTAGCGTAGGACCTTTATGCAAATGACGCAAACAAATAAAATGACAATTTCAAAATATTCCAATTTGCCCTGGCGTCAAAAGGACAGATAAAAAGTATACTGTTTATAAGAGAAGTCGAAGAGGGTGTGGAGATGTCTTCGACTTCCGAGTATGGCATATATTCTTAATAAGATATTTCGCGTTGTTATTATATTTTTCTTTGTAGTGGCAACACGCAATCAGGGAGACTTTTTATTATATTATGTTTCAACCAACAGGCGTATAGAATGTCATTTAATATCGTGACACCAACTGAGTGAGTAGAGAGAAGGCGGGAAGATCAATAATAATTGGTTTTGATATTATAACATCATTAATAAAAATATACTTAGTAGCAAACGATGCTGCATCAAAGACGCTTCTGTAAATGATATCCTCCGCCCCCTCCTCCTCCTCTTTCTCACTTATAATCAGTTCTTTTTGATCTGAAAGAAATCTTGAAGAATTAACGAACTTTAAAAAAAATAATAATAAAATCTTAGTGAACGTGTATAATGTGTTTCAAAAAGATTGGGCTTGTCTGTGAAACAAATATTTTTTAACAAAGAACAGTTTTTCTTATTTTTTATAAGCTTTTATCTAACTTCACCTGTTATAGTATGATTAGATCAAATCTTGCAAGTCAATTTTGAACGACTCCATATATCCGATCGATTGATTGGAAATTTTGTTCACGTCTAGACACACGGTAGCGTGTCAAGCCAAGTTCATCAAGCTAACAGAACTGGCGAGCAGCACAGTGTGTAATATTACACGAACCATTTGGAGCTACTTTTGACCCACTCATAACTCAAAAACTATTTCACATAAACATGTCAAATTTGGCTCATATATTGAGACTTGCGAGATACATATGTGCACCAAATTTCATAAACACACTTCAAACGGCTATTTAGATATTAACGTCTAAAAATCGTTATTTTTATCACTGACCTATAGATCAAAAGTCTAACCCACTTCCAGATGACCTAGAAAGTTCAAATTTGGCATCCAGATAGGTAGTTGGGTGAATACAAAGGAATAAATCCGAAACTAGTAAATTTGTATCATTTTATTATAATTTTTCAATTAATTGATTCTATTAGGAATACTTGTTTATAGTGCCCGTAATGTAAGAATCAGCAATCAAAATTGATGACAGCCGGTCTTTCTGTGGATTTTAAGGTCTTCAGGTGTATATATAATGAGTTGAATACCACCCTTAACTTTTGTTAATCCATACATATCAGTTTTAGTACTTATAACTACTTATAACTAAGAGTATAGTCGACTTTCGTATTTATTACGTTATAACTGGGATTTAGTATTAATTATTATTTCAATATTTATAGCGCCCATTAATGTAAGATCATTACTTATAAATTAAATTTCTGTACAAAAAGTAATGATATCCCATCAAAAACATAAATGTGAAATGAGAGCCAAGTTCAATATTATGATATATGCCTTGGTTGTTGACTTCAACGACAAAAGAAGTGAGATCTAAATGGGTGCCAAGTTCAATGGTCAGTCCTAAAATGTATTTATAACAACATAAAATATGTTATAACAACTTAAAATATCATTTCTTCTTATAACTTAGGATAATATATAGAAGCCTAAGGTCTGTCTTGGCTATTTTCATGTACGAATTATATTATAGCCTTCGCAAGCTCTAAAGCTGTAAGTTCTTATTTTATTCTTCCGAAAATTTGGTTTACTGGTAGAAACTGTACTTTTAGGTACTTAATAATAATTCGTGTATGAAAACTAGCCAAGTCAGACCTTAGGCTTCTATAATAATACGAAATAAAAATCAATAGCGGAGTAGGGTTTTTTTAAATTTTTCCCTACATTCCAAATAAAAATATGGTAATACATATAACCATATATACAAAAGCAAATTTAACATTAAACTTATTGCACTGGGTAAATAGTAGGAACCAGAATCAAACTATTGTAACATTTTTGTAAAATTTTATAAGTACAACAATAAATTTTATAATAAAAAACAGTATCACGGGTAATTGGAATAATGAAAATAAATCAATTTAAACCCTCATTGATTGGAACGTTTCGTCTTTTCTTTAATTAAGACTTTTTCAAGCTCTAAAAATTTTTTACAAAAATTAACATTCATATAATAAAAAATATTAAACATTATGGATTAAATAATTTACTAAAAAAAACAATGATGTGACTAACCTCAATATGCTTAAATGATAGTAAAACTATGATATAATATGCAATTTGGCATTACAAAAAACAACTATAAAAATTGAAAATTGTAGAAAATAATATATTCTTTTTTATATTAAAGAAAAGACGAAACGTTGCAATCAATGAGTGTTTAAATTGATTTATTTTCATTATTCCAATTACCGTGATACTGTTTTTTATTATAACATATATCTGGAATTGAACTTTAAAGATGAATAAGTTTTATCTTTATCTTAGGCTTCTATATATTATCCTAAGTTATAAGAAGAAATGATATTTTAAGTTGTTATAATATATTTTATGTTGTTATAAATAAATTTTAGGACTGACCATTGAACTTGGCACCCATTTAGATCTCACTTCTTTTATCGTTGAAGTCAACAATCAAGGCATATATCATAATATTGAACTTGGCCCTCATTTCACATTTATGTTTTTGATGGGATAATATGTATACCCGATGACAAATACATGAATCAATCGATTTTTAGAATTATTTAGCTTTCCAGTACATTGGGAAGTTAATACCAAAAAAAGTGGTGCGTCTATTTACGTTCACGTGGCAGAAGTTATACTTCTTTGGCGTGATCGCGATAATTGATATTCACATTTTCGTTAAAGATGTACATTGATTAAATAAAATAAGATTGATAAATATAGTTGGAAAAACAAAACAGGTTAGACATTACCGGGACATCATTTCTTCATCTATGCTTGGAACTGGACTGCGATCGGTTATGGATTAGACAGAAATTATCTACAAATATTCTTTTTTTCAATTCTTTTAACGTAAAATTGGATCTTAGTTCATTTAAACTGTTAAATTGGATTCGATTTCCAATTGACATCTAAATGCTTAATATTTTTTTTCATGGCGCATTTCTAAGACAGCATTTCCTTTTTTACTTTTTTGTTTTATTTTATAATTTTTGCCACGCGTTTCTAGTGCTGTTGGAACAATCAGACTCTACCAAATTCCACCTTCAGCTGTCTAATGTAAAATCTATACTACGAGTAATATATAAATCTATAGAGGTTTTTACCTTTGTTCCATTATAACTAATTAACTATACATCCGATTGAAATGAAATTTTGTATCCGTATAGGGAATACTCTAACTTAAATTATAGCGGACTTATTTTTGAGGAGATGGGAGGGGGGTGTAACATTCATAAAAGATACGCTGTTTGTATTTCTGAAATTGCTTTAACTAAAAACGTGAGACTCGGGAAAAAATACTCTTCTTAAAAAAATAAAGAGCTACCTACATGTTCGACTACCCGAACGGGGTGGGGTAGATTTTGTATAAAAGAACTGTGAGTACAATCTATACCACGTGGACGAAGTCGCGGGTAAAACGCTGATGCATTATAATATTATGTATATTTATTATTAAACGAAGCGTTCATTTTTGTTTCGGGAAATATAGTGTTCTCGTAAGGTTTTTAGTGTATTTGCCATATGGCAACATACACTATTGGCGTCGGTCGGATGGCGGGACCTAGGGGTCGGACCAAAATTTCTCGACGTTTCATAACCTCCTAAACACTTTGGCACCATTTTTAAAAATGTTTATATATATATGTATATATATATATATATATATATATATATATATATATATATTTATATATATATATATATATATATATATATATATATATATATATATATATATAGGTATATATGTGTACGGGCAATAACTTTCGAAGGAGTTAATTCAGTTTAGCGAAATTTGGTCCAATCGGGTAATTTTAAGGGTGGTTTTTAGGGGATGAAAAAAGTTTTTGGGCCCAAAAATACCTAAAAAATTCTCAGAATCGTTTCAAAATTGAAATTTAACCCTTTAATAGCAATTAAAAAGTGTTCCTGAAATTTCAAGAAAATCGGCCCGACAGGACCGGATTTACAAATTTTCTGAAAACACTAGTTTGCAGATAGTGAGCTATTTCCTGAAAGGTGTTTTTAATTTTGGTGTAGACGTTCGATCGACAATAATGATGTAGTTAAAAAAACTGTAATTTTAAGGGGTGTATTAAGGAGTTAATTTTTTTATTTTGCCCAACAATCACCTTAAGTTCACATAATAAAGCCACAAGGCCTGTATTAGCAAATACACTATATTGTCGGCAGGGTTTTGGCACTGCGACCCAGGTTTTTTTTGCTTGCTTTGTGTTTTACCTTTGCAAAGGTCAGAAATCTGTTCAATTTGCAGCGAGTTCTTATCTCAGTCACGGAAAATCCTCGCTAATCAGATGTTTGTTTCTGTTTCGGAAAATCTACTTTGGGGTACTTAATTGATAGGACAGTTAAATTTAAAAGTGTTAGTTTTCACATTTTATTGCAAATTGAAAGATGACCATCGAATCGCGTATAGAGCCGCAGTTCGCCGGTGCAGGCTCGTGCGTTTCTTTTTGTAATTAAGTGCGGTAGTGTCGATATTGATAAATATCGCAAATATTTTTGAAGGATTGTCGCTTTTGACAGCGGTCATAGATAACTTTTCATCAAAGATGAAAGTGAAAAGTAAATAATAATGGGGTAATAAAATGGCTAACTTGAATAGCGAGATGCTGCTGCACTGTAAAAAATGGGTGTAAAATTACATTGAAAGTTAATGTAAAATTCCCTCAATTTTCTAGGTAATTGTTCATTAGTGTATTTGCCATATGGCAACATACACTATTGGCGTCGGTCGAATGGCGGGACCTAGGGGTCGGACCAAAATTTCTCGACGTTTCATAACCTCCTAAACACATTGGCACCATTTTTAAAAATGTTTATATATATATGTATATATATATATATATATATATATATATGTGTGTGTGTACGCGCGATAACTTTCGAAAGAGTTAATTGATTTCAACGAAATTTGGACCACGTGTTGAAACCCATCACCGCAAGAAGCCTATTTAAAATGGGCCTAATCGGGCTATTTTAAGGGTAGTTTTTAGGGGTTGAAA
This sequence comes from Venustoraphidia nigricollis, assembly GCA_034508555.1. NCBI lineage: Eukaryota > Metazoa > Arthropoda > Insecta > Raphidioptera > Raphidiidae > Venustoraphidia > Venustoraphidia nigricollis. Next base: position 1,705,445 of record JAVRKA010000070.1, read on the forward strand.
ACTGTTTTTGGGCCCCAAAATACCGAAAAAATTCTTCGAATCGTTTCAAAATTGAAATTTAACCCTCCGGTAGTGATTAAAAAGTGTCCCCACAATTTTAATAAAATCGGCCCGACAGGACCGGATTTACAAATTTTATGAAAACACTAGTTTGCAGATAGTGACTTATTTATTGAAGAGTGTATTTAATTCGGTGTAGACGTTAGATTGATAATAATATTACAATTAAGAAAAAAATGTTATTTTAAGGGGTGTATTAAGGAGTTTAATTTTTTATTTTGCCCAAAAACAAACTTAATTTCACATAATAAAAGTATAAAACCACACGGCCCTATACAAGCAAATACACTATATTGTCGGCAGGGTTTTGGCACTGCGACCCGGGTTTTTTTTTATTTATTTTTAGAAGGATTTTCGCTTTAAAATTAAACAAATTTGGTGTTTATACATAAAGTAAAGTAAAATTACATACACTTACGTAGTTTTAATGTATTTTATGTGATTTTCCATTCAATTCGTATAAAAATTTCATAACAAAATATGTAATATTGTGCAATATTCTGGTTTAGTACAATCACGTGATTGTGTGTGAATTTAGGAATCTGTGAATCCTACGGTATAAGGTCATATGACAAGCGTCTAGCGGTTCACGATACATGTACTATCGGCCAACTTCGATGAGTGCACACAACATACACTTGCTGTCTAGTACTGAGTATAAAAATTATATTCAAAAATCTTCTTGTATGTAATTTTACATTTAAATATGTATTATTTTACATAAATATTACACAAACGTATGTAAAATTGTAGGGTATGGGTTAGAGAATTTTACACATACTTTTGTTTAAAATATTACATATTTGTATGTACCTAATGTGGACTACACAACTATATGTAAATTTACAGGAAAACGTGTAGCATTCCATATGGTGTGTACAATTATATATCAGAATAATCGCTGGCATTATAATATGGACCAGTGATTACCCATGTAATCGGTCTTCTCAGTTTTTACAGTGTATGTCCTGGAAACTAGACGGTGCTATGACGCAAAGGGAAGGCTACAATTCTTTGAAATATTTGCACGAAAGTTTTGATGAGAAGTAGAGTTTGCCTCTCTAAGATGACGGATGTTCATATCAAAACTCGATGAAGGCGATTTGTGACTTTATAATTAAAATAATTAAACAAAATAATAATATTGTAGAAAATATCGAGTACGTTAAAATTCAGTACCAGGTGGCAGCCAACCGCTGAATTGATGGCAGATCGGAATCAAGAATTTGTAAAATAAAATATTACATAATAGCAGTGCGTGGTTTTAAACCCGTTTTCATACCTATAATTTTAATTAAATTGTCTCGAAGGACGATGTTTAAAAATAAGTGTCGAAAGTAGGAATATGATTTTACCTTTCGTGTTCCTGCGTCGTTGGATATTTCTGCTCTGCAAATCAAAGTCATAGGATGCAAAAATCTTTTCATATTTTGCTATTTTTTATTGCATTTAGTGGAAAATCTATAAATATACCTATTATAAATGCGAATGTGAGTTTGTTTGTTTGGATTTTTGTTACCTTATTACGCAAAAACGGCTGAACGGATTTAGATGAAATTTGGCACACAGATAGTTTATTACCTGGATTAAATAGGGAGCGGGGGGCACGTTGTTACAGGGGTAAGAAGTTACACGCATTTTTTACCGGGATTTTGAACTCTTTGGTAGACGTAAGTGGACTCATTTGTTTCCTTATAACATCGTGCGTTGCATAAAAACAATCAGTGACCCGCCGAGCGGCAAGCTGCTAGGTTGTGTGTACGTGTCTCGATTTCGATCAAGTAAGTAACAAAATCCTTTACGAAATTTTTGATTCCTGCTGTCTATATTTGTTATTCTCTAAATTTTTTTTACCCCGAACGTTCATAATGTATCTAATTTTAATTTGCAATAGTGTTTTATTCTGCTATTGATATCCACTAATGGCTACTTTAATTTTAATTAAAAAACATACCATGGGGCAGGTTGTTACAATTTTTTGGGGTAAGTTGTTACATGTAACAACTTGCCTCAGACCTTATATTACCGTTCATCTCATTGACTATCATTTAGAAATTACTACGTTTACTTAAAAATTCGAATAAATGGCGGTAGTATTCTTTAGTATGGCGAGAAATTGAAGCTTTCGTTCCGACGGGCGCATCCTTGCTTTTTAAAACAATGGTTCATCTTTAAATTATTTTTTAGAATTTTTTTAGAATGAGAAACTACAAAAGAAAAACGGAAAGAGGTACAACTAGTCAAGAAGTTTATGAATCTACTGCGGCAGAAGTACTGCAGAATAAAACGAGCATTCGTAAAGCAAGCGAAATGTTTAATTTGTGTCCGATGTCCTTATCCAGGTATGTCAGAAAAAACAAAAACAACGAATCTTGTTCATTGGGTTACGTTAAACCTAGATTGGTATTCTCACAAGAAACCGAACATAAATTAGCTTCTTATCGAATCAAAAGTTCAGAAATATATTTTGGTTTACTACCAACTGAAGTCCGAAAACTAGCTTACCAATGTGCAGTAAAACTCGATTTAAAAAATATTCCCCCCAGCTGGATCCAAAATAATATGGCTGGGCAGGACTGGTTTAAAAGTTTTATGCACAGAAATCCTCAACTATCTCTAAGAACACCAGAAGCTACATCTTTGAGTAGAGCAACATCATTCAACAGAACCAACGTTAAAGACATTTTTGACAAACTGCAATTCTTATTCCAAAAATATGAATTCACTGCTTCGCGCATATGGAACGTTGACGAAACAGGTGTCACAACGGTACAGAAGTCTAAAAAAATAGTTGCTGCTCGTGGTCAAAAACAGGTCGGTGCGATCACATCTGCCGAAAGAGGAGTACTTGTAACGCTTGCATGTGTCATAAATGCTGCTGGAAATTCAGTCCCGCCGATGTTCGTTTTTTCCAGAATAAGATACACTGATCTATTTCTTCGTGCTGGACCATCAGATGCGATAGGAGCAGGCAATTCTTCAGGATGGATGACAGAAGTAGAATTTTTAAAATTCTTGGATCATTTCATTCAACATGTCAAACCTTCAGTAATTCAGTAATAAAAAAGTGTTTTATATAAGATTTAAGAAAGTTCCTGCCAAAGTTATGTGATTATTACTGTTAAAAAGTTATTATTATAATTACTCATACATGTTATAAGACTGTTTAGAATGATCTCTTTTGTTCATAACGTTTTGAAATAATAAAAAAAAAATGATTTATCATTTATGATTTTATTTATTTACCTACTGTAACATCGTGCCCCGAAGCTGTAACAACTAGCCCCAAGTCAGGGGTAAGTTGTTACAATCGACTTATTTGATTAATTGTCCATTGTGAAAAAAATTACGTAAATTTTAATATTTTTCCAATAATATTTTACTAGCTGAATAGACATACTAACGGTAAAAACAATCAAATGTATACATTATTTGATAGCTTTTGTGATATTGGCAATTATCTAAAAATTGTAACAACGTGCCCCCCGCTCCCCTAATAGGATACTTTTTATTCCGGAAAAACGTTAGGTTCCTTCGGGATTATCAGAAAACTCGTCCATGGCCTGCTATATTCTATGATATAACAGGCCATGGACGAGTTGTTGGTTGCCTTGGTTACCAACAACAAACTCTGAAACATTCTGATATCAAGTGTCAAATAATTTGCAAATAATTATAATTTTTAGTGTATTTGCCATATGGCAACATACACTATTGGCGTCGGTCGGATGGCGGGACCTAGGGGTCGGACCAAAATTTCTCGACGTTTCATAACCTCCTAAACACTTTGCCACCATTTTTAAAAATGTTTATATATATATGTATATATATATATATATATATATATATATATATATATATATATATATATATTTATATACAGGGTGTCTCACCGAACGTTGGCTAACATGGGTAACTTTGTTATTAGTGGAGATAGAAAGTTGGTTAAATGGGCAAAGTAGTGCAGAAAATTGGGCTCATTAACGTCCCGTCGAAAAAATTATTGAATTTTGACACCCTATGAATTTATTCAGAAAATAGTGAAAATTGCCATTTATGAAAACTGGCCATAACTTTTTTATTTATGAAGATATTTGAAAATTTCATTAACCATTTTTTGATAACTTTTTAAGGTCTTTTCAGTGGCGTAGGTTTAATTTTTTTATTTCCACTACATAATGAGATATTGACATGAACTTTGGTTTTTCTTATGGACGGCATTTTTGATTTTCAGATATTCGAATTCTACTTATTTTTCTGAATAATTTGACATAGCACATCCTATATCTAAACCAATCAGAAGCTACAAAACTGACAAAAATAGCTTTTTGGCGTTATCAAAGTGTGCCGTGTAAAATGACATTTGTTGAAACAAATACATATCGACAGGTTAACAATCTGTCGAGCGATCGCTACAGTTTTGCTAATTCATTTTGTTTGATTTACTCTCTAAGATGGCTCAAGCATTCTCAAATTTGGAGAAACAGGCTATTTTTGCGCATACATTCAGCGTAACAAAAATACCACGTGGGCTCAAGCACAATACTTGAACCTTTATCCAGAAATAGGTATATATGTGTGCGGGCTATAACTTTCGAAGAAGTTAATTTATTTTAACGAAATTTGGCACACATGTTGGAATCCATCACCGCACGAAGCCTATTTAAAATGGGCCCAAACGGGCCATTTTAAGGGTAGTTTTTAGGGGTTGAAAAATGTTTTTGGGGCCCAAAATACAGAAAAAATTCTCCGAATCGTTTCAAAATTGAAATTTAACCCACTGGTAGTAATTAAAAAGTGTCCCTAAAATTTTAATAAAATCGGCCCGACAGGACCGGACTTACAAATTTTATGAAAACACTAGTTTGCAGATAGTGAATTATTTACTGAAAGTTGCATATAATTTGGTATAGAGGTTCGATTGATAATAATATTGCAATTAAGAAAAAAATGTTATTTTAAGGGCTGTATTAAGGAGTAAATTTTTTTTTTTACCCAAAAACCAACTTAAGTTCGCATAATAAAGCCGCACTACCTGTATCAGCAAATACACTATATTGTCGGCAGGGTTTTGGCACTGCGACCCGGGTTTTTAGTGTATTTGCCATATGGCAACATATACTATTGGCGTCGGTCGGATGGCGGGACCTAGGGGTCGGACCAAAATTTCTCGACGTTTCATAACCTCCTAAACACTTTGGCACCATTTTTAAAAATGTTTATATATATATGTATATATATATATATATATATTTATATATATATATATATATATATATATATATATATATATATATATATATATATATAGGTATATATGTGTGCGGGCTATAACTTTCGAAGAAGTTAATTTATTTTAACGAAATTTGGCACACATGTTGGAATCCATTACCGCACGAAGCCTATTTAAAATGGGTCCAATCGGGCCATTTTAAGGGTAGTTTTTAGGGGTTGAAAAATGTTTTTGGGGCCCAAAATACCGAAAAAATTCTCCGAATCGTTTCAAAATTGAAATTTAACCCTCCGGTAGTAATTAAAAAGTGTTCCTAAAATTTTAATAAAATCGGCCCGACAGGACCGGATTTACAAATTTTATGAAAACACTAGTTTGCAGATAGTGACTTTTTTATTGAAGGGTGTATTTAATTCGGTGTAGACGTTAGATTGATAATAATATTACAATTAAGAAAAAAAATGTTATTTTAAGGGGTGTATTAAGGGGTTAAATTTTTTATTTTGCCCAAAAACAAACTTAATTTCACATAATAAATGTATAAAGCCACACTGCCTGTATATAGCAAATACACTATATTGTCGGCAGGGTTTTGGCACTGCGACCCGGGTTTTTTTTTAATTAATGTTTAAAATAATTCTGATCAAAATTATTTTCTACTTTTTAGTGTAAGAGAAAACCATTGTTTTTGATATATTTTTGAAATTTATTTTATTTTTAACTTAATTATTTTTTTATTCAAATAATTTACGTTTAACTGTTGGTCCTGCCGAAGTTTCCACTACTGTTGTTGCTGCCGTTTTACATTAGAATTGCGGGCGGAGCCGCGGAGAGCGGCTATTAATAACAAATTCGAGCGAACGGACGGAGTGAGTGAGTAGTGAAACAAATAATTATAAATTCGAGCGAACAAACGGAGTGAGTGAGGAATGAAACAACTAATTATAAATTCAAGCGAACGAACGGAGTGAGTGAGTAATGAAACAGTTAATTATAAATTAGAGCGAATGAACGGAGGGAACGAGTAATGAAACAATCTTATTAAAATCACGGACGGAGCCGCGGGAGACGGCTAGTTTATAATAAAAAAAAGTTGTGTCCTCAACTGTCAATTGATTACCAAGTTACTGTGTAATTATTTTAATGTTAAAAACTATAAAAATTAACTACCTTCAACAAAGCGTAACATACCATAGTTATGAGGTTGGCGCCACTTTAGTTACTATAGCGTACTTCTATTAAATTGGCGCCGACCTCAAAACTTTGTTATGTTACGCTTTTTAGTGGCCTTTTTTGGAGGAGTTCAATGTTTTTTTAGACGCCGCAAAATTACGTACCTGTTCTTTCGGAAGACAATTAACCAGTCACCCCCCGGTAAATGAGAATTTGACTGTCAATCGATCCGTTAGGCGCACTTAATTCTTAGTGTAAGCGCATCCTACTAGTAGGGTCTAGTGAAATTCACACATTTTCATAAACGTTGGTAGTTCATATTTTTTCCTAGTGAGGCCAATAAGAACTCACAAGTTTACACATCAACTCTTGTGAGTACCGCGTCACTCTTAACTTTGTCTATATTTCATGTGAAAAACGATATTTTTGGTAATAATTATTACTTGGTTCAAAGAAATAAGCATGGTTGCGTTGATGAGACAAATTCCTTATTACAATTAATATTCAATCAAAAATATTACTTGGCTTTTCCAACACATGTAGATGGTAACCCCATAATCCGATCGTCAAAAATAATAGACAGCTCTGGTTGCATCGCGTAGTGTTTTCTGCGATAGGACTACGTCTTTTATTAGAAAAAAAAATGATAAGTATACCTATGAAGTTGAGTAGCTTGCTATACTGTCTTTTTTACTCAAAACTTCTACCACACGGTCTGAATAAAACCTAGTTTGTTTTTTAGCTATAGGCTTTACGTCAAAATGGACATTTATGCGATCGAATCTGCCTGCCCAGAAAAGAAAACGCGAATAAAAGATTTTATTTATATAACGCGAGGCGCGGGCGAAACCGCGGGTTCGGACTAGTATTTTATAAACTTGAAAATCAAAGAACATTTATTTAAAAAAAACTTTACCGGATTCATCTGATTACTTCACAAAAAAAAAACCGCTTGGCTCTTTCAAGTTGGGAAGTCGCCTCTTTACAAATTGTAAAATGAGCTCAAAAAGAAACGGTGGCAGGATATTGAAAAGACTTCGTTTAATTTCCGTTACACTAATGAGGAAAAGGATTCTACGGCTGATTTTTGCTCGTCAACCGAAGACATTCACAAAAAAAAAACAACAAACAGATACAGACAAGTCTATCGCAATATACGGTTTATATTTCTAGTGCGTGATGACATAATATCACGCACGAGAGACATATAGTATTTTTTTGCGCTCTGATTTTCACAAAATTAATTTAAAAAATTCTGACAGTTCAATTTTGAGCAAGTTTACTTTCAATTACAGGCTGCGTTTGATTTTCGTACATTTACAATGGAAATGGTGGTATGACTACGTTTCGCATTTTTTTTTTGTTTTATCTTACGCACTAGTGCGATTTTACTGCTATACAGGCATGAAAAGCAGCTATTTTATAGAGAATCGTGCAAGAAATATTTGTTTCTTTTTGTGAAAACAACAGTGATTTTTTTATTTTACCATTGAATGATCATTGGCTTGAAAATAGCCCAGAGCGTGTAACGATGCTGTTGTTTGTGACGTTTTAATGCCCCCAGCTCCCAGCTTCTAATTTGAGAACTAGTAAAAGCCTCAATTGAATTTTCAATGTATTATTAAAAAAATAAACAATGAATTGAAAATATCAATTGGTGCTAGGCCCAAAACAGTTCTAATTATTGGTGACATGGCTGAACGAACCTTGCAAAGGTCATAATTGTAAATATATATGAGTAATTAGGTAAAAGCAAATTTTGAATGAAAACAAAAACAATTTTTTAAACGCTTTTATTTAGCTTGCCCTGTTTATTTATTTATTTATTTGGGTCAAATCTAGTAATTAAAATTTCACCCCCTTCCTGTTGACAGATTGATCTGATATTTGGCCTACACATTTAGTTCTGAAGGCAATACAATTTAATACATTTTGTATCATTATAAATCTAAGATGGCCGCCGCTACAAAATGGCGGATTACATATTCTTTCACAACTACCTCAATGTGGGTATCAAATGAAAGGGCTTGAATAGAAGATAAAGTTCACTATGAAAAAAAAGAAAATCCAATATGGCCGCCAACAAAATGGCGGATTAAGTATATATTTTTTCACTCACTTCCTGTTGACAGATTGATCTGATATTTGGCGCATAAATTTAGTTCTGATGACAATACAATTTAATACATTTTGTATAATTGTAAATCCAAGATGGCCGCCGCTACAAAATGGCGGATTATATATTCTTTCACAGCTACCTCAATATGGGTATAAATGAAAGGGCTTGAATACAAGAATAAAGTTCACTATAAAAAAAAAGAAAATCCAATATGGCCGCCAACAAAATAGCAGACTAAGTATATATTTTTTCACCCCCTTCCTGTTGACAGATTGATCTGATATTTGGCTCACACATTTAGTTCTGATGACAATACAATTTAATACATTTTGTATCATTGTAAATCCAAGATGGCCGCCACTACAAAATGGCGGATTACATATTCTTTCACAACTACATCAATATGGGTATCAAATGAAAGGGCTTGAATAGAAGAATAAAGTTCACTATGAATAAAAGACTAAAAACTTGAAAATAAATTAAGTAAAAAAACATTTTTAAGTTAAACGCTTTTATTTAAAATTAAGACGATAATGACGTTAACAAAGTACTAAAAGCTAAAAAATAATTCGGTAGGTCCTAGGTACCACTCATCATACCACTCTCCTCATCAATCTAGGGCATTAATCAGACAAAAAAATAAAATCGCTGGGCGCGTGAAATTTCTATCAAGTCAACGCCCAACGACTTTATTTTTTTGTCTGATTAATGCCCTAGATTGATGAGGAGAGTGATGTGATGAGTGGTACCTAGGACCTACCGAATTATTTTCTAGCTTTCAGTACTTTATTAACGTCATTATTGTCTTAATTTTAAATAAAAGCGTTAACTTAAAAATGTTTTTTTACTTAATTTATTAAAACATTTAAAACAATTCTTTCTTTAAAACAAGTGAATATGACGTATAGTTTCCAAATAACAAAACACATTCTAAACAGAAACGCATCAATTCATATCTTTTTTTCATTTCGTGAGTTCTAATGGAAGGTATACATTTCCAATAAAAGGAATGACATGAAAAATAGTAAATATAACCAATAGCAATCTGCAATATGAGACACAAATCTGCTTCTGTACATAGGTGCAGATTGTGTTTTGTTCGTCAAAACGTACGTGACAAATGAATGAAATCAACAAAACAAGCGAAGAACGTTGATGTCTCGCCTGGCTCATTTGTTTCTCATATTATAAATTGTAAGCGCATGTTACGCGATCTGATACAAAAGGAAGCGGTGGTTTGGGGTTCTGAGGCTGCCAACGATGACGACGCCCTTCGCACCTGCACCCACAACACAATACACCTGACTTGAATCATGTCGCCCATTATTCTAAATTGATCGTCTCTCTAAACGATTTTCCACAATTCCACGCGTCTCTACAAAAATATCATTCCGCCACATCTTTACGCAACCTGAGTTTGTAATACTCAGCACGACCGCGAACTATGCCAATAAACTAGGACTTGAGAATTCCGAGCGTTGTTCCACTGCTCCGCTATTACCGCGTATCTCACATTTTAAGCCATCCCTAGAAAATAAGCCATGCACGGTTTTTGAAGTTTCTTAAAATATAAGCCATACCTCGAAAATAAGTCATGCTAAGCACGACCGATTGGGTCCAATAATTTTACAAACAGTAAGATCTGATGAACTTCCCACTGGGAGTGATAATTCAAATATTAATGACGATATTCCAGAAGAAAATGATATTAACATTATATTTGAATAAATAAGTCTAATATTAGCTAGTCTGATACTTATTATTGTTCATTGTACTTACATGAAAATATAAATTCAATAGACAAGAATTATTAACTTTTTTATACATAGGTACCTAAAATACTTCTCAAAAAAATATAAACCATTCCTTGAAAATAAGCCATGGTACGATTTTTAAGAAGAAAAAAAATATAAGCCATGGCTTACAATGTGAGATACACGGTACAAACCCCCTGTTTCTAGGTTCTAATCCGAAAGCCGGTATAAAAACTCTAATTTGATTCTCAATTTCTTATTTAAGGTGACTGTTTATCAGCTGTTCAATATGCCCCCTTTTTCAGAATTTGGATGTGTATGCACGTAAGATGCACTTACTCGCGTCTTGGAAATCCCTAATCTCAATGAAAAATCTTATTCAATTTTCGATGTTAATGCTTACAAAATAAACTAGAAATATGTACCATTCTTCCCGTATGACTTTTAGCTAAGTTTTTACAGTTTATTTGTTCTATATATAAACGATTTAAAATCAGATAAAAACAGTGCCTATTAAATAGTATATTACACCGCAAGGGCAGAAAGTTGAAATTCTTGCGCTACGCGACACACGATGTCCGAGACGAAGCCGAGGGCATCATGTGTCGAGTAGTGCAGGAATTTCAATTTTCTACCTGTGTGGTGTATACTATGTATTTTTCTTTATACCCGGTCGAAAGTACATATACTTTCGTATCAGTGTGCACGAGAAAACTGTTTCGGTCCACTGTTACAGATGGCGTACGAGTAATTCCAGCAGTGCATAAATGTTAGGCTTTCTGTTTTAAAATCGAAGCCGAAAGTATGTACTTTCGACCGGGTATAAAGAAAATGAATTTTTCAACCACAGTATGAGATTAATAACAACGTATAGGTATGTTTTGTGTAAAAAATACGATCAAAAAAAGCTTGATTATAAATTATTATTTTTTTAACGACAACAAAATTAATCACTGTACACGAAACTTTAAGTGTACTTGTCGTTTTTTTAATTTTACGAAACCCGATTTATAAACAAATGATTGCCGTGCTCATCTAGAATTTTAATTTTCATAAAATTTCTCTTTTCTCATTAAAACTTTTCACTCGACGCACGGCGACTCACTTGACATTTAATGATATCACTGATCATTGCAATCAAAACTTTTTTATTTAAGTAGAGTTATTCGTCGTTTACGCGAACAAATCTAAATTCACAATTTATGAGTATTGTGGAGTCGTTGAAAATTAATACTGGGTGTTAACTTCTTATGCGAGTTCGAGCCGGTAAGGTTTGCGTTAATTATTTAACGCACCGAAAACTAAATTATATATTAATAATATTGACTCTACCAACAGTAATATACTATTAAATAAAACGAAACTACTTGCGTTTACTGTTCAAAATATTTTTTTATTTATAAAACGTTTCTACCAAATTTTTGGTCCTTTTCAATTTATCAAAATACAAAATAAATTATAATTTATTTTGTATTTTGATAAATTGAAAAGGACCAAAAATTTGGTAGAAACGTTTTATAAATAAAAAAATATTTTGAACAGTAAACGCAAGTAGTTTCGTTTTATTTAAATTATATATTATTGTCTTATGCCAATTCATAACATTTAAATGTAGATTTAGCGTAATTTAGCTTCACTTCTAGGGTGTGAAATGTAAATAACATATATCATAATTGATTACCGGACGGCATTGGCACGCAGTTAGACCGTCGCCGGCCGAACTGTATAGCTTGGCCCACTTGCGCAGTTACTATGTCGAAATCTTACATAATAGGCGCGTTCGGTATTGTGTTCCGGATTAAAAAGTGTTGACACTTTTGACACTGTTGTGTTTGTTATACAAAAATGTTAGTTATATGCCTAACGTACACTTTTCAGTATAAATTTCTACGCTACACCATTATACCTGCCAAATAACGTAATATAGCCACGAGAAAGTAAACTTTTAAATAATGAGAGAATGTTTTAAATCGGCTCAGCGGTTCATTACCAATTCCCATTTTAGTAAACGCAGGTCAACTGTTCTAGGTAAGGGATATAACTAAATCAGGCGATACAATAAAAATTCATTACTTCGATTATCTAGCAGCAAAGTTTAATAATTTAACCACCGGTAGAGGGGCAACAATCGAATGTCGAGAATTTCATCTGCCGATAAAATAAGAAAGCTACCAATGTTTTTTCTAGTCTTTCAAACGAAACATCGCAGCTATAATCATTCGAAATTGTGGTCATTTATTACATGTGTCCTTTCAGTTGTCGAGCATCCATAATCTTGTTTTACGGTTTTTGTATTGCTAGAAAAACCGATAAGTGTAATGCCTTTATGAATATAGGTATTCAATAAAACGAAAGTATAATTGCGAGAGGCAAAAGTTCTCGTGATTTCTTAATGGTTATTGGATATTCCGACGTGAAGAGATAACCTCAAACCATCGTTATAAAATATAATATGTACATTCGATGTGCGACAGTTGGCACTACGTATAAACGGCGTTATCAGTTCAAAATGAATAATAAATGTCATATTCCCTTATCGAATAAAACTGTGTATACATTTATATCGGAAAATCGTGTATATAATGTTAAGGAGAACGCATACGTTTGAATTTTCATTCGGAGTATTGTAATAAAGTATCATACTTTATTTTTGTTTATACTTTGCCTTAATATAGGTAGATACTTTGTACTTTATCTCGAGTCTTTATAACGCACGGACAAAACCTACCTATACGTAAATTCCGAACGTATGGAGGTCTCTTTTCGTTCTCATTGTTTTGATGTTATTTTTAAGGCTGAAAATATTTTATAATAAGCTTATTTATTGAACTTAACATTGTTTGTCTGTTTTGTCCTTTGCACTTCGCTCCTGTGTTAAAAAGCATAATCAGAAATGAAAATAAAACGTCATACATTATAGGACGCGGGTTAATATTTGATATGCTTAGTGCCAAATTTCCGTCCAGAGAAATTAGATTACGACAGACAATCGAATGATCCAATAAGAGTTCAGTTTTATTGTTCTGCTGTCTGCAGAGGTATGCGGAACCCTAAAAAACGGGTGCGTGTAACGTTTACGTGCGACCGAAGTCAAACTTCTTACACGTGACCCATGACGGTGTGCGTATATAACGATCCAACTTACCCTACCGTTATAAAGTGCAAAACGGAACAAAAAATTTTCACTTAAAAAAATAGAAATTTCCGATGAAGTTGTCTGTGACGTCCTTAAGACGACAAAGCCGCGCGTGTTTCGAGGCGTTAGAATCGTTAACAAAGTGAAGATGACAAAAATCAGGTTTCCAATCTGTCGTCAACGCCTATTTACGATCCATCTGCGGTTATTTTCCCAAGTGGAGTGGAGCTCAGTTCAGCTCACGTCTCGTGCCGTCGTCGTCGTCTGTATGATATTATGAGCGCGATAACGAACCCACCTCGCCTCGTCTCACACAACCCACTCTTCCACCCTCGCTAAAGTCGATACATGTGACACACCATCGAGTAGGCCGGTATAACTTTTATGATGTCTGTCTGAATAATTTACGCCACTCATTTTGACTAACGCGCATTAAGGCTGACTCGTGATATACCTAAAACTTGAATAAAAAATATTAACCTACTTCAAAAAAGTTGCTAAAAGGAAGAAAATAATGATATTTTGAGGTTGGAGTCAATTTAATTACATATCTACTTTTTAGTGTATTTGCCATATGGCAACATACACTATTGGCGTTGGTCGGATGGCGGGACCTAGGGGTCGGACCAAAATTTCTCGACGTTTCATAACCTTCTAAACACTTTGGCACCATTTTTAAAAATGTTTATATATATATGTATATATATATATATATATATATATATATATATATATATATATATATATATGTATATATATATATGCACACACATATATATATATATATATATATATATATATATGTGTGTGTGCGCACAATAACTTTCGAAGGAGTTAATTGATTTTAACGAAATTTGGGCCACGTGTTGAAATCCATCACCGCAAGAAGCCTATTTAAAATGGGCGTAATCGGGCCATTTTAAGGGTAGTTTTTAGGGGTTGAAAAAGGTTTTTGGGCCCCAAAATATCGAAAAAATTCTGAGAGTCATTTCAAAATTGACATTTAACCCTTTAATAGCAATTAAAAAGTGCTCCTACAATTTTAACAAAATCGGCCTGACAGGACCGGATTTACAAATTTTTTGTAAATACTGGTTTGCAGACTTATCTACTGAAGGGTGTATTTAATTTGGTGTAGACCTTTGATCGACAATAATATTGCAATTATGAAAAAAATGTAATTTTAAGGGGTGTATTAAGGAGTTAAATTTGTTATTTTGCCTAAAATCCAACTTAAGTTCGCATAATAAAGCCACAAGGCCTGTATTAGCAAATACACTATATTGTCGGCAGGGTTTTGGCACTGCGACCCGGGTTTTATTAAATTGGCGCCGACATCAAAATTTCATTTTTTTTCTTCTTTTTAGTGACTTTTTTGAAGGAAGTTAATGTTTTTGAAATTATACTTCTTTTGATAGACTTAGGGTAAAATTTTCTTTGTTACGGAAGTTGCGCACACAGCATGAAACGAATATGCTGTGGAAGTTGTTTCTGATAACGTCAAAACAGTTATTTCATAAAACAACAAAGTAGGTTAATACTAACGACATCGGACGGAATTTCATTAAAGCTATTAGTTCATACTTCTTTGCGCTTTAGTCGTTTTTCATAGACATGTCCTGAATGAATAACAACTTTTCACAGTTAAATTAGCTTAATACTTGTATTTTCCTATTTTATTTTATCAATGTACATCTTTAACGATAATGTGAATATCAATTATCGCAATCACGCGGAAGAAGTGTAACTTCTGCCGTGCGTACGTAAGTACACGCACCGCTTTTTTATTTTAGCCACGCAAAGCTACTTGCTACCTAGTGCCGTTTTCACTAGGTAGCAAGTCAAGTTTTATACAAATTGTTAATCACTGACCTTTTCCTGTACAAAAAAATAGTATCAAAGGATGGCAAATAATCGTATAGGTATTTGACAAGTGGATTATTTCCCACGTAATCAATCTAATATCGAACATTGATCTTTACTATAAGATAAAGTTTTTAATTTCTACAAGCTGCAGAACGGCTATTTAATTGTTAAACATTCATTGTTACAATGCTAAATCAGAAAAATTAATTTTCATCCACCAACACCGTCTGGACTCAAACCAGAATCTTTCCACTTGCGCGGCGGAATGAGTTTAGATATCGCACCGTAGAGTAATTGATAACTCATTCCGTCGCGAAAGTGGAAAGATTCTGATTTGAGTCTAGACGGTGTTGGTGGATAAAAATTAATTTTTCTGATTTAGCATTGTAACAATGAATGTTTAACAATTGATCTTTACGTTTGATGAAACAAATATTTGGTGCGATTATAGTTTGACCAGACACAGTATTCTGCGATTCGAAATCATTGTGACGAATTACTTTAATTTCGTATACCTATATTTCTTTATCAAAAACCTACGCTTTATGATGAAGGATAATATCATAATGCGAGGCACATTGACAAGTTTAATTTTACATTTTTTTCATGAAAGGATCAGCTGTGTCGTAAACACACACGGTAGAAGTGAAACTTGTTAATCAGCTATCTGTAAAAATATGTGTTTAAGTAAGCTAGTCATGTCGGCTCAGTTAAAAAAAAGAGACTGGGTGTCTTATACTTCACACTACTGAAGTAAAACTGATATAATTGTAAAAAAAAATGAGAATGCTACGCCGACCGCCGGAATCGAACGTACGACCTTTAGGATCTACTTCGCCACCTTGGTTCAATGTTCTATGACCGTATATGATATACGTACATTGCGACACGTTCGTTACATTTTCATCTCATGAATAAATTTTAACCTGCCTGCCAAAAGAAATATTATTAAAAAAATTGATTGTGTTTTTTCGCCCAATAAATATGTAAGTATATGTCTTGTTTTGGAGAACACAATGGCGCATTTTTCTTTTAACTACGTCGAGGCCGTAATAACCTAAATTCATTGTTGTAATTTAAAAACATCGTTACGTCATATATTTTTTATGCACTTTTTACTTTATTTGATGATGCTGGTGTTAATTGCGACACACGTGTTTTATTTCCATATGTAAAACCATTGTAAATTTATGCACGCTGCTTTTTATTCACCTTGCTCATTATTTTCAACGAGTGCTTCTTGAAAGACACGTATACCGAACGACTTTGCAGCAAATATTAGAAAAATTTACAATCAGTACATATACCTTTCTACTTGGCGCTCTAAGGCTAAGTCGAACACGCGAATCTCGCAAAACAAACTATTTTAAGGCTGTCGGAACGCTCCGAACTTTGTTTGTACTGAGACACAGCGGTAAGGGGCGAGGTAGGCAAAAGACATATTGTGGGTGTGGCCTTCTTTAGCTCTGTCTCGCTCAAATCATCCGCACGTTTCAATTTTTGGCTGGTGCTAACTACGAGGCTAAAAAATTTTATTGCAAGGGTGCCGCTGTCGACAGATTACTCTCATTTTTGGGAATATTTTGAAGATTTAAAAAACTTTTCCGAAAAAGGAAGAGTCACTTTAGGTTTGTGATGGAACAGTTTTGTGAAATAAGTACGAATAAGGTCGTAGTGTGACTTTGAAAACGTGTGTTTTTTTGGCACAATTATTGCCAACTTTTTTCTAGTAAATCGTACATAAATTACAAAAGTAGTCCATTAGAGACCTAGATTTGTCCTTTATCTTCCTTATAAAGCAAGAATTTTTGCAAAATGTTGACCAATACGTCTACAATCATGACAGCAGAAGCTCTATTTTTGGCTTAAATTCAGAGCGTTCCGACAACCTTAAATCTCCAACTCACAAAAAAGGATGATATCCGGTCACGGTATGTGTGTATTTTTGTTTGTCTTTTACCTCGATAGCTCTTCAACGGATAGATCGATTTGCATGCGATTTCCTTTTAAGAGACGGTTATAGGTAAAAAATGAAATTTAAAAAAGTTACATATTAATAGGCAACTAACATCTACAGTATGAATGTATCTATCTATCTATCTATCTATACATATTATAAATGCGAATGGGAGTTTGTTTGGATGTTTTCTACCTTATCACGCAAAAAAGGCTGAACGGATTTGGATGAAATTTGGCACACAGATAGTTTATTACCTGGATTAAATAATAGAATACTTTTGAACCCAGGAAAACGTTAGGTTCCTGCGGGATTTCGTCCATGGCCTGCTATATTCTATGATATAAGAGGCCATGGACGAGTTGTTGGTTCCCAAACTGAAACATTCTGATATCAAATGTCAAATAGTTTGCAAATAATTATACATTTTTCAATTAATATTTAAAATTATTCAGATCAAAATTATTTTCTAATTTTTAGTGCAAAAGAAAACCATTTAATAAATTCGAGCGAACGAACGGGGTGAATGAGTAATGAAATAACTAATTATAAATTCGAGCGAACGAACGAAGTGAGTGAGTAATGAAACAAGTATGTATAAATTCGAGCGAACGAACGAAGTGAGTGAGTAATGAAACAAGTATGTATAAATTCGAGCGAACGAACGGAGCGAGTGAGAATTGAAACAACTAATTATAAATTCGAGCGAACGAACGGAGTGAGTGAGAATTGAAACAACTAATTATAAATTCGAGCGAACGAATGGAGTGAGTGAGTAATGAAACAATTCTAACTATTAAAATCGCGGGCGGAGCTGCGCGGAGCGGCTAGATAATGATAAAACAATGCCGTAACTTATAAGAGAGTCGACATAAAAATAAAATTAATTTTTTTTGTATTAATAATTATAAATGAAATAAAATGCATCGACATTGTTGTTAGTATGTGACTTATAGTGGTTCAACATACGTTTTTTTCGTTTATGGGCGGCACACGTTTTTACCGTAATTATATTTTATTTTTAGTACGTTTTAGAATAAAGTCGTGTTTTGATCCAAATGAACAGACAAATAGACACGATTTTGGGTTAAATAAAATCCTGTCAAAACCTTCGACATATTAAAAAAATCTGTCTTGTACGTGGGTTCGACTTAACCTCACACTTTTGCGCTAAGTAGAAATGGTACGCATTTGAAAATATACTGCACTGCTGTGTAAGACAAGTTATTTTTCTTTCTTTAAAGAAATATTATTACCTTTTTTTTAATTTTAAATTTTATTTTTATTTCTTTTAAAGCATTATTATGTCGTTTTTATCACATTACAAACATTATTGAACTTATTACTTGCTGGTCATTAACTTTTTTGTGTCATTAGTTTTTTGTATCCTATATAGCCTTCCCGCAAAATTGTTCAATCGTATAAAGAAAACCGCTTTAAAATCGGTCCACCCCCATTGAAGAGCTATACGACAAGCACCAATATATGGCACCAACGCATAACACCCCTTTTTTGTGACTCTAAAAATAACAAAAATTGGTATGGAGAAGAATTTCTTTCAATTGTTTCAAAATCATTTTTCGAAATAATTTTTATGTACGTACAAAATATGCACAAAACTGCGTAATTTCTCAAACCTATTACTTACAACTGAAGCAAATTGCTTAGATTAGCGAGCGTTTATATACTCTACAATTTATCTTATTATAGCTACAGCTTGTATGCTAACATATTCACGTAAGTGTAATTTTAACTCCTCGAAAAATTTTATAGTCTTAATGCATTTTTATGCAACAAAAAATATAAAGTCAAAAGCTTACAACAGTAAATTAGACAAAGGCCTTAACGACAAAATATATTTTAATTTACTTGCGCGCATTAAGTGTTGCACATAAAACATTATGCAACAAAATAATGCATATACGAAACTGCGGCAGAATCTGGCAGGTCGTGTGCAATTATATAAGAATTATAAATGTCATAATTTTAGAACGCTTTACAATTCAATAAGTCACAGCGTTTTAAATTGGTGGCTTCGTCAGACAAAGATCGTAAAGTTAAAGATATTTGTTAGACTAATTTATATAACAATACCACTATGTGCTTTGATAAACAATTGTTATAAAATATACAATAAAATTGTAGGTGCTTTATTCGTCCATAATTCGGATAAACCAGACAAAATAAAGTAAAAAATAAATAAAATCCGATTACTTGAAAATTGAATTGTAGATTATAGACGCTTAACAGGTGAGCTCATCCGATTTCGTAAAAGAAGAAAACAAGTCTGGTAGTTACTATTATACATTTTTTTTGTTATCGTCAAGGGCCACCTGCCCAGAAGCTAAGGCAAACAGTTTCGGTGTTCGAGTTGCCGGCTATCGATGACATCTTGCATAATTTAGTGGTAAATAACTTCTTTTCTTCTTTTACACGGTCGGGTTTTAGTTTTTTTTTTAACTTTGAATTTTACGTAACATGTTTTTGTTGTCCGGTAAAATAAAAAAAGTCTGGTAGAATTTAATTGCCATGTTTTAATGAAATTTTTTTGTACGGACGTCATTTTGATTTTTTTTTTTCAAATAATGTAGGTATAGCCATTGAATCGAATCGGTTGGTCTCAAAAGTTGGCTACTTTTGACGCGGAAACAACTTTCCGTCGGATAAAAATCTAAAATAGCGTGGAATAGATTAAATAAAACTGTTTAAAATTAACACACCAATAGCACAATCGTTTACTATAGTTTATTTAGTATACTGCAATTTTAATATAAATCTTCTAGGAAGGAAACTCCAATATATAGCTTAAGGATTCAAAGGAAAAAACCGTATTCTTTAATATTGCTATATTTTCTGACGTTTCGGCTGATTGTTTCTAGCCATCCTCGGAGAACTAATGATATAAACAAAGTGTATTTTTACATGATTCACAAAAGAAATTAACATATTATGTCACTAAAAATAAAGTTATAATCTTACTTACATTTAGCTGTCAATTTGTGAATACGTCAGAAAATATAGCAATATTAAAGAATACGGCTTCTTTTCTTTGAATCCTTAAGCTATATATTGGAATTTCCTTCCTAGAAGATTCATCATAAACCAACTGGATCGCAGCTTTCCACATTGGTAGATTAAACTGAACAATACAATTTTAATTAAACGTTGAAAAAATGTACAAATTGAAATATTTTTTCGAAAGACGTAGTTCAGCGGAAAACACTGCGTAGAATCAGAACTGAATTCATCCAATTTTATTTTTATTTTTAGTGTATTGACTTCCTCTGTCGAGCGTCTATAATCTAGAGTATCTTTCCCGATGTTGATTGTTACTATAATATATATAAGCACGAAAGTCTACCCTTGAGGCAGAGCTATAGATTTTGCGTGTTGATGATACATGGCTAATATACAGAGTGTTTGATTTCAATCGACCATAATAATATAGCGTTCACATGTTAAATATCTACATTTGACTTACACTGGATTCAAGTTAACGAAATCTACCCAAAAGCGTGGCAACGGTTTTAAAGTTGTACAATTGTTTCTGCATTATCATTTACTGTTAAAAGTAACGCAGCCCCAATTTCTATGAACTCAGCCAACTATGTGATATAACTCGAAGCCAACGTAAATCAAATAAAGATATTTAACACGTAAAGTCAATAGGTATGTCCGCTGCAATCAAACGCACTGTATAGATAAAGACTATGTAACGAACTTGATGGCGAATATATAGATTCGAAAATAAATCTAATTTTCGTCCGTTGGAAGACACGTGCCGGCGAGGTGTCATCCGTTTAATAGTAGCTTGTTTGGTTCGTACGTCGGCTCACAGAACCCCACGTAACATGATGCTGCATTCACAACGACCGCAAATCAATAGATACCGCGTCGTTAAACTCAACAAACACGGGAGCTACTTTTGAAATTTAAATTATCCGGTGAGCTATCCACCTGTTCAATATGACACCTTCATACAAAATGCGTTGAAATTTTTAAGCACTCACAGTAGAAAAATTTGCGATCACAGTTTAAAATTTACTGAGATCATTTTTTACAGTCTGGTGAAGAAGTCATCTTAGCATATCTATCATTTCATTGTAAAAAATATCATGTTAATTTACTAAAGTGAATTTAGTTGCGCTTAAGAATCTAATCATAATAATTATTTGTTTGTTTTGTTAACAAATATATACATTAAGACCCTGCTTAACGCGAGAGTTACGTTCCAATAAGTTCCGACGTTATACGAAAGAGCGCTAAACGAGGTCATCTTAATACGTAGATAATAGGCATAAGTTAAACAGAACCGGGAATAAGAAACTTTCTTAGTTTCTTTTTAACTGCTAATATCGATTTTTGTTAATAAAACATTTATGAAAATCAAATAAAAGGTCGAGTAAGAAGTTATGTTTGTGTTGAGGATGCTTCCCCATTTGACATATTTTGTTTTTTGTCATTTGCCTTTTTCTGTTTTGTTCAGTAACTTGCTGTCAATAGCAAGATATTGCGTCAATGACACTTCGTCTTGCCTTTGAACTTCTATCAATATTTGAATCATTTCGTATAAACTGATCCATAATTTACGTTATAGTGGCTAAATTTTTTTTTAGAAACCGCGTAATACTGAAACAGCGTTAAGCGATGGCATTATTAAGATAGTTTTGTAAATCGTGTTATGGGTTGTAACCCCAAAAGGCAGAACTCCAGTCGCGTTAGTAAAAAAAAAAAAATATGACGCTATGTTAAAATAATTAACAGCGGTGTTATATTTCTGCCTCACTGCAACTTATGTGATGTTAAATTTGTTAGTAAGTGACAAACAATTAACAGCACTGTAAATTCTTACATCGACCGTACAAAATAGCACCATTAACTATTACTATAAGCGGAGCAGCGTTAATAAAGTCTTATTATAGTTCTGTGATTGTATTAAGCAAAAATTTGGTTCGAAATTTAGGAAATGCGAAATATCGGAAATTCGGTAGGGAAATCCTAGGTCTGAGCTGTTCATGTGATGCGTATAAACTAGTCGGAAGCTTTGGCCTTATGTTCCAACAGCTTGTTGTGAACGCGGCTAGTTTCGACCGGTTGATATAATACAGACGGAGAGAAACACGGTGTCAGCTATGTTGGTGCTCGGTGTACGTGCTAACGCATATTGTATTCGCTAATTTCTCGACACAGTAACAATGTAACAAAGCTTATCAGAGCCAATTAGGAGCGCGCGTCGTGCACGTCTAGTGACAAATGACAGACGGGTTACGCGTCACGTGTTCACGAGCGATACGTAATTGTTTCAAAACGTCACAATTTCTCGATGCGCCATTATCGTCTACAACTAACTAACTGGCGAGTGACTAACGTCGATTTTGTCTAACGAGGCGTTTATTAGATTGGCAGGGTAACATCGACCCATCGCTATATTATATAGGTAACAGACAGATATTATTAAGGAAAGAAGATGGACAAGTGCGAGTAGAACTCGCGTCTCAAAGGTTCTATACCGTTGTAATAATTTAATAAAAGGAGATTAGTTTGTCACGTAATAATTTCATACAAAATTATAGAAACGGGTAATTTTGAAACGAGTTCGTAACTTTAAAGAAGTTTCACTTATGGTAGAGCCTCGCACGTTTTTTTAATGTATTCTCATAAAGTTTAGTGTACTACCGGGTCAAGATAACACCAAACTAACATCTTAATTTATCTGACTAATTGTTTTGTATTTTATGTCGTTTTATCTTACGCTCTTTATTTACTGAAGTAATTTTGTTCAATAACTTAACGCTCCAATTTGAAATACACATCCTGAGAAAGAACGGGAATGAGCAGTGAGCGAAAATGTCAAGAAAGTCGACTAAATAGTGTAGTATACTATAGGTAAACTTTATAAGAGATACAGTAAAGAGATATTATTAGATATGATATCATAATATATATATATATATATATATATATATATATATATCAAGATCTACCCGGACGAAGCCGAAACGAAATATAAGTATTATATTATAATAAAAATAAGAAGACAGAAAAAAACTCGGATCGCAGTGCCAAAACCCTGCCGACAATATAGTGTATTTGCTTATACAGAAAGGGTGGCTTTATTATGCGAACTTAAGTTGGTTTTTGGGCAAAATAAAAAATTTGACTCCTTAATACACCCCTTAAAATAACATTTTTTTTTCCTTAATTGCAATATTATTATCAATCGAAGTTCTATACCAAATTATATACACCTTTCAGTAAATAATTCATTATCAGCAAACTAGTTTTTTCATGAAATCTGTAAATCCGGTCCTATTGGGCCGATTTTATCAAAATTTTAGGGACACTTTTTAATTACTACCAGAGGGTTAAATTTCAATTTTGAAACGATTCGGAGAATTTTTTCGGTATTTTGGGGCCCAAAAACATTTTTCAACCCCTAAAAACTACCCTTAAAATGGCCCGATTGGGCCCATTTTAAATAGGGTTCTTGCGGTGGTGGATTTCAACATGTGGACAAAATTTCGTTAAAATCAATTAACTCTTTCGAAAGTTATTGCCCGCACATATATATATATATATATATATATATATATATATATATATATATATATATATATATATAAATATATATATATATAAATATATATATATATAAATATATATATGTTTATAAATATAAAATGTTTATATATATAAACATTTTTAAAAATGGTGCCAAAGTGTTTAGGAGGTTATGAAACGTCGAGAAATTTTGGTCCGACCCCTAGGTCCCGCCATCCGACCGACGCCAATAGTGTATGTTGCCATATGGCAAATACACTAATAACTGTTTATAATTCGATAATAATATAATGGATTATTTTATCTGCGGTATGCATCCACAATGATAGATAAATATGTAATTTGACACTCTTTTCGTTGGTTTTTTGATTGACAAACTAGCAAAAAAGGAAAACGAGATCAGAAAAATAAGAGAGAGTATAAAATAAACACATCAAAATCTGCGAATACAATACAGTAAAACGTGTTTATAAAATAGTAGATTCTGCCAACAGTTTGATTCACTTGCGGAAATGTCGACGTGAACCACACCTTAACTCAAAAATTTCCGTCTATAGATATCATACAAGACGCTCCTCCCTAAAAAAAACAAGGCTCTAAAGAAGAAAAAATATTGCAACTTCAAAATCTGCGTACCATAAATAATTATATTTTCGCTATCTACCCAAGTCTCTAGATTTTGTGGTTTATGTAAGAGTTAAAAGTGCCTTCCGCGATTGTTTCTCTAGGGTAGCTAATGTTGGCGCATTAAAAAAGTTGTTTTTATAAGACAAGATCGTTCAATTCCTCTGGGTAACTATTGAATTAAAATCAGGCTATACGTGCTTTGAAGAGAGAGAGAATTAATATCGATTAACATATTTATTTGGATCAACAAATATTAGTCCGAGAGCTGTTATGCATTTTTGGGTAGGCATTTGAGGTACTGTGAAAATTTGTACAATGACTCTTTAATGATATCCGAATACAAAAACACAGACCTGGCTGAAGAGTAGCGGGGCTTAACCGAGCTTCAAGTTCTTAAATTTGCAAAATTTTTTGCCAAAAAAAATCCTTGAGGCACTTGAGGCACCAAATGACCTATTTTTTTGAATATATCTATTTTTAGCTATCAGTATTATTCTGTGTAAATTTCACGTGCCTCAAATATATTTTTTAAGTCTTAAAACATACAATTTTGCAAGCACCTGGCTAAGGTTTAGCCCCGATTAAATAATCTGGCTTTTTTATTTTCCAACTCCTTAAATACTAAATTTCAAAGTACTAAAAATTTCAAAATGCCTCAAGGATTTTTTTTTTGGCCAAAAATTTTGCTAATTTAAAAACTTGAGGCTCGGTTAAGCACCACTACCCTTCAGGCAGGTCTGTGTTTTTGTATTCGGATATCACTAAAAGAGTCATTGTACAAATTTTCACAGTGCCTCAAATACCTACCCAAAAATGTCTAACAGCTCTCGTCAATATCTCTTCACAGCACGTCACAAGATTTTGAATTACAGGAAGGCAAATTATTATTTTGAAGTTGTTTCTTTAGACAATTATATTAAAAATACTGACAAATTTGGCTTGCTCAATAATTTCTCTCAAATTAAATTTTTCTGTACAAAAATTTGTGTAAAACATGCTAATTTTCTCGTTTCTATTTGATTTTAATTTGTTTATTTAGATAAAATAAACTGTACAAACTTGGTTAAAAGTCATAATATGGGAAGAATGGTACATATTTACTGTTTATTAAGCATTAACCTCAAAGGTTGAATAAGATGTTTCATAGAAATCAGAGATTTTCATAACGTAAATAAGCGCATTTTTGTTGCACACATACATCCAAATACACGTTAGATAGAGCTAACAGGGGAGTATATTGAACAGCTGGTAAGTAGCCTTAATGCCGACTAATATACGTTTATATAAGCGTGTTTTACGGTAGTTCATTCGAAACACACATCCAGTACCGTCGTCATGCAATGGCTGACGTTTGACTGACAAAGGACCAAGTAGTTTCACATTGTGAATGTGTTGTAGGCAAAGCAAAGACATATTTTCTCTATATATTGTTTTCTATACTTGTTTGTTGTGCATTAGAAATCGCAATTTCAAAATATGTCTACAAGAATCTTTATTGGGATGCCAATTGTATTGAGTCGCAATGATTTTATATAACATAAATAAAAGAGCTCAAAAAAGGATGCAACGGACAAATAGCTTACAGAAAAGAATGCGTGGGTTCAGCTCTGGCTGCGCACCGCGCTGTTTTTCGTAGAATTACGTCTTTTTTAAGTACAGTAATACCCCGGACTTACGCGATAGGTGGGATCACGAGATAGCCGTGTAAGTCGAATTCGCGTAAGTCGGGGTTCAACTTTGCATATAAATACGTACAAAGTTTGTGTAATCGGGACCAGAGTCTAAAGAAAACAATAATTTAGGAAAAAAATGTTTAATAAAATGTTAGATAATTAAAACAATTTACATTAGTGGGAATAAAACAACGTAAATCAAAATTATTTTGATGTCGAAGGCTTCATATATTCTAACAATGTCGCCTGAGAGTTAAGTTTTTCTTCTTCTCACGTAAAATTTTCTCGTAGCATGCCAGTAACTTTTTTATTTCCCGTTTTGTAGTAGATACGCGCTCTTCATTGGAATCTATTTTTTCTAAAATTTGGTTCACATGACTCATTTTTTAGTCTTTTAGATGACATAACTAAAGATAAACCAATCATCTGCACGGCGTACGTAAAATAGTTCCACAAGGAACACGTCCGAACTTGTCATAAACCGAATTTGCACTGCGTACGTAATGTTTTACGGAATCGGAATTGTTATTCCACACGGAACACGTTCGAATTCTTGTCATAAACCAAACACGCCGATGCGCGCAATGATCAAAAAGAAAAAAAGCGTATCGGGGTAGCGTAAGTCGGGGTATTACTGTATTTCAACGTAAACATTTTTTCGACATTTTTTTTAAAACAATGTACTAAGCCCACAAAGGCACATTAAAAATTTTAAGTAATGATTGAACAGGACTTGCCTTTCAAATGACATCTCAAACACTGTTATATTAACTTAATTTTTTACCAAGCTAGAGCGACTTTGCTGGTACCAACAAAAAAACAAAAAAACTGTTCACTTGCCTGTGTAAGTCGAAGTGAGTGGCGCAAACCCGTGAACATAAACGCTTTTGTTCTACGCCAAAAACTCCGATATTCTCACTGATTTTCAATATTTGGTTAAGAATTTGCCGTTTTTTAGTGTATTTGCCATATGGCAACATACACTATTGGCGTCGGTCGGATGGCGGGACCTAGGGGTCGGACCAAAATTTCTCGACGTTTCATAACCTCCTAAACACTTTGCCACCATTTTTAAAAATGTTTATATATATATGTATATATATATATATATATATATATATTTATATACGTATATATATATATATATATATATATGTGTGCGGGCAATAACTTTCGAAGGAGTTAATTGATTTTAACGAAATTTGGCCCACGTGTTGAAATCCATCACCGCAAGAAGCCTATTTAAAATGGGCCTAATCGGGCTATTTTAAGGGTAGTTTTTAGGGGTTGAAAAAAGTTTTTGGGCCCCAAAGTACCGAAAAAATTCTCCGAATCGTTTCAAAATTAACATTTAACCTTTCAGTAGTAATTAAAAATTGTCCCTAAAATTTTAAAAAAATCGGCCCGACAGGACCGGACTTACAAATTTTATGAAAACACTACTTTGCAGATAGTGAATTATTTACTGAAAGTTGTATATAATTTGGTATAGAGGTTCGATTGATAATAATATTGCAATTAAGAAAAAAAAATGTTATTTTAAGGGGTGTATTAAGGGGTTAGATTTTTTATTTTGCCCAAAAACAAACTTAATTTCACATAATAAAAGTATAAAACCACACGGCCCTATACAAGCAAATACACTATATTGTCGGCAGGGTTTTGGCACTGCGACCCGGGTTTTTTTATTTTTCTAGTAACTAGATATATAATTACGGAAGTGAGAAAGATTTCCTGCTGCACTCAGCTTACAGAGGTTCATTGTAAGTCCTCGAAGACTAGCTCTGGGTCTTCTTTGCGCACTTTTAACAAAATTAAAATAATTTTTGTTTAATATCTAAAATAGTAACGCAAAAAACTAAGCTCCTATACAAATCGATATAAAATATATTTTTATGCATATATTATGCCGACTATGTACTGCTCGATAGATAGATTGTATATTACACACACTCAACAGCTTTAATTGCCGACAGTAAATTCGCAGAAACATGGTGTTAAAAATTCAACTTGACTGATGCAGTCATAATATCAAAGGAACTTTACATGTAGACAACGGTAAAACCTTTTAATTTTCCATATATTATACAAAGATATTTACGTATTTATGCACATATATCTATAGATTGTGTTGTAGTAACTATCATGTCACTGTGCAGTTTAGACCCAAACTGTTTCTAAGGAGAGTAGAAAAAAAAACAATACTATATTACCGGTTGAGTTTGCCACTGCAATCCCTAGTCCAATTATAATAATAAAAGTCTTCTATTACAAAACCTCAAATCGCAGTTACTAGTCCGAGAGCTGCTAAAAGTCTAAATTGAGTTTTCAATTAATTATTAACTTTAATAAATTGGTGCTAGGCCCAAATAGCTCTGACTGTTAAAGATAAAAAATAATTGGTGTTCATTATCATGTTTTTCAATTTGACAAAGAAACTACCCTTGAAAAACTTGAAGTCGCCTTCACATTTGCACATTTTACGCATTACCCAAGTACTACTGTATATCCCACATAAGGCGTGCATGTGTTGCACTTTGCACATCCATTTTACCTCATAGGGATGGGAAAACATACTGATTCGAACGTGATCACTGTCATTAACAGCTATTAACATGAACAGATTCGCTGTTGTTGTTGTATTGCTGTGAATATTAAGAGTAAGCCCTATGTATCTATATGGGAACGGGCACTTATGCCAGGTTGCTGAAAGTATATTGTCAGAAAATCAGATTTGATAATGACCTTCGATTGTGACCCCACATACTTCGCCATGAGAAAAACAGTTTAAAATCGATCCTGCTGAAAAAAATAAATAACTGATTTTGAAACTGTATATTTTTCCACTTTGAAACAATTTTCTACGCATTATGATCAAAATTCAGCCTGAAAAGCGAACTTTGTTACGCATAAGAAGTTTCACTTCAAAAATCAACCCGTCCCTAATTCAACATACAGGTGCGCTTATACATTATATGAATACATTTTTTTGCCGCCGTGTGACATGTAGGTGCTGTCAAACGAAGACAAATTGCAATTCAACAGCAATTACGCCGTAAACGGTTTAAATATTCTGCACACAGCGAAAGGGGTTTCGCGACTCTGAAGTCCTCGCTTGCTCTTAATCCTTTTATCGCGCCCTAATGCAACCGCCGCCGCGGTTCGACTGACGCGGCTTCTCGAACGTACCCCGACCTCGAGATTAACAAAAAAAGTTACACTTAAAAAAAATTTAATGCCGTGAAATAAAAGGAATATCGTGTCTTATTTTAACAGGGAATTTAGAGAGATCCATAAAAATGAAATCGAGCATTTAAAATAAATCACCGACTTGATAGGCAAAATAATTTGGTGATATGTGTGGTTTCGAACCTTCCTATACTTTGCGCGAAAAGCGTGAGACTAATGCTGGGCTGCAGAAAGCATTGTCAGGATATCTGATTTGACAATGATCTTAGACGATCACACATATTTCTTTATAGAAAAAAGTTTTTTTTTAAATCAATCCTGCCCGAAAAATAACAGATCGACACAGATATTTTAAACTGGTTATAACATTTTTTTTTGTACAATTTTCACTTCGAAACAACATTTTTCTACGCATATGTTGATCAAAATTTAGCTTGAAAAACAATTTTCTTCTATGAAAATAGACCAATAATTGGTTGTCTATTTATTTCTATTTATAACATACAATCTATTAAATATAATCAGATCAGTCTTAAAGTTTATTAATAACAAATAAATAAAAACATTTGAACATTCTATAAAAATTATTATTACATTATTTCTCGACGATCCTTTCGTTCATTATAAGTTCATCCTCAGGAATATAAAACATATGTTTTGTATTCCTGAGGATGGACTTATTGTCCGAAACGGTTGTCGAGAAATAATTTAATAATAATTTTTGTAGAATTTTAAGCATTTGTGTGCATTTGGTAATGATTAAAAACAGGATTGCACGTGTAGAACCTACTTAAATTTATGTCAAAAATAATTATTTATTATTACTCTAAACCTACCTATTTCAGGGTGAATTTTACTTCAATAATAAATTGGAAATATGAATTGACTGTAAAAAACATCACTCGTAAATTCGAACACTATATCACTCACCTGTATTTTTTTAACGCCATATTATGCGAAAGCGGCTTATTGAAATCGAGCTTTATGTTTTGCTTGCATAAAATATACGATAATATACTTGCATATAATTATGTTATGCAATTCGTGCAAATATAATTAAACGGCGCTCATATATACGCCTTCTAATAGGAGACGCCGCGACCTTATTATTTTTACATTTTTTTTGTGAAACTTCATAACGTTTGTTTCGTCAACGCAAACCAATTTAAAGCATGTATTAATTAAAATATGTTCTGGCTGACACCAATCTTTGCAAATTTTCATAAAAAAATGGACAAGTGTGAGTTAGATTCACGCACCGACCGTATAATTTAATGCTTTTGAATTTCGAAACGTTGTAAAAGTTTTTTTGTATAGGCTATGCTTCTATTACCTATGCACTATTCGCTTTTTAGGAATCAGTTTTCGAAATGCGTTTTAAAGAGTGTCTCAAAATTTTGTAACCTGCTTTTGTTAGTTAAGTTGGTGTTATGTAATTTAAAGTACATAAAATTTTGCGCCAAATTACTAGTTTTTCTTGTCTTAGAAAAAGCTATAGTGGAAAACAAACATTCAATTATGACGTCTTAGTATCCTCAAAAATGCTTAAAAAATATGTGAAATGTCTTCATAAAAATAGCTTACATAGAAGAAACTACTCTTTACAGACTTTTTATTTAAACTTGATATAATTAACTTAACTACCTTAAACATTTATGATCAATTAAGTTATTATCAATATAAACGGATTAAAAAGCATACAATGTGGTCAAAACTGGCCCACCCGGATTTGTTTTGACACCAAACAATTAACAGCCCGCTAGATTTTATTAATGAAAAAAAGTTCTGACACCAGTTCGTCTCTGCAATTCAAATGCCTGAACTGTAATATAATATAAATTGCAAATACAGCGGTCGAAGACGGTAAATCTTATAAGGATTATTTTTCAAAGCAGCTGAAAACTGCTGACCCTTGAGATATTTCGTGAATGCGAGTTTAAATTACTATTTCATAATTTCAATTTTATACAAGCAAATAATTCTCTCTTATAAAATATAAGAATCCGTTGATAATCTTTCGAGCTCCAAACCACTTTCCTTTACTTTTGTCCATTAAGGGTTGACCATAAGTCATTTCGTGACACATTTCTCAAAAAAAAAAAAAAACAAAACACATGCGTCAGAAAAATCGTCACATATATTATATGCATATTTTTTTATTTCAATTGCATAAATAAACTATTAGGCAACTACAAAAGTCAAAAAGGAAGGGTTATGAATTTACTTATGGAAAGATCGCGTGTTAGCTAAATGGAAGTTCATACAGTGTTATGAAGATATATAAATTATGTATTTCATAGAACTACTAAAGATTACAAGCTCCAAGAAAACTACAATAATCAAATTGTGATTTGACAAATGAGCAGAGTTTAGACCAAATGTAATGTCCAATACGCAATTTTTCATATATTACTTATATAGAATTTAATATGTAATTTGTTTAAATTTCTGTCATCTACCCGGACTATAAAAAAGTTTTGCAGAAATCACTGAACGAGACACAATTATGAAAATCTAAAGGTTTTCTGGGAAGCCCTACTTGGGATAATTTATCAAGTTTAATAATAAACGTAAGCCATTCTGAATCGAAGCTAAACTATGTTACTTGTTCCATTTCCATATCTAGAGATTATAGAAGTCTATGATGGGGGCACGTATATAATATTGCCGCAATCAGCATTAATAAGAATTACTTGCTTTCTGTAAGACTCGAGTCTATATTATGGAGATTTTAATCTGGCTTTTATCCAGTTTCGTTCAATGAAATTTATTTATAGGTAAAACGATGTATTGACTGATTTTTTTGATAGACCCATCCCTCTCTATTTAATAATTTCATTCAGTGGTGGCACTGTATCTATCTTGGAAACTGACCGATAAAATATATATTTTTTTTTAAACTGTGAAACTGTTGAAATAATACTAATTCGTTTTCTGTCTTTATTTGTAAGTTTTATATGAAAATAGTGGCCCGGTCCGGTTTCGCACAGGTAGCACTAATTATCTAAAATTATCTATAGCCATAAAAGATGACAATCATTATCATAAAAATCTCAACGTGTATTGAACTTGCGCGAATTCAATCGCTTTTAATTGTGAATGTTCAAAAACCGAAGAAAAATCAAAATTGCCAAAGGACAAAAAAAATTCTGTTGATCCGATCGTTACCAAACTTCACAGGATCACTCGCTGGGCTAATCTGAAGAATGCCTGAAAATTTAATCAAAATCGGTACAGTCGTTTTGGAGTCCATAAGGAACAGACATACACACCTATCAATTTTTATGTAGATTATTACTGTAAGGACGTTATCTGATTTTGATGTTGTCTAGAGTAAAACTGAGTGAGAATCTAAAAGATCTTGTCATAGGTATAGTAACTTTTTCAACGGTATATTGATGAAGCGATATTTCTGTTGCCTGGAATAAAATGTTTTGGTGCAATAGGAAAAATTGTTTAGTTATATGCATGTGGCACAAGATCTTTCGAATCCTACATCATGCGTTTATAGAATTATTAAGGACCAAATACCCCACGTCTTTGACCATTTTCAGAAGCGAACCCGTGCAGTTAAAAGATCATAATAATTTTTTAAGCCCACTATTTTTATAACTTTGCTTGTTATAAATGTTCAAATCAAACTTTTTTCTGGCTTAGACTAATGGCAAAAACCGACGGAACGAATAATTAAATTAGTTTTAGTATTAATTGGCTCAACGATTTCTTGTTTATCAAAACACTTTTTAACGACACTAAACTACCAGGATTACGTATCTGGACCTAGTACCAAAACATGCTATTATCTATTTTTAAAAATAAATTATTAATCGATACTTTTATATCATATTTATAGTTTGTTTGTTAATTAATTTGGTTTTATGTAATTTAAAGTACGTACAATTCTTTCACCATGTTTATAGTATAGTGAACTTTGAAATTGGGAGTTTGAAAACGTCATATAAACAACAGCATCCTTATTAGTCTCAACTACTCTTATATAAGTTCGGAAAAAATATTATTATACTGATTTAAATTTTATATTTCGCTCGTATTAAGGTCGACTTCCCGTACAAATGAAGATATTTTTCTTAAAAATGACTGAACTGATTTTCAGTAAAATTCGGTAGACGCGTTATTATGTCATATACATTCTCGGTGTATTTCGAAATATTATAAAATCAATAAAAAATAGTCTAATTATTATCTGCTCATAGATAACAAAACCGTTTTTTGCGAGCGAATTAGTTGGAAAAAATTACGTTCACGAGAACGAAGTCGCGGAGAAAAGTCATTTATTAACGCGAACGAAACTGCGGGTTCAGGCGATTTGTAATGGGATAATTAATTAAATAACATAAAAGAATTCCCAATATAATAAAAAAGACAATAGAATGAAAAAAAAATAATAAATATGATTTGAACGAGAAAAGAAGTTGTTAATCTCGTATTGTGGCGCGGCGGTGTAGGCAGTTCGTGTTTGAAATTCCTTCACGTCATATTGTTGTTTATTTTGACTAATCCTATATTATAGGAGGCATCATGTCAAAGAAGTACCACTGAACGATCTCTGATGTCTCAACTCCCATCATTATGGAGAAGACAAGCGAAAAGCTATAACCACTCGAGAGCGCACGCCACGCCTCTGACGGCGAGCTTTTGCAACGAAAACGAGTCCGTATCGACCTCAACACAAAGGTCATCGACGCGTCAAGAGTCTGCGGACCAATCGACGCGCAGAGCGGTTGAGCGTCATTGGTCGCCTGAACGCGCCCCCTTCTAAGTGGGGGGATGAATTAATGAGTAGGGGTATATTATTTAGGGTTGCAAAAAAATGAAATCCGCCAATCTAGTTGTAGGCTGGCCAATGTAATCCCCCTCTTGAATGAACGTGTCAGGGTGGCTTTTGGCACGAGAGCTTATGCCAGTTACACATCGCATTTCGACAATAAACAGTCTAGTCTCGCGGGTTTCTTAAACAAACAACCACGGACTCACATTATAAATATTAGACATTAGTTTTGTAATCTAGTTAAGTTGGTGATAAGTGATAAGGACCCGATCTATTAAAAAAAAAGACCTAACCTAAAAACACAACGAGTTTTAAAACAGGGCTAAATTAGGAAAAGAAAAAACAGCGAATTAAAATTTGTGGCCTCTGTAATGTTATTTATTTTTGAAAATTTGAAATTTTTTACACTTCCATATAAATGTGTCGCCTACGAAGTACCTAAGTAAAATTTAAATGATTAATAAAAAATGGGTGTTTTAGTGGAAAGTCAAATAGAAAACTTTGTCAAGTTAAAGACCTTTCGAGACCGTTTAATTAAATTATTTAGAACATATAATTTCGAGACATTTGCGTATAGTTTTGAACGATGTTGAATATTTTGTGAACATAATTATTATAAAGTGCGAATAAGCGGTGAGAATGTGCGAGCTATTAAACACGAAACGTATTAACTAATATGAACATTGAAACGTCGTCCGACTGTCCAAACAGTTCACCCGTAATTCACGTAACGGCTCCGAGCATTTTATCTCAAAGTCACAACAAACAACAAACCTCTTCTCACACAATGCCGCAAAGATCGCCGTTCGCGATCCAAGAACTTTTGGGTCTTGGAGACAGTTCGGCCCATCAACACCGTTCGCCGACGGCCGGCGTCAGCGCGGTGACGCCGGGCGTTCCGCCCGCGTATCATCAGCGCGCACCTCTGCCGCCGCAATCGTGTTTCCCGTCGGACGCCGTCGCCGCCGCCGCGACGTTCAACCACCATCACATGAGTATGGCCGCGTCGAGGATGGCCTATTTCAATGCGCAGGCAGCGGTCGCCGCGGCTTTCTTGCCGCACAATATCGCCGCAGCGGCCGGCATGCATCAGGCAGCCGCGAACGGCGGGTCGGTTCCGACAAGTTCTTCAGCCGCCGCTGTATTAGGACTCACGGGTCATCAAAGCTCGGGACCGCCTGGTAGGATTCTTTTCTTTCCTTTCTTTTTGTAAAATTTTCTTATGACACCCACTTGCACCCACTTTAAAGGGATACGTTTCTTTTATTGATTTGAGAGTAGCCGAGCGTGTATAGCGATGCAGTTGTTTATATGGCGTTTTCTTTCAGTTCTACTAATCCTTGAACTGACACAAGTATCAATTGAATGTTCGACTTACTATTAAATAGATTGGAAAATGCTAGGCCCAAATAAACCTAGCTATTGGTATGGGTATAGATAGATTTCAGATTATAGACGTTCGACAGCTGTAGTTATTAGCGCTTATTTAGCTGCAGTGTCTTAAAAATATAAATTCTATTTTCTTCAAGAAATTCCATTAGAGAAATGTTCGTGCAAAGAATCAAAAACTTTTTTCATGCTTATACGTGAAACTGATCATTAAAATTTTCAATGATTTTTTTCTAAACACAGTAATGAACGTTCATTTGCTGAATTTTGTTTTCAAGGTATTTAGGAAAAAACTCGTATGGATAAAAAACTGAATAAATTAGATATTATTGTTCTATAGAGATATATATGTCATATTGAAAAACTAAATTAATTATAACAATTTAGTCACTTCTTCTCGCTATTATTATCAAATAATAAAATTGTTATCACTTATCAGGATTAAGAAGTTACTAAATTGTTGTTTGTTTGTAAAGTTATTTACTGTCGATATTTAAAATTAGAAATTCTGAAGTTTAACGCTGAATCCTATACAGCAACTATAGTAAATAATCTCATATGTACCCCTTTTAGATAGCAAATTCTAATATGTGCGAGAGTTAGTCAATTTATCTTTTAATATTAAGTACTATATATATTTGTGTGGAACTAGTTGCTTAGCCAGGCTTCATCCGGATGATAATCGTATTGAATATTTGGTTTTTATAAGTAAATGTTCGGTCGGTTATCATAATTAATATAATACGTAGCCCATAATATGTAGTATATTTCAAGTTTCGATGAAATTATTTCAGCAGCTTAAGCGTGAAAGAAAGATAAACAGATAATGTGTTCCGTTGGTCAATTTTGAAAAAAATTCTATTTATGTTTTATTATCACAGAATTCGGGAACACAATGTAATTTATCATTTAAACTACTTATATTATCCTAAAAACATTTTTGCATTTTTTCTTGTATTTTTTAAAGTTTCAAGTTTGTTCAATAATTTATGTAATAAAAAATGTGAAAAATTCCCTAATCAAATATGTAGATACTTTTTTTTATCTGATACAAATTTTTCCTTACTTTTTTTTATTACCTAATTTAATTTTTTCACTGAAACTAAGTCAAAAGATTTTGGAAACAGTAAAATAATAATAACAAGAATAATTTAAATCTACATTTTTTAAGTAAACCTATTCGATTTTTAACTCATTGTAGAATTTAATGTATCACCCTGATATTAACTAATGTAGGCCTGCAGTGATGTAGAATTTGTTCCGTCGGAATTATTTGCGTACCTATAACCTACTGTTTTTTTAATGTATTTTTTAGCGTAAACTTTGAATTGAATCAGTATTCACTGGCTGCTTAAATACAATTTCTTTATTTAAATTAGGCCACTCGAAGGTCATTGTCCATTTTACTAAGGGATTTGGCTCAAATGTTGAGCACAAGTGAATTCTATTTCAACGTGTTTCTAGTGTTGGCTGATGCATAAAAAAAGACGGCGTTGTTAAAATTCTTTCCCGGGTTTGATTTTCATATTTCAACAGTAGTAAAAAATCATAAGCTATGCTATATGATTAATTTATTAGTTTTACTTTGACTTATATTAACATCGATATATTGATGAAGCTATATTTCTGTTCTTTTCCATATAAGGATAAATAATTTGATACGTTTACTTGTAACAGAGAAGCATTGGAAACGACTTATAAGTTCTCTAAAAATTTTCACAAGCATAAAAAATAAAAAAAACCCGGGTCGCAGTGCCAAAACCCTGCCGACAATATAGTGTATTTGCTGATACAGGCCTTGTGGCTTTATTATGTGAATTTAAGGTGATTGTTGGGCAAAATAAAAAAATTAACTCCTTAATACGCCCCTTAAAATTACATTTTTTTCTTAACTACATTATTATTGTCGATCGAACGTCTACACCAAAATTAAAAAGACCTTTCAGTAAATAACTCACTATTTGCAAACTAGTGTTTTCAGAAAATTTGAAAATCCGGTCCTGTCGGGCCGATTTTATTAAAATTTTGGGAGCACTTTTTAATTGCTATTAAAGGGTTAAATTTTAATTTTGAAACGATTCTGAGAATTTTTTCGGTATTTTTGGGCCCAAAAACTTTTTTCAACCCCTAAAAACCACCCTTAAAATGACCCGATTGGGCATATTTTAAATAGGCTTCGTGCGGTGATGGATTCCAACATGTGTGCCCAATTTCCTTAAAATGAATTAACTCCTTCGAAAGTTATTGCCCGTACACATATATACCTATATATATATATATATATATATATAGCATATTTTAAATAGGCTTCGTGCGGTGATGGATTCCAACATGTGTGCCCAATTTCCTTAAAATGAATTAACTCCTTCGAAAGTTATTGCCCGTACACATATATACCTATATATATATATATATATATATATATATATATATATATATATATATATATATATATATATATATATATATATATATATATAAATATA
Source organism: Venustoraphidia nigricollis (assembly GCA_034508555.1). NCBI lineage: Eukaryota > Metazoa > Arthropoda > Insecta > Raphidioptera > Raphidiidae > Venustoraphidia > Venustoraphidia nigricollis. Next base: position 1,743,457 of record JAVRKA010000070.1, read on the forward strand.
TATATATATATATATATATATACATATATATATAAACATTTTCAAAAATGGTGCCAAAGTGTTTAGGAGGTTATGAAACGTCGAGAAATTTTGGTCCGACCCCTAGGTCCCGCCATCCGACCGACGCCAATAGTGTATGTTGCCATATGGCAAATACACTAAAAATTTTCATAGGACACTAACTCCATAACAATGTGGTTTCGGATCTCCGTTCTACTTTTTCCCTTAAAATCGACGTCTCCCATAGTTTGCCAGTGTCATTTTTAAACATATCCATATATGTGTATATGATCAAATGTCGCCAAATTTATTTTTATATTTATTATTTTATTTTTATATATATATATATATATATATATATATATATATATATACTCAGTGATTAACTCAGTGATTTGGTTTACGTTTTCGCTTACTGATCAGTTTCATTTTGTCGTAACGTTGAAGGTAATGCATTTCCATAACACTAAATGATTTCCTTGAGGATATATTGAGATATTTGGTGTTCAGGGAAGGCGTTTATTTCGACGAAGACAGCATATTGTATTCTTTCACCCGGCCTTCTCCATTCGAGACACACTCATTCAATGATTTTAAATTTACTGTGATGTATTTTAATATATAAGAAAACAAAACATATATATTATTCCAGTCCAATTATTTCTTTGATACTAAAAATAGCAGAAAAACAGAACGGGGCGTTTATTTCGACAAGGAGTTTAATTGAAATGTATATATAAACCTCTTTCATTTGAAATAAATTGAAACAACACAATTTTCTCTTTTCCCCAAAATGAGTTGTTGTAAAAAAAACTTGCACAAGTAGAACGTAAAACGTACGCGCTATAAACTGGTTTAATAGACTTGTGGTCAGCCGTTTCAAAATTACTGTCACCGTTTCAGAAAAACTATGTCTGATAATATTATATAACGAATGTTTTTTTTAATTGACTTTCTGTCCATCTAATCAACAGTAGAGTTTTGTTTTTTTAAGTGTAACTTCTCATGGGGCTCCTCACAGATTTATGGGATAAAAAAAAATGAAACGAAAACCACTGACATGAATTAGTGACGACGAAGTCATATAGAGATGCAATATAAATAAAAACCCGGGTCGCAGTGCCAAAACCCTGCCGACAATATAGTGTATTTGCTTATACAGGTAGTGTGGCTTTATTATGCGAACTTAAGTTGGTTTTTGGGCAAAATAAAAAATTTTACTCCTTAATACACCCCTTAAAATAACATTTTTTTTCTTAATTGCAATATTATTATCAATCGAACCTCTATACCAAATTATATACACCTTTCAGAAAATAATTCACTATCTGCAAAATAACGTTTTCATAAAATTTGTAAGTCCGGTCCTGTCAGGCCGATTTTATTAAAATTTTAGGGACACATTTTAATTACTATTAGAGGGTTAAATTTCAATTTTGAAACGATTTGAAGAATTTTTTCGGTTTTTTGGGGTCCAAAAACATTTTTCAACCCCTAAAAACTACCCTTAAAGTGGCCCAATTAGGCTCATTTTAAATAGGCTTCTTGCGGTGACGGATTTCAACGCGTGTGCCAAATTTAGTTGAAATCAATTAACTCTTTCGAAAGTTATTGCCCGCACACATATATATATATATATATATATATAAATATATATATATATATAAATATATATATATATATACATATATATATAAACATTTTTAAAAATGGTGCCAAAGTGTTTAGGAGGTTGTGAAACGTCGAGAAATTTTGGTCCGACCCCTAGGTCCCGCCATCCGACCGACGCCAATAGTGTATGTTGCCATATGGCAAATACACTAATAAGGGTATTGTATTATTTATGTCAAAAATAAATTTTATATATATGTAAATAGTAAATTGGACATATAAAATGAATCTCAGAGAAGTAAGTTTATATTATCCATACATAAGAAGTTTCACGTCGGTCGTGCATGCCGCGACACATGACTTTTTTTCAATACTCAATATTATTAATTTCATAATCCCGTCGAAATTTGATAGCGTTTGGATACTACTTATCTGAGAACAAAAGAAATAATTCTTTGTGTCAGGTTTAAAGAACTTAAGGCGAAAGACCTATAGTAATTAAGCCGATAATATGAAACGAAAGAAAATACAATCTATAACACTTAAGTTCAGTAGAAACGAAATTTAACAATTTTTTTATTTGAGTCCTTTATATCTGGCGTTATTGTATTTGTTTATATTTTATTATAAAGAAACAATTTGTGCAACATTCCTTTTTAATATGCTTGGCTATAATATATTTATTATTATTTATTCTATACGACAAAAGGTCGACGAGCAGGATGCAAAAATGTGAAACAAGTCAAATATCTGAGCAAAATGTTCGCTGGTTAACCTGGAAGAGAGATGAGAGATCCGCGTGTTTTTGATTATTTTGCCGCTAAACTTAAATCTAGCCGAGTCCCGAACGAACCGAACCGGAATTCTAGTAGAATTTAAATAATTAATTAATCAGTTGTATCTCCATTATAATAAGACCCTTTGTCCCTTGGGTGAAAAATTCAAACTTTGGACCGCCTATATGATAACATAAATGAATTCTTCTAAATTTTATTTACTTTAGAGGAGCGGGATGCCGAAATTACACAATTTATTTGCTAAATTCTTTAATAGCCAACGTACCGACAGAATTTTTGTCTTCTTCGGTATTTTCTTGATAGAAATATAACATTCAACTAAGTTTATATTATCAAAATTTAAAAATACAGTCAGTAATTATATTTACTGCATTGATTATATAAAAATCTTGCAAATGAAGACATAATATTGGAGTTTTAAATTTGTGAAACGGAAGAAATGTAGATATTTTCAAGCGCTGCTGAGACCATAGTCTCTCAATATGGCCACCACAAATGAAACCTTCTGTATATATATAAAACCAGTTGAACGTTAACAAATAAAGCTTTTAAAGTGTGTTCTTCAAATAAGCTTTCGTTTTACGAGCTTTAGTTTATACTTTCACTAATTTTATTTTGGACAAATTTTGCGTGTAAAATTTTTATTAGTTCGTCAAAAAAAGCGACTAGATACTACTCATAAATACTATTTTACTTTTAATTAGTGGTTGCAATTGTTAGTAATGGTTATTAAGTTCAAAATTAACGGAACTAGTTTTCAGATATAGTCTAGTCTGCATTGATGGTAAAATACGGCGAGACTGCATAATTTTGCCAAAAAGCACCGATTTCATAAAAATTTGGATTTAGATTCTACTTCAAAGTTGACCCTGTACCGGAGGTTGCTTTTACCCTGAGGGTGGATGCCACCCCTTTTCGGGGTTGAAAAATGTTTCATTGAAGATAAGTCCGCGAGTGGATAGATTGACTAATTCTAAGTAATTTTTGTTCTGTAAAGTTTTTTCTGAATGTCAATACTTTTCGATTTATTCGCGAGTGAAAGTGTCAATTTTGAATCAATAAATAAATAATACTTCAATATACGTTTTCTGATATCTGCAAGAATTTGTGATTGGTTTTTTACTCATAACTCGCTTGGTTTTTAAGCTATCAAGTCCTTTAAAAAAACATTTTGTTGGTTGTTCCAAAAGCTATATAATAAATTTAACTTCAGCCCTTATTTTTGAAAGGGTTTGAACTGAAAGGGCTTGATTAAGTTACTATTTACGAACATATGCAAACTTTAAACGACTATATTTTTTTATCCTACAGCAAAAAAAAAAAAACGAAAATTTGCAGAAAAGTAAAACCTACAGTTTTGCGTATCATTATTTGTCTTTGAGTTATTTTGGAAAAAATTTTGCAAAATTACAAAAATGTTCTTTTCACTTCAAACTCAATTTTTTTCAAAACTGAGCTTTTAAACCGGTCAAACTTCGAGAGCATGTTACAAGTACATAAATAAAGTGAATTGTAAAGTGGTAACGATTATTTTCAATTAGGATGGAAATTAGGGGATGATTTTCAAATTTTTTTGACATCGAAAAAAATAGGTACCAACATTATTTTCATATAACTCGCTTAGTTTTGATGCTAGGGCTTCTATAAAACACAAAAATAAAGTTTTTTTTATGTACTTCAAAAAAGGCTTCATGAGTTTCCCTCGAAAAATGCATTGTTTTTTGGTAACTTCACGTTGAAACTTTCATTTTTGCTGTTTGACGAATAAGAACCAACCTTCAACAAGCTAATACTTCGTTTGTATTGGGTCTACAGACACCATAAACCCACTATTCTTTTTGTTTTTTTATAAACTACATTTTTACTAAGAATGTCTTTTTCAATAAAATACTTACTTTTACAGTTATTCGTAAAAAACCGTCTGAAAACGTGAGTTTATTGGTTGAAAAATTGATACTTTCACTCGCGAATAAATAAAAAAGTATTGACTTTCAGAAAAAACTTTATAGAACAAAAGTTGCTTAGAATTAGTCAATCTATCCATTACTGGACTTATTTTCAATTAACCATTTTTTAACCCCGAGAAAGGGTGGCATCCTACCCTAGGGTAAAAGTAGAATCAAAATCCAAATTTTTATGAAAATCGGTGCTGTTTGGCAAAATTAAGAGAGAAAATGGTCATTGACCGGACTATTAACGAAAATCTCGATTCACACTAATTATAAATTAAGACCATATATTGTCAAATAGAAACAAAATATATATAATCTTTCAAGACTACTGATCCCATTGGCACCCTTACTGAGACAAACATAAAAAAGTGCTTTAGAAGTTATACTTCTTTAGCGTGTCACTAATATTCACCAATACTATCAGTCACTATACTTGATATAATTTATAATATACGTATATAATTTTTATTTTATTGATATAAACCATCACCTGACATTTGTCATATTCACTATTTTACATTTTCAAATATGCTGCACTTCCTCTATATAAAAGTGAAATGTGATCTTATTCTTTTCATGATGCTTTAATTGTTAAATTACCTAATGCTTTAATTAATTAGCTTGTTTTATTTCAAAATGGTTGCCTTCAATTATCATACCCAATTGAGCCCGCATCATGGTGTGAACATGATATACATATCATATTCAAAAATAATTTAATACTTACCGATCAACGCGCTATTAGGTATTCTTTTACATTATAAAGTTAAAAGTCAATACTGATTAAATATGTATATGTTATAATACTCTATATCAGCCAACAAGCCAAATTGCAACTTTGTCTGTAATTATCATTGTATTCATTTCTGAAAATAATGACTCGCATATAGGCATAGGTAGAGGAAAAATTGTCTAAATTGCAAACGACAGCTTCTTTAGATAGCTATCAACGTGTCTGGAATTGAATTTTACTGACTTGCTTTATAGTCATTGGCAAATTATTATTACAAATCTCGTCTTCCTCTACTCCAATGACTTCAAGCTGGCTACACACTGGCCCAGCCAATGTTCCTTGGTGAATATTTGCTTCTAGAACACTTAACCTCAATTATTTTGCAATAGGTATTCATATTAATAACACTATAATTATTAATACCTTTCAATAATCATTTCATTAAACCATCAACCATGAAGATTTTGATTATAATTACAAACAAACAAATATACGGAACGTGTAGCTTAATAAAAACGTTTAAAAATGCAAACAACATCTCGTTTTTCTATTTCAAATACAAAATAGCTAGTTGTGTTAGTACTCAAATAGGTACTAAATGCAAAATGCGTATTCTCAAAATATGTCTATTGAAATAAAATATGTTTTGTGTGATTATGTATATTATTTTATTGATTTTATTACTTATGTAAAAACTTGTAAATATTGATCAATAAATCTTTTTATCTTTTTCTTTATCTAATTAAAAAAAAAATATTAAAACATCATCGATTGTTAAAGAAGGCAGTTTCTTTGACTCGGTATTTTCTTCGACCAGCCCTCCAATATCGTCCAGCCTCGAATATTTGACGATCCTTGTTATACTGCTGAGGCGGCTACATAATCGTTATTCGAGGATATTGGGCCAGACTTGTCATGTGTCAGGTTTAAAATGTAAGTCGATTATATTCTGTAGGGTTACTGTTAAAATTAACACACTTTTAACTTACATACGTGATGCTGTTAGAAAGTGACAAAAAATTAATAGCATTGTAAATTTTTCCATTGGTCATAATGGCATCCTGTACAGTAAGTTTGCAAGTCGACTTTCAGTCGATCGATGTCGTCCGCGTCTGTCTAATTGGTTTGCATGCATGGGCACGTTAGTTCATTGGGCCGAAAACCTTGCATGTTTGATAAGGTAATTGATATTACGTGTGTTTGTGTGTATAACCTACTAAATAGCTATACACTGAAGGTACCTAAATTACAGGTTCGTTACATTACATGTAGGATCTATACTCGCATAATATTGAATACACACAGTACAAAGCTAATAAGCTCTTCGCATAGCCATTCTACAATGTAGACAGTGTCTGTCAATGTACACTGTACAGGTGAGACATTTTAGTATCAACGAATTATTTCTTTTTTTTAACTTCTTTGTAAAGTTTGTTCGAAATGGAGATAATATGATTCACAGATTGCAAAGCATACTTGATTAGTTTCGTCAAGAATTGAGACCTGTAGTACTCGGACGTGTACAAATTCATATTTTGTACGTACAGACCAACCGACAAATTCTGTCTCCAACTTTAGCACTAATTATGAACTCAATATCTAAACATAATTACATTTTACAAAACAGAAAGTCCCCTTTTTGAAAAGGTTCGTTAAAAACTTACACTATTGTAAACTATATAATGTTAACAGCTGAGGCAACAGAGATAATGGTTGAGGCAATCATTATTTGTGACAATGTTCGCAACAGCAGATCAAGTGCCATTTTCTTATGTACAGTAGTGTACATATCTACCATTTAAAATTTAATTGGCAACATCAGTAATATGATTTTATATCTACTAGAAAATGATATAATGTAATAGGATAATTCTTCTTACAGTTCAGTGTTTTCATAACACGCATGATAGAATCGAGGCAAATTATATTTTTGGGTGCGGTCCATGTTTCAAAAACTTTGAGACCAGGCGAGATCGAGATAATATACAAACTGTTCTTTAACCTCTTTTTAAATGGTTCACCAACAGCCAAAGATATTTGGGCCTAGCACCGAATCTTTTTTATTTATTATATATTTATTGGTTTCTGTTGTGGTGATATTTTGGTTCGTGTGACTATTAAAACTCGCTGTCACTCGTGTAACATAATGTCACCTAGTCACCTAAAATAAACTTAATCACAACCTGGATACAGAAACTACTACGCCGAATTTATTGTAGTTAAATATTGTTTCTCGTATTATGATAGTAATTATAATTATAATTAGTAAAAATAATTGTTGCCTAAATAAAAATAACGCCAGTCTCCGCCGAGGCAATGCAGCATCCGTTACGCAATCCGGCTAATTTACCAGCTGATTAATTATCTGAGATAAGTTCATTTGGAGGTGAATACAAAACACACATACACACACACACCCATATATTACCTACTACTGCAATATTATGTGTACTACATTCTGTATAGTTGCAAGCACCTGGCTGGAAGAGTAGCTTCGAAGGAGCGGCAAAACTATAACACACGGGTGATGCAAGAAAACTATAGTAATCGAAGATGTTAAATTATTATTTAGATCTAAAAACTCTGAGTAAATTCTTAAACAATTAAATACGCTTTCCGTTTGAGCAACAAAGAATTTATTTCTCTTGGACAAAACAAACTCAAATATATTAATTGTAGTAACCTCGAGGGCCTTAAAGAAACTTTATTGAATTGTTTCTGATCATCTTCTCTTTCTCTTCGTTCTTGTTGTATAAAAAAGGAATTACACTTAACAATACTATACAGTGGAGATTCGAACCGGATTGTTTCTTGTTGCCGGTCATTCGGTTAATTGAATGAATGGAAAACGAGCTTTAGTAAGAAAAAACTATTAAAAGAGTCATAAAAACATTCTTTTAAAGTCAGTAAAAAACGATATGTTTGTAGTAAGAAATACTGTGCGACTCTGTTTAAAAAAAACGGACAATTTGCTGCGTCGAGACATTGTTGTTCACGCCTAGGCGATACCCGTTTACCCGCCGCACGCAGTGGATAGAATGTCAACCTTATGCATAGACGCGATAAGGGCGCCGCGCCTCCGGGTCTGCTGCATCCTCTTCCCGGTTCGCCAACACCCACGTCGACACTGTAAGGTGATGTCGCGCTATGCCGCCTTCCTCTGCACCACACCGTTTCGACAGAACGCTAGCGTGTCGAATGATATGCCGGCTGTATGTTTTATTAAGGTGGCTCCATTTGTGTAAAACTCTTTTCTTGGGAATTTAAGCAAATTTGAAAGTCTTATAAAAAAAAGCAAAAAAAAACAGTTGTAACATAAACAGCTGTTAAAATTTACGCGTCCCAAATTTGAGTTAGCTACGTCAAGCATGTAGAACACCACATATTTTCAACTGTAACTTGCAAACGGTTCTTAAGATTTTATTAAACTACCTACTCAATTATAATGGAAGTTGCGATAAATGTTAAAAAAATAATGGTTTTTCACGTTTCCTTAACGCGCTATAGATTTGAAAAACATTAGAGTCAAAAGCATTAGCTGTATGTGTATTTTGCTTGCGTGTTTTCAAGTTTCTAGGCCTTAGTTCTCACGCAAAGTGCCTCCTCCTACGCTGCTCAATCAATGGAAAAATACGTTTGACAATGTGTATGACTTCAAACTAATAAAGGTTTTTTTCTTATCGGTCTATCAGTCTATGACTGTTACGAAGTGAGGACGAAGGAAAAGTAGTTGATTAGTCCCGACAGGTTGAAAAAAATGTTCTCTTTTGGTGCGAGCTGCCTGCCACTGTCATTTTTCCATTTCGCACCCTGTACAAACATAATAATACACGGGTAGTATGCGCGAACTCAGTTATAATATGCTCGCGTGAATGGCTAGTAGAACAGCTGTGAATTCATTTCATAATTCAATGCTGAAAAACAATGCGGCTCACAGTTGAAGAATTATTGAAGAGGTGCAGATTTAACACCGCGCCGATGTCTGATGTCTGACGCGTGAACCTGTGTCATTGTTTAATAAGCCGCGACAGTTCGTTCTGCCAACGTAAAAAGATCAAAATTTAATTTTAAAAATCGTAACGCAGTGTTTTCTGTCTTTTGAAAAAAGAACATTTATATTATATGTCGAACTCTCAATATTCGATGACACCAAAAACTATATACATAAACCTATTTCAATACAGTGTTGCCTTTTTTCAATGTTCTTTTAAAATTGCATACAAAATAATCTGATAAACTTACGGAACCTCATTGACATTCAATGTCCTTATTTTTTAGAAAGTTGGAGCGAGTCCGCCTGTTTCATTAAAATGCGCTCAGTGAGTAAGTTCAAGTGAGTGGCGTATATACCAAAAAATATTACAGAGCAAAACATGATTTTTTATATCTTAGTAGTTGGAGACTCGAATACCGGCTACCTAATGATAACAAAATAACACTACCTCCTGTTATCATATCTTGCACTTTATTGATATAAATACCACGCTTGTTTTTTTCTATTACGTACATGTCGAGTGGTCGGGTTCTAGTTTTTTTTTTTAACTTTACGATTTTATATAACAGTTATTAGTAGTCCAGAAAAATCTACTTATAAAAAAATATTAGAATAAGTCGAAAAAAATGTATTATATTTTATAATAAAATTTCAGGACTGTTTCTTAGTACGGCCACTATATTGATTTAAAAAAACAATATAACCTGTTACGGAGATGAATCGATTGAAATCAAAATTATTAAAATCACAAACCTTCCATTTTGACTTCGTCGTAAACACAACAAGTGACAAAAAGTGATAATCAGTTCAAGGAACCTTGGCAGGCGATTGCCGTAAATCATTAAAAAATTGAGCGAATTGGCCTATATATAGATCTGCACTGTAAACACAGTAAGGTATACATTTCGTTCAACGACGAAATAAAAGACGGAATTCACATGTATGTGTGTGTGTTTGTGTGCGTTGGGAGCTTTGTATGAAGCGTCAGCCCCCGGCCCCCGCAAGCTCCGGCGCGATCGTGTTACCCACCCGTTTACAAGCGGGTTTATGTCAGAGCTATATGTATACACAGACACATCGAGTGGGCTATGATTTCATTTTTCGCGCTCTCAGATGTTAAATTACCCACACTTAGACGATGGAGAACTGTGCCGAACGCCCGAACTTAATTTTAACCATAATGACTGGATGGCAGAATATTTTCTATACACTGCTACCAACAGCTTATAAATTAATAATGAATTATAGGGTTTTAATAGATTTCAGTGCCTCAAAAGGGGAAAAGAAAATGAAATCCTTATGGCATCAATCGCCTGTCTACACTAAACTGCAATATGTTTGTACATATTCCAACTTTCGAAAACTAAGTAACAAAAATCCGAGGTCATTAGATACACAGGTCACCTCGTTGATGAATGACGTCAGCTATAGAAGACCGTTCAATATTTTTATCAACACCTCACTACTATCCAAGGGTACGAGATCACCTCTGTATCTAATAACCGTGACAAAAAGTGATACCCCACGTGATCGAAAAAGATGTAGGTACTGCATTTTATTTTGTGTTAAACTTTGACCCACCAGTATTTTCGAAAAAAACATTGTTGTTTAAGTTTTGACTGTTAAAATATCTGCGAGTTAGTAAGCTTTATTTATGACAGTTCTAAACTTCAACTTGATACCTACATAAATTATTTCGTCTAAAGAAAGTTATTATTGAGGTGTAGAAGAATTCGACGTAAACTGTTTTGTCTTGCATCCTGCAAAGATATGCTTGTTTATAAACTGGAGCGTGAAAATGGGTTGTTTCTGTAAAAAAAATCCACCTTCACCGCTAATTAGGCTAGTCTGTGTGGAAACTCCGTCGCTTAAGGATGCTCCTCACAATGGCAGTCTAAAAAATACTAATTAGAGTTTCATATATGCGCATGACAGTAGTGTGTGTGTATGTAGCCATGTATGTACGGTAGATATCTGTAAGGGTTGTTGCACACGGACCCATTCTGTGATACCATTTAGTGATTCTACTTTCCACATTAAATTATCATGACTATTTTCCAAAGATTTTATCTTCACAAGTTCAAAAATTCGTCTATCGAAAAAAAAATATTTTCCATTAAGAACGATTATACCGATTTTTTATATTTTCTTTCAAGCGTCGTTTGAATAATTTCTTCAGGCAGGGAATTACATATCCGAACACATTTTTGGTAAACACTGGTAAACATTGGTAAACATAGCACATCGGCATTGTCAATGTTTTATTACTTGAAATAAACTTATTTTGCACACACTGGCTATGAACTATTCACCGACTGAGGTCGGTATATAGTTGGCGCTCCTAGCGGTAAAGTTTGGCAGAGCCCATCTCCACATTAATATGAGAACAAGTAAGACTTTTTCCTGTCACTGAACAAAACTTTTTCTTTTGATTTTAGTATTTTTGCGTTAAAGTTTTAAGGCACTCCACTTTCAACACCTTCCTCTCTGTATGTCCCATTGTACGTCGTGCGGTTTCTACTACTAATATATATATTTCTGTGTATTCTAATAATAAAAAGAAAAAACTGGATGGTGTGAATTAGTTGAGCGGAGGATCTAGATGCCTTACTGCGCGCAGTGCTATAGATCGTACGCGTTCGAACGTAAACGCGTACAGAGAAACCCCGATGCAGCCTCCTCCCCAGTTTTACACACTGAACAGCAGTATACGCCGGTCCCATGGAAGTGTCAACGCTTAACCCTTTCCCGGTTAGGAGCCACGAAATGTAACGGTGTGAACATGAAGGTGGAGAAACCATTTGAACCGTGCTTCAAAGAATGTCTGAAATGTATTGGTGTATACCTTAATTAATGAGATCTTCAGTCCGCCCACTGCTATATACTTTACGCAGTGTCGTATGAGGAAAAAACGATAGTAACTTAATTGATTAATCATGTAGTTTATTAGATTCTAATTATATTTGATATCCTATTTAAAAGAAACGTTTTGGGAAATAAAAAAATTGCTTAAAGTACAATAAATGTTTCAATAATTCTATCGTGATTATTATTTTTATATACGCCACTGATTCATGCGTTTACCAGTCACACTCTCGTTTCGTAGTGCACCACCTAGCTAGTAGAGATTTAAGTGAATCGGGAAAGGATTCACCCAATTTTATTTTTTCAATAATTAATAGATATAAGCTTTTTATGAAACAGGCTAAATCGCTATACTTTATCAAAAAATAAAAATTCAAAATTTGTAGTCTTATACGGAAAACGCTGGGGTACAACCAGAGTTAAAAGTTTTTTTTCTAATCGGTTCAGTAGTCTCTGATATAAATGTTAGCCAATCTAATAACTTTAACATTGCTGGGAAAGTTTTTAAAATTACGTTCCACAAAAGTCTCTGTTCTAATAGCTCCGTAGAACAGGCACAATAACGTGCGTGTTTCTTTGTACGCATGTGTGTGTTTTCGCTCGTGCGAATGTATGCGTGCGTGTTTTGTTTGAGAGCGTGAAAGAGCGTCTTGATATATTTCAATAAAAACTGTACAAACTACACATATACATATATTATGTATACAACTTGTTTGCATTGATAAATATGCAGCCATAGACTTTTGAGTTTTGGTTCATTTTGCTCTACTAAAAAGACCGATCAAGTGTGAGCATAATCTCGCTCCGCGAGTGCGCTGATTGTAATCCTAGGGCCCCAAATTTCGTTTTTTTGACTCTTCCCCTTCGTCGTGCTGCATCACAGTTCCTACAACCCCCCCTAACAAAAGCTAGATCCCCCCCTATCGAAACGAAAAAATAAAAAAAAAACTAACAAATTAAAGAAAGACCTCCCTCTCCCTTGTCGCATCTCGTCACGCCAAACAATATCCCTCCTCTCTATTTTCGAACGTATATTATGCGAACGATTAAAAACAGTATTGGAATTTTTTGGGTGAAAATGAATTTTTTAAATATTTTAGGTTAGGTTTACTTTGCACTCTTTGTTTTATTTTTGCTTCTTCGTCTGCGGTGATAACGTTGAATATGAAAATTACATAGATGGCTCACGAACGTAGTTGACCTCCGATGAAGATCTCAATGAAGAAAACGAATTAAAAAATCTGTCGGATATCTTTATCTGGAAGACAGCTATCGTGAGGTGTGAAGAAATTGGCCATAAGTATAGCTGTTGAAACAACCGCTCTCAATAAGTCCTATAACGGATAGTTTTGCAATTAGACGTGCGCCGTTCCCGGGAACCGCAACGTGCAGCTGTGTAATAAATTCCACGGCGCTATTATATTATAGCGTTGCATAATAATCGTTGTGCACTATTGAAATGAAATTGTTGAGATGCTACAAGATTGCATAATGAAGAAGAAACATTAATTATCTACATCTGTGAATGCAACGCTTAAATGCGACCTGATCATAACTAATTAATTATTATTAACGACCGATATAAGGGCTTCTTAACCTTTCACAGACTCCGTTGCCTCTGTTGCCGAGCGTCAATAATCTACAATGTCTGTCTAATATAACATTTCTAAACTGTAACACTAATAACAAAAGTACATTTAGGCATTTTAAATCAAGTTGATTTTTGTATCTTCCTCTTTGGCCGATAATTTTGATATCTTTTAACTATTTGCATAAATATGACTTGGAAAACAAAGTAGTCGAGAAATTTCACTTCTACCATGTGACTTTAAGTAACGACTGACTAAATCTTTGTTAAGCTTTTCCTGTGGTCTGTGGCCATCCTTATAATAACTGTATCCATGACATATTTTTCTTTGATTGCGGTTTATAATTAAAACGAACAGATCTCAAGTCTAAGACTGTGCTTATAGAGTGATAAAAAACAGCATGGTAGTGCAATTGCACCATTATTGCGTTAGTGCTCATATATACGATAATGAACAAACCTTCTAGACGTACACCGACGCTACAATAGCTGCAGAGATGCCAGCTAATAGCTATATAGTATAGGATAAGATATATTCCGACACAGTGCATGATTCGTGGAACTTTTCCGAGATTAACAGTCAAGTGCACTACTGAACCCATTTGAAGCATTTTGTAGGCAGATGCCATCGTTAATTTTTATTTTTATTAGTGTATTTGCCATAAGGCAACATCCACTATTGGCGTCGGTCGGATGGCGGGACCTAGGGGTGGGACCAAAATTTCTCGACGTTTCATAACCTCCTAAACACTTTGGCACCATTTTTAAAAATGTTTATATATATATATACGTATATATATATCTATATATATATATATATATATATATATATGTATATATTATATATGTATATATTATATATATGTGTGTGTGTGTGTGCGGGCAATAACTTTCGAAAGAGTTAATTGCTTTTAACGAAATTTGGCCCACGTGTTGAAATCCATCACCGCAAGAAGCCTATTTAAAATGGGCGTAATCGGACCATTTTAAGGGTAGTTTTTAGGGGTTGAAAAATGTTTTTGGGCCCCGAATCGTTTCAAAATTGAAATTTAACCCTCTGGTAGTAATTGAAAAGAGTCCCTAAAATTTTGATAAAATCGGCCTGACAGGACCGGATTTACAAATTTTATGAAAAAACTAGTTTGCAGATAATGAATTATTTATTGAAAGGTGTATATAATTTGGTTTAGAGGTTCGATTGATAATAATATTGCAATAAAGAGAAAAAAGTTTTTTTAAGGGGTGTATTAAGGAGTAAATTTTTTTATTTTGCCCAAAAATCAACTTAAGTTCGCATAATGAAGCCACACTGCCTGTATAAGCAAATACACTATATTGTCTGCTGGGTTTTGGCACTGCGACCCGGGTTTTTGTTTATTTTATTATCAAGAAACCATTCTGAAAATGCTTGGATCGAGTTTCATCAAAAATGTTCGAAGCAAGCGAACATACATGCATGAACCCCAAAAGGTTCTTTGAAATTACTATATAGGGGTATAGCTATATATAGGTTACAATTGTTAAAAAGCACACCTCTGTTACTTTGCTATATAAGAAAACAAATATTTTCAAACTCTGTCACCGTCGGTACTCAAATCCGTTAATCTTTCCACTATCGCGGCGGAATGAGTTATCAATTATTCCCTAGACTTGGCAACGTCGCACGGCGGTCGTATGCATGGAAGGAGAAAACGGTGTGTTTTTGCACTGCGAATGCACTGCAGTGTAATTAAACAAGAATAATATAATTCTGGCGGGTCGCTAGAATTGTGTTACATTCCATACAAATACATGTACTATACGGCGGAATGAGCGATACCGACATAGGTATTGCTGCTGTCTGTATTGCCGGCGAATAACGTCCTTAAGGCGACCTGAAATAACGACCGAATTGTGTTAAGACTTGCACACACACACACACACCGAGTGAGTGTCGCTACAATAAGCTATCTTGTGGCTTAATTACTTCAACGGCGCACGCTACTTAATTTAAGAATTTCATTTGCTGTGCCTTACTCGGGTACACAAATCAGCTGCAGTGCCGTAGAGACTTGCTGGCTGCTTGGCTCATGGCTGACACGTCGGAAACAAACGTGATGACACGGCTTGACACTCGGCAGATACAGTGTGCTCACTGATCAGGTCGAACGCCATCAAAACGCACGGCACGCTCGTTTTCTTTTTGTAGCTCAATCTGAACTGTCGCTAACTTTGTTTTTCACTACGACTTTGCTTAAACGAGCATTTCGGTAGAAGTTTTCACGTTAAATACGATGGTGAAAATGAAAAAATAATTAGGCGTCGGGTTTTTGAATTAATTGAAAAATTAACTGTTTTTAAATGACAATTCCTGTATATTTTTGCAGTTTTCTAAAGGGAAAAAAATCTAAACACGCGTTCGTCGTTCCATCAAATCAATCTTTGAACGTTCATAACTTTGTTTCTAAAAGTCGTACCTTCGCGAAAGTTTCACTAATAGTTTTTTAATAAATTTCTCAAAAGTGTAATAAGATTTCGCCATAGCAACCATGTTTTAATTTCATTGTTAAAGTTATCCGTCGGTTAGCAGATTATGTCGTACCCTGTGTATAATAAAACAAATGTGTTATTTAACTCCGTTTATAAATTATTTTATAAGTCGTATTTAACTCGAACACGTCAAAAACAATAAATGGTAAACTTGTTTTTGATAGAATATAGCAATAACAAAGTACCTACGAACCTTTAACTAGATTGTAAAGTGTGCGAAATTAAACGAGTTAAACTTTCTCTGAGAGAAAGACATATCCATAAAATTGTGCAATCATAGAGAACTGAAGAAGAAGAAGAGGGCTTTCTTAATTAAACTCATTTCATTGTACTAAACAGCTCAATTCAGCGCCAACTTTAGACCTATATATATACGAGGCACACATTTAATTAAGAACTTTAAATACCTCGCATTTTTTCCCCGTTTTTGCTATAATAAAAGACACGACTTCATTAAATTTTAATTTATTTGTTTTCTACTTGTATGAACACAGTCAATTGTTTTATTAAAAGTGTTTTTATTTTTTTTTCTTGATTTAATACTGAAATATTTATTAACAAAAAAAATGCAATAATTGACATTTAATAGGATGGGCGTTGAAGTTAGATCGGACGAAGCGAGAGCTTCTAATTATAAAATTAAATTGTTATTAATCTATATTTTCAAAAAATCATCATCCCTTTTTATAACAGAGAAAGGTTGTGCATATTTTTACATATATTCTTATT
The DNA here is from genome assembly GCA_034508555.1 of Venustoraphidia nigricollis. Lineage (NCBI taxonomy): Eukaryota > Metazoa > Arthropoda > Insecta > Raphidioptera > Raphidiidae > Venustoraphidia > Venustoraphidia nigricollis. The sequence continues at coordinate 1,760,255 of JAVRKA010000070.1, forward strand.
AAAAAAAGACTTGAAATGAAAATGGCCACCTCTCACCCGGAGGGAGTTTCTCAGTTTATTGTAGGAAGAAAACGGTGAAGAAGAGAAAATCTTATTAAAATGTCCTAATAGTTGCATACTATAACATAATGCGTAAAAATATAACGAACGTTGGCATTGTAATCTAAGACGGGGTGAAGATACAAGGTGTTTTAAAATACAATTATGACAAGTTATTTTTTTGCAGTCCGCCAATGATTTACGTAAATTTATTTTATTTCCCGAAATGGTGTGCCGTCACCATTTTTTTATTATTGTTTAAAAATGGTATACGTAAAAATCTGTTTACCCATATAAGCTGATGAGATATTTCTTTATGAACTAGTTTTATTGATGCTTTATCGATTTTGTGTTACAAAAATATCTCTTATATACATATTTCCCCGCCGTTGAATAATTTCCCCTTTAGAGTTACAGACAATTTCAAACATATATGTCGCTAAAGAAGTTTCACTTCAAAAACTTCCAGCAGTAAGTGTAACTTCTTATGCAACATTCAAAGGTTACATAGTTTAATTTGATTGATTTATAAGAGCGTATAGTTTACACTACAGGAGCGAAACCTATATAACTTACACGAAATCTACATCTTAAATGTATGATTTGTTTATCGTTGTCATCGTTACACGTAACTACAATATCCTATCCTAAAGCGGCTGGGAATATTGTGCCTCCTTGATCATATCTTGTTAAATTAAAAATTCCGCTCTCATATAAAAACTCTCCAAATATCATCTTTGCAAAAAAAACTGTCATCCCAAAACAGGTCGATTACGGAAATCTTGCGAAATCCGCTCTGAGAGAGTATTCTCTGTCATAAAAAACGCCCATGCATTTGATCTTTAATCCTTCTTCCTCAGTATTCCATCTTCATCTTAACAAAACTACCCTGTCTTTCCAAAAAAAGGTCCACATTAACTATTTAGTGTCATCTTCATAATATCAACGAAATCCACCAACAGCCCAGAGAATATTCTTTATATACGTCGTCGTCGTCGCGGTCGGTAAAAACGTTGCACAGGGAGTGAAAATGTCGTCACAAAACCCTGTTAGTGGTGGAGATGCACTGCTCGGTGTATCATGCGGCGCGCAGGGGTATTGCTTTTCAAACACTCAATACTGTTGACTGTGTAAAAAAGCTCTCATATTTTTAAGTATAAAAGATTGGCTGGAATTTAATCTAGCTCCGTGCACTGCTGCTTATTATCCGTCGTTTCTTTTCTGTCGCTCCTTCTTCTTTTGCTAGGCTCTCGCTTGCTCCAAATACGAGTTCAGCTTCGCCGGTTTTCACTTGTTTCACAGATATCGTATATTTAACGAGCTGTGCCATTATCTCTATTTATTCTAGGCTAGTCGAAAAAAAACTACAACCCGACTACGTAAAAGCAGAAAACAGGTAAATCAATTGACATAAGGGGAATGAGCCGTGAGCGAAAATGTAAAACAAGGCGTGAATGCCGTACGCAATTTCTGAGTAAAATTGGTGCTGCACGCTGGGTAAACTAAAGTGACATATTGTAAGAAATTTAAATACCTATTTACAAAACTTCAGTGTTTAGAAAAAGTTTATTTACGAAATTTTCTTGTAAAAACAAGTAGAATAACCCGGGTCGCAGTGCCAAAACCCTGCCGACAATATAGTGTATTTGCTAATACATCAGGCCTTGTGGCTTTATTATGTGAACTTAAGGTGATTATTGGGCAAAATAAAAAAATTAACTCCTTAATACACCCCTTTAAATTACATTTTTTTTAACTACATCATTATTGTCGATCAAACGTCTACACCAAAATTAAAAACACCTTTCAGGAAATAACTCACTATCTGCAAACTAGTGTTTTCAGAAAATTTTTAAATCCGGTCCTGTCGGGCCGATTTTATTGAAATTTTAGGAACACTTTTTAATTGCTATTAAAGGATTAAATTTCAATTTTGAAACGATTCTGAGAAATTTTTAGGTATTTTTGGGCCCAAAAACTTTTTTCATCCCCTATAAACCACCCTTAAAATGACCCGATTGGGCCCATTTTAAATAGGCTTCGTGCGGTGATGGATTCCAACATGTGTGCCAAATTTCGTTAAAATAAATTAACTCCTTCGAAAGTTATTGCCCGTACACATATATACCTATATATATATATATATATATACATATATATATAAACATTTTTAAAAATGGTGCCAAAGTGTTTAGGAGGTTATGAAACGTCGAGAAATTTTGGTCCGACCCCTAGGTCCCGCCATCCGACCGACGCCAATAGTGTATGTTGCCATATGGCAAATACACTAATAATAAATCGACACGAAAAGTACACCGTCATAACAGAAAAAAACACACAGTGATACCAAATGACTCTTTTGCGCAAGCGCAGATTTTCCTCAAAACAATAGGGCTTCCTATTTACATTTTAAACATTCCAACAAAATGTAGTTTCGATGCGGTTAACCGTTTGAACGCGGTATCGTGCTGACACATTTTGCAAAACCATTTTTTTCTACATTCCGGGAACCTCAAGCGAGCAAAGTAGGTATTGGAAAATTGTGAAAAGTAAATTTCGACCATTCTTCAGGAGTATGGAATGGTAAAATGTTTAAACGGATTCGTGCTTTGCTTCTCTAGTCTCCAATCGTACAGCTCAGTGATTGGAGACGGTTTTTGTATTTTCTTTTTTATGTACAGTGATGCCAACCATGCAGAGAAAACTGGAAAATATACACTGTACCTATATTCAGTTTGGAATAATCAGTGTTTTTTTCCCTTGTTGTTATTTTATAACAGTGCCTTAAAATTTGCCACAGAATGGAAAGTATCATCGCTTATAAAAGAAAATACCACAAAAGATTTAATGCTGAAAAGTCAATTTGACAAAATGGAGTTTTGGCACGCATTTCAATGCATGTTATATAAAATACTTCCATTTTTATTGACTCTGCGTTTTATTTACGTGAATAGATATTATTTTAAAAACATTTTTCATATTTTTCTTTGATCTAAAAACACCTTTCAAAATGAATATTTACGATCTATCAATTATTTAAGAAGTATATTAAAATATAGTAGCTTATGTATATCTACGATGTATAATGTAACTTATTTTTGACACTACGTTGAAACGAGCGTCAGCCAGTTTGGACAGTCAAAATAGCATTACGTCCGAGATGTATACTACATTTTTTGCACGTACCCCCAATAGAATAGCGAGTTTTCACTTTATATTTTAAGAATATTTTTAACATTTTTGACACTTCAATTCTGAAACAAACTCAACTTCATAATAAAGTTGTTTATGAAAATTACCAATCGCGTCTGCTGTTTACTTCTAATGGTAGCTTTTATGAAAATAATTGTTGAATTGTATTTTAAAAATATATATTACAAACTGACACATCAACAAAATTGGTAACAAAAACAGTTTGACATTTATCCACTCACATCAGTCTTTAAATCGGCATAAAATGAGCAACAAAATAATAATAATTGACATGCACCCGGAGATTAGTGTTAAAATCCAGTCCGAGGTAACACGTTCATTGTATAAGGGTACATTATATTATCGAAATGACAAATTATAATAGTGGAGTAAAAAGGGGGGGCTAATTGAATACCGCGCTCAAGTTTGACAGTGTATCCACCGAGCAAAATACGTACGTGTTACCGTACCATAGAACTGTTACACTGTGGAATGTGGAACTGTCTGCTCGAAATGTATAGCCAAAATTAAACAATAATTGTATTTATCCACTAATAGTAATGAGATAATATATTAAACCTCAAAAAAGCTACACATTATGCTCTAAATATTCTTTACCGTCATTATTAACAGCAGAAAAAAGACGTCTGAGCGTCATCCAAATAAGCTCACGGCTGAAGTGAAATTTCTTTGGAGTTATGAACTCGTTTTATTGGTGCGTTACCAAGGTTTCTGTTATATTTCCATTTTCCACGGCGTTCAAACATTTCCCCTTCAACCTCTTTAAAAAATTTCAAACACATACATCGCTAAAGACGTTTTACTTCAAAAATAAATTGTGTTTGATTTCAACCAACATATGTTCTTGATTTTACATGTTAAATTTCTCCATTTGATTTAGGTACATTGGATTTAAATTAAGGAAAAAAATTAATAAAGAAAAACCACTTCTTCATAAGGCGTTTCCGTAATTTTAAGTGGAATTGCACTCCTTGCAACTGTATCAGCTGATAGACGACAAAAAAAACGGAGTAGTCGACTCATGCGAATGGAAAGCCCAAGATACACGTCTTATGGTTTATCCTTTTCTCGCACGCGTTGGCTGCGCACCTTCGTCTATCAGCAAGAAGATATATGCATTTCCAATTCCATGGGTAAATGTTCTATGCATCATACGTGGTTTAAATTATTATTATATCATTTAAGTAAAAGTGGTAGAAAATACCTCATAAAATCGTTGTACAATAACATTACGATTGCCACTTTTATATAAGGCAAGAATGAGACAGAAAACGCACTTGGCTCGCATTTTTGAGGGATGGGATAAGAGAACGTCTTTATCGTTATAATGAGCTCAGGCTCCAGGCGTCGGAATTGGCGCGATTCTATAAAGTCGATTGGGATTTGATTAGTTTTTCATTAGGCGGAATAGGCGGCGAAATGAAATCTCGCTTTCTCTACCTTGAAAATAGTCCTAAACCACGTTTTCCATTCGGCCTCGTCCGGCTAGATTTTGGTTTGCCAGCGAAATAATCAGAAGCAATAAATCTATTATAATTTAACCAGCGTACACAAATTTAGCTCAGAAATCGCGCGCGGGAATTTCCCGACTTGGTTTACATTTTTTTCACCTGCTTGTCGTAACGTATTAGCGACAAATTATTAAAACGATTTGAAATCTTTGTCCGTCGAATACATTGTTATAAAATGAAGATCTTATGTGTTAATAAATTAAAACTTTGCGCGTTTCAATTTAAAAATTGTAGATAGTATTTATTTGAATGCACAACCCTGATAAGTAAGTACGTTGCCGTTTCGTCGACGTGCGTTGCTCTTTCATTTGAGATTTTCATCTTCAACCATATCTCACACGTGTTTTGTAGATGTAGGTAAAAATTGTACCGACCTAGATCGATCGATCACGATAACTGATGGTATCTACTATACCAATGCTACTTTACCCATGCAACAACTTCATATCGGATCGTTTTATTTATGACATTTGAGATATCGATTTTGCCGTCACTTCTGTAGTGTGTAAATTAAGCTACACGAAATTACACACGTGTATTTTTAAAGTGAAACTTCTTCAGCGACGTGTCGGTTTGAAAAATTCTGTAACGGTAAAGGGGAAATTATTCAACGTCGGGGAAATATAAGAGAAACCTTGGTAACGCAAAATGGATAACGCATCAGTGAAACGAGTTCATAACTCTAAAGAAGTGTCACTTCTCTCGTCAGCTTATATGGGCGAGGCTAGAGGTGCAATCGTGAGTAGTATTTTGTTCACGATCACTCACACTCACGAAAATCATTTTCAACTCACGCCCGCTCACGCACTGTTACTATTTTTTATAATCACACTCATGCACGCTCACGACTAGGTTTCAACACTCACTAACGTTCACGCACGATAATAATTATATTTCGAGACTCACGCACGGTCAATCACACTCACACTCACTTAACTCACGTAACTTTATAATTCATATTATAACATTTCTTAAGCTACCAAAACATGATACAATAATATGGTCTATGGAAATAGGATCAGGTTATGTGTTTGTCAACTATAAAGTACTAAATGAATTTTTGTAATTTTATGTAATATACGTTACAGTTTACACATCACAAATACTATAAACAAAAAACCTCTAATTAGTAAGTACATACTTTAAACAAGAAAAACCCGGGTCGCAGTGCCAAAACCCTGCCGACAATATAGTGTATTTGATTGTATAGGGCGGCGTGGTTTTATAGTTTTATTACGTGAAATTAAGTTTGTTTTTGGGCAAAATAAAAAATTTAACCCCTTAATACACCCCTTAAAATAACATTTTATTTCTTAATTGTAATATTATTATCAATCTAACGTCTACACCGAATTAAATACACCTTTCAATAAATAAGTCACTATCTGCAAATTAGTGTTTTCAAAAAAATTGTAAGTCCGGTCCTGTTGAGCCGATTTTATTAAAATTTTAGGGGCACTTTTTAATTGCTACTAACGGGTTAAATGTCAATTTTGAAACGATTCTGAGAATTTTTTCGGTATTTTGAGGCCCAAAAACATTTTCCAACCCCTAAAAACTACCCTTAAAATGGCCCGATTAGACCCATTTTAAATAGGCTTCTTGCGGTGATGGATTTCAACACGTGGGCCAAATTTCGTTAAAATCAATTAACTCTTTCGAAAGTTATTGCCCGCACATATATATATATATATATATATATATATATATATATATATACGTATATATATATATAAATATATATATATATATATACATATATATATACATATATATATACATATATATATAAACATTTTCAAAAATGGTGCCAAAGTGTTTAGGAGGTTATGAAACGTCGAGAAATTTTGGTCCGACCCCTAGGTTCCGCCATCCGACCAACGCCAATAGTGTATGTTGCCTTATGGCAAATACACTAAAAATCATGACTGCACCTGATACTTGTAACGTTAGTCCCGGTCCAGGTTTAACAGTCCGCATACAGGTGAATAATTTTTTACGTAATTAACTTTTCACTCACGCCAACTCACACTCACGGAAAGTTTTTTCCACTCACGCATGCTCACGTATCCATATATTCTATTTAATCACACTCACTCACGATTTTTTTGAAACAGTCAACCTCACGGCGTGTCACGTCGTGACACTCAGTGTCATGGGAAATTTCACGCAAGATTTGCACCTCTAGGCGAGGCTCACGCATTCTATCTTAGTATAGGTAATAAAACCAAAGACCTGGGGACTGGGGGCTTGTAATAGAGGAGCTACAGAAACGCCATATAAACAACGACATCGCTGCACTCTCGGCTATTTTCATTAACTTTTAGATGAATATTACATAATATTATTACCTAAAAAAGAAAATTGGTAATAACAGTACATTCAATTTGTGTTAGACGGTAACAGAATCAAAGCAATAAATATAATTGAACTATGTAACGAGTTTATTAAAGCTTCCCCCATATAATGCCTCTATACTCCATTGGGAACGTTTGAAGGATATGTTTTGGTTCCCGTAAGTTTCTCCCACACAGCACGGTTAAAGAGTACCCAACACAAAAGTACGACGTGTGACATATCTCGCTCTCCTGGGAGAGAGATCGGTCGATTCCAGATGAAAGAAAGGAACGAACACACATCACACACACACACACACACACACTGCACATACAATGGTAAACATACATGATGACGGTGGTATTGTAGCTGGCTGATAGGTACACCGGTACAGGTACAACCGACTTTATATAAAGGCAGATATAATAATTATATTGTAGAGACACGTTTTAAAGGATATTAGGACAAGAAAGGTACAATCGTAGACAAGATAGCACGTCAAATGTACCCCAAAACTTTTACCCTGGTACAGTTTGTTATATTAGAACCACATATATTTCTTCATAAGAAAAGCATTCCAGAATTTCTAATTGATCTTATTTAAGAAATATTTGATCGAATATCATTTTTTCTACGCATTTTTATCAAAATTTAGCTTGAAAAGCGATTTTTATTTTTTTAATCTAATGTTCTGCATGACAGAGAGTTTCACAACGACATTAAATTGTTCCTAAATGTATAAACACTGTAATTATACCTATATGATCACAATCTGAGGTTATTGTCAAATCAAATTTTATGACAATGCTTTCGACAGTCCAGCAAAAAATTAACTGTAATTTTTTTTAAGGGTTATAATAATGTTTTCAGTATATATAGTAGTGTTGATCCAATAGAATGTCACCGTGAAGGAAGGTTTGGTTGAGGATCAAGAAATAAGCTTTACCAATGGTTACACTAGTGGCCAACGTTTCGAAAAATTTATTTTCATCTTCAGGGCCTTAAGATGAAAATAAATTTTTCGAAACGTTGGCCACTAGAGTAACATTGGTAAAGCTTATTTCTTGATCCTCAACCAAACCTTCCTTCACTGGTTATAATAATATTTTTATTCAACATCTAAGGATTTTATTCGAATATTAAAAATCTATAGGTATACTGTTAAAAGTCCGTAATAAGACTATTTAGAACGGTATATTTTAATAGCATTAAATATATAATATCCGACGTATAATGTTTCACTGAAATAGGTAATTCCAGCTGTAAAAATCTTGTCATGTCAATAAAAGTAGATGTAAACAGGCATTGTTAACACATTGTTAAGTGGCCATGTCGAACACAATACGAGCTCACAATGGCGAAGGTTCAAATAGAGAGTGAGAGAGAAAAAAAAGATATATTCAAACATTTTAGCACACAATATAAAGATCTCATATTTATTAGAAGTTTCTTTTTGTTGTGGCTACACATAAATAGCCTCTAAAAGTCCCATTATGTTGACGGAAATGGACCATACATTAATCCTTAGAAAGGAGTCCTTCGTCCTTTTTAGTGCGTGTGTCCTGTGTAAACCTTACAAAGGTAATAGGATCGCTTTCACGTGTGATCATTGCGAGGACGCGTCCTCTAAGGATGTTTCGTTTGATAAGTTAAAGGAAGTTGAAAACTCCTCTCAGGTTGGTAATCCCTATAAAGCTCTCGTTTTTCCGTAAAAATGTGTTGGACTTACTGTAATTTACCGTATATCTATCTATCTATAAGTATAATCTTTTTACAAGATGGTAGAAAAATGCTCTGTATAAATTTATTTATAAATATTCTCTCTGTCTGTCAGCTTGGTGCGCTTATAACTCGAGAACTGCTCATTCGATTCACATGAATTTTTTGAAAATAACGTTATCTGAAGTGCAGATTTCGGTTTATATTACAATTATTTTACTTGAAACAATTCGACAAAACCAGTTGAAATACATAAAAAACCCGGGTCGCAGTGCCCAAATCCTGCCGACAATATAGTGTATTTGCTAATACAGGCAGTCTGGTTTTATTACATGAACTTAAGTTTGTTTTTGGTCAAAATCAAAAATTTATCCCCTTAATACACCCCTTAAAAACATTTTTCTTTCTTAATTGCAATATTATTGTCAATCGAACATTTACACCAAATTAAATACACCTTTCGGTAAATAACTCACTATCTGCAAACTAGTGTTTTCATAAAATTTGTAAATCCGGTCCTGGCGGGCCGATTTTTTTCAAACTTTGAGAGCACATTTTAATTGCTACTAAAAGAGTAAATTTCAATTTTGAAACGATTCTGAGAATTTTTTCGGTATTTTTGGGCCCAAAAACTTTTTTCAACCCCTAAAAACCACCCTTAAAATGATCCGATTGGGCCCATTTTAAACAGGCTTCGTGCGGTGATGGATTCCAATATGCGTGCCAAATTTCGTCAAAATGAATTAGCTCTTTCGAAAGTTATTGCCCGTACACATATATATATATATACATAAATATATATATATATATACATACATATATATATATACATATATATATACATATATATATACATATATATATACATATATATATACATATATATATACATATATATATACATATATATATTTTTTTTCCAAAAATGATGCTAAAGTGCTTAGAAGGTTATGAAACGTCGAGAAATTTTGGTCCGACCCCTAGGTCCCGCCATCCGACCGACGCCAATAGTGTATGTTGCCATATGGCAAATACACTAATAATTACACTGAGTGCAATATATTCTATGAAATAATTCAAGAGGTCGCGGTCCGAAATTGTAAGAATTTTGTAAAGGCAAATATTTTGAAATTACCTAGCGTATTTTGAGGTGTAAATAAATATACTGCAGTCAGCAAGTCAGCGGTCGGGACACCTGTCTTTAAAATATGTAAAAAAGCTTGTAAAAGCTGAAATTTGGTACTATGTTAAACAATTCTTTATTTTAATTCAGTCTCCGTTTTGATAGAACCGATTTTTATAGTCCATAGAGAAATTGGTGGCTTCGAAAGTTTATATAGGAAACGGTGTAGATAGATGTTGACGACTGTGTCGTTTACCCTAATTGGAAGGCAATTAACATTAACTATATGCAGATTCCGTCTGAAAACTTATTTTTCTATAATCTGAATAGACATAAAATTAAATAGCGTTTTCGAGTCAGAGTCGGCGACGAGAGGGTTTTATATATTTAGTGAATTCAAATTGAATGTTAATTAAAAACATGTCTGTTTTACCTACTTAATTAATATACCTCCATATAATATTATGCTGCCGTCCTAACTTAAAAAATAGTATATTTCTGCATTTACTACAATTTTTCACTTTATGAAAAAATGTCTTTTACGTTATCAAGTGGCTTTTTCGCGGATATTATAAAATAACAATTCGGTGTACACTCAAGGTTATTAGATACAGAGGTGACCTCGCTCCGTTCGATAGTAGTGAAGGGATGACGTCATGTAGCGGGCTGTCAATTGATATTGCATGGTTGATAAGCATATTGAACGGTCTTTCATCTGACATCAATCATGAAATGAGGTAACCTGTGTTCTTCTAATAACCTTGATGTACACTGATCTCGATTGGCCCGAATTAGACAGATAATGTATTAAATGTATATGGGCTGTAGTTAGTGGGCGCAAGTGATGTCAGTATCGTGAGAGAAAAAATATTTGGTTGCAACTAACTTAGAAAATTTATGACGATGCCGTTTTGAGTGTTAAACAAAAAAAAATCTTTCCAATGGTTTAAAAAAAATGTCTTTATAAACTCGTCTGGAGATATTGCATTTTACATTAGGACGGCATTGTAGTTTAGTAAACACATGTGTTTGATAATTAATTTCTACTTATGGTGTTTTAATAAATTACGTTTTGTTACAGGTTTTTCGCAGCTGAAAAATGCGTTCAGTTCGTCGGGCCAAGGTTCGTGTTTTTTGGGTGAGCTTTTCTGCATTTTTTATACCTACTCAATAATTATTATTATAAGATTATCTCTTTTTTATATTTTGTTTTTTTTATTTTACTATATAACTAATAGGTTCTTTTTGTTTTTCTGTTCAAATGGTTAAACGCTCCCCAGTCCCGATTGTATTATTTATCCAAGCCGATCTGATCCGATCCAGTGGGTGTAGACCTTAAATCCTCGAAATAGATTTCAACTCAAAATATTTTTTTTATTCGGCTTCGCTCGCGTTGGCATACTATAATAAATAAAATGAATACAGTCAAAGTCACGTATTTTCAACACAATATATTTTCAACCAGTTTTACTGGCGTATTTTCAAGTTTTTAGTTTCTAGTTTACACGCGCAAAGTGTCTCCTCCTACGCTGCTCAGTCAGTGGAAAAATACGTTTGACAACGTATAATTTCAAATTAATAATTTCATTTCTGATTGGTCTATGACTGGCACGAAGTGAGAACGATGGAGAAGTTGAAAATACCGGAGACGAGTAATCCCGCCAAGTTGAAAATAAATGAGTTCTAATGTGCATTTTTTTTACGTTTCAACCACCTGTAACGTATGCATCATCTGTCATAATTAGTCGCATTAACGAACTTTTTTGTGCACTTGCATTGTTAAGTGACGTGTCATAGAAGTTATGATTTAATGGAACGCCGCTCCGCACGCTTCGTTCATTTGCACAGTTACAATTTATTTCGCAGCAATTCGTGCATACATTTACGGAATGCTTGAATTAAATAACAAATTGAATTATCTGTAAATGCCGGGTCCGTTCGGTGCATGGAATATATTAATGTAAATTAAAATTAATGTTGTGTAAAGAATATCCCCTTCTCTATTTTGCGTCAGAAATGTTTTAAAGTATTTTTTCGGACTCAATGTACTTACGCAGTTTTTACATAATTAGCTTTGAAATACTAGCATAAAAATTAAATTTAAAATTTAAAAAAATCCCGACAGTATTCCTTCACAAAGAGAAAAATTATATATTATATAAAACCGTTGGGTTTGTACCAAGCCGTCGAACACACTGGTGCAAGTATTTTTACCTTTTGGACCTTTCAAATTTTTTATATGAAAAAAAAAAACGATAATCCAAAATTTTATTTTAGATTATAGTTAGATCTAGAAAAAACTGTTCATAATTCCCTCTTCCCAAATACAAAATTTTCTAGTTATGGAATTTAATTTTAGTCAATTTAGTCAATAGTTTTGCTTATTCAACTAGTTTTTTTCCCATGGCTTCTCTATTACAAACCCCCAATTCACATGTGTAAATCAGAGAACTGGTAAAAGTATCAATTGGATTTTCAACTTTATTATTAAGAAAATAGTAAATATAAAATATGAAAAAACCCGGGTCGCAGTGCCAAAACCCTGCCGACAATATAGTGTATTTGCTTATACAGGCAGTGTGGCTTTATTATGCGAACTTAAGCTGGTTTTTGGGCAAAATAAAAAATTTGACTCCTTAATACACCCCTTAAAATAACATTTTTTTCTTAATTGCAATAATATTATCAATCGAACCTCTATACCAAATTATATACAACTTTCAGCAAATAATTCACTATCTGCAAACTAGTGTTTTCATAAAATTTGTAAGTCCGGTTCTGTCGGGCCGATTTTATTAAAATTTTAGGGACACTTTTTAATTACTAGTAAAGGGTTAAATGTCAATTGAAACGATTCTGAGAATTTTTTCGGTATTTTGGGGCCCAAAAACATTTTTCAACCCCTCAAAACTACCCTTAAAATGCCCCGATTACGCCCATTTTAAATAGGCTTCTTGCGGTGATGGATTTCAACACGTGGGCCAAATTTAGTTTAAATCAATTACCTCTTTCGAAAGTTATTGCCCGCACACACATATATATATAAACATTTTCAAAAATGGTGCCAAAGTGTTTAGGAGGTTATGAAGCGTCGAGAAATTTTGGTCCGACCCCTAGGTCCCGCCATCCGACCGACGCCAATAGTGTATGTTGCCATATGGCAAATACACTAATTAATGCTGTGTCCAAATTAGCCAAGCTGTTATGGTGGTCTTAATCGTCTAAAACACATTCTCATATGGTGAGAGCTGATGAATGTTGGAATTTAATTACAAATTGAAACTTTTAATTGGCACTAGGCCTAGGTAATCCTGACAGTGTTAATGTGTAGATGATCTAAATAAATACGTAAATTCCCCAGATCTGGGGAGTTTATTTGAAATCCGACAACACTGCCTCGTTGGCATATTTCACGGACGGACTAGAAAACATCGTTCACCCTTGCTGGACGCTTATTTACGGCAGAGATTCGTCGATTGAAGTCGACCAGTCGAACTGTTGGCTGTGGCGTCCGATGCGTTTCAATGCGTTTATTTGTTTGAGTGGCTACACACTCTGATTTGTGAACATGTAGGTACGGTTGTGTTTGGGGCTGCAGTCAAACAACCCCAAAATACATATCGGTTGACGAGAAATAAAATCAAACAGAACCGGCTCTAGCTTTTAAACCCTCCTGGTCTCAAACGTTGCCCAGGATAAATCTCAGAAGCGAATTGAAAAATCTCGTCATAAATAACAACATGTTTTTTCTATTGATCCAAAATTATTTAGTTGGAGGAACAGAAGTATCGCTTGAACAATACTGAAGGTAATAAGTAAGTTAAAAAATAATTATAATAATAATAATATTTTATTGAAGCCGTTAGACATAAAACAAAGTGTAGCCAAAGTCAGTTTACAGAAAAAAAAATAACAATTGAATTAAATATAAGTATAAGAATATGTTAATTCTGTAATGCTTCAGAACGAGCTATATAATTGTTGTAAACATTCATTGTTACGAGTATATTGCTAAATTAGAAAAAAATATTTTTTCCACTGTCACCGTCGGGGTTCAAAGTAACTGATTAACTCATTCCGCTGCGAAGATTCGGGTTTGAACTCCGACGGTGACAGTGGAAAAAATAAATGTTTCTAATTTAGCAATGTAACAATGAATGTTTACAACAATTGAATTAAAAATAATTAAAATCATCTAACAATTCATTAAAAGAATAATATGCTTTTTCAGCTCAAATTTCGGCAAACATTTCTTGAATGCCTTAGTGTTCATAGTTTTAGGGAGTTTGTTATAAGCAATTGTACCTAGATAACGAATACCTCTTTTATAAAAAGAGTGTTTATGTTTGGGAACTGATAATACTAATATGCTCCATGTGCTGTAATTATGAGACTGTTGTAATGCTTCAAAATCTTTAATATTATGCTTGGTATATAGGCTCAAGTTTAATATATATAAACTTGGTAAAGTCAGTATCTTATACTTTTTAAAATAAGGTTTGCAGCTAGTATCAGAACTAATTCCAAGAAGAAAGCGTATAGCCCTTTTTTGCATTTTAAAAACTCTTTGTACCCCAGAAGAATTTCCTCAAGCAACTATACCATACGTTAAATTAGATTGGAAATGTGCAAAGTAGTACATTTTAAGAATATCAAAATTAACGTTATGTCGGTACTGCTTTAAGACATAACATAATGATGTAAGTTTATTACATAAATTGTCAGTATGATAAGTCCAATTACATTTCTGATCAATTATAGTACCAAGAAATTTAGTGCGAGATACTTGAGTAGGTAATGCTACAATTATAAGGTCTTACCAGTAAGCTATGATCACAATAATTTATATTTGATAAATTTAATCTAATGAAATTGATTTTTTAGAATTTAAAAACAGATCGTTATCAATGCACCATCTCTGTAAAATAAGTAATTCACGATTAGCAGTAATCGAGATGTCAGAATCATTATCAGCACTAAATAAAATATATGTGTCGTCAGCAAATTTGATAGTATTTAATAAAGGCATATCATTAATATATATCAAAAAAAGTAATGGTCCTAAGACAGATCCTTGTGGTACACCCTTATTTAAAGACAGTTCATTCGATCTCATACCATTCAGTTCAACAAACTGTGTTTTGTCAGCAAGATAGCTTTTAAACCAAACTAGAGCCAGATCTCGAATACCGTATTTCTCAAGTTTATCAATACTTTTCAGTTAGAACTTAGAACATTGTCCATTCTATACTTAGGGATTTGGTCCAAATGTTGCATTCAAAATCGTCCTGTAGTTTAATTTCCACTTCAAAAGTAGAATAAACCGCGTAATCTGAGTTTTAAATTGTTTTAATAACTTATTAACATCAATATTGATGAAGCGATATTTCTGTTCCTCTAAGATAAATAATTTTGGCGCAATAGAAAAAGTTGTTATTAATCAGACAAGATGTTTCGATTTTCTGCACATATATTTACTCGACGAAAATCCCTAATAAAATTGGCATCTCAGACTTAGAATGGCTACTTTTTATAAACCAGCTGCCAGGATTATTATCCAGATCTCCACTTTCATGGGAAGTCATGACTAAAAATTGTTTTCACGTACAGTATCGAGTGAAGTATCGTTGGGTAAGCTATACAACTTCCTAACACGTAATTTAATTTTGGAACCGTAGTAACGAATCAGTCAGTCTACCACTTTCTATTGTTTGCTCAAAAAATCTGAGAAAATATGAAAATATTTCACGAGAACACAGTTACGTAACCTTGATTGAGGAGCAACTTTTCAAATCGCACTATGTCCTTAAAATTTTTTTTTTTTTTTAGTAGAAGCCAAAAACGTGTTCCCTATAGTTGACAGGAACACGTTTTTGGTTTCTACTCAAAAATTTATTTTTGAGAACATAATACGATTTGAAAAGTTGCTCCGCAATTTATGAACACACATGACCGTTTTTTTTTTTTAATAATAACTAACAATTGACAATCTATTTTTGCCAGCCGTCTCTGCTTTGTCACACAGCATGCACAGTTCACTTGACATGTTCTCTCTATCTCCTACATATAAGAAGAAAAAGCTTCCTGATTTGCATACCCAGTTCGAAAAACGATAGCATTGCTGAAAACTAAACAATTCCGGTTGTATGTTTGCGTTTCAAAACTTTACTGCTGACTCGGAATAGTTACGCATGGATTTAACATCTTTATGGGAAAAGTGCTCAGAATTACAAAATATACTTCGAGTCTGATTAGAAAACGATGTCTATCTCTGTTTTTGAACGACTCTTTTCTGATCCGCTTCAGTCTGTTCTCTGGCAAGTCAGTGTTACAGACTTATTAAAGCCAAAATTTTAGTTTATGACAAGGGTGCTGCAATCAGGAAGCCAAATAGGAGACGGTTAAAAAAAAGAAACGAACAACTTTTAAATTTGTTTACGCAATTCTTTTTGGTTTACGTCTTTTCTTAAATAAGCGACCACATTATACAAACAAGCGTTGCAGATGATATATAGTTCAGTCGTTGGCCGCCGTGTTGTTGCGCGGCGCGCGTTGCCGCGTTACGTCGCCGGAAGCCAAGGTTTTGGAGTAGCATGGCGCTGCAGCAGCTGTTGTTGTGCTTCCCCATGTTATAATAAGTGCACAAATATTATACACCGCACCGCGCGAGAGGGTGGCCTTACTGAGCGACAGTGCTGCCTCTACAGTTTAAATACTCATTTTATATAATTTAAATTCTCACATACACACACATACCAGGTTTCATTTATATAACATAAGATGTCGTTACAAAAGACAACAGCAATGATGGCCGTCTATTTACAGCGGTGGCGTTAATTAAAAAAAAACCGTGTTGTTAAAATGTTTAGAGTCTGATGAACGGCGAATGGTCATTGTCCAATTATATTAGCGCATGCCTTTTTATTCACACCTTAGAAAGCATTAAATTAACGGGAATTTAAGTACTCATAACCTCACTTTTGTAAGAGAGAGCCCGTGTTGCAAGAGAGTTTTGACAATTAATGTTTGAAGGCAATATATTTTCATTTTGACGTTGTAATATTTTAAAATAAAGGTGAACCTAACTATCTATCTACCCATAAATATTTTTCGCGTATATTAGAGACATTGTATTTCATAATATCTATTGTTTGATATACCTAGGTACTTGTCAACTAGGGATTGCAATGCTAGATCTAGCATCTGGCGCTGGATCCAGCAGTGCGGATCCGCAATCAGCTAAAAACAAGTAATTAACTGGGTCTGAGAAGGATTATGAATGATAAGATATTGAAGAAAGAAATGGCATTTTATGAAAGTGAGGGAGTAAGAGGTGAAAACCTAACATTAATTTATTTAATCTATGAAATGGCTCTAAACCAACCAGCGTTGAGGTAAAGCGAGCCCTTTCCGCAGGTGGTTATATTTGCAGTTCTTTAAGAAGTAGGCTGGGAGATAACACCATCAATAACATTTCTTTTTTGAGATCTTACTTTAAAAAAAGTAAAAAAAAAACTGATACATAATTGATTGGCTTTATTCTTTAAAAGACAAGTCAAGTGTTAAATTATTTAATATAATTTATATTAAAGTTTTGTTTCTAATAAGAGTTAACTAGACATTTTATAAGCGGGAAACGCAATTTTATTTCTAAAATTTTGAGACTGAGAAACTGAGACTGCATAGTTTGTAAATTAATAAATATTTCAGATATCTAGAATAACAATTTAGGTGATTTAAGACTGATTGTGATAATTAGTAATTATACTCTGGATACTCACAAGTATTACTATTAGAGTACTTTACTAACGCCATAAAAACGAGTATTTGATGTGAATGTAGATAAATAGTTATTAAAGTTTCTACAGTAAAAAATTGTTATATTTATTTGAAAAATCTATTGGTGCTCGATCCAGCTGGATTTGCTTTAATCCAGCATAAATCCAGTTGGATTTAAAATGCCGCTGGATTGCAATCCCTATTGTCAACACATTATTTTAACCTTTTTTTTTGAGTAAAATAAATATATGTTTTTCGCGGTCATAGTAAAATTAAAGAGGGTAGTTTGTTACGTTCTTGTTTACGGGTTACGTTCCTCACTTCGACTTACTCATGCAACACTTTTTATGAAACGGGCAGGCTCGTTATAACTTTGTTAAAAATAAAGCTGATCGTTCGTTATTATCACATAGTCACAACTCGTCATAAAATAATGCATTACAAACTAGATACATACGCGACTATTGACTATATAAATTCGACTTTAGAGATATTACGCTATTGAAAACATGAACACAAAATGGCTCCTTTAATATTTTTTCTAAGGGACTCTATATCAACATAATATTATTATTATGTCTCGAACCTAAGAATTATTCACGCAATTCACAAAACGAGCAAAGCGCATTCAACAGAATATATCTTTAGTATTAAATGTGTATATAATTAAAATTTAAAATGCGCTCTTGAGAACGCCATATAAAACGAGATGAGTGCAAATTTGAACATTATCTATACAAAAGTCTTCTTTCTCTTCTTCATTGGACTCTGCGCGAGACGCTTGAATGAAATATTAAAAGTCAAGTGGAACGAAAATACGTCAGTTCAATGTCTAAAAAAAAATACCTGCACGCCACACTGTATTATTATGTCTGAAACATATCAATACTGATATACAAAACTAAAATCTTTAATCCGATTTTAATTGAATTTGACACTCAAAAAATAAATTATTTTATTCCCGGTTTCGTTTGCATTAAGAATGAACTTCGATACAAATAATAATAGATTATTTATCTAGAATATAGTACATTATTTTATGTGACATGACAGAAAAACGAGTTTTAACAGTCACACGAGTCATAAAACCATTACATGTTTTGCACGCGTACCTCGATTTTCACTTCATTATAATATAGCTGACAACTGTCATATTCTTTCTTTGTGATGTGTGACCATCTTATATATTAAAACGCTTAAATTTAGGGGCAAAAAGTTTCATGTTTATACAAATTTACATTTTTGGAGGAAAAAATTCAGGAAAATTACCGGTTGTAGAGCTCGCGACGCTCTATTGTATAGGGGGGTAGGCTTTTTTTGCATTTTTGGGGCGCGGTCGGGGCGATTTTTCAAACAGGGCCTCGGCCCCATTTGAAACGCATTGGGCCGATTTGAAATCGACGGCTAAAATAGTAAAAAAAATCGCACGAGGATGCGCTTTTGGGACGATTTTCGCTCATTTTTCTATTTTTACGAGACGCTTCGAACGCGAAATTCGAGCGTGCGGTTCGGCCGCCAAAGCCAAAAGTTCGGACCCGCGCAGAGTCACCATAGGACGTTTAACATGGGGAAATTTTAATTGCTCATATCTCGGCCATTTTTGGTCGTACGACGTCGGGACGCGTTTTAAACGATTCAGTAGCAAAAAGACTAACTGAAAAGTGCAAAAGATGCGTTCGAAGCGACTTTTTTCAAGTATTTAATTCGCCGATAAAAGTATTCGTTTCTCTTTTTTTTCTCTGTCGTTTAGACTGTGAAACAGTCGTTTTGCTTGGGCAATAGCAAAAAAAAATAAAAGTCACAGTCTAACTTAAGTGGAAAATTAACACGCGACAAATCGATCAAATTTTTTTAAAAACATACGTCGCTAAATTACATGAAAGTGACGGGGACAGAAGTTTATTTTTTGTTGCATTTTGATTCGTGAAACAAGTCAATTCTATTTTGAAATGTAAAATTTAAAACAAATGATTGATAAAATTTGAATTTTTTCTAGCTGTCAGTTGAATTGGTTTTTAACATTATTTAGCGAAATTATGGCCATCGGACGTAAACTTTTTGCCAAAATCGTGCAAATTGATAATTATAGAACCTTTTGACAGACGCTCGAAACAAATCCGGTAATTTTTGCGAAGATATTTCGAAAAATAATTCCGCCAAGAGGTCGCCATATATGCAATTGGTTAGAAAGAGACGACGTATAAAATCGAGTCGCGTAATGTCGATTACGACGTATGTCTATGAGCAGTTCAGATAAAATTAAAAATGGCGTGAGATTATTTTGACAGATCTATGAAAATAAATACATATCTTACTATGGAAATTGATGTATTTTGGGATATTTTCAATTATAAAACGGTTTGTTTATACGTTATTTTATATATTATTAACTTTTTATATTATAACGATTAAGAAAAAAAAAACATTTTTAACCTTGAAAATTATTTGGTTATAATATGAAAAATAATAATTTGTTTCCTAAAATATAGAAATTAGTCATATATGAATTTATTTACAGATCTATTGAAACAGATTACAAATTGATTTCCTGTATCTTCTACCTATTATACTTAGTATTTTGAATATTTTACCTACAGTGAATTCGAATGTGTGAAATTGATGGAATGACAAGATTGGAATTTTAAACGAGAAGACTACATTGGTCAATCGGATTTGTTTCAAAATATAATCATATTTATTAACGATATTATCATATATATAA
The DNA here is from genome assembly GCA_034508555.1 of Venustoraphidia nigricollis. Taxonomy (NCBI): domain Eukaryota; kingdom Metazoa; phylum Arthropoda; class Insecta; order Raphidioptera; family Raphidiidae; genus Venustoraphidia; species Venustoraphidia nigricollis. Next base: position 1,780,698 of record JAVRKA010000070.1, read on the forward strand.
TATTATTTGTCATGAATTATGTTTTTAAAAATGTGAGGTTATGTAAATATTTCTTTTTGTTATGATTTGACAATTGTTAATAAAATTATTTTTATTGATAATATTTGAAGGAATTACGCATTTTTTTAAATATGTTTTTCCTTTGAAATAATGAAAATAGTTCGCTCTCAATACCGAAACAGATATAACTGCGTTCGAAATTGCTTTAATTCAGCGTGTTCTGTGGTACAAAATTAGTCAACGATGACAACGTTCTATGTATAAGCTAGACGCTAATGGGAGGCCCGTGGAATGTTAAGAGACGGCAGTGCATAATAATAATAATATTTATTCAACAAAGGCAAAGCCATTGAATATGTCATACATATTGTACATTAGATTATTAAAAAATATATAAAATATTAAATAACTATTAAAATATAAGTAAATGTTCATATATTATAGCCAAGTAACAGATTGACAGTATAATAGCGATCGTTAGCTATAATTGTTGAGAAACAATCATTGTTACAATGCTATATTAGAAAAAAATATTTTCAAACGACTGTCACCGTCTATGAAATATTACAATTTATATAAAATATGGATATAGATTAAAATATTGTTATTTTTGTTGGAGCTGAACAGTGAAGTCACTGCCATTGTAAAAGCAATTGTTAACTAAATGTTGATATAGCACTGTTTTACTTATATCTTTCAAGCTCAAGAATTTTTATGTCCGTTTATGTGTGGTACAAAGTACCTATTCAAAATGTTTCTTAACGTAACAGGCGCATTCAAATATATATATATTGTCGGAAAAGGTAGTATTTTAAGTTTTTTGAATAGTGTTTGCCTTATGAAATTTTAGAGATGACCTCAGTCCCCGCGCCTTATTTTTTTTTTGGGCCTAATGACGAGGTTGTAAGACCGAGTAGATATTGAGTCGTAGATCAATTTATTGCGGGCCGAAGGCCCGCCGCGCCTAAATTTCCTTTTGGGCCTAATGGCGAGGTCGTAAGACCGAGTAGATATTGAGCCGCAGACCATTTTATTGCGGGCCGAAGGCCCGCCGGGCCTCATTTTCTTTTTGGGTCTAATGCCGAGGTCGTAAGACCGAGTAGATAATGAGTTGCAGACCAATTTATTGCGGGCCGAAGGCCCGCCGTGCCCTAAATTCTTTTTGGGCCTAACGGCGAGGTCGTAAGACCGAGTAATCGCAGACGAATTTTTTTGGGACCATATGGCGAGGCCGTTAGGCCGAGTAATTATTGGGTCCCAGACAAATTTTATAACACTTTGATATTGGAGAACTATTCTAAAGACACATTCAAAAAAGTTTTGTGTATGCCAGCAATGGTAATTGGCGCCGCAGGCGTGATTCTAAACACATCGATATTGGAAAACTATTGTAGAAACACATTTAAAAAAGTTTTGCGTACCCCGGTAAAGATAATTGGCGCCGCAGGCGTGATTCAAATCACAGTGATCTTTACAAACCATGGCAAAAACGGATGCAAAAAAAAAAATTTTATAAAAATAAAGATTTCCGCAGACCCATACCAAAAACATTGATCTTTGAAAGCGGTGTTAAGTTGCCTGCAAAAAGGTTTTGCACAGGTCAACTAGTCATATATATTAATACGTTAAGGTTAAGATTTTAGCCTCCCTTTTTCGAAAAAAACACACAATTGCTCCACATAAATTTTATATCATTTTATAGATAATTGCTTGCTCTACCGACATCAACAACTAAAAAATTTATTATTGCTTTTGTTTTTGTAAATTTATTAATTATTAAAATTATATATATATAGATATACATTAAGACACAATACAGCAATGCTGCCACCTGACGCCTTTGATTTTGAAACAACGTCAATATGATTGACGGTCGGTAACTCTTTTGTTCAATTTTAAATTTCATATAGTGGCGCTTTAGCTCAACGCTTTTGATACTTGCGCCTCTATGTGACAATTTCAGTAAAATATATTTTTGCGATCTGTCATCTGAGCTCCATAATGTAATACAATAAAAAGAAGAACGTTATAAACAGTGTGCAAAATTACAAAAGAATTGAATACCTACAATAATTAAATTGAATTGAATGATTTAATTTACATAATCATATATATTAATACGCTAAGGTTAAGATGTTTGCCTCCCTTTTTCGAAAAAACCTCACAATTACTCCACATAAATTTTGTGTCAACAATTAAAAAATTTATTATTGCTTTTGTTTTTGCAAAATAATTAATTATAACAATTATACATTTATTCAGTATATGCAGCAATGCTGCCATCTGACGGTTCTAACTTTGAAACAACGTCAGCATGATTGACGGTCGGTTAATTTTTTTTGTTGAATTTTTAATCAAAATTCACGTATAAATACTTTTCGTATGGTGGCGCTTCAGCTCAACGTTTTCGATACTTGCGCCTCTATATAACATTTTTAGAAAAATATTTTCTTGAACTGTCACTGAGCTTCGTAATGTAATATAACAAAAAGAAGAAAGTTATAAAGAGTGTGAGAAATTAGAAACGAATTTTAGTGCGAATATTCGCACGGGTACCGCTAGTATATTGTATTTCGTTTAGGGATTCTTTACGAAAACTATGCGATTGCTTTGTTATCTCTGTTCATCTTACTTGACATGTTGCTATTGGTATAACTAGTGTTGGTAAGATCGCATTTTTTGTTTTAAATTACGGGAGGGGGTGTACAAAAAATATTTTTCAAAAAACAACAAACGACTCGAACTGTTTTCTTTTTAGTAAAATTCGATAGAAATACTCAAAAAAATGCACTTTGTGCACATACAAGTGAACCTAATAATATAATAAGCGTGATAAAATTTCAGATTCGAATATGATGCCATTGAATCTTGTTTTAAAAGTATCGGCGACTTTAACGCGAGCGAAGCCACGACTTATTTATTATTTCTAAAACACACAATAGACATCATTAAGACTTCCACATACGTAAAATTTAGCCTTTCCTGTGTAACAAGAAATGCTAAATTTTCCGTATAGTATCTGCAAAGCGTTGTTTCCCTTTGAAATATTTTCACATATTATATGCGTTAAGCATTTAATAGATTCGTTTATACAGGGGTGTTCATATTTATAGAAAATCCTTGACGCTAATGCCTTAAGCTGTCGGGCGTCTATAATCCACTAAAAATCCTCAAACAAGACATTCGTTGACTGTAGTTTTTGTCGCCCGATTTTGTGAATGAGTCGCTTGAAAATCGTCTGAGATGTGGCTACTAAATCAACCAAGCAGGTTAAAGAGAAGCGCTGAGAATTATTTCTCATCATAAAGATACGACATCTCAAAGCACACAAGTAGGTACGACGTGCTGTTTGCAATAGACGCCCGAAATAAATTTTTATGAAAAATTTTTCACTTAGTTTTCTGTTTCTACATATTATAAAAACCCGGGTCGCAGTGCCAAAACCCTGCCGACAATATAGTGTATTTGCTTGTATAGGGCCGTGTGGTTTTATACTTTCATTATGTGAAATTAAGTTTGTTTTTGGGCAAAATAAAAAATTTAACCCCTTAATACACCCCTTAAAATAACATTTTTTTTTTAATTGTAATATTATTATCAATCTAACGTCTACACCAAATTAAATACACCCTTCAATAAATAAGTCACTATCTGCAAACTAGTGTTTTCATAAAATTTGTAAATCCGGTCCTGTCGGGCCGTTTTTATTAAAATTGTGGAGAAACTTTTTAATCACTACCAAAGGGTTAAATTTCAATTTTGAAACGATTCGGAGAATTTTTTCGGTATTTTGGGGCCCAAAAACAGTTTTCAACCCCTAAAAACTACCCCTAAAGTAGTCCGATTAGGCCCATTTTAAATAGGCTTCTTGCGGTGATGGATTTCAACATGTGGCCCGAATTTCGTTGAAATCAATTAACTCTTTCGAAAGTTATCGCGCGTACACATATATATATATATATATATATATATACGTATATAAATATATATATATATATATATATATATATATACATATATATATAAACATTTTTAAAAATGGTGCCAAAGTGTTTAGGAGGTTATGAAACGTCGAGAAATTTTGGTCCGACCCCTAGGTCCCGCCATCCGACCGACGCCAATAGTGTATGTTGCCATATGGCAAATACACTAATAATATTGCTCGAGAATCCAAAAAATAAAAAAGCGGCGTTTGAAAGTACGTTTTATCTCACGGAAAGTAATTGATTTCTGCCCGATTTCTTCACTACAAAATAAGCCCTAAATAACATTATCTGAAAGATATATTTATGAATTCGTTTTCATAACTTTCAGATAATATAGTCCTACAGATATAAAATTATTAACTGTTTGAGATAGCAGATATGTTCTAGAAGACAGATATAGGGAATTGTGAAGAAATCGGTCATTTGTAGATGTAAATGAAATTCAGTTACAATTTGTAATTATTGACGTCGGTATCTATTCTACCTACTCTAAAAGAAGCAATGTCTCACTAATATTTGTGCGTCACATTAATGTCTTAATTATAAAGGTAATTGTATTTTCAATTGTATTTTATTACAGATAATATATTAATAACAGTTTTAGCTGTACTCCGCTTCTAATGAAGAGTTTATTATTGATATTATTGTATCAATTGGAATCAAGTTGATACTTAGAATCTATAGACGGCTTAAAATTACTGCCGCGTATGAAAGTGATATTATTATATCAGACTGATTAAATTTGATTTGATTCAATTTTTTTTTAATATCTTTTGTATGTTAATATAATTACAATAATAATTTATTTTATTTTCAAAAAACTTTCTCAAAATATTCTACTCCGTCGCATTTCAAGGCAGGTTCATATTATTACAGTGAAACATAAAGACGAGATCGCTACTTTCGGATCATCCGTTTGCGTGCAAAAAAAAAACGCACTTTATGCGCAAATGCAAAACGTCTTAAAGTGTTCAAAAGTAAATGTTTTAAAGAGTTTTCTGCTTCTTTACAGATTTTTCTTAGAGCACAAAATACACACACATATAATATTCATAGTAACTACCAAACAGTTTATTTTAGCCATTATATTTTTTCACTCGATTAAGTCACAGTAATGGCCTGTTATAAAAATACATAATTATGTGTTAAATCTCCCGCTCTCCCACTTCTCTCTCTCTCTCTTCTGCTAGTTCGTTCAATCACCCAAGCTTCCCTGCCACGCGTGCTTGTGCGATTTGCAAACAATGTCATGTTCGTAAGATTGGGGAAAAGACGCGAGTCCAAAAAAAAAACCAAAGTATGAATAGATTTACAGAAGAATATCGAGCTATACGTACGCTGCCAAAGACGCACGCAGAATTTTGTTGGGGGAGCAGGGTGAGTTATCATATTGCAATTGGGTCATAAACGATAATCCAATTCGAGAAATTTTCAGGCGTCAATGTTCAATCACGGGAAGTAAATCGGATTCATGAGTATCGCACTTTATTCCATTATTTCAGATCCCACGGACAACGCTATAGCGCACATCTCTTCTGCGCATGAGCCGATTTTCCCCAAAAACAATGGGGCTCTTCCTATTTATATGTTAAATATCCTATCAAAATTTTGTTTCGATCCGCTTAGCCGTTTGCCTTGTATCGTGCTCATAGACAAACAGACTCCAAAAATATGTTTTTTTTTGGATTCTGGTAACCTCAAAACGAAAAAGTATTGTAAAATTTTGAAAAGTGAATTTGGACCATTCCCCTACTAGTGCCGAAGTTGGAATGGTAATAATAAATTATTGTTTTAAACCAGTAATTCCAACATCTGTTGGTTACAACGATCATATATGTTCAATGTATTTGTACTATGGTTTAGTCAGTGTTATAATATGAGATATGAAAACATCCCCTAAGGCTTAAACAACACCCTCTGCACCACACTGTACTATTACCAAATAAATAACAACATTACAGATAAATTAAGCAATGAATATTGAAAGCATAGTTGTACAATAGACTGCCCTCCCCCCCCCCCTTAGATTCGACGGAGTGGCGATATCTAAGAAATAAAAGAAATTAATAATTAAGCCTGACTTCAATTCATTTTTCCTGCCTAGAATTTTTAAATTACGATAAGATAGCCAGCATTTTAACAATGCGACATTGTTGCTTTTGACGTTAACAAATTTTAATTTTGTCAAAAACATTTTTTATATATTGAGTTATACATATTGTTTTTTTATAATATAGATTGGGAACAGAGCGTACAAATAGCGTTGTTAGTGAGAAATTTTTCGTACTTCATGAAAAAGTCCATTGAAATGTGTTCAAATCAATTAGGTATTTTCAATTGTTTTCTTTTTCTGAAACAATATTGTTTTGATTTGAGTTTTGAGAATTTTAAATTTCGTTCTGATCAGACGTCATACGTTTTGGTGTCACTTGAAATTAGATCCGGATGAAAGACCTGTCCCGTTTCACCTATAAAAGTGAATAAATATTTAATGCGACTCTGTATTTTGTGCTTTTGTTTTGAAACAGCTCGAGGTCATGTGAAATAAAGATAATTGCATTTACAAGCGAATCAAGCATATAAACTCTCATTCTATAATAAAAGAGAGAACACGTTTCCCGCGCCAAAGCTTCTAATTAAAATTAATAAATTAAGTTAGCAAATTGTCAGCCTGCGGGAGCTTTAACTAAATAACTGGCAATTGTTTCTGAAAGTCTCGCGGATTTTCAGTTAATGTTAATTTCGTTCTGATGTCGAGACGTGTAAACTTTGTTAAATGTCTTTGTTTTCAACAAAGCAAACCCGCACCTCTATAATACCATCAGGTACACAAAACACGTTTATTCTATTTTTCAAAATAAAATAATAATAATTTGACTCTCGAAATTCAGTAGAGTTTAAATTTAAATTGCGTAATTTTATAAGAAAAAGGAAAAATTATATTTCTTTTCATTCTTTTATAAATATATTTAAAAACAATTCAGACCGCAGACAACCGGGTTTATTTGGGTTTAGTATCAATGCGCATTTTCGATTTATGAATTATTTTTTAATAATAAATTGAAAATTTTAATGAAACGCCATATGAGAAACGGCTCGGCTATGTTCAGCACTGACTGCAAAGCCAGTCTAAAAATATTTCGACACAAATTTTATATAAATTTATTGAAATTCAAACCCTCAATTAAGACGGCATATTTAAAAATTGGCCAATGCATTGCTAAGTATATTAAAGGGCCTTATTCTAACACAGAAATAAAATAGAGGACATGAATATAGTCGAGCATATAGAGATGCTGCTGTTTATAAGACGTTTTCGTGGCTATACTCTATTCCAACATAACTAAACGAAATGAGTGCTATTTTTAGTGTATTTGCCATATGGCAACATACACTATTGGCGTCGGTCGGATGGCGGGACCTAGGGGTCGGACCAAATTTTCTCGACGTTTCATAAGCTCCTAAACACTTTGGCACCATTTTTAAAAATGTTTATATATATATGTATATATGTATATATATATATATATATATATATATATATATATATATATATATATATATATATATATATATATATATACGTATATATATCTATGTGTGCGGGCAATAACTTTCGAAAGAGTTAATTGATTTTAACGAAATTTGACCCACGTGTTGAAATCCATCACCGCAAGAAGCCTATTTAAAATGGGCGTAATCGGGCCATTTTAAGGATAGTTTTTAGGGGTTGAAAAATGTTTTTGGGCCCCAAAATACCGAAAAAATTCTCACAATCGTTTCAAAATTGATATTTAACCCTTTAGTAGTAATTAAAAAGTGTTCCTAAAACTTTAATAAAATCGGGCCGACAGGACCGGACTTACAAATTTTATGAAAATACTAGTTTACAGATAGTGAATTATTTTCTGAAAGTTGTATATAATTTGGTATAGAGGTTCGATTGATAATAATATTGCAACTGAGAAAAAAATGTTCTTTTAAGGGGTGTATTAAGGAGTCAAATTTTTATTTTGCCCAAAAAACCAACTTATGTTCGCATAACAAAGCCACACTGCCTATATTAGCAAATACACTATATTGTCGGCAGGGTTTTGGCACTGCGACCCGGGTTTTTTTCTATTCACGTCACTTTTGTAGTTTTGATTTCTAACCAACAAAATGGCATAAAAGACAAAGAATTTCGTATACGGATGACATTTTTGTTCCCTTATGAAATTTTGCCATAGCTATTCCTATTATATTATATTATAAAAAAGAAACCAAATCGCAAAAAAAATCTTTTGTGAATAAACATAAAAGGGAGAGAGATTTAATAGGTTCGTACACAATCAATAAAATTAATAGAATAATATGAAAATTAAATATGAAATAATAGAATCTATGAAACGGAAGTAGCGTCCCGGTTTACATCTAGTAGGAATGACGCGGAAGTAATTCGATATTCTGTCGACAATGGCGCCAATGACCATATGGGGCATGTCAGAGTGAGAGAGAGAGAGAGAGAGAGAGAGGTCTCTAAGGTTATTATATTTTCTCCGTATATTGCATACGCATTCTTTATATTTTGAAACTTTTTCTAGATCCGTGGAACTTAAGATTATGTTCTGAGAAACGGTATACAAGGTGTTTAGAAAAAACGCTGTGTCGGGAATTGTAATTTTAACACAATGCTTTCTATGAAACACACAAAAATACTTTTCAAAAAATCAAAATATTTTAAAAATGATTAAGATGTCATTTGAAAGCTAAATCCAATTGGGCCCATTTTGATTAGGCATCGTGTAGTGATGGATTCTAACTTGTGTACCTAATTTCGTTAAAATCTTCCGAAATTTTTTTGCCCACATATACATATAAACATTTTCAAAAACGGTGCTAAGTAATTTTTAGAATTCGAGAAATTTTGATCCCGCGCCTGGGTTCTTCTGTCCGACTGACGCCAATAGTTTATGACCATTTGGCAAATATGCACTAATAAAATACTAGTTATTTTTTTTATGTAGGTAATCACTAATTACAGTGAAAATTCTCTTTATCGAAATTCAAGGAACTAAGCATAATTTCTTTTCTCATAAGATACGAGATCTTATAGGAAAACCGATCAGGTTCAACTAAAGATTTTTGAGAGACATTTTCAATTTAAAGAGTTTTGACTGTTTACCGCAATCTATCGATAAGTACTAGTCTATTGGACCGATTCGTATACCGATACGTTGGCTACGCACAGCTTAGACGCCACAGATTTTAGTGAACATCCGCTATACACAATATGTGTGGGGCGATGAAATCATGAAACGTTATCCGTGCTCTGTACTCTGTAAGATCTCTCTGGTTCAATAAAACCGTATATCAAATTACAACAGTTCTTCTGAACGACCGAGATATGACAGGAATTGTGTGTTGAGCAACCTTCTTACTTAATTTATTTAAATGATTGTCACCGGGTTCGGATCCCTCTTTTCTTTCTGGTGTTGTTTTTAAAATAATATAATAGAGAACATAATAAACGGTTAGATGGCATATGAATTCATTCTTGTAGGCATTTACTTTTTTTCTTTTTTTTCTTCTTTTGGTTCACACCTTGAGAGTGATTGTATTTCTTCTTCTTTTTCTTTAATTCCTGGCCTTAATTACGAGGTGTTAAAATCTACGCACAGGTATTTTTAATGACGTGTTTTTTGAAAATATTCAGAAAACGATATTTAACTTGGCTATACTACATTTTATATATAAATATATAATATATAAATATATAATAAATTTATAAACTAAAAAAAACTTTACCCACGGCTTCACTCGCGCTGATTTTGCGGAATGCGCATTTAATTTAAAATTTTTGAAAAAGTTCTTCTTAGCTAAGTATCATTAAAATAACACAGTGATAGCGATGTTGCAATTTTGCATTTAATTGCTAGCGACTAACGTTTCGAGATATTTCCACTCATCTTTAGAGCTCAAATGAATGAAGAAAAGAGAAAATCTCTCGGAACGTTAGCTGTTACAATACAAATTTGTAACATCTGCAGTGTCGCTAAGAAGAACTTCAAAAGTACCCAATTGTAGACATTTCTATTATGTTGGTAGCCTTTTTCTGCGCGAGCAACAAATTCTTTCTGTTAATTGTGATGTCCCAGTGTGCACGCGCATCGTAAAAATTCCCTCTCATCATTTTTTCATCAAACGCGCCAAAAAAGTATAAAAAATGTCGAGACGGATTCCCTCTACAAAATAATGACCAAGTAATTAATCTGTTAAATTTACTTGAACTGCGCAACGCATTCGTTTTGTGCGACGGCTTCCTTAAAACGCACAGCGGAGGTGTCGAAGCGTGCAAAACAAACTTAGATCTTGTATTAATAAACATTATTATTATTATTGTGACGCTTTTGCGCTACGCAGGGCAGGGCTACGGAGGTACGGGCGAGATGAATGGCCCTGCTAAACGTACTCACTATACCTAAGCTACGACGTAAACCATATATACAACACACACACGTAGAGAGAGATAGAGAGAGAACACAGCACGCCACGATATGCCTGCTGGCAGTGCTGGCAAACCGAGACCTGAGAATATTGTTAACGTGTTTTATAGCGTCACGGTACTGTTGTTGTGTTGTGTAATAGTGTTGTTGAGTTCAGAGAGTCGTCGTAGCGCCGTGGTATGAGACAATATGGCGCGGTGGTATGCTACGATAAGCTGCCAGTGGCATGCGATTCAAACGAATCACTGGTCACTATAAGAGCTTCTAACGCGCAAAATAATACTGTCGTGTTTTTAGTTGTTGAGTTCAGAGAGCCAGCCGTAACGATTATATGACATGGTGGTATTTGCTACGATACTTTGCTGTAGTTAAAACAAACTAGCTCCTACGATACTCGAAGCAATAGTCCTCAATTGTTTTATAAAGACAGTGGCGAGTAGGTTGAGCGTCTATAATTTAGAATCTCTCTCTCACTCCCTTTATGAAACATCTACTCGAGTTGTTTGGTTCAGAATGACATCGTAGCATGATGGCATGGTACGAGTCGCTTCAAATATAGGCCGACTCCCAGGATATTCAGTTTTTATTTAGCTTCACATTTCCGTAAGCGTATTGGAACAGCTTTTTGAGTCACTTCTCTACTTGTTCAATTGACTACCAACTTTGCAGCTATGTGCAGTTCCGATGACAATATAACATTATTTTGATATCATCGACCTGATTTTTCTCTATACTCGACTCAGAGATTTGAGTTATTTTTACTTCTTGAGTATTGGTCAGGTATTTTAACATTCAAGTAATGATTGCATGTCGTAATTTAAATTTTGACATGCGTCGCCGGCGGAACTTTCCGAGGCGCGGCGCGCCACTGTTCTCCGTTTTGCCGACGGGGGCTGTGAGTGTGAGAGCATTTGGAGTGTCACACGACAGTCTGTTGTTTCGCGTTCAGGAGACAGAGAGAAAGCACATGATGATTGGTCCCGGGAGTTTCTGTACGGCGCGCGAGAGGAGAGAGAGTGTAAGAGAGGAGCCATTTATGCCGCGATTAACGACCTGCTGATGTGGTGTGCGAGAGAGACGGCGCCTGCGTCGGCTGACGAGTGCGAGCGAGACGACATGATGAACGGACGTTGATGTCAAAACCTACGGCGAGGCCTCTTTGAGAGAAATATTAACTAGTTAAGAGTTGGCTGGGTGACTTAATTAGAAAACTCGAGTGGAACTCTCTCTCCGCAGTACAACTACGACTTGGCCTGCAATTGTTTGTTTCCGTCTCGCTTTCACGCCCGCTCCGATCCGCCAACGTTTACACATCGCTCTGTCTGACAATGTTGTGGCGTCGTCATCAACAACACACCGCGACTCTTACTGCTTATTCCCGTTTTTCAATCCTTAGTCCGCACGGAAAACAGTGCCGTGAATGGAAGCGCCATCCGTAATACGTCCACACTTTGTATACGGAAATTATCGACGACCTACAGAAGATCCTCACTGTAACGGAGTTTGTACAGTAGAACGCCATTAACAGTAACAAAAAAAAAGAGTACGGGTGTTTAAGAAGGCATGCGTAGAAGTAAAACTCTCTCATTTCCGTTCACTTACTACACTTGAATGAACAAATCGGTTCATAACTGGCAGAGTTATTGTGGAACTCGCAAAAAAAAGCTGGTCGAATTGTGTAACCTCTTTTTTAAGTCGGTTAAAAAATTGACAGCTCCCGTATACTAGTTATTTTTTACCCGTTCAATCTTCATCGTTATAGAAACGGTTGCTTACGTTCGAAATCCTGTCTGTCTGTCAGTTGTATAGATATGAATCAAATTCAGTAATTAAGTATTTGAACCACTTCCCACCCAATCGAGTTGGAATTTTGCACACGCAGTTTTGGTTCTGATGACAATACAATAACAGTGTCTCTTAAGATCATTATAAGGACAATAAAGCCGACGCCCGAAGGCGGCTTTTCAATAATTTGTTTATTTGTGAATTGAAAAATAATTGTATGAAATTAGAATAATTCTAAAAAGTGAAATATAAATACACAATAAAAGAACAGAAACAAAAATATTTTATGACTTTCCAATGGTTTGTTTTTTACAAATGTTAAAAATTATTTTGACCAATTTATCACTGAAAAATATTGTTTTTAAAAAATGTTTATAATTTAAATCGCTGTCACTAATAGCATAATAGTTATCAAATTGTTTTTAGAACCAAAATAGTAATATACAAGTCCACTTTAAAATATTACAGCTTTATAGGTAAATGAAAAAAAAAATAGATTTAAAGTTGTTAGAACTGTATTCGACACACGAATACACTAAGCTCGTAGAAAATAATAAAATTCTTCAAATACTTTTCAATTGGGTGCCACCCTAACTGGAAACGTTCATTTTACCTTAACAAGTTAATGCTGTGTAAAGTTTACCAACTGAATAAAAGCCATCAAGCGCTTACATCAGCTGAACTGTACTAAGTTGACTCGTTGTATTGAAGAGGTTTCAAAGTTTTTGTACGTCGTCTGCTGAAAAATCCACCTAAACAACAAAGTTGTAAATGGAACACGCTTTAAGATTATTGCTTCAATAGTCTTGTAATAGGCAATAGTTTTTCAGTTCTTATTAAAGCAGGCCCGGCCTGGTAACCGTTTTGGGTTTAGCACTTAAAACTTTCTATTATAAACATTACTTGAACTTGCGGTTTGTTTTATCCCATACAAGATACTGAGTCTCCCTTTATAACTCGAGTCTCGTGAGTGACATGTATTTTTATTCATAAATTGAAATTTCAATTGGAGCTTTTACCAGCTCTCGGATTAGAGCCTGGGAACTAGAGGAGCCAAGAAAACGTCATATAAACAACGGCATCGCTATACGCTCGGCTATTCTCAAGTTCGAAAATTGAAAAAAATGAATGCGTAAATCTCATCCACATAAGTTTGCGAGGGAAGTGAAACGTCTTCAGTCGTTCGTGTTATTTGTTTAGTTTCATTTTGCGTTACTAAAGCTTCTCTTAAAATATTTGCAATGAAAATATTTTCGGTACTAGACTCAAACAACCGTATACCTGAATTATTATTAGCACCATGGTTATCTAAAATTAACAAAAAGAAAATCGTGTGTTGTAATGATTGACGTTTACAAAATTTATATTTTATTTTGATATTTTAATGAATTTATGAAGGATTAAAAATGAAATTTACGTTGCTTGCATCTCGGTTAGCATTTACTGTGATGTGCGGTCGTCCAAATAGTCCACAAGTATATCAAACTCGAAATTTGTTTTCGTTTTTCAAAAGAAAAAAGGTTCCGAAATGTCCACCGTTTTACGTAAAACTTGCGACGAGGGAAGAAAAATGCTGTGTTTTAGACGCGATGCGAACGTCGTTCTACTCGGAAGAGCCGACCATGAGCAACATTGGCTTAAATTGTGACGAACTGAGCCTTTTCGAAAAGAGGTTTCTTGAAACCGATTTTGATCAGGGTATTTATTAATTCTCTAATCTCAAGTTTACAATACATATTTTACCATAACTTCTAAGATGTGAAGAACAGTCGGTCGTAATATTTAGCACACTGACCTTTGAGTCAGACTACTGTGGGTTCGAGTCCCACCTTCGCTCATAAATGTGAATTGTGACGTCGTTTTAATCTGATGACAAGACACGTTAATCACCTCTGCTGTCGAGCATCTATAATTTACATTAAATAATCTTGCGCATCTTAGAAGGACACGTCACTGAAATATGTCACTGAATTTTGTGAGACAATTCTGGGCCTTTTCTCATATGGCTAAGATAATTGAACAAAGCTGGGTACATGACAAGGATTAAAGGCAGAAAAAATCACAATTTTTATTTCAAACAGTCACTTTTAACGTCTTTTGTGCCGTAATTTGATTCGAGCAGTTCACCCAGTACCGGCATATTGCGTTGTCAACTTGTCACAGTGATAAACCATGAACCGATAAACGGACCTAACGCGTGAAATAGGCGTCGACTTTAACTCGGTGAAATGTCACGGAAGTGCAGTACGTCAGGGTCTTTTAACGCTCCTTAACCAGCAGTTTAGGTCCTATTGTCAAAATGAAGTAAAAACATTCGGGTTTTTTTGTAAAATGGTGTATTTGTATGTAAAAAAAATAATCTAGTTGTCGGAGAAAGCGAATTTTGCAGGGAAATTGTTTAAAAAACAGTGAAAAGTGTCGCGAGTGAGGTTATGAACAATACGAAAAAATGTGAAAAAAGGCGCAGTGCTGCAATGTACTTACGTCTGTTGCGTTTTTGGGGGATTGTATTGCGTTTTTGGGGGATTGTATTGCATTTTTGGGGGATTGTATTGCGTTTTTGAGGGATTGGGAACTAAACTGAACATAGAAGCAATATAATCCTTCAAAAATGCAATAGCCGTAAGTACATTGATTTTTCATAACCTCACTCGCGACACTTTTCACTGTTTTTTAAACAATTTCCCTCCAAATTCGCTTTCTCCGACAACCAGATTATGTTTTTTACATACAAATACACCATTTTACAAAAAAACCGAATGTTTTTTACTTCATTTTGACAATAGGACCTAAACTGCACATTTACCAGACTTCTTTTTTATGTTATAATATGGAATTGCTGTGAGCATATTCGGATCTTGATGAACAGGAAGTACATTTTGTTTTCTGATGCAATCTAGGAGCTAAGCTTTGAAACAAACACTCCTGAAAATACATTTTGCTCCCTGCAATATTTCAGCAAGGCAATCGCGTTTCGTGTTCTGGGAATGAATAATAATTTTTGCTTAGATATTTACACACAGCTGCAAGCAACTAAATCTCTAGAGCTTCGGCGTACTCCGTTCGATGGTTTCGTCAGTAAATAACACGCTTTCATCCGATTATTCCTCCAACACTAAAAATGTAGCATAGCAAAACAATAGCGGTATGTTGTTTCTGACACGGAATTTTGTCTATTTTTTAATAGGTATGACGTTAATAGCAAAATCCGAATGCGACGGCTCAATAATGGGCGCTGCGATCAACGCCAAGCGGACGGCGCACGAAGCAGATGAAGTAGAAGAATTAGCCTGTTGCTTAGATTCACAATCTCAACTGAAAAAACTTTTACAGTTCTATGTGCATTTGGGGCGAGCTCCTCTCTTTTACGAAAAGTACGGAATAATTCAGAGCTTCGAAATTACTTATTTGAGCGTGGTGCCGGCTGCCAGAATGGTCGGAGTCGGAAAGAAACTGTTCGAAGAATCTATCAAATTGGGAATAAATTGCGGCTACCGATTGGTGTACACAGTTGCTACGAGTTTGTATACGACCAAAATAGCTAAATATTATAAAATGAAAAAAGAGTTTCGCATGCCGTATACGGATTACGTCGACGAAAACAACGCACCTATTTTTAATATACCAGAGCCGCATACTTACGTGGAAATATATTCGTTAAGGCCTTTTGCTGTATCTAAACGCTAAAAGAAACCATTAAAGTAATTTTGTAAATGTATTCAGTTTTCGATTAATTTGAATATAATGTGAAGAAATTATTTTCTAAAAGAGTCATATAAAATGAAAGAATTGTCGCTTTTGACTATTTCGCTGCCAAACCAAAATTTACCTAGGCAACAGAAACCTTTAGGAATTTTCGTAACACTTGCGAGTTAAATAAAGCTATTAATCATTTTTGGTGATGTCTCCGTGAGTTTTTTGCTCTCAGATATTTCATTTTGGTGCGATACCAAAATGGAGCTGTGACATATCTGATGAAAACATTAATTGCTATTTGTAATATATATCTGTAGGGGAATTGTTTGGTGTTCTGGGGAGGCGGCTGTTTTGACGCTCGCGCAGAGTTGCCGAGATATTACACATCTTTCTCCAGATTTTTGGTCATATCTACTCGTGCACGATTAATTTCTAATGGTTTTTAATTTACCCTAGACGTCGCTAAATAAAAATATTAAAAACCCGGGTCGCAGTGCCAGAACCCTGCCGACAATATAGTGTATTTGCTAACACAGGCAGTGTGGCTTTATTATGCGAACTTAAG
Organism: Venustoraphidia nigricollis; assembly: GCA_034508555.1. Classification (NCBI taxonomy): domain Eukaryota; kingdom Metazoa; phylum Arthropoda; class Insecta; order Raphidioptera; family Raphidiidae; genus Venustoraphidia; species Venustoraphidia nigricollis. Next base: position 1,797,215 of record JAVRKA010000070.1, read on the forward strand.
TTGGTTATTGGGCAAAATAAAAAATTTAACTCCTTAATACAACCCTTAAAATAACATTTTTTTTCCTTAGTTGCAATATTATTATCAATCGAACCTCTATACTAAATTATATACACATTTCAGTAAATAATTCATAATCTGCAAACTAGTTTTTTCATAAAATTTGTAAATCCGGTCCTGTCGGGCCGATTTTATCAAAATTTTAAGGACACTTTTTAATTACTACCAGACGGTTAAATTTCAATTTTGAAACGATTCGGAGAATTTTTTCGGTATTTTGGGGCCCAAAAACATTTTTCAACCCCTAAAAACTACCCTTAAAATAGCCCGATTAGGCCCATTTTAAATAGGCTTCTTGCGGTGATGGATTTCAACACGTGGCCCAAATTTCGTTAAAATCAATTAACTCCTTCGAAAGTTATTGCCCGCACACATATATATATATATAAATATATATATATGTATATATATATATATATATATATATATATATATATATATGCATATATATATAAACATTTTTAAAAATGGTGCCAAAGTGTTTAGGAGGTTATGAAACGTCGAGAAATTTTGGTCCGACCCCTAGGTCCCGCCATCCGACCGACGCCAATAGTGTATGTTGCCATATGGCAAATACACTAAAAATGCTCCCAAGCCACTTTATTCTTTTGACACTGAAAATACATAGTAAGAGAGAGATTGTAGATTATAGACGCTTAGCATCTGAGTTCATCAGCGACTGAAAATACAGCTCAAAAATCGAGTGGTGCGTTAATTTTGAGCGAAGAACATTCTGTATGTATTTTTGCAAGAAATATATGTATAAAATAAGTACCTACGTGGATTGAGAGTAGAGTTAGATCAAGTAAATGCATATAGGTAGATAGTGTAGCAAGTCTAGCAATGCAAGAAATAGTCCTTCGGGAGATGGATACAACAAATGCATCTTCGACTACCCGATGACAAGCATCTATGACACTCTATACTGACAACATACAACCGGTTTAACTTGACACCTATAATAAATAAAGCCACCTGCACACGGATGCGACACGGCAGCGTTTCACTTTTAGTTCCAGAATTGTAGATACATTTTTTTATGTTTAGTGACAGCGAAGTCATATAAAAATCCACTTCAAACTACAAACTACTAATTTTATAGAGGACAGTAAAAACGGAATAATGTGCACCGGAATGTGAATCATCGAAATTTCCAAAATAAGTTCAAAGATCACTAAGGACGGAGCCTAGTATCAACCAATTCATATTTTTCAGTTTATTATTCTTGTAATAATAAATTGAAAATCTAATTGTTACTTTTACCTGCAAATCTCGGAGCATAACCTGGGAACTAGGGGTGCCGTTGAAACGCCATACACGAGCCACGGTTTTAAAAAGTTCTGAAGTTAGATGCAAATGAAGGCTTGCGCAGGTACAGTCGGTTGAAAAACTACAAACTCGCGCTATATCATTATTTTTAAGTTTTTAATTTTTCTTTAATCTAAAGGTCTAATTCCTTGTATAAAGTCATCTAAAAAAATATTTTTCGTGCTTGTCTATGCAAAACTGTATTAGGCATCTTGATCAATTAACAATCAAAGAAACAACAATAGCGTACTGGACTGTGCTTTATAGCAGGAGAGCGACAGGTGACACGACAACCAGCGATAACCAATCACCGATGAGCGCACGTTCTGGGCCGGTAACTGGGAGGTGGTGGGAGTCTTCCTTTCCTACAAAACAACCAGAACGGCTCTAAAATATGCATTTGCGACGCTGTTTGTGACTAACTTCAGAAGCTTTTAGAACCGTGGCGAGTACTATACAAGCATACCGGCATTGCTACACGCTCGACAACTTTCTCATACCGATTAGAATGAATGCTGGGAAAAACAGAATTTTAGCGAATTGTTTCACCTTAAAGTAGTCATTTTATAGTTTAAAGTACAGAAGTTGTCGAGCGTCTATAATCTATCCTTAGTCCTAATGCAAAGAGTGCATGGAGTTTAAAGGAAGCTTTACCTTTTGCAGTGTGTATATAAAGATGTTCGGCGTGTTTGTACGTCGACCGGTGCTAAAATAACATCAACACCGGCAAAGTTGCCTTCTTTTTATCAGTTTTGTTGCCGACAAGTCGACTCAGTCGAAGTTTTACGGGTACCGTATGCTGTTATATAATAACTGCACGTCATATTAACGCCTATGTTTTATACAGAATGTCCGACAGAATGTCATGCATTCGAAATACGAATATTCCAGAAGAAGACCAAGAATACTGTAGATTATTATAGATGCTCAACAGTTGAGGTCCTTAACGTCAATATACGGACATTCTATATTGATACTGATTGTCCAGAATGAAAATATTAATGGTGTTATGTTCTCCTGATTTCCTAAAAAATTAAACCCACAGCGATGTTTATAAAAATTCCTTTAGCAATAGCAATTTGAGACTCATTCGCGATTGCACTTATAATAAAATTGTTAAATATATGGTTAATGGACTGCACGTGCCCATATGCAAAATTTCAAGCCAATCGAAAAACCAAAAGTGCTTCAAATGCGACTTGCAAGATTTGTAGCAAATTGCAGGCAGATTTATGACAATAAAGCATACTAATAACAGTTTATAAAAACATGTTCTTTATGATCTCGCAAAGGACACGTAAGATTGGTTTTAGAACCTCGTTTATAAAGAAAAGCGTTATATAATACCAGAGCTGGGCAGTAGTTAACTACAAAAGTAGTTAACTACTTTTTTTGGAAAAGTAGTTGTACTCTAACTACTTTTCTCCACATAGTAATCGTACTCTATTATTTTGAATATCTATCAAGTAATCACAAAAAGTAGTTAAAAATGTAGATAACTACTTAGTTCTAACTACTTTAGGTAGTTTAACTACTTTTTTGTAATCTAACTACTTATTTTGAATTTTAACTACTTTTAAAAATATTTTAATCTACCGTATTAGGTATATTTAACCGACGTGTTAGAACAAGTTCTTATTCGTTATGCATTTTTCTGGATTCTAGAACACGATCAGACTTTTTTTTAAATAATGAAATATCAGTTGCTTGAGTTTTAGTTTGAAATACAACATGGAACTGGTAATCGCATCGTTGCTATTTGCAAAATTTAATAAAAACACGTTTCGGCCATGATATCAGCCCTTTTCAAATGAATATAAATAAAAGATCCTACAAAAAATAATAATCATTGAAGAAAACAAAAATAGCATTAAGTTAGAAACAATTAACAGCCTAGACTGTCCAAAAGAAAGATTAAAATACATTCATCTTTAAAGTTCAATTCCAAAATATGTAATAATAGAAACTAATTTCTATTATTAAAATACATATACAAAAACTTGATGGCAATTGACAGTAATATACCTATATATTTTTTTAAAAATCGTTTTTGGACATTCTAGGTTGTAAATTGTTTTTTGTAGAATTTTTGATTTATATTCATTTGAAAAAAACTGACATCTTGGCCGAAACGTCGTATTGTTATTAAATATAAGTTTTAAAATAATTTTCATATATTATAAGTGCAGATTGTACGACATAAATAAAGAGATTTATATTATTATTATTATTATAGTAGTTAAAATTTTAACTACTAACTACTAGTAGTTAGTAGTTTAACTACTTTTAAGAACGAGTAGTTTAACTACTAAGTAGTTTAACTACTTTTTTACTTAAGTAGTCAGTAGTTATACTCAACTACTTTTGTCAAGTAGTTTGTCCAGCTCTGTATAATACATAACTCTATTATTATTTACGTATTATAAAAGAACAACTCAACTCTGACTTTTCCACATTTTGCAGGTCTGTATTAACTCTGATATTATTGCGCTACAACAAAATGAAGCCAAAACAGCGATTTGCGTCCGGAAGAAGCACCGATAAGACGCTAATCGAGCTTCTATAATACACGCCCGCCTGAGGATAATATCATGAAAAAAATTTTTAAAATGAACACAAAATAACGAAGCCTATACGTTCCTTGCTGACTGACGTACCGCTACTGCAAAAAAGTGCGGAACCCTGAAACAAGGAAATTTAATACTAATTTGCGTAAAGTGTCCGACATACGTATTTACACGTTTGACATTTGTTTATAATTGACAGCTTGTTTTCATGCTCTCGATACTACTTATAGTCCGCAATATTTTAGAAATTAATTATATCTTACGAAGTCTTTGAGAGAAGACGCTGTGGAACTGCAATAAACCTACTCTTTATGCGCGATAATCAAAGCGCCGACGCTTCTCTATTTTCTTTCTTAAACAGGCGATTCCTATACCGATTTTTTACGCCACCGACAGCCTGGTTAATTTGGGCCTTGAACCGATTCACGCTTTCTATTTGTTTTATATCAATATAGAGGAAAAGTCTGTATGTTTAGTTGATATATTACGAGCTACTGAACCGATTTGAAAATGTTTTTAGCTTGGTGTGTAACATATTACATATTAAAATATTGATTGATGTTAGTCCTACATATTGGTGAGAATTTATTATATAAACTCTGATGCCGTGCTGTCAAAAGCATGGTCAAAAAATTTGATTTGATAGTGACCTTAGATTTTGACCACAATAATTACTCCATAAGAAAAATATTGTAGAATTGTCAATCGGTCCTAATAAAAAAATAATTGGAAAATATATTTTTTAAACTGTGTATAATGTATATAACATAATGTCTTGGACAATTTTCCTTTCGAAACAACATTTTTCGACGCATGTTGATTAAAATTTAGTTTGAAAAGCGATTTTTTCTATATTTGTTTTTGTATGAGGTACATGAACCGAAGTTTTACAATGAAATTATAATGATACTGCATGTAATAAACTTTCAAATCAAATTTCCTGACAATGCTTTCTGCAACCCAGCATCAGCTTCTATAGAATTCAACCGCTGGCACTTTACTTTGGCCGTAAATGTTAGAAGATTAACCAAATGACTATAATTATTAGAAAACAATATAATTCAAAGAGAAAAAAATTCCAATAGTCTCAAAATTGGCGCATAAACAAAAGCCAGTACAAACTGACGAAGAAAGCAACGATCAAACAATAAAACACACGGTGCAAGTGCTCTCGGAGTGACAAGGACAGGATGCGCCGAAACCATAACGTAAATCGTCAAAAGAGAGAGAGATGCGAGAATAAAACACAGTCTCCGCACAGACGGAAATACGGAAAGCATAATAATTGTCTCCGGTGGTCGTACACGTTGTTTGTTATTGATCCGGTCATGCGCAGTCGTATTTATCGCGCCGCCCCCGCTACGTCACCACACTGCCATATATCGGCGCTCGACCAATTCCGCCCCACGTTTGGTTATTTCATGTTTACAACCGCGGCTTTTGCGTGTCTTCTGTACTATATAATATCTCTACATGCATACATTTTGTATAACACGTCATAATATTATATCAGTCGGTTATATCTCGAGTCACTGACTCGCTCAGGCGTTTAAAATAACGGCCTCGGTTGTTGAGCGTCTCCAGTACACAATTTGATAGGGTGTCTTTGTTTCCAAGTTTATTTAAATTGCAACTAAAGCTAAGACTCCTGATGCAGAAATGATACTATGGAATCTAATATATATATATATATATATATATATATATATATATATATATATATATATATATATATATATATATATATATATTTTCATACGTATGAAAATTTGTCAATATATGGTCCTGTTAATTACCATAAAAAATTAACACTTTTCCGACTATTAAACCACCTTACGAAATTATAGTGTGATCTGTAACTTAAGGACGGAATAATAAAACATGGAAATTTCATCTGATTCATTCATATCTCTCGCTACTGTGAGGGGTCATGTCTAGCGTTATCGAAGCTTATAATAGCTCTCGCGTGATATGAATTTAATGTTACAATTTGCTTTATAATGAAAGATTAACTGTTGAATACTGTGCACCGTAGAGTAACTGACAACTCAGTCCGCCGCGAAAGTGGAAAGATCCGGGTTTGAAGCCCGGCGGTGACAATTGGTTGAAAAATAAATTTTTCTAATAAAGCATTGTAACAATGAATGTTTCACAACAATTATAGCAAATTAAACTAATACCGCTCAGGTATAAAAGTCCTACGAACTATAAACGTATGAAAATTTGTCATATATATATATATATATATATATATATATATATATATATATATATATATATATATATATGTAGGGTACTATAAATCCAAAATTGAAAAAGTGAGTCTTGTACTTCACAGTATAAATAAGCGACATAGATTTTATGCACAGAACGCGTATGCTTTACGTTGTTTCATTGATTTGTCGCACCATTAAAGGAACCGTACTGTAATGATGACTTACTCATTTTGACACCTTACTACAATATTTTAAGGGTCTAAGAACTTGAGAATAGTGAGTAGTATGTAGAAACGTTGTTTCTATCTCCCTTACCTCCCGTTCCCGCGGCAGGTTCTTCTAACCCTAAAGCTGGCAGATCAATTGGATTTTCAAATCATAAATAGCTATTAGAAAAATAATAATAAATTGAACAAAGAAAAAAATATGAATTGGCTGTAAGTCCCATAAAACTCCATATTGGTAGGATCTTTTCTCATATAAGTAAAGGAGCTCAATCGAAATGACGATTAAATACACGTGACAAATTTTAGCACTGTAACGAATTTATTTAAATAGTAAATTGAAAATATTAACCTAGGCCCAAATAACCCTAACAGTCGATGGCTTTAAAAAAAAAGACAGTGTCGAAATAAAAGATACGAAATTGAACTGGACTTCTTTGGCTTTCAACCGGTTCCCCAAACATCGCTATATCTTTTTTTTACAAAATTGTACGGTCTTAGCAGCTATTTGATAAAAAGAGCGTTTTATGAGTAAGTCGAAGTGAGTGGCGTATATACGCGAACGTATAGACGTGGAAATCGAACAGCGGCGCTTGTAGAATGCAAGTGTATAAACTGCTAGTGAATTACATAGTACGTGCCCTCTACTGGGGACGGAGGGCACAGTTTCCGCTTTCCCCAGATCGGATTATTTTATTCCCTGTTAATAAAATGTCTTTCTTTGTTTCAACAAACCAGCGCCGTCGTCTTACAAAAATACACTTTCATTGGGCGTACACAATCTTTTTTTTTCTGGAATAAATAGTTTTTTTTTAATCCTTTTTCCCGTTTCTTTTACCAATTATTTGTATTGCGATAAAACACAAGTTTATTATCCTTCACAAGTAAATAAAATAATTAGTGTGAATAGCGAAACTCAGAGGAAGTGCAACTTCTTATGCGAAGTGAAACTTATACGCGAAACCGATGTGTCTAGTCAATAATCCAGAACGCAAGTTTGCAAATAGAAAATATGCATTTCAAATGAATTGCTTTATAAATTGATATTTACAAAATAATAAAAGTATGATTTCTTTTTCGTTGCCGCATGCGGCTACACAGTTGGCGTTAAATATTTATCGCAACCTTGAAACGATCGAAACTCGCATAAGAAGTTACACTTCCAAAAAGTTTGAGAACCACTGATTTAAGATCGGTACCCACTTTAAGCATAATTACTGACGTTAAGTGAATAACTCGACGATACAATAATAAAATATTAGAAAGAGGTGTCGGTAGGTACAATATAATGCAGTGTAGGTACCTATAAGAGGCACCACCTTAACGAGGAGGAGATGTGTTTAGTTAAGTTCTTGTATGTTGGCAAAACAGCTGTCAACAGACCACCCCCTTCTGCATTAATGCCCTATCATTACCGTAACATTATCATAACAATACAACTCCGTTCACATTTTGTAACATTTGTAACAGTTACACTGCATATATATATATATACGCATTATGCTTATATTTACAATGTATTATAGAGTACCTACCGTGCAAAAGCTACAAATTATTGCTTCTGTATTTATTGTTGTAACGTTTTGGCTGGTAAAGGGTTAGAGAGCGAGAGAGAGAGAGAGACCCGAACCCTTCGTTTGAAAGGACATTGTCTGATTTTTGTCCAAATGTTGCCCAAAGTCAACATGAATTGGAATTGAAAGAGTTGACAATTTTTTCCAATCCGCCAAATTATTATTATCCTAGCAGCTAGAGAAACAGAAATATCACTTCAATCGCGTGCGAAACCACGGGCAAGGCCTTGTTTTTACATAATATAGTCTTAGTTATTATTAGAAATGAACATGTCTCCTCGTGTTAATTTGTTTCCAATATACTTGTTAATAGAAATTAGTTTCACGGGTAATTGAAATAAAAAATCAATTTAAACACTTATTGATTGCAACGTTTCGTCTTTATTAAATCAAGACTTTTTCAAGCTCTGGAAAAAAATTTTTTTTACAAAAATTAACAATCATATAATAAAAATATAAAACCTTATGGATTAAATAATTTACTAAAAAGAAACAATAATGTGACTAACCTCAGCATGTTTAAATTATAATAAAACTATGATATAAAAGGCAATTTTGCATTACAAAGATCAATAAAATTGAAAATTGTAGAAAATAATATCTTCTTTTTTAGTGTATTTGCCATTTGGCAACATACACTATTGGCGTCGGTCGGATGGCGGGACCTAGGGGTCGGACCAAAATTTCTCGACGTTTCATAACCTCCTAAACACTTTGGCACCATTTTTAAAAATGTTTATATATATATGTATATATATATATATATTTATATATATATATATATATATATATATATATATATATATATATATATATATATATATATATATATATATATATATATATATATATATATATATATATATATATATATGTGTGTACGCGCGATAACTTTCGAAAGAGTTAATTGATTTTAACGAAATTTGGGCCACGTATTGAAATCCATCACCGCAAGAAGCCTATTTAAAATGGGCCTAATCGGGCCATTTTAAGGGTAGTTTTTAGGGGTTGAAAAATGTTTTTGGGCCCCAAAATACCGAAAAAATTCTCAGAATCGTTTGAAAATTGAAATTTAACCCTTTAGTAGCAATTAAAAAGTGACCCTAAAATTTCAATAAAATCGGCCCGACAGGACCGGACTTACAAATTTTATGAAAACACTAGTTTGCAGATAGTGACTTATTTATTGAAGGGTGTATTTAATTCGGTGTAGACGTTAGATTGATAATAATATTACAATTAAGAAAAAAATGTTATTTTAAGGGGTGTATTAAGGAGTTAAATTTTTTATTTTGCCCAAAAACAAACTTAATTTCACATAATAAAAGTATAAAAACACACGGCCCTATACAAGCAAATACACTATATTGTCGGCAGGGTTTTGGCACTGCGACCCGGGTTTTTTTTTTATTATTTTATTTATATTATTTTCCCAGTCAACTACAATTATAGTATGACAGTTGCTCAGTTTAACTAATTTTCGTTAGAGGTCAGTATAATTATTAAAATTTTTTGAATTTAAATTAAATTTTTTCCAGAGCTTGAAAAAGTCTTGATTTAATAAAGACGAAACGTTGCAATCAATAAGTGTTTAAATTGATTTTTTATTCCAATTACCCGTGAAACTAATTTCTATTATTACATATTTTGGAATTGAACTTTAAAGATGAATACTTGTTAATAATAATTAATTATTAATTATTATTATTAATAGCTATGTAAATAGTTGAGATAACGATATGTGGCCAACAACTAAAATATATTCCCACGAGATGACGCAGCAATCCTTTTCGATAATTTCTATGTTTTTCTAGTGTCATTCACATAATTATTACCCTCATCTTCGTTTTAAAAGATATTTTATGATAAACACTTGAATAATTCTTTCTTTCGAAACACTATAAGCCCCGACTATACGAGAAAGAAGAAAACCAGCTGTAATTCAAAACATAAAAATAAGTATTTTCATCACATTTAATTTTACACAAAGCTGATTAACTTCTTTTCATTTTTGTTTTTAAAACAACGGTCTATTTTTATAGACAATTAAATAAAATTATTTTTTTACAATTATGATTAATTATTGTAATATGTAAATTTGTGATATAAACATAACAAAACGAGTTGGCAACAGAAAATATGAACTTAATCACGTTTTAACAGTTTTAACAATTGAAATAAATTTACTTAACTAGAAATTTAACAAGCAATTAATTTGTTATGTAATTGAACATAACATACACATATATATTGTACATTATAAAATACGCAGAGGCACATATTTGAGTGAATTTATATAGTTTCATATACAAAACAGCATCGCTAAGAAGTAATTTAACAATTTGCTTGGAAATTTATGTACAAACGAACAATAAAAACAGTGCCGGTAAATATTTAGCTAGGCCCTGTAAATTATCTGGACTTTTTTACTTTATTCAATTTGAACTAATAAAGAATTAGTATTGTTAATATTATTATAATTAAAGATAGATGATTGTAAAATGTATAGACGCGCGACAGCGCAGATCTTAAGGCAATCAAAATTAGTGGGTACATATATATATATATATATATATATATATATATATATATATATATATATATATATATATATATATAATGGCAACAGAACTTTTGCTTCGAATTTCGTTTCAATTTTTTTCAGCTTTTCTATCTGTTTGTACCAGGACCAGCGGTACTATGGGCAGCGTCGGACTGGCTATATAGTCGAGGTGGCGTTTGCCAGTCGGACTCCAGCCTGCGCGGGGCCCCCACGGGCCTGGCTTGCGGGGCTTGCCGCAAGCCAGGTAGTAGGTAGGATAGGGAGCCCACGCAGACTAGGTCCTAGCTCTTGCGACCTTAATGTAAACTAGATCAGATAGTTCGTTCATACTAGTAGGGAGAAATGAAATAGAAAAATATCCCATCTACCCATTATCTAGTCTTGGGTTCCGGGCTTGTGGGGAGCCACCTGGGTCCTTCCGGCCCAGTCCAACTCTGTCTATGGGTACCCAAACCACATACACTTATGCTTGCTTCTTCGCTGAAAAAATAATGGTACATTTTTAGGCGAAACTTCAGAAATAGTAAAATTATTTTATTTTAAAAATAATGTCCATAAATGCAAATTTAACATAACGAATGAATGGTTGTCGCGAAGTTTCTATTTCTCTGAATTTACCTGCCGTGCACTTTGTTCGTAGATAAGTTCCGAGTAGAGTACTTATAATATTAATTCACACAACATAACGGACAGCCCGTATACAGGAACGAAGTAATAAGTTTATGTATATATATATACATATACGTATGGGAGAAATTAAATACCTTTCGTTGTTAACGAGTTGTCTCTGACAACATAATTACAGTTTAGAATGACGTCTGTTCAACCATCCACTCGAAGGCGCTGCGCTCCGACGCAATTAACCAATTCCGACTGATTTTGTTCTCAAGAAAAGCTGCGCTCTTCGCTTCTCGTCGCCACGACCCACGACCACCGCCACGACGGCAATTCACCATCGACGACAAGGCGTTCTCTTTTCGTTTAGCTTTGACAAGCGCCCAGTCTATCGATATTTTTTACACTAAATCTGTTTAAGAAAACATTTTCTTAATTCTACACTATACTATAGAAGTCCTGTCCGGCTTCGCTCGGGTACACTAATTTATGAATATAATTAATACGTTACTGCACGTGTTTCGTTCGAATTTAGGCAAATATGCAAATCATAAGTTTTGCTGCTTTGCGCAATTTGACAATATTTAACTGCCCTCGACTTATTAATAATGATTTTAATTTTGTTTTATAGTATCTACCTTAAGAAAGTCGAAAAAGGATCGACGAAGCGTACGAATATTTTCCACGAACATCAAATAAACAAACATCTTTTTTATCAAAATTTCTGTTATTTATAATTATTCTATTCTTTATTAGATGACTATAATATCTTGGCCGGACAGCTATTATAGATACTTGAACCTTTGTCAAGATATACATAAGCTATCGATTGGTAAAATCACATTTAAATTCTCTCAGCAGTTCTCGAAATCAGCCGGTACAGATATATACACAGACAAATTTTTTTTCATAGTATGTATATATAGTACCGAGGTTGTTAACTTGGGCCACCACCCCCATTAGAAGAAAAAAAAAATCTAACGCCCCCATAGTCCACAACAGTTAATTTTATTTGAAATATTATTATAATTTTACATATTATCTGTACCTAATTTATCTGTTTATTTATCTAATAAAATTCATAAAGCCCCCCCGGAGGGCTCTAGCCATCACTGGGGGCGGTACCATTCCCGTTGAGAATCTGAATCTGAATAGAGCTTCGGTCTCATTGGGACCGGAGTTGCAGATGATTCTAATTGAAAAAGTATCCAGATATTATAATATTACAAGATATCATATTACTAAACACAGTAACTTAATACCCCCAAAAGATGCTTTGAATAAACAATAACTGTATCTGAAATTCTCGATCGATTCGATTTATATGTGTTGCGTTTGTGCGCGATTAACTCAGCAACGATTGAACAGATTTTCACGAAACTTTCACCGTATTTCTTTTTGTATGTCGGACTGATCCAAGCTTTATCAAACAAAATGCATCAAGAATGCTTAAAAGTACACTTGACATAAAAAATAGGTTTAAGATGTTATCGAGGTTAAAGTTCAAAAGATTTCTTTTGGTTTCCTGTTTTTTGACATACATTCAGACAGACAACAAAGTCTCACCATAAGTTTTCCGTTTTTACCAATATGGTACGGATCTTTAAAAATGAATTACATATAAAGGAGAAGATAATTATCATTCCTCTTTTTACAGTCACCTTCAAGTTTAGATTGAGGCTGTCGGAACGCTCTGAATTTAAGCCAAAAATAGGGCTTCGGCTTTCAACTGATTGTAGACTTATTCGTCAATATTTTGCAAAAATTCTTTCTCTATAAGAAAGATAAAGGACAAATCTAGGTCTCTAATGGACTACATTTGTAATTTATGTACGATTTACTAGAAAAAAGTTAGCATTAATTGTGCCAAAAAAACACACGTTTTCATTGTCGCACTATGACTTTATTCGCACTTATTTCACAAAATTGTTCCATCACAAACCTAAAATGACTCTTCCTTTTTCAGGAAAGTTTTTTAAATTTTCAAAATATTTCCAAAAATTAGAGTAATCAATTGACAGCGGCACCCTTGCAATATCATCTTTTAGCCTCGTAGTGTGGCACCAACTGGTGGAGATAAATTCAAACAATTTTTGCTCCACCTATTAATGCATTTACGAGAAACGTTTTTGTATAATATAAGTAAAAGTGGGCAAACAGATTAATGTTTTTATTTTCGAATTATCTGCAAAAAAATAGACCTCCTTTTTTGAATTCTTTCAGCACAAACTGTGTGAAAGTGACCCAACACTGTTTATCCATATTTTATCCGCGTGAATTGAGTCACAGGCAAATGCTAGTATCTACTATTATGTAATGATAATTTAACATAATACAACACAATGCTATACCAACTCAACGCATGTAATATATAAAGGCCCTATAGACTGCAATAATAATGGGTAACGACGACGACGGCAACGAGCGACGCTCGAATGATCTTGCTTTGAGTGCGGGGCGACGGCGACGGCGGCAATGCCATCAATCTTTATAAATGTACATAATGTCGGTTTATAATTCAGCGCCAATTGAATTTGTTTCCCGACCACCCAAGATTCCCTCGGGATCATAAATCGCCGTGATTGAATATTTATGGCCGTTATTTCGAATGTGATGTTGCGCGCTGTGGGCGCAGGAATAAACATGTAATTGAGTGTTATTGCTCTGCGCTAATGCGCGCGCATGTTGCGAAATTTATGTCGTTTCTAAATTAATTAATTTCTTTCGGGAAATAAAGTTAAATAATGTTCAAAACAAAATCCGATCAAATTCTCTCAAACCATTTGCTTTTGATATTATGATGTTCGCAATGAATTTTTTGATGGATAATTTTGTCGTTTCAATTTTTTTCTCGTCTGGATCGTTTTGACAGAATTCAACTGAGTAGAAAAAAAACCCAAGTAAAGTATGGAGTGTGACTCACGCGCCGAGGTTTCCGCGCTAACATCAACAAACGACTAATTGTTTCTATTATATTAAATTACAGTCACTAAATCTTATCGATAATAACAAAAATTAGTAGAGATTTCACCTTAATTAACCGGCAATTAAGTTTGTTTTTGTCGTTGTATATTTGTTTATAACTTTTCGAAAAATATCTTACCTAGTAATAGTTTTCCTGTAGGTGAAGCATAACTAATACGACTAGGTAGTTTTTTTCAGAATTTGAGTTGCACCAGTTAGAATTTTGTACAAAAATATTTTTTAGGTTCTTACGGAAAATTCAACCTTTATTTCGGTTGTGGTAGACATACGAGTTACGAACGGATAGACAAACGAGTGATCCTTATAAAATACAGGGAAACACATAACCCTGTACTTTTAATTTAATCGTAGCCGGGTAGAAAGAGATTGGCTATGGCGTGAAATAAAATTTTCGGACAAAAATCGCAGGTTGTTTAAAATAAGACATGTGTTAAAGTGCCTCTATATATGCGTTAGCGTTGAAAATTAATCTTCCAGTTTGAACATTCGATGCATTGTGTGAGCTATCGATGTAACAGACGTATTATTTAATATAATAGACGTAGTAATATTATCTAATGCCAATGAAATGAATGGATGAATGAATGAATGTATCGATTAAAGCCGCTTTGGGACATTCCACACTTAATAATGCGCGTCTCTCCTCGGTGCGTGCGGACTTGAAAATGCAAGAGGGTAGTTTTATAACATATACGCACTCTATAGACAAGTTATTTGCTGTAGTGCGCCTGCCGTAGTATCACTAAAAGCTTTTGCTTTCGAATCTTCGACTGACTATATTATTTAAAATACAAGCCGTTTTCTTTCTCTTTCACGAGAAAAGACCCGAAGTCTTACGGTCGTTCGTCCGTCCGTCACAGACGAATTTCTCTGGATCAAAGAAAGTTAAACCAGCGTGTATGCCAATAGTCAGAACGTAAAAAATACTTTCCCGCAGACTTGGGATGACCAAAGTTTCACACATAAAAAAATAGCTTCTTAAGAATCTCAAAATCATTTTTCTCCAGAAGTTTACGTTATGTAGTTTTCGAGATTTCCCATAATATACATCACTTCCTCTTCTATTTATAAAGCAAAATTTCGAACTCGGTTCAATTTTTTTAAAATTTCCTTTTTGGTTTTTCCAAAATTTAAACAAAACGTAATACATTTAACAAAACAGAACAGGGTTTGAATAAGAAAACTAATCGAACTACTAAAATAGCTGTAGTTCAGTTAATTAAAAGTAAAGTGGCAAAGTTTATTGTTCAGTGGTATGCACGTCCATAGTGCGTCCACTCTAAGAATTCTTTCTCCCCTTCCGCCTCCCGGTCAATACTAACAGTGCAGTCCCAGTATAGAGCGGAAGCCCGACACTATATGCTGTATTAACGCGGGCTTATTCGAAGTCTTCTACGCCACAGAAGAGGATTACAGAAGCGACATAGAAAATCCGACATGACCTTAGACTGTGACCATACAATCACAATTTGCATACAGGAACAGTCTTATAGTTCTGGTATGTCGTTAATCGTTATCTACATAGAAAAAGATCGCTTTTCAAGTTTTGATCAGTACCTATATTGGTTATTAGTGTATTTGCCATATGGCAACATACACTATTGGCGTCGGTCGGATGGCGGGACCTAGGGGTCGGACCAAAATTTCTTGACGTTTCATAAGCTCCTAAATACTTTGGCACCATTTTTAAAAATGATTATATATATACATGTATATATATATATATATATATATATATATATATATATATATATATATATATATATATACATATATATACATGTATATATATATATACATGTATATAAGTATGTGTGGCATACAGTTTGGGAGCTCGGATAATCATTTAATATATCGTTTGGGCTCTTTTGCCGTCTTAAGGGAGCGGCACCCAATGAACAAAATCGTTTGATTGTCAACTTTGGGAGCTTCACCCTGAGACGTCTATTGATAAAAATTAAAACTACATAGAACCATTTTGTGAAATGAGAGGTCACTGCGAGTATTATTTCAGCGGTTTTTTATGACAAAAAGTATGCAACCTTTGCAGGAATCTATTGGAGTATGGGGTATTTCATAATAAAATAATATTTTTTACTGTCAAAAACCGTAAAAATTTCTAAATGAAGTATGGTTAGGTTTCACACATAAAGAAAAGGGAAGTAAGTAGTCAAGAATAAATGTAAGTAAAATTCATATAATTCTATAAAAAAGTGAATTATTAATATAATTTACACAAAAAATAAATTTAATTATTTTCAGTCATTTATTAACGTAGAAAGACGAAAATTACGCGACAACTCAAATATACATTTGAATATTCTGATACGTTTATGAACGTAATACATCTTATAGAAACTGCCCGCAAATTTGATCTTTTTATATACAAGGAACATTTGAACAACATTAAATAAAGGTAAATATTTATTTTTATAAGTGTTTATTTCCAGATAATCAAAGCGTTGTTATGTCAATTCTTTTTAAACGGTACTAGTTACTTTGTCAAATTATCGCCAAGGCTCCCGATATCATGTAAACTGAATCTTTTCACTCTAACAACATATCAAACCCATGTCGAATATTAGATTTACATGAGATTTGTCGACAAGCGTTAAAACGTCCGTACTGACGATGCAAAACATTTTCATCTATTGACATTGGAAAATTTTCATATCGATGGAAATACCTTTCCATTCGAATAATTTCATCGAAAAAATTAACTCGAAACGATCTTAGTAATAAGTATTAATAGATCAGTGATAATTGAGAGTATTGTATTAAAATTATGTTCTCGTATTCACAGGTTATTCAAGTACTATCCAACAATGGATGTTCAACAATGTCTGCAAATATAGGGCCCGAAACCAACAACGATTCTGTAAATTACTCTGTTTATGTTTTAATGTAAAATTGATATATTTGCTTTTTTTAATAAAAAACTAGACAACAGAATATATCTTTAATTTTTTCATACATTTTTATTTATTATTTATTTTGACGTAGCATCTACATTGCGGAATGCGTATTATGACTAATTAACAACGAAATCTAATATTTGATAACAGAAATAAACAAATTTATTAACGAAATGATAAAACAAAAATAGGTATTTCTTATTTCAGTCTTAACATATTTAAAAAAAACACGTATTAAAATATTGTACATGCAATTGTTGACGAAATATGTAAATAAACCGTAAGCCTTGTTTACACGAGTAAACAAGGCTTACGGTTTATTTACATACGAGTACTCGGCCGAGACACTGAACTCGGCATCGACTATTAATTTTGCTGATGAGATACTGCTGATTTTCTCTGTCGTTTCGATTCGGCTTGTACCCAGGATTTTACATGAGCGACAGTTCGTTTTTTCAATTCACTATGCTTTGTTATCGTGTCGAAGCATTTCTGCGAATTCGGAACCTTTCCTGTAGCTATCTCAGTATCAAAAAGTTTTCGCGCAACTGTCCTTTCTGGTGTAGACCATGTGTTGCGAGTCTTATCTGGAGAGAAAAAATATTAAGAATATACTATTTAAAAGTTATAATATTATAAAAAGTTATGGTAGTTTTTAACTTAGTGAGATTTCATTTAGCATAGTTTCACTGCAGCCAAAACTTAATTTACCGAGGACCAAATGCTCAATGAAAAGGTAAGAAGGTTTCACGTTCCGATGGGAATGAGCACAGGGTCCACGAACAAGTGTTTACAATGAAAAGCATACTGTACGTACCTTTCGATTTGTGTTTGTTGATTTCATTATTTATCCATAAACGAAGCTGCATTGCAGTTCATTTTTGTAAGTTATTATCAGATTTGACAATCATTTCGCATTCATTTAAAGGGAGGATTTTTCGATTTCGAATATAACCAGACAAGTATTTTCTCGCCGCAAATTTCTCTGGAGCACTCCAAGTTCTTCTAATAATTTGCGGTTTGAGATCTAGTTCTAAAAACAATAGAAAATTTCAGTGAACAATAAGATATGAAAATCAAACAGATACAAAAATATTAAATCGGTTTGTGTTTCGTTTGTTTAGAAAAGCTTTTGAAAATTTACCCAGTTCTGAGTCACTGGAAGCCGAAACGTTTTCATCGACCAGTAACTCCTATTCATCGTCAACACGATCTGCTGTTCGTTTTCGTAAGTCAGTAGTCGATTTTACAACTGTTTCACATTTAATAGCAGGAAGAAGTATTTTTTTTTTCGGAGTAGACCACATCCTAGTAATTTGGGACCTGAAATGTAATTCTAAAAACAATAAAAATTCGCAGTTGTAGAATATAGAACCGTGTTTCGTTTATTTAGAAAAGGTTTTGAGAATTTACCCAAATCCAGTGAATCGCTGTCACTCGAAGCGGAAGGGTTTTTATCATCCGGTAAATCAAGTGCGCTCGTGTCTTGTAATCTGTCCGATCTGTTTTCGGTGACATTGGCGTATACTTCGGTATTGCAGTTGATAGACTCGTTTTCGTCGACACCATACGATATGTTAGGAAGCGAATCGTTAATATAAATGTCTGTCCCATCGTCATTCGAAATAAATATATTGTCAAGTTTTGCATTTGAATCGTCGGCATTATTAGATGATTCTGACGTATGTTTGTTGACATTTTTTTTCTTTTCGGGATCAATCATGTTTATTTCGTCACTTGTTCGTGTACCGCCACGGTATTTAACGATACAAATATTTCCATTTTCTATGCGCACGTCTTTTTCTTTGCACATATAATATGGATTATGGTCTCAAAATTGAACCATGTAGGTAATACATTTTGTATTTGTTTTATGTAATGAAAGTATGGCCTTTTCAACGAGCAAGAGTAACGACGGCTGAAAAAGAAAACAAAACAGTAAATTAAAAGTGTACTGTAGTTCTATAACGTACATATATTATGTTAAACACTTACTTTTATAATTGTTCTATTATATCGCCTTCTGTTCGGCAAACAGGACAGCACAGTGAAATTCTATCGACAGTCACTGTCGGTTCCAACAAACACCCGAGCGAAGTTTGGAATGAGGTATCTCTTCCAGACACACTGGACACTTAATTTTGTTTAACTGTGCGCAATAATGTAATTTTGAACAATTATTGTGCGGACAAGTTTTGTTCATATGATAGGTCATACACACGTACACTTTTCTGTTTGTAGATATATTAGTTCCTCTCCTTTCGTGACATGAACTAAATTACAAATTGACCGGGAGCATTTAGCGCCCTGATAGTCCTTGCAAAAATGTATTTTCAAATGGTTGCAAGCACCCGAACAGTTACTGTTTCAGTAACTTGAAACTGATATAGTTAACGTAGTTTTGTTATAAAGAAACGTAAAATAGTAATATTACTTTATTATTATTATTATTAGAGAACGTTTTAATTGAACAAAATAAAGAATCACGTATGAATGACGACGGACTTGACTTAACTGAAACTAGGAACACATTCATCAAAAGTCAAAACCTAAATATACGTAAATAACCAAGTACAATTCTGTGGCTTGATCGAAAAAGGGCCTAAGTGCATTTTTTTCATTTTTGATTTATTGGTCCTATCTTACTAATGTCGACATGCTCTTTTCAATGAAAAAGGTTCTATCTCATTATCTTTAACGCTTACCGAGATAAAAAATGTAAAAAGATCCTAACTGAGACTACGTCAATGAAATAAAGGCTTATATTCACTTTAGGCCCTTCATATTGGGGCCTAAGTGTTTTTATAATTTTTTTTCTATATTTAAAAACAACCTAAGTGACATATAAGCCCTTAAATATTGGGCCTATTTACTCTTAGGCCCTTTTCGTAATAATAATTTTATATCAAGAAAGTGCTAACTGCGACTTAGTAAAATGTGACGGTAATTGTCGGTGGCCTATGTTAACATAGGCCTTTTTTAAATAGATTTGTACATTTTGTAAGAAGACCTAAGTGTCACATTGGTTATGGAATCGAAACAAAAAGAAAAAAACTGGAAGATATCTTAAGCTTATTACCATTTATACATCCAAAAAGCAGATTATTTTATTCAAATTTGAAGAGTGATGAATCAAAAAATGACGACGATGTTTGTCCTAGAGAATTAATATTGGAAATTATAGATTAATTATACTTATTTTGTCATCACGATGTCCTAAGAATTTTATTTTCATCTGCACGGTTTTCGTGTTACAATAAATACTATTGTTTATTTTTGTATTTTTAATTCTTATTCGAATAAAACCAATATTTTTGTAGAAGTGTTTTACATTTTAACTACAACCATGAATTTCTCAATATGTGTTTTCTAAGCGGTATTGTCTTATTTAATAATATTTTATCATATACTATTATTAATTTTCAAATATCTAAAAAAGGGTAGGTGAAAATCGCTTACTTTTTATACAAAGTACCTCTTATAAAAGGGCTTAAGTGCAACTACATTTAAAGAAAGGGCCAAAGTACATTATTTGGGGCCTATATGCTAGTTTTAGTGCCCTATTGCATAGGCCTATGTAACACCATATACATTTTCTGGGGCCTATGTGACAAAAACTTCTGGATTTTTTAAGAATTTTATTTTTTTTTACAAAAAATTAAAAAATATGCGCTAAAAAAGCAGTATTACAATTATCAGACATTTTGGACAGAATTTCGCTGATTTACAATAGTTTGAAAAAAATAACTTCAACTCCAATTACCTTAAAACTACGTTTTTGTAGTTAGGCACTTTTGCGACCAAGCCACAGAATTTACACACTATAAACTTAACAGTACAGCCATGTTCATAAAATACATAGTGGTGCACCAGTGGGTGCACCAGAAGAAACACAACAATAATAAATATGACATATTATTATCTGTAAAACAGTTTAGATCAGGGGTGGTCAACCCAAATGATCTTACGGACCATTTTGGAAATGCATCATAAGGGGACATTCATTAATTACGTGAGTCGATTTTGGCGATTGTTCGACCCCCCCCCCTTCCCCTTTGGTAAGATGACGGGCGAAACCGGGTCGGACCATAAGTACAAAAAATTTCATCAAAATCGGTTCAGCCGTTTAGGCGGAATAGATTGACAAACGCTTGTACAGAAATATTATTTTTATATACAAAAAAATATTAAATTTTCAATCAAAATTGTTTTGGTAATTTCCTTTTGACAGATCTTCAGAACAAAAAAAGAGCAGACTTTTTTTTTGTTTTCAAAATATTTCTAAAATTAAATTTAGAAAAAAAATGTGTCTCCGACAAATTTTTTTTCTAAATTTAATTTTGGAAATATTTTGAAAACAAAAAAAAAATCTGCTCTTTTTTTGTTCTGAAGATCTGTCAAAAGGAAATTACCAAAACAATTTTGATTGAAAATTTAATATTTTTTTGTATATAAAAATAATATTTCTGTACAAGCGTTTGTCAATCTATTCCGCCTAAACGGCTGAACCGATTTTGATGAAATTTTTTGTACTTATGGTCCGACCCGGTTTCGCCCGAGTGCGTTTCGGGTCCAATTTAGAATTTAAACTATCTACGGACCGACGCAAACGCACACACAAAATTTCATTAAAATCGGTCCAGCAGTTTGGAGGAATAGAGTCCGTAGATAGTTTAAATTCTAAATTGGACCCAAAACGCACTCGGGCGAAACCGGGTCGGACCATAAGTACAAAAAATTTCATCAAAATCGGTTCAGCCGTTTAGGCGGAATAGATTGACAAACGCTTGTACAGAAATATTATTTTTATATACAAAAAATATTAAGGTAAATACCTAATCGTTAGTCCAACCTTGTATAATTTCTTAAAAACACAAATACTATTATTTAATTTTTAAAATTTCTGTGTTTTACAAAAAGCAACGCTCGTAACTATATAAGGATTTCATGTCACGTATTTGTGAAATCTAAAATTTTTTCATTTCATCCAAAGTTACCGAAAAGTTATAATAATTCTCAAAGTCTTCATAAATTTTAGAATAATATGTTTTTGTGTAAAATTTCAAGCATTTCTGTACAAATAAACCATTAATTAAGTAAAAATTAAATAAATTATTAGTATTAAAAGTTGCCTACATTTAGAATTTAAACTGCCGCGCTGAAAATAACGAGTTGCATATCTCGAAAGTAAAGAAGTACCTTTATAAGTTTTATTAAAATTCGATTTAAATCTTTAATAATCATAACATAAACTAATTATTATTAAATTTTTAAAGACATACCTATGTTCTTTTAGGTACATATATTATTTTTAATCTTTTGACGATTATTAAGGTTATAAAAAAAGAACAGTCTAAGTTCCCTGAAACTTATATTTTCCATTTAAAAAAACATTAGACGGTGACGCAACAAAAAAATTTTTTGCCCAAATATTCATCAACTGTATTAGAACATCTGTCAAATTACCAGAAATATTTTACGCCCCCCTCAAATTCTTAACAGGTACGTTAAAATAGCGAAAACAATTATGGCACATATGACATATATATATGTATTATATCTGTAAAACAGCTTAGATCAGGGGTGGTCAACCCAAATGATCTTGAGGACCATTTTGGAAATGCATCATAAGGGGACATTCATTAATTACGTGAGGCGATTTTGGCGATTGTTCGACCCCCCTGCCCCCTTCCCCTTTGGTAAGATGACGTGAGATTTATCTCGACCCCCCCCCCTCCACCATTAATCTCACGTGAGATTTTTTAAAATGCTTATTTTTAATGTAAATATGTTAATCGGTGCTTGATTGCGTTGGATTTATTTAATTTGCTTAATTCTTTTTTTTTCAGACTAGTATTTAAGACTTTAATTTTTTCTCATAATTTCGACAGTTAATTTTTCAATATATTTTGATGCGCAAATAAGGTATTTTTTGATACATTGATTTTCACTACTTAGGCAACTTTAAAATAAATATATTTTGTAAAAGTGCGATGAATCTCGCAGGCCGGAAAAATATTCAAGGCAGGTCGCATGCGGCCCGCGGGCCACGGGTTAGCCACCCTTGGTTTAGATTGTGACTATTATTTTGGTGTTTTGGTAACACCTACCATAACAGCAAGAGGCATACGAAAGGTCGTATGAAGGAGTTATGCAAAAAAGATGGTGATTTTACAATAAATTTCTTCGATTCACGTTATTGAATCAGTGGTTGAGTTCCACATGGACAGGTTATACAGACGTTTAATTATTTATTACCAATCGGTACCCGCGACTTCGCACACGATTGAGATAAAACAATCTGATGTAGCTTTTTCCCGTGGCAATTTAATTTTGCTGTTTAAATCTTATGTGTTATAGCGACCCGGCCCGGCCCCCGGCTTCGCCCGAGTGCGACAACAGTAGTGAAGCATTCGGCTCCACCATATTACAGTCTTGCATCGTGGGGCTGCGCCCCGCTCTGCAAGACATTAATTTATAAAGCTTTCGACTCCCCCAAATGCATATTCTCTAAATAGTGTATTTTCTGACATTTTCATACATTTTGTAAAGTCAACATAAGTCGCTAGTTGAATAACACCGTCCAAATATTTATTTTAGTAAACATAACAGCTGTATACCTACTGAAATGAGACAAGCGCACGGCATCGTTTGTAGTTTTTTCCAGAGCTGCATTATCGATTTTATACTGTTTCAATATTAAATTTTCAATCAAAATTGTTTTGGTAATTTCCTTTTGACAAATCTTCAGAACAAAAAAAGAGCAGATTTTTTTTTATTTTCAAAATATTTCCAAAATTAAATTTAGAAAAAAAATGTGTCTCCGACAAACAGATAAACAGAAACACACGAACTGACAGCAGTCACTCTATTACTCCAAACTGCTGGACCGATTGTAATGAAATTTTGTGTGTGCGTTTGCGTCGGTCCGTAGATAGTTTAAATTCTAAATTGGACCCGAAACGCACTCGGGCGAAACCGGGTCGGACCATAAGTACAAAAAATTTCATCAAAATCGGTTCAGCCGTTTAGGCGGAATAGATTGACAAACGCTTGTACAGAAATATTATTTTTATATACAAAAAATATTAAAGTAAATAATCGTTAGTCCAACCCTGTATAATTTCTTAAAAACGTACAAACACTATTATTTAGTTTTAAAATTTCTGTGTTTTACAAAAAGCAACACTCGAATCTATATAAGAATTTCATGTCATGTATTTATGAAATCTAAAATTTTTTCATTTCATCCAAAGTTACCGAAAAGTTATAATAATTCTCAAAGTCTTCATAAATTTTAGAATAATATGTTTTTGTGTAAAATTTCAAGCATTTCTGTACAAATAAACTATTAATTAAGTAAAAATTAAATAAGTTATTAGTATTAAAAGTTGCCTACATTTAGAATTTAAACTGCCGCGCTGAAAATAACTTTAGTTGAATTTCTCTATGGGAAAGAATAGAAATACCCTAGATGACACTGACGTAAGGTTTTACAATACAATTAATTTATTATTTCAGAGAAAATACAATGAAATATTTGTCAAATAAGAAACAGTTATCAGTTATAAGTATCATTGACAAAAATACGTAAGTAATTTTATACTTCTGTCACATGTAAATTGTTTCGAATATTGCGAAATATTAATTATTCGACTGAATAAGTTGTTTTTATGTTATTATGTGTAATTTTTTCAGATTCAAACGTGCGACCCATTAGTAATGATTGTCGAAATCTGCATAAAATTGCCATGTATTGATGTGAAAGTCGTCTCTGTTCGGGTGTCAAGTTTTGAAGTTTGGTCAAAGTGATACGAATGTGCTTTTCTGTCAACGTAACGCTGGGTACGCATGGAAAAATGGTAACCGATAACAATTTTAATATTTTGAAACGAAGACAACCATTAATCAGATATAGACAGCACAGGATTCGGTTCAACCGATGGAGCTATTTACCGCTAATCTAGGATATTCGTATACCGAACAGTCATATTTTGTCATAGTCAGCTACTGATCCGAAAAGACGAAGTAAATTATAATGTACGACAATTTGAACAGCCACAGAAATGAGTATGACCTGCTTTCTTTAAATATTTTGTGTGATTTGAAAAAATCCGGCGCCAATTTGTTCAAAGCGTTCCCCATTGGGTGCTCTGAAATTTTTTAAAAAATTGGTGTAGCCGTTTTCAACTGATTTCAGAAAGAGTATTTTTTTATATCTTACTGTATATTTCCTACATTTATGAACCGATTTGAAAAAAATCGATGCCACTGTGTTCAGAACTTTGCACACTTTATGTGCTCTATTTTTTTTTTTACTATGACTTACGGCTTCGTAACAGCGGAGGTGGTTTTATCGGAACTGATAAACTCTGCCTTCGGGTTTTTGTCCTACAATGCCTTTAAATAATAAATTGTATAATAATGAATTTCATACTATTTCAGGATCGGATTGACGCCATGGCTTTCTTGATCTCACTGAACAGAGGTGAAACGACGACCTACTATCTGCCAGTTTTTGTTAAGGCAATATAACTTGGCGACGTTTAAAAAACTTAAGTCTTCTGTTTTATAGGATAATTAGCTAATAAAATATTATAATAGTGGGGCGAAAGAGATAATTGTGCACTGAACGATAAAACCACTAAATTTGAGCTGCTTTATATTGTTAAAAGATGTAGATATTAATACAAATTATATCTATTGTATCGCTTATCAGAAAGTGCACAATACTGGTATATTTTTAGTCTCATCTGTCCGACTATAAAGAATTCTAAGATAATAATATTAATAAGTGTTTGTTAATTGAATGTCAAAATAAAACTTGGTAATATATAAAAGTTTTCATTAATTGTTGTTTTCATATTTCCTTTTACAGTAGCAATAATATTTTCTACCATACGTTTTAAATGAAATTCACTATAGATAATAATATGGTAACTACGGAAATCAAAAATGCATTATAGAAAATCGTTTGTTGCAATTTTTTGTGGAACGATTTTCTATAATGAGTTTTTGGTTTCCATGATTACTATATCAACAAAACTCATGTATATATTGCGTCTTAAATGAAATTCCCAGTATAATATACATTTTTTAATCAAATCATTGAAACTTTGACAGGATTGTCAATTTCCTATTATAAAATTTATGTAGGTTTTTTCAACATTTATTAATCTTATTAAACTGCCAATTTGCTTTATTTTTTCATAAATAAGCCTTTTATAAGAAGCAGATTCTTCTGTCAGATGTTAGCTTTGAATAAAATTACAAATGTGCGCTTAAAAAGTTAATTAAAAATTGCAACAATGGATGTAATGTCTTATTGTAGATATTTCTTTTTTTATGAAAACACGGTTATAGTGGCAGATACTCAACTGTTTATTATGAATCTAATGCCTACAAAAGGTGTGGGTGTTGGTAGTATAAACAGCTTTTATATATAATTAATGATTATTAATCTTTTGAACATAAAAATATTTTTTTAACTATTATGGGTTATCTATTGTAAAGTACGGGAGCTTTCATTTTGAACAATGCCGGTAATGCAGTTCTCGATTTTAGAGCTCCCAAACTCAACAATATATCATTAAAGTGAAATAACTTTAAAATCTATTGATGCATATTAATTTGCTCTTAATATAATGTTTACTAATTAGTTTCACGTAGTTTGAATGCAGTTTTGAACTAGGCTCCCAATGATACTGCTACACATATATATATATATATACATGTATATATATATATATATATGTGTAGCAGTATCATTGGGAGCCTAGTTCAAAACTGCATTCAAACTACGTGAAACTAATTAGTAAACATTATATTAAGAGCAAATTAATATGCATCAATAGATTTTAAAGTTATTTCACTTTAATGATATATTGTTGAGTTTGGGAGCTCTAAAATCGAGAACTGCATTACCGGCATTGTTCAAAATGAAAGCTCCCGTACTTTACAATAGATAACCCATAATAGTTAAAAAAATATTTTTATGTTCAAAAGATTAATAATCATTAATTATATATAAAAGCTGTTTATACTACCAACACCCACACCTTTTGTAGGCATTAGATTCATAATAAACAGTTGAGTATCTGCCACTATAACCGTGTTTTCATAAAAAAAGAAATATCTACAATAAGACATTACATCTATTGTTGCAATTTTTAATTAACTTTTTAAGCGCACATTTGTAATTTTATTCAAAGCTAACATCTGACAGAAGAATCTGCTTCTTATAAAAGGCTTATTTATGAAAAAATAAAGCAAATTGGCAGTTTAATAAGATTAATAAATGTTGAAAAAACCTACATAAATTTTATAATAGGAAATTGACAATCCTGTCAAAGTTTCAATGATTTGATTAAAAAATGTATATTATACTGGGAATTTCATTTAAGACGCAATATATACATGAGTTTTGTTGATATAGTAATCATGGAAACCAAAAACTCATTATAGAAAATCGTTCCACAAAAAATTGCAACAAACGATTTTCTATAATGCATTTTTGATTTCCGTAGTTACCATATTATCTATAGTGAATTTCATTTAAAACGTATGGTAGAAAATATTATTGCTACTGTAAAAGGAAATATGAAAACAACAATTAATGAAAACTTTTATATATTACCAAGTTTTATTTTGACATTCAATTAACAAACACTTATTAATATTATTATCTTAGAATTCTTTATAGTCGGACAGATGAGACTAAAAATATACCAGTATTGTGCACTTTCTGATAAGCGATACAATAGATATAATTTGTATTAATATCTACATCTTTTAACAATATAAAGCAGCTCAAATTTAGTGGTTTTATCGTTCAGTGCACAATTATCTCTTTCGCCCCACTATTATAATATTTTATTAGCTAATTATCCTATAAAACAGAAGACTTAAGTTTTTTAAACGTCGCCAAGTTATATTGCCTTAACAAAAACTGGCAGATAGTAGGTCGTCGTTTCACCTCTGTTCAGTGAGATCAAGAAAGCCATGGCGTCAATCCGATCCTGAAATAGTATGAAATTCATTATTATACAATTTATTATTTAAAGGCATTGTAGGACAAAAACCCGAAGGCAGAGTTTATCAGTTCCGATAAAACCACCTCCGCTGTTACGAAGCCGTAAGTCATAGTAAAAAAAAAAATAGAGCACATAAAGTGTGCAAAGTTCTGAACACAGTGGCATCGATTTTTTTCAAATCGGTTCATAAATGTAGGAAATATACAGTAAGATATAAAAAAATACTCTTTCTGAAATCAGTTGAAAACGGCTACACCAATTTTTTAAAAAATTTCAGAGCACCCAATGGGGAACGCTTTGAACAAATTGGCGCCGGATTTTTTCAAATCACACAAAATATTTAAAGAAAGCAGGTCATACTCATTTCTGTGGCTGTTCAAATTGTCGTACATTATAATTTACTTCGTCTTTTCGGATCAGTAGCTGACTATGACAAAATATGACTGTTCGGTATACGAATATCCTAGATTAGCGGTAAATAGCTCCATCGGTTGAACCGAATCCTGTGCTGTCTATATCTGATTAATGGTTGTCTTCGTTTCAAAATATTAAAATTGTTATCGGTTACCATTTTTCCATGCGTACCCAGCGTTACGTTGACAGAAAAGCACATTCGTATCACTTTGACCAAACTTCAAAACTTGACACCCGAACAGAGACGACTTTCACATCAATACATGGCAATTTTATGCAGATTTCGACAATCATTACTAATGGGTCGCACGTTTGAATCTGAAAAAATTACACATAATAACATAAAAACAACTTATTCAGTCGAATAATTAATATTTCGCAATATTCGAAACAATTTACATGTGACAGAAGTATAAAATTACTTACGTATTTTTGTCAATGATACTTATAACTGATAACTGTTTCTTATTTGACAAATATTTCATTGTATTTTCTCTGAAATAATAAATTAATTGTATTGTAAAACCTTACGTCAGTGTCATCTAGGGTATTTCTATTCTTTCCCATAGAGAAATTCAACTAAAGTTATTTTCAGCGCGGCAGTTTAAATTCTAAATGTAGGCAACTTTTAATACTAATAACTTATTTAATTTTTACTTAGTTAATAGTTTATTTGTACAGAAATGCTTGAAATTTTACACAAAAACATATTATTCTAAAATTTATGAAGACTTTGAGAATTATTATAACTTTTCGGTAACTTTGGATGAAATGAAAAAATTTTAGATTTCACAAATACGTGACATGAAATTCTTATATAGATTCGAGTGTTGCTTTTTGTAAAACACAGAAATTTTAAAACTAAATAATAGTGTTTGTACGTTTTTAAGAAATTATACAGGGTTGGACTAACGATTATTTACTTTAATATTTTTTGTATATAAAAATAATATTTCTGTACAAGCGTTTGTCAATCTATTCCGCCTAAACGGCTGAACCGATTTTGATGAAATTTTTTGTACTTATGGTCCGACCCGGTTTCGCCCGAGTGCGTTTCGGGTCCAATTTAGAATTTAAACTATCTACGGACCGACGCAAACGCACACACAAAATTTCATTACAATCGGTCCAGCAGTTTGGAGTAATAGAGTGACTGCTGTCAGTTCGTGTGTTTCTGTTTATCTGTTTGTCGGAGACACATTTTTTTTCTAAATTTAATTTTGGAAATATTTTGAAAATAAAAAAAAATCTGCTCTTTTTTTGTTCTGAAGATTTGTCAAAAGGAAATTACCAAAACAATTTTGATTGAAAATTTAATATTGAAACAGTATAAAATCGATAATGCAGCTCTGGAAAAAACTACAAACGATGCCGTGCGCTTGTCTCATTTCAGTAGGTATACAGCTGTTATGTTTACTAAAATAAATATTTGGACGGTGTTATTCAACTAGCGACTTATGTTGACTTTACAAAATGTATGAAAATGTCAGAAAATACACTATTTAGAGAATATGCATTTGGGGGAGTCGAAAGCTTTATAAATTAATGTCTTGCAGAGCGGGGCGCAGCCCCACGATGCAAGACTGTAATATGGTGGAGCCGAATGCTTCACTACTGTTGTCGCACTCGGGCGAAGCCGGGGGCCGGGCCGGGTCGCTATAACACATAAGATTTAAACAGCAAAATTAAATTGCCACGGGAAAAAGCTACATCAGATTGTTTTATCTCAATCGTGTGCGAAGTCGCGGGTACCGATTGGTAATAAATAATTAAACGTCTGTATAACCTGTCCATGTGGAACTCAACCACTGATTCAATAACGTGAATCGAAGAAATTTATTGTAAAATCACCATCTTTTTTGCATAACTCCTTCATACGACCTTTCGTATGCCTCTTGCTGTTATGGTAGGTGTTACCAAAACACCAAAATAATAGTCACAATCTAAACCAAGGGTGGCTAACCCGTGGCCCGCGGGCCGCATGCGACCTGCCTTGAATATTTTTCCGGCCTGCGAGATTCATCGCACTTTTACAAAATATATTTATTTTAAAGTTGCCTAAGTAGTGAAAATCAATGTATCAAAAAATACCTTATTTGCGCATCAAAATATATTGAAAAATTAACTGTCGAAATTATGAGAAAAAATTAAAGTCTTAAATACTAGTCTGAAAAAAAAAGAATTAAGCAAATTAAATAAATCCAACGCAATCAAGCACCGATTAACATATTTACATTAAAAATAAGCATTTTAAAAAATCTCACGTGAGATTAATGGTGGAGGGGGGGGGGTCGAGATAAATCTCACGTCATCTTACCAAAGGGGAAGGGGGCAGGGGGGTCGAACAATCGCCAAAATCGCCTCACGTAATTAATGAATGTCCCCTTATGATGCATTTCCAAAATGGTCCTCAAGATCATTTGGGTTGACCACCCCTGATCTAAGCTGTTTTACAGATATAATACATATATATATGTCATATGTGCCATAATTGTTTTCGCTATTTTAACGTACCTGTTAAGAATTTGAGGGGGGCGTAAAATATTTCTGGTAATTTGACAGATGTTCTAATACAGTTGATGAATATTTGGGCAAAAAATTTTTTTGTTGCGTCACCGTCTAATGTTTTTTTAAATGGAAAATATAAGTTTCAGGGAACTTAGACTGTTCTTTTTTTATAACCTTAATAATCGTCAAAAGATTAAAAATAATATATGTACCTAAAAGAACATAGGTATGTCTTTAAAAATTTAATAATAATTAGTTTATGTTATGATTATTAAAGATTTAAATCGAATTTTAATAAAACTTATAAAGGTACTTCTTTACTTTCGAGATATGCAACTCGTTATTTTCAGCGCGGCAGTTTAAATTCTAAATGTAGGCAACTTTTAATACTAATAATTTATTTAATTTTTACTTAATTAATGGTTTATTTGTACAGAAATGCTTGAAATTTTACACAAAAACATATTATTCTAAAATTTATGAAGACTTTGAGAATTATTATAACTTTTCGGTAACTTTGGATGAAATGAAAAAATTTTAGATTTCACAAATACGTGACATGAAATCCTTATATAGTTACGAGCGTTGCTTTTTGTAAAACACAGAAATTTTAAAACTTAAATAATAGTATTTGTGTTTTTAAGAAATTATACAAGGTTGGACTAACGATTAGGTATTTACCTTAATATTTTTTGTATATAAAAATAATATTTCTGTACAAGCGTTTGTCAATCTATTCCGCCTAAACGGCTGAACCGATTTTGATGAAATTTTTTGTACTTATGGTCCGACCCGGTTTCGCCCGAGTGCGTTTTGGGTCCAATTTAGAATTTAAACTATCTACGGACTCTATTCCTCCAAACTGCTGGACCGATTTTAATGAAATTTTGTGTGTGCGTTTGCGTCGGTCCGTAGATAGTTTAAATTCTAAATTGGACCCGAAACGCACTCGGGCGAAACCGGGTCGGACCATAAGTACAAAAAATTTCATCAAAATCGGTTCAGCCGTTTAGGCGGAATAGATTGACAAACGCTTGTACAGAAATATTATTTTTATATACAAAAAAATATTAAATTTTCAATCAAAATTGTTTTGGTAATTTCCTTTTGACAGATCTTCAGAACAAAAAAAGAGCAGATTTTTTTTTTGTTTTCAAAATATTTCCAAAATTAAATTTAGAAAAAAAATTTGTCGGAGACACATTTTTTTTCTAAATTTAATTTTAGAAATATTTTGAAAACAAAAAAAAAGTCTGCTCTTTTTTTGTTCTGAAGATCTGTCAAAAGGAAATTACCAAAACAATTTTGATTGAAAATTTAATATTTTTTTGTATATAAAAATAATATTTCTGTACAAGCGTTTGTCAATCTATTCCGCCTAAACGGCTGAACCGATTTTGATGAAATTTTTTGTACTTATGGTCCGACCCGGTTTCGCCCGTCATCTTACCAAAGGGGAAGGGGGGGGGGGGTCGAACAATCGCCAAAATCGACTCACGTAATTAATGAATGTCCCCTTATGATGCATTTCCAAAATGGTCCGTAAGATCATTTGGGTTGACCACCCCTGATCTAAACTGTTTTACAGATAATAATATGTCATATTTATTATTGTTGTGTTTCTTCTGGTGCACCCACTGGTGCACCACTATGTATTTTATGAACATGGCTGTACTGTTAAGTTTATAGTGTGTAAATTCTGTGGCTTGGTCGCAAAAGTGCCTAACTACAAAAACGTAGTTTTAAGGTAATTGGAGTTGAAGTTATTTTTTTCAAACTATTGTAAATCAGCGAAATTCTGTCCAAAATGTCTGATAATTGTAATACTGCTTTTTTAGCGCATATTTTTTAATTTTTTGTAAAAAAAAATAAAATTCTTAAAAAATCCAGAAGTTTTTGTCACATAGGCCCCAGAAAATGTATATGGTGTTACATAGGCCTATGCAATAGGTCACTAAAACTAGCATATAGGCCCCAAATAATGTACTTTGGCCCTTTCTTTAAATGTAGTTGCACTTAAGCCCTTTTATAAGAGGTACTTTGTATAAAAAGTAAGCGATTTTCACCTACCCTTTTTTAGATATTTGAAAATTAATAATAGTATATGATAAAATATTATTAAATAAGACAATACCGCTTAGAAAACACATATTGAGAAATTCATGGTTGTAGTTAAAATGTAAAACACTTCTACAAAAATATTGGTTTTATTCGAATAAGAATTAAAAATACAAAAATAAACAATAGTATTTATTGTAACACGAAAACCGTGCAGATGAAAATAAAATTCTTAGGACATCGTGATGACAAAATAAGTATAATTAATCTATAATTTCCAATATTAATTCTGTAGGACAAACATCGTCGTCATTTTTTGATTCATCACTCTTCAAATTTGAATAAAATAATCTGCTTTTTGGATGTATAAATGGTAATAAGCTTAAGATATCTTCCAGTTTTTTTCTTTTTGTTTCGATTCCATAACCAATGTGACACTTAGGTCTTCTTACAAAATGTACAAATCTATTTAAAAAAGGCCTATGTTAACATAGGCCACCGACAATTACCGTCACATTTTACTAAGTCGCAGTTAGCACTTTCTTGATATAAAATTATTATTACGAAAAGGGCCTAAGAGTAAATAGGCCCAATATTTAAGGGCTTATATGTCACTTAGGTTGTTTTTAAATATAGAAAAAAAATTATAAAAACACTTAGGCCCCAATATGAAGGGCCTAAAGTGAATATAAGCCTTTATTTCATTGACGTAGTCTCAGTTAGGATCTTTTTACATTTTTTATCTCGGTAAGCGTTAAAGATAATGAGATAGAACCTTTTTCATTGAAAAGAGCATGTCGACATTAGTAAGATAGGACCAATAAATCAAAAATGAAAAAAATGCACTTAGGCCCTTTTTCGATCAAGCCACAGAATTGTACTTGGTTATTTACGTATATTTAGGTTTTGACTTTTGATGAATGTGTTCCTAGTTTCAGTTAAGTCAAGTCCGTCGTCATTCATACGTGATTCTTTATTTTGTTCAATTAAAACGTTCTCTAATAATAATAATAATAAAGTAATATTACTATTTTACGTTTCTTTATAACAAAACTACGTTAACTATATCAGTTTCAAGTTACTGAAACAGTAACTGTTCGGGTGCTTGCAACCATTTGAAAATACATTTTTGCAAGGACTATCAGGGCGCTAAATGCTCCCGGTCAATTTGTAATTTAGTTCATGTCACGAAAGGAGAGGAACTAATATATCTACAAACAGAAAAGTGTACGTGTGTATGACCTATCATATGAACAAAACTTGTCCGCACAATAATTGTTCAAAATTACATTATTGCGCACAGTTAAACAAAATTAAGTGTCCAGTGTGTCTGGAAGAGATACCTCATTCCAAACTTCGCTCGGGTGTTTGTTGGAACCGACAGTGACTGTCGATAGAATTTCACTGTGCTGTCCTGTTTGCCGAACAGAAGGCGATATAATAGAACAATTATAAAAGTAAGTGTTTAACATAATATATGTACGTTATAGAACTACAGTACACTTTTAATTTACTGTTTTGTTTTCTTTTTCAGCCGTCGTTACTCTTGCTCGTTGAAAAGGCCATACTTTCATTACATAAAACAAATACAAAATGTATTACCTACATGGTTCAATTTTGAGACCATAATCCATATTATATGTGCAAAGAAAAAGACGTGCGCATAGAAAATGGAAATATTTGTATCGTTAAATACCGTGGCGGTACACGAACAAGTGACGAAATAAACATGATTGATCCCGAAAAGAAAAAAAATGTCAACAAACATACGTCAGAATCATCTAATAATGCCGACGATTCAAATGCAAAACTTGACAATATATTTATTTCGAATGACGATGGGACAGACATTTATATTAACGATTCGCTTCCTAACATATCGTATGGTGTCGACGAAAACGAGTCTATCAACTGCAATACCGAAGTATACGCCAATGTCACCGAAAACAGATCGGACAGATTACAAGACACGAGCGCACTTGATTTACCGGATGATAAAAACCCTTCCGCTTCGAGTGACAGCGATTCACTGGATTTGGGTAAATTCTCAAAACCTTTTCTAAATAAACGAAACACGGTTCTATATTCTACAACTGCGAATTTTTATTGTTTTTAGAATTACATTTCAGGTCCCAAATTACTAGGATGTGGTCTACTCCGAAAAAAAAAATACTTCTTCCTGCTATTAAATGTGAAACAGTTGTAAAATCGACTACTGACTTACGAAAACGAACAGCAGATCGTGTTGACGATGAATAGGAGTTACCGGTCGATGAAAACGTTTCGGCTTCCAGTGACTCAGAACTGGGTAAATTTTCAAAAGCTTTTCTAAACAAACGAAACACAAACCGATTTAATATTTTTGTATCTGTTTGATTTTCATATCTTATTGTTCACTGAAATTTTCTATTGTTTTTAGAACTAGATCTCAAACCGCAAATTATTAGAAGAACTTGGAGTGCTCCAGAGAAATTTGCGGCGAGAAAATACTTGTCTGGTTATATTCGAAATCGAAAAATCCTCCCTTTAAATGAATGCGAAATGATTGTCAAATCTGATAATAACTTACAAAAATGAACTGCAATGCAGCTTCGTTTATGGATAAATAATGAAATCAACAAACACAAATCGAAAGGTACGTACAGTATGCTTTTCATTGTAAACACTTGTTCGTGGACCCTGTGCTCATTCCCATCGGAACGTGAAACCTTCTTACCTTTTCATTGAGCATTTGGTCCTCGGTAAATTAAGTTTTGGCTGCAGTGAAACTATGCTAAATGAAATCTCACTAAGTTAAAAACTACCATAACTTTTTATAATATTATAACTTTTAAATAGTATATTCTTAATATTTTTTCTCTCCAGATAAGACTCGCAACACATGGTCTACACCAGAAAGGACAGTTGCGCGAAAACTTTTTGATACTGAGATAGCTACAGGAAAGGTTCCGAATTCGCAGAAATGCTTCGACACGATAACAAAGCATAGTGAATTGAAAAAACGAACTGTCGCTCATGTAAAATCCTGGGTACAAGCCGAATCGAAACGACAGAGAAAATCAGCAGTATCTCATCAGCAAAATTAATAGTCGATGCCGAGTTCAGTGTCTCGGCCGAGTACTCGTATGTAAATAAACCGTAAGCCTTGTTTACTCGTGTAAACAAGGCTTACGGTTTATTTACATATTTCGTCAACAATTGCATGTACAATATTTTAATACGTGTTTTTTTTAAATATGTTAAGACTGAAATAAGAAATACCTATTTTTGTTTTATCATTTCGTTAATAAATTTGTTTATTTCTGTTATCAAATATTAGATTTCGTTGTTAATTAGTCATAATACGCATTCCGCAATGTAGATGCTACGTCAAAATAAATAATAAATAAAAATGTATGAAAAAATTAAAGATATATTCTGTTGTCTAGTTTTTTATTAAAAAAAGCAAATATATCAATTTTACATTAAAACATAAACAGAGTAATTTACAGAATCGTTGTTGGTTTCGGGCCCTATATTTGCAGACATTGTTGAACATCCATTGTTGGATAGTACTTGAATAACCTGTGAATATGAGAACATAATTTTAATACAATACTCTCAATTATCACTGATCTATTAATACTTATTACTAAGATCGTTTCGAGTTAATTTTTTCGATGAAATTATTCGAATGGAAAGGTATTTCCATCGATATGAAAATTTTCCAATGTCAATAGATGAAAATGTTTTGCATCGTCAGTACGGACGTTTTAACGCTTGTCGACGAATCTCATGTAAATCTAATATTCGACATGGGTTTGATATGTTGTTAGAGTGAAAAGATTCAGTTTACATGATATCGGGAGCCTTGGCGATAATTTGACAAAGTAACTAGTACCGTTTAAAAAGAATTGACATAACAACGCTTTGATTATCTGGAAATAAACACTTATAAAAATAAATATTTACCTTTATTTAATGTTGTTCAAATGTTCCTTGTATATAAAAAGATCAAATTTGCGGGCAGTTTCTATAAGATGTATTACGTTCATAAACGTATCAGAATATTCAAATGTATATTTGAGTTGTCGCGTAATTTTCGTCTTTCTACGTTAATAAATGACTGAAAATAATTAAATTTATTTTTTGTGTAAATTATATTAATAATTCACTTTTTTATAGAATTATATGAATTTTACTTACATTTATTCTTGACTACTTACTTCCCTTTTCTTTATGTGTGAAACCTAACCATACTTCATTTAGAAATTTTTACGGTTTTTGACAGTAAAAAATATTATTTTATTATGAAATACCCCATACTCCAATAGATTCCTGCAAAGGTTGCATACTTTTTGTCATAAAAAACCGCTGAAATAATACTCGCAGTGACCTCTCATTTCACAAAATGGTTCTATGTAGTTTTAATTTTTATCAATAGACGTCTCAGGGTGAAGCTCCCAAAGTTGACAATCAAACGATTTTGTTCATTGGGTGCCGCTCCCTTAAGACGGCAAAAGAGCCCAAACGATATATTAAATGATTATCCGAGCTCCCAAACTGTATGCCACACATACTTATATATATATATATATATATATATATATATATATATATATATGAAAAAATTCTCCGAATCGTTTCAAAATTGAAATTTAACCCTCTGGTAGTAATTAAAAAGTGTCCCTAACATTTTAATAAAATCGACCCGACAGAACCGGATTTACAAATTTTTTGAAAATACTAGTTTGTAGATAGTGACTTATTTACTGAAGGGTGTATTTAATGTGGTGTAGACCTTCGATCGACAATAATTTTGCAATTAAGAAAAAATGTAATTTTAAGGGGTGTATTAAGGAGTTAAATTTTTTATTTTGCCCAAAATCCAACCTAAGTTCGCACAATAAAGCCACGCGGCCTGTATTAGCAAATACACTATATTGTCGGCAGGGTGCATTGGAAGTCACTAGAAATTGACGAAAAATAATTTCTGTAACACATATTGTATTATTCGTCAATTTTGGTGACGTGTCCTGTGCATTTAGGGTTGTCATCCGTCCGGGTTTTTCCGGATTTGTCCTAGTTTAGAGGGCATCCGGGGAGCGTCCGGGTTTAAAAATTTAAACTCTTGGGCCGCCCGCGACCCACGCACTGTGTGTTTTATTTTAAGAATAAAAAAATTCTAACTGATTATTAAAACAATTTGTAACAAACTGTAATAAGATTCTGTTTTGTTAGGTACATTTAAAATGATGATAAAAGATGACTAAATTTAATTTTAAGGTCTGAAAATAAATAAAAAGGTAATTTATGACCTTTTCAACTGTTTTTTATTACACCGACTATGTTTAAAAAAACCTGTTGACATGTCCAAGTTCTGGGCTCTAAAATCCGGGGTTTTCACGCGTCTTGTCCTGGTTGCCAAATTTTAGAGATGGCAACCGTATGTGCATTACAATCGTGAAGTGGAATTTCGTGCAAGAAACTAATGATTTTCTTATGAAGAAATATGTGCGGTCACAATCTAAGGTCATTTGTCAATTCAAATTTTCTGACAATGTTTTCTGGAACACTGATAGCACAGAATGATTGTATCTTTTCGATCTGCGCCTCAATTCCTTCTCAAATCTCACAGACCGTGTACGGCGACTCCAAAAGTTACGACTCGCGACAAAACTATTTTCAACGTGACGAATATTCGATCGCAATACCGCGCATAAACCTATTTGGCCCACTCGATGCTTTTCTGTATATAGGAAGTATCTCTTCTGTTCATACAACGGCTTGCTCTGAAGCTCGCTGCGTCACTCCGGGGCTCTTTATTCCTGGCTTAGAACAGTGAGCGGAGCCGGGGACGGGCGGGGAGGTGGGGGTAATCAACGCTTCTCGCACCCATAAATCCCACTAATGGCCCTACGGTATTTCATAAGCTAGCTAGTCAACTGCTGTGTGCTTCGGAACTGTTGGTCAGTGTGCGTAGGTACAGTGTGTCCTCTATACAACGGTGAAACATTTCGATTTTTTTCAGATAGAGAGTTATTTACTGAAAGGTGTATTTAATTTGGTGTAGATGTTCGATGATAGTAATGTTGCAATTAAGAAACAAAAGGTTAATTTAAGGGGTGTATTAAGGGGTTAAATTTTTTATTTTGACCAAAAACAAACTTAAGTTCATGTAATAAAACCAACTGCCTGTAATAGCAAATACACTATATTGTCGGCAGGGTTTGGGCACTGCGACCCGGGTTTTTTTCCTAAAAATGTAATTAAAACCTGCTCAACGATTTTCTCTACATATTCGCGAGAATCGTACTAAAATCGGTACAAGATTTTGCACATCAGAGAAACAAACTGTCTTTTCTATATACCTATATATTTTTTCAAGCTATGAATGACAATTTGTACATCCCTATTAAATTGAAAAGTTCATTCTTACTAATTCACGTTTTATGTGATAAGCGGAAACCGACAAATTACTGATTTCAATGATCAGACGTCGTTCAATAAAACACATCA
Organism: Venustoraphidia nigricollis; assembly: GCA_034508555.1. NCBI lineage: Eukaryota > Metazoa > Arthropoda > Insecta > Raphidioptera > Raphidiidae > Venustoraphidia > Venustoraphidia nigricollis. The sequence continues at coordinate 1,836,753 of JAVRKA010000070.1, forward strand.
ATCATGTGATCTGTTTTTTATTGCTGTAAAATATACCCATGTAAAATTTTTGGAAAATGAGTTCTGCCAATATTTAGAAGCTTTTTTTGTACTATACCTGACAAAAACTCTACTTGGCAAAATTTTATACTGATATAATGAATAAAGGAAGGTGGTACTTTCGTAGTCTTCGTTGTATATGTTATCTCAAAAATCATCACTCGAGAATTACTAATGACCTTAGCTGCTGAGCATTTATCTTCGAGACGAAACCAAGAAAGTCTCGTACGAGGCATATCAAAAAGTTATTTCGATGTTTTTCAAAATTGTAAATAATTAAATAAAGTAATAGTCTAAGATCGGGCTGCAAAATTACTACATGAATAATGTAGACAATCAAAATCAAATTTTTAAGAATTTTTACAAGTGGGGGAATTCATTTTTCATAGGGTGCCAATTAAAAATTGCCCGCCAGTATTATTAATTAAAATATTATTAATTGAATTTTGGGGAAAAATTTCGTTCATATCGTATATAAACAAAACTTACACCACTTCACAACAGTGTATTTAAAAGATCTGAAAAGTCACAGGTGCCGCCGATTGCTTAGCCGCAACCTCTACGCAGCCAGGTGTAAACAGGTATAATTTCGTAGAAACTTTTCGTTCATGACGTACATTTATTTCATCTATACCACATTAAAGCTAATTTTTTTCTGAATTTAATGGCATAAGGTTGCCTGCAAAAAAATGCCCGCAAATCGAGGTTGCCTGCCCTTAAAGACGCTAGGTATTGAAAATAAAGTGACATAGAGCGAACGGGCGACGCTACTTGTTAAACAAGGATGCTAAATGCTAGCTGTACGCGTTTTTTGAGCTATTGCGCATGCCTCGATGAATAGAGTTCTCAATCAACGGTTAAAGTAGTAGTAAGAACAACTCTATGCTCTAAACGCTCCAAAAATATAACGAAATTTTTCCCCAAAATTCAATTAATAATATTTTAATTAATAATACTGGCGGGCAATTTTTAATTGGCACCCTATGAAAAATGAATTCCCCCACTTGTAAAAATACTTAAAAATTTGATTTTGATTGTCTACATTATTCATGTAGTAATTTTGCAGCCGGATCCCGATCTATAACAGACGTACATAAAAATTCTTTTTGCTTACAAATAACACCTTAAATAGCGTTGTATCTTTATTATTATTTTTTGCATAAATGAGCGTTGCTGTAGTAAGTTGAAGCTAGTTATTTCGTCGAACAATTTCTAAATTAGAGAGGTAAGATCATGAAAAGCTAATTGCAATAAACGTAAACATATAAATTAATAAACTTTCGTCCGATTCTCATTTGAAAATTAGATATTATGGCGCAGCCTAAAAAGGCGTGAAATGATTCCAGATTTCCCTTTCTCAGGCAGAGAGGATTTTCTCTCTTCGCTTGCATCTCTGCTGCTGTTGCTGCGAGTTGTAGGATCGTATTACAATGACACAGCGTATACAATATTGTACGACCGCTCTGTTGAAATGACGGTGCCACAGTAGAACGTAATATAGAGCGGAGAAAGGAATGTTAAGTGAATTAAGATGGCGCTAAAGCTATTTAGGGCATTTAGGGATATTCCTGCGTATAACTTCCCGACCAGGAATGAACAAACTATTCCGATAAACGCACTAAACAAAAGTCGAAAAGTTGAATTGTCATGCGCAGTGTAAATTAACCACTAAAAAGATTATTCTTTTCGTGACAGATTCGCACGTTCAAGTATTAAAACAATACAATAATAATTAAGATCGAGTTAGATTTAGTGAAATTAAATACTATATAAACCTAATTGATAATGTAATTATTCCCGCGCGAAACTCGAGATTTTGGGTTTTGAGTCTCGACGATGACATGTCGAAAGTAATATAACAAATATTTCTTATATATAACAGTTTGTAACAAAAAATCACTGACTGCAAAGTGATTATAAACGTAAAGATAATTTAATACATTTTAAAATTCAATAAAACACTAAGTTTTAATAGTATTTATTTTTTAACAATTGTTTTGCACAACGCTCCCCCCCCCCACCTATGAATGTTTCACACACCTAACAATAGAATGCCGAGTGCAAGCGCATACTTCAGTCACCGCATTTTTAATAATCTCGAAATCCACTGTCTGTTATTAATTTTAATTTAATGATAATATATTATGTAGAAATGTTTACAGATTTCATTATAATATTTTTTGATACAAGGGTTACCCGCGGTCGCAAGTCGCTGTTTTCGCTTATGATGATATGATATTTATTAAGTCAATCGAGACATATGCACATCCATTTGACACGTCAAATCTGCTCTCAATCTCATCCCACTTTTCGCATAGCGTAAGTAAAACGTGAGCTTTGAAACAAGAATTTTTCAAATCTGTTCATTCGTCCTTGACTTTTCAGGTAACACACAAACTTAAATTGTTTCATAATGTATAGTATTTATAGTGTTTCCTGCCTCAGAATGAAAAAACGGAATCTTTTTACTATCATTTTGTTGCCCGTCTGTCTGCCTGTCTCTTCGTCAAGGTCATTTTTTCTCAGTAACGATTAGTCAAGTTGAAATTTAAATCAAACTCTAAGGCGTATATATAAAACCTCAGTTCTATAAAAAAAATCACACTTGAAATTAACTTGAAATTTTAATAACGGTATGAAATCTTTAAGACGCGGTATTTACTCGCACTTCACCATTTTTTTTATAAATAAGTTTCTCGATGTAATATTACAATAACGTGAAACTCTGTCTACATATATATCGCAACTGAGGAGCAACTTTTCAAATCGCATTTTGTCCGTCAATAAACAAAACTGACTTTGTAACGGTTTTGAGTAGGTTTTTGTGTTATCTACCTGTCTAGACACGGCACACAAGGAACCACATTTTATTCATGTATAATTCAAGTGAGAAAAGTAACAAATTAATCAGAACGCATTTTGTCCGTTAACTCGGCCACTTTTACCGCCAGTATGCAGCAAAATCACTACAGATTCCCCGAGTTTAGTACAATGACCTATTTAATCACAAAATTTGTGATTTAAATAGAGACATGGGAGTGCGTCGTGACGTTCAGTTGTATGGCACCCCGCACCATCAAAGAAGAGAAAAAAAAGTATGTTCGTAAGCTACTTCACGCTAGATTTGGCGACGATTGGGAATATAATGTGCTATTATCTGTAATTTTATTTTTTGAAAAGGCATTAAACTCTCCTGGGGTGGAAAACTAATTTTCAAAGCAATTTCTACAAAATGCATTATGTCCAGTTATGATCACAACAAAAGGAATATTGTGTACTTTGACGCAACAAAACGAATAATGTCCAAAGAATTTTGTTAAATTTAGAATAATGTATGCTAATTTTGATTTAAATTAACCTATTTACTGTAACTATACAATGGTATCTTCAAACATGTGACATCCAATATTTTATCTATGATGAGCTAGTTGACAGGAACACGTTTTTGGCTTCTACTCAAAAATTTACTTTTAAGGACATAATACAATTTGAAAAGTTGCTTCTCAACTATACTAGGACATTTTACAAATATGTACTTTGTGTTTCGTGTTCGAAAACTAAAATTAGGAATATCGCAAATTCTGCAATACACATTGCTTGCATCTTTCGTGTAGTCAGTATAATGTGTTACACCTTGTATATAGGTAGGTATGTAAAGTTGTCACAAAGAGGTAAATTTGAATGTAATTCAGTGTTCGATTACTTAGTTTATCAACAACTAGAGTAAATACTAGGGTGACGAAAGCAAATAAAGACGCGAGTATTGGTTCCTAATTGAAACAAGACAGTCGATAGTCTTGCTTGTTAGTGGCAGGGGCTGGCCAAACCTTATAAAAATTATATCAAATTATAATATCATATAATATATTAATACGCTAAGGTTAAGATGTTTGCCTCCCTTTTTCGAAAAAACCACACAATTGCTCCACATAAATTTTATATCATTTTATAGATAATTGCTTGCTCTACCGACATCAACAACTAAAAAATCTATTATTGCTTTTGCTTTTGCAAAATAATTAATTATAACAATTATACATTTATTCAGTATATGCAGCAATGCTGCCATCTGACGGTTCTAATTTTGAAACAACGTCAACATGATTGACGGTCGGTAAATTTTTTTTGTTTAATTTTTAATCAAAATTCACGTATAAATACTTTTCGTATGGCGGCGCTTCAGCTCAACGTTTTCGATACTTAGGCCTCTATATGACAGTTTTAGAAAAATATTTTCTTGAACCGTCACTGAGCTTCGTAATGTAATATAACAAAAAGAAGAAAGTTATAAAGAGTGTGAGAAATCAGAAACGAATTTTAGTGCGAATTATTCGCACAGGTTCCGCTAGTTATCAATACTACGAGTACCGTAGCGGTATGCAGGAATGAATTTCGATAGAAAAATCTAAATAAATAAATAAAAGCTATGTATTGCGGCACACACGACCGAAGTAAGGCCTATTTGGTTATAATTGATGTGGAAATTATAATTTTTTTTTCTTTTAAACACAATTTTTGTTACTCAAAAAAGTCACGCATTATTTTGATGGATTTCGTTTCATCTAGTCATCTCGTCAAATCTTCGCCTAAGAAATGTTACTTTAAAAATTCGATTTTTGGAAAAAAAACCGTTTATTACGAAACTTGCCTTATTATCTGCATCGATTTATTTCACGCAAAAAAGACCTTAGAAAAGAATATATACGGTGTGTAAACTCGATAGTAAGGAATTATTTTATTGTTGAAAATTGTCAGCCCTAGTGATTATATAAATTCACCGATTCGACTTTGACAACTGACAATCATGTACACTAATACAGACGACCGAACTGTGCCTACATTCAATCGAGGGGGAAATTTTATTTGCCGGATCTGATATTTTAATCCATTAGGGATGGATTATCGACCACCAGGAATATTGCAGTTGTGTTTGAAAATGCGTGACGAAACTAACTGCACTTGTTAACATTTGCAGTGCAGACTGGGCAGGTTTGTTATTGTGTTTGATTTCAATTTGTTTAGAATTAGGGTTCGGTTTCGTACAATTTTTTTTTTTTTTTGAACAAACCGTTCTTTGGAAAATAAGAAGCTTTTATATTTCTTGAAAAATTATATATTATTTTGACCCTACTTTTCATTGAACGTCTCTACTTACTATGTTCGTGATTTTTTTCAATTTCTCTTTAAGAAACGGCGGAGAACGCAATGCGATCGACTTTGTATACTCAGGGGTTGTTGCAGGGACTCCAAAATGCAAATTTAATTGCCATTCTAAAAGATCTATCTAACGATACCTCACTGGATGACGTACCTATCAGCTACCTACGCGAAAACATTTTTTTAACGACTTTCAGTGTGTGGGGAGGTGCTTCGAAACATGTCTATGAAATTTCTCAACACTTTTAGTATTATGAATATAAAAGATGTGCCCTTCTGAAATTTAAATTTATTTAAATAAATCGAAATAGAATTACCTAAATATCTGAACATGTTACAATTCTGTTTCGGATTATGAAAATAACGACGCTTCACTAAAACATCAAGGTAGGTTTCTTTTTTTTGTTGAAAAAGGTGCATGTACAGTGTACATACTTAACAAAATTGGTTTCGGAAAACGCCCGGTGAAATCATAAATTTTTGACAAGTTATACAAAAATCCTACTAATCCATCCGAATTAAATGAAGAATTTTAAATCTCGTCCTCGACGTTATTGTCCTTTAACAAATCTGTCTGTCACAAGTGAGTTTGCGTATTCGTTCCCTTTACTTGGCGCCCAAGTTTCAAACTCTGAAGTTAACTATAATAAGGAAAGTAACGAAGCCGCCGATAAAAGACAGGTTATTTACTTCTTTTTCAAGAATTTTATTTATTATATTATATTATGTAGGAGAAGATGATGCAAAGCAAAGTTAGAGAAGTTACGGCGACCGATTTTACATTTCTGAGCTGAAGCGACGTCATTCTATTAGCGAGAGCGGAAACTCGCAACGCTTCTGTCAGCGGCACCGATATCTCCGTCGCAGTGGCGCTGACGCTAATCTACTTCCTCTCCTCCATCTCTCTCACCCCTCTCTCTCTCTCTTTCCTCGTGCTCGTCGTGTACCTACGGCAAGTAGGTACCCCCTTCAAAGCTCGTCCCATTAATCTAATGAAATTATACAAGTAAAGTCAAACACACGCCTTATCGGTTGTTTTGCAAATGACTATAAAAGATTTGAGATCGACGATTCCTGATCCTTAAGTTTCGATCCACCGAATTTCATCCGACATCGCAAGAGATGTTGAAAATCACTACATATTTATAAATTAAAGTCCCCCGTCGGGCTGAGTTTGTGTTTGTTCGGGCTAATCTCAGAAACTACTGTACGGACTTTTATAAGGTTGTCACCGATAGAAAGAGGTATTATCTAGGAAGGTTACAAGCTATAATTTATTAACCATTTTGAGAAAATAAGCTACGAGTATGATGATATTTGTGAATGAAGCCAGAAAATGTCCCGCCTGAGAGCTTTCGTATAGCATGCGCTAATGCGTAAATAGTTAGACGAAAATAATGTATGGACAATCATTTCTCTTAAAAAGTTCTAAAAAAAAGTCCGCGACAAATTTGGTCTAAAAGAATGCTTTATTTGCGAAAGTGTTTTTACCGACTTAGTCCGTATTTAAATAAATATGTTAGTCATCTTAAGTATTTAATTTAGACCAAAATTGCCCTTTTCATCATTTAATTTAGATTAATAGGTAATTTACAAATTTGGGCGAAGCCGGACCGGGCCACTAGTATACAATACTTACTGTTGAGACGTCGTCGGGCGGCTAGACAATGATCCTAAAATTTGAATATCGATACAGACCTATCGAATCCAATTCCAGACCCCTAATTCTGAAAGACAAGTTCATTTGAAAACTTTGGTCACTTTCAAAAGTTTTTGAATATCTTTGTCCTATATATACGTTTTGGGTAGGATGTCATTAAAACTCTTTATTGCTACACAATGAAGATATGGTAAAACTTCAAGACAAAAGTACTTATATGTACTATTTTACAACATAATTTCATGAAATTTTGAAATCAATACGGCCTAAGGGTTGTAACATCAAAAATAGCAAGATAATCGAAACCTTGCAGTTTCCTTTGAGATCACGCAATCTTTTCTAAATCGCGACGATTGAAACGCTGTAAGTTAAGGCTGTCGGAACGCTCTGAATTTTGTTTGTATGCTGAGACCCAGTGGTAAGGGGTGAGGTAGGCAAAAGACATATTGTGGGTGTAACCTTCTTTAGCTTTGTCTCGCTCAAATCATCCGCACGTTTCAATTTTTAGCTGGTGTCAACTACGAGGCTAAAAAATATTGTTGCAAGGGTGCCGCTGTCAATTGATTACTCTAATTTTTGGAAATATTTTGAAGATTTAAAAAACTTTTTCGAAAAAGGAAGAGTCACTTTAGGTTTGTGATGGAACAGTTTTGTGAAATAAGTACGAATAAGGTCGTAGTGTGAAATAAAAACGTGTTTTTTTGACACAATAACTGTCATTTTTTTTCCAGTAAATCGTACATAAATTACAAAAGTAGTCCATTAGAGACCTAGATTTGTCCTTTATCTTCCTTATAGAGAAAGAATTTTTGCAGAATGTTGACGAATAAGTCTACAATCAGTTGACAGCCGAAGCTCTATTTTTGGCTTAAACTCAGAGCGTTCCGACAGCCTTAACTCGAGTTTTAAGAAAATGAACGGGCGAACCGATTGAAAAACTAATGCGTCATCCTGTAAATGAATAGAAGGTAGGCAAAAGCGCGCGTATAATGTGGGGTGGCGACATGGTGCGACGAGGCGCTCTGCTCCCCAGGGGATGCCTTCTCGTACCACAGATCGGCGTGTGTTCAGAGAGTCTGTGTGAGGCAATCGCCAATATGGCATCAGACAAATAATTGAATTTGCAGATCAGAAGCTTATTGGGGAATTGAAATTGCTTTAAGTGGGAATCTCTCGTACAACTTATTTGAAAACACAAAAATATACAGAGTGTAGCAATCACAAAGGGAAGACAGCTGACTGCACGACTTTAAGAAATATTCAATACTTTCACGCTATAATCTCGTATATGTCTCCTAATTTTGACATTTTTTACTGAATAATATTTTCAAAATGGGTGGGAAAATATTTTCATAGTTTGGAGTGCTGCAGAATTAAATATTATTAAATCAAAAAGCACATGCTTAATTTGAGTTCCATAGCTGTGCTTTCCATAAAATATTTTCTTTTTTTCAGATTTTAAATTTTTGATAAATTGGAAAATTTCTGTGAATTTCTCCAAAACTGATTCCTTTATAGTGACGGTAATTTTCAATAAGCGCTGCATTCGTGAATTTTTCCAGATTTTTGGAACATTCATTGTTTATAATGACGTTACTGGGACGCCGAAATTAAATTATCACTTTAGCAAATTTTACCTATCCAACAGATACCTCGCCCTTCGATGTACCTGCGCGAAATTGTTTTCCATTATATGTTGAAAAGTCGAGATGTTTTATTGTTCGAACTCTTGGTCTCGTCATCCGACCGACGTCAACTACAGACGAAAGCACTAAATGAAGTACAGGTCGATCCCGGTGAAACAATAAATTAACGTGACTACAGAAAACGAGTAGCTATTTTGTTCGGAAGCACGCTATATTAGCAGATAAATTCAATAATTGGATATTTCTTCTTAACGCTTATATACGTGTGTGTTTCTCTCTCTCTCTCTCTCTCTCTCTCTCTCTCTCTCTCTGTATGTAATTTGAATTAGACGAGAAAAATTGCATTGCTAAAAGGAGCTCTTCTTGCGCATCGTCGAATTTCTCCTTCTTGTAGACGCGCTATTTAAGCACTCGTATATTATAAAATCAATTATTATGACAGCTAATCTATATTCAGAAGATATCGTAGATTTAGCTTTTTGTAAATTTGGCTAATTAATTGATACGTCTACAGTTCGTTGTTTAATTGGATTATTATCAATTCGTATTTGTTTTTTTATTGATTAGTGCAGTGTTTTTATTATAAAAGGTGCTCTGTAATCTCCTTTGAAAAACTGCTATTGTGATGCAGTCTTTTCCGCAGGATTACTACTGGGTTGAAGAAAGCATTGTCAAAAAATCTGATTTGACAATGGCTTTAGATTGTGATCATGTAATTACAGCCTTTATCCATACAGGAATTGTCTAATGTCGTTTAATGACGCTGTTATGTATAAAATTGGATTCAACTCCCACAAAAACGATTGATAATAATCTATATAACAAACAAATGGCTTTTCGAACTAAATTTTAGTCAAAATGCGTAGAAAAATGAAAATTTTACAAAAAAAAAATTATTTAAAAATGAAATATCGTTTAAATAGATCAACAGTATTTTTTTAGAAAGTTCGATTTGAAATTCTAAATTACTTTTCTAATGGCGAAATATGTGCGGTCACAAATCTAAGGTCATTGGCAAACGAGATTTTACTTTCTGCATACGTCTTTTGAAAAAAAAAACAATGTTTTTTAAAATTGTATAAGATATTGTTTCTGTACCACTAATTGTTGTTTTCTATTTTTTCAGGTGGAAATCAGTTAGACTCAACCAAAGATTTTAGTGTAGACGGATTGGGTTTCAGTAAAAAGAAAAAAAAGAAGCGACGACATAGGTGAGTACTTATTTCAGTTACATTGAATATTTCAAGGCCGATTTCACCAATGATATAAAGAATTATTCTTCGAATGATATTTTTTTATTTTTGTAAAAATTGGAACCATTTTATTACTTCGATAATTTTTTGCCAAAGGTAATAGATGTTTGAAACCTTTGTAAAACTAGAGAGACCTAAAATTAATTCAGAAATGGTGAAATCGGCATTTATTGATCACGCTCGCGATATGTCAAATAAGTTTTTAAATTTTCAATCGACAACACGTCTTTTAGGACGGTATCATTGTCAATTTTATAATATAGTCAAAATGAACGCACCACGCGATTTTTTTTTGTTATATTTGTAATATTGAAAGTATTATTGGATTGCAGGCACGTTTTGTTTTCTGGTGTTCCGGGGAAGGAATCTACTTCGACGCCCGCACAGAGTCTGCAGGCAACAAATCTTCCTCCAAGTTATCAGCTGACCTCATCAGAAAACAAAACATGCTTTCAGTTGAATTATATTAATATAGCACAAAAATCTAGGACTGCGTTAATCTTGACGAGGAGTTTACTTAAAAAAATCATACGGATTTCCTTACAGTAAATCAAAGCTAATAACTAAAGTATTTATAAAACATGATGTGGTTAGCTTTAGAATTTATCATAACTACGGAAACGTGCCAACGATAAAAGACATTAATTAATTAGTATAGGTCGATATTGTAGATTATAGATGCTCGACAAGTAAGGTCATTAATTACCGTATAATTAAAGAATAGAATAAAGTAAAATAATGAAGATTATAAAGAAATACACAAATAATTCAATCGACCATTGTCAATTTTTTTTTGGTTAAAAAATATGCAGATATCATTAAACCGGCTCTCATTGGTCAAGTCTTAGAACGGTTTTAGAACTCTTCGAACTGGACTTATTATATGGCGCTATTTTGTATTGCCAATGTTAAAATTAATACTGCTGTTAAATTTTTGTCTCAACTTATTAGTGTATTTGCCATATGGCAACATACACTATTGGCGTCGGTCGGATAGCGGGACCTAGGGGTCGAACCAAAATTTCTCGACGTTTCATAACCTCCTAAACACTTTGGCACCATTTTTAAAAATGTTTATATATATATGTATATATATATATATATATATATATATATATATATATATATATATATATATATATGTGCGGGCAATAACTTTAAAGAGTTAATTGATTGTAACGACATTTGGCCCACGTGTTGAAATCCATCACCGCAAGAAGCCTATTTAAAATGGGCGTAATCGGGCCATTTTAAGGGTAGTTTTTAGGGGTTGAAAAACGTTTTTGGGCCCCAAAATACCGAAAAAATTCTCAGAAACGTTTCAAAATTGACATTTAACCCTCCAGTAGTAATTAAAAAGTGTCCCTAAAATTTTAATAAAATCGGCCCGACAGGACCGGACTTACAAATTTTAAGAAAATACTACTTTGCAGACAGTGAAAGTTGTATATAATTTGGTATAGAAGTTCGATTGATAATAATATTGCAATTAAGAAAAAAAAATGTTATTTTAAGGGGTGTATTAAGGAGTCAAATTTTTTATTTTGCCCAAAAACCAAGTTAAGTTCCCATAATAAAGCCACACTGCCTGTATTAGCAAATACACTATATTGTCGGCAGGGTTTTGGCACTGCGACCCGGGTTTTTATCATCTTAAATTTGTTGCAAGTATAAAGAAATCTTCAGTTGACCACAACGGTCCAGAATAGAAACAAATCAACCAGCTGCTGATTTGGGTTTTCCAACAAACGGATTTCTTACTAAAATTAGCTCCAAAAAAATACAAAATACACATTAATTTGTGGAGGAAAGAGAACTGCCTCTGGATCTGCGGAACTGTTGGAACTAATTTTGAAGTCCGACAATGTGGCCAACAAACACGCAATTCTAACAATGCAAGGAGTTCTGCAATGTCGACAAACGCTTCAGGATTGCCCCAACAATAAAAACACGTATAGGTAGTCGCCTTTGTTGTCGAGCGTCTATAATTTACAACATCTGACTAAAATCAGTTTTATGCATTTATGGAATAATATCGGTGGCGTAGAAGGTTGTAGTAGATAAATGAAAAATAATCTAAAGGAGCTTCTCTACGCGCGCATACATATGGCGTCCCCTCGCGCGCGGTTCCGCAGAGGGGACGCCTCATGTAACGCGGTCGATCCCGCTAACTACCCTGCGCTGTTTTGATATGCGGCAGGACGATCTTCACCAGCTACCAGCTCGAGGAGCTGGAGAAGGCGTTCAAGGACGCGCACTATCCGGACGTCTACGCCCGAGAGATGCTGTCGCTCAAAACGGACCTGCCCGAAGATCGAATACAGGTACGTGTTTCAGAATCGCAACCAAGTCTTTTATACTTCTAGATATATTGTGAAAGTATCAATTTTTTCAAATTAGAAGATATTTATTATTTTTTTTTTAGAGTTTCAGACAGTCGAATTATATTTTACAATCATTTTTAATTTCGTCATGATTTGCATGTCAGCAGATATCAAAAGTGTGGCGATAGTATAGTTTTGAACAATGGGCTCTTGTTTTGTGAATAAAAAGAACTCGTCTAAAACAATTTCACTTTAAACACCTTCTCAAGTTTCTTCCTACATTTGAATTGAATTGGCCATCACAAAAAGACATTCACGAAATAATGTCACGGGAAACTTTTTTACATGGCGAAATAATATTATGTTGACGTGCGCACAAATTGTCTGTTATACACTAGCTGTGCCCGCGTCGTCGCTCGCTCGCTCTCGATCCTCACCAACCGAGACATTCTTAACTATAAAATAGAAAATACTCGATTTAATATCTTCAAGTAAATTAACTTGAAAAAATGAAGGTTAACTGTTCCACATTTTATTGCTGTGATTAAGCATTAAGCTTCTCAAAACTTGGCTTGTTGCATAAAAAATGATTCATACTTCTAGTTTATTTTAAAAGCATTACAGCCACCATCAAAGATAGAAAAAGATTTTTTGCAGAGATTTCCGAAACAGTTCTCATGCATTTGAGTGAACACATTCAAATACTCATAAGATAGAGTTATGCGGGTGAATAAGGCGTCATATTGAACAGTTGGTGAAACAGTTCCCACCTTAAAGCTTACGGTCTGGACGAAGCCGGGCCGGGCACCTAATATTTATATCTTATAAAACCCCGCGACTCCTCGATTCAACAAATTTTTACCGAGCGATCACAACGATTAGTGTGAGACAAAACACAGTCGAAAGTATCCATTCGTCATTTTCCATTGTAGTGGTCTTCAGTGTGAATTTTAAAAACTGCATTAAAGACATTGCAAGTAAAAAATATTTCAACTGATATTGTTGGAATAGGTAACCACATAACAATTATGCAATCTAACACCTTCTTTCCGCGACCAATCTGCGATAGGGGAGCAGGGAGCATTTATTCGCGCATACAATGTTCACAATGCGTCGCTATAATATATATCTGTGGAAATTTCAAGTCTATGGATGTGATTTTTTGTTTGTGAACAGCTCAGTGAAAAACTGCAAATATCGGAATAGATCGATATTAGTTTAAAACTCAATTTCGTATTTTTTTATCAATTGATATCTGCCTGCGCACGTAAATTAAATCGGTATTTTACAATTTGGTGCAGCTATCACAATGGAATGTGTATATATAGCGTGCAATTTTTATATAATAGCTGTGTATAACTCAGGTGAAATTTACATTGAAAAGTGTACGTTAGGCATATAACTAACACTTTCGTATAACAAACACAATAGTGTCAAAAGTGTCAACTGCACTTTTTAAACCGAAGCACGATGTTATTCTTTGCAAGTAAGTTGAAAGGTAGGCAGTAGATTAAAGACGTTCACCAACTGACGTCACTAGCGGAAGGCGCAGTTGAAATTTATTATGTCATAATAAATTTTTGTGTGTATACCTACGTTTTAAACATTCTACTGAGACCGAATTAACTATTTTCATATTTTTGTCTTGTCAGTTTATTAGCTTCGGGTGAACTCAAAAATCACCGAACCGATTTTGAATGAATTTGCACTGTAGTAGATCATTAAAAACATGACATTATCATCACGCTTCTATACTAGTCAAGGAGACTGGAGAACGGTGCCCAAAAAACCGTTATTCACACGGTCGAAGCCGCGGGTAAATGCTAGTTTGAAATGTATTTAATGAACTTGACTTCTGTTCGCTGTACCGATATGTCATGTCGGAAACTACTTGTATATTATTATAATAAATTATATCTCATAATGAATTAAGTATATATCATATTATACATAGTCAACATTTTGTTCTACTTTTTAAATTTTAAATATTCGGCCTTAAAATATGTATGTAGTTAAATTTAAAATTTAAATTTCTTTTCATAATATTGTAAAACTGCCACCAAAATGAATAAATTATAATATTACAAATTATAATAATATATTTGCTAACACGAACAGGTCGCCTTACCTTGGATCGTATTTCCGAGTGGAAATATTTTTTATATATTTACAAAAAAAAAGGAATCCACAGTGGATAACATTTGGCAATGTTGTTCTATACGTTCACCCCTTTTGAAATTGTCCGCCGTTAGAATTATCAAAAAAAAAAAAAATGAATTCAATTAGGTTACTTATTTGGACAAAATATGTATATTTAAAACAAGTGATATCGATGCTCAATCGAGCACACTTAATTTAAAGAGAATGGTTGGACATGAAAATCTTTATGCAGACTCTAAAAGACAAAAATTTTATTATTTCGCTAATCAGCCTGACAAGTTTCATACAAAAAGCCACCAAGTAATTAATTCGTGATAAGCCTATACATATAGGTGAGATGTTTTAATATTCGCTTTGCAGTTTTTACAGCTTACATTACAAAATAAATATTTATATTCAATTATTTTTAGGCCACACACTTCGAGTATAGAAAAATAGAAATATAGGTAACGATATTCGAGGTGTCATACTGAAAACCAAAAAAATCGAGTTAAAGTGCGGTTTGTAAGTTAACAATATTAATTTTTTTTTGTTCTATGGAAAACACTGCGGTGCAGCGAGAACTGAACCCACTCTATTTTTTTTTCTCTCGGTTAAAGTTTACCCATCCTTGAAGCAAACAAGTAACTGCCAACTGATGCAGTGCTGGGGCAATGTTGTGGTGTTTTAAAATAACCCATTCATTCATTCATGTATATAAAATATGAAATATGCAAAACGGCTGTAAAATATATGCCTAGGTACATTATGAATACATTATGACTGGCGAGGCAGCAGCGCGAGGAGCTATTACAATGCATATAATAGTGGTATAATGTATGTGTGTGTGTGTGTGTGTGCGCGCTGGTGGTATAGGTGGGTATAGAGGTGCATGGCATGTATCAGCTCTCTCTCTATATGTATATTGTATGTGAGATGAAGTTTTAAACACATTCGGGTTAAAAAGTGTTATAAGTCAGGAAGCAGCCATTACTGGGAGGCGCTTGCCTCAGCCAATCAGAGAACGCGTTGCAACACAAAACCCAATCGCACACGGTGCACTGCAATTGTTTATTCACGACCAGGACTCCTATAAAGGGTGTCCTTTGTCACGAGCACCCCGTCACGTCCTGTCATTGCACTTAGGTTGCACAGCCAGTGCATTTTACAATGCACGGTGTATACGCACTGCCACTGAGTGCATTACACTATGGTGACAAAGAAGTGCACCACAAACCCCACTGAAGATGTCTGCACTTTCGAAAACTATAGTTAATAGTGACGTAATATTAAATACTAGATAATTTAATGGAGTCGTCTCGTATTTTTTATAGCATCATCAAAGATCTTATATACCCAACCTAAAACATTGTTATTAAAGATAAAAAAATCGTTACAACTGCTGGAAGTTTCAGAAAAAACTACACAAAACAATCTTTACTTCTAGAGTAAATTTAGATTTAAATAAAATTTATTTGGGATCATCCTGAAGGTATGCCCTTTTAATAAGAAAAGAATCATCATAATCGGTTCACAAATGCTAAGAGATATGAGGTAAATATAATAATAGTTTATTGGGAAATTGAACAATAGTCAAATTACTAGTTTCTTATTTGTCAACGTTTCGTTCGTATAGTTTGAACTTTCTCAATGTCGTTTCTTAGGGAATTGAAAAAGTTCAAATAAAGGAAAAAACGTTGGCAAAAATCGATTTTCATTTTTCAATCACTTACAAATAAATTACAATAATAAACATTTACCATAATAATTAATTGCACTATACTATTTTATTTACAAAAAAAAAAAAAAAATTAATTAGGCTGTTTTCAAATTAATTTCTGCGTTTGGTAGCTACGCGAACTTTATTTTGCTGCCTTTCACAGTCGTCCTATAGTCCAGAAAAGAAATAAAATTCATTAACAATCGATTTAATTTAAAAAAATCGTTAAAGCAATAAAGCATAAGAGAACAATATTAATATTTATCGTAATATCAAAAGTCAACATTGTATTCCTTAAAAAATAAAAAAAATGTCCTGTAGGTACTTTACTATTTTGAGCGTGTCGAATCCACCAACCGAATGGTACAAGATGTGATTTATTTCATTTTGAGGGAACACTAAGTTGTAATTTCTATTTTAATACTTTTTAAGTAATTTTTTCTACAGTCGTATAAAGACAATCGCATCAAAATCAGTTCACGCGTATAAGAGCTACGATGCTGTTACAGACAAACAATTCTTTTTTTTGGGTCGGGGGTTAAAAATGTTTGTTGCTAAGAAGTATAATAGGTAACTAAATTGTTGACTCTGATGTTTTTAAGTGTATTTATTTAACGATATCGTATTTTTCGACAATTAGACGGTCCACCCATCGGACTAATTATTATTTGTAAAAGAAAGAGTAGTAGGTACCTGCCACGGTCAGAATATCTAATTAAATTTTAGCTCATTAAATTAAGGAAAAATATTTTAAAGACGGAGAGAGCAATTTCTATACTCAAATTACGTCATTAACCAAAACAAATGCTTTACGTAGAACCGAGCTGTTCTCGGTTCAAGCTGGCTGGGGGTTCGTCGAACAAAAATTACACCATCGAGAATATCGTATATAGAGTGTTACAAAAACGAGTGACCGCAACACTGAGATACGAATCGGTCAGGACATTAGTGTCGCGTCGCAGGTCAAACTTTTAATAATTTTGAGCGGTGCAAGTTTTATTAAAGTTTACGCAAAATCAGCGCAGTATAGTTCCAGAAATAATCGCGACCTACGAGTAAAGCATTATATCGTCGTTTTACTTTATGTTTTCGCTTACCAATTATCCCATTTTGTCGTAGCGTATAAGAATTTATAAAGCTTACATACTGTATGCTATCAACACAGTCCCAATTAGCACGTATCATTGACAATTATTTTAAAACGGCAGATCTACCATCATCTTTTTGAAAAGTACCTCGGGACATGTGTGCAAGAGAACTAAATGAATATAAATATGAAATGTTATTAAAAGTCGAACCGTTATATTTTGCTATAATATGTTGAACAACAGAATTTTTCTTTAGACAGCCCTGCTCTTTAAACAGAATTCGATTCCTCGTAACGCTAACTTAATCAGGTAACGTAGGTAGGCCGTTGTTATATGTTGCGTAATTATTAATTATTAATTTACAGTACAGTAGAACCTTCAAATACTAATAAAACTTTAATGAACTTTCAGCTATTGAATATGCAAACAATTATTGGATTTAATTAAAATTTAGCCATCATAATTAAAATATTAAAACAGATTACTAATTATTAATTATCAATTGACAGACAAAATATATGAACAATTGTATGACCGCAAGATAAAACCGTTTATGTCGAATTTCTGATACTTGACTTACTCATATACAAGTATACAACATTGTTTTTTATGGAACAGAGCTAAATCGCTATAAAAATAAATGGCTGAGGTGTTATTTAAAAGTCAAAGACGGGAACGTACAATTATTATTGAATTAATAGTCTGTAGTCCGCTCCGAACCGGATACTTGGGCAATTCGGGCGCTTGACTATGTACTTTGGAATTCGAATTCCTGCAGTTTCGCCTTTCAATAATCCGCGGACTATTAGTTTTTTAAGCAGTGGACAATGATAGAAAACCAATCGCAAGTTCAACTGATGTTTATTATAGTTTATAGAGGGTTTTAAGCACACATTTCTCTTTTGTGTTGCAATGCAATTTGCAAATCACTTGCGCCCAGTTTTTCATCACAACACAACAGAGATATGTTTCGAGCTTTATGTTAAATTATTATAGAGAGCTTTGACTGTAGCAGTGTAGAGTATCTACATATGTATATAATTTCCTATTGTGTATCCGGATGCCTGTCTTTCCAGACCCTACAGAAGGCCCCACTAGACTTAGCAAGCTGAAATTTGGCACACTTATAGTGTAGGTAAGATACGGGACAGAACCTATCGTGACCGGATTTTTGATTTTCTCCCCGAGAATCCAATAAGGGTCTTTTTGAAAAAAACTTCATAGAACATAACAGGCCATGAATGGGTTTTTGGTTGCCTTGGTTACGAACAACAAACTGTGAAACATTCTGATATATCAAATGTTAAATAAGTTTTCAAATATTTATACGAAATGAAGTTACTTGCTATACTGTTCAAAATTTTTTTTATTGAAATAAATTACACAACGTTTCAACCACTTTTGTGGTCCTTTTCAAGTTTTAAAAAATAAAAACCCGGTCGCGGTGCCAAGACCCTGCCGACAATATAGTGTATTTGCTAATACAGGCAGTGTGGCTTTATTATGCAAACTTAAATTGGTTTTTGGGCAAAATAAAAAAATTTACTACTTAATACACCCCTTAAAATAACTTTTTTTTTTATTGCAATATTATTATCAATCGAACCTCCATACCAAATTATATACACCTTTCAGTAAATAATACACTATCTGCAAAATAACGTTTTCATAAAATTTGTAAATCCGGTCCTGTCGGGCTGATTTTATTAAAATTTTAGGGACACATTTTAATTACTATTAGAGGGTTAAATTTCAATTTTTAAACGATTCGGAGAGTTTTTTCGGTATTTTGGGGCACAAAAACATTTTTCAACCTCTAAAAACTACCCTTCAATTGGCCCGATTAGGCCCATTTTCTTCTTGCGGTGATAGATTTCAACGCATGTGCCAAATTTAGTTGAAATCAATTAACTCTTTCGAAAGTTATTGCCCGCACACACACACATATATATATATATATATATGTATATATATATATATGTATATATATATATATATGTATATATATATATATATGTATATATATGTATATATATGTATATATATGTATATATATACCTAAACATTTTTAAAAATGGTGCCAAAGTATTTAGGAGGTTATGAAACGTCGAGAAATTTTGGTCCGACCCCTAGGTCCCGCCATCCGACCGATGCCAATAGTGTATGTTGCCATATGGCAAATACACTAATAACTGTTATTTTTTAAAACTTGAAAAGGACCACAAAAGTGGTTGAAACGTTGTGTAATTTAAAATTCTTTTTTTAAACTGTTGTGTAATTTATTTCAATAAAAAAAATTTTGAACAGTATAGCAAGTAACTTCATTTCGTAAATATATCTATTACTGTTGGTAGAGTCAATTTATTTAATTTAAGTTTTCCAATAATTACAATTTCTTTCAATTATTGTATTCAATAGAAAGAAAAAAGTGTAGAATAAGTGTGTGCGCAATGAGTTGTTATTTTACACATTATTTTTCGCGTTATACCAGGAAAAGAAATGCTATTTTGAATATTTGAACTTCGATTGTCCCTGACCGAGACAGGCTGAACAACTAATATATTATAAGGAGACACTCAATTGAGACCCATTCGACTTGTCTCGACGACCATCTGGCAACACTACTTGTAAGCCTAGTTGCATAGGTTTAGGTGTTTTAAAAACTTTTGCAGCATTTTCGACTCATTTTGGTGAATGCCATCGACGCGTCACGTAAATTTTGCGACTTTGAATTAATTATCCTGTATATTTTGAACGTAAAAGCAAAATAACTTTAACGTTTTTGTTTTGTTGAGAGTTTGATACAAAATATATATAGAGACATTATTAATTCAGAACATACGTTTTTGAAGTTATACTTCTTTTGGCGCTGATGTGAGAGTAAAATTTTAGTAGGCAACGGAACGTACAGTAATACCTAAGCTACCCATCAAATCCGACAAAAGTCTACGGGAAAAACTCTATAGAATAATGTCACGGATTTTTTTAAAGAAATATAGCCGTATTTACTCTGCGCGTTGCCCCGGGGCCTAACAGTCCCTTGTTATGAAAGCATATCTTCTAAAACCATTCCACTTATCTTGGCATTCGTGGAAGTCAAAAAATGTCTCCAGCCCTTGTCCACTGCACGTTGTGTGAAGTCGAATGACTCGGCACTGGATGTTTCACGGCTGCACTGGTAATATATAATACAGGTGCGGGAGAAGAGGGAGTACCGGTCTGCTTTGACAACACGTTATGACTTTATATAGGTATTTGTATACCTTGAAGTAACCGTCAAAAAATAATTAACTTTGCGATAAAATAGTGAAATAAAACATAACATTTCTAGAATCATAAGATATAGATGTCTACAAAAAAATGTCATCAAAATTTGTCAAATACTTAGTTTTTAAGTTTAATCCGTTCAAACACACACATACAAAGACTTTTATATACGCGTATTAGTATAGATGTAATGTAAGGCGAGTGAAGCCGCCGGTTCAGGCTAGTAGAACACATAAATGTATGCACGTTACATTATTTTCCATTGTCGGTAATTGTTTGTATAACAGAGCGTGCAAAGATTTATGTCATAGCGGGTCCCCGGCGACACATGTAAACTGCGCCCCAAATTAATTATCAAACATGTTTCCAAGTGAAGTACTTAGCACTTTATACACCATCAGTATTAATGTTGGTCGGTAAGTTAAGCCGCGCTGCTGCCCTCCCTGGTCGGGCCACTGCTCGCACTGCTTGGTCCGTCTCTCTAAAACCGTTTCAAAGATACACACAAAATTTTCTACATGACCGTCAAAATGTCCACCAAAAGACGACTTGTAAATCTCGATAATAATTCGTTTAAAAGAAACACACTTTTTGAAACGGAACTTCTTTTTCGACTCGAGCGGTATAGGATAACAACTTAACATATTTAGAAAGGTTTTTAACATTTTTCAAATTTAATAGCTTTCTTCCTACACTTCCAAACAATATATATCGCATATTACAAAAAGAAGCTATAGACGCTAATGATATCTGCTATCGAGCGTTTATAATCCTACTATATCTATAATTAAGAGTCGTCAGTCGACTTGAAAAAGATAATCCAATTTTAAGGCTGTCGGAACGCTTTGAATTTAAGCCAAAAATAGAGCTTCGGCTGTTAACTGATTGTAGACTTATTCGTCAACATTTTGCAAAAAATATTTCTCTGTAAGGAAGATAAAGGACAAATCTAGGTCTCTAATGGACTACTTTTGTAATTTATGTACGATTTACTAGAAAAAGTTGGTATTGATTGTACCAAAAAAACACACGTTTTCAATGTCACACTACGACCTTATTCGTATTTATTTCACAAAATTGTTCCATCACAAACCTAAAGTGACTCTTCCTTTTTCGGAAGTTTTTAAATCTTCAAAATATTTCCAAAAATTAGAGTAATCAATTGTCAGCGGCACCCTCGCAATAGCATCTTTTAGCCTCGTAGTGGGCACCAGCCAAAAATTGAAACGTGCGGATGATTAGAGCGAGACAGACCTAAAGAAGGTCACACCCAGATATGTCTTTTGCTTACCTCGCCTCTTATCGCTGGGTCTCAACACAAACTATGTGAAAGTGATCCAACATTGTTAAGGTGTCCAGACCTTACTAATTGATAGTTTTAATGTATTTATTATATTCCATAATCCATCATATGCGTCTAAATTAGAAATCAGATTGAAAGTTTTATTAGTTCTCGGATTAGAACCTGATGGGAATTGGGGGCGCGCGTAATAGTGGAGTCCCGGGAACGCTTGGCTATCCTCAAATCAGTGCAGTTTTTTTTGATCGTGCTATATGGAGTCAAACATTTTGTTTCTCTCCAAGCTGCACGCTTGTCCAGATTTCGAAAACATGCACTAGACAATAAGCGAACACCCTCTGCTGACGCGACACGGACGTCGTAAGGACGAAACATCCCCCAATGTATTATTCTATATTATTACACCCTCGACCAATGCATGTTGGGTTGCAGAAACTAAACATCGATAGTTTCAATTGAAGAAACCATTCGTTCAACAACCCATCTTCGAAATAAAACTGTCACTTACTTTGCTCACGACTAACAATCATTATCATAACGTTATATCGACCGGTAATAGCATTCCAAGTTCTATATTGTAAATTATAGACGCTCGCCAACAGAGGTCAAAATAATATGTACTCTCTTCTTGATGTCCGTAAAAATGCGCGGCCCTGAAAAAAAGTCTGTTCGAAAAACAGAGCGAAAGGAAATTAAATTTTGGTAGAATGTTTCACAGTGTTTTTGGGGGAAAATCACACACAAAAATAATGGGTGCTATAGCTTTGTTTTTCTTTTTATTAATTTACATCGATAGATGCATTTATTAAATATACCTATCATAACGACTTATCATTTTATTCTGTGTGTAAGAGAGGGAGAGAACAGAGAATTTCACTTCTGTATATGGTCTTAAGCGCACACTATCTTTCTTTTTGTTATATAAATTGAAATATGCAAGTTTATAATATTATAGAGTTGTGTTGTAAATAGTGATCCGGAGGAGTTTCCAGCGAAGATAAATATTCGAGGGTTGTGAACAACCCCTCAGTCATTGTCAGAGAACATGTTTTCGGACAGTCCGGCAATCACTGGTCAATAAAGGGTTGAACGGGGGTGGTAAACAGCCTGCGAATGTAGTCAAATTGTTACGACTATAAACACACACTAGATATAATAGCCTAATGAATATACAAGATGTTCAAAACGATATAGTATGTCCGGTGGGGTCGGTCCACTTGTCAGAATTTGACAATAATTTTGAACAGTGCTGATAGGAGATCTTCATTTAGTTGAAAACAAATGACTTTCTTAAATCTGAACTTAAAGTCCAAAGTCGTATCAAAAACCGAGCATAAATTACAAACAAAATTTAAAAAAACGAGTGTGGCTAAGACTACACGGTAGAAATAAAACTCTCTCTTTGTCTCTCTCTTTCTTCCGCCCACTTACTACATTTGAAAAAAAATGTAGAGATATTGTGTTCTTTTTATTATTTCCTTTTGCCATCTTCTATAGTCTATAGAAAGGGCTACTTTTGTAACGTTTTATGGTTGAATTTACCTACTTCAAAACACTGATAATGTAGCGCGCCCCCAATTGTTACGCCACTGGAAATGACTGAGGCTTCTCGAACGAATTGACATAAGTTTCTGGAATGATCGAGAACGGGATATACGCGCCTATAAATACAGCGCATGTGTGGACGCGACAGGCAGTCAGTTAGAGACAGTGAGTGAATCCGTCAGTTGCTTGCTTGCTACAGTCAGTGAGTAGAAGCACAGTCGGTACGACGGACAGTTTACATAAATAGCTTTATTACATAAATTTCGATGTGTTGTAAATAATCGTGTATATATAGTCATTGTTGTATTGTTTATTAGAATCCGTTTGTTTTTCACTGTTTAGATTATTTCATTGTTGTAAGAGAAATACTTTTTAGTTGA
Source organism: Venustoraphidia nigricollis (assembly GCA_034508555.1). Taxonomy (NCBI): domain Eukaryota; kingdom Metazoa; phylum Arthropoda; class Insecta; order Raphidioptera; family Raphidiidae; genus Venustoraphidia; species Venustoraphidia nigricollis. Next base: position 1,860,271 of record JAVRKA010000070.1, read on the forward strand.
TCTGTTTTGTATTTATTTTGTTTGTTGAAAATAAATCAGTTTTAAACCACCACGAAGAACAGCTTTGTTACAATATAGAATAGATAAATACATACCTAGTCAATTTATTTTAAACAGCTTCGCTTAGACCCGAGACCGCCCCTTTTTTTAATCTACATTTTTGAACACCTTGTGTATATTCCAAGAGTGATTTGGCGAGGGTTTGACGATTATATCAGGCAGCAAGCTACACAGATAATAATTAATTAATAATACAATATAAGGATTATGATTATTCCAAAACCAATGTCCAGGCCGTTCGAAATCAACTCGGTTCACGCAAAATACACTGCAATAAGGAAACCAATAGAACTGGTCTATTGGACGTTGACCGCAAGTAAATTTAATTTCAATTTGTGTTCTTTTAGTGTCGTCCGATGCAAAAAAAAAAACAAAAACGGTCAAGTGCGAGTCGAACTCGCGAGAAGAGGGTTCCGTACTATTCCGTTTTCCATGAATACTTTAAGACTTACGATTTTCGTTTAGGTTTTCCTGTAAACTATGACTGAGGTCCGACATTCCCTATTTTTTTCAAAATTTTAAGCTCAGTAGATTCGGTGATCAAGGGGGGGGGGAATAATGGTCCATTGTTCATATATTTGCTTGAATAAATTTAAATCTATTTATTTTAAAATTATGAACAAATATATTTGAGACCCTTACTTCAAGCCCTTTGCAAAACTTTTTTTTTAATTTGTTATTTTTTCCCCAAAAATAACCCCCATGTTCAAAATTCATTTATTTACGTTACACGTCCATCTTTCGGTCACCGACTTACATATGTGTACCAAATTTGAACTCAATCGGTCTAGTAGTTCGGAGCCAATTGGCTGTGAGAGTGGGACGGACAGACACATGAGTGATTCTAAAGGGTTCAGTTTTTTCCTTTTGAGGTACGGAATCCTAAAAATGACTGTCCTTTAAAAATCTACCAAAAGCTGAGCTATTATAATTATTATTATTACTACTTGACTTATTAATATCCGAATATTGATGAAGCGAAATTTATGTTCCTGCCGGATAAATAGTTTTGGTGTAATAGAACAAGTTGATATTTTAATCAGAAAAAATAATTCGATTCGCAAAACATTTACATATGGACTAAAAACAGTACTTACAATTAGTGTCATTTCTTGCTTGTTAGTTGTAGGTATATATTAGATTTTTGTCCGTTTGTCTAATTTTACAAGGTTTCTTTTTTTATAATTTCTTTGTTTATGTGTCGCTTCTGTGACTTGTCTATTACAAACCCCCAGTTCCCAGATTCTTATCAAATAACTGGTGAAAACAACAATAAGATTTTCAGTTTATACTATTACAAATAATAGTAAACTGATATTACGAAATAATACCATGTTGATAAGCAATATAAGTAGTTTTTTTTTATATAAGTAAAACTACTTGGATAGATTTGCATTAAAAAAAGAGCATTTGTTATATAGATATATTTGTAAAATCGTGATATAGATAGTTATATTCAAACATCGTATTTCCTATATATATAATATATGAGAGGATATCTTTTTCCATTTGAATATATAATAAAAAAAAGCCGCGATTGTGCCGAAGGAGAAAAAAAGGTATAAAATCTGGCGTAGGATGTTTGACACACAATCTGAACTACAAGGGAAAAAAATGCTTGTATTTTGAGAACACGATGGATGATCGGGTGGAGTATTCGAGGATGAATGCAATGTAAACGGACAACAACTGAAGAAGGTCCTCCGTCTATATATCGATAATATTATAGACTTTTATGCTATCCTCCTTGCGATAGGCGTATCTCCTCCTCCACCTTCTCCTCGTCCACAATAGTCCCATTGTCGTCCGATCGTTTATATCTTTTCTACAGTTCGATATCATCGTATTTCAAAACCGGTATTTTACTTTATCTCCGAGTGAAATTATTTTAATTCTAATATTTTTTACCAAGCTTTTTATTAACACTGTCCTTGTTACTTAGTAGTCAAATCTGAAATTCAATACGTCGAAGTGAGTGGCGCATCACCCCCGCGAACAGTTATTATCAAAAGAGCCAAATAAATAGCTCTTTACTTTTTCCGAAGTTTAGCGTGCAATCAACGCAGGCGCGCGGCATAAATTAAAATCGCATATTTTAGTCAGATATGAATAAAAAAAGTCTAGTACCTTTGTCACATTATTATAATACCTGTATTCTATTGACGAGAACGAAAGGAGAGCTTCGTTGAAGTGAGAGATGGGTATCTTGTAGTGTCTGTTGTAGGTAGGTATATGCGGCACTTCAATTTGAACCCACAAAGAAGAGACGTGTCTTCTTGCGTTCAGCCGGATTCACTTTTCAAAACTCAAACGGACAGCGTCGACTCGCCGAAATTTTTAGTTTTAATATCGCTTAATGTACAGAAAACGATTTTACTCCCATATCGATTTCAATGAAATTTGGTGCTCTTCTCAACTTCAACGAATATGTTACTTTACCTATATTCGACTTCGCTCGCGTTAAGCTACAGGGTAAACTCTAGAGACGCCGCTTAAATTTGTAATCTGATTTTTGTACCGAGCTGGGTAGAGTAGTGGTGACAGCACTAGACTCGCACTCGGGAGGTACGGGTTTTTCCTACTGCCTCTCGCCGAGAAACGATAATTCCTGTACCAGCCATCTTGATTGAGGTTTTCCATGGTTTCCCTTAATTAATTCCAGATAAATATCGAGATGGTTCCTTATTCAAGTCCATGGCCGATTACCTATCAAACTCCCAGTTCAAAAATTACCTATCCTATATATCCTAATTTCCTTTAATTCCTTCATTCGCCCATTGCTATTAGTTAAGTTGAAGTTTCAGAAAATGTAGAAAATAACGGGAAGTGGTAAAATGGAAAATAGTAATGGTGCGAATGGCATCTGTTATGACATAATGTCGACAAACGGACGTTAAACGCATTATTATTATTATTACTACTAACTTCGATTTCAGCGAAATATGCGTATGTACACGTTTTTCTCAAATCAATAGAATACACCCGTTGTTAAGATATAATTCCCACACAAATAATAATCTTTTTTCAGACAAAATCAACAGTTGTTGAAAGTATTTTGTATTGCGCTTACGGGAAACCGCATTTCGAGAATTTTTGTCTGTCTGTCAAACCAATTTTGATCAAACTTGAGGTACCCAAACTTAAAGAATAGATTCATTTTTAACCGGTTACGATATGGTGCCAACACATTGAATGAAATATATCAGTTAGTGCTTTCGAGATTTCAGGAATAATTAAATGCTGTTTAAAATATACAATTTCAAAGAATCCATTTCTACTCTATACCTTGTCCACCACTCTTGCGAAGTTATGTACAAGCAGACAGACAGGCAAACTTCTGAAAACACTTTCTCCTATCTCTATGAGCATTACACATGTCACTTGCAGGTATTAACTAATGTCCTTGCTATGGGCGTCTGTCTATATGTATGGACTGTCGAGAACTACTGAACGGATTTGACTGTAGTTTTAACCGTATTTAATGAGTGAGATTCAGGTTTATACTACTTAAATTAAGTCGATGTCAAATGCGGTTTAAAATATTATACCGAATGTCGTAACAAGTCGCGAGTAATTATTTTAAATTCGAACGAGCGCAGTAAATTAATTATAAATTTATAGCGAGTCGTAACGCATTATTAGCGTATTTGCCATATGGCAACATATACTATTGGCATCAGTAGGATGGCGGGACCTAGGGGTCGGACCAAAATTTCTCGACGTTTCATAACCTTCTAAGCACTTTGGCACCATTTTTGGAAAAATTATATATATATATATATATATATATATATATATATATATATATATATATATATATATACACATATGTATATACATATATATATAATTTTTCCAACAATCGGATCAATTTAAGGGTGGTTTTTAGGGGTTGAAAAAGGTTTTTGGGCCCAAAAATACCGAAAAAATTCTCAGCATCGTTTCAAAATTGAAATATACTCTCTTAGTAGCAGTTAAAATATGCTCCCAAAATTTGAAAAAAATCGGCCCGCCAGGACCGGATTTACAAAATTTATGAAAACACTAGTTTGCAGAGTGAGTTATTTACTGAAAGATGTATTTAATTTGGTATAAATGTTCGATGATAGTAATCTTGGAATTAAGAAAAAACTGTTAATTTAAGGGTTGTATTAAGGAGTTAAATTTTTTATTTTGACCAAAAACAAACTTAAATTCATGTAATAAAACCAGACTGTCTGTATTAGCAAATACCTACACTATATTGCCGGTAGGGTTTGGACACTGCGATCCGGGTTTTTTTATTTATTTAATATAAATTCGAGCGAACAAGCGATTCTCCTGCACTCGGACGAAGCCGGAACGGAACATCTGGCATGACGCGAAAAAGTCGCTCAATTGAAAATATTTTGATTTCATTGTATCGATTTTTTTAATGGAGTAGAATATTCTTTGGAGTTTGAATTTCCTGTCTGAATTGTCAACGTATGGCACTGCAGCTCAAGTGAGGAGGATCGAAGAAGGCAAACGGAACAAGTATAACAACAGACAGTCGACAATGCACCACCACACAAACCTCGCACAACAGACTGACGGACTATGGCCATGATTTTCGAGTGGATGAATTGTTGTGTTGAAAAGTATCGTCTTCTTGGCTTGAACTGTTCATTTTTTTTGCCTGTTGGTGTCATAACTGAATATGTACCTATACAGGATGTCAATTAACTCGTGTCTGTGTGAACAGAAATAAAAAAAAATGTTTTTGGCTGATTTTTTAAAGTCATCAACAATTCAGCTTATTAATTGGGCTTAGCCCCAATTCGCGTTTTCAATTTAATATTGGCAATAGAATATATTGAAATAGCAAATGGTATAGGTCCTTTCTTTATACAAAACTTTCCTGGAAAAATGATTGAAATAATTAACCGTTATGAAAAGTATATCATTATAATAGAAAAAAATCTAAAAAACGGTTGACCCTGCAGGCCATCCCTGGAACCTCCCGCTATTTTCGATCTATTGAGATGTGGTTTACTTACGCTGTTTGTTAAAAGTTAATTAAAAAAAAAAAAACTTTCTTCGAAATATGTATTTCGTAAATGATATCTCTCGAAAAAATCAATCGATTTTAATTAGCTTTGCGACATTTGACGCAGTCTTTCAAGCGCAAAATAGTAATCTATGATAAAAAAATCAATCTGACAAAAATCTGGAAAGATATCTTAAAAAACACTTTTTTTACGAAAAAAAAACACTTTTACAGAAATGTCTCGTTAACGATATCTCTTGAACGAACCAACCGATCGAGATGCTGTTTACGGAAATCGAGGCAGTTTTTTAACCACAAAAAATAATCTATTACAAAAAAATTAATCTAACGAAAATTTGAGAAGATATTTTGAAAGAACATTTTTTTCAAAATTTGTATCAACGATATCTCTGGAACGAATCAACTGATCGAGATGCGGTTTACGGCAATCGACGCAATTTTTGAATCACAAAAAAAAAATATCTATTACAAAAAAATCAATCTAACGAAAATTTGAGAAGATTTGCGGCAATCGACGTGGTTTTACGAGAAACAGAACTGATCAAAATTTTGGAATTAATCGATACAGTAGTTTCGAAGATATTTCAAAATATTAATGTTATCATCCATAATTTTTTAAATATCAAATTAACAGAGAAGTGGACAGTATTAAAAATGTATACAATCAATATATTCAGCTACGTTTCGGCTTTTTTATTAAGTCTTCCTCAGGCTTCTTGATTTATAAAGTGCAATAATACTAATTTATTGTACAACATCCTTTAGATTTACTCATTATCATTTACAAAAATTCTTTATTTTTTTATTAAATTAAAACAGTAGTTGACAGAAAAATTTTCTTAGGTTAGTCAAATGTGAAAAATAGATTTTTAATACTGTCCACTCCCCTGTTAATTTTATTTCAAATTTTTCAAAAAAAGTGTTATTCTTGAAATTTCTCAAAATCTAACGGGCCGAATCAGTTCTAATTCTCAGAAAATCTAAGTTCAGCAAGACCCTTTCAGATGCCGCAAACCGCAAATTAGTGTTTTCAAAAAATTTGGGTCCATTTATTAAAATTTTAGGGGCACTTTTTAACTACTACTCAAGGGTTAAATTTCAATTTTGAAAGGATTTTGAGAATTTTTTCGGTGTTTTGTGGCCCAAAAACAATTTTCAACCTCTCAAAACTACCCTTAAAATGGCCCGATTGGGCCCATTTTAAAAACGCTTCGTGCGGTTATGGATTTCAATATGTGTGTCAAATTTCGTTAAAATGAATTAACTTCTTCGAATGTTATTGCCCGCACACACACACACACACACACTCCAATCGTATTCCCATAGGCTTTAGTCTACTATGGTAAATTCGCCACTAGGAAGGAAACAGGAAACTCGGGATGACGTTTTGAACGGATCGCTACAATTATATTTTTTAAATAAAAAGGATGTCTGTTAAAATAGATACTAGAAGAAGTCGAAATAATACCGGCGAAACGTCGTACATCGAATAAAAACGTACTTAAAAATTGGTCTTTTCACCTGATCCTTTTTATTTAATTTATTTCAAGACCTGATTTTTCCTAATATTATATTTTTTGTAAAAAGTAGCGATCCTAGAAGTAAAATTTCGAGCCAATTTTAACACCAAAATTGCGCTGTTTTGAATTTTAAAGCAAAGGACTGAATTTCTTTAAAATTTTACATCTAAAAGGAACAATCAGTGATTTAGTTCAAAGTTACTAAATCGATTAACTCAAACTGTTAACGGTAGAGGCGCTATAGAGTTAAAGTTTCAATTTTATCGGTTCGCACTTCGCATCCAAGTGAAACACTTTTATTTCCAAACGTTTTATGTAATCAACTAAGAAGGTGCATAAAAAGTATCGACTGCCGACCCCGAAAAAAAAAACTAATAAATACCCCTACAATCAATTGCATCAAACGTACCCGCTTAATTCTCCTGGGACTGCTGGCACGTTACACCGCGAGACTTGTTCCAGCTGCTTCCCTCGCCCCGCAGCACACTTACATTTTCTAGGGAATACACTCCCGATAAAAAGTTAACATTTTATATTTTACGGTAGGCTTTGTATGCGAGACTTCTCCACATTATATCGCTTTTGATTACATCTAGCACCGATTGACTTTTAATATTACAACAGTCAGATAATAATATTAAGTTTGAATCTCAACTGATAGTGTACCGAGTTTTGTAAAAATAGAATCTTGGTTGATACTGTATATTTACCCTACGACAAAAGAGGAATCATGAGCAGTGAGTTAAAATGTAAAGCAAATATACACCTACAATATATGCGATGTTCGTACGTATGAACGCGATTATCACAGGAACTATTGAACTGATTTGAATTAAATTTATATCGTATTAGAAATCAGTCTAGTCGCAGGTAAACCGGAATAAAACCAAATACACTAAACACTGCGAAATGAAAATAATTTTCAATAAAAATTAAACCGGATAAAATAATTTCTCTCTTCGTTTTTCAAGCACCTTACCTATACATTTAGAAGTCGTAAATAAATCACAATGACTATACTAGAAAAATAACTATGCAGCTTAGGAAAGGTAATTGAAAATTTTTTGATTCCTTCATTTTTGAAGTGGATAAAATTTAAACTAAATATCCCTAGCGACAGCTGATAAAAACCTGCAAAATAATAAATTAAATATTTTATAGGCACCGTGTCGATGTAATATCTACTTTATGTTATTTTCACTTTCAAAAAAAAAAAGCTAACAAGAAAACTTCACGTAGTACCCGTTGTCGTCGTTACCTAGCTGTCGTGTTAAGCAATACATGCAACCGCTACAAACGGTGACAAATTGATAAAACTACAAAGGTTTAACTATATTCAGTTAATAAAAACCAAGAAATTAATCTTATTTTAAATCACATTTTTTTTCTTCCCACCCCTTCTAGGTCAGGCAAGTAGATACTAGAATCAGTCCGAAAAATGTTGTTTCGTTATTTCTAGATTGAGGTCGGTGTGTCTACGCAAGAGTATGTGATAAAATTTGTCTTCCTCGATATCATAAAAACGAAAGGATATATACAATCATATTGAATTGTATATTTATATTTCATATTTTGTTAGCATTTGATCTGTTCAATTGAACCTCCTTCAGAAAAAAGACACCGAAAATATAAAAAATTAAAAATAATATAAAATATCTCTAGGTTGACGCCAATTTAATTATTGAATTTTTTTATGTACATATTTAATAGTTTTAAAACTTTTTAAAATTTTAGTGACTTTTTTGAGGGAGATTAAAATTTTTATGAAAAGTTTTCGCTTTTTAGTGGGTTTGGAATACGTAGTTTTCACATTATTAATTACATAATTTCATGATAACATAATTCGTAATCGAAATTATTTAAATCGGTTTTCTCCTCGAGAAGTTAACGCTGAACAAACATTAAAAAAATGATAAATGATAAATATACACATCGAATAGATAACCTCCGTTGTTTTTTGAAGTTGGTTAAAAATTGTGTGGAAATTATTTTTCTTCTATTTAACCAAGAAGTCTGTGCTATGGTCGTTAGTAGATCAATAAACAAATAAGTAAGTTTTTTTTGCTAAGAATTATACAAAGTATATGGCACTATATGACTCAGTCCCCAGTCAATTTTTTGTGTGTGGAATCTAAAAAAAAATAATCTTAAAAATGGTTGACCCTGCAGGCCATCCCTGGAACTTCCCACTATTTCCGTTCTATTGAGATGTGGCTTACCCCTACGGTGTTTGTTACAAGTTATTTTAAAAAATTCCAGCCAATTGGGCGACAGGGCCATCCCAACTTCATAAATATTGACATTTGAAATATTATAATAAATAAAATAAAATTTCTGTTACCGCGCGCAGTGACGCGGGTAACGGCTAGTAACAAATATGATATTTGGTATTTGTTTCCATGGTTACATAATATGGCTTAACGTAAAAATTAATCAAAGCATGCTTGTCAGCTACCTAACTAATTTCTTTTTGACGCAGATCTTCAAACAAAAGAACATCTGATTTTTTTTTTATTTTCAAAATATTTCCGAAGTTATGAAACTTAGAAAAAAAGTTTTTCTACGAAACTTTCTTGGAAAAATGTATAGAATATTGAACCGTTATAAAAAAAAAATTATCAAAATTTTTCTCCGACGATAGCTCTCGAACGAATGAACCGATCTTGATGCGGTTTGCGGCGTTCGAAGTTGTTTCATCAGGAATAGAGCTGATTAGATTTGGAGTTAATCGGTACAGTAGTTTCGAAGATATTGCAAAATATTTAAAAAAAACTGTTATCCAAAAAGCTTTATTTTTGACATTTCTCAAAATCTGCATGGCCGAATCAGTTCAAATTTTCAGAAAATCTAAGCTCAGCAAGACCTTTTCAGATGCCGTAATCTGCATTTCGATCGGTCCACCCGTTCAAAAGTTATGAGAGGTTTACACACACACACACACACACGTACAGACAGACATACGGACATCATTGTGGAAATGGTCAGAATAGCTTCCTAGGACCTCAATTCGTCGACATCCGACGAAAACTCGAATTTCGAAAATCGGGGTGAAACCAATAACTTCTCAATTTTTGAAAATTTTCAATTTTCGTAGCGGGAAGTTAAAAAATTGATATAAATCAGCGACCCTTCAGCTCTGACCCGATCGTATGTCGCAGTCAAAGGTGGATTTGTTGGAGCTTGATCTTTTTAGAGAGATTTTCATTTCTTTTAGTCGCTTAGTGTACATCATTTTATTATAGAATAGTATTTGCCACCAGCTGGGACGACGTACGCTTGCTCTGATCAACTATTCATTACATGTGTTCCCAGTGTTCCCGACACATCGCGCGCACAGAGTCCCTGAGGAACGCTTGTGCGCGTTGCGTTCCGCACCTCCGACACCCTAATTTATTGTAATTTACTATTTATTCTGTCCATGGTGTGAAACAGTAAAAACTCTTTTAGCTCAGGATATGGGGTGCGAAAGTAATAACATGTTTGTTTGTTTGTTTAGAAAATTAGAAACGTTTGCTTCCTAAACACTTGGCGATGATTTGGGAACAAACACACTTTTATATTTTATGCTTGATGTTCAGCACGACTTCTCGTTAAAAAAGCTGGGTTTACGATTAGCTTTAAATTGTGGCTAGAAAATAGGAATTTATCATAATCTTTTTTGGAAAATCGACATTGTTTACCTATATTGCCAGCCGCCAGGTCAAAAAAAATGAATAGCCGAATAACTTGACCTTAAACCAGGACCAAGTGAAACTAGTCGAGTTCTCATATTATATTACTTATAAGAGGACATTATTTTTCAATGCACAACCGAAAAAATTATGGTTTACGGATCAAATTGGATTTCAATGTAGGTACTACAGAAATTTTAAATTCAGCAAAATTAATAATATAAAATCCGGACGTCGTCTATTTTAGTTGGACACCTGGCATAACGCTATTTCTCTCGAAAAGCCAAAAAAATTTTTTTTTCAATTTCTAATTTTCTGGTGACAGTTTAAAATCGTCATGGACCTAATTTAGTTAAAACTTGATGAATTTTTTTTCAGAAATAATTGATTCTATTACTTGATAATTTTTATACGCTCTGGCCGAACTTAATATTTTGAAGTAGGTATTCCAAGCAACATTTTTATTAATGAAAGACGTTTAGAAACTAATTCGTCAATGATCTCAGTTTCTGAGCGTCTATAATCTACAATCTAAAATTGTCATAAAATTATCATTTTAAAAAATTCCTCAATAGAATAGAAACAAGTGAAGTCACATCGTGGAAAATTGTGATTTGTGAACTTGTTTATATTATTATAACCTAGCATTCATTGTTACCCGCAAACTACTTAAACGTATTTAACTAATAAGTGCTTGTCGTTACTTGTTTTTTTTAATAAAAACAAAATCTCTGACACATCCCCCGTTTTCTGTACGGATAGAAATAAGCGAAAGCCAGATCAGCAAGTATAATAATTATTTAATTATTACTATTATAGCTTTATGATTAATATAAAAGACTATAATCTGTTGGCCTCTGCAGCATTATTTGCCGGGAGGAAACGAGGAAAGAACTGGGTATTTGTGGGCACGAGAATCGACAAAAGGGGACTCCAGTTATGCAGGGGACTCTGCTGCAATACACATAGGCCGAGGGTACGCAGGGTTAATCTGCACACTGGAATGATAGTGTATTTTATAATACGAGAACGCCGCGGTGCCAGTCAATTATATTGCATGTCCTGTCGACGAGCCCGAAATCCACTGGCGTCGTAACTAGGGACTGCAATCCAACGGCATTTTTAATCCAGCCGGATTTATGCTGGATTAAAGCAAATTCAGCTGGATCCAGCGCGGATCCAGCATTAATCGATTTTTCAAATAAATGTAACAATTTTTTAACTCTAGAAACTTTAATAACTATTTACTTACATTTACATCAAATACTCATTTTTTTGGCGTTAGTAAAGTACTCTAATACTAATAGTTATGAGTATCCGGAGTATAATTATTAATTATCAAAATACAGTCTTAAATTACCTGAATTGATATTCTAGATATCTGAAATAGTTATTCGTTTACCAATTTTACAAACTATGTAGTTTCAGTTTCTCTGTTTCAATAATTTTAGAAATAAAATTGCTTTTCCCGCTTATAAAGTGTCTAGTTAACCGTTATTAAAAACAAAACTTTAATATAAAATATATTATACAATTTAAGACATGACTTGTCTTAAGAATAAAGCCAATCAATCGTGTAACAGTTTTTTTAAAGTAAAATCTCAAAAAATAAATGTTATTGACTGTGTTATCTCCCGGTCTACTTCTTAAAGAACTTCAAATATATCCGCCTGCGGAAAGGGCTCTCTACTTCTACGCTGGTTGGTTTGAGAGTCATTAATAATCATAGATTAAATAGATTACTCCCTCACTTTCATAAAGTGCCATTTCTTTCTTCAATGTCTTATTATAAATCCTTCTCAGGCGTAGTTAATTACTTGTTTTTAGCTGATTGCGGATCCGCACCGCTGGATCCAGCAAGGCCAAAAACGTGCTGGATCCAGCTGGATTGCTGGATCCAGCATTGCAATCCCTAGTCGTAACACCAAAATAATATTTACTATCCCTTATAGTTTAGCTTTCCGTTAAGCTAGTAACATGAAAATTGTATAGGTATATCATATCCGTTTCATCGAGGTCCTGTAAAAATGCTAAGCTTTCATCGCAAAGCGCCTAGGAGATACAGGTACCAGAAAATTACAAATTTTCTGTTCGAGTCATCAAAACTAATACCTAAGATACTCATTTTTGAAGTAGGACTATGCCTCAGTCTGCGCCTGCGTTGGATCTGTATTCCCCCCGATCTGATTCGGCCGATATCGGAAGAAAATCAAACACCAAGATTTGTAAAATATGTAGATTCATACATCGCAAAAAGAAATCCAATTTCCTTATAGACACCTACATTATTATCTTAGTGTTTGCGTTTTTTCTGATGTCAGCCGACATCGCATCGGGAGAAATACAAATCCAATGTAAGTGCAGCCTAACTCGAGTAACGTTTTTTTAATTAAATCTCTGTATACCTTTGTGAAAAATAAAAATATTTTGAAACCAAAGAAGACTCTCGTTCGATTATTATTTAAAATTTTTAATGGGGGTGAACATTAATTTATTTAGTATACAAAACAATCTAAAAAACCCGGGTCGCAGTGCCAAAACCCTGCCGACAATATAGTGTATTTGTTAATACAGGCAGTGTGGCTTTATTATGCGAACTTAAGTTGATTTTTGGGCAAAATAAAAAAAAAACTGAACCTCTTAATACACCCCTTACAATAATAATTTTATTAGTTGAAATATTGTTATCAATCCAACATCTGCACCAAATTAAATACGACCTTCAGCAAGTAAATTCGTATACGCAAACTAGTGTTTTCATAAAATTTGTAAGTCCAGTCTTCTCGGGCCGATTCGCTTATAATTTTAGAAGCACTTTTTAATTGCTACTAAAGGGTTAAATTTCAATTTTGAAACGATTCTGAGAATTTTTTCGGTATTTTGGGGCCCAAAAACATTTTTCAACCCCTAAAAACTACCCTTAAAATGGCCCGATTACGCCCATTTTAAATAGGCTTCTTGCGGTGATGGATTTCAACACGTGGGCCAAATTTCGTTAAAATCAATTTAACTCTTTCGAAAGTTATTGCCCGTACACACACACACACACACACACACACACACACACACACATATATATAAACATTTTTAAAAATGGTGCCAAAGTGTTTAGGAGGTTATGAAACGTCGAGAAATTTTGGTCCGACCCCTAGGTCCCGCCATCCGACCGACGCCAATAGTGTATATTGCCATATGGCAAATACACTAAAAATGTATATAATATATTGAAATATTTATGTTCTACGAAAAACAGTTCGGTGCAACCAGAGCTGAACTCACAGGATTTTTTTTTTATAAACAAACAAATAATATTTGCGCGCCGATGTGTTGCGCAAAGTTCGTGCGCCCATGAATTGCATTGCGTGAAGGATTTATGTATAGACATCGTTGTCCTTGCTGCAAGAATACGCTTCAGTGAATCCACACACAGGATAAAAACCCACAAAGGATTTATAACCGGGACTGCTTCAGAGAACACTTTCAGATAAGAACTACCTACAACCTTGCATCATCCAGGCATTGTAATAGTGTTATTAAATATTGAGTACAAATAATATTCAATGACGACAAACGGATCTCTGCTGATTAAAAATTGAATACACCGACATCATACTCGTACAGAGACACTTGTAATATAATTAATTACTTGATTCGAAAATGCATCGCAATTTAAAAAAAAAAAAACACTGAAACGCAAACAATTCAGGAATGCGAAGAAGAAGTTGGAAATAATTAATTTTGAAAAATTATTCCACCATAAACCAAGAGCACCCATCATTTTTTATTAAGTTGAAGAATAGATTCTTATATAGTGTTGTTTAATATTTGGGTACTGGCGTGTAAAATTTAACATTTTATAAATGAATGAAAATACGATTAAATCTATTTCCACTTTCGGTTGGTTCGCAAAACACAGTGGCTTTGTGACAAACTCTGTTATAAAATAAAAGGTAAGCTATTTTATATTCGGTCTAGCTCGCATTAAGACAGCCCTCTTCCATAATCAAAGGGTACTTACAGTGGATTTCGATGGGCAAAATTGTAAAAAAATAAATAAAAATCGCTACAGATGCCCGACACGTAAGGCTATTCGAGTCTTGATTAACAAATTACGTTAAATGAAAACGATATTGCAAAAACTCCATGAACGAAGGCCGAAGGTGGAATTCGAAACCACAACAATCTGATGCAGACTTGTACACTAACCATTATAGATAAATAATCTGTTTTATGATGTCTATATGAACATAAACTGATCTAATTGCTATAGTGCTTCACGTCAAAAGAGAGATATTTTATGCGAGTGAATTTGCGATACCGACTATAGTGAAAAAAATTTTATTTTTATTTTTGCAAAGTATTTAGATTGATTAATAGTAAATTAATTTCCTAGGTAGCAATAAAACTGTATGCAACGTTTATTTTTGCTGAGCGTAAATTTCAACAAAACTACACAAAAATCGTATAGCGAAGTACGTATTGCGTTTTAGTTTTTAATTACTAGAAAATAATTAATTGACCGAAATAAAAGGCTTTAAACAATAAAAACGTCAGAGCAAACAAAATTGCTCGACAAAAAATATCTCTCTCGCAGTAATTAATTTTCGATTGCGTCCTAAATTAATATAATTGGAATAATTAAATGTACCACATTTTGAAAAATAGAATATATTATTTAAAATGCAAGTAGCGTCTTCTTTCGACAGTCCGTCAACCGATTGACAAATCAAAATCTGTTCAGGCAATTAAGCCACGGTGCACGGGCCGAAATAAATAAAAATATAATAAGACTGGATTTTTGCGGATTATATAATTTATTAGTCGGCAACCCAACATCGATAAGATTTCACACACATCTGTCAGTCAATAGTTGAACTAATTGATTTAAAGCTGCGATGGAATTTGTCATATTTTAAATAGACTGAAGTTAACTGGAATTCCTAAACGCTGTCATAAATACGGCGAAGGTGGCGAGGGTGGTGGCGGTGGTTCATCATTATCTCTCGACGCCGTAATATTATAGTATAGATATACATTAGAATAGACGCCTGGAAACACAATGGGAAGCTTAGAGAGAGAGAAGGAGAGAGAGAATCGAATATCTATCCATACCAACTGCAGTATTTTAGGTATATATTGCCAACGCTATAGTAAACTATTATTACACTGTGCTGAAGCCTATTTGAGTTTCCACACACTCCTAATCATCTATTTGGGCACAATAACATCAATTAAGGGTGTTAAAAATTTTAAAATATAAATTAATCAAGCAGTCCCCATTATACAATGTTGTGATGCAAATATCAATATGAGAGAGAAGCGCCCCCGCCTCCGTCACTCTCTCTTTCTCTCTCTCTACCTGAGTTTTGAAGGATACAAAACATCAATTTATTGATAACTAGCCGCTCCCCGCGGCTCCGCCCGCGATTTTAATAGTTAGGATTCTTTCATTACACACTCACTCCGTTCGTTCGCTAGAATTTATAATTATTTGTTTCATTACTCACTCACTCACTTCGTTCGTTCGCTCGAATGTATAATTATTTGTTTCATTACTCACTCACTCACCTCGTTCGTTCACTCGAATTTATAATTATATGTTTCATTACTCACTCACGCACTCCGTTCGTTCGCTCGAATTTATAATTATTTGTTTCATTACTCACTCACTCAGCCCGTTCGTTCGCTCAAATTTATAATTATTTGTTTCATTACTCACTCACGCACTCCGTTCGTTCGCTCGATATTATAATTATTTGTTTCATTACGCACTCACTCACTCCGTTCGTTCGCTCGAATTTATAATTAGTTGTTTCATTACTCACTCACTACGTTCGTTCGCTCGAATTTATAATTATTTGTTTCATTACTTATTACTTACACACTGACTTCGTTCGTTCACTCGAATTTATAATTATTTGTTTCATTACTCACTCACTCACTCACTCCGTGCGTTCGCTCGAATTTATAATATCCTATGTCCGTCTCCTGGTTCTAAGCTACCTCCCCACCAATTTTGAGCCAAATCGGTTTAGTCGTTCTTGAGTTATAAATAGTGTAACTAACACGACTTTCTTTTATATATTATATATATAGATATAGATATAGATATAGATATAGATATAGATATAGATAATGAAATTTTATTTAATTGATAAAAATCTTGCATTTTTTATATCTTTCAAAGAAAAAAGTCCACTCAATCAAATTTGAGCTCAGGCTTTTATTGGAGAACTGATGAAAGTATCAACTGAATTATCAATTTTTCATAAAAAAATAATATACCTACGCGTAATTCTAAGCTCAATTTTACTTAGATGTGCTAACATATTTACAACACTAATGCTGGGTTGCAGAAAGGATTATCAAATAATTTGATTTGACATTGACCTTAGATTGTGAACACACATATTTCTCCATAAGAAAACCATTGTAGAATTTTAATTAAATTCTGTTCGAAAAAGAATTGATCGATTGAAATGATATTTTTTTTAAACTGTGAATACGTGTATTTAACATAGTTTTTTGCATTTTTTGCATAATTTTTTTTTAGAAACGACATTTTTCTACGCGTTTCAAAGAAAATTTGACTTGAAAAACGATCTTTTTCTGTGTAGATCAAGCATTTGTTTTTGTGTGAATACAGTCTAATGTTGTACATGACAGGGGGTTTGAATACGACATTAGACTGCTCTTGCATGTATGAAAACTGTAATTGTATTATCTTGATCTACAGTCATTGTCAAATCCAATTGTTTGGCAATGTTTTGTGCAATCCAGAATTAGTTTTAGGCGCGTTTATGCGCAAGAAAATCCATGTTAAGATCGTTTTTTACAGTTTTAAGGCTAGGTGAATACTCTTCGCGTAAACATAGCCGCCTTCTCTGATTCTCGGACACTGTGCAGTATGTCACGGCAATGCAAATGTAGTGAAACCGTAGAGTAGTGCCTTCCGTTTGCACTATATGTATAGGTATAGTAGTGATAGGTAGGTACGGGAGCCAGCAATAAGCGCACTGCCAGTGCCAATATATCATTGGAAGTCACAATTACCCATTACATTGTGAATTAGTCAATTATAGCGCCCGGCCGGCCTGCATATTTGGCGTGCTTTGCACACTGACTGGCGGATGAGCAGCCCGAAGAAGAAGCGTGCTTCACAATCGTCCTCATGCTTACGTTCCGCAGAGGAAAGGGGCTTTAAGCTGTCTCTTTTTAAAAGGACGTTCGCTCCCAAATGTTGCCCAGAGTAAACGCGAGTGGGAATAAAAAATAACAAGATTGTCAAGACTAAATAGTATTGAATTAATTTATAGTTTAGTTAAACAGGTAAGTGTCCCGGAAGTCCCTCTGCTAATAAATATCAAATGACAATCACATAAATTATTTAAATACCCAAAATTATGCAAAAATAGTATTTATAACGTATTATAGCATTGGAAATTATGTTATTTACACATAAAAAGCGAATTATTGAAGTTTAAAACAAATTTCGTGATAATTGGAAAATTATTTACGAAGATACATCAAAAATAAAAAAAATATATTTTTCGAGCAAGCCGACAGAAATTCGTTTATTACGGTCAGATGCAAATAGATAATAGTATTTTTTATGCCAGTCGGGAAGGTAGTGAAACGATGTACAAATTTCCTTCGATAATCTTTTTTGTAAGTGGAATGGTATAGATGCTACGAAGCTCTGTTTGACATATTATGGCCAAAAGGGCACTAATTTTTTAGTTATATAAATGAAAATCAATACAGACCGTGTCATGATGGGAATGCATCGGTATCCAAAATTTGATGGAAAACAAATGTCAGTAATGAGAGATACGGTACGAGCGAAAATTTTACACATACAGGATTTCTGACCGAATTTAATATAGATCGCAAGCTGAGCTTCGATGTATAACAAAATATAACAAATACCATTTCTATCACACCAAGCTTATATTCATTGTCAGAATTTACAGTATACTGTCAATTGTTTGTCTAACAAATTCAACACTGCATAAGTAAAAGTGAGACAAAAATTCTACAGCGTTGTAAAAAATCAAACATTGATCATACCTACCTAATAATGGCATTAATCGGAGATTAAGAAATGATTTGAAGCGTGTGCGGGAAAAATGATCCTTGGTAATAAAAAGTCCAGGGATACGTATTTTGAAATCAATCGATTTAGTGGTTTTAGAAATATAAGCAGTTGTGTGCATATTTTGTTCCTACAAAACAACGGTTTAAGAATTTTCTGGCACTAGCCAACAATCCTAAAGAATATTAACAAAATAAAATTACTTGCAATACTGTTCAATATTTTTAAACAATTGTAATTTAATTTTATATTTGAAAATTGAAAAGGATTAAAACTGTTGGTTGAAACGTCTTTTATATAAATAAAAATATTGAACAGTATTGCAAGTAATTTTATTTTGTTAATACCTATTCTATTATTGTTGGTAGACTCAATATTATTAATCCTAAATAATGTATATTTTAATTATTTTAGTGTTTTTTAATGATTATGACAACAAATTATAAATATCACCCCCATAAATAGGTATAGCTATGCTTCAACGGTGTCCCTGGACTAATTTAACCCTTATGTTAATACCCGGGTACCCACCATGTTTGTACTTACATGAAAAAAAACGGAAAAAAGTGAAAATTTCATTTTGAGCTCCCGGATCGTCGTTATTTAGCTCAAAAGCAAACAAATCGTGAATCCAACTTATTTATATTTTATTTTTATTTTTTGTTTTATTAGTTTAAACTTCAGCCATCGCTGCATTCGCACCCGGGTACCCACAACAATATTTGTACAAAATATATTTAAAATGATTTTTGTTAACGCATGTAAGTAAACTTTAATGTAAAAATTGAGAATCATAACAGTTATTTCTTTATAAATAACATTTTATAATAATTTTGTTGCATCTTCATTACAAACCGGCAATTGACATTCGCTGCAGCGTTTTTCGTCGTCTTTTTACAGTTTTATAACATAAATGACAGGATCCCGTTCTGTCCCGCTCAAATTATGGACCAGGATTTATATTTAATGTAATAATTGATAATATCAGGTTCTACTTTTTTTGCACCGTCTCTCACAGCTATATCCGAATGCATTGTCGATATTAGAATTACCAGTTCATTTTTTTTGGTATCGTCATTTTCTAATGAAAACCAAAAACTGCCATGATACTGGGGCTATATGGGTTATTTCTTTTTATTGTGCTAACAATGGTAAGATTCTACGATAGCAAGTGCTGTGCAATCGGTAGAGTCGTAAAAAAATGATCCGTGCAGATATTTCTTCCATTTCCTCGGTACGGAGACGCTACTAGTTTCTGATGTCATTTTACATTTCTACAGCATTTTTTCTTCCTAAACTTACTTTAGATACTCAATAGCAATGTATATTAAAAAATAAACAAATTTAAAAACACTTTCGTTTACTAAAATAAAGTTAAGTGGCTACCCGGTTACCCCGGGTGTTACACAACGTCGGTAAAGTTGGGTATTAACATAAGGGTTAACGCGATTGTGAACGATGTCGAACGTCGAACAAACACCACCAGTGATAATTCCACAGCAAATCGTGAACAACGGTACGGGGCTGGCGCAGTCGTCGTTATTAGGTTTTGTTCGCGTTCCACCCTCTGCACACCGCCACCACCACCGTCAGAGCGTATGTTATGAACCCCCAAACGGGGTGTTGCCGATACGTTCCGACAAATTTACTCATCTTCTTCAGAATGCGAAGAAAAATCTCCTTTAGGATTATTATATTTAGGATTATAATATTTTGTCAACCTCGGGGAACACGTTACTGACAAACGTTGTTGCGGAAAGATGTCACATTTCAGAGTGACTTGGAAGTTGGAGTATGTAATTTTTTCAGTCGCTTAGTTTCTTATGTCAAATTTCGAGAGACGAGAAATTCTTGTCTCGTTAATTTATCGGAAGTGACTTTCTCGTTCTCAATAACTGTGTAACCTTCTCGTGAATATAGAATTGACTTTCATCAGACTCAGCAAAAGCTTTGATATATCAGAGCTCGGGATTCACATATAAGTAACGCGAATTTATTGTTTACGTTCCACCAACTTCCAGCTGGGGGCCTAGCCACCTATTATTTTATTTTTAAATTTTTAGGACAGACAGAAAATAAAGTTCATTTGTTTTATAAAATAACTGGCTGCTATCCGCGGCTTCGCACGCAATTGAAACGAAACTCGGCAGCGACAACAGTAGTGGAGCCTTTGGCTCCTCCGTATTGATTTAAGATATCAATACGGAGGAGCCAAAGGCTCCACTACTGTTGTCGCTGCCGAGTTTCGTTTCAATTGCGTGCGAATCGGCATCAACAATAGTACTGGGGCCATCGGCTCTACCTTGTTGAACTCGGCAGCGATAACATTAGCTCAACCGTATTGCTATCTTATCTCGTGGGGATACGTTCCACTCGATATCAGCAACAATAGTGTGTTGAACTTGGTAGCGACAACTATATAGTAGAGTTCAAAACTATCCAAAAATATCGCCTATGTTACTTGCTGATAAGAATTTTTAAAATCGGTTCAGTAGTTTTTGCGTTTATACGGAACAAACAAACAAGCAAATCTTTCTCTTTATAATATTAGTTACACGTATAATAGAATCTAGTAAATATTGTCCTTCTTTATCGAGTTTAGAAAAAAAATAATTTAGATGTTGCTACTGTTATGTTTGTTAATATTAAATTATATATATATTATGAGCACTGTGGTTGAAACAATAACAATCAAAGAAAGCATAGTTACTTCTTACCACAACAGATTTATTCATTGAATGTACATTTCGAGAGCAAAGCTCCCATCTTCAGCAAACACTACACTGTGTAGTGTTTGCTGAAGATGGGAGCTTTGCTCTCGAAATGTACATTCAATGAATAAATCTGTTGTGGTAAGAAGTAACTATGCTTTCTTTGATTGTTAATATTAAATTAAATTAAAAACCCGGGTCGCAGTGCCAAAACCCTGCCGACAATATAGTGTATTTGCTTATACAGGCAGTGTGGCTTTATTACGCGAACTTAAGTTGGTTTTTGGGCAAAATTAAAGATTTGACTCCTTAATACACCCCTTAAAATAACTTAACTGCAATATTATTATCAATCTAACGTCTACACCGAATACACCCTTCAATAAATAAGTCACTATCTGCAAATTAGTGTTTTCAAAAAATTTGTAAGTTTAGTCCTGTTGGGCCGATTTTATTAAAATTTTAGGGGCACTTTTTAATTGCTACTAACGAGTTAAATGTCAATTTTGAAACGATTCTGAGAATTTTTTCGGTATTTTGGGGACCAAAAACATTTTTCAACCCCTAAAAACTACCCTTAAAATGGCCCGATTACGCCCATTTTAAATAGGCTTCTGGCGGTGATGGATTTCAATACGTGGGCCAAATTTCGTTAAAATCAATTAACTCTTTCGAAAGTTATTGCCCGTACACAACACACACACACACACACACACACACACATATATATATATATATATATATATATATATATAAATATATATATATAAATATATATATATATATATAAATATATATATATATATATATATATATATATATATATATATATATATATATATATAAATATATATATATATATATATATATATATAAACACTTTTAAAAATGGTGTCAAAGTGTTTAGGAGGTTATGAAACGTCGAAAAATTTTGGTCCGACTCCTAGGTCCCGCCATCCGACCGATGCCAATAGTGTATGTTAAATACACTAATAATACACAATTTAGAATTTGGCAAAATATATTTTATTAATTTTTGAATGATAGTCAAACAAAAAGTGATTATTTTATTTTATATAAAGGAATGCTGAAATTATTCTATTATCTAACAAGTTAAAAATATATTGCTTACATAATTTGCTCAAGGTTTAAATTTGTCAATATACAATATACTGTGCTTATCGAGATTAGAAAAAAATAATTTAAATGTCGCTACTCTGCTTTCTGAATAATGCTTCAGCAATTTTCACAGCGTATGTCAAAAATGTTCAAATTCTGAAAATTAAAATACAACCTATGTTACTCTCTGATAATAGTTTTCTATTGGTGAAAAAATTTCTAAAATCTGTTCAGTAGTTTTTGAGTATATCCGGAACAAACAAACAATTAAATCTTTCGTTTGACCATTTTAACTGATTCAATAATTTGTTCGACACGTCAAAATTTTGTCGAGATTTTTCGAGGGTTGCTTCTCATCTCCGCGTCATATTTTTTGCAAAAATTCTATAAAATTAGACAGTAATTTAATTTGTTCGGGGCTGTTTTCAGATGCTGACTGATCAGCCTTTATCAAAATATTTTTGTGATAAAAAATATTAATGCGATAGCTTCTGAAAAGAATCACAATGAAACATTGTTACGGTCGTTGTACAATCTGGACTGGACTTTTGTCTTTGCGTCTATCAACCTTCTCTGAAAACAAAAGAGTTTTTATTTTTCGACAACACCCCGTATACTACCCTCGCATACATGTATGTATGTATGTACGAATGTGTGTGGCAGCTTAACGTCTGCCCGTCGGGCGCATATATTAGTTGCTCCCGATCAATGAGTACCTACGTTATTATATTACGAGTGTGTGTGCGTGCGGTGTGCGCGCCAAAAGGGTTAAAACTGGACTGGCTAACTTACAACATTTTCCTTTCAAAATGTATTTTTGAGGCCACAGTTATCCGGACGATTTAATATTACACTGAAAATTCAAATTCCAATTATTGTAAAAATTGATAGTTTTTATCCGCAGTTCTAAACCTGGGAACTGGGGGCTTGAAATAGAGAAGCCACGGCAACGCCATATAAAAGAACGGCATCGCTACGGGCTCGGCGATTCTCAAGGTCGACTGGTTAACAGCTTTGAATGATTTCTTTAAAACCGTCAACAATAAGGCATAAAACAATAATTCATTGTTTCAATTTATTACTTCTATACTATAAAAAAGACGAATAGTTTGTATGCCCTCGCTTGTTTTCAGCAGGCAATCTCAGTAACTACTGAACCGATTTGAAAAATTCATTCACTGTTTAAGAGTTCACTTCTTTCCGAATAACATACAGACTGTTATTACTCTAAACAAAAAGGGATGATCAAGGAGGTTCTTAAGTTCTAACTTTAAAACAATTTTAGGTTTTGAACTGTCTATAATTTATTTCATATGTACATGGTTTCAATAATTTGGACCGTAAAAGAACTGAGTTTGACATGCCAGTTCCAGGACGCGTATGTGGAAACGAAAACACAACACGTCTATCTATCTCTTTCTGCAGTAGTGATATATTATCATCTACTGCTGCAGTCGTGGAAATGGAAAATTTCCTGTTAGTGTTTAATATTACGTATTACAGGCTTCGAGATAATTCGAATAAGTAGATTTATGGTTTAAGGGAATTATTGGCCGCTCATCGTATTTTGTAATGCAACGAACATTCTCATAATTTACTAGCTGTAGTTTATTCTGTGATATTTCCTAAGATATTATAATATGTTGGTGAAAAAAAACTCTAACAAATAGAGATATGGTGATTGTTAAAAATTTGAAGGAAACTCAATGGCTCGGGATCAATAAAAAACAATACTGATGTTAAAATTGAATTTATGGCTAACATTTCGGTGAACTTTCCACTATCCTCAGAGCAACAATGCGGTTAAAATTTCAGTATATTGTACAATTGATAATAAATATCCATCATGAATTATTTTAATATTGTAGAAAAATGAAAATAGTCAAAATTATAAAATTAATTTTATCTTCTTCTTTTAATTTTGCGTCCTAAGAAGAAGGTAAAATTAATTTTATAATTTTGACTATTTTCATTTTTCCACAAAATTAAAGTAATTCGTGAGTTAGATAATTTTTTTTATTGTCAAATATATATAAAAAATTGTGACTAATTTACCGTTATATTGCCATCTTGCAACTCTATTGCGCAACTGTGGATATCGCTTGTAACGTTTTCCTAGTGGGAAATACGGCTGGCTAGCTATTCCAGTCGAAGGTCGGGGAATTTGTGTGAAGAAACTAAAATGGAGGGCACTGGTAGGTTCTGATGACAATTTGATGACGGCGGCAAAAATAAGTGTTCGCGGTAGAACGCGGGACAGGACTCACCTGAGTTGTTCGAGGGCGCCAGGGATCCGCGCCGTGCACCAGGAGACCAAGAACCTGTTAATTTGGGTTAGTAGCGACAATAGTGAGCAATTTAAAAAAATCAAAAGTTGAGATAAGTCATGCGAGTTTAATGCGAAACATTCATTATAGTGAACAGAACCAGTTAAATAACAAATAATTATAGTAAAATTAAATTAGTCAATACACAATATACCGAGTGTACCTCAACCACAGCCCTAAGTGACCAACAATAGAAAAATCAGCTAAGCTAGGGTCACAGTGAGGGATGTGGGTGGTTGAGAAACGCTCGGGAACTAAATAACACAAAAAAACCTAAAACTACCCTGACAGGCCTGACTTTACTATCCTCACAACAATACTAATGATAAATACAAAAACAATACAATAAATATTCAACAAGAACTTTAAATTTACTAAATTTATTAGAATAGTAAGCGCATTCAACTCCTGCAATTAGCAGATAAGTTCTTAACTTGAATAACTTTGACAAAAAAAAAAATATAAAACACTGAACAATTTTAAAAGTGGCGTTGAAAGATAGTTTTCTTTAAGGACCGTTGCAACAAATTTAAAATATTTTAGTAAACAAAAAAATGTGATGGTTTTCTACCTGCGGTTTTAGAAGTCGTCGTTTCCTGGTGGCACGGTGCAACGTAGAAACATGAAAGGCGGGGGCGTCGCAACTCCGGTTTGAACACTGGAGGGCCGAAAACGAGAACAATAAGTTCCTTGTTTCAGAAACGTCAATCAATGCTTCACCAGGATCAGCTATGGATGGCGACTGAGAAATGGTTGTACTTCTTGGAGACACCCAGTAAAACTTATGAACGCTGACGCACGTAGTTAGTAACTCACAAATTCGATTTTTGCAACCAAAAAATATCTGAAATCACTATTCGAAATTTTAGTAAAATATCTGGCACAGAAATCTGTTAATCGGTGATAAAAAAAATTCGAGGCTTATTATTTTCTCCGCGAATTATAGTCATCAATAGACAACTAAAACTTAGCAAGCACTTTTCCTTTTTTTTACAATCACCAAAAAAATCCTCAATCTTATGCTGGACTCAATAAAAAAGAACTTCCTTTTTCAACGCCTCGTGGTAACTAATCGTTTTTTTTTCTCAAAAAAAAAAACTAAAAACTCAAATTCCTTTCTCGGTCATTTCAAGGTGATGCTTAAAGGCGGATTCACACTTCATCTATCTATATGGTATCTGCAATCCATATGGTCACAGTATATTGTATCCGTTCAAATCGTGACACGCTATTAAAAAATAGGGGTTGGTGTTAAAACGGTGAAAATTTAGGATTATAAGTATTTTTTAATGACAAATTGTAATAAAATTTAAAAAAAATTGTCCAAAAAATTAAAAAAAAATTCTGGAGAGGACCACCCTTATTACTTAGGGGTATAAAAAATAGCCTACGACCTATTCTCAGACCTACCAAGTATACACAAAAAATGTCATAAAAATCGGTCAAGCCGTTTCGGAGGAGTTCGATAACAAACACTGTGACACGAGATTTTTATATATATAGATATTACTTTTCGTAAGACTTTAACCGGTGATAGGTCCGGTAAAGATATCATGTGTTTTCGGATATTGAAACGTTTTTAAAGTTTTAAAAACGCTTATCCTCGGTCATAAAATTGAGTAACATTCGAACAGTTGTTAATTACTCAAAACTGAGACATCCTGTATACAATTTTGTACAATTTTGAAATCTGAATGAAATAAGTAAGTTTTTGGAACTCTAAAAAACCCTTAATTAATGAAGGTATCTAATTCTTTGACAGAAAATTGTTTTTATAACAACATAAAAATATTTTTTTAATAATAACAGGCAACCATTTTTGAACGTTGCAACAAGTTTTTATTAGCTTGTATATTTATATTATTAGTGCATTAAAATTACAAATAATTTCGTATAATCATTCAATTAATTTCAAAATTACACGGTCATTAGTTGGTGTTAAGTTATGGGCAACAGCTATAACAATACACAATGCAATGCTAGTTTGTTACGTCATTCAAATAACTTGATATAGGTTCGTAGATAAGTGGCGTCATTATTAAAATAGTCAAGAGAAAGAAAGAAAAAGAAGAAAATCATTCCAACAAAACAAAAACGCGGACAGAACAATCAACAGCCACCTCCTCGTCGTATTCTTCTCTCATCAAATCTACCTTTCATTTTTGGTTTACAAAAAATCCCGTTCTTGCCACTACACTCGTATTATAAGCCAAGTCACCACTAATGACTGGCTATTTCATTTTGACAAGACAGATCATCATCATTCACCAAGGATGGATCACATTTCTATTTTTATTTTTGAAGTGAAACTTCTTTAGCGACGTATCCGCTTGAAATTTTCTATGTGTACGTTAAAGTTGAGAAAATTATTACAACGGCGGGGAATGATATAAGAGAAGCCTTTGTAATGCAAAATCGATAACGCATCAATGAAACAAGTTCATAATTCTAAAGAAGTGTCACTTGCTCAGTGCGGTTATGTGGATGAGGGTCACACGTTTTTTTATATTCGTTTTGCCACTTACGAAAACATATTGGGACGTATTCCACTCACGCATTTAGTTGGGGTTGCCATCTGTTCTCTTTTAGCGCACTTGGGGGAATTTTTAGAATGTGTCCGGGGGGTAAATTCCAAAATTTACGTCTGTTGCCATTCTAGTTTTCAAAAATATTAGTAAAAAAACTTTTTAAAGATAAGCTTTTATTGAGTTGTACTAAAAAGAAAAAAAATAACTATTAATACGACCCACGCTTTTATAATTATGAACCTAAAGTATTAGGAGTTATTTTTTTTTCTTTTTTAGTACGATTCAATAAAAGTTTGTTTATAAAAAGTTTTTTTACTAATATTTTTTATTCTTTTTAGTCTTTCAAAATTTTTACTATTAAAACATCAAGTTATTACAATTAATTGATTATTTTATTCTAATATTCTACATGTCTAGCCTTTGATACCCGTGTTAAGGAGGTCGTGTGGCCGCCATATTGGATTTAGAATGATGTCACACAGCTTACAGTATTCTACTTATCATATCCTTTCATTTGATACCAATATCGAGGGAGTTTTAAATAAAAAGGTAATCCGCCATTTTGTTTTGGCCGCCATATTAGAAGTCACACTGCTCATTGTATTCTACTTGTCATATCCTTTCATTTGATACTCATGTGGAGGGAGTTGTAAAGAAGATGGTAATCCGTCATTTTGTGGTGGCGGCCATATTGGATGTAGTATAATATTCAATATACTGTGTTGTATTGTCATCGCAAGCAAAGGTATGTGCAAAATTTCAGCATGCTCGGATGTCAGGAAGTGGTTGAAAAATCGATCGCAGTATTTAACCCGAACATGCAAACATTGCCAAATAAAAGCTTGTAAAAACACTATACAACTGCATAATTATAGACCAGCTATAATGCAAGGTATTTGCCATGAAAAAATATAAGATTTTGGAGGATCATGAGTTTGTCATCGATTAATTGATTGGCCATCCCTTAAATTAAACAATACGGTAGCTTTGGCAGTATTTAATGGCTCAGAGTTTGATGCTCGACGACAGTTGCAATGTTTGAACAATAAATAATTTCAACAATTCTATTAATACGATTAAAATAGTCGTCTACAGACTGATCCGATTTAATTTAAGCTGGTCTAGGACCCATCTAAAATTCGACAGAGTGAGTCATATTTGAAAAAGTGTTGTAGAAATAAAAGAAAAAAAATCGGCCAAGTGCGTGTCGAGCGCAGAGTATTCTTCCGTAATTATAGTAGATTGCCGACTATTGAAAATTGTTGAAAGTATTTATAAAGTGTCACTGTCTTGATTTTTTCAGATTTTTATAAATACATGTTAACGTAAGTTACATAGGGGAGGAGACGCATTATTAACGTAAGAATTTCTGTTGCATTTTTAAAGAGTTGTTGTCCAACGCACATCGCACGCAATGGGGTGCCCAAATATAAAAACGTTTTATTGTAATTTTTTGCACAGTTGCATTGTACGAGTTGTATATAAAACACCTGTGTGTAAAATTTTATCAGAATCAGTGGAGTTATAAGGCTGTGACAGACGGACGGACATGATGAAATAATTAGGCTTCTGTTTTTGCCATAATTGGGTACGAAACCCTAAAAATTGTAATGGTTTACATTATTACTAAGAACCAATTCTGAACGCTCCTTTTTAACACACTTGTCTACTTTGTTTGGGCTGAGACGAGCGGTTATTTGAAACCCGAAACTGTTCTTTATGTATTTCTATACTTAATTATTTCTTTCCCCCCAAACGCCCATTCTTCGGGCATTATATTATTTAGAAAACAGTATCACGGGTAATTGGAATAAAGAAAATAAATAAATTTAAACACTCATTGTTTGCAACGTTTCGTTTTTTCTTTAATTAAGACTTTTTCAAGCTCTCAATATGCTTAAATGATAATAAAACTATGATATAATATGCAATTTGGCATTACAAAAAACAATTATAAAAATTGAAAATTGTAGAAAATAATATTACGCATATTGCGAGCTTGAAAAAGTCTTAATTAAAGAAAAGACGAAACGTTGCAATCAATGAATGTTTAAATTGATTTATTTTCTTTATTCCAATTACCCGTGATACTGTTTTCTATTATAACATTTATATATCTGGAATTGAACTTTAAAGATGAATTATATTATTTATTTATATTAATTAAACAGGTCAAGTCGGATTGCAAAATTTCAAAGACATGTAAATTTTTAATAATATGATTATTTACAAATCGTATTTAATTCTAATTTTTGAGTTATAAAAAGCCTTCACGACGCGCTCAGATTACATATTGTGTGTAATGTGACAGATACGATTGTACGTTGTGTGGTATGTGACGTGTGTTGCAGCATGTACTTAATTGTTAGTTTTTTTTAGCGAAATAGCCGAGTCATTCTGTTGAATTCAATTCACAACGGATACAATATGACGCTATATAATATTATTATGTAGGTACCAACTGAACCGGCTACGTGTTCTTTTAACAATTGTTGTTATTATCTCCTTCACTGGTCTCTGCACTCCTGGTACTCCAGATCGTCAACGGATCGGACAACTTCACCGTCCGACACAGTTTCTCGAAATGCTCGCTTACATGTGAAAGGTCTTTAAAAATTTCCTAGAATATTTTTACCACGTAGATATGATCAGAGTACGGGGGCTGGGGATGTTTTTTTCGGAATGATTTTCGAAACCTGTGACGCGCTATATATTTTCGATCTATTTTGTTCTTTATAACGAGTCGTGTTACGTAAGTCTACTAAGTGTTCCGCAAGACTTCTGTTTAAAACTTTTTGTAATGTTAAAACGAAAATGATTCAACAACGTGGATAAGAAAAACCTTGGTAACACAAAATGGATAACACATCGAAGAAAGTTCGTAACTCTAAAGAAGTTTCACTTCACCCGTGAGCTTATGTGGCTGAGACTGAGGTGTTTTTTGTAAAAAGTAATTACGGTTCAAACAGAACGCTTCTTTTTTTATAGGTCGGAGTTTAAAAATAATATAGGCAGCCACCTATAAAAAATTAAAACAGATAAGAGTCGTCCGGTAGCTGGCCCGTGCACGACCTTCTATGTTCATTTTCATGCTGGATCTAGCCGGACAATAATCTGAATATGAGCTCCAGAAGACTAGCCTGCAGTTGATCATACTGTGAAATGATCTTTGTAGGGCAGATACGCCTAAACAAGGTTTTGATACTTACCGCAAAGGCAATTAGGATTCAACTAGTACGTGGCAAGCGTAAACTAACAAAAAAGTAAAAATAAAAAACGGTTGAGAACCCTTGCTCTAAGCACTTGTTTTTTCTGTAAGACAACAACCGGGGCCATTCATGTGTCTGGCCGACCAATTTAACATGTGTACACAAGATGCTGTCAATTGGCTTAAGGTGCTTGAAAGCTCTTCTACAAAGCTGCTGGAGGACCTCGCAGCAACACTAATGCCGCTTCACAAACACACACACACAATATCACACCTATAATATGTACGTCTCTTTTTCACAGCACTCATTGCACTAAAAAATCGCCCATATAGTATCTAGCACTCCGTCATGTTCTTGGAGTCATTTGTTTTTTTATGTACAAAAAAAAAATAGAAAAAAATAACTTTTATAAAGACAAGCTTTTATTGCAGTGTAGTTAAAAGAATAAATATAATTGAAGTTCATAATTATAAAAGCGTGCGTTCTAAGCTCTATGATAGTTACGGCCCACGCTTTTACAATTAAGAACTTATTAGTATTAGTATTTGATGTAAATACAGATAAATAGTTATTAAAGTTTCTAGAGTTAAAAAATTGTTACATTTATTTGAAAAATCGATTAGTGCTGGATCCGCGCTGGTTCCAGCTGGATTTGATTTAATCCAGCATAAATTCAGCTGGATTGAAAATGCCGCTGGAATTTCAATCCCTATACTGTAGACATAGAAAAATTATGAAATATTCGAAATAAGTGTTGTCGTTTGATCTCAGATATCTGCTGAAAGTAAATCCTGTGATCTATGTTGTAAATTGGCCACTCCTGAATATTGACCATAGTTTCATGATATCGGTCGAGCTGTTCTAATAAACGATCTACTCTATTACCAACGTTTCGTTAGACACCGTTAGCTTCTTCAGGGTTCTACAAATCGAAGAAACGTTGGCAATAAAAATCAAATATATTGCACATAATAAATTTCCTTCCTCCCATTATTAAGAATTTATTTAACTAAATAAGACGGACGATACCAATGAACAATATGAAAAACCCGGGTCGCAGTGCTAAAACCCTGCCGACAATATAGTGTATTTGCTATTACAGGTATTGTGGCTTTATTACATGAACTAAAGTTTGTTTTTGGACAAAATAAAAAAAAAATTGAACCTCTTAATACACCCCTTACAATAATAATTTTATTAGTTGAAATATTGTTATCAATCCAACATCTGCACCAAATTAAATACGACCTTCAGTAAGTAAATTCGTATACGCAAACTAGTGTTTTCATAAAATTTGTCAGTCCGGTCCTGTCTGGCCGATTTGCTTATAATTTTAGGAGCACTTTTTAATTGCTACTAAAGGGTTAAATTTCAATTTTGACACGATTCTGAGAATTTTTTCGGTATTTTTGGGCCCCAAAACTTTTTTCAACCCCTAAAAACCACCCTTAAAATGACCCGATTGGGCCCATTTTAAATAGGCTTCGTGCGGTGATGGATTCCAATATGTATGCCAAATTTAGTTAAAATGAATTAACTCCTTCGAAAGTTATATATATATATATATATATATATATATATATACGTATATAAATATATAAATATATATATAAACACTTTTAAAAATGGTGCCAAAGTGTTTAGGAGGTTATGAAACGGCGAGAAATTTTGGTCCGACACCTAGATCCCGGCATCCGACCAACGCCAATAGTGTATGTTGCCATATGGCAAATACACTAATAATTAATAATACCCAAAAGTTAAAGGCTAGATTCGTTTTGTTCCTGATAGCTATATGTATTGTCAATTATGGCCACAATCCTTCGGGATCGAAAGTGGATGCCAATTGCAGACGGAATCCACTGCAGTGGCATATTTAATTGTCTTTTATTCAAGATAATATAGGCATTGTACCTACGTTCTATAATAATGTGTTGTATACAATAGGTAGACATTATTATTATTATAATGTATGAAACGTTGTCCAATAAACCGACCGGATAAACTTTGGCCTATAATGAATGTATCACAGTATCACAATCGTTGTTTAATGGAACCGCAAAGTAATTGGACGTTGTGCCGGCACGCGGCGCCACGGTTCGTTAGTTTAACGCGGAGACTACTCGTACATATATGTGCCGGCGCAAGTACCAACCTTATTCTCATACAGAATGTCTCGAAAACGTACGGGTTTTAGACGCTTGACAACTAAGGTCATATCGATTTTTTGAATTAGACGTATTTGGGTGCAATGTGGTGATGTCTCTTTCATGTAATAAAACGAAAGCAATCAGCTCTATGTAATTAGATTGCAGATTATTATACACGCTCGACAACTGAGGTCATTGACATCCAAATCCACATTTCATAAATATATAAATTCCACTTAAATGTTTCGCATTAAAAATAAATTTTCAAAAATAATTTTGCCAAACATTGAAGTCATAACTTAATATTTTAAACTTGTTAAATATTAGACCCTTTAAATCATCGCTTAAGCCCTGCTTTCCTAAGATAGCGATACCGTAATAGAACGACCATATTACGACGGTGAATGGATGTCACAAAAAACGTATGCATAGAAATAAATGGATGCCGCTTTTTATGTTGCCACATTGATTTATTTCTATGCATACGTTTTTTGTGACGTCCATTCACCGTCATATTATGGCCGCTATCTTGTAGGAAACCAGCTGACTTTATCGTTCTTGAGAACCGGGTCGGCGTCAAAGTGACTTCTATACTGCACACAGTCTGTATATAATGTATCATGTAGCGAATGTTCGGACAAAACGATGATACAAGTAACAACGTGGTACGAAGCGACGCTGTATTGCGCCGACGGCTATAGCGACGCCGCCGCGCTTGTTTAAAAAGCGACGCCCGCTGAGAGCCGGTGCGCGCGAGGACACGTGTTGCCACGTGTCGCAGACGTGACGAACAAACAAAATAATATTTAATATTGTGTTATACTTGCTCGGACTTATATTATTAAAACAAATTGTAGATTAGGGTTTTGCGTACTACGAATATTTACTACACATGTTATTAGATTGTTTTGTATAATGGGTGATTATTTTGATTAACGCTGCCCGAACAAAACGGGGAATCCCCGATGGTGTTCTCAAGAAATGGACACATAAAAAATGACAGCTGACCAAGGAGGAATGATTAAATGATAGAAACATAGCATACGACCTAAATATGGTTTGGATATAATATGCTATTCATGTATGTAGATGCAAAATTACTTCGTTTTTCTCATAATTTCGGAAACGTGTTTATTTTTGTTTTTTTGGAGAACATGAAAGCGCCCATAACTTCAAAACTGAGATACAGATCATGGCTCTTATATCTATTCGGTTCAGTGTATTTTATTTTGCCATAAGATTAACTTGAAAAATCTGTCAGAAACGTCTTTTGTGTTGTCAAAACATAATGTTTTAAAAGAAAAATTTCGACTTTTTTAAACATTATATTTAAATTCACAACGACCTCAATGGGCAATCAGAACAAAATAATTGTTGAGCGAAATTATCGGGACACATTTCGAAAAAAATGGCGCTGTCCGCGTTAAACACTTCGTGCGAAAAATATGTTTATTATGTTTGTTTCGAGGGAAGTTCAAACCCTCTTCTCGATCCCTTTCCTAGCCGCATAGCCTGTGCGTATCATAAATGCTAACACAATACAAATAGCATTACTTATATGAATAAATTATTGTACAATATATTATCTCAACAGTTACATTACAGTGACTGTTAAAATTAAATTAACTATGTTCTAAAATACAAAATATGATGAAGCAAATGCACGCGTTAAAATTCAATTAATATTGATTTGATTAGCTTTTCTGTTAGATTGGCACCAAGTGTTTATAAAGTGTTTTTTTTGTAAGATAATACATTAATCTCAATTATGTGTTTATAAAATAAAAGGGCCGCATATTTTTAAATACAAAAAAAATCAATAATGAAGAACACTGTACATGATGTCCATGGTTCAAAATCATTTTTTCAAATAATTCGAGTGACACAAATTAATGTCCCAATAATTAATTAGATAAAACTCAATATAGAGATTCGGCGATTACTTATTAAGATGTAAATTAAGTTCTTTAATATACAATGACTCGAAGCCGCTGTGTAATGAAAAACAATCGTTCCTAAAATCAAGTTTACAACAATGCGAAAAATTAAAACGTTGTGTTAAATTAAAATGTAGGTACGTGTACTTTTATTTTTTATAGTAAATTATATCTTAATTAACCCCCAAAAATAGAATATTATAACAATATAAAGCCTCGAGGTAAACGCAAATACATATTGTATAATAATACTATTTATGATCACCACAGGGAGTCCCGCAATGATAGTACCAGCAGAGTCCATCGTATAAATTACAAAAGTTCTCATGATGGGGTGTCGATTTCACATTATACAACAAAGCGCGTGCCTCGACAATGCCCCGGAGTCAACTTCCAAATACATTATACGTACATGGCTTATCATAAACTGCATAACTTTAATTTATTATTATAGGAAAAGTGCCCTTATTTTTGAGTCGCGAGTCTTTTTAACTTCACACGTTAAGAATTTGAAAATTTATCTTTAGTAATGAAAAATCGTCGGCATAAATTTTGCATTATCTGGCTTCGGGAACCAAACGTACCCTTTAGTTCGGCTAGCCAGGCACCTATTTCATTTTTTTTTTCATCTGGCGACATACTAAACGCGAACATACTTATATTCATTCGTTAATGCGCAGATGCATGAAATAGAACAGTCTGTGATTTTCGAATTTTCAGCTTTTAAATACTTACACTGTTCAACACAAAAATCCTCCTCATAAAATTAATGAGTATTTTGTAAAATTTGGACCTAAATGATTACAAAATTGACATGCAAATCACCAGATTAGCCTCAAATTTCATGGAAAATCTTTATAAGCCCCTTTCTAGATAATAAATCGATGAGGTATTTATTACCTGTAGCCAGTTAGGCATTTTTTTAATTCCTTAAATATTGTTTTAATTGTAATTGTGCAGTCGTTTAGTAATCCTCTATTCGTATTTTCCTAGTTTTGTGTATAACGTATTTAATTTAACAAACATGTCGTCGCGTACTTGTGTGAATAAAACCGATAACTATTGTTATATTTGTGGCGAAGTTACTGTGAAAGCACACGAAAAATCCTTATCACTATTCGTGAAAAAGGTTTATGAACTGTAGTTTGCCTGTAAAGTTGGTGATCAGGATAAGGATAATTTTGTTAAGACACTGAATAAGGAAGATGCTTTCTTATATCTAAAAAAAAAATTTTCCACGTATAACTGAGGCAAAGATTCAACGGGGATTTTTTGTTGGACCACAAATTAGACAACTGTTTCAAAATGGGAACTTTAGGACAACTTTAAATTACACTGAAAGACGAGCATGGGATGTCTTTGAAAACGTATGCAACAATTTTCTTGGAAACAATAAATCAAAAAACTACCGCGAACACGTGAAATAACTACTCTCTGCATACCACATTGTGGGATGCAAGATGTCGCTAAAACTCCATTTTTCCCATTCTCTTTTGAATTTCAATTCCGAAAATTTAGGAGCAGTATCAGATGAGCATGGAGAAACATTTCACTAAGACATCACTTCAATTGAAAAACGGTATGAAGGAAAATGGAACCCAAACATGTTAGCCGACTATTGTCCGAATATAACACGGGAAACTCCCGGTAATTCTTATAAAAAAAATTGAAAAAAAGAAATAATCAGACAATTAATTTCAAATGGATATATTGCCCTTAAATTCACTGTTAATAAAATGTATTATGGGTTTGTAATTGTTTAAAACCAATAAATTGGATATAAATGACGATTTTATTGAATTTTTTTAATATTAAAAAATCTCCGCCTCCCTCGTTATTGGAGGTTGACATCGAAATTTTGAGGTCAGAGCTGGATTCAGCAGACCAAAATACATAAAAATCAACCAAAAATTCTCCAGGGAAGAAAAAAAGTTTTGAAATGTTGAACAGCATGATTAAATACAATACAAATCTATGCTAAAAATAAAAACAATTTATTGTTGTCTATACGGACGGATTTTACTCAAAAACTACTGAAGCTACATTGATTTTACATTTGCACAGGTTACAGAATATAGACAATAGTAACATTGATGGTACCAATTATATTGTCTTTATGTTTTATTGAAATATTCCACACGATCCGAAGACATGATGATGACCGCAAGGATGTAGGAATTGGATCTACGAGTGCAACAAAGCAGCAGAATTCGTACGGCGATGACTGCAGGTCATTGATTGATTAATTGTTGAAGTGGCTTTTTGAACGAGATTTCATAAGATCCGCGGTAGCAGAATTATAGCTAATTTTATAAGTGTCGAAAGTGTTTTTATTCCTACTTACTGCGCATTTTGGATTTTGGGTAGCTACACGTCAACGTACAGTCGCTATTTATGACTAAGTAATATTTTGACCTGAATTGATGCGAAAATAAAAAATCGTAAGGATGACTGTATTTGAATATTAATTTAATAATCTTCCGTCCCCACAGTCGATGGCGCGTCATATATGTAATAATCTTTCAATTATTCAAATAGACGACACGCACTGCGCGCAGGCCAAATGACGCCGCATAACAATGCGTTTAATAATAAGTTAAGTTATTGATAAAACTAGACGTTTGTCAGTCGACGCGGAAGTGATATATGATTTAATATCATATGTACGAACGATAACCGGTCATATAGAAATTACTTAAAACTCTATGCTAATTCACGATACCGCCGCGCAGCATACAGACATTGCTGCAGACAAAAGAGGGTTACGTACGCCGTATCTCCTCTCCGTAAACGGAAACCGACCGATTGAAAGCGATATGTGGGCGTCGGGATGCCGAAGATTGCAAGGTCCATGTGGGGATAATTTGAAGGAAGAAAAGGTCTCTACAAGGCGCCCTGCAACAATTGACGAAATGAAAGACGAAAAATTACGGAATTAGATGCGAGATTTGCTTCGTCAGATGAAAAATTTTTGATCTGCAGACTAATTTAGACGATGTAAATACTAAAAAGTTTAATAAGTATTGTAATTTCTCATAAATCCCAAAGAATACATTTTTACTCATTTTTTTATCGACTAATAGAACGTATTATTACTATTATGGCATTGTATTTGCATTATTAAATCACTAGCCGCTCCCCGCGGTACCGGCCGCGATTTTAATAGTTAGGATTGTTTCATTATTCGCTCACTCCGTTCGTTCGCTTGAATTTATAATAAGTTGTTTCATTACTCACACACTCCGTTCGTTCGCTCTAATTTCTAATTAATTGTTTCAGTACTCACTCACTCCGGCCGTTCGCTCGAATTTATAATTAGTTGTTTCATTGCTCACTCACTCCGTTCGTTAGCTCGATTTAATAATTAATAGCCGCACCCTGCGGCTCCGCCCGCGATTGTAATGAAACACGGCATCAACAACAATAGTGGAAACTTCAGCAGAACCAACAGCTAAACGTAAATTATTTGAATAAAAAAATAATTAAGTTAAAATTAAAATAAATTTCAAAATATATTTTAAAAGCAATGTTTTCTTTTGCACTAAAAAGTAGAAAATAATTTTGATCAAAATAATTTTAAACATTAATTAAAAAATTTATAATTATTTGCAAATTATTTGACATTTGATATCAGAATGTTTCAGAGTTTGTTGTTGGTAATTAAGGCAATCAACAACTCGTCCATGGCCTGTTATATCATAGAATATAACAGGCCATGGACGAGTTTTCTGATAATCTCGCAGGAACCTAACGTTGTTCCGTGATAAAAAGTATCCTATTATTTAATCCAGGTAATAAACTATCTGTGTGTCAAATTTCATCCAAGTCCGTTTAGCCGTTTTTGCGTGATAAGGTAACAAACATCTAAACAAACAAACAAACTCACATTCGCATTTGTAATATTAGTAAGGATTGATACTGGCTTAAAATTGTGTACAACGTCAAATGTTTTTCAATTTCACATTTTGATCTCATTTCTCTTCTATAGCAAATAAACATTCAGTTCACTAATAAATTAAATTAGAGAAAGTAGTAAAGTGGTTTCTAAATACAAAAGGAATTCATGGAACATATTTTCCAATTGCACAAATGTCGTCGATTGCGAACAATGCTTTCGTTATTCTCCTTTTGGGAAAACGCTCTGACCGTAATTTCAACTGATTAATTCTACAGATGAGTTCTAAATAGACCAAACACTCACCTTAAGGATTCTTAAGTCTGTTCGCTAAACAAACGACTAAAAATTGCAAGCGTGTAGTTGAAACTTGAAAGTCTGTCGTTAACCGAAACATCGACTTGCCAATTGGTAACATCCGGTCAGCCAATCGGTACGTTTTCAAAAACTGATACTGAGTTTTAGTATATCCGGAGCAGGCTTGCAAATAATAATGCATTACTTCGAAAATATAATGGTTTTTTTTTCTATTTAATAATCCTGAACTCTGCACTACGTATTTTCAAAATAATAATAATCCGAAAATTTGCATTGAATTATTATCTGAAATTAAACGGATCCATATTGCGTTAGACAGCCAAGCGTCACTAAAGGCTATTTCTAGCTCAAAAGTGACATCGAAGCTGGTATGGGAATGCATAAAAGAACTAAAGGTTCTGGCAGAACACAATAAAGTAACTCTAATGTGAGTGCCGGGACACTCAGGAATCAAAGGCAATGAAGAAGCTGATGAGTTGGCAAGAAAAGGATCGTCAACTCCATATATTGGACCAGAGCCTGCCCTGGGAGTGTCTAAAAGCACAGTACGGGGTTAAATAAGGAAATGGGTCATAAATCAACATAAAACACACTGGAATCAAATTTCCGGGCAGCGACATGAAAAAACCTTTATCAAAGGGCCATCAAGAAAAAGGACTGAAGAACTACTACAACTTAGTATAGGAACAATCTTTGACTAGTGGTGGGTCTCTTAACAGGACATTGTACCCTGAAAGGACATCTCCAAGAAATCGGACTGTTTAAGCAGACAGTGCAATAAGGACAAGGAAGCAGCATACCATATTCCGTGCGAATGCGAGGCTGTGGATCGCAGAAGACATAATTAATTTATGGACAATCAGCAATGGGTTCAGAAGATTATATCAATCATCCAGTCCACGGACTGTGCAAGTTAGTACAAGGAACGAGGATACTGGACCGAGTGATATAAAGAAATTGGAAGATAGCACAATAAGCCCTAGAGGCTGCAGTGCCTCGGCAATAGACCGGCTCCAATGACAAAAAAAAATATCTGAAATTAGTTGTCCAAATACCTATCTAATTTAAATTATCTATAAAAAAAATGCATTATTTTTGGAACTCTGATCCGGCGAGCAAAATACACCGTTTATGAAAAGATTTCATAGACGAATAACCCGGTATTCTGTATAACGATGCTGTTAAAATTGAAAGATAACCCTAAAAACATCGTAATATAATAAACTACCCTTACAAACCCAGTCCCGGTTCCCGTATAAATATGTTCGACATAACTGCGAATGCTTTTATTCGCAAACTGTATTATCATTGGTTAACTATAAAAGTGCACTGCCATTTATATACTAGTGGCCGTCAACATTTCAGTTCATCGATTACGCAATCAAACGATTTAATTTTAACGATGTGATTTCTGATTTCAATATGTCTGCAGAGTAACGCTAAATATTAAGCCAGCAAATTAATGACGCCATATTGAGTTTTCCGTGATGTCATATAAAGTGTAAAGTCTGTGTCACCTGTGACATTATGACGAATCTATCGACGGCGCGTCATTTGTGAAAATCAGTCCAGACGTTCTATACAAGTAGCACAAAAGTTATAATTATTATCTACCATTCTTTTACCCTCTGCGCACATTCGGTTAAAAATAAATTGACTTGGCCTTCCGCGGTCTCGCATGTACGCCGTAGTAGTCGGGTAGAAACAGCTTCCTCGAAGACTTTCAAAAGATTTAAAAAGTAAAAGTGTTTTCAGCACTGAATTCTACAACGGAAACCACGAAAGAAATTCACTTCTAAAAGTAAGTATATATTTAAATCTTCTTTGAAAGCTGCATACGCGAATTCGAGCGCTGAGTTACAAAGTTTTGATACCGCTGAACTCAAGGCTTTGTTGAGAGAGAAACTCCGCGGTCAGCACTCTATTTGATTACTAGCTATCTGTACATTGATCTTGGTATCATGGTTAACAAACCTGAGAGTATCAAAATATACATAGGTGTGTCAAAAATGCATGCGGAATAAAATTAGAGTTTAAAAAAAGTAAAACAACACGCTTTTATGAACTAAAAAAGCAAAGTAATTTGACAATAAAATTAGCTTTACTGTAAAAAGCGTGGAGTGCTTAATATCTGTATTAAATTTTTCATTTACTAGCTAATTGTAAACGTAGAACTATCATGAAAATTTAAGTAGATATAGCACTCCACGCTTTTTACAGTAAAACTAATTTTGTTGTCAAATTATTTAGCATTTTTTTATTCATAGTTTTTTGTTTTAGTTTTTTAAATTATAATTTTAATTATAAAAACCCGGGTCGCAGTGCCAAAACCCTGCCGACAATATAGTGTATTTACTAATATAGGCAGTGTGGTTTTATTATGCGAACTTAAGTTGGTTTTTTGGGCAAAATAAAAAATTTGACTCCTTAGTACACCCCTTAAAAGAACATTTTTTTCTCTGATGCAATATTATTATCAATCGAACCTCTAAACTAAATTATATACACCTTTCAGCAAATAATTCACTATCTGCATACTAGTGTTTTCATAAAATTTGTAAATCCGGTCCTGTCGGTCCGATTTTATTAAAATATTAGGAGCACTTTTTAATTGCTATTAAAGGGCTAAATTTCAATTTTGAAACAATTCTGAGAATTTTTTAGGCATTTTTGGGCCCAAAAACTTTTT
Organism: Venustoraphidia nigricollis; assembly: GCA_034508555.1. Classification (NCBI taxonomy): domain Eukaryota; kingdom Metazoa; phylum Arthropoda; class Insecta; order Raphidioptera; family Raphidiidae; genus Venustoraphidia; species Venustoraphidia nigricollis. Next base: position 1,901,529 of record JAVRKA010000070.1, read on the forward strand.
TCAACCCCTAAAAACTACCCTTAAAATGGTCCGATTGGACCCATTTTAAATAGGGTTCTTGCAGTGGTGGATTCCAACATGTGGGCAAAATTTCGTAAAAATCAATTAACTCTTTCGAAAGTTATAGCGCACACACACACACACACACACACACACACACACATATATATATATATATATATATATATATATATATATATATATATATATATATATATATATATATATATAATATATATATATATATATATATATATATATATATATACATACATTTTTAAAAATGGTGCCAAAGTGTTTAGAAGGTTATGAAACGTCGAGAAATTTTGGTCCGACCCCTAGGTCCCGCCATCCGACCAACGCCAATAGTGTATGTTGCCTATGGCAAATACACTAATAAGACTAAAAAACAAATTGCATTTAATTATGAAATAGGCATCTTAACGTACGTTATTGTACACCGTGTTAGCTTGATTGCTGTAATTTTTCAATTTTTTTATTCTGAAGTTCCTGGTCAGGATAACGGAACAAACTTATTAAATTATTTTATTGTCGTCGGTCCTAGATAAGTGTGCAAAGTTTCCGTTTAATCTGACTTTTTGAAGTAGGTAAGTTGTTTTATCTTGTAAGTCCTGGTCAGGATAATGGGACAAACTTTTTAAATTATTGTTGTCGGTCCTTGATAAGTAGGCCAAGTTTCAGTTTAATCTGACGTTTTGAAGTAGGTAAGTTTTTTAATCCTAAACGTCTTGGTTAGGATAATTGGACAAACTTATTAAATTATTGTATTGTCATCGGTTCTTGATAAGTGTACAAAGTTTCAGTTTAATCTAACGTTTTGAAGTAGGTGAATTTCATGCTCAAAGATTCCACACATTCAAAGATCCATGCATACAGATGAAGCTAATAAAAGCGTATTAAAAATAAACTTGGCTACAGAATGTTGAAATCTGTGCAATAATTAATGGCGGCTTTTGAGCGTAGATACCGTCTATAAAATAGCTGCTTTTCAATTGATTTTCAAAATTGTTGACAGTTCACTTTTGAGCAAGCGTTACTTCTAATAGTGGTTATAAAAAACAAGTAACTGACAAACAGTGATTTACTATGGTATTGGTATATAGCACGATCAGCTTTGTTTTACTTTACATCACTAGTGTGTAACGAGTCACTTTACGTGTAAAGCAGACATTTTGTAGGGGGTAGTGGATTTCCGATTATTTGATAATTAAAAATGATAAGAAATTGAAAATACGAATTGAACTAAAGCTGTTTGTTAGTCTTGAAGGAAAAATTATCCCATTCTATTTCGGCGACGATCAAGTTAAGAGAAAACTTCTGACAAAAAAAAAATTGACGCGAGCAATGCCAAGATTAAAAAATTACTACTTAATTTAATAAAACATAAAAATTATGGTAGTTTGCGTTCGCTTATAGGCATAATAATTTTCAAATGCGCATGTCACTGTTTTATAACGGAAGCGTTATAAGAAACAACAAACATAAGTTGAAAGTACCGCAAAGTCATTCCATACCTGTATTTACGCCAATACAGTGGCGTGCGCTAATATTTCATTTTGAGCCAACATCTTAAAATATTAAACTTCTTTTTTCTTTTCTCGAGTGATGCTAACGTAGATAAACAAAAAATCAGAGATGCATTCTCCGGTTTGACTATCGCACATAAGTAGAAGTTAGGAGAAAGCTCCGCAAGCAAAATTTAAATACCGATAGAAGTCGCAATTAGAGGTGCAATCGTGAGTAGTATTTTGTTCACGATCACTCACACTCACGAAAATCATTTTCAACTCACGCCCGCTCACGCACTGTTACTATTTTTTATATAGTCACACTCACGCACAATCACGACTAGGTTTCAACACTCATTCACGTTCACGCACGATAATAATATTTCGAGAATCACGCCCACTCACGCACGGTCAATCACACTCACACTCACGCAACTTTATAATTCATATTATAACATTTCTTAAGCTACCAAAACATGACACAATATTATGGCCTATGGAAATAGGATCAGGTTATGTTTGTCAACTATAAAGTACTAAACGATGAATTTTTGTAATTTTATGTAATATACGGTACAGTTTACACATAACAAATATATGAAACAAAACACCTTTAAATAGTAAGTACATACTTTAAACAAGAAAACTTATGACTGCACCTAATATTTGTAACGTTAGTCCAGGACCAGGTTTAATAGTCCGTATACAGGAGCATAATTTTTTACGTAATTAACTTTTCACTCACGCCAACTCACACTTACGAAAAGTTTTTTCCACTCACGCACGCTGACGTATCCGTCTATTTTATTTAATCACACTCACTCATGATTTTTTTTTAAACAGACTCACGGCGTGTCACGTCGTGACACTCAGTGTCACGGGAAATTTCACGCACGATTTGCATCTCCAGTCGCAATGTTTACATTATACTAGCGTGTAGTCGCGGCTTCGCTCGCGCTAATATTATTTTTTTGATACCTGCTGTCCGAAATTCCCTCTATAGTAGAAATACGATGATACAATATAATTCCCTGTATAACAAACGATGGTAGTTAAATTCCTCTATCAAAATCGGTTCCACATATTTTGAGTTGACTCGGAACAAACAAACAAATGGGCAGATAGACGAACGAAAATGGCTAATTTGGTTTCGGCAACATTAAAGAGTACGATTTTATTTAAATTTGTGTTGCGATGATATTATAGAGCTTAACAAATTAACATACTTACATACAATATCATCAGATAACATCGTTTGCTATAATAGTTATTTAATTAATAATTAATATCAAGAACCATCGCCACTTTGACCGTGACTGTACTTTTGACGATCTTTTTTTCTCAGTGTCTCTACCTACTCGTAAAGCACAATTAACACGCGGACGTTCCGAGGTACACCGACAGGTGTCATGAGCTTCCTGCTTTAAACCAGTTGCACAAAATAATTATCCCTATTACTAAATATTATAAGCATTACTAACAATATAATATAATATTATTATATATGTGAAATTATAACAATTATGCAACAATATTTTTTGAAATAACAATAGGTTGACAGTTTAATTGTGAGCTGTGTGGCCATTTTCTAATGTTTGTATATTGTTAGAGGTGGCAGCTATATACCTAGGTAGCTGTTGTGTACCTATACAAATTTCGTATGAGAATACTCGTTTACGCTGCATGACTGGGCTCATTTCTATATATTGTACATACTACAATAATATATTATACACGTAATAAACGGATGACGTTTAACTAGTTACCAGACTTATAATATTATGTCTTATTTTTTTGTGTTCGGAGCACACGGTTTCAAACCATCCAATGTAGGATCAAAATAACAGCTGTTCTGAACGTAATCCTAATTTATAATGAAAATTTGTTTAAAAAAAGCCATGTGTCGCGGCACACAAAACCGACGTAAAACTTACACTGGTGCCCCCTGTATCAACTATGGCTGTTGCTTACATGATCTAAGGCTTCCTACGGACGAAAGTCAGTGATCCAACCCTAGATCATGTTCTAGATTCTAGAACATGATCTAGGGTTGGATCACTGACTTTCTAGAATCTAGAGATACCTACAAACAGCGCAAGGACCTTGTGCGTTCAAAAAGCTAGCTAAGCTAATGCGAAAGCTGCGATGGTCTCACAAGGATGGGGAGCTATGCTAACAAGACCGAATACCGAACCCTACGCACATTGCCTGCTTCCCAAAACCCTTAGACGCGTCCCAGTGTATTTTAGGTGAAACTATTTCAAAGGCGTATTATTAGCTATGATTAAGCATTAAACTTCAGAAAATTTGACTTGTTGCTTAAAAATTTCAAAAAATGTTTGTGAGAAAGTTGCATATATTTTTGAATGCGTCAAAACGAGGAAAAACGATACCTAGTACTTTTTACACTGGCTTTTAAATTATCCGGCTTTCATATCGTCATATTAATTACGTTACAAGTAGGTAAATTCGTCGCAAATCGTAAATTTCAATATTGTACCTATACTGAAGATTATTTTATAGCATAAAAACTGAAATAAGTTGAATGATTCAGCGACGGAAGGTCACGGAATTCGAAACAAGATATCAGGTTAAAAGTAACATTAACTAACACAACTCTTATGAAACCTAATATTTGCGAACAATTTGGCCGCGCCACCGCAACTCTCTTCTAAGTGTCAATTAGTGGGAAAACACTTACTGTGTATACCTTTATAAAAGCGCAGGCGACATGTGCTCTTTTTCCCAACTTTACACCAAATTCATCTTTCATTAGCACGAACCCCCCAATAAACCCGCTCAACCGATATCAATTTGGTTACATTTTAAGACGATTATGACCTGTATTGTCGAGCGCCTATAGAGCATTTACCGGGGACCCGCGGGCTCATCTAATATACACTACATTATAATGAGCCTCACCCTCATAAGCTCACATAAGAAGTTTAACTTCTTTAGTTTGTAATATTATTCCCAAGTTTGATTTTTTTTTATATGTGAAACTAATTAATAGTAAAAAATAGGTGAAATATTTAAACCTTTTAATTGTAAATTAGCACTGTATAATACTCATACAATTCAAAATTATTACACAAAATTAAAGGATAAAATAGATATGAAAGAAAGGTCAAGTTTGATTTACAGAATACCTTGCGAATGTGACAATAACAATATGCTAGAAAAATATAAAAAGAGTTTAAAACAAAAAACAATGGTTCAAATGAGGAGCAACCACACAAATTAAGTCACGTGACTTTGTTTATTTATAGTCAATAAATGTATTAATTTGAACATCAACTGAAAAAACATTTTTCAAAAAAACGAAATTATTATAAACTTTGTATTAATATTGTTAAACTCAAATTTATATTCACATGTATATATTATCTTTTCTATCTATTTAATCACAACATTTAATAGGTATGTATTATTATTATTTGTTATTTCAATTGTAAATTTTATAAATTGTATTTTTAAACAAAATTTATTTACAGTTATTAAAGCTTGATAAAGTTCCAAACAAGGAACGAAACGTTGCTGAAAATAAAATATTAAGTGTTTTACTTATAAATAAAGTCCTTTTTCCCGAAAAATCATTTTTATATTAATTACCAAGGACAAAAAAGAAATAAAGTCAATATCTAATTAATAGTATTTACGCATACTTAGCAACACACTATAAACTTCGGTCCTTGTCAGTTTCATGTAATTTAGGAGACAAACTAACTTCCCTTTTATTTGCCAGCTCTACTTCCCCTCGATTTCTTACTTTTTTCAAATAGATACGGCGCTAAAGAAGTTAAACTTCAATAAGATTTTTTATTTACAAAATCGTAAAGTTTGTGATGGCTCGTTCTTTTCGAAAACATATCAGGTAAATATAATCAAAATTACAACGTTTTCATGGGGAATTGTTAAAATGGCGTCTTTAAGGTGAAAATGTAATTTCCAGTTTTTTTAAACGATGTGAAAAGTAGCTATCAGGTATTTTATGGAGTATAAAATTTCATAACAAAAAGTCAATAGTTGTCTTGACTAGTCAATTCTGTCAAAAAACACATTTTTTTCTTTTTGTTTCAGAAGACTTGAAAATGTATAAATTCAATGAAAACTCAAAAAATCACCACGCATAATAGGTACTCTTCCTATAGTACCTATAGTACCTATACCATACTACTATACCATACCTACTACCTACATATTTTCTTTAACACGTTGACTGCCACGGAATTTTTCACGATTCCGGTCTAAAGAGCCAATTTGATTTAATCATGTTATATTATTAAAAACTATAATAATTAATCAAAAGGATTAAGAAATGTTTTTTAATGTTTGTTCATTTAAGCCTAACCTGATTTTTTTTATTCTTTTTCCTGAGGTCATCTATTCGTAATTACAGTGTTATGCTACGAGTTTTCTAAATATGGCAAGTAATGAAGGGACGAGATAACTCGTAGTAGGCGTCCTGGGCAAGTAAACAACCTACGAGATACCTCGTAGTTGGCAGTCAACGTGTTAACTTGAATCAAATGTCAATCAAATGGTGATATTTAATATGTAAAGTCAATGCGCGTCATATTATGGAAAACTAAATAGTGTAGTCCGTTTATATGGAAAAGCAAATCTTATAATATATATAAAGTTATTATAACTTAAGAAGAGCTGTTTCACATTAAAATTAATTATTGCAAAGGGAATTTATGGATCAACACCATAAAAATTGTTTGATTTATGCGTTAGTACCGCGCTGCCTGCCATCTATAGTGACGAAACAGCGTTTTGCGAAACAAACAAATTTCTATTTATAGACGGGAGTGGAGCACCGCGCGCCGATCGCCTTGAAACATTTACCTTAATGATATCTATTTTTTTATTATTTTCTTAAAAGTATACTATAATAATAATAATAATAATAATAATATGATAAAAATCATTGACGCCATATTATATCCGTCAACTCGTTAATTATGGCGACTCAAACAAACAGAAGACAGTCGTATCACAATTCAAGAAAACAAATTAATATTTTAAAAGAAATGACACGAATTCATGACCTGTTAGCACGATAAATGAAAATAAATTTGCGATTGATTTTGTTTGGGAATCAATGGCTGCGGACCTATTTTCACGAAACTTGTACCCAATTAACAATTTATTGTGGTATATAAAATAAAATTCAAAAATTCTCATGTTTTCCTTCCAGTACGTTCCGAAAGGGGAAAACAAAAAGAAGTGTGGTTTGACTGTGGAATTTTCTATCGTTCACAATAGCTTCTGCCAAAATGCATCGATAAAAAAATTTTTTTTTCGTTTATTTCAGCAAATACTTCATCCAGACTTGTTTATTAGAGGTTTTTTAATTTTGTGATATAAGGTTTTGTGGCAATTTCTATATTGACGTTTTGCATACTGATATTTAATTTTGGAACTTGAAATTCGTCACACAAATGATAATATTAATCGTTATACCAACACTTAATATCGAACGCCTAAGTTCCCAAAAATAAAACAGATGTAACTTGCTCTTTTTGAATTCAGTGAGTTTTAACAAACATTGAAAACTTAAAATAGATTTCGTTAATCGTATTTGCAAGACACTAAGAAGCACATATGGTCGCCTTTGCCTTAATAAGCACAGTGCTGTTATTAACCTAACTTACAAAAGTCTTAACTAGAAGCTGAAAGGGTTGCAATAATTCATACATAAGCGTTTCATTCAAAGAATATGTTCCTACAGTGGCGTCCAAAGAAAATTTTTATATAACATAATTTAAGAATCTTATATCTTTTTGGTTTTTATTATATTTTTGTTAAATAGTGGCGAAAAGATATAAATATCAATTTTGAAAGCGCTGGTAATGTTTTTTTCCGATTAATATAGTGCCCAAATTCATTGTACAGTGGGATCTCAATTAATGCTTAATACATACCACGTCACATATCTATCTAAAATACAACATTTTTTGCAGTGACACTTCCTATTTCAAATTGTTAAGCACTAACTTCTTAATTATTAATTGACATTTTCTATATTAATAATAATCAAAAACTATTATCTACATTTAATTGCAATCGACTGTTAATCGTAAAAAGTTTATCATAAATTGTTTTTCAAAACTATAAAATAATGAACAACTGAAAACTAAATTATAAATGTTGTACAAAACAAATTTTGAAGAAAAAAAAAATACAAAACCACATAAAATCAACATTTAAAAAGTTGTTTTAATTCTCGTATTTATGAAACGTTAGAATAATTAATACACGAAAACAAACACTTAAATCCAATAAAGCGTACATATTTTTTGAAGTTCGTTAAGAATGACTAGCTTTGCATATGACTGCATATAGGAAGCTTATTAAGAAATTCCTATAGTACTATTCGATACTGTAGTACTTAGTCTGCGTAGACGTTTGGTAACAATTCTCTTTACTAACTGAATGAAAAGTGGAATTGATTTGAACTGACTATTGTGATTTTCTTCAGTATGCCTCAAGTTTTCTATGGTAAGCGTACGTGGAATCTTTTTCAAAAAAATCGAAATAATTCGACGCCGCTGCCCTTCGAATGATCCTCTCTCTCTCTCCCCCTGAAGCTGATTGATTTACACGTTAACTGCTGATTACAGCCGCGGCCCTACGGCAGCGCTAACTGGATATAACTGTCGCGTAACGAACGAGCTTTGTCAATGTCGAGCCTCCTGCGCGCCCGCATCTTCGCTCTCTGAATACTTCCGCCGAATGACTATGGCGGGCGGACGGGCGCTCCGTCACTTTCGAGACGGGGATAATTAGGACGCGGAATATTCTCTTAAGCCGCTTAACGTGAACACTGAAACTGAATCGAAATTGTGTCGACTGACGGATTTTCTCGTATAATAACGCGCGCGGACGAAAAAGAAGGTTTTTTTTCACTTTTGCGTTGACGGCAGAAGAAAGTCTCTATTTTTACCTATAAACTGAAGTTTATCAAATTTTCGGGTTAGACAGATTTAAACAAATGACGCGTCGATAGATTCGTCATAGTCTCACGAGTGACACCGGTTGACGCTATATAGGAGACGTTAAAATCAACATGGAGGAGGCCAAATGGATTGTTCATTTGGCCCGACTTGTAATGCGCCCACTATAATAGCTACTGACATAATTATGTGGGAACCGACGTCATTTAAAACCCATCAAGAACTGATTTTTATGTATTCTAAAAAATGTCAGATTGAATTTGTTTTTGACCGACTTGGAAAAAAGGAGGTTATTCAATTCGCCGAGTGTGTTGAGAAATTCACTGTAGATATAAAAAATATGTCATTGATGCAGCTTTGTCTAATTAATGAAAGTTTTGTAGTTGTACAGAAAGTTATAGCTCGCGCATAACGCACCGTACACACACACACACACACACACACAAGCTTATTATTATTACAAAAGCTTTGTCGAGGTGCCAAGACAAGTGGAAGTGACATTATATTATATACAATAATATATCGCGTGTGCTTCGGAGAGACAAATACATAATATCCAGTTATATATAATAATGGCAGCGAGTATTGTGTATTATTATTATGTAAAGCGGTATGTCGTATCGAATCATGGACCAGTCAGTTCTCTATTGAACAAGTTAATTTCTAATTTAATTTGTTAATTAAATCGGGGCAGAGCGCGACGGGGGCTAATCGCCTCTATTGTTGAACACACAGGACTCTCGCACCGAGGCGTCGCGACGGTACGCCACGCCGGTTCAACCCGGCGCCGCTCGCAGAGGTGACACGCCAGTGGCGCGCGGACCGCTTAACCGCGAACACCGAACGTGACTTTGAATTAGGAAAACAAACAGGCGACGTTACGCGGGCAATTTTAAATGTGCACAGTACAATCAAAAATATAATTTTTATATCTATTTAGAAGATTCGTTTAGCAGGTATACCTATAGTATTTCGATTATAAAGTTGTCACAAAAATTAAATGCAAAAATTTTTTTAGTCACACTCTTGGCCTTAATCTATAACCGTTGAACATGCTTTTTGGGCATCTGGGTCGAATTTCGAAGTGGCGGAACGAGTTTTCTTGGTTCTTTCTCGGCTTCAGGCGTGAGAAAGTTCAACGAGCAGCCAAGCGAGATAACCGCATTCAAGAAGACGCGCGTCCGTCACTTGAAAAAGTTGATTGAATTAATTTCAAAATATTTAGCAACCTCAACTGCTTATCATTTTAAGCTAAAGTTTTCTGCAGAAAATCATCGTCTAGTATAGGTAAAGATGTTGCTACGTCGTAACTAAGTATATATGGTAAAATTTTTGGAAGATTTTCTTTGGGAATGTATACATCTACTAGCCGTTACCCGCGGTTTCGCTCGCTCTGTTTTCACACTGGACGGGATTGAATAAAAACGTACGCATCCTATACTTCAAGTTGATAGCGTATCGAGTTTCGCATCAGCTTAGCTGTTAAGCGTCTCTCATCAAATTGGATTCGACTGCAATCGAGTGAGGCGCTACTAATAGACAAAAATTCTGGAAACAGATTTTCATATACAGACATAGAAACAGAACCAGACAGAGAAAAACTCTGGAGACGGTTTTCCGTTAAGGTGTCATAGAAAATTTAAACGATTTAAACTATAGTATAAGATATACTTTTATTATAGAAAAACAATTCCAAAATTTTTTTTAATATAATTTATTTATTTATGAGCGCTTTCGACGATAGTCATCTTCAGATAATACATATTTTATTTACAACGTAAACTGTTAAAATTTAAAAAATTTAAATGTCACAATGGCTGATCATTTATCCAAGGTTACGGAAAGTTAAATAATCAATAACATAAGTTATAATAATTTATAATACCTATGTTTATATAAGATATTATTTTCTGCTTTGTTAAAGATCAGGTTCAAATTCTTTTCTGTATTTAAATATATATTATTTTTAACTATTTCAAATTTTTCTAGTTCGTTTAAAATTAAACCTTTTTGCGATTTATGTAAAATTTTGAAAAAATTATTGCAATCATACGAATGTTCTTTATTTGTTATATGGAAGGCGAAACTTGATTTATGATTATTAAAATTTTTTATGTCATTAATATGTTCTGAAATTCTATTTTTAAATTTTCGTCCTGTTTGACCAACGTATTTGGCTCCACAATTACATTCCAGAGAATATACACCACTACATTCTAAATCATTAATTGGTTCTTTATTACTAACTAATAAACTTCTAAGTGAAATTTTGTTATGGAAAGCGCTCATAAATAAATAAATTATATTAAAAAAAATTTTGGAATTGTTTTTTTATAATAAAAGTATATCTTATACTATTATATTTTCCAAATTTCTTTACGTAAAATATTATAATGATTTAAACTATGGCGTTGGACGATTCAACGGTGGAAAAATATAATTGAGAAATCTTGGTAACGCAAAATTGAAGGGAAAATGTTTCAACAGCGGGCAAATACATTTAGAGAAACCCTGGCTACGCAAAATGGATAACGTATATATCAATGAAACGAGTTCATAATCACTTCCCCCGTGAACTTATGTGGGCGATTCTCGCGCATTTTTTAAAAATTTGTGTTGTAAGTGACAGGGAGTGAGAGAGTTATATAAGACCACCAACAATCAGAGCTATTTAAGTCCAGCACCAGGTCATATTTTCAATTTATTATGACCAATTGAAAATTCAATAGATATTTCTGCCAGTTTTCGGATTAGAACCTAGTAACTAGGGGCTTGTAATACAAACAGTAGCTCGACAAACCACAACCGCGGTGAACGTCGGTCCCCCCTACACGCATTTCGAGTGCCCGGACGTGGTTCGTGCGCCCATGACAGACGCAGTGGGGGCGGCGAGGGTATACAGCTAGGCGGTTTAGATACACAACAGAGACACACCGCCGCCGTCGCCGCCGCCACCCACCGCCGTACCTACTCTGATGGTAACAGGACGCGTGCATCGCGCGGCGTTCTATTGCAGAGTGAGCGAGAGGCTTCGACTCCCGTCGGAGGGTGAGAAGAGACCTGCCGCACCGACATGCGGCGACCACCGCGTCTGCTGGCGACATTCTGTCACTCGGCACAGATTGTGTCGCGTAATGGGAATATGCGGGTGGTAAATAAAACACATTTGTTGTGTATACACCTATAACATGTATAGAAAATGACATCGGCCTTTCCTGACACGCGCGCGTTCCCAACTCAGTTTTTAACGAAACAGGATCGGACCGCACGCCCGGCAAATTCAGAAAATAAACTACTAAATGCTAGGGATTGCAATGCTGGATCCAGCAATCCAGCTGGATCCAGCACATTTTTGGCCTTGCTGGATCCAGCGGTGCGGATACGCAATCAGCTAAAAACAAATAATTAACTGAGTCTGAGAAGGATTATGATAAGATATTGAAGAAAGAAATGGCACTTTATGAAAGTGAGGGAGGAAGAAGTGACAACCTAACTTTATTATATGATTATTTGATGACTCTCATACCAACCAGTATAGAGGTAGAGAGAGAGAGCCCTTTCCGCAGGCGGGTATATTTGCAGTTCTTTAAGAAGTAGGCCGGGAGATAAAACCATCAATATCATTCCTTTTTTGAGATCTTCCTTTAAAAAAAGTAAAAAAAAACTGTGACCTACATAATTGATTGGCTTTATTCTTCAAAAGACAAGTCAAGTCTTAAATTATATAATATAATTTATAGTAAAGTTTTGTTTTTAATAAGAATTAACTAAATATTTTATAAACGGGAAACGCAATTTTATTTCAAAAATTATTGAGACTGAGAAACTAAGACTACATAGTTTGTAAAATAGGTAAACGAATAACTAATTCAAATATCTGGAATATCAATTCAGGTGATTTAAGACTGTATTCTGATAATTAATAATTACACTCCGAATACTTACTATTAGAGTACTTTCCTAACGCCAAAAAAACGAGTATTTGATGGAAATGTAGATAAATAGCTATTAAAGTTTCTCAAGTTAAAAAATTGTTACATTTATTTGAAAAATCGATTAATGCTGGTCCGCGTAGGATTCAGCGGGATTTGCTTTAATCCAGCATAAATCCAGCTGGATTGAAAATACCGCTGGATTGCAATCCTTACTAGGTACACACCAAAGAAAATCACAACGGTCTTGAAAACAATTCTACTTTTCATCTACGTTTAGCTGAAAAGTGGAATTGTTTTCAAGACCAAATTGAAGTGGCGTTTGTCTGCTATTTGTCCTGACTAAGCTACGAAACGGCCGAACCGATTTTGACGAAACTTTCATTTACAGGTAGAGGACTTTTCAAAGATTATTTTAGACCACTTTTTATCCCGGAAATATTTAGAGTTACTGTGTAAAAATTTAAAAATGATCTGTTTGAAATAGAATAATATCTAAATTCTGTAAGACATGTTCGGTACTGAAATTCTACACTATTATATTACCTGTTTTAATGTTCGACCGAGATTTAATAAATATATACCTATTTGTCGAATGACCGGTTTTTAGATAAGTACTTTATTTTTTCTGATTGAATGGAGAAATATTAATTTTTTTAAATTAAAAAAAAAAATATATAAATATAGATAAAATATGTAAAATTTATTGGAAATAGAAAAATCATGAAGTCAAATGTGAAAAAGCGACAAATTTTATGCGAATTTTCTAATCAAAAGTTTACAATCGGTCATTTGGCCGGCTTTTAGTATGTTTAGTGTTAAATTATTGAATAGTTTAAGACGATTATTGTAGATCAGAGCGGGCCTATATGGCGGCATCAAAATCAAATACGGCCCTGAACAGAAGTGATCTTAAAAACTTTTCCATATAATAATAAAATATTATTTTCTACACTTTTTAACGATGGCAATGTAAAGACTAATAAATAATATATGTGGTTTCAGATCCAGTATATATTATAATTATATTTTTCAGAGGACTGTGGATCAATCAATTAATAATGCATTAATATCCAATCACAAAAAAAAATCTGGTTTATGGTAAAAAACATTTCGCAATTTTTATCAAAATGAATATTTTCATTATTATCTAAGAGCCTGATGAAGTTTTTAAAATAAAAACGAAACGTTGCGATTGGATATTAATGCATTATTAATTGATTGATCCACAGTCCTCTAAAAAATATAATACTAATAAATAATATAGTATCAAGTTAATAAACATAATTTTCTTTAAATAATTCAGTCTTATTAGTGTATTTGCCATAATATGGCACATAGGCGTCGGTTGTATGACGAGACCTATATATCGTCGGCAGAGTTTTGGCACTGCGACCCAACTATTTATTTAATTATTTTTTTATTATTAACCTGATTCACTCAATACTCAAATTATATTTTTATATATAAAATTTCGGTGTCCGTGTGCTAGCTTGACCGATTTCGGGGAATTTTTCTTTGCACTAATGGGGTCACCTAGACGGTTCTTAGCTATTAGGGTGGCGCACTTGTCGAGATTCAGATTTTTTTTTTATTTTCCCGACCAAAGATATCAATAAATATTCATAAATTTTGGGCGAATCTGTGGCCCGTAAGTTTGCGTAGTTTTCCAGTTTGCCAGCAGCACCTATATTCCTGCAGTGTTTTAAGACTAATCTACCGTTTCAAAAACATTCTTGACTCTGAAATTACACTTTTTCTTTCATTATTAAAAAACAAATATTATTTAGCACGCATGTGCACGAATCGCGCTTTCAAAAAACGAACATATAGATATGAATATATTATACTAGGCAAGTAGGAATATTTATGTATCTTAAAAAGAACGTCCCGTTTAAGTGTGTGTAGTTATAAAAGTTAGCGAGTCAAATTGTGTGGAAAAGCAACACTGTTTATCGTGTTGTAAGAATGAGCAGTGATTGAGGGTAATGGCTCAAACACGGTGCCAACCGAGACGTCGCTTTAACCGCCCCCGCGCCGCCTCTCATTGTTTTCTTCATAACAATTCAATTCTCCTTATACACGGTGCCCGGGAATAGATGACGTTTACTTTATTCTTATAAAAAAATTATTAAGAACATTATCAAGAAATTTAATTTATATAACAAGAATAAGAAGGACAATATTTATTATTAGGTGAATTCTTTAACGGTCATAACTCATAAGTCATAACCTTTCAATATAAATATGCGTTGTCTTCAGGATCATAAAAATGTGCAAATTGTTTCTTTTGTTTTCATTGTCGCTATTTGCTAATTTTTAAAATTCTGAAGAAGCCGTCATTAGTGTAAAAAAACCCGGGTCGCAGTGCCAAAACCCTGCCGACAATATAGTGTATTTGCTTGTATAGGGCCGTGTGGTTTTATTATGCGAACTTAAGTTGGTTTTTGGGCAAAATGAAAAATTTTACTCCTTAGTACACTCCTTAAAATAACATTTTTTTTCTTAATTGCAATATTATTATCAATCGAACCTATATACCAAATTATATACACCTTTCAGTAAAAAAATCCCTATGTGCAAAATAGTGATCTCATAAAATTTGTAAATCCGGTCCTGTCGGGCCGATTTTATTAAAATTTTAAGAACACATTATAATTATTACCAGAGGGTTAAATTTCAATTTTGAAACGATCGGAGAATTTTTTCGGTGTTTTGGGGCCCAAAAACAATTTTCAACCCCTAAAAACTACACTTAAAATGACTCGATTAGGCCCATTTTAAATAGGCTTCTTGCGGTGATGGATTTCAACGCGTGGGCCAAATTTAGTTGAAATCAATTAACTCTTTCGAAAGCTATTGCCCGCACACACACATATATATATATATATATATATATATATATATATATATATATATATATATATATATATATATATATATATATATATATACGTATATATATAAATATATATATAAATATATATATAAATATATATATACATATATATATAAACATTTTTAAAAATGGTGGCAAAGTGTTTAGGAGGTTATGAAACGTCGAGAAATTTTGGTCCGACCCCTAGGTCCCGCCATCCGACCGACGCCAATAGTGTATGTTGCCATATGGCAAATACACTAAAAAAAGAATTTTCCCAGTAATTATTGCGAAACTCCAGCTTTTTCTAAAAGTGCATATAGAAAGAACAACACTTCTTCTTCTAATTCATTGCTTCGGTGTTCTTCTAACATATCTATCACTTTTCAACGCTGTGACGGCGGTTCCAGCTTTCTCCGTTAATGGAAAGAACATAATTTATATCCTCCTTTATCCTTTTCTATTCAGCGTCCTTTTATTTTTTCACAGGTATTCCGCAAGTAGGTTCAATTTCCTGTAGTAATTAGGCGTTGGAATAATCTCCTTCTATTTGCAGGCCATCGCCTTCTTCGACGTAGGTATAGTTCTAGTAAACTATGCATCTCTAGCCGTTAGTGCTATTTTTTATGGCGAAATATGTTTCCTAATAAGTTTTCAAAACGATACCAGAAATTCTTTGAAAATTTTCATTTCTTTGCAGAGCTGCAACGTTTAACGAAATCCTCTGTTCTTGAACTATATCAATTAGTGTGGTAACCCGTTAAGAACTGACGTAGAAATTATCCAAACCATTTTAGAATCGAGAGACGAACAACTCTTAAATTCTAATTGTTGAACGGTATTTTATATAAAACGTGGAACGCGCCACGAGCGCTGCGATAAATTGCAATTTTCCAAAATATATAATGGAGCCGGTGTAACACAATACCACTTAAAGCCCCAAACACGCAATTTAATGGCGTTATCCAATTTAAATGTCTAGAAGCTATATAGCTCTCAATAGCATGTGGGTACTCACATTGTGTTGTGCATATAAACTATATAGAATAGCTCCGCAATGCTACAATTATGTTATAAAGGTTGGGCCAAAGCCGCATTCTTAAATGTCGACCATCCATAATCTAAAACCTCGGTTAATTGTAAACGTTTCACCAAAAAGGATATTTTTTCCGATTATTTAAAGATTGTCCGCATTTCACGTTGATAGATTTTTACTTTTGGCATCAAATTGAAACTTTTTATTACCGGGGTTAACGATCACGAATTTTGACGTTTTTGCATAGTTTTTTTACGACTTGTTACGTTTTGACATATTTTTGAACAAAACGAAAATTTGGTTACTGCACGAAGCGACGTAAATTGCGCCAAGCCACCGGCAATGAAGGCGTTATCAAATAAGTGATAGCTATTTGTTTAAACCAATTTCATTGTATTTATCAATCCTCGAAGTTCTGTTGACTTTTCAGCAAATTTTTCTCGTAATAATTGCTACATGTATACAAAAGATAACGTCAGTCGGTCTGAACGTAATAATTCTAATCAAAATTCGATTTTTACGACGCAGAAAATATATTTAAAAAATTACCTATTTGATCCGCAAAATTCGAACCTACTATCAGATGACTTGGAAAAAGGAAATTTGATTGATAAAAATATTGTCATAATAACGAGAACGAACCCAAAGTAGGTAGAATATATGTATAGAGCATAGCCGTTCGTCAACCGAGGTCATTAGCGTCCATATGTGAAGTGGGAATTAAAAACACTATGATTCCTTCCGTAGTATTGAATGTTTAAAGAATATATGTTGGCACTACTCGTATATAAGAGTGTTCCGTAACTCGAGTTTAAAAAACACTCTATCTCAACGTATACGTACGTATATAGTTATAGGTTACGTCGTAACAACTTGAAACAACACATAGAGGCGATTCTTTAGAATAGGTATTGTTTAAAGTTTACTGCACGGAAAAACTGCCTACAAAAAATAAATAAGTAAAAAAAAGCTTTCCCAAGACGAACTTTTATTGACATGTACGTCTAAACCGACATTTTTGACAACAGTTTTTTGCAAATGGGCAAACGAAATTAAGGATTCTTTTTTAAAAGAGGTATTTTCTTAAAGCAAAAAAAACTACATATTTTCGCATTATTGTTCGTTAATATATGAATTAATTTTTAAAATTTCTCTCATATCCATCGTAGTGTGGGTTATAATTATATTTTTTCCTAAGAAAGAAAATTAATTTCAGTAAAGCTAAATAGAATGGGAAAGGCATTTTATAAAAATGAGAGAATTAAATACTTACGAAGCTAATTATTGTTGAGAATTGAAAAATTAAGTTGGAAAACATGAAACTGAACTTATAGTCAATAATAAAATTGAAAAACCAGATTTCAAACTGACAATATACATATTGTATTATATAAATAAACAATATTTAAAATTGTCAATATACATAGATAGACATTAAAATTTTCAATTTACATAGTCAGGAGTTGCAATTAGGCAACTGAATCCTAGAGGAGAAATTAAATACCGCCACCACCAAAAAATACCAAAACATAACACCTATGTACGTAATAAAAGTTCAGATCATCGAAAAGATATGTGGACATATGAGCTACGAACGAGTTACGGTATCAAAACAATTATAATGTTTAAGTTAAAATTAACAGTCAAAACGCAAATCACAAATAATTAAAAACAGTAATCAAATTATCGTTACTTTGTTTGAAAAACAAGCTAATAAAAAATTTATTTATTTTAGTTGTTGAAACTTTAGGAAAAATGGTTTAGGGGATTTAGTTGTCAATTTTTTCCGTCGTTAGGCAGGTCTAATCTGCCATCGTTGGACGTTGCTTCCACGCGTGTCTTTAACCCAAAATTTATGCACCGTAAATAATGACAATAAATAAACTGGGTGTGATGACTGAAGGAATTATCCTTTTAAAAAATATGCGTACATTAGCTTCTCTTTAAAAAATTTAGGTCCACAATTTATTATAAATTTTATTATAAAAAAATATAATAAGGACATAAAATTGCAAGAGTGCGGCGATCGATCGATATAATTTTCGTACTGACGATTTTATGAGACACGTTGAAAATGCAGTGTTCGAAGCTTTCAGTATAGTAGTAGTTACGGAGCGAGCTTGTTTCGCCCAAATTGGGTCAATTATCTGGCACCGTCTTCTTTTAACTAAGTTGGCAGACAGTCTGCAGATATACTTTTATAACAAGCACTCGACTACCTACAAGCGAAATAAAGTGAGCATGAAAACAAAAATAAAAGCTATGTGTGAAAATACAGCGCACGTCAAAACTGTAGATTTTCATTGTACTCTGGGAGATTGATTATTAATATTTTAAATTTTGCATGTTAGGATCAAATCTTATAATCGTATTTTCACATAAAAAATAAGGCGTGCTTGTTGGTGCAGTTCTGCTAGTTCTGAACTACTTTTGACAATTACAAAGCGTCCGTTGGCAATATTATTATAACAGTCCAGTTCGGATTATCCGAAGAGTTTCAGAACAGTTCTAGAACTTGTTGCCAATAGATAGATAGAAAGATAGATGT
This sequence comes from Venustoraphidia nigricollis, assembly GCA_034508555.1. Lineage (NCBI taxonomy): Eukaryota > Metazoa > Arthropoda > Insecta > Raphidioptera > Raphidiidae > Venustoraphidia > Venustoraphidia nigricollis. The sequence goes on from JAVRKA010000070.1 coordinate 1,920,414, forward strand.
TATCTTTATTAAACAACCAAATTTGGTATAATAGCGTCAAAAAGTAAGTACAATTTTTAAAATTACAAATTTAAAATTACAATTTTATATAAATTCCGTTATTCCGTCTTGTTAAATAATGACAATGTTAAATTAAAAAAAAAGAAGGTAGGTGCGTGTCCTTTTGAACGATTATTTGAAGTTATACTTCTTTGGCGTGATTTTTTTTATTAAATTCGTTATTCTGTGCATAAAGGACAGACATGAATAAGCACACACCTAATTCCGATAGCAAAACTACATTTTAATCTCTCAATCGTGAATAAGTTTTGTAGGTCTTATTGTGATTATGCTCATTTTGCGTAATAGCGTACCAGTGAGGAATTTCAACATGGATTTTTTCCTTTTTTTACCGACTTCAAAAAATGAGGTTATCGATTCGACATATATATTTTTTTTAATGTTTGTTCAGCCACAACTTTGCGAAGGGTTAAATAAATTTTATTAAAATTTGGTTTAAAAGAAGATATTACTCGGTAGATGCTAAACTCTCTCACTCCCTCTCACCTGCTACACTTAAATCAAAAAAATTACCAGCTCTCGCGTGTTCTTCTAGAAACGGCTACTTCTATTGCGTTCGATTTATAAGTATATTCGTTTGAAATCGTCGATTAGAGAGAAGTTTTGCTTCGTAAATATTTAACACGGTATTTTCTTTATAGGTATCTAGTATATAGGTAAATGACTGACGGCCATTGCAATATTATTCTGGTGCCGCGTTAATTTTAATTATTTGTTTTTTTCGTGTCTTGCAGGTCTGGTTCCAGAACAGAAGAGCGAAGTGGCGCAAGACGGAGAAGTGTTGGGGTCGCAGCACAATAATGGCCGAGTACGGTCTGTACGGGGCGATGGTCCGCCATTCGCTGCCGTTGCCCGAGACAATTTTAAAAAGCGCCAAGGAGAATGACAGTGTAGCCCCATGGCTATTAGGTATGTCCTCACAGGGGTAAGAACGGTTTTATTCACTTTCACATTAACCGCGCAGAACACATGTTCTTGATGGACAGCCCTTCTGCAGAGGTGCGCAAACCGCGCGACGCCGCGATACTTCTTGAGATCTGACTTTCTATAAGATTGCGGTATACCGTAACATAACGGCCGTAATGTGCCGCTGAATGACGCCACAGAAAGCGTGTGACAGAAATAAACGAATGTGGTTTTCTCGGTATCGGCGGTACCGACGTAACGTTGAACAGCTGCATCTATTTACTTCTATATACACGTTGTTTGTTATGTCCAATCGCCGTCATATTACGGCACCGCTATCTTAGGAAAGCGGGGCTTTAAGATTTTGCGATTTTGCAAAGTTTTGCAATTAAAGTAGAACCCAGATTAACATGGGTTCGTTTTATCAAAGTTCGCGATTTACCGAGGTTACATCTCATTTTATTCCGCGTTTAAAACCAACGATTTGCCCCCCCCCCCCCATTGTCCGAGCAATACGATTGCTTTTGACATATAAATATTTTAAGCGGCCAACTTAGTGTAACGGCCTTTGGATCAAGTTGCGGTCATAAATGTCATGTGGTGTCGTTTAGATTTGGTTGGTAATGCGAGGTATTTTATGAGTAGATGTTAATGACATAAGTTATATAATCTACAATAAATAAATAAATAACTGCTTTAGTTATTTTCATGACTAAATGTTTTGTTTTTTTTTTGTCATAGAAATATATAGTAATAGTATATGTAGTCATGTTTAAACTTTAAAGAATCCATGTTCGACTGTAAGTAGGTACTTAATTTATCGTTAATTTATATTTAATTATTATTTTTATTTTAAAAAGGTACGTTTTGTCGAAGGGACGCGAATATTCGAGTACCTAACTCTAAGGGCTGGAGGGGGAGCGAACGAATATTGAAGTAACCCTGAGTGCCGCTGTTTGTGTGCCACTGCCATACCGTACCCTTTAAAGCTTTAGTATTTTTTGATTAATATTATGTCTTTCCTTTACCAACAAGACTTGTCATATAGTATCATTTTCAGATTCTAATCTGAGAAGTATCAATTAAATTTTCAATTTTTTTACCTCGATTATGTTGCGAACTCGAAAATAAAATTTATTTAGAAACGATGCAAATGAGTCTTAGATTACTTTTTATTTAAATAAAAATTTAGATATGCATTTTTAGTTGATCGATAAATAAATAATCGATCTGAAATAAATTCCAAATTTAAAACTCCGTACCTACAGAAAGTCATTAATTAAATAGAAAACATGAATTGGTACTAAGCTTAGATCGCATCCTGACAATTAGTAACTTTAAATAAAAACCCGGGTCGCAGTGCCAAAACCCTGCCGACAATATAGTGTATTTGCTAATACAGGCCTTGTGGCTTTATTATGTGAACTTAAGGTGATTGTTGGGCAAAATAAGAAAATTAACTCCTTAATACACCCCTTAAAAACTACCCTTAAAATGGTCTGATTAGGCCCATTTCAACACGTGGACCAAATTTAGTTGAAATCAATTAACTCTTTCGGAAGTTATTGCCCGCACACATATATATAAATATATATATATATATATATATATATATATATATATATATATATATATATATATATATATATATATATATATAAATATTTTCAAAAATGGCGCCAATGTGTTCAGGAGGCTATGAAACGTCGAGAAATTTTGGTCCGACCCCTAGGTCCCGCCATCCGACCGACGCCAATAGTGTATGTGGCCATATGGCAAATACACTAATAAACCGAAAATAAAATATACAACTGGAAATATTAAAATCTCTGTAATTGACGGTCTTAAATAATATTAAAAAATATTAAACAAATTGATATCCTTAATTCAATTTAGTTTTTGATAATGATAAATTATCGTCTTTTTTGTACTTTTCAACCACAGCAGTGCTCTTAATTCTTTTTTATGTGTGCTGATGAAATATTATTTTTAAGATTACAAATTTAAAATAAAATAGCAGATCTCAAATGTATCTGAAATTTATATTTTCTCACTTTAATAAAATATAAATAATATACAAATAATATACGAAACAGTACAAGTTTAGGGTAGGTATAGAGGGTTGAAAGACATTCGATAGGCGCAGATATGGGGCTCAGCTCCCGAGCTTGAAAAAAGGCAGTCGGCCGGTGGCGATTTGCTGTACAAGGGGCGACTAACGTACCATCTATGAACGAAACTGGAGAAGAGTCTGCGTACAAAAGGAGGGTTGCAGACAGAACAGGGGATAAAATGAGAAAGCATGGGGAAAAGTCATCCCTTGCGTCGATAATAACAATATAATTATAACCATACCATCGCGCATTATATGTTTGCGTCCGCGAGAAAAAATCGCTTAAGTATGTGGAATATTTCCGTCTTCAGTTTAGGGATGTCGAAAAAATATCGATATATCGATATTTTTTATTTGATATATCAATATTTTGGGACGATATTTAATATTTCGATATATCAATATAAAATTCCGAGTATCGAAAACCGATATTTTTTTCCAGTAACAACACTTGTATGTACTACCGCGACTGACTATGGCCGTTTAATTATTCTGAAAATATCGAAAAATCTGTTGAAAAAGAAACATGTGTTTTACATATGTTTTTAGAACATATTTTTAAGTGGGTTCCAAAAACAACAACAGTGAATAAAGCACTTGTAAAACACGTTTCTTTTTCACCGGATTTTTCGATATTTTCAAAAAAATAAACATTCAAAATAGCTATTCATACAATATTTAATTTCATTTCTACAGCATCTAGAATATTTTTAATTATTTCGATTTACACTTCAATTCACACTGTACCAACAATTTTTTGTCGAACGTCACCTTTGGTACGCATGCCATAGGTTCGCCATCCCTGGCTTTATTAATTGTTCGATTAATCTCTAAAATTATCTGCTCCTAAATGTATTAGAAGTTTGATTAATAAACAAAAAGAAATTCTTATCGTTGTTTTTGATTTCAGATAATTATTTATTACTTCATTTATTAGAAATAATGTCCGTTAATTACTATTTGAGATTATATTAAACTAGCCAATATGTATACTAAATTTCTTCGAGTGCCAATGTTCTCTTTAAAATTGTACCGACATATCGATATTTTTTAGAAAATATATCGCTACCGATATCGATACTTGAAAAAAATATCGATACGATATATATCGATACTTTTTGGCACTTCCGACATCCTTACTTCAGTTAGCTCTTATAGGTACTTTGCATGTTTAAAAGTTACACATATACTTTCATATACTTCACAATGTAATACTAGCGGCATAGATTTCAAGCATGGGGCATTATTTTGCCACTCCATTAAGCGAACCGTACTATAATTATGACTCAGGAGTCACTTCTTGGTCAAACATACTATAGATATTTTTCACAGTTCGTTTTGATGAAAAAGACGTTTGTTTATTACAAATCAATGAAATCGTAATTTTTAGTGAAATTTTAACATCGACCGATTTTAGATTATAGACGCTCCACAGGTTACGTCATAGGCATCTAGTGACTTGAGTTTGTGTGGACTACATGAATCGAATTAGCCCTTTTTAGAATTTTTGTCTGTCTCCCTGTCAAACTATCTATCTGTCTGTTCTGTTTGTCACTGATTTTCATTGGCATTTCTTTTTTCAACGATCACTAATAGTTAAAGTGATTTGGGACTAGCACCTATTCGTGTTTTCAGATTATTTGTATTGTTTAATAACACGTTGAAAATTCAACTCATACTCTCATACCAAGTTGTCTTCACCTAGAAACCGGGAAAATGGGGGCTTTGAAATGGGAGGGGTCATGAACATCGCTACACGCTTGACAATATCAGAGCTTCTCATCGATGATGATAATAATACTAATAATAATAATCATATTTTATTTATCCAGTAGATCTAAGAGATGTGGGACATGTAATAATATGTCAACATACAAAAATATTTCATCTTTCACTTTTATAGTTTTTGGTAAACGATAAAGATAGATTCTACTTGACTGATCGATCGCCACTTTGGTCGAGTACGACTTAAATCGTTGTGGACAGGTTCCAGTTGAAAATATATATGTGCGTGATTAAAATCGGCCCGATGGTATAGGTTCTATCTGGTGGACACCCGGCGTTAGGTGTGGCAGTTTGGCACGTTTAGTTGTATGAAATTAATTTATCGAAGTGTTTTACCTGGCAAAAACAATTCAAGAAGTCGGTTTTAAGTTTGTTCAATTTATTTTTTAACAAAAATTGATGACAACCACTCGGGTGCCCAAATTCTGACATAAATCGTGTTGCCATTCGGTCATCGATACCATATTATACTTATATTCGTTCTGTTTGTCTGTTTGTCTTCGAAATACGTTTTCCCTTCTACCGGTCGTGAATTTGATGGTTTTTACACAGTAATAATGACATGGTCAAATGTTAATTGGCACCGATACTAAAAAAATCTTCACCAGAAAATAAATTCCAACGATTGTAAAATGAAGTAAAGTTTTTTTTCTTCTGAGCGATATGTTATTCAATTTTCTTTTGTATAAATCATAAGTTTCTTTGTCAAAAATTTCAGCTTTTACCAAAGCTGAAATTTTTGAAAATGGCCGATACTGTTTTTTGTGTTTATTGAGCGGAGGTGTTTTCAGTTCCTAGGCTTTAATTTGAAAACTGGTAAAAGTATCAGTTAAGTAGATTATGAACTTTATTATTAAAAAAACACAGACACGCACTATAGAACTCGCGCTCTGAATGTTATAACAAACTAGTGGGTTAAGCCTGTCTCCGTCAGGCGCAATTGAAGTTCAAATATTCAAAATGGCATTTTTCTTTTACATATATTTTATATATATTTTAGAAGATCCCCTTAAGTTATCTCCCATTGACCTAGGAAGTCTAAATGTATGGGTCAAATTCAAATCTGCAGCGCCCTGAATTGAAGTCCCACGCTGGGCGAAAAATTATTTTTTTAATGGTTTTATAATTGTCTATACGTCATGTCAAAAAACTTACATGAATTAATTAATTAGTACCTGGGAGACCGAGCTTTGCTCGGAGAGTTCAATAAACATGGTATTAATTTGCCGTGATTTTAAAAATAGTATACACAAATCTATACATTTTTTAATTAATTTTTTTTCTCATTTAAAATAACAATTGAAAAAATTGGTAACAAAGAACCAACAAATAAAAATGTTTAAACAATGAAAAAATACCGTTAAAATATTTCAGATACATTTTAATGATATTAGAGTTTCTCGATCGATAACAATAACTCGCATACAGGTCGCAAAACTGTGGCATGTGAGGGCTGTGATTTAACTGTGCGTGATTATTTATGAAGATTTGACAGTAATAAAGAGTCAAGTTTAAATTCAAATCGTCAATAAAAATATAAACCCGATTTTCATACTTAGAAACCGCGGTGAATTTATTATAAAAATATCGCGCCTTAAAATTCTTATATTACTTATATAACAATAGGTTTAGGCAGTCAGTGCGTTTAAAAGTTCAACAAAAATCGCAAGTATTTATTCAGTGAAACTAAATATGTTACTGACATTATACTGTGTTTATAAAATTAATAACTGTTCTATAGCAATGAACTGTCAATGCCTCTAAAAATACACTAAAAATCGTATGGTCCCACTCAGTGAAATTTTACCATACAAAAGTGCTATTTTGTCATTATTTATGTGCAAGGGTCCTTTTGCATTAATTTTCACGTACCGTTTTTCTCTTTTGATATGTTCCGTAAAATCGAGTTTATACATTTTTAATGCTTCTAAATCTTTATAAAGAACTATTTAAACGCACTCTAATATATAAAATGTATGTAGACATTTCTTCCTTTTCGTTTAAAAAATGCTTGAATCGATCTGAATTTAATTGAGTGAGTTCTAAGCAAAACACATTTTTATTTTCACTTCTCTGGAGCCGAAATTCTAGGTTAGGATAATGTTTAATACGCCATGATATAAAAATAACATACCTTATGCCAATTATTGAAAAATTAGTTAACACTATATTTACCTACTTAATATTTCTTCTGTTTTATTAAAATAATTTACGTTTTATTTAGTATAATTTATTAAAAGGATTCACTTTCAGTATTTTGATACAATTGCTCATTTCTAATTCCTTAAATGATTAAATTTGTAAGAAAACGGGGGCTTCCAAGAATAAAACTTATCTTGATCGATTTTTCGTCCCCCAAAACCCTTTTTCAGTGAATTTCACTTAAATCGTTAGTTATAAAAATAATAAAAAACTTAAATTATTTGACTAAAAAAATAATTTTAAAAACAATGGTTTTCTTTTGCACTAAAAAGTAGAAAATAATTTTGATCAGAATAATTTTAAATATTAATTGTAAAGTAAAATATTGCTGTTTTTATGACCGCCCAATCTGTAAAAACAAATTTTGAATATCCGTTTGTTAGGTTATAGAAGAAATATATGTAGATTCCAAATTTCATGTTTCATAGTTTCAGCAACAGCAACTTTCTCAAACCTAAGCTGTAAACTGTGAATATGTTAAAAACATATTGGACCATAATTATATCTGACAACACTGTGACTCCTGAACATATTTTAGACGGAAAAATGCGGTTTTCATATTTTGCATACAGAAGTATGACGCTTGCACTAAATTGTAATATTCACATTTTCAATGTTTCCTTTAATTAACATTTTTTACTGCTATAAGACGAAAAATAATCTGTAAACTAATAACTCACTGCGCACACAATTATTCTACACTTTTTTCAACTGATTATAAGCTTAATTAAAAAATTTGTAATTATTTGCAAACTTATTTGACATTTGATATCAGAATGATTCTGAGTTTGTTATTGGTAACCAAGGTAACCAAACACCCATTCATGGCCTATTATGTTCTATGAAGTTTTTTCTAAAAACCCCCCTATTTTGACCCCCGGGGAAAAAATCGAAAATCCGGCTACGTGAGGATCTGTCCCGTGTTTCGTACTATAAGTGTGCCAAATTTCAACTTCCTAAGTCTGCTGGGGCCTTCTGGAGGGTCTGGAAAGACAGACGAACATCTGGACATCTGGACATCCGGACATCCGGACACACAATTGGAAATTATATATGTAGATTAAGTTTGTCATGTAATTAATCCACATAATAGAAGTTAATGATTTTATGATTTTTTTGAGACCTTTCAGGTCAACAAGCACAGTAACCCAAGGGTTTGATGAGTGAGTCACTATCAAAATATGTGATTTTTGGAAGGTCGTATCTTTTTTGAATTTTTTACACGACTATGGAGACATAGGACATTAGTCATTGATATTTATAGTTTTAATAACTTGATAATTCTAGTTGTTCTTGAAAAAAATTAACTTGACGAACATACTGTCAGACGGACAACAAAGTGACCGAATAGGTTGTTTTTTTTCATTCTGAGGTATAGGGAATCGTAAAAATAATTATTATTGAAAATATTAATCAGGGCCACGTCCAAATAACTCCTGTTTGCCTTAAAAGAAATATTCGTTTAGTATAATAGCTTAAGTCTGCTATAATTGTTAAGAAACATTCATTGTTGTAACACTATATTAGAAAAATTTATTATTCCAACACGTCACCGTCTGAATTTAAACCAGAATCTTTCCACTTTCGCGGCGGAATGAGTTAATCAGTTACTCTACGGTGCACACAATTCAACATTTTAATCCTTCATAATATAGCGATAACAACATTTAAATTCACTACATGCGAGAGCCAATTATTTTTAGCTGTAGCTAGACATTAACTCTCACAGTAGCGAGGGGTCTTGAATTCGTGTTAGTTGAGTAAACTACTGAAAAATTAAATTCAAATCTAACATTGTATTTGTGACTGAAACTAAATCAACACCCAGTAAACTGTAATTATGATTCACGCATAGTAAATATGTGAAAGTTGCATTCTTTTTACAGTGTTTTACAAGTCACAAAAGCGTTGAATAAAAACAATGAAATTACTTAATACGATAAGTAAGTACAACCGAACAATATTCAGTTGAAAATGAAACAGCCTGTTATTTATTTAAAATATCAGAGCGACAGAATTGCGGCCACCATTTCTTCTCTCTAAAACCATAATAAATATATACATTACGCGTAAACGTCTTGATAGAATATGACTATGAATTTGTATTGGGGTCCAGGGCCACTCGAAGGATTCTGAAGAACCAGGGACGTTTCACGTGATTTTTACTTACCTTCTTGTACCGTCGTCATTAAAAATTTAGTAGTAAATATCACACAGGAAAATTGAGGTCCAGCTTGGATAAGACAACGTTGTTAAATTGTCCCATTTGCACATGAGCGCTCATGACGGGATCTTTTTCTGTATTTTAGTTTTCTAGTGGGTTTTTGGGGGTTTTGTTATGGTATACCTAGATAAAAAAACATGTTCAATATTTTTGTTTGTCCGTCTCTCTGTACTCGAAAACGGCTAAACTGCTTTGATAAAATGACAAAATATACGTTTTTTTTTTATTCAACACCTATAATCTTTGTATGAAATTTATAATTCAGGTATTTAATTATAACTGAAAGGTGGGCGGCTTCAAGGCCGCTTTAGAGTTTTATCAACTTATTAATCCAATTTTGTTGACTCAAGATCTCATCAACTTCTAAGTATTTGTTAATTTTCTCATTACATTTTTCTTCAGGGTCCACGGGGATTTATGTGCATCATTCAATCTTTTTAATTGCCAAATCTCGTTAAAATTGTCCACGCATTTGGCTGTAATCGCAAAAAAAGCATCCTCACAAACAAACAATCGAGCAAACCAAAGCCAATTCGATCAATTTAAAATTTAATACACTGACAACGATTTAAAATGTCTTCCTTCATTGAATTATAGCAGAGTTTTTGCTTTTGTTACAGGGATGCACCGGAAGTCTCTGGAAGCCGCTGAGCATTTGAAGGACACGGACACTTCGGATCACGAAGAAACCACTTCGCTGCGAACGGACGCAAGCGACACGAGCGCCACGTCGACGACCCAGCAGCACACTACGTCGCAATCTCAAATCCAGCCATCAGCGGGGATCAGCAACGGCGGCTCGTCGACGGGCTCTGCCGTCGAAAAAGAACAACACCACCACCAGCAGCAGCAGCAGCAACAGCAGACGAACAGCTTCCAGGACGATCCAGAAACTTTTAGGAACAACTCGATAGCGTGTCTCAGGGCGAAGGCCCAGGAGCACAGCGCGAAACTGTTGAACCACGGTCTGCTGTTGCAAGTCAGGTCGCTGGCCAACATGGTTCAGCAGCCATCGCAGCAGCCCTGTGACGCGAACGCAAACAATTTGCACGCGCATGCGTCGCAAGACGCGGCGCAAATTCATTCCTCCGACACGTCGTCAAGTATGTTTTGACAAGAAAGCCGTCGCATAATTAAAAGCGAAATTCTCCATAGTGACAACAATAATGAAAAAGAAATGTCAACAATTTAAAATGGCGTAACAGTTGAACATTTACGGTCGTCCAAAAAATAAATAAAATTGTGTGCAAATCCAAGGTTCTTTCTAATCCTAAATGGGACAAATGTAATCGACACAAATTATTTTTAAATATTGTAAAATAAAAAAAGTAATATTAATAATTTTTAATTTTGTTTAAAAAAATGAACGTTAAGTACGAGTACTTTTCTTAACATGCCTAAAAATTATTGCGTTCTTTTTTAGTAGATAAAAAAAAATGGACGTTTTAGCAATGAAATTTATATATAAATATTATTTATGAAAGTTTATTTTATTGTAATATAGGAATTTGTAGCTTTATTATTTTTATAATTGACGATCATTCTTTTGAAATGTGATATTTTATTTAATGTGCAACAAAAAAAAATCAATAAAACAATGAAAATATGTTCAAAATTCAACTGCAACGATTAAAAAAATTCTAATAAACATTTCCACTTTGTGTATAATGCATATCCCAGAAAAAGGCTTTACAGCTTAGGAGTTTAGATTCTTAATGATCTTAGTTGTCGAGCGTCTATAATCCACAAATTACAATAAATAACTAACTAATCAGAAAAAGACTAAAAAATGCTTTTAAGTACGCTTACATTTTTATTTTTATGACGGTTTTCAATTTTTTCTGAAAAAATCCTTACCTATTCTGTTTTGCAATGTTGAAAACACTCAATTTTAGTAAAATTTCCACGTAATTTCGAAAGATATGTAGGTATGTCGGCTTAGTAAAGTCGCCGTGGGGTGCTCTCATAATAAAATCATCAAACATGTCCTTTTTTATTGCAACCAACTAAGAATGTTCCCGAAATTGACTTCGATAGTTCGACTGTAATGTTTTTTTAAGGTCACCAACAGCGGCCTAGCGCCAATTCATATTTTCAATAAAGTTTCTGATTTTCGTTAATAGTAAACTGAAAATTCAACTGATGTTTTTTAGCAAGTCTCGGATTAGCACCTGGGAATTGGGGACATGTAATAGAGGAGGAGGAGCTCTTATAATAATTACGATGTACCCTTGCATTACAAATCAACGAGCTAACAAAACGCCAGTCCATACTTGGTTTTATTTTTTGCAAACCTACAGCAATTCTGGCCGTTTCATAAAAATAGTATACGTTGAAGTGCGTGGCGTAGCTCGTAGGTATATGCGCGAACACTGCAGCTGATGTCCATAGGTCAATGCCAAAACATCGATATAACATCGATGCAAATTCTCCACCATCTACTAGTAGTAAGGATTTACAAATTATATAAATATCAGACGACACGCTTTTCTGGGGCACGCATTACATAATATTTTGTCAGTCGATATTCTTTGTCTATTTTTTTAACCAATCTGACACGTCTTATGGCGTTATAATCAAAATGAATTGGAAAACGAATTTGACGTGTTTTAGTAACAAAAATAAAAATACAAGTAATGCTAACAAACAAGGGCGGGGGGGGGGCAAACCATGGTCATTCAGGTTGTAACATTTTATCACGGAAAAGGTGAATGAAACCAAAATATTATGAAAATTATGTATAATTATAGCAGTGCTTTATCAACTAAGTTATTACAATTATTTGCTTGAAAAAAAAATTATTCTAGTTACATGCCTTATACTAGTATCATTTTTCTTGGATTTGTAGAAGTAAAGTTATTTCAAGAATTGTAAAAATTCCAGCAACAAAATTTAATAACGACTTATTTTCTGCTTCCCTGGGGGGGGGGGGCAACTGACCCCCCCCCCCTTCCCCCTGCCCCCTTCTGGGTACGGCCTTGCTAACAAAGATACTTGTAATGTTTTTTATCACAATATTCTTAAATAGCTTTAAATGAAGACCTAGAAAAATGCAAAAAACGGCAATGGGATTTGCCTAGTATTGCAGGGGTTCCTCATAATTATTTTAATATTCGAAAAAAAAGCTTATGCTTGAGTAAAAATATTTTTACAACAGTGAATTATTTTATTAAGTGGCGTAAATTTATAACCTTTGATAAAAGGGTGGCATTTAATACTGAGAATAATTAAGACAAATTCGCTGGGCTGAATCTTTCCACTTAATAATAGTTTCGGTGCGCGCCCAAAAACAATACTCTATCTCTTTGCATTTGTGTCTCTATTTAGGGCTATTTTGAACACTATTCAAAAATACTAAGACAATTTTTTCTTACTCTGTTTGATTCACACTTATCTCGAAGTTTTTCACGTGACGCGAAATCCGGTAAAATTGTATTTCATAACTTCAATCTTTTAAAACTGCCACAAAAGACATCTGCCAAACGTTAAGCCGAAGGATCGCTGATTTCGAGCAATTTTTTGAGTGAAACTGGACTCCAAAAGAAAACACGCTTGGCACAATTCTATTATAATACAAGTGTCATAGTTTGAAATATTAAAAATCTTTAAAAATGTATAAGCCAATCACAATGCGATATCACGCAGTGATAGAATGAGTTCTATTTTTCACCAAAAACAAAAATATATGGCATATGAAGAAAAACGCATCAAAATCAGTCCACCCATTGAAGAGATAACACCTCTCTTTTTATCGAAATCGGCAATTTCGTTGGTCTTCACTTATGAGTCAATCATTTATCCCATTTTTTTTTTTGAGAAACAGTTTTAATTTCGAGTTACTTAAAATATTCGAGAAAAAATACGCATTAATACTTAATAAAAGTAATGTAAGTACATAAATAGATAAATTACATCGAACAATTGTGAATGTAGAAATTTTGTAAATATTAAACTATCCGCAATTATATTTTGCAATTTTCTTACGATTTCATGACAAATTAATCATGTTATATCGATGGGTTAAGTGTAAAACCTCGTAGCCACTTAATAAATTTAATTTTCCAAGAAAAATAATTTATTATTACGTTTTTTGCAACAAAGAAGCAAAAAATAAAAAAAAAAACATTACAATGAGCCTCACCCTTATAAGCTCACATAAGAAGTTTAACTTCTTTAGTTTTTAATGTTATTCCCAAGTTTATTTTTTTTATGTAAAATTTCTAATTAATAATATTTATACATACATACAAATTCTATTTATTTTATATAGGATATGTAAATTCCTAAAAATTTCGAACTGGGCAACTTTGACATCCTATTATTGTAACAAGATATATTAATAATATTACAATAATATTACAAGTTTGTCTATCAAAAATAATATAATTGCTTTTACTTAGATTGACGATCATAATTACGGCGAAATTAAGTATTACATATTTTAAGAGGGCACTTTGATGTTTATGTTATGTGAAAATTCTCACATGGACAGATCGTCACTTTCATACCATAGTTTTATTTACATACTATAATCTACAGAAAAACATTTTTAATATGAATAGGTAATATTATCTGTAGTATATCAACATCATAACTTCACATTATGTGACGTAAGCTTGTATTTAAAAATGTTTAATCCGAAAATTGTTCTGATATCTAAAAATGGAGAATATAATATATAATATTTTCTTTCTGAATTTACAAGGAATATATATTAAATACAAACTTATGATCTGTGTCAAGTTTGTACGTCAAATTACAGAAATTATTTTGTACGTCAATTTTTCGTAAGTTTAAACATCAGATTCATCCTTGTCTTACTATTTTGCGAATCAAAATGTAACATACTATAAACGTCTGTTCTTATCAGTTTCATGTAATTTAGGAGACAAACTAACTTCCCCTTTATTTGTCAGTTGTACTTCCCCTCGATTTCTTACTTTTTTCAAACAGATACGTCGCTAAAGAAGTTAAACTTCAAAAAACTCATACCTATGTACAAGACGTCTAACTTTCGTGTGAATTTAAAAATGTTGGCGAACGAGGTTTTGCCCTATCATCGATATGATACTTAGTTAAAAGTTTGTACGAGCAAAGCTGTGCTGTACCGCCGCTTGCAGAGTTTCATCTGCAATACATTGTTTTAATTTTTTTTCTATTTAAAATGACTTAGAGCCGGTGAAGATTGTTTAAACTAAAAATGCAAAAAGCAGCTCAAATCTGGGCAAACTTGTGTATTTACGGGGGTTCGACAGCACTTTCTCTAGCGTTTGCGTCGCCATAGACGAGAAGACAAATAGCCAAATCTTTTGTTCATAAAGTATGGTAATATGCGCCGGCTTTTGGGCGAAGACTTTCAGTACAACCAGATTCACGTTTCATGCGAGAATCTAATAAAAATCACTATAACCGAGGGTAAAAACTAGTAAAATTTCCTAAAAAACGGACTCACAGACATATTCATTGCGATTACGAAAATGTTCGTAAAAAAATATTTGCAGACAGACTTATGATCTACTGATCGACGTTTCGATAACACCGTTCGAGGAGGCTTTTCTTACGAACTGGCATGCATTTCATTACAATTTTGTTAATTTTCTTTTTTTCCAATGAAAATATAGACTAAACTTATTCAAACTATCTTCAATCAAATTCTCTTCACCCAGTTCTAAAATAATTAATTGAATAATAAAAAAAATCAGAAAAAATAACCTTTTTTCAAACCTTCGCAATGGTGTTCTTCTTTAACTTATTAATAATTTATCACATTCACAGTCAAAATGTTCGGTTTGCCGACCCCTAGAGCAGATTCTGACGGGCCCACGAAATATTTTTTGAAAATAAACATATGTTCAATTTGTAATTTTATTTATAAAAAGGCATGCGCAATGCGCACCTCGGAAATGAATTTCGAAAAGGAACTAATTTTCTCACAAGTTGAGAATTAAAAGATAAGTTTATCGCAAATTATTTCAAAGATATAATATTTGTAAGTTATATATATTTTTTTTAAATACGACATTTGTATCGAAATTAAAACATATTACTGTACACAGTGCTGTAATTATTTCATTTTATTTTTTTGTCAGTTCCTAATAATTAATTAATATACATGCAGTGAGGCAAAAATTTAATAGCGATGTAAACTCTGGAATTGGCCCTAGAGCAACTGTTACAAAATGAAATTGATTAATTTGTATTTTTGCATTTTTACTAATTGTACGATGAAAACTATTAGATATTATTACTGCTGTTTTCAATTTTCGATAAAAAATCGTATCAACCTTTGATAGCAAATAAAATTTTAAAAAAGTTAAAAAATACTATTAAATCAGAAACCGAGCATAAAACTTGGGAGCTGAAAGTTTGATTTGAGAGTTTTGCTCAAATTGACGTGAAAATGTTCGGTTATATTATTTTATTTCACAATGTGATGTAGGTACCAACCCATCAAAAATAAAACTTTCACGACAGCTGTATCATGCATGTCAATGTTTCCTCAACACGTAACAAGTCAAAGCACTCGCATATTTTTTAAAAACAATTACCTTTATAAAGATCTATAGAAATGAAGTAATAACAACTGGTTAAAACAAAAACGCGTCGTGTAGTTCATAAATAGTGCGTCTGGGTTTCAGGGAAAAATCTGAAGAAAAAAGCGAGTACAAGAATGAAGACTGGAGATTAGGAAATTTTTGAAATTGTATGCATTTTCCTATGGGCCTAAATCAAGTGAGAGGGGATATTCGTAGACACTGACGATACGAAACAAAATTTGCTGAGTTGTCAGATACATAAAATTTATTTGACGAAAAAAAATACTCGTAGCAGAAGTTATAGGTTTTATGTAACCTCGTTTTATGGTTTTTTTTTTTTTTTTAGATAAATTTTGTTCTCAAAATCGACTCAGAATAATAGCTGAAAATAAAATTATTAAAAATATAAGGTTTTTTTGACGACTTATTGTTATTTCTATCGAATGGTGATACTGTTTTACGTAAAATTGTATTTTAAATATTCCTATTTTTATATTAAGTATATAAACGAAATTTATTTTCTATTGTAAAATATTATTGTAAATAAAAAAAAAAAATAATGGAAAACTGCGTATAAATTGCGTTTTTCCGCTCACCTTTTTAAATATTAATTAATGTAAAATAGACTTTCCTAATATGTGAATGTGCAATATTATATGAAATAATTTTTAAAAGACGACTTTACCTACAACAGTGCAAAGTCATTTTACGGAAGAATTTACATTTTTTAATTAGAATTCGTTTTAACAATTAAACAATACTCGATTATCGAATCAAACAACTATTAATTATTAATAGAATAATATTTCTGTAAATATAGACAGTTCGCTCGAATGTCTTTTTGAAATCTAAGATATCACAAAAAATAAAAGGCGAACAGAACAGTCAACCGTTTCGCGGGGAAGACACGAGTCAACAGCGGGCTTTATAATAAGATGATCTGTCATATATCGACATAATATCATACCCTAACAAATCTTCCATACACACATGCATTAACATAATATCTTCAGACGGCGTAAGCCGCCAAGAAAGCTTCAAGTAAAATTATTGACACAGCTAATTCCTATAGCGCAACTAAATATAGACCAAATCCAAGGCAGGCAACGCATTATGAATACCTACCCATAAATTTAACAAATCATTGACTACTCGTAGTAGCCTGTGTTATTAGTCCTTAAACTATGGCCTAATTGTTACTGAAAGAATTACGTTATACGTTACACACAAGACACATTTCTGTATTATTTTATACTGACGTTACATTATTCAAACTACTGATTATACTGACCTCTAACGAAGTATTTGGCATTTGCCCTCAAAGTATATTGCTAATAAGTTGTGAGCCAACACTGTTGTGAATTGTGGAAAGTTAAATCAAGAAAAAAAAAAGAATATTGCATTGATTCCATGGTCGGAATCATGTTTTTTTTCCTGTGCTTATTTATTTGCTGATAAGATATAACGTCCGGGAAAATGTACCTAATTTAATTTTTAACTGTGAATCCAGAAATACTTTACATTCAGACAAATTTAAATCTAAATCATAAATTGACGTCTTGCATTTTTTCACGCGATTTATGCTTGATTTTTTTATCGTAAAAAGTCTTTTAAAATGGTTGCATGCATCTAACTATTTTCTTTCAAAACTCGTTGAATTACGAGCGTTCCAAAAACCAGGTCGTGTTTTTTTTCCCATAAAATATTTTCAATAAAAAAGATTAATAAACGCAGTTGAATTGAAGTAATGGGTATTTTCGGCCCCAAAATGAAAATTTCTGTAACAAAAAAGTTGCGCTTATTTCAAAATATCGTTTGTCTTAGATTTTAAGGAATAGCATTTTTGACCGGGGAACTTATTGATTTTATTTTATTTCATTAAGGGGGGGGGGGATCCCATGAATCATTTTCCATCCACTCGTGTGGGTGTGTTCGTGAAATACCAATAACGTCATCCCTTTTTTATTCGACGACTATTTTGGTCGCCTTTTTGTGATATCAGAATTTAAAAGATTGACTTAAAAAGCGAATTCTGTCACGTATTATTAACATTAATTGAAAATATTGCTTATATATCCAAATAAACAGTATTTATTATGACACTTAACTTGATTAATTTTATTCTCAATTTATTATACAATAACACTTAAAGAATACGTTCTGTACTTAAAATATTGTGTTCAAATTTGAGGGAAAAAATAGAAGAATATTAGCTTTGTTATTATCTATATTAAAAACATAATATGTAACCGTTTTTGCTCATATTTCTGAATAAAACTGGTAGATTTCTGTATTATATTATTATCGTTACATTGCTTTTTCGTTAAAATTAACGAATCCGTTAGCTTTATTTTTTTCTAAGAAAATCAGTTCAGACGCAAATGACACGTTGCTTTTGTTCCTCGTAATGACACTGTTTCAAAAAAGCAGGGATGTAGACTTAAAAAAAAATCTACCAACAGTCTGTTATTTGAGCCTACCACCAAATCATATATATTTTAAAAAATAATTTGTAAATCCAATTGACAGTTTTACCAGTTCTTGGATTAGACCCTGGCAACTGCAGTAAAAGATGAGTCATGAAAGCGCTATTATAAATAGTTATGTACAATATAGGGGGATGCATTATCCGCTATACTATAAGAATTTTTTAACTGCAAAAGAAGGTTGCGATTCCAAATTATTATTGGCAGGAGTAGCAAGACTTGGGCACTGTCGATCTCTGTTTATAAAATATCGAACAGGTAATGACTATTTCGACCTTGTACATAATATTGTAATATCATTGGTTAGTGTACCTATATAAAAAAATGAGCGAAATTTGTTTGGAAAATAATTCGGAATTTTATGATCTAGAGACACGGCATAAACATTCCATAACATTGCCGCTACATACAAAAAAAAATCCACTCACATTTCTCTCAAACTTTACAGCAAATTGCCTAAAGAGATCAAAATGTTGCAACTATAAAATTTTTAAAAAAATCATGGAGGTTCTTTTCATCCAATAACTGTTTTTAGACTGTTGAAAGATTTTTTAATTATAAGTTTTAACATGTAATTTTTCACGTTACATATGTAGGGACATTATACCGGAAAAAAATAGGTATCGTGGTTAAAAAAAAAAGTATTTTTTAGAAGATTAAGATTTATATTTAACTATTTTTATTTCATTTACAATGAAATTCATATGTTAATTTTGACAAAAAAAAAAAACAAAAAAAAATTCAGGGCGACTCCCTGGCACAACTACATCCCTGCTTATAAACAGGAGCTACTCTGCAACTTGGAGAATGTTCTTCAAACACGCCAGTCTCAAAAATGAAAAGAAAAACAAACGAAAAACAATATTTTTTATTTATTTTATTTAAGGTAGCCAATTTCCAAGTCTATTTTGAATGAGTTTATCACTCACAGTTTCAGCTTATTGTTTTTTTTTTTATAAAAAACTAAAAATCATACTTTCATTAGTTCTTAAATTACAATTGAAATCTGAATATTAATATAGGTTCGGCCGTTACTTGATGTAAGTTAATAACATTTTAAAACTAAATAAAACACGATTTATTTACGACCAAGAACTTTCTTTGATGAACGATACAGTGGCTCCGTCAGACACAGTTTACGATCTCTGTCTGACGAAGCCACTGTTATAAAATAAAAATTACTAGGTATTCGCAATCACTAGCCTCTGAATTGATTTTCTGATTTTGTTAAACTATTTAAAGAAGGAAAGAAACAACATTCATATATTTTCGTTTTATCCACACATTTTACTATGTAAATGTCTTACCGTTTCTACAATGATTAATTATAGAAAAACTGTGAAAATGTAATTAGTTGCGTGTTTTAAAATAAAATGTGATTATATATTATTTTATTGTGTTTTCTTTCTAAACCAGCGACTCTCAACATGTGCTGGACGGCAGAACACATTATCAAAAATTCTATAGTCTATAATTAATAAAAGAAATACAATTTAAAAAAAATAGTAGGTAAGTATTTGCAACAATAAAACAACAATCGACGCTGGTAACCTCAACTGTTGAGCGTCTATAATCTACAATAAAAAACCAATTGTTATATCTTTAACGCCGTTATAAATAACGTCTACTGAAGTCGCGGGCTGTATCGATTTTCAAAACATAAACGAAATAAGCGGGTTTGGAGATTTCAATGCTAAGTCAAACCACTAAGACAGGAATTGAACAAGCGGCCCGCTCGGTTCATTCAACGCTTCGAATTATCCAATCAAGAAAAAACAAACAGCCAAAATCTATTTCATTTTAAATCGAATTTTTATTCTTCATATTAAATTTAAAGATAGAGAAATCTGAATGTTTTGTAACTATGTTTTGTGACAATTAGGGCGCTTACATGGCTCACGCGGCCTCAACCATAAGAGATACCTACATAAAATTAATGTATATACGTAATACAGAATTATAGGTCTTAAAAAGGCCTAGAGAAAAAATCCGCGATAGCATATGTCTATATCTTCCAAGGATGACTCACAGTAACCATTTTTATGTTTCAAAAATTTGATCAAAAATATAATGAATTATTTTCGGTGCTATTTCGCGACCGTCGTGGTTTTTAGTCCTTATCCAATTAAATATGTTATCTTTAATACCAATCCCATCGACGCCGGACCGGGTCGCTAGTTCAATATAAAGCACAAACACTACGTGTTTCCAACATTTAATTTAACAAATTATTGCAGTATTGTGTTATCTTCACAAATAATCAATATTTTAATTAACAGTATACGCAATGATTATTGAGAAAACCTTAAAAATCGCTCCACACACATCAACAGTCATATGTATATAATATGTACGTACGTTGCTGTGTTGATTAGCACGCCGCATACAGGATGTTTTTCGGTTTTGACACTAAACTGGCATACATTTAACAGTTTATCTTATTGCGAACAAATGTTCAAATTTTGGCATTTTTTTCTGTCATAACGAACTGCAAAATTCTCTAAAAATTGAGCATTAGTTGAACCTGCGGTTAGATTCCATAAAAACGGATTCTGCGCCTCATTATAACGAAAAAATGTTTTCACTGTAATTTTAAATTTCCATCCTCGAAGGTGGAGTGTTATATAACACAAGAAAACTGAAAAAAATCCGTCTAACTTTCACAAATCGAAAGTATTTTATTTAAACGAAAGGTCTAAGATTTTTTTGCATTACCCCCTATGAAACAGCTGTCTTGCACGCAAGCATGCAGGCGGATAAAGTGATCATTACATCACTCGTGCACGCGTAATGTAAAACCAAAATTCCCTGCTAAATCAGTGTTTGGCTATCAGTTCTTTTTTTTATAACCTACTGGCTACTGTTTGTAGTGAGCTTTGCCCAAAAGTGAACTGTCAAAAATTTTGATAATGAAGTGAAAACTGCAGGTATATTTTAGGATTTACGTGGAAAAAAATCACATATACCTCGTGCGAGATGTTAAGATTCGCTGGGCTCGTTTTAAGCATAATGTCACAGCTCGTCGTCAACGACGACACTATAAAGGTGTACAATCTACCAATCTCGTAAAAATAACAATAGTCGGTAGCCTGCGTCCTGTAGTCGAAACCCGACGTATAAAATGATTGTATGTCCGAGATCCCATCAACAATTGACGATAAAAAAAATGTTTTGATTTTTAAATATCTTGCATAATTTCTTGGTAAATACCACAGTTTGTTTTTTTCTTTTACGCAGTCTGCAGTCGACTTTCAGTTTTTTTTTCAACTTTTAAATTTTATACACTATCGCGACTGCCAGATTTTATCTAAAACTTGTTTTTATTATCGCGTCATTATCTATGAAAATAGTTCACCTGGGACAGTGGGACAGCCTGTATTGCATTCGCGACGCGCTATGTTAATATTAAGTTTATCAGCATATTAAATGATGACATAAGCTGTTTTTAGATAACATTATAATACTGTTTTTATCAGTTGGATGAAATACTGGAACAGAAAACCTTGAATATCATATTATTATAAATTATGTGAAACAGAACTTGCTATAATCTGTTATAAATTAATTAATAAGTAAATAATATTATAGACATTTTTCAAGTTCTAAGTACTTGTGTAATTGTCAGAAAACATTCATTGTTACAATGCTAAATTAGAAAAATTTAATTTTTTATCCACTGTCACCGTTGGGACTCAAACCCGAATCTTTCCATTTTCGCGGCGGAATGAGTTATCAATACTCTACGGTGCGCTAGCTCAACAGTTAATTCATTCTAATAAAGCAATTGTAACATTAAATTCACCACAAACGAGGGCCGATTTTTTTAGCTAGGTAACGCTAGACACGAATCCTCTCAATAGTGAGAGTTATGAATGAAACAGGTGAAATTTCCAATCTTATTATTAAAAATAGCTAAAAAAATCGGCTCTTGCATGTGATGAATTTAATGTTAGAATTGCTTTATTAGGATGAATTAACTGTTAAGCTAGCGCACCGTAGAGTAATTGATAACTCATTCCGCCGTGAAAGTAGAAAGATTTGGGTTTGAGTCCCGACGGTGACAGTGGATAAAAAATTTAGCATTGTATTAACAATTAATGTTTTTTAACAATTATCATTAGGCATCTACAAATTATGTAGAGATCTTACGTACTATAAACGCAGGAAATATATTTATCAAATACTTGTCTAATATTTCATTTCCTGTTGACAATCTTTTTTCGATTTTCAACTATTGTAACATATATATCTTTTAGTGTATTGCCATATGGCACATACACTATTGACGTCGGTCAGATGGCGGAACTCAAAGTAAAATTAACCTTAATTAGTATACGTATTCGCCCTATACTTACTGAACGTGTTAGAAATTGTTTTAAAGTAACCGACTGCCCCGGCTATTTGGGTCTATAGTGTCATTTCATATTTTTATTGTGTTGTTATTTTAATAACTTGTGGTCACTGTTAAATTTCTGTGTTACTTTATCTGATGTTTTTGTTAGAAGTGACAAAAAATCAACAGCACTGTACAGAAAAGCACCATTAAAAATCTAATTGAAACCTTAATTACCAATTCTCAGATCAGAAGCTGGCAACAGAAGTCATATGGAAACGGTCTGACAGATTTGAAAAACAGTATTTTTTTACAGTTCTGAAAACGAATCGGCGAGAGGAGGAGGCGTGCGATGCGCCAATGTTTACCTGAGACGTGATTTTATGTTATATAGTCTAATTTCTAAGATGTAGTTCTGCCGAAAACACTGCGTTACAACTAGAACTGAACTCGTTCGATTTTTTTTAAGTCAGGACTTTTAACATTTAGTGACCGGAATTTCGATTTTCCGCTCTCACGTTTTCAGTACGTTTATAAAGATAGGGAACATCCGGTCTGTAAAATATCTTCCATTGCGTTTTACATAGAAGAGACAACACAGAACTCTCTATGGAGGTACCAACACAACATGCGATTGTGTGTTAGAGATACGTGTGTGGATAATAACGCGAGACAAGTTCCGTTACTTCTGTCCTGCGATGATTTTTCAACTCGAATGCTTGCGTTGTATCTACACCACTACCAACGTGACCGCACAAACACACACACATGCGTTCGTTTACGTTTGGTCCACTTTCAAAATCAACAAGTTTAATCATCGTCTAAAAGTCTAATTACATACTTCAGATTATAGAAATTCGAGATGACAGAACATGAACTTTAGCCTACGCTTGGACTACACCATATACATATTATATATCTATTAAAAAAGCATCCAAGTGCAAGTCGAAGTTGCACGAAGTGTTTCGTATTTTTCAGAGTTTTCTGAGTCATTTTTTTCGAGATATGAATTTGAAATTTTGTTTTTTTTTTGAAAAATGAAAAAAACTCTTTTGACAACATCTATTACAGACACCTCTACACTGCTAGCGGCTGTGCTCTATTCCTATTGTTTTATATGAAATATTTTTCCTATGCTTTACATTGCACCGCTGTTTCTAGTTATAGATGCATAGCCCACTCAAGCGTTTTGGCTTGAATTTATATTTCGAATCGCTGGGATTTTGTGAACAATATCTTCGAAATACCAAACCTTACAATGTCGCCTTATACGTTTTATATCAATGTTGACGTTATACACTTAGTAAATTTATTTCAGATTTTTCCGATTATCACTTCAGAAATAAATGGGGTAGGACAAGCAATTTTCGTAGTTTTTAATTTTTTTCTTGAACAAAATAGAACCAAATAATTTTTAAGAAATCATTGGCTTCTACGGCTTACTAACTTTCATTAGACACCCCACTCGATGGAGCTGAGCTTTTTCCATTATTACCTATAATTATTATTTATTATTCATATCTGAATCACATTATTGGGTCAGAATACGCTTCGACTAAGTCACATTTCAAGTTTCTAACTTGTACCGTTGCGCTCTGGCATATAGCTTGTAACAGACGAACGGACAGACACCGGAGTGTGAGGTGTTCTGTTTTTTCCAGTTTTAGAATGGAATACTAATAATCCTAGCCTAGACAGACAAAATCTAGCAGGTGAACAGGCATATTTTTTACGACTAATCCTCGAGTGATTTTTTTATTTTACGCGACTGTATGTGCAGAAATTATATTTTAATATTACTTCGAATCGATTATATTGGTTTGCCATAGAGGTTTGTATGTCATTTTGGAAGTTCTAATTGATATAACAACGGCATCCCAAACCGTTCTTGTGAAGGGCTTCAGAGGAAAAGTTTTATATGAGTAACTGAAGGATGAATTTTCGCACGCTTTGAAGCCACATCGCATTACCTAATCTGAGTCGATATAATATTCAATATTACAGATTTGATGTTATTTCAGATATTTTCTTTAGAGAAAAAAATAGTCTAAAACGGTGTCATCTTCAACAATAATCAACATATTGTGGTCATGGCTTGTGAATGAAAAAACAATTAAATATGTTCTTATTACAAAACTGTCGACATAAAATTGACATGAAACAACTTGAGGAGTTTCCTCTTTCAAACCAACAAAATAATCGGTAAAATTAATCCGCGCCTTTTTCCGGAATTATTCGTTAACGACATACTTAATGAGCGATTTGATATACTTTTCATAAAGGGTGGCGGCGAGACGGTCGCGCACAATAAATTGGCGATCATGTCTGCGTGACCGCTTTTGACCTTCATTTGACACTGCGTATTAGACAGACAAGTTTCATCTAAATCGGTCGACTGGTTTCTGCGATGAACGCCTCACAAACTCATCAGATATTTGATTTTTTTCAATACTGATGAAATTCAAACTTTCGTCTCCGGGGACACAATTCTGTTGTTGAAACATTGAATTAAACACGGACTTTACTAGACTGCCGGATCGTACTGACTCTTCTGAGTCTGAATCTGAATGTGAACGGATGTTCGTTCATTCGTGTGTACGACGACGTGCAACCGCTATTTGAGAGTCGTTGAGCGCGCCCGCGGAGCCGCTCGCTGTTAGCTCAGGCGAGGTCATTTACCGGCCCCGGCGTTAACTATAATAATAATATTATGTGGCACGGCGCATGCGCACGGACTTTGTGCCGGTTTACTGAGACGTATCACCGCCAGTAAAGTACCCAACTATGTGCTGTATATTTTACACAACTTTATAATATTATTTCCAAGACATTTTATTTTTTCTTGTAAATATAGTCGTTTATGTTGAACTTTGGCAAATTTTTGATAAAATTTTATTTTTCAATATTTCAAAGAATTTGTTAGACTTTAGTTGTTCAATATCGTCCTCTATAAAGGATGCAAATAAAAAATAAATAAAATACTTAATGACTTGAATCGCAAATTTCCTCTCCTAAAATACTGGATTGCAGAGAGTATTGTCAAAGAATTTTATTTGACAAAGGTCTTGGATAGTGATAACAGTTTTTATATACGCAGGAGTGGTCGTTGTGAAACTCCCTGTCATGCAGAACATCAGAGTATGTTCACAGAAAACCAAATAGAAAAAAATTGTTTTCAAGCTAAATTTTAATCAATATGCGTAGAAAAATATTGTTTTCAAGTGAAAATTGGAAAAAAAATTATAACATTGTGGCGTTGTGGATTTTAATAATAACACGATATTACAAATAAAGGCTTTTGCCACCATCGTAAAGCACTTTGAAAGATAATTCACTGGTGTTCAAACAAAAAATCCCAGAGTACAGTCCCAAAGAAAATAATCGACGCATGAGAATGTATTTTAGCAGAGTAAACGTAAGTGGGCCCACACACACGTCGAGGGCTAGTCAAAATTCTGGTACTGATCGCGATTAGCTAAAATTACCCCTAAGTGAAATTAAAAAGAACAAAATCGAAACAAACGAGTGAACCTTATATAAGCGAGAATTTCGAAATTCAAACAGTCAATAACTTAATTATTATTTTTATATACTAATTTAAAAAGAAAATATCATTTTTTATATTACAATAAATATTAGGGATAGATTAATACAATAAAATATACAAAATTATTAATGAATATTTAAAGAATCAATACAAGAAAAAAATTAGCCACCGTAAAATAATTTAGCGCCAACGGATGATAATAGAATTTAAAAGAATTAGAAACGGGAAAAGACAGGTAAAGATAATTACCGTTTCACGACTAAAATACTATAATGAATATCTCATTTCCAAAAAAAAGTACATTTTTAATTTTTAACCAAAGACACGCGACTTTCAAACGACCGTTACTAAAATTATGAATTAAATAATATTATATAAAAAGAAATAAATTTTAAAATATTATTCACCTAAACAAAATTGGCGGCTTAATCTTCTTTTTTTTTATAAATAAAACAATAACATTTAATTAAGATAAAGGCATCGAATAAAACTTTTTTCTTTCCACGGCGGGAACGCTGCAACATATATATCCACTTATAGGTACAAATTTTTGAAAAAATATCATTTCTATCAATAATTTATTTTTCGAACAGGATGGATTTAAAATTCTACCATGCTTTTCTTAAGGCGAAATATCTGTGGTAACAATCTAAGTAATTAAATAAATTGACTCTATCATCAACAGTAATAGATATATTTACGAAATGAAGCTACTTGTTCAAATTTATTTATTGAAATAAATAAATTTGAACAGTATAGCAAGTAGCTTCATTTCGTAAATCTAAGTAATTGTCAAACAAAATTTTTTGGCAGTGGTTTCTGCAGTCCAGCAGAACTCTTTTACTTTTAGCACTGAGTTGTTATGGAAACCATATGATAACATTCAGTGCTAAATGTGCAAGGAATCGAATTTTGTGCATCACCTTAAAGTTATTAGCACTTACAGTAAATACAAATAAGTTATATGAAAATTTAGAGACAAGATAATGATAAGTTACATAAGGTAAGTATTTTTTTTGCGAGAAGTAAGCATAGGGCAATGAAGATGATGACTGCGTTAGGTAGATAGGATTTCCATTTGGAACTATTAATTAAATTAATTAATTAAATTCGAAGATAATAGGTTTAAATCGGCTTATTAACACTTTCATACACACTGTGGACTGCATTGTGAAATGAGTTGAGGCTGCCTTCCTGCTACAAAAGCATTGCAATGAATTTAAAGTTTATTCACCCGAATATAGGTATATTCTAAATCTATTGAATTAAGTCGTCAGAGTCTAGGCTTTATTGTAAAAAAATATCCGATCATGAAGGATTTCAATTTTGATGTGATTTTTCATTATTGGAAAGTTAATTATTATTAGAAAACTGTTGACATACTATAGATTTCACACAGCAGGAATAGAAAATAATTTTCTTGAATTGCTGGCCGCTGATAAAACAATTATAGTAAACATCGAAGGACAAGGCATATTTTGAAAATAAAAATATATTTTGCTTAAAAAGTTTCTAGCCAATCGAGTTATTGCGCAGTGTTTTCTGCAGAACTGCGTCTTTTGGAAAAAAAAGAATGTATCAATTTTTTCGAGGTTTCTTAAAATTGAAATCAACTAATAAATGCAGATTAAAAATGTTATATTTCTTTGGTTTTGGCATTCTGCCCCAGCGTTGATATGAGTAAGTCATTATTATTGAAACTTCATTAACAAGGGTAGTGAATCTATCTGACCTCGAGATGAAATTCAGATGTTGAGAGGACTAAAGCTTAAATATATTATAGCATTTCCGATTTAAAACAAACAGGGAGTTGTCACCCACAGATAATTTTATAAACTAGCATGATGTGCCAAAAAGCAACTTATATAAATTATAAATATAAGTACAATTTCCTGCGCAAAAATTCATTGTATAAAAAATGATCACTGTTATATCATCTCAAACCTGAGAGGTCCCTTAGTTATATTGAAAATACTTTTTATAAAATGTGGTTACACATTTTTAACCTTTTGAACATTTATGCATGCTCTAAAACCTAAAAAGAGCTAACAAAAATCGACATAGCTCTTCTCGTATACCAACGGGGTGGGGGTGAAGTGTGAAAGTTTGATTTTAATCGCAATAGTAAAGAGAAGTTTATCATCCTTCATCATATCATATCATATATATATATATATATATTTTATTTTTTTCTTAGATGAGGCCCCGAATTCCTTTTTTTCCAGGGCCCCCGCGAATGCATATAACGTCACTGATGCGCGGCCACGAATACTTCTATATATGTGTATATATTAAGTGCGTTCCTAAAACAACAAAAGTGAATAAAGCATATGTAAAACACGTTTCTTTTTCACCGGGTTTTTCGATATTTTCGGAATAATAAACGGTCAAAATAGCTATTCATGCAATATTTCATTTCATTTCTACAACATCTAGAATATTTTTAATTATTTCGATTTACACCTCAATTCATGCTGTACCAACAATTTTCTGTCGAATGTCACCCCTGGCACGCATGCCATAGGATCGCCATCCCTGGGTTTATTAATTGTTCGATTAATCTTTAAAATTATCTGCTCTTAAATGTATTAGACGTTTAATTAATAAATAAAAAAAAATCTTATCCATAGGTTCGCCATCCCTGGCTTTATTAATTGGTCGATTAATCTCTAAAATTATCTGCTTCTAAATGTATTAGACGTTTGATTAATAAACAAAACATTTTTTTATCGTTTTTGATTTCAGATAATTATTTATTATTTAATTTATTAGAAATAATGTCCGTTAATTGCTATTTGAGATTATATTAAGCTGGCCAATATGTATACAAAATTTCTTCGAGTGCCAATGTTCTCTTTCAAATTGTACTGATATATCGATATTTTGTACAAAATATATCGGTACTGATATCGATACTTGAAAAAAATATCGATACGACATATATCGATACTTTTTGGCACTTCTGACATCCCTAGTATGTATTATGTATGTTACTGTAAAAGATTAAAAGTTGCTGTAATATTCGTAGTTTCGAACCACGAAGTGAGATATAAAAGAGTTCAAATGCAATGTTAAAAAAATGGCTTCGATTTGATGGATTAACTATAGTTCGTTAATTTTGTACCAAGTACCGGAATCCATGGCACCCCATGTGCTATAGCATAATTTGGGTTATATGTCATAGATATTTATTTTTGAAATTTTCTTTAGTTACGAAAACTTTTATATCTTTTAAATGAATCGTCTGTCTGACAGTGGTGAACGCTTGGGACAATCTGTCAAATCCAGGGAACATTAACGTTATTAGCGTCCAAAAAATGTTTTATCGTTCGTGCACTCGTTTTCGCAGAGGCAAAAATCATGAAAAAGCCTATGTCGTTCGTTTCACCTCCTCTATATCTATACTTCGTGTTTCGAACTGTAAAATAACATCAGCAAGAGTTATGTCACGTATAAAACAGAACACATTCAACAATATTTTACAATCTGTCTGTAGCCAACGCGCCTGCGTACTATGGTGGTTTTTGTTCTGTTTTATGTGAGAAAACGGAAATAATTACACATATACCGTATGTTCGGCGAGCGCACGAACATCCGTTGTGTTGTTTATGTTTGTGAGTTGGCTGAACTGCAGCGAGTCGCGTTTGTTTTAGCAGGAAAACAACATAATTCATAGTCGATCTTTTTTAGCGTTCTGCCGTGGCATAAACAGTGACAATCGCGAGGTTAACTCCTTGACCTCACAGCTGGGGAGTCGCCAATTTTGGATAACGTTTTTTAAACCGAATCAATTTAAAAAAAAAAACTTTTTCAATGGACAGTTTTAAAGCCACAAGTCTCAAAATATCATAATCCTGAAACGACTTTCTAAAATTTGAAAAATTTATGTTAGTTACAACGCTGCTGTATTTGAAGAGACACGTGGGTAGAAAAACTGAAAAAAGCCGTTTGCTCTCGAGAAGAACCGATCACTCGGTCTCTTTGTTCTTTATTTTATATTTAAATTGTATCCAAATATGAACAAACCTTGAAATGATTTGAAGTAAACATTCCTGTCATTTGGTTGTAGAGTGAAGGTTCATAATCTACAAGTCTTCTGCTTAGAGTAGATGTACTCTTTGAGGAAAATAAGGAGCAATGTATACTGTTTACGTACTTTTGCTAAACACTGCGCAGTGAGAAATCGAAAGAACTGTAGGAAAATGATAATATTGCTCTGAAATTGTGTGAATTGGCGACAAAGTAGCCAACTATGGATCCTAAAATAATTATAACCGACTTTTCGTGATCTGAATCTTCGTTAAGATTTGCTAACTCAACGCTATACGGACGTCAACTGAGACACAAATTAAAAACAACATTTACAAATCTCAGCTTTCTATTTAACAGCCATGAATCATCCTTACAGAAAAAAAACAAGCACAGTCTAAACAGTACATTATACTTTAAGATAATAATAAAACCCGGGTCGCAGTGCCAAAACCCTGCCGACAATATAGTGTATTTGCTTATACAGGCAGTGTGGCTTTATTATGCAAACTTAGGTTGGATTTTGGGCAAAATAAAAAAATTTTACTCCTTAATACACCCCTTAAAAATACATTTTTTCTTAATTGCAAAATTATTGTCGATCGAAGGTCTACACCACATTAAATACACCCTTCAGTAAATAAGTCACTATCTGCAAACTAGTATTTTCAAAAAAATTGTAAATCCGGTTCTGTCGGTCCGATTTTATTAAAATTTTAGGGACACTTTTAAATTACTACCAGAGGGTTAAATTTCAATTTTGAAATGATTCGGAGAATTTTTTCGGTATTTTGGGGCCCAAAAACATTTTTCAACCCCTAAAAACTACCCTTAAAATGATTCGATTGGGCCCATTTTAAATAAGGTTCTTGCGGAGGTGGATTCCAACATGTGGGAAAAATTTCGTTAAAATCAATTACCTCTTTCGAAAGTTATATATATAATGGTGCCAAAGTGTTTAGGAGGTTAGGAAACGTCGAGAAATTTTGGTCCGACCTCTAGGTCCCGCCATCCGACCGACGCCAATAGTGTATGTTGCCATATGGCAAATACACTAATAATTAGACTACTTTTTGTTCAATATTTATGGATTAGATCTAAGTGTGCTACATAATACCTACAGCTACTTCACTTTACTAAAAAAACAGTTCACTCATTTATATGAAAAATACTTAAATTTGCATGGAAGGTTTACCTCAACGCAAACGAAGCCGAAAATAAAATAATCTGTCCTTTAAGTTGATGGGTCTTATATACATGTATACCAAATTTGATTGAAATCGAATTAAGGGTTTAAAACTTATGGCTAGTGGCAGATATTTTTATATCTCGCGTAAAAATAAATACATAATAACAAATATAATCAGTTTAAATAATTTTTTTTTTTGCACAACCCCATATAAAATAGCTACTTAATGTGCGCGTATGTCGACACGTAACGTGACTCATTACGAACTAGGACGATAAAGTAAAACAAAATTGATCGCACTATGTCAATTTCATAAGCAAACAAGTGTTCTTTGTCTGTCAGCTACTATTAATAAATTATAGCCTATTGTTGGAAGTGACTCTTGTTCAAATGTGAAATTTTTTGAAAATGAAGTGAAACGTAGCTACGGGGTGTAGGTCAAAAAATACCATACATAATTATACTTCGTGCGTACCTAACGGTATTATATGGTTCGCGTGTACAAAGTGTTAAAACTCGCTGGAGCTTGATTAAACAAAATGCCACAGCTCGCCGTAATATAAAGCCATGACGACACTACAAGAGATATTGTAGACGCTCAACAACTGGGGTCATCTGAGACGACACAATAGACATACAATCTACAATTAGGTTACGCGATCGGTACCTAGACATCGTGTTATCCTGGTCATGTAATATAATAAACAAATTGTGTCACCGCGAATAATATAAAAGTAGCTCCCATGTTTAATGAATTTGACGACCGCTGCGCTAATTAATACATTAAAATGTCAAAATAGGTAATCTGCGCATTTAATCAGAGCTGAATCGGTATGTATTGATATGTTGGTTCCGTTTGAGGTTTGCATACTACTTGGAAGTCCATGAGGTGTATAATGTACAATAAATAATAATATATATATATATATATATGTTTATTATTATAGGAACGCGCATTGAGGCCTATTGTCTTAGCGTGCGTTTTGCCATGCGTCACGCATACTGCAAGTGCAAAAGCATGGCTCTCTACAATTGTGACTTGGAGTTACTACGAGAGCGAAAGTAGGTACATCGTTTCTCGTTAAGTAATTGTTATTCCGGTTGCGTTACCGAAATCCGCACTTCATCCAACGCACATGCGCAAAAAATTTTTTCGTACGCCACTGATTTACTGACACCGCCGGTCATTAATACCGTCGAACATTATTAATAACGGGATATTAAAGCGGTACCGTTTTATGGTGGAGGCGCTGAGAATGATTATTGATCAATAAAAATATTATTTTCAATGGACGATCGACTCGAGCATTTTGAGTAGTCGTTTGCTTGCTATTAACAAGAGATCGTTTTATTTTTTAGATATTTTGATCAGATATTATTTTTTCCCTTGTTATTTTATTTGTTATATATTTATCACTCTTATTAAAACCTATATTTTTCCTAAGCTCAAAAAATAAAGACTACTTTGAAAAATGTATAATCAGATCCTTTTAATGTTAATAAATTATAAATATTTTAGAGGAATTAGGATCAAAGAAATAAAAGACAAATTATTATTTCACAACGTTTCGTATTAAATTAATACTTCATCAGGTGATCTTAATTAATTGTCTCAATAATAAAAAAAAATTGTCACTCTGTATGAATTGTAATATCTTAAAATTTTGATTTGTTATGATAATTTAAAATAGTATAACAAGATAATTGAATTAAATCTAGTTATTGAGACAATTAATTAAGATCACCTGATGAAGTATTAATTTAATACGAAACGTTGTGAAATAATAATTTGTCTTTTATTTCTTTGATCCTAATTCCTCTAAAATATTTATAATTTATTAATAAAGACTACGTATACTACAGATATTGTTACATTTTGTCGACATTATTTCTAGACTTTTGTTATTATCTGTCCGGTCCGGCTTCGTCCGAGTACAAATCGGATTGATTCCACGTCAGATTGAAATCAATTAAAAGAATTGATGAAAATAAGTTGCAGGTAAACTCTATATACCTATATTTAACTTGCACCCGGGCAAAGCCAGACCCCGGACATGAAAATACAATCAAAATCAACTTGGTATGATAATGATCAAAATTTTAAACTATAATTTGTAAATATTTTTGATACAATTAATATCTTCTTATATTGTCTATGAAAAAACGACTGCAGTCGGACTCGAATGTACTTTTAACCCATGTATTTTCAACACCATCTATTTTCATTTGATTTTACTCACGTATTTTCAAGTTTTTAGTCTCTACTTCTCACGAAAAGTGTTTCCTCCTACGCTGCTCAGCCAATGGAAAAATACGTTTGACAAATTAATGACGTCCATTAATAAAGATTTGTTCTGATCGATTTATGACTGTCGTGAAGTGAAAATGAAGGAGAAGTATATATTTTATATATATATATATATATATATATATATATATATATATATATATATATATAAATATATATATATATATATATATAAATATATATATATATGATATTTTCAACGTGAAATAAGTACTCACTTACATAATAACTACAATCTACATACTTCGAAACAAAATAATAATTAACTGAACGACTTACATCTTTTTGATGGCACTTTGATCAAAATGGCGACATGAAAGGTGCAATTGTAAAATCAGTGCACGAGGAATATTAAAATGTTTACCTCTTAATGGCGTTAAAAATAGAAAATATGGTCGGTTAATATAGGGATAGATAGACAGCTTTCTCACAGAAATTTCGTAGGAGGAGAAAGAATTTATTGTGAATGCGAGACATATTTGTTTTAAGCCGAAAAGATACAGAAAATACGAACATGGTGATACTGGAATGAAACTGGCTGAAAATATGAAACTGCAGCACTGGGCCGACATAGAAATTTGGACTCTATATTGCAATTTAAATATACAAGTCCTCCCCGCTGACCGGCTCTAATTTCAGTATTAACTGGATTTTCTATTTATGAAAAATGGCAAAGTAGAAATATAAATTTTAGTGACACCATAGAATTAGATGTAACTTCGACAGCTGGTAATTCTAAATAGTGTTTTCAGAATTACAAATCAGCAAAATTCTATCAATTAATTGGTTTTTGTCTTAGTTTATTTTTACTTTGCATACAGATTCAAAGAGCATTGGCAAAATGTCAAAAGTAAAAATATACAAAATAGTGCATCATAAAAGCAAATGTCAATACAGCAAAAAAGTAAACTATTATAAAAACGATTTCAATTTATTTCAAATATCGTAAATGTGTGTGAATTGGAGAGTTTTACTCCAGATTTATTCTTATTTTATAACATTGTATGAAAATGTTTATGATTTACAGTATTTAAACTAATTCCTACAATATAATAATACCAGCCGCCCAGTTCGGAGCTTCGCCGCGCTGAAAATTGAAATAAAAGATAATTTAGCACCTAAGATACTTTCCACCGACAGACAGTTACTCTAAAATAATTAATATAATATTTAAGCACCTAAGTTAATTTTAAAATATCTTAAATTCTTCTCAAGCATAGACACTTAAGTTTAAATCTATGAGAAGTATATCTTCGGTTTCTGCAGTCACAATAAAAAGTATCCGAGTCTGATTAGATTTCGCCACTACAATAGAAATGTTGACGATTTTTGAGAAAGTGTTTTAAATCGTGCATAAGTACCTAATATAGCCACAAATATTTATTATTTTTATTTAAAAGCTTTAAAATCATGTATTCTAAATTCCGTTTCAAATTTGACTCCAAAACGCCAATACTTGTCCCGTGACCGCCGTGACGTCATACACTCATAAACGCTGGTAAACTGATGAGGTGATGAAAGGTTTTTTCGTGTTATTGCTATAGTTACATGCAATTTGACGTTTCCTATAAATAAATAATAATAAATTACACTAAATATTAACCAAACAATGAAGCCTTTTGACAGTTCTTCTCTACAGATGGCGTTTTGTGCCCTTCTCTATGACAGCGTCTGATGCTGTTCACGACCCTGTGACGTTATGCACTCTGATTGGTGTTCGTTGTCACGTGACTTGAGGTTGATTTAATTACGTTTTATTTATTAAATATTAATTAAATTCCATAAAATAAGGAAAAATATTGTATTGTTTAGTATTTCTATCATGGAAACTACCACTTAACGTTGAAATCATGTTTTCATTTGAACACAGTCAATATCCCTATTGGCAGAACTTTCTTTTGTCGCTTGAAAGTAAAAAAACCTCATACAAATCTAAACAACGAGCATTCGTTACATTATATGACAATATGACATACGTATATCGACGCCTGTTCGCTATTATGTTTGTACATTTGTACATAATTTAATATACGACATGAAAGATAATTTCTGTCTGCTGTATGAAACATTCCGTCGCGATAAGAATGTCAACATTCCATTCGATAAGATACTTAGTTCAAAGTGGCAGTGCATTTCAGTCTGTTTTACAACTTACAAAAATATGTTGCGCTGTCCGCTAATTTTAATTTTCATAATATCTATCTACATATAATACATAGGAATGCAAATACGATATATTCCACGGTTAATTTACATTTTAATCGTTATTATTATTATTTTAATATTACACCACATACAAGTTTCACTTCGGCCGTGTGTGCCGCGATACACGAGGCCTTTTTGTACGCATACAAAATCTGCACTCGCTATCTTTGAGGGGTTGGACAGAATAAATAATAGATCTTTTAATCTTCCGTTCACTTGTATATAAACGCGAAACCCAGCACGCATACCGAATTACAATTTTCTATAGGACTACGGGAAATATCTCAAAGGTTTTGATGATCGGACGAGTGACGAAATCAATTAATTTTGCGTATAAATAAAAATTAAAGAAGCACGGCTATAATTAAGATATTTGGTGACTATCTGCAGCATATCCTGAAAATGTCAGATATGACGTGTTGTCTTGATCAAAAATACACCAAATCGCTTCGAGAAAAGGTATTGCTATAGGCTGCAGTGCTCGACTTGGCGGATGCATATGAGATTACCATATCCATGAATTAACCCCCATGACCCTACTGTATTGGAATAATGAATCTTCGTTTATGCAAATACGCATTATACACATAATATGATATACTATTTTGTTCACATATTAGTTTGCGTTATTTAAAAGAAGAAAAAATTAAGAAGAAAAAAGGCACTAAGTATTAATAGCAATCGTTTCTACTCGGTGGATATCCTCGAAATTATTCCCTCAGTTATCTTTATCACACTGGCAGTAAAGATTCAGTTTTTTAAAGCGAGTTTTTTTTCGAAGACGAAAATATTATGTATATTGTCATTGGAATTCTTAATTGTCGAAACAATGCCTTTTTTATAAGTTTTTTTAAGGTCGCACCGACACACAGAGTTATATGAGTCTAGCACCAATTCATATTTTCATTCAAATCAGAAACGGTGACATATTCTATTCTATTTTGAAGCCCCGACCCCCGTTGTATCAAAAAGATTACAACTAATAACTTGGCTAGAGCATGTAGATACTTTACAACAATTAACACTTATATTTTAAAATTGTTTTTAGACATATTAAACACTTTTATTAATCAGCATAATTTTTATAGGCTCGTGTAAAAGTTTTCATGAGACAAAATCAGGTTACATGATTGTTTTATAATCTTAATAATATATATATTTATGATAAACAAAGTATGTACCACTCACTCCGCTCATGCATCATGAAATCTCAGGAGCTATAATAAAGTCTACAAACTTGAAATTTGGACAGTAGATTTATTTTATGATGTTAAGACTAACATAAGCCTTCCTAAGAAGATTTTTTCTGAAATTCAACCTCTAAAGTGGTCAAAAGGAGGTGTAGAATTTTTTTTTTAAATAAGCAAATGTACATGTTAGATGGTTTCTTTTAATCAACTTTTAAAGAGATTATAAAAATAGTCTTTTTCCGTAACAGCTTGAGTTAGAAACACGAAATTTGACTTGATGATTTTTTTTTTGTTTTGTTAAACTCGAAGAGATCGGTGTCAACAAATTATCGAAATCGTCTCCGAAGGGGGTAAAAGACGGAACCGGCGAAAAAATTCATAAAAGATACGCTGTATCTCTGAAAAAATACTCTTCTTAGAAAATAAAGAAATGCGGATTCGACCGTCATTCTTGTATAAACTACCCGAACGAAAAGGGGTTGGGTTTTATATACCACGCGGACGAAGTCGCGGACAACGGCTAGTAATATTACATTATGAACGATTGCCAGTATGAAATTAAGAACAGACGTACGTCTCTATATTGCAGAGTCGGACACGATATTGGCTTCCACCGAACAATGAATGAAGAATGCTAAAAACGTTACGTCGAATGCATTCTATTTCAGGTCACAGAATTAGAAAGTCACTTTAAACTACCTTTGCTAAACATCCGCCATTCTACAGTTTTGACTCAGTCAGCTATCTTACTTGAAAGTTTTTCTGCACCACATGTTCTATTTCTATTTATTGTTTCTCCACATAGCCCCTAATTTAATAATTAATATTATATAGGGTATTTTTCCGAGCTATGCAAATTTACATATTAAAAGAGCTCGTTTAGGCAATTAAAGCAAACATAATAATGCTCTTTATTTGTTGACAAAAAAGAAACCAAGTACACAAAGCGCAAAAAATAAACGTTAACCGGGATTTTCAAAGATTTTATAAGGACTGCGTATTAATATTCGGTTGCAAAACGCATTTGTCAAAAAATCTCATTTGACAATGACTATAGAGAGAAATTTGAAAAGCCCTCTGCGATGATCCAATCGGCCAACGCTACTCAGAATCCTTATAGCTCTTTTTTCAATTTAAAAAGCCGGATCGCTTATATATAAGTCGAGTTTCCCCAAAATATAATACCGTAATTAAGTCGGAACTGAACCCTTTCAAAGTACTAAGCCCGACTTAACTCTAATACTTAAACGCATGTTTTGAGTTGCTTTACTCTAGAACTCTATGTTATAGTGATATCTGGGGAATCATGTTTTCTATAAATACATTTAAGATGAATCACCGCCTAACAGAATATGTGTCTGTATATAATTATATAGTAAAATAATAATTCAAAAAATTGTAGAATTTGTATTACACGTCAATATTTTTTGATTGTACAAAGAAAAATACTTTATTTTATTAATGGACAAAATATAGCTATACACTCAACCAAAAAGTAGCGTAAATATAATAAAAAAAGGAATTGAGACAATGAAAATATTCGTTAAAATACGTCCGATGAACAAGTTAATTGTCTCAATAAATATGTTTCATTTGTTAATAAACGTGTTCATTGCTCAATGTAAGGTACATTGTATGTATGTATGTTGTTCACTGATTTTTATGCCCTGCAATTCATTGAGTCAATGATGATATACATTGAAATTATGTAGAATATTGATTAAGCCAATGTATCACATACATTGAAACAATTAACTTTATTTACTGATTTCATGAATGTCTTACATTGCCCCAATGTTCATGATACAGTGATCCAATGTACACTGTACATCGAATCAATATATACTATACATTTATTTATTTTTTATTTTTTTTATTTATTTGAGATACTCAACAGGACTAAGTCCCAATTACAGAGTATAAAAATAAAAATTGTACACACAAAAAATACAAAATTATAATTAATTAATTCAACAATGTATAAAGTTTATTGGCTCAATGTTTTCTTTAGATTGAATCTATGTACTGTAGTCTTCTAATTCCTGTGCACATTTTCCTACATATAGGAAGGAATCTTGCGAATCTTTTATGGTGAATTTTGTTGTGACTTTCTTGCCCAGGGTGTCATCTTTCTTGACAATTTTATTTGTTGGCATAAAATAGCCATGGAGGGCCCATATTATTGCCGCATCATAACCACCTAAAATGTTTTTAAAAATGTTATAAAATGTGGAGTAGGAGCAAAATTAATTAATAAAATTTTTCAAACAGTGACTAAGACTTACTTTCAGTAAGGTCCTCATTTCTGATCTTTGCTAAAATACTTCGTATCCTCTTTTCTTTAACATGGTTTTCATCGTTAAGAAATTAAACAATTGTGTTACAATATGTTGGCCAATTCTTTAATAAACCATCAGCATTTTCGAAATCTGCTGTAAAGTCCATGTCGACCTACAAAATAAAATGTCAATTAGATATGATATAAATTTGCACTTGTGATGAGCATTAGGGTCATACCTATCGAAAAACTGATGAGCACTTATAAAACGGCCATTTTTCCAAAATATCGGTCGTAGACTTTAGCATTTTAAAGTCATTAAAACGGTACTGCTTGCACGCTTTCCATGTGCTGTCAAAAGCTTCTGAAGAAAGATTGTCAAATTTTAAAGATCTATAAATATTTTCTGCGTCTCCTGGCACTAAAAGTATAAAGCGATAATATATAAATTAGTGATACCCTATTCAGTAGATCACCTACAACTTTGTTGACTATAGATATACTTGTATAACGGTTTTTATCAAATATATAATACAATTTTACCTGGATATTTGTTCTGCCAAGACTTTCCTTTTTGATTTGTAGTTTGATCACCATCATCAGTTTTTGACAGCAAATGTTGTGCCACTGCAGTTTTAAAAGAAGATTTACGATTACAGCATTTGTTGTATAATTTCCCTCTTTTGCTCGTTCTATAAAATTCCTGTAAACTAAATTATGGCGGTAAAAAAATAGCCTCGAAAATTATTACCACTCAAACGTTTTAAATATTTTTTTTTAGAAATTCTATCTACAAACAAATCATTATCTGATTAGCATGATAAGGTATTGAGTATATTTGGTATAATAGTAGGTATACTTACCGAATCGCAAATTAAAAACACCCCGTCGATGCACTTTATATTAAAGAAATACGACACCAAATCTAGAATATTTAATTTTATTATAATAACGAACAATAATTTCAGCTTTTGCAATGAGAAAGAACACCCCGAAGTAAGATAAAGTGTCAATCGGGATGTATCGATGAAATTCGGTTATAAATCGTTCATTGCGACAATGTATTTATTTATTGGTCCGTAAAACGCTGGCATTAGAATAATATTTAGTACTATTCAGGCAATGTACCTGTTTATTGACTAATGAACTTGTACATCAATGTTACGAATTTTCGTTGTTAATTCTATTCATTTGCCTAATGAATAAATTCATCAATACCATGAATTTTCAATAAAACATTTTATTGTAACAGTGAATTACTACATTATTTTTTAATAAACGGGATTCATAATATTAATAACTCTAGTTATAAACTGATTCAAAAAGCATGTAACAGTTTTCATAATAATAATGAAATATTAATTGAGCCAATGAACTTTATGCCAATAAATGAAGTTTATTAATATTATGAACAGATTTTTTTTCAGTGTACCTACCTATAAATTTGCTTAATTAATTTAATTTTCTTTTTAAGTGGGTTTAGTCATATTATTTTTTTAGTCACATTTGCATTAGGGACTTAAAAATTCACAACAAACAGCTGAAGGCAATTTCATTAATTAATACATTTTGTATACACGCAAAAATAAGTCTAAGTGTTTTTCGCATAATATTTTACCACAAATCCCAAACTAATAAACTGATGCGTGCAGCTCCGATATAAATGCACCCGTCGACGAGGTAAATTCGGGAGCTACATAATAACATTATGTAGGAAACTGGGAATACAGACGTACGCTGCTCATATAGAAATAAAACAAAATAATAATCCTGAAGAAGTTATACTCGTATAACGATAAATGCGACGAAACATATTATACAGGTAAACGTCGTTTTACGCCGGGGTTCCGTTCCAAGAAAAACCGGCGTAAAAAAATCGGCGTAAAATGAACGCGAATATAATGGACGATATAAGGTTAGGTTCCTTGTCAAAATTCTAAGAACAATCTAACATGTTTAATTAATACATATCCTATACATATATGGAAAATAATTAATGTTGAATCCATTTAATAAATACAGTAAAAATTCGTTTACAAAATAAATAATAATCTCTTGATATAAATATTTTCTTTAAATAAAACTAACTCATCAACTCGTCGGTAATAAATTAAATTCTCACAATTTTTTGAAAAAAGCATCCAATTTCGTTTGCTTTGATTGTTGCTTCATTTCT
Source organism: Venustoraphidia nigricollis (assembly GCA_034508555.1). NCBI lineage: Eukaryota > Metazoa > Arthropoda > Insecta > Raphidioptera > Raphidiidae > Venustoraphidia > Venustoraphidia nigricollis. The sequence goes on from JAVRKA010000070.1 coordinate 1,961,981, forward strand.
TGCAAAATCATAGCATAAGGTCGAACGGCAGCTGTGATGCTTCTTTTAACATTTGTGCTTCGATTGATAGAATAAAACGTATAAAAGTGTGTCTGCTATTAGAATCGCGGCGCCTACTGTCGGCCTAACCGGGGAATCCCCGCCGGCGCACCAATCGGCGTAATTGTGAATCGGTGTAAATCGAACCGGCGCAAAACGACGTTTACCTGTATAGCAAAATGTTAGTTTTGACGTATTATAAACCTGTGATTTTCGAAATCTCGTTTCTACCCCCGCGTCGAGGAAAACATCGAAAATTCGATTCCGTTTAGGTTCACACGAAATAATAGTCGCTGCAGCGGAGAACACTCAACCAGAGACGTGAAAAAATTATTAATCGGCATCGCATTTAGCGTTTAATATTTTTTGCGGGTATATTTAAATTTTAAAGTCAGTGCAGAGTGTCATACAGTTCAAGTAATTTTCTGATTTTAATTTCTCGTACTTCGTCTTCAGTATTTATAAACGAGTCATCAAATGAGCACCCACGGAATTTGTTGAAAGTCGACGTCACTGCTGTCAAGACGAAGAGTTTCAGTTTATGGAGAGCGCGAAAAGACGACAGACGGACAGCCATTCGAAAATTATATGCATAGGTATACTACAAATTTATTATAATAGAGACAAAGGCTTGCGCACAAAATATTTTCTTACCTTAGTGGAACTTCACAGCGTCGTCAAAATAGAGGAACAGCTTTGTGGATGCATTTCGATATCGATCTTTTTTTAATTTCAATCTATGTCAACAGTTGTCTGAAACAAAGAAGTTGCGCTTATTATTTAATTTTCATGCGCATAAAAAAACACCTAACTATTTGGCATTACCTACAACATAAAACATAAAAATGTGAAAATCTTTTGATACACATATTATTGCTACTCAATCTCACCTCAACGGCACAGCGCAACGCAGCTGAATGAAATTTTGCCATTCAGGTTAATTTGTGATCCGGATTAACACAGACACATTTTATAGCGGTCGATTCAGAACCCGGTGACTGACTAGTCTCTGCATTTATAAAAAAAATTAATCTCCTTCAAAAAAGTAACTAAAAAGATGAAAATAATGAAATTTTGAGGTCGGCGTCAATTTAATAAAAGGCGATATGTAATTAAAAGTTTTAGTAATGAAATTGGCCCCGACCTCAAAATTTCATTATTTTCATTTTTTAGTGACTTTTTTGAAGGAGGTTAATATTTTTTTTCAAGATTTTTTTTTACTTTTTAGTGGATTTGATTTCGCACATTTTTATTAATATTATTTCGTAGTTGCTTAGTTTATAAATTATAATAAAAAAACTTCCGGACCGATTTAAGTAAAATTTATGTGGGATCACTCTAAAGGTATGCTCTATTAAATAAGAAAAGAATCATCATCAAAATCGGTTCACAAATGCTGGCAATATAACATTCATATAAAAAAAATGCTTTTTGATGTCATTTAAAAACTATATGAGACCAATTCGGTAACATTCTGAACGAAATGGCGTTTTCAAATCGGTTCATAATTAGTGGAGTAATCGCGTAACAAACATAAAAAAAACAACATACACCCGAATTGAGAACCTCTTCTCCTTTTTTGAAGTCAGTTAATGAAACATACACGTCGAAATGAAAAAGTCTTTTTTTTAAGTGGATTAAAAACAATACCAAACGGCCCTCGACACACACGCTCTTTGCCTTTGCCTCAGATATAAATTTATAGGGCTATTCACTTTTTGCTGGAGTGTCACTGTTAGATAACGTGCATCAGTTTTGTAAGCATAATAATTACAGAATACATCTATGAATCATTGACTGCGAAACAGACGAGAAAAGAATCTTGATCGATAAAAAAAGGAGACATTTGCAGTGGTGGCTGCTATGTTCGTGTCCTTTTCTAGTTAGTGTTGAAGTTGAAGTGAAAAAACATGGCCAAATTAAAAGTTCGATAAGGGGTAAAAGTTGTCTGACCTGAGTTTTAAGTCTATAGGAGAGAAAATGAAAAACATTTATCATGGATAAATAAGGCCAAGTTTTAAATTTCATTACTTTTCTTGACCGATACACTTTTTCGTAAGAGAACTTATCCGTACTTTAGCTCTTTTGGCAGCCATACAGTCACAGAAAAAACTTAGCCCCCTTTTGTTTTTGAATATATTAATCTTCAAATACACTATTTTATCGACATGGTTTTTATAATAGTAAAGACTCCTCTTTGAACAAATAGAGAATTGGGACTTGAACAATTTTATTTCCGATGCTGTAAAAAAGTTTATTAACTCTTTTAACTGGAAAACACTTTTGCCAACACATAGATAATTACCTTTCTCATAAACAGTACACGTTCAGGAAAGAAACGGAAACAACCGCAGCAAAGAGAAAGAGATTGACAGCGGCTTTATTTTATCCTGTTCTCACAGATACAAAAGAACCCTATATAGGATTTAACAAGCGGCCCAGAATGGAGCTCCGATTGGCCGCCAGACATGCAAGAATAGCAAAATAATGACAACCATATGTTTGACCCAATAATTAAGGCACTAAATATTCGGATGATAATTACTAATGATTACTAATAATGAACCGTCGATGGCAAAATATATTGACCCCAGCGAAACTAACACAACAATGTTGGCCAATCAATGTTTGATGCAAAGTTTGTCAACGCAATTCAGTGACTTAACAAACTTTCTTCTCGCCAGTACAATATGATGGAATAAATATAGAAAAACAGAAAATGGTATCAAAAATATGCTCAAGACGGCCCAGACACCCAGTGTTAAATCGTCAATAATAATTGTTGTCCAATCATTGGCAACAGTAGCGCGACCAAGAGTCGGTTGTTTGAAACATTGCTGATATGGTCTCGAATATCGAATCAACTCAACAATTCCGAAACCGATTTTACGATATCTGGTTTTCAGTTCCAAAATTTCAAAAAATTGATTTTCAAAAATAGAAAACTGTTTTATAGCATAGAAGACGTTGACTAAAGCTCAAGTCAGAAATTTGCAAACAAGTAAAAAAAAACAAACATTATAGAGACCAGCAATAATTAGAAACACTTTGAATATTAAACTTAAATTACGTCAGGTACATAACTCTAGAGTCTAGAGAGATCATAAATATTTTTTATGACTTTTTTCAGTTCCGCAAATCGTAGGTTTAAAACGTTTGTCCCAATTTCTGACATAGAAATTCTAATCGCCGATAGGCAGTATAGCACAGTCCGTGTTTTCAAGTCAATAATTTACGCTTATAAAATACTACACAATAATAATATTATGTATTACACAGCGGCGTAGCTAGATAATGTGTCGGCATCTTCCCCCAGTCAATTCCCGACTTCCTATTCTATTTATACACTCGGAACAGAGCTTGATATTTTGTGAGTGTCGATCTGCCTCCTCTGTATCCCCATGCATGCGTGAAGTTTAAATAAGTATCGAAACTAGTGGCGGGTCGTCGTCGACGATTTCTTAGCATCAACGATTAACGAAACCGTAGCTTAGCCTGTGCCACACCGACTAAATAGTCTAAAAAACCAGTTGATTCCTTTAACTATACTTTACATTTAAATAATAAACACATCGATGCTGTGGTTCGTTTGTCGGTTTTGTTTCGTTCGATGCATTTTGTTACCAATTAATTAATGTTTTCGTTGAATTGTCAACTAGTTAATTCTTAAAACAGAAACCAGTTGATTAGTTTACGAACGATAAATAGTTAATTTTACTACTCCGCCACTAATCGAAGCTGTTCAGTATTATAATTTTGCTGTTTAAAAACTAGAGGGATTTCGTATGTTCACGTGTTTTGGAAAATACATTAAAAAATGTCGAATCAGAAAGTGTCTATACATTTTTAATATTATTATTATTTATATGGCCTATAATTTACTGTAAATTTTTGACAACGAAAGAAAGTAAGTTGAACGCCGCTGAAAACTGTTCTCTGTTTTATCGGTTTAGAACCCTGGAAGCAGTGCCTACTTTGTAAGTGGTACTAGTGATGAGCAAAATTGGTCTTGGTCTTGCAATCTTGGTCTTGCAAAAAAGCAAGACCAAGACCAAGACTCTGTTTACACTAGCAATACCAAGACCAAGACCGAGTATGCAAGACCAAGACCAAGACCGAAAAATAAGAGCAAGACCAAGACCGAGTATGCAAAACCTAGACCAAGACCAAGACCGAACAAACGAGAGCAAGACCAAGACCAAGACCGAGTATGCAAGACCAAGACCAAAACGCAAGACTATTGCTAAATAATATAAATTTCAAAAATTTTGCTCGTTTTATGTCTTCTTACTGACTTTTGTGCGTAAATGAAATTGTATTTCGGTTCGTGTAAGTGTAGTTTCTTCTCTGTTTGAACAAGAAAAATTGGCAATTATTTACATCGTCACTAAAAAAATTTCTAGTCATCTAGGATGATTATAGAGTGTAAATAAAATAAATTGAATATTAGTTAATTATTAATTGTTAGTTATTATAATTTATACCTTTAAGGGTCTTTATAATGATAGTGTTTAAAAAAATTATTAAAAAAACGTAACTACCAGATCAGATGAGCAAGACCAAGACTTAATATGCTAAATTAAGACCAAGACCGAGATTATATGACCAAGATCAAGACTACATAAGCAAGACCAAGACCAAGACCGAACTATTTATGCAAGACCAAGACTATATAAGCAAGACCAAGACTATATAAGCAAGACCAAGATCAAGACTTGAAGTATTTGAGCAAGATCAAGACCAAGACCGAATAAGCAAGAACAAAACCAAGACCAAGACTGACCCAGTCTTGGTCTTGGTCTTGTTTTGCTCATCCCTATGTGGTACTGAACATTTTGTCGTATAGAATCTGTATAAATTTGATGTTTTCTATGAGTGAAAGTAAGGACTATATAGAGAAATATGCGTGCTCCGACTTTCGATCCCGAACTCGAATTTCACAAGAGAAAATGTTTTTGTATCAACTGTTAAATTTATTAAGGGGTTAAAAATAGCCGAGCGTCTGCGATGCCGTTGTTTATAACACGTTTTATATGCGCTTCTTCTATTTCAAAAAGGATATTTCTTGCGCACCTTGAGAAACCAATAGGCCTTTAATACTATGTTTCCACAACTATTTAACAAGCAGAAAGTCATATTTGGTGGCACTTGTACATTTTTACCATAATAGTTGAGTATTGAGACATAATAATAATCCGCGAATACAAACACACACAGTAGGTCCCAAATCACAAGAAAGTGTCATTAGCTTTTGAAACAGATTTTTTCGGGATAAAAAGTAAGGTTTAAACTTATATTTACAATTTAGTTCAAATGACACACACATATACTTCTTTATTTTTTATTTTCAATTCGTTTAAATTATTTTTTATACATCCACTGATCCCTTTTGATCAGTCATTGAATTATGAAGGCAGAAGGCTGGTGAGGTGGGGACGATGGAAAAATGCCATATTAACAATGGCACCTCTACAAGCTCGGCTATTTCCCAAGCCACGAGTATCTTACATATAATATTTATACGATAATTAGTAATAATAATCTATTGCAGGTATATCACTGTGTAAATATATAATAAAATGATAGAATGATGTTTTCTGCATATAAAACTATATAATGAACTTTCTAAAATCGCTGTTTATTTGAAACTTTTACGATATTACACGTATTATGTTGTAGACAGCCACACTTTCTTGCAAATATTAATATGTATGGAGGGGAACTATTTTATAAACTTTGGTATATTACAAGCTATTAATAATAAAAGGAATCGGGACAAAGAAGGCAACTTTATTAACGAATAGGCTTTTAGTAAATAAGGAATCACCTCAAATATTATGAGTTATACTAAAAATATTAACCTCCTTCAAAAAAGTCACTAAAAAGAGGAAAACAATGAAATTTTCAGATTGGAGCCAACTTAATTACTAAAAAAAATTGTCATTAATTCTACATACGACCTCAAAATTTTATTATTTTAGTGACTTTTTTGAAGGAGGTGAATATTTTTTTTAATTTTTTTCGAGTACTTACTGCTAGCGTAAAAAATATATAAACATATGCATCATTATAGACGCAGGAGAACGTTGTGTTTATAGATATTGTCTACGATACCTATAGGTAAAACCCAGCAAGAAAACGAAATTGAAGACTAAATTCTCGTCACAGATGGTTGATTTTATTTTCTGAACATTATAAAAAAAAAAAATTGTAACATTTCAACATAACTTTGAGAGTTCAGATGTTTGAGTCTAAATCATCAATGAATAGGAATCACGTAGGTATTATATGAAAGGACCATTTTGTGTTCATTTCACCTCTACAATTAATATAATTCACCTCCAAAATCTTTCAGTGACTGAAGTAACTTTATATATTATAATCGTAAAAACGGATACAGACACATCGGTACAGACTTGCAGTTCGTAGCACGAACTTTCCATTTTGCGCATTGCATTAACATTTTACACACACATGACGATGCTACGTCAGAATGATAGTCCATAATAATATTACTATGAGCACAGTAGTACACAGGCCATGCCGTATTTCAGATGCGTTTGCATTTTTCGCTTGTGGCAAAACTAACGATCAGGGCCAGCGAAATGTGGGATTTGACACGTGTGTCGAGTGATCAGTGAAATAATCCTCCAAAGACCATTGGAGGGGGGGGGGGTAATCGCACCAAAAGGAATGTCAATGCGTCACAAGTCAAAAAATCTCAATGATCTCATCTTCTCGCGCTTGATGGTGCAGATTTTCTAAAATTGCAGATCTCACAAATTCAACGTATCTGCAAAAATAAAAAAATAAAAAAAATAGAAGAACATATTCGTCCTCAAATCCGAACTTGAAATATTTTCTATTTATCCCAGCCCAGAACACTTAGAAGCGTTGAAGATCCAAGCGAATTCGGATCTGCAGTGATGGATTTACGCCTAGGCCCGTGAGGCTCGGGCCTAGTGCGGCATGATTTTAGAGGCGGCAAGAATTCAAAAGTAAACAATGTTAGGACAGTTGAAATTTAGAAATCCGTTGTTCAAATTTACAGTTCTCTTGCTTCATTAGATGTTTAATTTCAATAGAGCAAAAAGGGTGCCATATCGGACGGAGCCTAGAGCGGTATCGAACCTAAATCCGCCACCAATTTTTTCCTGCAAGTGCCATCGTCGGTAAATGTTCGTGATCGATGATCGTGGGGGCGAAAACTAGATTAAACGCTCAAGTAAAAACTCACCCCTACTGCACAGAAATGAATTTCCAGTAATTGTTTTGCTGGAATAATTTTCATATTAATTAGAATGTTCTGGGGTTGGGGTGAATAAAATTTTAGAAAAAGAAAAAAAAATGCAAGTTTGAATAAGGAACGTTTCACGCACACTTTTCGTCGGGCGTATAAAATAATGATTATTTGTAGCCAGAGTTTTCAAATGTGGATAGCAGATAAAGAGTTAAAAAATTTTAAAATTTAGATTAAAAAAAATTGCCTGTCAGCGCCTGGCCTTATTCTTTCGCTTAGTGTCCCTTTCCTCTCGAATAGATGCTGATGACCTCAGCTGTTGAGGATCTACAATCTCTCTCTCTCTCCTTCCTCTCGAAACAATTAAAATAAAAATGATAATAATATTGTCTGTAAAATGTCCAGCTGAATGTGTACGCGTATAATAGTAGATCGCGGGCAGTGTGGTGCCGCGTGCAAAACTGCGAAGAGTACGTCGCTCTCGTAATGGTTGCTACGTCGTGGAACGTGGAACGAGAGTAGTGACTCAGTAAATCAGCCAGCATTTAGCTGCCTGCAACGTAGCACAAACAATAGCATAATATGCTGTAATAATAATTAATTTGTTCTAATTGTGGCTACTGGCTGCTCTCTCGATATCCAGCCTATAGGCTCACACGTAAAAATATTGAATCACATTTAATCAGTAGCTGATTTAACCGAAGGAAAGTATCAATGCGTCCCAGAAGATAATTTATTTCAAGTTTCATAAATCTTTGTCACGTCGTTCTTGAGTAATGATTATATAAATTTTGGCAGCAAGTTTTGCCGTACGAACTATAATATAATATGTACTGTAATTTAAAAATTGTATTGTTAAATTAATCCTTAAAATGAATCTGCACTCTCTTTACTGGGCCCATTTTCTGACTTTTTAGGGGGGAAAGAAACGATTCAAATCTTTTTAAAGTATGAAGATGTGCGTTGGTTTCCTTTTGTGCGAGACTACGATAAAAATCACAGTAAAAGCTAGTAAAATATAAAAAAAGGATTTCCTTTTGAGGTCCGGAATTAAAAAAAAAAACAGCTAGGCGTACGTGATTAGGATAACTTTCATACAAATTGTTTAGCAATCGAACCATTTACTGAACGAGTTTTTTGAACAACATCGCTGGAGGAGAATATTTTTGCGGACAAGCATAAATTTCATTATTATTTTGTTATTTATTTAGTTATTTCTTTCAAAAAAAAAAATAGACAAAATTAATTCAAGGTACCATCCTTAATAAAATAATAATTAATTGATTAATAAAAAGAAAAAAACCCGGAGAAAAATGATCTTTTTCAACTCTTCATATATAGTAGTGTTCCCCTTTAACTTATCAACATTTTGTCACATCACAGTCAAAGTGGCGGCCTTTAAATGTGCCGCCCCACAGTGCGGCCGATTGCCAAAAAGCTGGCCTAAATTCGAAAATTCAAGTAATTCGCTACAAAATTGAATCTTAGGGGTTTTTGGGTTCGCTGATTATAAATTTCATGTCAAATGTACGGAAATCCACCCCCTTCACCCCTTATCAACCACCTCCTTGCGGTAAAATATGTATTATTTAGCATACTCAAGTTACATATCGTTTTCGAGGGTTTTGGGGTCGCTGATTACAAATTTCACGTCAAATGTACGGAAATCCACCCCCTTCACCCCTTATTGACCACCCCTTGGGGTAAAACAAATTATTTAGCATACTCAATTTACATATCGTTTTCGAGGGTTTTGGGGTCGCTGATTACAAATTTTCTATCAGAATTACAAAATTCTAAATGGCAAATTATGCAATATGGCATCACCCAGGGCGTTTTAATACTCTATTTTATTAAAGAAAAAAAAACCCATTGCAACTAAAATGGCAGATAGTGGCAGCTGAATTTTTAATCGATAGCTTATACTTTTCCAAGTAACCTCCAAAAGGTTAGAAGACAGCAATCAACAGCGTTTTATTGTTATTTTATTTGAAAACCCAAATTTTATTGAGAAAAAAAAGAAAAAAAGTACCCTTATCATTGTATTTAAAAAAAAATTCTGTCAAAGAATTAACATTTATAAAATTTTTTCCGTATTTTACTAACCTTCAGACGTAGATTCCATTTGGTTTTCTTAGATTTCCTTTGCTGCCAGCACTTTCACACGTTTAAAATTTTTCCTGTATATATCTACAACATTATACTGCGCTTATGAAAAGACTAAACTCCAACTGAGAGTTCAGAAACGACTTGGGATATAGGACGTTATTTTGAAAGATTTTATATTCTTATAGGATCCCTCTAGCCAACTGCATGCTGAAAAATCCTTATCTAGAAACTTTTATTTTCCGAGTTTTGGCCAGCTTTTTGGCAATCGGCCGCACTGTGCGCCCTGAACAAATTTTGTCCGATTTGTCGCCTGTCGATCTATATAGAGTGCCTGCCCTGTGCTTGAAACAGTTTTGAATTTTACTAAAGAAAACCTGACGTTCGCAGGCAAAACCTATATTATAGTCATAATATGAAAACCTATCAAAAACCAATACGGTGGAAGCATAGAAACAAACTGAAGCTCATTTTTGTTTTTATTTCGCTGCGCTGTATTTCAAATCGTTGGGATATTAAAATCGACTCGACGTTTTACAAACAAATGATGTGTATTCTATAAACAAAAGACGGTCCATTTGAAGTGCAATTGTTAATTAGAACAATGTTTTAAAATACGTAATACAATATATATTATATAAGCTTATATTTTTGATCGGCCATAATACAGGAGTGAATAAAGTCTTGCAATGCAAATGAAAACAATATTCGAGATTTCAACGGGTTTTACATGTTTCATGGTCCCTTCATTCTGAAAAAGCGAGTTTTAAATGTCTGCCCGTAAGTGAAAAGTTGAATAGTTTTTGGGTGAACGACAGTTACGAGTATATTTTTATATAGTTAAGATTTACGATTCCGCCATTATACGCTAAGCAACCGGCACACAAAAAAGTAAAAAATTTAGAGAAAAGGTTCCAAAATTAAAGAATTAAATAAAAATATCGGAGCACGAAAATATATAGATTAGTGCGACGTTAAATGTGAGAATCGTGGTAACTGGAAATTATTTATACCTGCCAAAGACTGCACGGAGTCGCTACCCACCACCCTTGCTACATTGTAACGAGGGGTCATGATATTGCTCGGCGATTTCAAGGAAAGTCGAAAACGAGTCACGTGTGCACGAGACAAGACACACTCTGAGATACGAGCTATAACATATCTCTGCTAACATCAGATACACACATCACACAAACAAACTATTCTACATGAAGAATAATATAGCTCATGGGGTGGAACTGTATGGGGTTGTCAACTTTGAAAATCAGCTGTTCGGGATTCTATCTGGAAAGAAATCTGATTGGTTTAGACGGCGGTGCTTTCCATAGAGTGACGGTTTTTGAAACAAAAAATCTTTATTGCGTAGACATTTTTAGATGTTTTTAAAATTGTATATTAACTAAATTAATACACGCGATATTAATAATTCTTTGCCGTTCAAAAGACACATCAAGACATAGTTATTATTAACTTTATTTTTTACAAGATTATAACGGTTTTCTGCCTGTTTTATAAAAAAAGCATTCCACGAATAAGTCGAAGCGAGTGACATGTGGCTGAGAGCAAAGAAACACTTCTATAAGTCAAAATGGCATTAAAGCCAGAAAAATCGACGCCAGATCTTTGTCGTTTATTACTTGAATGAAATTCAACGACAAAATTTTGGCGATTTTTCGTTTTCTATGGACGAAAATCCCGGTTAAAGTTTTTGTACCTGTTTCGATCGTATATTTTCAAAGGATAGTTTCCTGGTTGAACGATGTAAAATTCGTCTAAATGTCAACGAGCGACATGACGCGTCGAACGTTCTCCTTGCAGCTAAGACCCTACAGGAGGCATAGTATCTAGTATGTATATTAAAATTGTCATACAGCCTTAATAAAAAGGAAAAAAAACTTAAAGGTACTTTTTATATAAAAAATCGTCATAATCCTCCGCCGTGTTTCCATATAAGGAAAATATAAAAAGAGGGAGCAAAAACTACCATGGAATGCCCAGCATCGATCCAAGCTTCTCAAATCTCAACTCTCATTTTTCATTGTTTTATTTGGTATAATATAATCGTTAATTACATTCAAATACCTACTTTTAGAATTTCAAATTTAGATAAATTTTGACTTTAATTTTTTTTCTGCAAATATTCACAGCAAAAGTTTCCGGAGACAGTCAATATTAAAGGAACTCAACTAAAACGGTTTAGATTTACGGAAATGCAGCAGCCGATGTACTTTCCTGAAACTATTTTTTCAGACAATCTGTTTCTTTATTTGGGACAAAAATCAGTCAAGGTGACAGTCAATTCAAAACTACTCTAGAATTACTGAAACGGAAAAGCGGATGATACAATTTTCCTGAAAATATTTTTCAATCACCGGTATTCGTTTGTTTATTCGGGGCAAAATACACGCAGGGTGTGGTCAATTCAAATGAAATGCGTTAAAATACGAAGCGCTGCACATAGAACTTGGCATTTGCCTCTTATTTGTCCTTCACCACGTGGTGTGACACGTCGCGGCAAACCGGGCGGCCGCCGCGTCGTTGTTTTCAGACTATCTGTTGTTCTGTTTGTCGTTCAGTGCCTGCAGACTGCAGAGAGACCGGACTACAACAGGTGTGTGTCTGTCTGGCTGTGTGTGCGTCTCTAACTCTATCGTTGTGTATATATATTATAGTACACAATCTGCTGTTTAGGCTCTGATCGTTGTGTTGTTGAACACGCATTCTGACTACACAACGAAGCCCATTCTCCAGCGAATAGAATGCATCATGGTTTCCAGTTTCAATATCGAGAAAAGTTTACAGAATACCACATGCAGAAAAAACATATTTTTTAAAATCTAAATATGTTTACATACTGATTAAATGTACTTTGTAAATTGTCTTCTGCTTAAATGGTAGATGGAAGACCAAACATAGTTTGAAACTTGCACCGTTTGCTTAATAGGAAGCAATATATAAGTAATATTTATTTATTTACATTGAAAACGCTAAATGAAAATTCGAGTCGGTTTGCAAGCAATCAAAACAAGTCAACATTATAGATCGCTAATATTAAGAAAACTTCGAATATTAAACTTAAGAATAGTATAATTCATATACATAACTCTAGAAAGCTCATCAATTATTAGTAAAAAATATATGCAGTACAATCCCGATATAACAAAGCTGCAGGGAATTAGAAAATACTCGTTATACCAAGTAATTCGTTATAATGAAGTTTGTTATATAGAGGCTAAATTGGTCTAAGATCCGTTTTAACAAGGTCAGAAAACCCATTTTCTTCTGAAAACTTATCTTTAAACTTTAAAATTGCGGGAATTTCAAACTCTTTAGCGATGTCTAATTTTTTTCTTTGTAGGATTCTCGTCTACATACTTAATGATTTTTCGTTTCTCTGCGACGATTAAGAAACACCTTTTTTTGTTTCTCAGCCGTTCCAACTTTAAATTTATTAACAACAGTCACCAACAGCAGTGTTTACATTACTTTACATCAAACAATAATGATTGTCTAATGTCTTACGATAAATTTAACGTGTCTGAACATGTCGAGATATGAATTGTTGTTATTGTGGAATTGTCTGTGATTGATTGATAGGATACGTAATGTAAAGGTTGTAAGTTGACAAAAATCGTCAAATAGAGGTAAATTGTACTTTCTATTTATATTCTGCAATGATTGAAAATTCATTATAAAGAAGTTTTTGACAAAAAGTAATCGTAATGTAGAGATATATTTTGCATTAACTCTTACGGGCAGTTCTAGGGGATTTCGAAAAATTTGTTAAATCGAGGAAATTGTTTTATTGAGGTTCGTTAAATTAAGGTTACACTGTATTAGGTCCAACTTCCTTGGTCGGCAAATAAAGCAGAAATGTGTTAATTTTTAATCGTTTCATCAATTCCGAAATTGCGATATTAATTTCTCTAGTTTTGGAATTGATTATTTTGGAATTGATTTGTTTAAAAGCGCTGTCCGGCATTCCGAAAATTCCTTAATAAAAGTCCTATTCCTGATGTTTTTCATATAGATTCGAAGGGAAGAAAAATCGAAGATCTCTTTAGATCGCAGTATTGTAATTTTCGTACAAAATAGACCTAATTATTGTGGCTCTTGCTTACAGATGTGCGGAAGTATAAAAATAATTGGTGTGTTCGTTGCAGACTTCTTCTTTTTAAAATTATGGAAATGGGAGGCGCATATTCAGACCCATTTATCATGAATGAGTAAAGTAAAACAAAAATAACCAATACGTCAGTAATTTACATAAGTCATCCAAGTCTAGCATTAGAAAGATGTGTAAAAAAACGCAGCAAGCGCGAATAGCGATTTTCAAAAACAATCTTAATAAAAGTAAAGTTTAATAAGGATATATTTCATATGATCTGAAAACCAGCTTTTTTATAGGGGTGCCGACAAAAAATGTACCTAGTATAACATAGCTCGGGCGTAATGATATTTTGGTTCGCTAGACTGTTAAAACTCGCTAGGTGTCGTTTCTGCATACTGTCACTTACCGAAATAACCCTCAATGCATCCTAATACAATCAATAACATTAAATTAATACTTGAACTATTTCTAAATATTAGTAATATTTAGGTACCTATATGATAGCACTGTATAAGATGTATAAGTCTTGTACATCACTATTGTCACTACGCCTGTGCCAAAAATTTCTATGTGAGTGTACCTTGAATTACTAATAAGTTTTGTATTAATCCAAACTTAAGGCTAAACTTTAATTTCCTGAATATAGATTTAAATAGATTTACTTTTTTTTCAAATTAAAGTTGCTGGCTTCAATATTTGCTAACAGTGTCGCTAGAAATTCAAAATATGTATTTTATGTAGAGAACATTTTTTTTCACGAAAAAAGATACATCATCAAATTATGCAAAGTAATGAACACTTATGTAACCTCGCTAACTGATAACGCACAGGACCGAGCTAAAATTTATTTATACGCTTATCTTGTACCTACAACGCTACAATTTACATAGTACATGTATAACCACGTAACCGTTTCGGGCGAAGCAGTGCGGCCGATTGCCAAAAAGCTGGCCAAAACTCGGAAAATAAAAGTTTCTAGATAAGGATTTTTCAGCATGCAGTTGGCTAGAGGGATCCTATAAGAATATAAAATCTTTCAAAATAACGTCCTATATCCCAAGTCGTTTCTGAACTCTCAGTTGGAGTTTAGTCTTTTCATAAGCGCAGTATAATGTTGTAGATATATACAGGAAAAATTTTAAACGTGTGAAAGTGCTGGCAGCAAAGGAAATCTAAGAAAACCAAATGGAATCTACGTCTGAAGGTTAGTAAAATACGGAAAAAATTTTATAAATGTTAATTCTTTGACAGAATTTTTTTTTAAATACAATGATAAGGGTACTTTTTTTCTTTTTTTTCTCAATAAAATTTGGGTTTTCAAATAAAATAACAATAAAACGCTGTTGATTGCTGTCTTCTAACCTTTTGGAGGTTACTTGGAAAAGTATTAGTTATCGATTAAAAAAAAATTCAGCTGCCACTATCTGCCACTTGAGTTGAATTGAGTTTTTTTTCTTTAACAAAATAGAGTATTAAAACGCCCTGGGGGATGCCATATTGCATTTGCCATTTTGAATTTCGTAATTCTGACAGAAAATTTGTTATCAGCGACCCCAAAACCCTCGAAAATGATACGTAACTTGAGTATGCTAAATAATACATGATATTTTACCTCAGGTGGTGGTCGATAAGGGGTGAAGGGGGTGGATTTCCGTACATTTGACATGAAATTTGTAATCAGCGACCCCAAAACCCTCGAAAACGATATGTAACTTGAGTATACTAAATAATACATAATATTTTACCCCAGGGGGTGGTCGATAAGGGGTGAAGGGGGTGGATTTACGTACATTTGACATGAAATTTGTAATCAGCGACCCCAAAACCCTCGAAAACGATATGTAACTTTAGTATGCTAAATAATACATGATATTTTACCCCAGGGGATGGTCGGTAAGGGGTGAAGGGGGTGGATTTCCGTACATTTGACATGAAATTTTTAATCAGCGAATCCAAAAACTCTTGAGATTCAATGTTGGAGTGAATTACTTGAATTTTCGAATTTTGGCCAGCTTTTGGCAATCGGCCGCACTGTGCGAAGGGGTAACTCCGGGTAAGACACAGATCCCTGAAAAGTTATTTTTTTCTAATTTAGATTAAAAGAAAACCAATATGCGATGCTAATATAAAAAAAAAATGAAACGAATTACTGCACCATTTTGAAATATCAAACTACTTTATCAGTTCAATAAAATATTTCGATTACAGGTAGGTAAGTACTTACATTGTGTAGATAATTAAGCGCTTCCTTCCCTCTTGTCTACGCCACTGTCTAGAGGCGATTTTTTTCAAGAGCTTGCATGCTTGCGTAAAATAAACAAACAAAAGTCCGTTGTAATTCTATGAATATTGTAAGCACTCTAATAGGAGCCGCGACTAAAAAAAATGTTTTCGCGCCACTGAACAATAGAAAATAGACAAATAAAAATTTCACAACGTTTATTTCCACCGGGTAAATTATGAGTCAAATTTCCTGACAAGATCGCCGATCGCAGACCACATACAATTTTTGTAATGTCACATATTTAATTAAATAATATTAAAACGACAAAAAACACAGTAAAGAGGTTATAAAAAAACAAATTACGCGGAAGAATATCACACTTACTTTAAAAAAACATTGTTTGCACTTAGTCTATGTTAAATTGTAATATACACAAAGTCAAATTTATACGAAATTAAGTTTACAATTTACCAAAAACGAATAAAAAATAGACCGTTGTTCCGTTGAAATCACCACCATGAACAGTGTAATGCGTGTACAAAATCTCATATTAACCAACTCACAACGTGTTTGGCAGTTCGTAAATAAAATTTGCAAAAACCAATATACATCCATTCCAAAAGATTAAAAACGACCCAAAATCCATAATTGTACACATTTTCAACAATAGAAACAGCTTTCAAATATTAAAGTTTTGTTTTCAAGTACCTATATGACTTACCTACTGAACGTGTTTTATCCCATATGCGAATACTGGATTATCAGATAAAACATCACAGTTTTTCGGAACCCAGATAAAAATTATGCCAAAATGATCACAATTACTTCCACGTTAAGATTAAGTAATTATAATTTTGACCTGCATACAAACTTTCAGAGTCCAAGTACTTAACTTTCTTTGAGAGTACAACACAACAAAATTAATTTTTTATTTACTGAAAAACAAATTAAAAATTTAAAAAAACCCCGACATACAAAAAAACCTTTAAAAAGTAAAAAATAACATGTATTGACCCTTTAAATTTAATATAATTTATACAAACATTATTACCCAAGCGTCGTCACTTTACTTAGCGGTCTCCTAATGCGACGACGCTTGGATAATAATATTACTATTTATATTAAATTTAAAGGTTCAACACATATTGTTTTTTATTTTTTTAAGTTTTCTTTTGTGTGTCGGGGGTTTTTAAAAATTTTTAATTTAAGTTTTAACTTTTTATAAGAAAAGAGCTGATGACCTTGAAACGGCTGGGCAGATTTTGATAAAACATGTCTACGAACCACCGCTAGAAAACCTGCTTTCAAAAAAACAACACACATCCAAATCGGTTCACCCGTTTAAGAGCTACGGTGCCACGGACAGACACACAGACATAGCGGTCAAACTTATAACACCCCTGTTTTTGCGTCGGGATGTAACTTATGCTTTTCTCTTTAATTTATTTTCTTTTTTTATGGAGGTGAGTTAAGGTCTTAAATTATTACAGTTTATGTCCGACCGAGAAAATATTTTTTTTTTCTATTTATAAGTTACCTTTATTTATTTAGTATTATTTGTACCTTCTTTAGATTAACTTTGACTTTACTTTGAAAAAACTTAAAACTTGAAATATGTCAGCTTTACCGATAATTTTTATCGTAGAGCGTACGACTTCACGATTAATAATAATTGTTTGTCGTATTGAATTTTAAAGTAATTATTTTCAGATGCTCTTCAATATGGCAGTTCGATAGATCCGTTGCTGACCGTGGCCGTGGTTAAAATTTTTCTACCGCATTATTAGAACAAAAACTTTTATGAAACAATAATGCAAATTTAATTAGTTACTCAAGAGATAACGCAAGGTCAAAATCAATCTAAGGTACTTATATAATGAAACTGAATAAAATATAATACAAAATATTTAATAAATTATGAATTTAAAAATAAGATAAACAGATTAAAATAATTATTGTAATGATAATATCGTTACAGGGGGTTAAAAACAAAACACGATCGGTCAAAGCCGCGTCAGTGAAAACGATTTTTATTGGCTGAAAGATTATCACCGATTTCAAATATTTATTTTGAATTCACGTAACGTTCATAGTTTACCTATACGTTCATTCTTGTTCGTAAATTATTACCACAAATTGCTGTAATAGTATTTTATATATTATGCCTGTATAGACTGAATTTGATTATATTACACGAGCTGTGATATTGTGCTGAAACGAACGCCAGCACGTTTTAGCATTCACACTATAAGTAATAATATCATTACTCCCTAAATAAATACTATATTTTTTGCATGGATTTCCTCTAGGCTAGGAGGTGCATGCAAGTGCAAGGCTTCTATGAAATAGCTGGTTTTCACTGATTTTTCAAAATTATTTAGTTTACTTTTGAGCAAATTTCACTTCTAATACAAAACAAGTTCGATATAACGAATCTGAAGGAAATTAGAAAATATTCGTTATATCAAGGAATTCGTTATATTGAAGTTCGTTATATAGAGAAGGTTTGTCTAACATATGATTCGTTTTATCAAAGTTAGAAAACTTGTTTATTAATCTCAACATTACGAACTCATCTGCTCACTCTGTTATTGCGAGCGATTTCCACTAATAAATAAAAACATATTTTAATGAAAACTCTGTATTTTTTATTTAAAAATAGTTTATACAGTTTTCTGTCACAAAAACGAAAGACTTAAATCACAAATTAAAATGTACTGAAAAATCAACAATGTAGTTATGGTGGCTTGGTCTTCATTTTGTTTATTAGGATTCTCGTCTACATATTTAATGATTTTTCATTTCTCTGCAACAGTTAAGAAATACCTTTTTCCTTTCTCAGCCATTCCAACTTTAAAATTAACAGTGACGATGACATCAATTGACATGAATTGTTGTTGTTATTGTGGAATTGTGTGTGATTGATTGATAGGATTCGTTATGTAAAGGCTATAAGTTGACAAAAATCGTTATATAGAGGTAAATTTTGCTTTCTATTTATATTCTGCAATGATTGAAAATTCGTTATAATGAGGTTTTTGACAAAAAATATTCGTAATATAAAGGTTTATTTTGCATTAACTCTTAAGGGAAGTTCTAGGGGATTTAGAAAAATTCGATAAATCGAGGAAATCATTATATTGAGGTTCGTTATATTAAGGCTACACTGTAGTAGGTTATAATAAAAAAATAGGTGCGTGTACTTATATATGCCCGTTATAGAAGTTATATTTCTTTAGCGCGACGAAAAACCAATTTTTAATTTTCTTGTAAATAATTTATTGAAATAAAATACGTGAGATCACCTACCATAAATACATATTACATATTATATACAAGTGGGTTAAGCCTGTCTCCGTCAGGCGCAATTGAAGTTCAAATATTCAAAATGGCATTTTTCTTTTACATATATTCGTTGACCTAGGAAGTCTAAATGTATGAGTCAAATTCAAATCTGCAGCGCCCTGAGTTGAAGTCCCACGCTGGGCGAAAAATTATTTTTTTAATGGTTTTATAATTACCTATACATGTCAAAAAACTTGCATGAATTAATTAATTAGTACCTGGGAGACCGAGTTTTGCTCGGAGAGTTCAATAAACATGGTGTTAATTTGCTGTGATTTTTAAAATAGTATACAAAAATCTATACATTTTTTAATTAATTTTTTTCTCATTTAAAATAACAATTGAAAAAATTGGTAACAAAGAATCAACAAATAAAAATTTTTAAACAATGAAAAAATACCGTTAAAATATTTCAGTTACATTTTAATAATATTAGAGTTTCTCGATCGATAACAATAACTCGCATACAGGTCGCAAAACTGTGGCATGTGAAGGCTGTGATTTAACTGTGAGTGATTATTTACGAAGATTTGACAGTAATAAAGAGTCAAGTTTAAGTTCAAATCCATGGCCTATTGTGTTCTATGAAGTTTTTTTTCTAAAAAACCCCCTATGTTGACCTCCGGGGAGAAAATCGAAAATCCGGCTACGTAAGGATCTGTCCCGTGTTTCGTACTATAAGTGTGCCAAATTTCAACTTCCTAAGTCTGCTGGAGCCTTCTGGAGGGTCTGGAAAGACAAACAGACATCTGGACACACAATTGGAAATTATATATATGTAGATGTATTAGACGATACGGCTTCGCTAAGGCAAACATGTTTTCTAGCCCTATTCTGTTCGTAGCCTTTTTCAGCAACTGACATCATCATCTTAATTTTGATGTTACAGTGTAACAGAGTGTGCACGCATCGTAAGAATTCACTCTCATTATTTTTAGGGTTCCGTACCTCAAACCCTTATAGCAAATGTGTCTGTCTGTCTCTCTGTCACAGCCAATTTGCTCCGAAACTACCGGACCGATTGAGTTGAAATTTGGTATACATACGTAAGTCAGTGACCCAAAGACGGACGTGTAACGTAAATAAATGAATTTTGAACATTGGGGGTCATTTTTAGGGGCAAATTAGGAAAATAAAAAAAAAATGCAAACTGTGCCGTGTGACATACCAAATGAAAAGGATTGTAGTAAGGGTTTTTTATAAGTTTAAAATAAATAGTTTTAAAGTTATTTAAGAAAATAGATTAACAATTGACCATTCCCCCCTTATCTCCGAAACTACTGAGCCTAAAATTTTGAAAAAAAATAGGGAATGTCGTATCTCACCCATAGTTTACAGAAAAATCTAAACGAAAATCTGTAGTCTTAAAGTACTCACGGAAAACGGAATAGTACGGAACGCTCTTCTCGCGAGTTCGACTCGCACTTGAACGGTTTTCTATAACGCAGCAAAAGAAGTATATCTTCAAAAACAACAGACAGATAGAGCGACTTTGTTTTTCATTATTGCAGCACTCGTGCAAAAAATATTTAACTGCTTAAAATTATTAGAATATAGAAATATTTTCTTTATATCCGATCGAATGTACGTACTTTCGGCTTCGATTTTAATGCAGAAAGCCTAACATTTATGCACTGCTGGAATTAATCGCACGCCATTTGTAACAGCGGGCCGAAACAGTTTTCTCGTGCACACTGATACGAAAGTACGTACTTTCGACCGGTATAAAGAAAAATAGTATACACCACACGCCAAGGAAATTGAAATTCTTGCCCTTGCGGTGTAATATACTATTGGTACCTACAGCCTTGTTTTGTTTGTTTGTTTTTTTTTTTAATTTTATCTCAATACTAACCTGAGCTGAATTGTCTCGCTATTTTAAAATTTTATTGCGGATTCAAGTTTTCCCAATTTGACAACTCTAAACTCAATGCAGCTTCGTACGAAGGTTTTCGTTCATTGGTTAGCGTAATAATATTATAAAGGCTGTTGAAGTAAAACATGTAAACAATACATATATTGCTAGGTTTACAGTTTTTTTATATGTACCAGATGTACCTGATGCAAATCAACAAACAGTAAAAAAATGACGAACACTGAAAATTCGCTCTTGGAATCTGCACAATTATTACAAACTATAGCTTCTGTATAATTCATTTAAAAAATTTGAAAAACGGTTGACCCTGCAGGCCATCTCTGGAACTTCCCGCTGTTTCCAATCTACTGAAATGTGGCTAACCCCTACGGTGTTTGTTACAAGTTATTTTAAAAAATTCGAGCCAATTGGGCCACAGGGCTATTCCAACTTCATAAATATTGACATTTGAAATATTATAATAAAATAAAATTTCTGTTAACGGTTCACGGTTATGGTATTTGTTTCCACGGTTATATAATATGATTTAACGTAAAAATTAATCTAAGCATGCTTGTCAGCTACCTAACTAATTTCTTTTTGACAGATCTTCGGAACAAAAGAACATCTGATTTTTTTTTATTATCAAAATATTTCCGAAACAATGAAACTATAAACCGTTATAAAATTCTGAAAAAGATTTGGAAAGATATATTGAAAAAACACTTTTTTGGAAATTTTTTGTCAACGATATCTCTCGAACGAATCAACCGATCGAGATGCTGTTTACGGCAATCGAAGCAGTTTTTTAAACACAAAAAATTATCTATTACAAAAAAATCAATTTAACGAAAATTTGAGAAGTTATTTTGAAAAACCATTTTTTTCAGAATTTTTCACCGACGATATCTCTCGAACGGATAAACCGATTTTGATGCGGTTTGCAGCGATTGACGTTATTTTATAAGGAATAGAGCTGATTAGATTTTGGAATTAATCGGTACGGTAGTTTCGAAAATATTTCAAAATATTTAAAAAAAGCTGCTTTCCAAAAAGCTTTATTTTTGAGATTTCTCAAAATCTACCTGGCCGAATCAGTTCCAAATCCAAGTTCAGCAAGTTCCTTTCAGGTGCCGCAATCCGCGTTTCGATCGGTGTACCCGTTCAAAAGTTACGAGAGGTTTACATACACACACATACACACACAGACATACGGACATCATTTTAAAAATCGTCAGAATAGCTTCCTAGGATCTCAAAACGTCGAGATCTGACAAAAACTCAAATTTCGAAAATCGGGGTGAAACCAATAACTTCCCAATTTTTCTTAACGGGAAGTTAAAAAGCTCTCGCAGTAACTGGAATTTATCACATTTCTTCGTAATGCCAACTTATTGAGTAGCCCCTTCGCGAAATTCATAAAAGCCCCTAAAGAAGTTTTACTTAAAAATATTCCATATTACAATTAGAAACATATACCAACCCTTTCTTGTTTTGAATGTAAAGGTGCCTCTGTGACACCGTGGAACTAGACAGTTCCTCTCAACAAAGTAAACATTTCGCGTTCATTTCGTCTACTATGTGCGGAATTGTTTGGCTCTAACTTAACATAGATAATTCGACCAAGCAGTAAACAAAGAAAAAAAATCAATTTGTTGTTGGCTTTCGTAACCTCTCTGTTTTCTATATAGATAATAATATAGATAGATAAACAGATACAAAGATGGATGTATTTGTTCAACATTAAACGTATTATAAAAGTTTACGTCACAAAATGTCAAAGTATGAAAAACATCCATTTAACAACTATCATCATAGATTCATAGTTCGTCAAGGCGCTGCTACATTACTACAAAACTGACAGGTTTGAAAATATATTTCAGATATTTTGAAATCGTCTTTCTTATACGGTTTTTAGTGCACAATGAAATAATACATGATCTCTATCATAAATTATATGACTGAAAATTTATGACAGATCTCATGTATTATTTCATTGTGCACAAATTTTATTTGTGACATTTTTAAATGTTAAATTACAATTATTTTATGGATGAAAAGAAACATTATTATCAATTTGACTAGTCTTGAAATGTTATATGACCGCCTGAGGAAGTTTAAAAAATATTAAATCCAAACGTTACGTGAAATATAAGTGTTTCATTTTGACTAAAATCTTGATCCTCTACCCTCTAAAATAAAAAACATTGAAAATTTTATTTATAAAAATAAAAAAATTAACCGGCTTTTTAAAGAACTGCAAATATACCCGGCTGCAGAAAAGGCTCTCTCTGCATCTACGCTGGTTGGTTTGAGAGTCATCAAAATCATAGATTAAAGCTAGGGTTTCACCTCTTACCTCTTACTTCCTGACTTTCATAAAGTGCCATGTCTTTCTTTAATATCTTATCATAATCCTTCTCAAATCCAGTAAATTACTTGTTTTCAGCTAATTGCGGATCCGCACTGCGGGATCCAGCAAGGCCAAAAATGTGCTGGATCCAGCTGGATTGCTGGATCCGTCATTGCAATCCCTATTTATAATACCCTCATCATTAAGGAATTGTGAAAAAAAAAGAATGCGTGTGCTTAACACCGCATGTTGGAAGTAAAAACTCTCTCACTCCCGCTCACTTACGACATTTTAAATGCTTTTGTAATTTTTCAGCCGCTCCGCATCTCCATCACTATTTTATTGAAACGGCTGTGTCCGTTAAACATTTTATTTGTATCCGTTTGAGCTCTCTGCCACCAAGGGAAACGATGAAAACGAAGATTTGATCAAATCCTTAAGGTAGATGATCAATTCACGGAAAATTATCTTCCATGAATTGATCATTTACCTTAGGGATTTGATCAAATCTCTGTTTTTATCATCTCCCTGCGACATATATACTAATATACGATTATAGGAGAAGAAGTCTGTATCTACAATACGAGTATACTTATCTATAACGTTATCTCAAAATTCGAGAGCCACTAAATTGACTTTTGTAATTCTTTCAGTGACAAATAGTACATGCATGTACGATTTATATAAAAGATCCGGTTTTCATATAATTTTCAGTTCAAAATTTTTGATAATTCATTAGTATGCTATGTAGCCCCATTTCAATTTGGTTGTTTGTAAAACTTACGCCTATTTTTATTTGTTATATATTTCTAAGGATACCTAGCTGGATAGGTGGTTAATATGAAAATACTGTTGAATGGATTAGATTGCATTTATTTGTTTGACTTTATACCACTAGAGTTAAATGGGTCATTTTACGACCGTTCTGGAGCCATACAGGCATGAATTAAGGCAGCTATTTTATAGAGGGGTGTGCAAAAAGTGGTGTTTGAACTCGGATATCATGCATCGCTCTCTATAGAGATTTTTATTCTCTTATAGTGGGTGGAAAATTGATACTCAAAAATTGTAAAGGACATTTCAGTAGCTCCGTAAACTACAGAGTTATTGAAATTAATACAAAGATGTGAAAGGATCGAAAAGTATCGATCTGGGGGCTCGAGTAATAAAGTATTATAACTCATAATAAACTCATCAGTATAAAGAATGCACTCGAAAACGCTTTCGTTGGCTGCTCGATTTGCAAGTTCTGCTTCGAATCGAAGAGGAAAAAATTTACATTCCGAAAAAATGTGTTACGTGACTGACACTTTATGGATGTTCCTGTTCGAGTTCACTGTTTGATAAATGTTCGATTTTTCTTTTCAAATCGAGTTCTGCAGGAAGAAAAAGTTAAAAAGCCTTTTTCGATACTTACTTAACAGTTCTCTTCCCGTAATTGAGCACTTGTTTAAATAATTGACCAGTCGAAAAAGGGAAAATCTACTACTCACACACTCTTAATAATTAATTGAGCGAAAATAGTCATATTTCCACCTAGCCAAGCTTTTGGTTAACCACAATGTGCGGTTTTGTGAATTTTATGATTATAAAATACGTTGATGACAAACGCAATTTTTTTTAATATCACATGTAACTATATGCTTTAAGCCAAGGGTGGGCAACTTTTTTTATAACATGGGTCAGAATAAATTTGACGTTTTTTTCAAAGGTCGTAGTACGAGTAGTTGATTGACACATTCTTGTGACCTGTAATTTTTTAGTTTGCAAATATAAAATAAATAAAAAAGAAAAGTTAATTACTACCATTATTTCTCTTTTTAAGAATACTTGTTATGAGTGGGGACATTTGAAGTGAAAGATGCTTTAATAGCTGATGTTATTAGTTTTAATATTATTAGTATGTACTAAATTATGAGCATACACGTTCCTATGTGCGTTTAATATTAAATTTTAACTAGACGAATTACATCGAAAAATATTTATTTATAATATCTTCTAAAGATCTCGCGGGCCGGGGGTTACCCTTCACTGCTCTAAGCTATACAAAATTAATATTTATCTTGAAATGAATTTAAATTCTCGATTTTGGAAATTCCTGAAAGGTAGCATTTTTCCAGTTGCATGATATTGTGCTTTGAATTTTTCATTATTTCTTCCCAAAATTTGTATCCTCAAAGTATCAAAACTAACGGGGCCGTTCACTGCTACATTAAAAAAAGTTTCTGATATAACTTAGCCATTCGTACTTAACGTTAAGGTACGACTAAAAATACATGATAATTAATGTCAAACAGTAGTTTTTCACATCTGTTGTGACGCAATCTGATTCGAGCAGATTAACCAGCATGAACAACGTGCAACTTATAGGTGTTAATTCGTTCATTAGATTGCGTCACGTTTAACGCTCGTTTTAAGTGCGCTGTTATTACTGACGACTTTAAATTACGTTTTGGCACAAAATATGAGTTCGACAAGAATGTAATTTATGCAATATTCTGTGTCGGATATATCTGCACTAATATCATAAAATTCATTGGATATATGTGTGTTTGAACGGATCTAACTAACTTTTTGACTAATTTAGATGAAACTTTTCCCTGAAATGTTTCTTATGACCCCAGAAATGCTTTAGGCGCTGTTTCATTTCACTTTTTTATCGCAAAGTTAATCAATTAAATTTATTTTTTGGTTTATCGTTTATACTTCTATAGTCTATACAAACACTTATATAAAATCATAACGTGTTGTCAAGGCAGAGCGCTATTCCGTTCCACCTATGTTATATTCTACTGGTATACATATTATAAGTCGGGAAACAACAAGTAGTAAGTCATTTAACTTCTGACTTCACACGTGTACAAGTACTCCTAGCCGGAGACTTTTTTTACTTTCACGAATACCGAGATAAACTATTTGAGACGGTCTCATTATGCTATCATAACAGGGGGCTGTTATTCCCCGACAATGCCGGGTATATACGGCTATATTCAACAATAAAAAAGTCGTGACAAAATAATGTGTCTACCTTTAATTAGCAATCTACAAATCCGGATGAAGGGGGACCGGGCTGCTAATATTGCTATAAGAAAAGTGTAGGTTTGCTCCAATATCCATATTTTCTTTCTATATGACCGTTAGATATTATAGTTTGTCGTCGCAAAAAGACATAATGAACTGGCAACTAAGAACGGCTGTTTCGTTAAATCCTAAATTGGACGCTTGAAGTTTATTTTGTCTTATAAGTAGACAAAGGATTCATTTGACGATACGAACTGAAATACAAAGGCACAATAAAACTGCAGCAGAAATTAACGCCACTGTTCTGCGTCAATACATGTATATGTCGTAGGATAATTAAAAAAATCGGAAGATTGCCAAAAACCGAGTAATTGGAATTCGGTTTTTAGTAAACATCCTAGGATTTTCGCAAAAATCCGAATAATTAATTATCCTACGACTTATATATTATTTAAAATACAATTAGATCGTGTTTTTCGTCTGACATCTTTCAGCGGTTTCTACTTGACCGATTTTAATATATTTTTTTTATTAATCGTATAACTCTGTATAACTTTCAGCTATACTTCGTTTTGCCATTTTTTAATTTTCGAATCCGCATCTATAGACTTTGCTTCGTCTAATAAAAACTTCGAGCGCCCCGCCTCACTAAATTATTGTCGAAAATTTTCAACTCTACATAATAAGAACTTGTTTAAAAATAAAAGAATAATAACTTCTTACCACAACAGATTTATTCAGTGGATGTACATTTCCAGAGCTAAGCTCTCATCTTCAGCAAAACACTAAACTTTTAGTTGTTTAGTGTTTTGCTGAACATGGAAGCTTAGCTCCCGAAATGTTCATCCACTGAATAAATCTGTTGTGGTAAGAAGTTATACTATTCTTTTATTTTTATTGTTCCAACCACAGTGCTCCTAACGTTTATAATAACTGGTTTGCTGAGAACGCTCATTGGGGGATAGTATAATATAATTTTGATCCAGAATATCCTGACACTTTCGATATTATAACATAATAAAACCTTGACTTTTTGAGATACTAATCTATGAAATTTTACGAAAAAAATATATAATTTTCTAACATTTTTAAGAAACGGTAGTACAGCTCCAACCTCCATCGCGCGCACTGTCTTTTTCGTGCGACTGCATCGATCGCGGATTTTCGTTCACCAGTAAACTATCGATTCTTGAAATCTTTTCGAAGCAAATAAATTGCGGCATATTCTTAGTCGCAGGGTTATTAAAATATCGTTAGGAAATATAAGTAAAAATCTAAGTAATGCGACGTTTTCGAGAATATAGCTAGTAAGCATTATTACCCTTTAACTACTGAGGTGGATTTAATTTCACGTAATTACTGACGTGGGGGCCTCAGAGATCCGTATATATGTGCTTATATTTAAAAATCTTTAAGTTTTTTAGGATCTAGAGTTTAATAATTAGCTTTAGTGGATATATTTAAATAAAATAAAATTATTTTTATATAATTTATCTCTTTATAATTAACTATTATTTCAAAGATTAGAAAACACTTAGCATTTTATGGCAAAATTCACATGAGATCATAAATCACAAGTATTTAAAATTATTTAAAAAAATCAACAAATTAAATCTTACAATCTTAATTTTAAATAGTCTTTCTAGCAAATGGCACATCAGTAATTATAATACTATAATGAGAACAAAAATCAATTATTGCGAATTAGGCCCACGAGAAAATTCAAAATTAATTTACTTACCGAAATTGCGCGCGCAAACACGTGCATAGCCGTTGACAGCCTCGACGTAACTAAACTCTAAGGTACTAGAAGGTACGAGTGTGTCGTGCGCGAGTGAAGAGAGTAATTAAAAATTTTTACTTTCTCAAGGCCTGCGAGGCCCCCACGTCAGCAGTTAAAGGTTAATTTTAGTTCATCACTGTCTTCTGAGGAATTCTCTACAAATATTAAGTTCAAATTTTGGTTTCGCGTCACCAGTTAGACCACCTCTGCAGGACGGGTATTTAAAATTCACTTTTTCGGTGTGTAAGGTGTAACGTGGTAATTGGTCGAAATCTCGAATTCGACATTATTCACAAAACTCTCGGATTGTCACACGAAAGTAAAAATGAAAAAACTCAAAAATAAATTGTACGAAAAAGTAAAGAGCAGTTGCCCTATGAGCCGTCCTTTAAATTGAATTCGTTTCGATATCACGTAATTTTAACACGCTTATAAACTTATTAGCTCGACTTATATGTTGTATGTACAAAAATCTTGCGATTCATATTTCACCCCCTTCCAAATATCCAACTGACGTAAAACTTTGCAGTTGATGGTAGTTTTCATGATAATACAATATGTATTTTGATATTTCGGTTACAGTTATATACAGTTATATATTTATATATAATACGTTAAAAAATAAAAATAAAAAACATGTGGTGGAAGTAACGGTATCTCCAGTCGTTTAAAATTCAAATATAATATATATAATGACTTTAATTTGAAAATAAAACCACGATTGAAATTATCGAGTGCCCCACGCTTTTAAACGTTCTTGTAGCAGCGAAATTTATTTTCTACTTTTTGGTGTGTTGATATAAGTACATTTTTTTTATTTTTTTTAAGTATGTATGCTTTTTGCAATGTTCAATAAAACTTTTTGTTTTGAAACACGACGGGACCATAATATATTGAAAAATTGTAACATTTTTCTTTATTTTCGTCTTTTAAAACTACAGTAAATGGTCAGTCTTCTAAATTAACTAGCGGTTTACCCGCGACTTCGTCCACCTGGTATAGATTGTACCCGCAGTACTTATATATAAAATCCACCCACATCCCGTTCTGGTAGCTGTGTTCAGAATACAGTCCAACGTATATTTCTCTATTTTCTAAGAAGAGTATTTTTTTTCCCGAGCCTCACATTTTTAGCTTGAACAATTTCAGAAATAAAGCGTATCCTTATGAATGGCCCCCCTCAACCCTTTAAGGCTTATTTTTGGAATAAAATGTTGCTTAGATCACTTCTGGCATAGCCCTTTATTTGTCTACGAGTGCGATCACAATAGATTCAACCGTTTCGAAGATTAGCTCGGACAAACAGATAATTTTTACACGGTAACCCCAAATATGTCCGGGATACAAATTAGTCTAAATTAATCTATGAAAAATCCTCTATATCTGTAAAAGAAAATCTCGTCAAAATCGGTTCAGCCGTTCCGGAGATATACCCGGACAAACAGACAGACAGACAAAAAATAAAAAATTACAAATTTAGGTTTTGGTAGTGTATGAATACCATATTGTAATATATTATTGAGGTGGATACGGTCCTGATAACATTGATTAAGTTATTATGATTATTATGTTCTTATATTATATTATATTCTTGTTGCGTAAGCAAGGATGAAACTAATTTGTGTTAAAATTACCATTTTTGTGAACAAAATTATTACGACAGTGAGAATAACTTGTAGTATAATATAATGAATTGATGCCTGTACGTAAAACTTGGCTGTTGTATAATAATTATGACAATAGCGTTGCAACCATTAAAAGCCAGAGGAAGTATAAATATTATACGAAAAGTTGCTCATAGTAATATCTAGTGCTATTTTTTTCACCAATTTTGTCCTCAAGTACCCATGAAACAATATACAGTCATTGAATAAAATGGATATTATCAACATAAATAATTTTGGAAAATGTTAAAACAGTATTAAAATGTTTTTCGTTTCCATGATTACACCCTTGTATTTTTAGTTAGACGCATAGCTCACTCTGCACACGTTTGGGTTTTAATTCATGTTGGTATGTCGGAATTCGTAAGGGCAATTAATCTGTAATTTCTTAAAAAATAATATAAAACTCTACGATGTTGCCTACACTTTTTGATCAATAAGTGAAGACAATTTTTTAAAAGCTTTTTATAATAATATTTGTTATATAGATAACACAAGTCAACAAAAAAAAAATTTTTTTTGCCTTCTGTTCTAATGCTTGAATTCTGATTCTAGACATCAAAAAACACTTAAATTTCCATTTTTAGCTT
Organism: Venustoraphidia nigricollis; assembly: GCA_034508555.1. Classification (NCBI taxonomy): domain Eukaryota; kingdom Metazoa; phylum Arthropoda; class Insecta; order Raphidioptera; family Raphidiidae; genus Venustoraphidia; species Venustoraphidia nigricollis. The sequence continues at coordinate 1,992,312 of JAVRKA010000070.1, forward strand.
TTAAAGTTTGCTTTTGTCTGATTTACGTGGATAAGTAAATTTGAAAGATTTTAATTGATTTTATGGTAGCACTTTGATCAACCCGATAGCAAATTGCATATTATTTGTGAAGGGCAGAGTACTGAGTGTTTACTTATCTATCACAGCTGTAACAACCGCCCTTGGGTAATACTAAGTTAGAAAATGGCATCAAGACAGTGTAAACAGGGTGTTGATTCATTCTGTTTTATTTACGGTGAATTTATTAAAGTAAGAACCAAAAATTTGCTTTGGCAACGAATTTGAAACTTGGCGAAGCTTATGAAGCCTATTTTATACTCAAAATCCGAAATCAAGATAAAAAATGGGTACCTCACTTTAGCAGATAGTGGAGTGCCGTTAGGTTTATACCTCGGAATCCAGGGCCAGTCAATGAATCTTCATAAAACTTTTGGACTGCATTGTTAAAAGCTCAAATAAAAAAGTTAAAAAAAAAATTTTTGCGATCTCGATTGTGGGGTGGATGCCACCCCTTCTCGGGGGTGAAAAATGTTTCGTTGAAAATAAGCACGGAAATGGATAGGTTGGCTAATTCTAAGCAACTTTTGTTCTATAAAGTTTTTTCTGAAAGTCCATACTTTTCGACTTATTCGCGAGTGTAAGTGTCAATTTTTCAACCAATAAACCCACGTTTTCAGATGGTTTTTCCCGAATATCTGAAAAAGTAAGTATTTTATCGAAAAAATCATTCTTAGTAAAAATGTAGCTTATAAAAAAACAAAAATAATGGTGAGTTTACAGTGTCTGTAGACCCAATACAAACGAAGTATTAGCTTGTTGAAGGTTGGTTCTTATTCGTCAAAAGCCAAAATTGAAAGTTTCAACGTGAAGTTACCAAAATACAATGCATTTTTCGGGGGAAACTCATGGAACATTTTTTGAAGTGCTTGAAAGAACCTTTATTTTTATTTTTTATAAAAGTCCCTAGCATCAAAATTAACTGAGCTCTGACGAAAATAATGTTGGTCCCTATTTTTTTCGGCGTCAAAAAATGTGAAAGTCACCCCCTTATTACCACCCAAATTAAAAATAATCGTTACCACTTCACAATTCACTTTATTTATGTACTTGTAACATGCTCTAGAAGTTTGACAGGTTTAAAGTGCTTAGTTTTGAAAAAAATTGAGTTTGAAGTGAAAACAGCATTTTTGTATTTTTGCAAAAAATTGCCTTTTCTTCAAAATAACTCAAAAACTATTAATGATACGCAAAATATTGTAGTGTGCCAAATTGTGGGTTTTGCTTTTCTGAAAAATTTCGTTTTTTTTTCTGTAGGATGAAACTTGAATAGGATATGGCCGTTTAAAGTTTGCATAATATATTCGTAAATAGTAACTTTTCGAGTTCTTTCAGCTCTAGCCCTTTCAAAACTAAGCACTTTAAACCTGTCAAACTTCTAGAGCATGTTACAAGTACATAAATAAAGTGAATTGTAGAGTGGTAACGATTATTTTTAATTTGGGTGGTAATAAGGGGGTGACTTTCACATTTTTTGACGCCGAAAAAAATAGGGACCAACATTATTTTCGTCAGAGCTCAGTTAGTTTTGATGCTAGGGACTTTTATAAAAAATAAAAATAAAGGTTCTTTCAAGCACTTCAAAAAATGTTCCATGAGTTTCCCCCGAAAAATGCATTGTATTTTGGTAACTTCACGTTGAAACTTTCAATTTTGGCTTTTGACGTAAGAACCAACCTTCAACAAGGTAGTTCTCCGTTTGTATTGGGTCTACAGACACTGTAAACTCACCATTATTTTTGTTTTTTTATAAGCTACATTTTTACTAAGAATGATTTTTTCGATAAAATACTTACTTTTTCAGATATTCGGGAAAAACCATCTGAAAACGTGGGTTTATTGGTTGAAAAATTGACACTTACACTCGCGAATAAGTCGAAAAGTATGGACTTTCAGAAAAAACTTTATAGAACAAAAGTTGTTTAGAATTAGTCAACCTATCCATTTCCGTGCTTATTTTCAACGAAACATTTTTCACCCCCGAGAAGGGATGGCATCCACCCCACAGTCGAGATCGCAAAATATTTTTTTTTTAACTTTTTTATTTGAGCTTTTAACAATGCAGTCCAAAAGTTTTATGAAGATTCATTGACTGGCCCTGGATTCCGAGGTTTTACAATTTTTACGTCTAACGGCACTCCACTAAGAGCAGATTAATTTCCTTACCAATGTCGTATATGGTCTGATCGAACCGAATTTCAGATAGGAAAATATAATGTCAAGTCGGAACGAATTGTAGAGTTGATGCCACCGTTACATATAAAATTGGGTCTAATGAAGCAATTTGTGAAAGCTAAGGATTCAAATTCTTCAGCTTTTGAATATTTAAAGGGACTTTTTCCCAAATTATCTGAAGCTAAAGCAAAAGCGGGTATTTTCGTCGGACTACAAATAAAACATATATTGAGCAGTGATGATTTCACAGAATTTCTCAATGCTCATGAAAAACAAACCTAGAAAAGTTTTAAAGCAGTAGTTAATGGTTTTCTTGGTAACAACAGAGCTGACAATTATGATGATTTGATTGAAATTATGCTTAAAAGCTTTAAAATTATGGGCTGCAGAATGTCCCATAAACTTCATATTATGCTACCACTCACGTGGATCAATTTAAAAACAATATGGGCGCCTAGTTTACTTAGAGGAGCAAGGAGAAGCTTTTCATCAAGATATGATGGACTTTAAACGACGTGACCAAGGGCAGTACAACGAGAATATGATGGGAGATTACATTTATAGGGTTTAATACGAGAAAGCCCATACAAACATAAAAGAACCACTAAAAATATTCATTTTTGAACTTGCTTTTTTGTTATTTTACATTTATATGCTATAGTTTATTTTATTCTCGAATTAAAAAGACTTTGATATTCAGCAAAAACTTTGTTAATCGTAATTAAAAATAAAATTATAAAAAAAAATATAAAAATCAGTCATATTTCTTGAAAATTCGAAAAATCGCTGTAATTTCTACAAAAGCAAACTTTGATCAGAAAAATTATTTTTCCCTTTATTTCTAACATAGGAGAAACCAAAATTTCACATGCAGAAGCCAGACCCAAAAATCGTGTCGATCGGTGTAATACAAAAGGTAGATTTAAAAGTCTACGAATTCATGACCGTTGAATTCAGTGAAATATATTATATAGGGTACATTTGCCGACTAGAATAATTATTTTTTGGCGTCTTTTTAAATATCAAATGCCAATTTTTTTTTAATGCACTGTGTATAAAATATATTTTAACTAGCTGTGCCTACCCGTCGATGGTGGAAGATAAATTTGACATAAAAAATGTCAAAAGAAAACAGAGATGGTAAATGGTAATCAAAAATCGGTCACCTGGATCTCACTGAAAGTTCTCGAGCATTAAAATAAACGCCTTATGTTTTAAAATGTAGTGCTCTGTTGTTAAAATTGAAAGAGAAAGAGAACTGGGTATAACTTCCCCTGTACAAAAAAAAAAAAAGAACACAGCAGTACCTATATCTACTTAGTATCAACAATAAAATTAATAAGATAGCGTGTTTTCAGTTCTATCTGCATTGCTAAGCTAACGTGTTATGTGCATATTTTAACTATAAGGTATAAAATAGAAAATTCTTATATATTCTGTACGTCACTTACAATTCAAAAACTGTCTTTAACGTCATGTTGTGCTTGGTAAATCCGAAACAATATGACCATTTTCATCTCGCTGCGTTGTTATTTATCCAATTTATGTTGAGAGGTAAGTTGGGCTCTATCCGGGCGAAGCCGCACCGGCCAGCTAATTATAAATTAAACTATGTAAGTATAACGAGACAACTATCTGTGAATTCATTTCATTGCCGGTATTGCAGGTCTTTCGTCGTATGATACTATACAACTTGGGAGAACGTATTTACAGGTTTTTTCCTGCATATCGTATGAGTTGTACTTATTATAGATAGATAGATATATAATTTATTCAGATAAGGCCATAACCATTGAATATTATAGCCTATAGTAGCTGAACATGACTGGTAAATAAAAAAACAGCAGCTACCCGACAGACATTTAGGATTAATATCTCTTCATTGAAAGGGGGGCCTTTTCCATAAAAAAAAATTATTACGAGTACATAGTTCAATTTGTTTTATTGTTTACACCATTTTTTCACCGTTGGTTGCTAATAAGCTTAGCTAGACACAACAAACACTTTTAATTTTCTTTTCAGCTAATACGTCGCACATTCCATACAAAAATCCATTAAAACTTTGTTTTTAGATAATCTGTATGACAGATAACAAAAACTCTACTATCCGGTCAACAGTCATCAACAAACAACAATTTTGAAATGTCAATAAAAAAATTACTAGTCCCATTCCTTGAATGTTGATAACTACTTTAATATTAAAAAAAGTCAAAATAAAGCAGTATAGTATGAAATATCTTAGGTCTGAATTAGGGAAAGTGATAATATAATAGTTGATCCTCAAAATAAATAAAATTAATGAATAAAAAGTAATCAACTGTGAAGCGAAGCAGTGAAAGCAGTCCCGTCATTTTTCAAGGTGGAAATATTACGTTCTATGGATATTAAGAAAAAATGAAATAAAATCAACTAAGTATAGCTATAACTTAGCTTGTAGTTGTTTTTTTTAATATGAAGTTTATTCATGCTTCCTAAAGCTTTTTAAATATTTTTCAAATAATCGTGCATTTCAGTAGACTGTGGAAATTTGCAAAAAACAACTGCCTCAAAATGTCTTTACAAACAGCAATAATAAACATTACACTCGGCAGTCAGCAGTCGCCGGTGACAACGTCCGGTTCTGCGTAGGTTGCTCTAGTGACTCGACATGCTATACGGGGATTCATGCCAACTTGTAAAGTAAAAGAAGGATCCATTTATTAAAATTGATCAATTTTCTGTTCGATATTAAGTAAGCGATATGTTTTCAACCCTTCTAAATATTAAATACATGCGGACAATGTGTGGATGCAACAAGTTTTTATATATAATTCAACAACCCTAACTTCCGTTTTATATTTTCCAAAATATATTTTACATGAAGCAAGGCGTATGTTGAACACGATTTCCGCTGCGAGGTGAGCGTCTATCTATGACTTCGGCTTGTCTCGGTCGAACCGGTCCCTGCCGAATGTGTTGAATACGTGCTTTTGATTCCAGCGACGACGCATTTAACTAGTATAGGTGGCGTTCAGAAATTTTTACATAGGGAAGGTAAGAAACCCTCAACATTATTTTTGGCTTTTTACACCTTTATTTTCACGCTTTTAAAGTAATTTCCTCATTTGACTTGTTTATAAAGTATTGGCGATTAAGAATATGTAAAAAGATTGGTATTTTTATGATTAAAAATGTCTGAAATGTGTGATTAAAAGATGTTGTCATCTGAGGAAATCACTTTATAGCAGGTCATTTGCTTTTGTTTGTCTTGAGATTTTTAGATTTCTTTGGTTTGGTGTACTATGAATTTTGATATTTCTGTTGTGCATAGTGTGTAATCGTAGTTATATTGTAAAATTGGTGTTGAAATGTCAAATTAACCTAAAAATGTGCAGATACGGAACAGGGTTATACATTTGGTAATTGACAAAGTGGGGTTTAGCTCTGCAGCACCCGGAGCAAGCAGAAGGCCCCCCGACCGGTGTTCACGATATCTTTGCATTTCTTAGGCCTCATTTATACACATAAAGGTTATTTTTGCTTAGCGCGGCTTCAAACCTTTTATTGTTTTCTTGTAATACCAATAATATTTTATTTATTAAATGTTCATTTTTGATCAAATACTATGATTTTTTTAATAGTTTATACATTTAATTACTGTACACTGTTTGTATTATTTATATTTGTTTAATATTTATTGCATATTTTTCTTTTTTAAACGCATTTTACCGTACTAGTGTGCCACTAATAATATTTGTAGGTGATTTTGATTTGATTTTTTCGATATTTTAGTATTTCAAAAAATAAATATAAATAGTACCAATTCATTTTAAACGGAAAACACAAACATCAGTTATAAATTTCAGTGATTTAATAAAAATGTTAACTCGGAGATTTAAATGATCGGAGGATAAGAGTACATGAACTTCATTCATTGTACCTATTAATTTTTTGTTTTTTTTTTTTTAGATTTATCACAATTATTGTGATCTTGTGTTATTATTTTTCTTATTTGTGAAAATATGTAGAGAAAGAACATATTCGTTTTGTTTTTCCTTTACGTTTCTATTATATTATCAGCCCGTTTCACATACGTGGTTGAAAATAAGTGAAACAATGAGTGATAAATTTATTGCAGTCAAGGATTTATTTTGAAAACTTCTAAGTAATTTCATACTTTTTTGCAGTAATCTTAATTTGTTATAAAACTAGAGGGTTACGATTTTACAGCACTCATTATGAATACGTTTTGTTTTTGTTTTCTTTAAATATTTTCCAATTATTTGAAAACATAATTACAACGAAACAATTAATAGAACTGATTTTTCAAAAAAAAGTAACATTTTTATCAAATGCTTTACTAGGTTTTAATTGACAGATTTCGATATTGTTTTGGAGAAAAGATTAGACGCCTCTAACTGCTAGACTGTAAGGACTAATAAACAAATAGAATAAACGAAAATAAAATATAACAAAGAAGATATGACACTTTTCTTTGTTTTTCTACACCTTAATAAATAATTGATGAAGTCAGATAGGTACCTATACATAAAAATGTTTAGGATAATATTTTCAAACTTACTTTTTTGTTTAACAAACTATATTTTTACCAACCCTGAGAATAAAACTTTGCATCTAAGAATGAATTACATGACTAAATGTCTTTTTAAAGTGATCATCATTTAAGGGTCAAAAAGAAGTATAATATGCAACTCAATCAGGCTTCAAATATTTCAACAATTTAGATAAAATTATGTTATATAATTTGTGAATAACATTTTAAAACTAGATTCCTTTTTACATGATCAAATAAAATAATTATTTTGGTCAATTACAAATAATGAAGCTGACGTTATTTTTAGATAGATTGTGGATTATAAACGCTCGACAACCTAGGTTAATTGTTTTCTTTTTTATTAACATGGGGCAAGTTCAGTAAACTATTAAATTAATTAAAATTTTGTTTTTTATTTTCAAACTTAAAAAAAAATACTAATTTAAAATTATTTTTCCAAAGTGAAAAAAAAATTTAATATTACGCCGATATTAAAAAAAATGAGAATTAAATATGATTCATGCAGCTGTACAGATTTCAGCGAAAGCCTTGAATATGAAACCTTAAATCAAACTAAATATCAAGGAATAGATTTTTATAATTAAAATTTGAATGCAATGTTTGTAATTAAAATCTGTTTGCAGGGCTTAGAACAATTTTGTGACCAATCTGTTTTTATTAAGTGTAACTTTTTATAACAAAAAAAAAAAAAGAATTCAAAGCGTTTTTAAATTTCTAACAAAAATAATTCGATATGTTGGTTTATAAAATCATTTTTTTACATTTGATCTTCAAAAAACGTCTTTGGCCATTTCTGCCTCGTTACAATAAATTGTAGATGTGTTTGGTATATTAGTCTAGTGAAATTTACACTGAAAAGTGTACATTAGGTTTAGGTACCAAAAGTGTCAATTTGTTCTGACAATTGTCAAATTCAGACATTTTATCACGCGAACTATAATACACTATACATTCGTCTGCGCAAGAGTCGGCACTGCTAGTGTTTACACTTTCAGCCAGACACTGATAATACCAAGCAGACCAGTGTATCATTACACTTTTTTTTGTATAACATAAATAGTGTCTGTGTCAAAAGTATTAACTGCAGTTTTTATACCGGGAGCGCAAATCATGATATCAAACACCTAGTATGAAGCTCAAGTGTTATAATATATTCGGAAAACTAGCGCTGGCTTATCATATTATTTCGACTAAAATTTAGGGATCGTCCAGAAACGACAGCTAACGTTTTTCTAGCCTGCTCCCTCCATATAACACCATAATATTACAGCAATTCAAACATTACGCAACATTTCGCATTGAAATTTCAGAGAAGTTATAAATAATATCTTTATTCAAATTTTTGGTAACTTATACTTTGGTAATGTGACGTAACATTAATAATAATTAACCTGCCTTTCCCCTTGTAAACACCATGTGGAATTAAGATTACCACATCCCTCCTCAAGAGCGTTCATGAACGACTCCTTATCTGTAGCAAAATACAATATTTTATGTTGTTTTTTCATGCTTAGGGACGAAGTTTCCCCGAAATAAGATCAAAATAACCTTAAGTCAATTTTTGAATTTAGTCAGATTTTTTTTTTGTATTTAAATAATATTTTTGCTTAATTCAACAGGCCAAAGTCGTATCTGTTATTGGGCCCTTTGTGGGCCTACATTTTTGTCATAAAAACGTACCTACTTGTAAAATCATATCAACCATAAAAATAAATCAATTTAATAGAAATTTTACAATTTGACCACAGAGTCAGTATTTTTTTTTTTTTTTTTTGTTTTGTTTAAACTTCATAGTTCATCAATTGGTCGTAATAAATCAAAATTAGTTGATACAGCTGATCAGAAATTATGTCCCCTGTGTAGGTAAACCGAAAAATGACTGAGATCAGAAACCTTTGAAACTATTTTTAAAAAATCGGTATAAATAGTCTTTTTTTAAAAGTAGTCCCGTTTTTTACATAGAATTTATGGTTTACGGCGATTTTTTGAATTCGTACAGAAGTTATCAAATTCACAATGGGTTTGAAGTATTTTTTTAAATTGTAAAATTATACAATTTTATTTTCTTTTAAGACCACCAATTTTCGGATTACGTAAGCCTAGTGCCAATTCATATGTTCAGTTTGTTCTTGTGTTCAGTAGGTAATACTTGAAAATCCAAAATCCAACTAAAAACAAACAGATATTCCTTTGGTTTTATATAGAATTTTAATGTGATATTAGAACGTAAAATTTTGTTTTAAGGTAAACGTGTATTATTTTTAATGATTAAAAATATAAGATAAGCACAAACTATTTTTCTTGTACAAATGTTGAACGAACTGGCGATTTGTTTTTGGAAGCAAAAGTGTGTTTTTCTTTCGAGTATTGTTTCATTTTTCTCCCCGCTAGCTTATGCCGAAAATATACGAGTGTATTTTGTTTTACATTCCCGAAAGTTGCTTAGAATTTGCTAACTCGTAAATTTTATTAGAATTTTAGAATAATAAAAAAACAGAATGTTATCAATTTTTTTCATTTCTTTTTGATTTTTAGAAATATTTTGATTGACTTGAATCAAGATAAATTTAAAAATTGGCAAATGTGATTACATATAATTTTAACAATTACCTTTTTCAAAAATAATTATACTGTACCTATATGTATTTGCAAAAGGATAAAATATTACAAATTAAAAACAGAAAATTAAACATACTGTTTGGTGAAATTTTGAGGTAAAAAAATTCGTCTACTTAATTACTGGTCACTTTCTGAGTTAATATATTTTAGTTTCTTTTTCATTGGTAAAATGTTTGTAATTCAAAACTATATGAAATTTTTTTTCCCTGTAGATTTAGAAATTTAGTTACGTAATTGCTTCTGTATTGACTTACATGCAATTTAATTTGATTTTTAGAATTTATTTAATTTGATTATTATACAATAATTAAAATTTATTGGATTTGTATTGTGCCTGATTATTTTTTGTTGCTTATTAAAAAAAAAGAAAGAAATAGATGCTTTTTTTTCAACTAAAAACTAATGTAATTTTACCTAGATCCCAATGCATTATCGAGTTGCATATAATGGCGGCTCGTGACAAAAAAGGTTCAGTCGGTAAGAAAGCAGCGCCATCGCCGGTGCCCATGCATGAAGCGTCGGTACCCGCCGTTCCGTTGGGCGCCGAGGAACAGCTCGCTCCGCAGCCGGTCTCGGAAACGATTGGCGGACCGGAAACTTTACAGCCCGCGAAGAAAGCGAACGCCAAAAAAACGAAAAGAGACGATGTGTCGTCCGAAACCGGCTCGGTTACATCGGGGCTCGAACCGACGGCTCAGGAGTCGGCACAGAAGTCAGCGACTCCGACAAAACCTAAGAAAGTCGTAAAGAAAAAGTCTAACCAGCTTGCAATTGAACTGAAAGCAAAAAACAAGAAACCTAACAAAAAATTAAACATATCCAAAGCAGTTTTGAAAGCTGAACTGAAAAACAAAACAGAATTAATCAAAAATGGTACAAAACTTAGGAACATTCGTAAAATTACTGCCAAACAAGCGCCTGCTGCTATTTCAATGTCAGAGTCGACGAGCGCGCCGCCGGAAAATGTCGCGCCGGCAGAAGAGAACAGCGACGGCGCAAAGAAGGATACGAAGAAGCGAGCTAAAAAAGCTCAGAACGAAACTGCCGATAACCCGGTCTCCGAAGAAACTGTCGACAAAGAAGAAACGATAAAGATAAAAAAGGAGAAGGAAGATTACAACGAATACGATGCCAAAAATGAATTAGACGGCGTTGCTGTGTCCACTCCTAAAAAGAACGTCAAAAAGACTGTGAAGAAGAGAAACGGCGGTGGCGACGGCGTAAGAAAAGAGATGAGCATCATCGAGTGGCTGAACATAAAGCCTCGCGGCAAGTCGCCGAAGGGCAGAAACGTCAGCAAGGCGGTGACGCCGGCGATGAGAATGCCGAGAAAGGTGAAGTTGATCGACAGGCAGAGCCGGGCTATAGTCGACAGTATTGCAAAAGAAACGGACATTGATTCCGACGCTCAAAATGTAATAAATAGTTTAGATCTTAACGTTTCGAAAATTGCAAAACTCAAGACGGACGGAGAAAAGCGCAGGCACAGCATTGAAAAAATAGTTCCCGACGTCGACTCGGACAATTCGTGCGTTCCCGACTTTACTCAATATACGAACGCGCAGCCTCGAAGTCTGAGTCCAAAACTTAACAAGCGCACGTCGAAAGTACGCCAGAGCGTCGACGTCGCGCTGTCGCAATCTCGCAATCGGAGTCCGTACAGCACGAGGTCCGAATCGCCAGCACGCATTTTACGCAACGGAAAGCATCGCAAACTGAAAGATTTGCAATTGTTGGACGGCATCGAGTCGGAATACAAGAAACGCAGAAGAATTCTTTCAGACTCTCGGGACGGCAGCGAACTGTCCAAAAATTCCGGTTATCTATCGGAATCGGACAGTAGTTTTTGTGAAAGCACGGTGTCGGCGCTAGAAAATCCCTTGGACGTTGATTCGTTCAAAGAATCGCAGCTGAACAGCGAACTGAGTCTCATCAGGCCCGACATATTTCGTCCGGACGTGATGGACTCGTTCGAAATGCCGTCGCCGTCGAACATAAAAGATAAGATCGCGGGCGCTGACGAAACGGCGACGACGGGCGCGAGTTTTAAATCTTTGACCGACAAAATCAAAAGAAGTTTATCGACCGAAACGACTTCGAACCCCGAAGACTCGCCGATCAACGTCGACGGCGTTCCGGCAGAGAAGGACGGAATCGACACCGTCAACAATAATACGAATCGAAATAGCGGCCCGTTGATGAAGGAAAACGAAATAAAAAAAGAAATTCCCGACACGGTGAGCGAAAACTGTCCGGTGAAATTGGAGGAGCCGTCCAACGTGGCGGCCGCGTCGCCGCCGCCCAGCGTCAAATTATCGGAGAGAAACATGATATTGGACCAGATGGCACAAAACTTCAACGACGTTCCGGAGAACGATCCGGAATGGGGCAAGCGCACGACGCGGGCATCGTGGCGACGAACCGTCAACAAAGACTCGCCCGCGAGTGATAAAAAAGCGACAGACGCCGATACCGTTCCGGTGAAAAAGTTTTACGGCGAGTCCGTGACCGAAAGTCTGGAGAATAATCAGTTCGTATCGGAAAGAGCCAATTCTGAATCGGAAAAGGAGTCGGACGTAGATAATTCTAGTATTTTAAATAACGAACAAGCAATTAGTAGCGATAATACATTAGAAAATAATATTACAATCGGCAATAAAACTATCGACGGGAGTGTCGGGAGTACGACAGACGAAACGCTTGAAACGGTCGATGGCGGGCACTGCGCAAAGGACGTCGGTTTAAGTGTTGCGCCGCCAGAAATGACGAAAGAAGTGAAAGACGAAGCGACTGAAGGAAACGTCAAAGAGATTGACACCAAGAAAGATTCGGACTGCAAAGACAAAAAAGAAAACGACGACGCAGTGCTTGAAAATAATAACAAGAATCGGACGGCAAATGTCGTCATCGATAAGAGCGCGGCGAACGACGAGATCGATTTTGACGACGATTCGACGAGATCGCCGATTCAAATAGAATGCAACGAGAACAGCAACGACGACGGTGCGTCGGTGAAATCCAACAGCTCGGTGATAAAAATCGACATAAACAGCACGCCGATAATTATTAACAAATTGCCTCTGACTGACATTTTGTTGAAAAAGATCGAAACGAACGAACAGTCGCTCGATTTCGAAACGCTTCCAATGTTCGTACCTCAGCGGAGAATCGAAAACGAGCCGGCGGCCGACGCGAACGCCGAGAGCGCGACACCGGGCCGCGCGCCGAAAGATTTGTTGAAAGAAAGTCCGACGCAGCGAGCCGTCATCGAAGAGACTCCGGAAAACCAAAGGACGAAGGAGAGCGTTCTGGGCGCTCTGGGACTACAGACGCTGTCGGCGCACGAAAAGACTAAACTGGCTTTGGCGGCCGCCAAAACCAAAAGAAATCAAAGCGGCAAGACTGGTGATAGTTCGAGTGGAACGTTAAAGACTGTGATAAAAATAAATCGTACATCTTCGGAGAAAAGGAAGAAGGGCCAACTGAAAATGACTTTCCAAAAAAAGTCCCGAAGAAAGGACGCCGACATCGACGGCGACGGCTTCTACAGGTCATCGAATTCGCCCAACGGGGAATACTACAAAATCATGAAAGAGGTGAGTTTTTCCTTTCTCTCGTAATCTTAAATTATAAATGTATTGAATGTTTCAACAGTATAACAAACCTGCTAATACTGTTTTTTTCTTTGTTTTTTTTTATCATTAACATTGCTTTTAACTTTTACGAAATGTATTACATATCGACATATAAATTTCAAACAGTGTAGGAGAACGCGGCATTTTAAATTATTTTATAGTCGAGAGAGTCGCGTAGTGTTCTTAGATCGGTTTAAAAATATCTTATCGTTTTGTTTCAGGCTAGTAGCAGCGGACTGTGGCAGACGAGCGGACAATCTTCAGATACGGCCGGTGCGAATCGCAAATCCCATTATTCTTCTAATCGCTCTAACACTGGTAATTTGTTGGTTTTGGGTTCTTTATTTTTGCAATTAATATTATTATGATTTTGTATGGGGAACTTTGAACATTCAATAGAGGAATATTTTTAAACTTTTTTTTTGAGAGCAAACAGTTTTTAACGTTTAAAGAGAAGACTGTTTTTGTAGTTTTTTTCTTAAGTTCTACAGCTCTCTGGAGACTTTGCATACACCTCCAAACTATAAATATGTGTAGTTTAACATTTTTTGTAGCTCTGTGAGCTATTTTGCCTCTGATGGCTAGACTATACTAAAACACTCAATGTTTACAAAAAAAAAAAATGAAATCCGCTTCTATATTGAAGTTCGTTTTAACTTCTGTTTGATATAATTATCTAATTACAGTGTAAACTCCATGTAACGTCACTTGATTTAACGTCAAACTTCCTAAAACGTCGAATATACTCGACTTTGGTTGGTTTGCCTTGTTGTCCACACGATACAATCTATGTAGCATCACACCCACTCTAAATAACGACCATGTGTCATTATAAAGCAAGTAATTTCAACAACTTTTAAAGTAACTACTGTTTTTAGGTACATACTTTCTAAGTTGCCGAAAGTCATAAAAATTGCATCTTTATTGTCTAACCCGTATTTACCTCGACTGTTGGCATCATACGTACTGAATGCTTATTTGTAAATTTTATGCGTTATTAAATAATGCTATAATAGTAAAACAATATTGATTTTTCTTTCTCTCCATATAATGACAACTCTCTATCACGCCAGAAAATGCGCAATCCCTTCAGCGTCGCTATCTAGAGTTTACACTGTATATGTAATAAAATATTTTTTCCCATATATGAATCATAATTTTAATAAATAGCTCTGTAGATCGTTACCATATTAATATTTTCAATACTCGATTTATTTTTTATTATTTTGAAACTTGTAAATTTTCTATTTTTTCTGTTGAATTTTGATTTACATTAATGTACCGTAATATTTATTTTACTGACAAATTTTTAAAAAGCGATTTGGATAACTGTCGTCATATTTTGTCAGGTATCATTTATGAACGTTTCAGAAAAAATTTTCGATATTTACCTAAAAGTATATTTCCGTGCGACTTTAAAAGTAAAAACGAGTACAGCGTTTTACGTACAGTGTGTAAAATTTAATCGACGACTACTTTTTTTTTTAAATTAACATCGGTTTGTTTCATCTGCAGTAGAAAAATTCAAGGGGGTGGACTCAAAAATGTTTTTTCTCCCTGTTTATTCCGGGTTAACTCAAAAACTGCTTAACCAGTTTTGATCGGGATTTGTATCGTAGACAGGAGGATATCAAAAAGGCCACAGTTATCATTGCGTTCGTATTAAAAGGGGGTGCTGATTAATAACTACAGAAAGCCGACATGAATGCAATCAAAATCGCGGGTAAAGGCTAGTAAGATACATTTTCCTGCTGACTATTCGAGGCTACTGCAACGCAACACTTCAGCTTAGTAGATTTACGGTTTAGGCCTGTTTCACGCTTATCCGGTTGCCGCGTACACGATTGTCGAGAAAATATGATTGGCTAACAAGCACAGAGGTCCTGTAGACCAGGGGTGGCCAACTTTTCCGTATATAAGATCTACTTTTTATCTTAAAAGTGTGTCGCGATCGACTTGTCGTCATAGGCGTAGGCTAAGGGGGAAGAAGGGGTGTGAAATGCATACTATATTTATACACTGTGTTTCAGTATAAGGTGCATTCCAGGGAGGTATGGGTAGATAAGTAAAATATATGTTTAAAACTATTTTTTATTTTTTAAATCACTTATTAAGTTTTCGAGATATAGGCTCAATAGAAATAAAGTTCCAGACCCAACTTTTGATAGCAGCGTTCCGTACATGCGGTACCTAAAAAATTCAATTTTCTGACACTTTTGAAGATAGATTTTCACTAACTTAAAATGCAATTTAATTTTTTTATCAACTGCATGTATAATCTGTTGTACTGTTTGTTCGTAAATATGAGAAAGTTGTTATAAAAATGCACAGTATGGCTGATAATTTGATTTCAATATTTCACTTTCGCGTTTTGTTTTTTTTTTGGGCCAGGAAAATTTATCATGAAATAATCGACGATTGGCCAAAATCGGCCTCGCGATCGACTTGTTGGCCACCCCTGATGTAGACAACGCTCGACCATCGCTGCGGGAAGCCGCTGCGACGGTCGACTGTTGAGTGTCAGCGAAACAAACCGGAGAAGATAGCCGAGGCTGCGACTCGACGGAGGAGGAGTGCGCATTTAGAGTCACAAAAGTTTGCATGTTCGTTCTTAAAACAGTTTCGCGTACTGACGTGCCGCTGTCGGATTGCATGTCGGGCACGACGTGTGATTGCCGGCGAGAGGGCGGTCGGCCACCCGACACGACCGGATGAGTGTGAAACGGGCGTTGCGTAAACAAAGTGAGGCAAAACGTAAAACAAAATTTTTCATATTTGGCGCTCAGAGTGTCGTACCTACTGTTCACAAAATTACAATTATCTAAAAAACTGCTATCTGTGCCCGTCGAAGTTAAAACCTCGTAAAATGCACGAGTGTTCCTATTAAGTGGAACTTGCTCTTTGCTATAGAACAATTACAAGAAAATGAAAAAGTCCACAATGCGGCTAAAAAATGTAGATTTTTCGAATTGCGAGATGAACTTGAAAGTTCTAACTTACTTTTTGGAGAAATCAGCCACATAGAAGTTCACAATTCGCCCGTTGAGAAAAATGATTATTCAGCACCTGTCACAGTTCACAAACACCAAGTTCTCTTGACTTATAAAAAAAAAAATTAAAATCATTTTTCGACTGTTTTTTTTTCACTATAGCACAATAATGTTAAAAGTTCTGAAAATTATGATTAATAAAATAAAATACATTATGTCTATACTTTGAAAGTAAGTTATGTAACAAACTGTTCTTGAAAGAAACGGGACTAAACATAGTCGGCATTACGGCCGCGGCTCAATTTATTTTTCCCATGTAATTTCTGTATTTTAAAATCGCGAATTTCGTAACTTACAGAAAGCGTTGTCCAAAACGGGAAAACTCCGTAAATTCGTAGATAGATTGTAGATTTTAGATACACGAAACGTAAATCCTTCATGAAAAATCAGTTCTTGAACTGTTCTTTTAATATTTTGTAGAAAACAGTAACGTTCAACAGCTGTTAAAATTTCACAGTAGTTGCACGTGCCAAATTTGAGTTATTTGTAATTAAAGTTCACAATTTTTACACACATTTCCTATGCCGAGCGTCGGGAAACACCACGTATTTTTAACTTAATCTAAATTTCAGCAACTAACCCGTCATTTCCACCATAAATGTTCCGTTTCTCTCGCCATGAGAAATACAGTATTTTCATGTCTCCAAATGAAAAAAAAACGACTTGTTTTAATTAATTTTTGTTTTTAATCAAAAACTCACGACACGTGAATTATAAGCCTTGTCACTTTTAATTGGTTCACATTAACGAGGTGCTACTGTTTTGGCGTAATCGGTTTTTTATTGTGTGACACCTTGGAAATAATTGTGCCCTACACATTTTGATTTCATTTAAAATTTTTCGAAAACATTATCAATTGTTTTTTTTTAAGTACACCAATAATATAGGTATGTGCAAACATCTTCAATGACGACGCTGACCCAAAATATACTACATAAGTACTATAAATATTTAGGTATTAGATAATTAGGTATTAGGAAGATTGGAGATCGCGAATGGGATCTCTGACTCGCTTGACATTTTTACCGAGTGTCTTTTTTCTTAGCTTAATGATGTGATGGAGCCTATATGAATTGGGTTTTTAATCCGTGAGAATAGTTTCCAAATCGGTTCAGCAGTTTCCGTGATTAGCCTGGAGAAACAAACAAATAAACGAACTTTACTTCTTTATGATTCATAGTATATTAAGATTGAGTAACAATAAGTATTGAAAATCTAATCGACCATGCAGTAGTTTGAAATTGTTTTGAAGCTGTAGACGTGACATTCTGAATTGAACTGCTGGAGATTTACCAGCAGCTGCAGTTGCAGTGGTGAGAACTTGTCCGCTTTTATTCTTTTGTCTAAAACGGTGCGGTGCTGCAGTAGACTTAGAAAGTTTTACATTGCATGAGCTTTTTGACTGAAACAATCTTCGTAAACATTACTAATGTGCCAGTAAATTAAGATACTTTTCGTTTTTTTTTTTTTAATTTGATTTTACATTTTTGCCGTAATTATGAAAAAGCTTAAAAAAACCACTCCTCGTCAAAATTAATTTAGTGTTAAAGATATAGTTGAGCCGGAAGCACGTTTTGTTTTCTGATGAAACCGTATTATCGTTGGCCAAGGTCACACCCGTCTGACGTTGGTAGTCGAGTATGACGAAGATCTGGCGATATTCTTGTCTCTGCAACTCTGTGAGGACGTCGAGGCAGATTCATCCCCAGAACAGAAATATCGCCAGCTCTTCGTCACACACCTTTATGAACGCCCGATGGTTTCGATCTTAATCTGTAATAATATGGTTTCATCAAAAAACAAAACGCGCTCCTGGTCCGATTATCTCTCTAACACTAAAAATACAATGGAAAACCCGAGTGGTGTTAATTTTGATCAGGAGTGTACTGCATGGAAAGAATTTAAAGTACTAAATTTGATTTCATTTTTTAAAGTTGAATCATTTGGTTTTCTTTAGGTTGCCGGCTAGAAAACGATTTTTAAAATTTCGTGTGCGTTTTTTGAAATCGCCAGCGACGTAAAATCCCAATTTTTAAATATCGGGCATTCACAAAAAAAAATTAACGCTTTTTCGCTAGCTTTAAAACAATCCACAGTAGCGCTGGCATCCCTTTAAATTAATATCGGTGTTCAGTAGTGAACCTTCTTAATTTATCTGGAGACAACAAAGAACGTATTATTTGTAAATCATTTGTTTCAAATCACTGCAAATATTTATGATCTGTCAAAAAAAAAGTAAAAAAAGGGTCAGTGGACATTTTTATTAAAATAGTCTTTTTTTTTATTAATCATTTAAAAGATTTCTTTTTAAAACGAAATTTTATATTAAGGTGACAAAATGGATTGGCATGTATTTTCAGCATTAGTTTTTAGCTATAAAATATGATGTCATACTCAACAGCAGTAGTAAATCGTGAACAAAAGATACATATCTATATATTATATTTGATTTGCACCCGGGCGAAACCGAACCAATCCGAAGTAGTAAAAAAAATAATTGAAAATCTGAATTGGAACCTGAAGCCCAAACACATGCTGCGCAATCGACTGCCATATTCTCAGCAAGCACAGCTGCCAGTTCTGACTCGAATTTCCGCGTACTAGAATTAGGGGCAACTGTTTTCAAGGTCTCAGAAATGATTGGCTGACAATTAATGACAGTGTCGTTGTTCTGGCAATTCTTTATGCTGTGCTGCGCGCAGTCGATAGTCTTGAAAAAAGAAAACGGTTCTCTCTAATAGAAATGTCCATCTGAATTTCTTGCACTGATTGTAGTCTTCAGAAACAAATGGAACAATATTTCAGTAGAATCTAGAAAAGTATACTTTTTTTTCTCTCTTAGTTAGTTTCTTCTGTTCGGAGGAATTTTAATCGTTTTTCTTTTTGTGTCAGAAGTTATTAATGTTGATAACACGGAACAATTTCTAATAGACGGCAGCAGTGAACCTATGTCTGACGATGGTGGAAACGGAACAGCGGTCGGTGAGAATTCTGGAACGACGGGCGGCGATAGCATGATTCTGGTAATACCGGAGAAAGCCAGCTCGTTCAGCATTCATCCGGACAGATTGTGTCGAGACGAGTGCTGCTACTGCACCGGAAAGTTCGGTCTGTTTGACACGCCGTGCCACATTGCTCAGATAAAAAGTGTCGAAAGACAACAGAAAATATTGGAAAGTAAGTGGAAATAAATTGTGCCTTGGAATCTCGATCTGTCATTTTCGAAAATGGACCAAAAAAAATCAGGATCATTGTTTTTTACTTCCGTTCTTTGGTAAAATTTGAGAATATTAAAGACCTATAATTTAGCCAGCATACACCAATTTAGCGCGGAGATCGCGTGCGGGAATTCCCCGATTTGCTTTACATTATTGTGAATCTAGTGTTTCTATTCTTTTGATAGATTTTTGGGTTTAAAAAAACAGTAAAGTTCCCTTGAGATGTATACGCTGAATTTGATTTATAACAGAAAAGCATCTCAAACGGTTGACAAAGCATGTTGTATGTGAATTCGTTTTAACGCGTTTTTGCGCCATACTATATAAATATGAAATACAAACATTTGTAGAATGTAGAAAGAGCTATGTAGTGGATTCGGTTGTTCGATTTGCGGGCAAAAATTATTTCACCGACAATTTTTTATTTTCTATTGTAAAAATATTGTATAATTTTTTTTATTCCTTCTGGTTTCTATGCACAGGTGCAACCCACCTCTATAGAATCTACTGCCAGAAGTAAAATAAATAATAATAATAGTAGGAAAAAGTGAGATTACATTTAGTTTTTATCGGTTTAATTTGCGTTCTGTTACGAATTCAAGTTAAAAAAAGCGTCTTGCCTATGTGTGTCTGTATTTTTACATTATCCCTGATTTTCAATTACCCGAGATTGTCGCGAGTGTACTGTATTCTCAAATTCAATAATAAAACTCTCAGATGGTAATCGTAGATTATAGACGCTCGACAACCGGGGCCATTAGCGTCTGTATACTCACTAAAAAATTGAAAAAAAAAATTATACAAGTGTATTCGTCTTGTATATGTTTTTCTTTTCTGTCAAAACGTTTAATTTGACGAAATAAAGTCTTAGAAAACGATGGATCGAGAGAAATTATTTATCTGGAGCTTTTGGAATGATCTATGAGGAATTTCGTTTGTTATTTATTGTTGGTTTTTGTTTTGTTTGTTTTTTATGCTTGTTTACAAAATTTTTAACATTTGACTTTACTAAACTATTTTTCTGCCTTAATATTATTCTAATAATAAGTAAGTACGAATTTTTACTTTTTAGTTATTTGTAATTTGTAGTGCCCGGGGCGCTGCAGGTTTCTCGCAAAGACGGCGGGGTGAAACGGAAAACTGACATCGCGACACGTTTCTGTTTCAGTCGAAAAGCATTTAACGGCCGAGTCGTGTCTCTGCGACGCCTGCTACCGCCACGTCGACCGCAAAGCGAATACTCCCTCGTACAATAAGAACTACAAGAGAAGTGGCTCAATCAGACCGAACACGTGTCACGCCATCGGCTGTCCGCGCGACGCGACGCACACCGTGCGCCGCAAGTGGATCATGAAGATGAAGAGGAACTTGCACCAACACGTGAGACATTCATTTTGCAATTGCCGTTACATTAATTCCATTCATTCGAAACAAACATTTAAGTGAAACGTGCTTAGCGAGCGTCTGTCTGTCTGTTTGAACGACCTTGACGCGGAATGAGCCTCTTCCTGAAGTACGAAAAATCTCCCACTAGTAGCGCCAGAAATACTCTAGGGACAAACATTTTTAAAACACATTTAAAATTCTAAAAAACTCGGGTCATTGTGCCAAAACCCTGCGGACAATGTAGTGTATTTGCTTATACAGGCAGTGTGGCTTAAGGAATTACAGTACCTAGGCGCGTCGAAAAATAAGCTTTTTTTTTGTGAATTTTTTTCTCGAGTTTTAGGTGGTGCATCAAAAACGAAATTTAGGACTTTATTACACATACCTATATCAAACTTTTCAAAAATATTTTTTATTTATATGTATATAACAAAATGGCGTCGTGGCAGTATAAAAAACCGAAAAAAAATTTTTTCGGAGAAAATCGGCGGACGTCATATCTTGTTCAATTTTTGTCCGATTGACATGAAATTTTAACTGCAACTTTTTAGATAGTAGTACATTAGTAGTAGGTCGATGGTATGAACCGACAGGAAACAGGCCGCTTGTATGCGCGCGCTGTTTCATGCAATGTTAAAGTTACATTTCAGTGATGTAAACTTACATAACATTTTAGTAAATATCCAGCAAGAGACAGTGAACAAAAAAAAAAAAAAAAAAATAGAACAGTTGAACAGTTTTGCTGAATATGGTTTTTAAGTCGAGTTATTTTAATAATATTTTCCGTGTGTTTTTTAACGTTTTCATCTGCGTTTTTCTCAAAAAACTCTTAATGCAGGCGCGAAATGTGTTTACATATTTTGCAAATAAAGACAAAATTTGCGCATTTGGAAATGCAGGTGTAATAGAAATAATTTAAAAATTCAAGTAATATTTTAGTAGATTGGTCACGTTATATAGAACAGTTATAAAATAGTGCTATATTTATTTGAAACATTCCTTTTATTAAAGTGCTCCCCGAAGATTTCGAGTTAGCTCACTTGCTTGGAGTCTTGATAGTAACTTGGCACGCTGCGCTGCGACGTCACTGGCGGCTCCTCTGCCCGTTAATTTGCCATAACTTTTTGGTGATAGTCCCGGTGCTATTTTTCATGCAGAGCTGCCTGCAGGTTCAAGTGTTGAATCAATCGCGGAATGGCATTTTGCCACGTGAACAAAGCAGTCATCTGTCGATACACATGAGACGGTGTTGACAGTAGTTCTGTAGTGTCGTTTTATTTATTGTTAATTGTTAACACAAAAGTTTATTGTAAAAAATGATGGCTCCATAAATTATGAAGCCTAAAACTATAAAATGGATCTGAGAGCAAATATTTATTTCAATGAAACGGACGCGCGAGGCCAAACGGGCAACGCACCCGGCTGACCGACTTTGAAACGACATGCCGCGCACGAGGCAGCCTGCCAACGAATCGAGCGAGCGAGTTCTTGAAATCTGGCCATAACTTTACTCGTCAATCAGTGATTTGGAGTGGAATCTTTTAGTCCAATTTCGACCCAGTTGTATATATAGTAGAACCTCGATAAGTTAAAATCCAAGGGAAAAATTTAAGTTATCGAGTTTTTTACTTATCAAGAGTTGAAGTTTAGAGAGGTCAGAGTAAAATTTTTAACTTACCGAGGTTTGTGAATTGTATAGAGGGTGTATTTAATAGAGGTGACATAAATTTTTTATCTACTCATTTAGAATCAATTATTTATTTATTTAAACAAAGAAATCAGTAATTTTTTTCGTTTCATGCAATTTTGATTTTCTACATCAATTATGTTTTCTGTATATTGTAAAGAAGAAAAAATGTCGTCGTTAACATCATCACACCGCTCGATAAAAGCGCGTAAATCGTTCACAGCCTTCCTTGCTCTGAGATTGGCGGATCTAGTGGCGACTCATTCAAATCTCCATTTTCAAAAACCTTTTGTTTGGATTCTTACTCATGATCACACTGATAATTAATACTTTAACTTATGGAGGTCACCAAAATATTATTTTAAGTTTTTTTTTATTTTTTAATAGGAAATTGGACAATTCAATTTTAATATAGTTAAACTAAATTAAAAAATTTGCGACGTTTCGTTAACTCTTTTTAACTTCTTCGGGCAAAACTGAAATGATTAAAAATACAAATTAGTTAATGAAATAATTACAATTTTTTTTTTTTAAATAGAATTGAAATAATACCTTTAACTAGTTAACCATAACATTAATAAAATTTTATTAATGTTATGGTTAACTAATTAAAGGTATTATTTCAATTCTATTTAAAAAAAAATTGAAATTATTTCATTAACTAATTTTATTTCATTTAACTAATAATTACAATTTTTTTTTTTTTAAATAGAATTGAAATAATACCTTTAATTAGTTAACCATAACATTAATAAAATTTTATTAATGTTATGGTTAACTAATTAAAGGTATTATTTAAATTCTATTTAAAGAAAAAAAAAATTGAAATTATTTCATTAACTAATTTGTATTTTTAATCATTTCAGTTTTGCCCGAAGAAGTTAAAAAGAGTTAACGAAACGTCGCAAATTTTTTAATTTAGTTTAACTATATTAAAATTGAATTGTCCAATTTCCTGTTAAAAAATAAAAAAAAACTTATTAATTATAATGGACGTGAACAATATTGAGAATTATTTTAAGTTATTGAGGGCGATGTTCAGAATATTTGTTTAAGTTACTGAGGTTTTGTGATTTAAGTAATGGAGGTTTTATGCTTTCAGGCGAATGGAATTAAAAAAATTTTTAACTTATCGAGGTTCTACTGTATTTATGTAATTATTAAACATTTAAATAACATTACAGGTACAAATTGACTTGGACAATCCGGGTTTACATTCAATACCGGTGTGTTCGACTCACTACACGTCGATCGAGCGACTCATGGTTTGTGCCATGTGCAAGCGACGACTCGCCCGCAACCACGTGCATTACGTCGGCCCCGAATACATAGAACTCAACGTGGCCTTGGAGCAGGAAGGCATACCGGTTCGATTGACTGAACGGCCGGTCGTCTGCAAGCTTTGTCGATATTTTGCCACGCTGCTTCTGAAGCCGCCGAGTGAGGGGCGAGCGCACACTATTTCGTTCTTCAAGAGTTACAAAAAGAGGTCAGTTCTTATTTTTCTTCTAACAAAGCATAGTCTTTATCGTCGACAGTTTAATGACTCCAGAAGTCAATTATCATTACAATCATTACGACGGAAGGAAGACCTAGCGGTCGCGTCGCTTCGCTCGGTACAGAAAATAGTTCAGTAGTAGTGCGGATATTTTTTAACATTGCAATTATTACTAGCGTTCTTGGTGTCATTCTAAAAATTCCAAAGCGGCCAAAATTGTAATTGTCTATTGCAAAACTTTCTTTTTTTAAACAAAATCACTGATACAGTAGTTGAAGAAAATCAAACATTTGGGGGTGAACAGAAGTTTTTATCGATTTTTACACTATTGAATTTTTAAAAACGAAATAATATTTTTGCAAAATGAATATACAACCAGATTCAAATGATTTTTATTTTTTTTTAATTTTTCGTTTGTTTGAGAGGCCTTGAAATTCCATTTTAAACCAAAGTGTAATTTTCGTCTCTTCCGGAACTTTCAGATTATTGCATTTCCACGATATTGAAGTGATGGACGATGCAGAAGCCGAAGAGCCGATTCCAGTACCTACCAAAGAAAAACCGGATAAGGAGAAGCATCTGAAGAAGTCAAAAAAGTCAAAGCTGTCAAAATCGAAACACGAGAACAACGCAGCGTCAGACAGCAGTGCGAACAGTGCCAGCAGTAGCTGTAACAACGTGCCGGCTCAGGATTCCGAGCCGGTCGAGAAAAACGCCGGACGGCAGCAACAGACCGTTGCCGGCGAAACCACATCGAGAGTGCCTTTAAACAATAATAGTGATACCATTAAGATGGACGCGAACAAATCCGAGCCAGCATCGCCCGCAGACGAGAGCAGTGCGGCAGATGCCGGCGCGCCTAACGTACCCGTTCAGTGTGACAATGACACAGAGTTAATTAATAGTGTTTCCAAATCAACAAAAGTGCCTGACAATACGACAGTTTTTGTTCGCAAATTGCAGTCGGACTCACAGTATGTCGTCGAAATATCAAAAGTGCCGAAAGAGAAGAAGTCTGCAGCCGGCGGCAACGCCGTCGAACGTCTCGAAACCAACCCGTCGATTTCGGTCAGACAGCTGTTCCCCGGCGAAGACGATCTGCCGCTGCAAGGAAGTGTCGATTTCGCCAACGTGAAAGAGCGCACGCCCGAAGGCTGGGAAAAGTGTTCGACGACCGTTCAGTACGATCACGACACGAAACGGCTGTGGTTCGAATTGCAAAAGCCGTACGGCAACCAGAGCAGTTTTCTGAGACATCTCATTTTGCTCGAAAAGTATTTCAGGAACGGCGATCTGGTTCTGACGCCCAACGCCAGTCACCACGCAACGAACTATTGCGAGTCCGTGCAAAACCGTTTGCGAGCTTACGACAACATACCGTCTCACGGATATCCGATGAAACCGCTGTCGATGCTTCCGTTCAACGCGCCTCCTCAGCAGAACGCGACGCCTGCGCGCAGGCTGAGCAATCACAACATCAGCCAGAGCGGAATCATTACGACAAAACAGCCGTCTCCGAATATTACAGTCAACGCGCCGAAAAGCACGAGCACGTCCGTGGCGGTGTCGCAGTTGGGGCCGAATTTCGTAACTCCGATAAACGTCGTGCGGCAGAGGTTCCAGAGCGTTCCTCCTGGTTTGATTTCTCTCACGAATCAGCAGGCGGCGAGCGTTCGCCCTCCTCCTCCTCCCCCTGCGTCCTCGTTGATCAGACTGACAAACAACAAGAAGCCTCAGATCGGCCGCGTCACAAAACAATGGAAACCGACGCTAATTCCGATCAATCAGAGCAAGGCGTCGGCGACCGTGACTTCCGGCGAACTGAACAAGTCGGCGGACGGCAAAGTCGTTCCCAATCTGGTGCAAGTGATGTCGGGCGGAAAACCGTATCACATCTCGGTACAGGACTACAACAGGATGTGTTTGATAAAGCGCGAAAACGATTTGCGCAGAAAGAAGTTGATGGAGCAGAGCACGCAAAAAGTCAACGCGACAAACCCGACGTCCGCGACGGCAAGCGGCGGCACGCCTCCCGGCAATTCTGTACTGAAGCCGAACATCGTTCGCAAACCGAGTGTCGTCGGCGGCGTCCCGTCTGCGTCCGGCAGCTCACGAACGAGCCCCGTGCTTTCGCCCGCGGAAACGGCGAACAAACAATCGACGGAAAGTTTCGTCGGCGAACAACAACAATTGCAACAAAAAAAACCCGTCATGATCTTACCGAAAATACCGAAGTCGTTGACCGTAATCCCTCAGACAATTCGACGACCCTCGGATTCGTCGAGTCCTAACTTGTTGGCTCCTAAACCTGCTCTGAGCAAAACTTCCTGATTCATTTGGCTCGCGAGCCACCTGAAATATTATTATAAAGTGCCTGAACTTAATAATTTATTTTAAGACGTTTGTCCACAATTCATGATTTTATGAGAAATCGATCGTTATACTCTTTTCTGACAGAGAAGTATGAAATAAAGAACACAATATATTTTTTAAATACCAAGTTTTAATCTGTTATAAATCAAATGTTGCATTATGGATCAATGTCTAAATTTGTTGGAACGATGTTTTTTTAATAATATTCTTGTATATATTGTAAAATTAAGTTTACCTTCATTATTGTCTTCATAAAGAAAAAATTCTATCGAATGTTTTTGACATAAGAGTAATATTCTAATTTTACATTTCTATCTACATGTTTTGTTAATAAGTTGTAACAGTTATTGAAATATTATCAGTTTACTAGGTCGTTTATTTTTCATATTAACGTTATTTTATTATA
The DNA here is from genome assembly GCA_034508555.1 of Venustoraphidia nigricollis. Lineage (NCBI taxonomy): Eukaryota > Metazoa > Arthropoda > Insecta > Raphidioptera > Raphidiidae > Venustoraphidia > Venustoraphidia nigricollis. The sequence goes on from JAVRKA010000070.1 coordinate 2,018,971, forward strand.
ATATTATGTAGAAGTTAATTTTGAAATTAAATGAAATGTTACTGGTGCTAAAAATCACCTAAAAAAATAGTGGCATGATCACGGTATATATATATAGAAAAGAAACGAAAAATTCATTTTATTTCTGCCAAAAATGCAGTGGTACTGTCGACAGTATTGTGAACGTAGTAATAAAGTGGTTTTGCAATGTTAAATCAATTTGACCAATTTAATATTTTATAAGATCATTTTTGTACACAAACTTGTCTGTACTGTAAATAATTTTCTCCAAAATAAATGCTTTTAGTTCAATATTTTGCGTAGGTATTGTCTTTCTTGTACAGTGTGCTTAGTGACCATTACAAGCTCTTTCATTTCAGTTACCAAAACCATTATTTTGACAGAAAAAGCCAAACGAATCGGGGGAACTGGTTAAAATTCATTTTTTACGGGGGAAAAGTCCCGGATTTCGGGAAAATTCCAATTTCCAGAACTTTGATTCGAACATAAAAGGAGAGACGTATCATATGCGATTAAACTTCTCTGAGTTTCTGTCGCTTTTTCAAGCCTGGGCAATTTAGCATCTGATTTTAATGGATTTTGATGTATTAGGGCTCATTCGATGGAGCTAACGATCAAGATAATCATTGTTAATATTGCGACGTTTCGACTCTATTGAGTCTTCATCAGGCTCTGAAAAATACACAGGTACTGTAACGTTTTACAATTTTGGCTTGTCGTCGTTACTTTTTATTCAGCTGCACCCCTGATCAAAATTGCATCCCTGCTAATTATAGTTGCAAAATTTTGTCACTAATGAGTGCGACGAAGAAGTCAAACTATTCATAAGAACGCTGTAGTTAGCATGGGATAGCAAGCCGGACGACCGCGAGTTTGACGTGTGTACTGAGGTAGTGTGCGGACACGATTGTCTATCGCGACTGATTAGAAGTATTTTTTGAATGATCTTGCACAGAAGGCATTCACGATATAGTCACGGTGTTGACTACATCGCGGTTTTAAGAATAATGAAATGAAATGTTTTTAACTATTTTATGAGCGGCTTGGGGACGATTTTGTTAGGATTTGGATATTGTTTATTATTGGATTGGATCTATTGTGTCTTGTGTTTTAGGATTTTTTTAAGGATTCTCTGGATTTTTTCTTGTTAGGATTTTTGTTGTTTGGAGTTTTTTTGCTAACTGTTGAATCGACTCTCGGCGTCTCAGAGTGGACTCCTGAGATTGACATCTTGTGCCCTTAAGTCCTGGCGCCCTTATTACCTTTTGGTCGGCATATGAAATTTTTCCTCTCCATCGAGTCCCTCAACAGTTAGATTGTCCACACCGGGTGTTAATTATTCGTTGTCTAGAGATTGTGTTTTAATCGTGTGGTGTCAATAGTTATTATTAAAGCGTCTGCATGTTATTTTTTTAAAATCTTTTTAGTGGTTGGTGGTCGGATTTGTTAGCCCAGTTTTGGGCATTTTTCTGTCGTGCTAGCGATTTGGGACCCACGTACCCCGCACCGCTGAGCTAAGCTAGTCGTGGCCGTCTCTTAAAAATAGGGGAGACGAAAATCGTCATAGTACATATAAATACAAAATTGTATTTAGATGTACCTATGTATTTTTCAGAGCTTGATGAAGCCTCAATAGAGCCGAAACGTCGCAATATTAACAATGATATGATTGTTTTGTCTTATTAAATCCAATTACCTACGATTTATTATTGAATTATTGTAATAATTTTGGGTGCAATATAATGTTGAATTTTCTTATTGAACTTATATTAAAATTATTTTCTCGCAATTTTTTTGACGGAGCAATCAAGAACAACACAATTTAATGACTTTTCATTATTTACTTTCTTTTTAAACGGCTTTTGAACGTTAGAAACAGGGTTCCGAAATCCAGCGTCCGGACGCGTTAGTTTTTTGTTTATTTAAAAACTATTGAGGAGCTAACGATAAAAATTGGGGGCTAACATCTTGATCGTTAGCTCTATTGAATGCGTTCAAGTACATCAAAATCTGTTAATATCGGATGCTAAGTTGATCAGGGTCTCTGATCCTGCTTTCGATTTAACTTAAGTCAGTGGTACCCAAACTAAACCAACGTGATTACAAACTTTCGGAATTCAATTAATTAAGAAAAACGTTTGACGTATGTTTACAAATTTATAAATTATCAAATACATACCAACAGTTTATTTCGATTCAGTACCGACTCTTATTTTTTCAGTCGAATTGATCCTTTCTCAGATTAACATCTGCAAACTGGGGGCATGTAATAAAGGTTTCAACATTAACAAAAAACAAATGTAGTCCAACTCTTTTCTAGCTATTTTGTTCTGACAACTGGTCGATGAGTCGATAACACAATATGGAAAAATATTTGTTTTTAAAAATTACACGAGGAAAAAAAATATTTTGAGTCACTGAACATAGACGTCACCGACAGGAATGTTTGGTAGGGTTATGTTTGACAATGTTATATTTTGTTAAATATTTTCATAATAAAAAACTGCCTGTTTTTAGTTAAAATAGTTTAGTAAAAAAAGGTATCAGTTTAAATTTTCTTTTTAAAGAACAAATGTAGGTACACCGAATTATGAAATAACTAAATATTTTCGGTCAGCCACATACTCAACTTTTTAATTTATTTTTTTTTGTTTCATTGTAGATGTTTACATCATTGAACGGTTTTTTCAAAGCAGCAAAATTTTCAAAATTGCAAATAAAATCGCTTCATTCATCCAGCGTAAACAATGAAATTTATAAAATGACGCGTTTACGCGTTGTCGATAACAGTGAATTAGGAATGCGAGCTATGGCCGAAGGAAAACCGCCTAAGTGCATTCATGTATACAATAAAAAAAGTGTTGGCCTCATAGGTTTGTGTGATAATTAATTACTGAATATTCGATACAACAGACGATCGTTAAAACATCGATAATTTCCAGTACAATGAAAAATTAGATGCGTTGTAGCCTTGCATGCCTACTGAACCACTACAATTAATGTAACGTATTACTGAAATTTATTTCATTTCAGGCGACAAAGTTTTAGTAGCTATAAAAGGTGAAAAGAAAAAAGGAATATTAGTTGGTTTGAAACAAAATCAAAAAACTAGAGTACCGAAGTTTGACAGCAATAACCTCGTGTTAATAGATGACAATGGAACACCTTTAGGCACTCGTATACATGTGCCTATACCGACAATTCTTCGTACAATTTTGAAAGAAAAAACACACGCTAAAGGCGCTGATTACACAAAGTTGTTAGCTATAGCCAGTAGATTTGTATGAAATAGTTTCGGTTACAATTTTTTTTTTTTTTGTTGTAATACGTTAGTAATTTTTTTTTGTTAATTAAGAAGTAAAATGTACTGGAAAGAAGTTAGTGCGGGACATTTTTTTTTTTATTAAACTATATGCCAATTATTTGCTCCTTTCGAATCCGCAATTGCTCCACATCTATTAATGATTAGTTAATTAGCAATCAATTCTTTAAAAATGTATTTATTGGAAGTTCCATTGTGCAATAAAACGAAAAAGTATTCACTTTTTTTGCTTAAAAAATTGCTCTTTCAATTACTCTATCACATTATTTATTTTTTGCAATATTTTTAAAAATTAACTTCAAAATAGTGTTTGTATGTTAATTGCTGCGCTCTGACGCTATCAATTGCCATTAAACTCAATAAATCATGTTTATATGTGTCGTCGTGACGATTTTATGTTCACCTGTGTATTTTCTAATATTTGTTGTAATTAATGCTAGATAGCCGTAGCCAAATTGAACGAGCTAATCGAGAGCAATTTTATAAGAAAAAAAAACTTAAATATGACATGTTTTTTAGCAGTCAACTATATCTACCTATTAACTAATTTATAATTTTTTTCGAAACTATAATACAGAAAAAAACAAGAAGGAAATAGATTTAAAGTTTTATTTTTCTTACAAAAAAATTTTTTTACAAGACAAGAGTTTCTTGTTTTAGTGCTTTGCGACTGCGTGACTTAACTTGAGCAGCGATACGATCTAAGTCCCTTCTTCCTTGAATGGTCAATTTGCGTCCACCGTCGGGAGATTTCTCAATAAGCTTTAAACCTTCCAAAGCTTGTAAAGCTTTGCGTGCTACGCCACCCGACGACCGACAGAAGTGGGAAGGATGTGTTCCATTGCGTTTTCTGCCACCGAATATTTTCGTAACAGTACCGACGCCAATCGGTGATCTGATATAAATGTGTCTGACGAGGGCTGCGCATCTAACGTAAAACCAATCCGGGTCGTAAGGAGCCAACTCCTTGTAACGAGCCGACTTGACTATGTCAGCCCAATCCGGAACCTTCATCTTACCGGTTCTATAAAAACAAATTTTAATTTTAATTCACGGTTCTATACAACATTTTGAACGCGTCTGTCAGAAACAGTTGTTTTCCTACTGGCTAAAATTCTATTTGAAAATCCGTGCCCTAGGAGCTTTAAAAGTGATAATGTGTTTTGAGTCCCTTTACGTTGGGAAGGTACTTACTTTTTTAAAAAAGCAGCGAAGTGCTTAACGAATTTATGTTGATCGACGTCCTTTAAAGTAACTGACGGCATCTGAAAAATAATATTGTAAAGTTGAATAGTTTCATTTAAAAATAAATACATGATATATATTTTATCAATGCGTGTTCAACATTTTGACGTTTCGCATTTAAATATATTTTACAGCATTAAGAGGAAAATTAAAGAAATTATCGGAAATTTATCTCACCTTAAAACACTTTTATTTTACACTTTAATAGAAATACAAGTATTATATTACGGTAAATTAAAACCACGAGGCTAACCAACACATCTCACGACTCACGAAAGCGGAAGAGGAAAACGTACATTTAGTTTTCTGAAATATCTACCCCTGGTTTTACAAACTACCAACATAGTAGTGTGTCTACGAAATAAATAAATCCCCAGCATGTCATATTTTCGCTGTAAATTCGATCAGCTTTAATTTCAGAATTTGTAAATAATATAGCATTTCTATATGTTTCAAATTATTAAAAAAAGCCAGCAATAATACAAAATAAATATATTTGACTTTGACAGCTAGTCAGTGACATACGTATAATTTTTATTGGGGAAAGGCTCGAGTCGAGACAACGCGCAGTCATATTATTTTACTAACGTTTTTACTTACGGGATTATTTCAAGCATATAATTTCCTAGTAAGGTCCTACAGGACGTATCGAAAAGGCAATGGAAAGTCAGGCTGCCCTTCGTCGGTTATTATTGCCGCTCTTGAACCCTTAAAAAAATTCATTTAGTAAGAGTGAACGTTATGCAAACAGGAAGGTGCGACAGAGCGCGCTGACAGTGGCGTATCGAAGGGGGGGGGGGGTATGGGGGGTGTGACACTCCCTCAAACTTTCCGGGAGTCGGCATTTTCCAAGATTTAATTTATATACTTAATTAATCAAAAGAATTTGACGCGGTTATAAGAAAAAGTCGGCATTTTTCAAATCTTCGGCCATTTTTTTGCAACACTGAGTTAATGCAGTTCAAATTTACGCGCTCAATTATATACTTAAATTATCAAAAGAATTTGACGCGGTTATAAAAAAAAGTCGGCATTTTTCAAATCTTCGCTCATTTTTTTTTGCAACACTGAGTTAATGCAGTTCAAATTTACGCGCTCAAGGAAACTCAACCCAACCTGCTTTTCTTTGTCGTCTGCTATTCTGACGCTAAACTGTCTTTTGTTTCCATAACACTCGCAAGTCATATAGAAAACAATTTCGTTCAGTGCACTCAAGTATAATGTACAAATGTACTAAACAAAAGTTATACAATCGGCAAATTCTTCATAGGAGTCGGCATTTTTCTAAATCACCCCCCCCCCCCATCGGAAGGTTCGCGACGCCCTTGCGCGCTTATTGAATGTACACATACGATGGCAATATTTGTTTTTTATTATTAACGGTGCGTGGTTTTATGGATGTTTACTGTTGTTTCATTTGGCAAAAATACCTATAATAAAATAAGCGCGCTCTGTTGCATTCTCGTGTTTGTTAAACGGTGTCCTACTCTTATTCATTGAATTTTTCTTTGTTGTCTGGTGGGATGTTAAAACTGGAATTGCGGTCTGCCTTTCTAAGTGTAGCCTTTTAAGATCGTATTTATTTAATGTAAACATTTACAAACCTGCTGGTGGGTTTAAATTTGTGACAAATGACTGTAGAATTGCATTTTGTTATAGTATCAAGTCTGTGTTTATATTATGTTATTAAAATTATGTCCTCAAAATGCTACGTTTAAAAATCCAAACGCAAATTTGTTTATATTCTCACTAATGACTAATTTGTAGCTATACATTATATGTCTTAGAGATCCTATAATTTGTATAAGATATTTTGTATAATATGGCCTCTATATAAGTTATATCAAAATTATTACATTAGAACTTATTGAACCCAACTTTGAACGCCACTGTAAATCAAGCCATCGGTATCTTTATGAGTAGCTCTATGGTTTTTTTTAGTACCAGCCATCGACTGTCGCTGATACCAACGCCAGCTATTAGTCATTGCAAAATTTCTGTAATCCTGCTTTGTTTTTAATTTTTATCAATGTCAGATTATGACGTTTATCAGCTGATTGTATTATGATAAGTTGAGTGCATTGTTATCTTGATGTTTTTGTACTAAAAAGTGCAATGTCATAAGTTCGTTTTGAATCCAATGTACCAGTTTTCTTCTACGCATTAACGGAGCAATATCTTCAAAATGCATTTAACGCTTGTTTTAATTTTGTCTTTTTTTAATTTTATTAATTGCGTACTTTATTATCAGCCTGAACAAATACATATTTCATTTGGTGATGATACTTCCAAAATAGTTGTTACATGGTCAACTTTTGACAAAACAGAAGAATCTGTAGTTGAATATGGCATTGGCGGGTTAATTCTGAGAGAGTTTGGAAATTCTTCTTTGTTTGTGGATGGCGGACCTCTTAAACATTCACAATATATTCACCGCGTAACATTAAGTGATTTAACTCCAGATACCCGATATAGTAAGTATAAATTGTTATCTTTTACTGCACTGAATATTGATATCAAATCATTTATTGTGTCAGGTAAACAGTAAAACACATCGTATGAGTCACTAAATATTATTTTTGAAGTGAAAATTATTTAGCGACGTATCTGTTTGAAATTCTCTGTAACGTTAATTAAAGGGGAAAGTGCGGTGATGGAATTCAACGTGTGAATCGAATTTAGTTTAAATAAATTGTCTGTCTGTGCCAACATATTCAGTGAATTTCATTTGAGACGCACTATACATAAGTTTTTTTGATATGGTAGCTATGGAAATTATTAATGTACCTAATAAATAATAAATAATATTGGCTCTACCAACAGTAATAGAATATTAAACAAAATGAAATTACTTGCAATTACTGTTCAAATTAATTTTTTATTTATAAGACGTTTCGACCAACCATTTTGGTCCTTTTCAATTTGAAAAGGACCAAAATGGTTGGTCGAAACGTCTTATAAATAAAAAATTAATTTGAACAGTAATTGCAAGTAATTTCATTTTGTTTATTATTAATGTACCTATTGTAGAAAAACGTTTCAGTAAAATTCACCATCAGTTGTCAAATTGCCAAAGTTAGTTGTCACACGCTGAAAATGTACACACACGAAGAGAAAATTTCTGTGATATTGTATTATTCAAATAAAAGCTTACGGTCAGTAGCTGAGTCATTTTCTGACGCGTATCCTAACAGACTTAAACCAAATCAATCCACAATTGGCAGAATAATAAACAAATTTAAAACTAATTGTTGTCTCAAAGCAAAACATCAAAGAGGAAACCATCCAAAGTATGTTCGTACGGAGGAACGAAGAAATCAATTAGTAACTTTAATGGAACAAAATCGTAAAATATCCACTAAAGTACTTTCAGCGCAATTATTATAAGTAAAAGTAGCACTTTTACAATGTTAATACAGGAAAAATATCACTGTTATCACTTTCAAAATCATCAAGAACTAAGAATCGGCGACAGTTAAAAAAAGATTGCATTTTATGAAATTCTTCATGATGAAGCAATGTTTGCACTGTCAGAAGAAGTTAATTCACAAAGTGTGAAGTACCGGAGCAGAAAAAATCTCCACCTGTTTCACGGCAGTCATACCCAGTACCCACAGAAAGTAAATGTTTTGGCTGGAGTGATAGGACCATCTTTTATTGATGGTAACCTAAACAGTGATTTACTGCAAAATCGAGTATTCCCAACTCTAAATGAATTAAATATTGATTTGAATACATTGGTTTCAACATGATAGGGCACCCGCTCACTATAATAAAAGTATTATTTAAGAACTCCCTAAGAGTTCTTAAATAATACTTTTGCTCAACGGTGGCTCCCACGTGCCCCAGATTTGTCTCCCAATGATTTTTCTTATTGGGGTTTTATGTAAACAAAAGTGTGTAATGGTGAATGGAAAATATTGGCCAGCTTAAAAGAACAATAACGGAAGTTTCTCAAACGTTCACCTCGCAGATGATTGATTCTTTTTATAATCGTTTAGGATATTGTTTAGCCGTTAATGGTAGAGATGCCGCGAATAGTTGTTATAGCGAATAGTCGAATACCGATTCATTGCCATTCCCTATGGCGAATAGTCGAATAATTCGCCATTATTATTCGACATAAAAAAAGGAATGTAAAAAATAATTTATTAGCTATCAAATAATAATATTACGCTTGTAGATGTACTAGTCTTGAGTTTACCAATCATCTATTTGTTACTGTAATCTAAAATTTTTCTAAGGTTATAATAAAAGAAAACCATGAAGTTAAGGAAATCAGTTTCATATTTTACTGATTTTACATTTTTAAATGCTGGCAACCCTTTACTTGTACCTATTTTGTATAACCCAGCGTTTAATACTGTAGTTTGATTTATGAAGAAAAACGCAACCGGCTTGATCCCAATGGTGCAGAAAAACTTAATTTTTTTGCACCACAATCTCCCCCTTTTGGACTTTAAATATTAATTAAAATGTAAACAGTCTAACTAATTAACATCAACATGACGATTGATTTTTGGCTAATAATTAATACTAAGTGTGCTTTGTTTTTTAAGGAAAATTCAAGTTTCATTATTTTTAAGTCTATATAGTTTTTTTGTTCATTAAAAGTTTATTTTAGACAACTATTCGCCGTATGTCGACTAATACTAGCTATTATTCGGTATTCGACGAATAATAAAAAAATGTGGAGTAATGCCGAATACCGCATAATGGCAAGTATTCGCGGCATCTCTAGTTATTGGTGATATTTTTGAAAATTTGTTATAATTAAAATTTATTTTAATTAAAATTTCATTGGTCATGTATGTTCTTTTTCGGTATATGGTGCATTTTACTGCATATTTCTATGATGCATTAATAATTTCCATAGCTACCATATCAACAAAACTTATGTATGGTGCGTCTCAAATGAAATTCACTGTTATGGTGCCAAATTGTTTGAAAGGCTATGAAACGTCCAGAAAGTTTGGTCCGACCCCTGGGTCTCGCCATCCGACCGACGCCAATAGTGTATTATGTGTCATATTATGGCAAATACACAAAAAAACAAAACAAAACAAAACACTTCATGTAAATAGTAGGTATCTACTGTAGATTAGATAGTACCTACCTACCTTCTGCCACCTGTTGTAGTCAGTGCGGGATTAAGCCAGCGCGGGGCCTGTAGCAAATTCTGTCAAGGGGCCCTTGGTTTGCTTTAGGTTCTCAAGTTTAGGGTATTAAATAAAACAAAACTGTTACAAATAAACTTTTCTGGATTTAATATGGGTAAATTTAGAGATAACACTTTCAATATTGACTTTTTTAAGCAAATCATGCTCTATATTCAACAAAATGAAATGATTAAGACGATATGATAATCGATTCAAAAAAAGGTCAGCTATATTCACTCATAAATGAATCCATATTTTATAATAAATCAACCAACCACAGTAGATTGGATCGTGACTGAGTTAATAAAATTTAAATAGTTCGCCTGTTTTCTTGAAATACTTATAATCGATATTATATTAAAATCGATTAAAAAAGTACAATCTCGGCTACGTAAACTCGCAAAATAAATGTATACCTATATAAAAAATAAAAATCTGGCCGCTTGAAGGGTAGAAATGTGGTATAGATGCTAGTCTAAATATATCGATTATAATTAAACATTAGAACATTAACGTTAAAAAGTTCGTAAAATACCTACTTATTTTTACGATTTAACGTGACGAAATCGAGTTTTAGATTTTCAAGTGGAAGTGAGGCATAGCCTAAGCGTTTCGCGTTTAAGGCATGCAAGATATTTTACTCTCCTATCTAAATTAATATTTTTTTATTACGGTCAGACAGGCGTTGGAGCGCGGGGCCCGTAGCATTTGCTACTCTTGCTACGTGGCTAATCCGGCACTGGTTGTAGTAGGCATGTTAGAAATAAAAGTTAAAAATCACAGCTGATGTAGAGTATTCGAGTGAGCAAAACGCACAGCTTATTAGTGTATTTGCCATATATGACACATAGACTATTGGCATCGATCGGATGGCGGGACCTAGGGGTCGAACCAAAATTTCTCGACGTTTCACATCATTCGAAATAACTTGGCACCATTTTTGGAAATGTTTATATACGAGGGGTAATCAGAAAGTAAATTTCCCAATTTTGGAAATACAATAAAAAAGAAGTTTTAGGTTAAAAAATATATCTTTATTTATTCTTTGACTCTTAAACTATTTTTCTACATAGTCGCTTTTCACTTGAAAACATTTTTCATCTCTGTTTGAAAGTTTAAACAAACCTTGTGTAAAAAAAGACGTGCCCTGTTTTTGGAGCCATGATTTGACGGACCTCTGGATTTCTTTATTTGAAGCGAAGTGTTGGCCACCCAAGCTTTCTTTCAACTTTGGGAATTGGGAAAAGAAAATAGTCACACGGTGTGAAGTCCGGAGAGTGGGGTAGGTGCTCCGAAAAAGGCAAAAATTCAGTATTCTGCTGGGAAGGTTGTGGCCACAGTTTTTGACGCAAAAACAGGGGTGTTATAAGTTTTTATTCTGTACGCACGATATTATGCTGAGTTTTCGTGTGCGCGAGGTATATTATAGCACTTTCGTTATTGATTATTTCTCGTATTTTGGGGATTTCGTCAAAATGACGTATATTTTCGTCTGCAGAGTATCATATTGACACTCAGACACTGAGAGTTTGTAATATGCAAGTAATTGAATTTTGAAAATATATATGTAGATAAATAGCTAGTGATCGCAGTTTTCGAACGTCTATAGACAATCTACATTCTACAATCTCTTTAGTTTTGTTATACCAGGTGTTTTTTTCAAAACTTTGAATCGATTGTTCCATTGTATGGCAGTGAATGGAGAACACTTTGAAAACTTATTATCTTAATGTTAAAATAAAGAATAATTTAATAAGTACCTGGTGAGATTTTTAGTGCAATTGGCAACTCGGAATACTCCCCCGCCGCTCATCATTATCATCAACATTATTAAGACTTTACACAAAAATAACAGAGAAAATTAAAAAAAGTTTTAGACAAAAGTTGTTCATTTTTACACAAAAAAAAATTTAATCATAAAAATCGGGGGTTTCCATTTAAAAAACAAAAGTTACCCCCTGCCGAGGGGGAAGGGGGTTGGTATTACGTGATGTAAATTATTTCCCCCTCAAAACCCAACAACTTTTGCCTAAAACTTTTTTTGATTCAACCGGTGTATCAACAAAAAAATCCATTCAAAGTTTTGAAAAAAACACCCGGTAGAATATAACAATATTAATAACAGTTATTTTATTGTAGTAAAAATGTATTTTAATAAATATAGCCGTGTATAATCCAATAATAATGCATGGTTTGTTGTTATCGTTTAATTAAGTGTAATTATGTACCCAAACCTTTAATGTTCGTTAAATTTAAATTAAATTTGAACCAGCCTGACTTTTTAGTGTAATCAGTTTGTTTTCAGTTTATCACTGCGGTAGCTCATTAGGATGGTCGCCGCTATTTTATTTCAAAACACCGCCGGCCGGTTCCGATTGGAGTCCGCATCTGGCGATTTTCGGCGACATGGGGAATGAAAATGCTCAGGCGCTGACAAGTTTACAACAAGAATCCCAGCGGGGAATGTACGACGCCATTTTACATGTTGGAGATTTCGCTTACGACATGGCTTCTGTAAGAGTTGCTAACATTTCTTTATTTTCTTCTTGGACAATATTTAGTCTTGTTCTCTAGACCAAATACTTCCCAACAGCGATGGCGGAACGCATTTCAGATATTTTTTTTTTCAGGAAAATGCGCAAATCGGAGACGAATTCATGAGGCAAATTGAATCGATCGCGGCCTATGTCCCGTATATGACGTGTGCTGGCAACCACGAGGAGAAATAGTAAGCTCTTTCTCTCTCTCCTATATTAATTCCAATCCTTTGACCGGCCGCGGAATACCATCTCCAATTCGGAACTGCTTCCTGTGTGTAATTTGGTTTCCTTGCGGCCATTTCGAATATTCCATGTACATAATTACGATAACTAGACTGGCCGAAGAATATATTATTATGTTTTCAGACTTGCTGTTGTTGTTGTTGTTTGTCAGTCTGTATAAAAAATTGGCTCAGCCGACGCTCGATACCTAAACGTAATAAAATATACTCGGGGTACTGTAAAAAGTGACATTGACGCGAACGTGTTTGCGGGTCAAATAGACGATCAACGTCAAACTCACGTTGGGTACTTGCAACCTGATATTTTAATTAAAATTTCATCATTTACACAGCAATTCTTTTTGGACAGTTAGTGGAGCTGTGAGCAGTTCATTTTATTGATACTTGGGCATATAGTAATAATGTTACACGTTTTTACTGTCAGTGTATTTCATTTTTTTCTTTTTTTTTCTTGCCAACAGTAATTTCAGCAACTACAGAGCGCGCTTCAGCATGCCGGGAGGAACCGAGAATATAATGTTCAGTTTCAATTTAGGCCCGGTTCACTTTATCTCATTCTCGACGGAACTGTACTACTTCATGAACTATGGAATGAAACCGTTGGTGTTCCAATATCAGTGGCTCGAAAACGATTTGATCGAAGCAACAAAACCAGAAAATCGTGCGCTGCGTCCTTGGATCGTCACGATGGGCCACCGCCCCATGTACTGCAGCAACCACAATTCGGACGATTGCACGCACCACGAAACTCTGGTACGCGTCGGCTTGCCGTTCACTCATTTCTTCGGACTGGAACCGCTGTTTTATAAATATGGCGTCGATGTGGAAATCTGGGCTCACGAACACTCTTATGAAAGGCTGTGGCCCATTTACGATTACAAAGTCTACAACGGTACGTCTGTTCGATCGAATTTTGATATTAACTACTTCGGCCATGTCAGTCGGGGAAATTGTCAGGATTTCAGAATAATTGTTTCGATTCATATCGGTTAGAAAAGTGTCATTGACAGCCCCGATTGATGAACAGAAAACTTTATAATTAAGTTTGACTCAGAATCCGTTTTTTATTTTAATGACAACACTGACCGTCGTAATTTTATTTTTCTGCAATTCTTCAAACTCTAGCCGAGTTATAAAATATCGTATCTTCGATATATACAGTGTAAGTTGGATATCTTTAAGTCCTAGAGGCTGCAGGGTTTTCGGTGAGAGAACGGCTTCCAAAGTTAAAAAAAGTGAAACTTGGATATTTTATTAATTGAAATATCGAAGATACTAATTGTATCTGTCAGTTGAAATTGGACAGTATAAGCTTAGATACAGAAATATTTTTTATTCGGATATTTTCATACAAAATGCCTTTTTAGCCGACTTCAAAAAAAGGATGTTTTACAATTCGTCTGTATGTTGCTTTTTTTTTGTATGTTTGTTACGCGATTACTCCGCCAGTTATGAACCGATTTGAAAAATTTCAACGCTATTTTGTTTAGAATACTATCGAATGGGTCCCATATAGTTTTTAGTGTATTTGCCATATGGCAACATACACTATTGGCATCGGTCGGATGGCGGGACCTAGGGGTCGGACCAAAATTTCTCGACGTTTCATAACCTCCTAAACATTTTGGTACCATTTTTGAAAATGTTTATATATATATGTATATATATATATATATATATTTATATATATATATATATATATATGTGTGCGGGCAATAACTTTCGAAAGAGTTAATTGATTTTAGCGAAATTTGGCACACATATTGGAATCCACCACCGCACGAACCCTATTTAAAATGGGCCCAATCGGGCCATTTTAAGGGTAGTTTTTAGGGGTTGAAAAATGTTTTTGGGCCCCAAAATACCTAAAAAATTCTCAGAATCGTTTCAAAATGGAAATTTAACCCTTTAATAGCAATTAAAAAGTGCTCCTAAAATTTTAATAAAATCGGTCAGACAGGACCGGATTTACAAATTTTCTGAAAACACTAGTTTGCAGATAGTGAGTTATGTAATTGAAACGTGTTTTTAATTTTGGTGTAGACGTTCGATCGACAATAATAATGCAATTAAGAAAAAAATGTAATTTTAGGGGGTGTATTAAGGAGTTATTTTTTTTTTATTTTGCCCAACAATCACCTTAAGTTCACATAATAAAGCCACAAGGCCTGTATTAGCAAATACACTATATTGTCGGCAGGGTTTTGGCACTGCGACCCGGGTTTTTTTTTATTAAAATCGGTTCATCCATTTTTAAATGACATCAAAAAAATACATTTTTTATGGCTGTTCACCGATATTTTCGTCAGTTGCAAAACGATTTGAAAAATTTTAACGCCATTTTGTTCAGAATACTACCGGATTGGTGGCATTTAGTTTTTATTAAAATCAGTTCATCCGTTTTTAAGTGACATTAAAAGAGCATATTTTTTATATGAATGCTACCTCATATCGCCAGCATTTGTGAACCGATTTTGGTGGTGATTCTTTTTTTATTTAATAGGGCATACCTTTAGGGTGAATCCACATAAATTTTAATTAAATCGGTTTAGAAGTTTTTTTATTATAATTTATAAACAAAGCAACTCATACGAAATATTATTAGTAATAAAAATGTGCGAAATCAAATCCACTAAAAAGAAAAAATTAATAAACTTTTCTAAAAAAAATATTAACCTCTCAAAAAATTCACTAAAAAGATGAAAATAGTGAAACTTTGAAGTCGGAGCCAATTTCATTTCTAAAACTTTTAATTACATATCTACTTTTATTAAATTGGCGCCGAGCTTAAAATTTCATTATTTTCATCTTTTTAGTGATTTTTTTGAGGGAAGTTAATATTTTTTTTAGAAAAGTTTTTTTTGAGGTTTTGGCTGTTTGATATATATCTTGTATTTAGATTAAATTGTTTCAACCGTTTCGTAGCTCTGATTTCGATGTATGTACTTTCCGCCATTCTTGAAAAGTTTCTCTTTACAAAATAACTTGTCGAGTGTCCACAACTTACAACATCTTATTAACAAATAAAGTGCCTAAGATGGTGGAATTTCTTTAGGTATTTCTACCGTTCTACTCTCAAGTAGATATTTCAGTTGCCGACTCGAGCGCGCCTTAAAACACTTCCGCAGCACATGTGTCTGCGGTTTAACGCCGGCATTTATGTTATCGCTTAATGAAACGCATTTGTCTCGTTTAAATATTTTGAAGCGTAATTACTTCATAATAAGTGAGTTTGGATTCCGTTTAACGTTTGCTGTGTGTCGCAGCGAAAAACAAATCATTATAGTAATATAAATCATTCTCCGCGAACGTCAATTTGTAGGGTTTTTGGGTGGGCCTCGAATCTGAATAAAAAAGCGCATTGAATTGCGAACATGAAATTAGTTTGAATATTTCGAAAGCCAGAGGGCGCAGTGCTACTAAACGAGCGCAAATTTACACAAGGCACTCCTTGTGATTTCAGGAAGTGCCGAGTTTCCGTACGTGAATCCCACGGCGCCCGTTCACATTACAACAGGTTCGGCGGGCTGCGACGAAGGAAGGGAAAATTTCAATGTAACGCAGCCTGAATGGTCGGCTTTCCGCAGCCGAGACTACGGCTACACTCGGTTCAAGGCGTACAACAGGACGCATTTATATTTGGAACAGGTGTCTGTGGACAAGGAGGGCGAAGTCATCGATTCTATCTGGATTGTTAAGGACACCCATCTTCCTTATCATTAATTGTATCGTTAGCTCAGACAGCCATAAATAAATAAAAATAAACGTCTCTCAAAAAATAAGTAATGATAAGGTATAGGCCATATTATTATTATTTGTTCAGATAATGTGATTAATAATTTAAGGAGAAAAACTGTATAATAAAAATGAAATTCTGTTTGGCTAGACCAATTTGGCTAATTTTTTTTTAAATGTTCGTAATAGTCTGAATAAGTTTTTTTTTATTTTTTAACGGGAAATTGGACAAATGAAATTTAATATAGTTAAACTAAATTAAAAAATTGCGACGTTTCTGCCCGAAGAAGTTGAAATCATTTAGCGAAACGTCGCAATTTTTTAATTTAGTTTAACTATATTAAATTTCATTTGTCCAATTTCCCGTTAAAAAATAAAAAAACTTATTAATTATAATGGACGTGAACAATATTGAGTCTGAATAAGGTTTTTAGGGAAAGAAACATTGCCTGGAAAAGTAGAAAATTCTGAAAAAACTGAAAGTGCTTTTTTCTATGGGATTTATTCCTATTAAATCAATGTCTGAACCCCGCGAGGCACGACTGTAATATGTTGGAGCTGACGTCTCTACTACTGTAATTGTAATACGGTGGAGCCGAAGGCTCTGTTACTACTGTTGGTGTTGCTGAGCTGAGCGCAGCCCCGCGAGGCAAGACTAATACAGTGGAACTGAAGGCACCACCGCTGTTGTCGCTGCCGTGTTTTATCTTAAATGGGCGGGGAGCCGCGGGTTGCGGTTTTTAATGACACCGAAACAATATGCCGATTATTCTATAAGAAAGTCCACTGCTGCATAATATGTCTGTTTTTAACAGGTAACCTAAAAATCGGGACAATGCCGAACCGGACCGCTAATATTTTAATAATAATAGGTAGGTACATTCATGATTCATGACTAAAGTCGCAATTGTGAGAATTTTGAACGGAGTTGGTGTTCAAATTATTCATGAAAATAGATTGTGTTATATGGCTGGTCTCCATATAACACAATCTATTTTCATGAATTCTAATTATCGGAGTTTGAATCAGTGACGTTTCACTGTATCAATTGTTTATAATTTTGTTATTTCTGAAGTGAAAACGTCTTTAGGCGCGTTGGGCTATTTTTATTTCTATTTGGATGGGAGTAAAATCTTGAGTTCGCGTCACCGACATGCTAGTGTTATCTCTGTTTTATCTGTAGTTATAAGTAAGATGTGTTTTTGGTTATAATTCGCTCAATTTAAATCAGATCAGTTCGAAACCTGTCTTAAACGAAAGAGGAGGAAATTTTACATTAATTTCGTATAACAGAATACGTCAAGACAGTTTTTTTTGTATATAAAAAAATAAAAACTATAAATTCGATTTTACCTAATAAACGTTAGAAGACTGCGTATGTCTTGTCTTTTTAGTGTATTTGCCCTATGGCAACATATACTATTGGCGTCGGTCGGATGGCGGGACCTAGGGGTCGGACCAAAATTTCTCGAACACATTTCCTGAACACATTGGCACCATTTTTGAAAATGTTTATATAATATGTATATATATATATATATATATTTATAGGTATATATGTGTGCGGGCAATAACTTTCGAAGGAGTTAATTAATTATTTTAACGAAATTTGGCACCCATGCTGGAATCCATCACCGCACGAAGCCTATTTAAAATGGGCCCAATCGGGTCATTTTTAGGATGGTTTTTAGGGGCTGAAAAAAGTTTTTGGGCCAAAAATACCTAAACAATTATCAGAATCGTTTCAAAATTGAAATTTAACCCTTTAATAGCAATTAAAAAGTGCTTCTAAAATTTTAATAAAATCGGCCTGACAGGACCGGATTTACAAATTTTTTTAAAACACTAGTTTGCAGATAGTGAGTTATGTACTGAATGGAGTTTTTATTTTTGGTGTAGACGTTCGACCGACAATAATAATGCAATTAAGAAAAAAATTTAATTTTAAGTGGTGTATTAAGAAGTTAATTTTTTTATTTTGCCCAACAATCACCTTAAGTTCACATAATAAAGCCACAAGGCCTGCATTAGCAAATACACTATATTGTCGGCAGGGTTTTGGCACTGCGACCCGGGTTTTTTTTTTTAACGCTTTTATTAGTGTATTTGCCATATGGGAACATACATTATTGGCATCGGTCGGATGGCGGGACCTAGGGGTCGCACCAAAGTTTCTCGACGTTTCATAACCTCCTAAACACTTTGGCACCATTTTTAAAAATGTTTATATATATATGTATATATATATATATATATATATATATATATATATTTATTTATTTATTTATTTATTTATATACGTATATACAGGGTGTCTCAACCGACGCTGGCTAACATGGGTAACTTTGTTATTAGTGAAGATAAAAAGTCGGTTAAATGGGCAAAGTAGTGCAGAAAATTGGGCTCATTAACGTCCCGTCGAAAAAACAATTGAATTTTGACACCCTATGAATTTAACAAGAAAATAGTGAAAATTGCCATTTATAAAAACTGGCCATAACTTTTTTATTTATGAAGATATTTGAAAATTTCATTAACCATTCTTTGATAACTTCTTAAGGTCTTTACAGTGGCGTAGGTTTAATTTTTTTATTTCCACTACATAATGAGATATTGACATGAACTTTGGTTTTTCTTATGGACGGCATTTTTGATTTTCAGATATTCAAATTCTACTTATTTTTCTGGATAATTTGATATAGCATATCCTATATCTAAACCAATCAGAAGCTACAAAACTGACCAAAATAGCTTTCTGACGTTATCCATACCAATCAAAGTGTGCCGTGTAAAACAAAAGTTGTTGAAACAAATACATATCGACAGGTTAACAATCTGTCGAGCGATCGCTACAGTTTTGCTAATTCATTTTGTTTGATTTACTCTCTAAGTTGGCTCAAGCATTCTCAAATTTGGAGAAACAGGCTATTTTTGCGCATACATTCAGCGTAACAAAAATACCACGTGGGCTCAAGCAGAATACTTGAACCTTTATCCAGAGAGGCGACAGCCTTTTTCAATAACTTTTAGGAATTTAAAGGTGTACGGTTCATTTTCAAAGAAAAAAGGCAACATTCAACACTGTGAAGAAGAATTAGTTTTAGCAAACTTGGAAATTAATTAATGGCATTTTTCACTATTTTCTGAATAAATTCATAGGGTGTCAAAATTCAATTGTTTTTTCGACGGGACGTTAATGAGCCCAATTTTCTGCACTACTTTGCCCATTTAACCGACTTTCTATCTCCACTAATAACAAAGTTACCCATGTTAGCCAACGTCGATTGAGACACCCTGTATATGTGTGCAGGTAATATTTTTCGAAAGAGTTAATTGATTTTAACGAAATTTGGTCCACGTGTTTAAATCCATCACCGCAAGAAGAAGCATATTTAAAATGGGCGTAATCGGGCTATTTTAAGGGTAGTTTTTAGGGGTTGAAAAATGTTTTTGGGCCCCAAAATACCGAAAAAATTCTCAGAATCGTTTCAAAATTGACATTTAACCCTTTAGTAGTAATTAAAAAGTGTCCCTAAAATTTCAATAAAATCGGCCCAATAGGATCGGACTTACAAATTTTTTGAAAACACTAATTTGTAGATAGTGACTTATTTATTGAAGGGTGTATTTAATTCGGTGTAGACGTTAGATTGATAATAATATTGCAGTTAAGGGGTGTATCAAGGAGTCAAATTTTTAATTTTGTCTAAAAACCAACTTAAGTTCGCGTAATAAAGCCACACTGCCTGTATAAGCAAATACACTATATTGTCGGCAGGGTTTTGGCACTGCGACCCGGGTTTTTATTTAGCTTGTCGTGTTTATTTATTTATTTGGGTCAAATCTAGTAATTAAAATTTCACCCCCTTCCTGTTGACAGATCGATCTGATATTTGGCGCACACATTTAGTTCTGAAGACAATACAATTTAATACATTTTGTATCATTGTAAATCCAAGATGGCCGCCGCTACAAAATGGCGGATTACATATTCTTTCACAGCTACCTCAATATGGGTATCGAATGAAAGGGCTTGAATAACGTTCACTATGAATAAAAAACTAAAAACTTGAAAATAAATTAAGTAAAAAAAGATTTTTAAGTTAAACGATTTTATTTAAAATTAAGACAATAATGATGTTAATAAAGTACTAAAAGCTAAATAATAATTCGGTAGGGCCATAATCAGACAAGAAAATAAAATCGTTGGATGCGTGAAATTTCTATCAAGTCAACCGCTATATCATTATAAATGCTATTTACCTACATATTTACTCAGGTTACGTTACGCCCAATTGATGAGGAGAGTGGTGTGATGAGTGGTACCTAGGACCTACTGAATTATGTTTTAGCTTTTAGCACTTTATTAACATCATTATTGTCTTAATTTTAAATAAGATCGTTTAACTTAAAAATCTTTTTTTACTTAATTTATTTGTTCTTTGAGTAGGTACATGTTTTAACAGATTACCGTTACATATAACACAAGTCGACAAAAAAAAATATTTTTTTTTTGGGTTTCTGTTCTAATGCTTGATTCTAGACATCAAAAAACACTTAAATTTCCATTTTTAGCTTTTAAAGTTTGCTTTTGTCTGATTTACGTCGATAAGTAAGTTTTAAAGATTTTAATTGATTTTACGACCAACACGTGGTAGCTCTTTGATCAACCCGATAGCAAATTGCATATTATTTGTTAAGAGCACAGTAATGAGTGTTTACTTGTCTATCACAGCTGTGATAACCGCCATTGTGTATTACTAAGTTAAAAAATGGCATCAAAACAGTGTAAACAGGATGTTGATTCGTTCTGTTTTATTTGCGGGTAATTTATTAAAGTAAGAAGCAAAAATTTTGCTTTGGCAACACATTTGAAGTTTTGCGAAGCTTATGAAGCCTATTTTATATTCAAAATCCGGAATCAAGATGAAAAATGGGTACCTCACAGTTCTATGGCATACTACTGACTGGTCAACTCTGTGATAATTTTTAGCCTTTTTAATCTGCATTTCAAGTTTAAGAATATTGCCTATGTTTATAACACTTATGCCTGCTGTTTGTTTAAAGTCATTGAGAAAGGCTAATTTTTATGTACTTACTATGCTTTATCTAAAATCCTTTCTCCTCGCCTAAAATGATTACAGCTCTCCGGACGTTATTTTTTAAAGCTAAAGGGTTTGTATAAAAGCCAAATGAAGGAGCAAGAATATAGCAGCAAAATTTTTCGTAACTAAGAAAAAATAATAAGTTCAAAAATAAATATGGATGAGATATTCATTTTCATATTCTTCATAAATTACTGAAACATTTTGGAAATTTTCGTTTGAAATTATATACAAACAAGAAATTTGAATATTTTATTATTTTTTAATTTTTTTATAAATATAAACAAGAAATCAAATCTATTTTTTCTTCATTACAAAACCATTCATTAGTGATTAGAGAACAAAATTTTTCTAATTTCTATTCGATATGCACTATTTTTTTTGTAATAAATGGTTTTATAATAATCTAAATATGTACTACTCACATAATTAAGTATATTGTTTTTTATAGAATTCCCGACTTGTTAAATTTGCATTTCTTGATGACAATTTTTTCTACACTTGGATATTCTACTATAAATATTAATTCTAATGTTTTAGTATTAAATAGAAAAAAAATCTAATTTAATATTTAATTTACCAGATATATTCTATGTACAAAAATCTTCTAAAGTTACTTATAACATAAAAATTTACTAACAGATGTAATATCTTTTACAAGATTGACGTTTTCGCCAAAAAAGTTTTTATTTATTTTTTGTTTTGTATTTTATATTCAATTACGGTAAATCCTAGAAGTAATTGTATGTGAACGTGCTTGTTTGCTATCCTCTAACGCCTAAACTAAATGCCAGATTTCTATAAAAACCCATTATAGACTATGCTAATTTACATTATTAATTAATTATTAGCTAAAAATTTATCAAACTCGTATAATTTTATTCATGCGTAACATTCTGTTTAATTAATGATTTAGTATTTAAACTGAAAAATGTAAAAAAAACGGTATTAAAACACATTAAAAAATATGAAACAAGCTTCTAATAGGTATGAAAAGCGAAGCACAAACCTCAGCGCGGTACCAGAAGCGGTGGCGATCAAGTATGCATAATTGATCGCCGCCCGCCAACTTCACCGCTCTGTGCCGCGTTGTTTTGCGCTTCGTTTAAAACATTTTTCTTGAGACGTAAATAAGTTTATTGATAATGTAATATATGTACTAATAACATGAATAATATGTCGATAAAGGATAATTTATTTGATAGGGTTCCGTAAAAGGAAAAAACGGAATACTTACAGGATCACTCGTGTCTCTGCCCGTCCCTTTGTCACACAGCCAATTTGCTCCGAAACTACTGGACCGATTGAATTGGAATTTGGTACACATATGTAAGTCGGTGATCCAAAGACGGACGTGTAACGTAAATAAATGAATTTTGAACATGGGGGTTATGTTTGGGGGAAAATTAGGAAATTAGTTTTGCAAACTGTATCGTGAGACATATCAAATGAAGGCTAGTAGTAATTTAAGGGTCTCAAATATATTTTTTTTTATAATTTTAAAATAAATAGTTTTCAGGTTATTTAAGAAAATAGAAAAAAATTGACTACCCCCTCTCTTATCTCCAAAATTACTGAGCCTAAAATTTGGAAAAAAATAGGGGATATCGGGTCTCACCTGTAGTTTACAGGAAAATCTAACCCAAAAAATCTTAAGTCTTAAAGTACTCACGGAAAACGGAATAGTACGGAACCCTCTTCTCGCGAGTTCGACTCGCACTTGAACGGTTTTTTTTAGTTAAATATATTGAAATATGATTATTATTTTTTTATCTAAAAATTGACTGTTTACTTATTATAATATTCTTTTTTTAGTCAAAACAAAACTAGACAAATTTTTATTGTAACACGAATCTGCACTTAAGTTCATTTCAATAGTTTTCATAATCTATAATGAATTAAGAATAATCTGCACGAAACACTGTCATTTGACTTGTGCGTAAAATTATCGCAAACAAAATTTAAGAGAAAGCTAAATTTAGTTCTTTTTCCATACGGAATTAATAAAAATAGGAAAAAATCATGCCAATTGGGGAAAATTGCTGAATTCGTCGCCCAGTGAAGATTTTTTAAATTAAGCGCTGGTTCTAGAAATGATTATATTTAAAAATGTCTACAACTACTAAACATATTTTTATACAGGAATAATTACATTGATAATATCAATTAACTTTTATTTGTAGTTTGTCCCAGTTATTATTTCATATAAGCAAACTATAAGCGAAATAATATTTCTCTACCCTTTGTTATCATTCGGCGATAGCAAACAATAAAAATGCATTCATTGTTGATGACTAATGAATGATTTCCTACAACTCATTTTATTTGTCAATATACAATTTCCAGGACACACGATATCATTAAAAAAAGATATGAAAGAACAGAATCTACCCTTACACAAGTGGGCAATACTATTAAGGGCCATTTTCTGGCAGCTTTAAAGGTGTCTGTGCGTTACATATTATAGTGGCAGTAAAAACGTATATAATAACGGCATTTTTAAATTGGGAAAATTGATCTTCTATTCCAGTTCTGGAAAAAATTACCTTTTTATTGCAAGGGCGTCGCCAGGCTTTGATTAAAAAATGAAATACACAAAAAATGGTTAGCCAATCTTTGTCGTCAAAAGTCTTTTTGTTGCAGATACGGATGAAGCAATTAAGTTCAACTGAAATAAATTCTTTAAAATAACAACTAAATGATTACAAATTAAAATATGTAAAATATAATTTTCTCGGGCCCCCCACGATCTTTGCACCCCACGCGAAATCAAAGTGCGGTAGTCAATAGAACGAGTAAACAGAGACTCATTTTTATCCATAAATTTGATTAAGTTTGAGACTGTTTCTACTAGACGCTACAATTTATTACTTACTTC
Organism: Venustoraphidia nigricollis; assembly: GCA_034508555.1. Lineage (NCBI taxonomy): Eukaryota > Metazoa > Arthropoda > Insecta > Raphidioptera > Raphidiidae > Venustoraphidia > Venustoraphidia nigricollis. The sequence goes on from JAVRKA010000070.1 coordinate 2,043,197, forward strand.
TATGATATCAGGCAGGAAAAGTTAAAACTTTACAAAAATCCCGAGCTTCTAGGAAGGGGCAGCTGCCCCTACCTGCCTCCCCTTGGCGACGCCCCAGAATGTATACGTCGTAGGATAATTAAAAAAATGGAATTTTCGCGAAAATCCGATTATTTCAATTATCCTACGACATATATAACGTGGCTGTTGACACCATTGTGCACCAATACAGCAGTACGTATTTGTTTTTATTTTATTTGATAGATGGTGTCAATAGGAAGATTATCTAATTTCTGTTCTCATGATCACATAGTTGCAATTATAAAAGTAGTCAAATATTGACATTCGCTCAGTTCAGTTCATTTTGATTTAGAGTACCTAGTTGCGCATAGATATTCGATCAATGCAGTTCGTTTAATTTGTTAAGAGTAGCAACTTGATATTAGTTGAAGATAATTGTAGATTGATATTGGTTCAATGCGAAGTTGCATCTTGATATTCGTTCAATGCAGTGTTTGAAAAGTGTTCAGTTTTCCTTTCCCTTCCGTTTTCCTAAACTGAAATACATACATTAAAGGAATTATCAACTTCTCGGTAAGTCAAAATTAATCTCTGAATAATTAATAATTACCAAAAAAAATATACAGTCCACTAAAGTAAGTGTTGGCAACAACAGTGTCACTATATACTATATGTAACAGACAGGTAACTATGCTACGAGAAAGTGACCAATCTTATTTTAAGATCCCACTAAATCAATTTATTTAAACTATGGGTGCAGTGTATTACGCTAAGAAAGTTACACGTTTATGAAGGGTTGGGAGTCTATTTAATAATGAATTAATAACGTTAAACGTTCTAATTCATTTTATTGCAAAATCAATCTTCCATGTTGGTAATTTATTAATACATTTGTTTGTTTATTTATCATTAATATATTTTATATTACTCTAACCATAAATCGTTAGTAAAATCATTAGTTTGCTTTTTCCTTTTCACCAAGTATCTCTAATAGTCTCTTTAGACGATATCTTTCTACTATTTTCTATAACCTTTATGTTATGGTTCAGTTCAGTTCTGTTCTTTGACATCTTATTCATTTTGAATATTAATAACTCTAATCTGAATAATCGGCGATCTAGTTTATAAGTAGGGCCGACCTAAAATAAGGTAGCCTCCCAAATAAAGATAAAACCACGACATTCTTATAGTGAATTATGTTTCAAATACGCTTTTTTGCACAAAAAATAATGGACTATTATTAGTCTATAATTTGCCATATGGCACATACACTATAGCGTCGGTCGGATGGTGGAACCTATGGGCTATGGGTCGGACCAAAATATCTCGACGTTTCACGTCATTCTAAGCAACTTGGTACCATTTTTGGAAATGTTTATATATGTTGAAACCCATCGGAACACGAAGCCTATTTAAATTGGGCCTAATCATACTACTTTGGTATATTTAGGGACTGAAAATTGTTTTGGTACCCAAAAACACCGAAAGAATTGTTGGAATTGATTCAAAATTGAAATTTTACTCTTTAGTATCAAGTAAAAAGTGCTCCTAAAATTGCAATAAAATCAAACAGAGCTGGACTTAAAAAGCTTATAAAAACACTTGTTTGCGAATAGAGATTTATACTTACTGAAGGATGTTTATAATTTTGTGCAGATGATGAATTGATAAAACAGAGGCGAAATATTGAAATTAAGGAAAAAGTATTATTTTGAGGGATATATTAATATAAGGAGTTACATTTTTTTGTTTTGTCCAAAAACAAACATAAATTCACATAATAAAACCACACTACCTGTATTAGTAAATATATTACAATGTCGGCAAGATTTGACACTGCACTACGAGTTTTTTTTTGTATTATTGGTAGCCGACTGTTTTATCTTCATGTGAATGGCAATCTTCTTAAAGCCGACCCTTGTTTTAAGTACAAACATACATATTTATTAAACTTATTTTATCGATAACAGTAGATACAGTATTGAACATAACTTTTTATTATAAACATTACAAGGCAAACCGTAAACTCATTCTGTGTATATATAATTTTATGAGTCTTCAGTTCATCTAGTCCAGGGCGCCTTTTCGTATTTTGTTCGTGTGATTTTTTACTTGCCATAATTGGATGATTCTTCGAATGAGTAATTATCGTTTAGTTGTTTTCGGGATTTATCTGAAGCAGTAATTTTTTTAACAAATCAAAAACTAAGTATTTATGAGTGAAACGAATCAATATTTCAATATCGTATCAAGGGGTTATTTAGCAAAATAATGAACATGTCTCATAATAGATATTGGGCATTATTGAAAATCTCATCAATTTTATCATGTTGTATAAAAAATTGTAATATTATAGAAAACTGTTTTTATCCATAAGGTACGTAACGTACTTTAAGACATAACGAAACGTAAAAAATCGATGCCCCCTGGCCTCAATTTTTTACTTTTCGTTACACCTTAGTCATTTCTACATTCATACAGTTGGGAACACGACATTGCTAAAAATCAATATTTCTATACACCTTCTCTAGGTATTTATGTTACTAAAATAAACTATCGATTTTGTGTAACAAATAACCCATATCTTCATATTATGATTTTTTTCTGGACTGAGAAAAATGTTACGTAACTCTATGTATACAAGTTGCAACTTAGGGGGGTAGGGAGTATAAAAAATTTTAAAAAAATGCGTTATGTATTTTATGGATGACCTCTTATTAAATATTAGGATATTTTTTAAAAGGGAGTGCGGTATTTTTGAAGTTTAACTTCTTTATTGATGTATCTTTTGAAAAAAGTAAAAATCGAGGGGAGTAGAATTATCCCCGAAAGGGGAAGTTAGTTTGTCTCCTAAATAATATAAAACTGACAAAGACCTAAATATTATTAATTAGTCTGACATAACAAAAAATTATACTTGGAAATAATATTAAAAACTAAAGAAGTTAAATTTCTTATGTGAGCTTAGGAGGGTGAGGCTCATTATAATTTTTTTAATGAAACGAATAATTTACCAACCCAATTTTTAATTCGGTAATATCCAGCTACATTTTCCTCAGCTGCATGGAAATCGTTAAATTAATTTGAATTTATGTTTATAAGTAATGTAAATCAATTGTTAAAAAAATGCTTGTTAAAAGTACTTACGGCAAGGAATTTTACAGATTTTCCTTTTTAACAGTTTCTTGGGACATGGAAGACCGCCTTCTGTTGGCTCAATCTAAATTAATAAGACAAAACATATGTTACCTATTATGAAAATAATAAGTCCAAGCAGTTTTATACAGAATGGGTTTTAAAAATAATATCAAACTAGCTATCTCCGCGGCTTTGATCCCGTGAAATTCAAAATCATGATTAGTTACATATTGTATGGGAACTGAAATGGAATCGGTTCAGTGATTCTTAAGCTAATCAATATGTTTAAAATAGTAAAAATCTTATGAACTATAATTTACCAAAACATATTGATTATAGCTTTAAGAACAAAACGGATAATATGGTGTTTCCATACTTATAACTCTATGGTATAAAATGTTCTAATTTTCTTTTCATATATAGTACATGTTCATAGGCCCTGAAGATGAAAATAAATTTTTCGAAACGTTGGCCACTAACAAAACTTTGCTAAAGCTTATTTATTTATTGATCCTCAACCAAATCTTTCTTTACTTTAAGTATAATCTTCTATGTTTATTAATAATTTTCTTAGTTCGACGATAATTTTATACGCAAGTCTAAACCGGTAGGTCGCAAAATATTTTTATAAGGTGAGGTTTATAGTTGACTATGCCTAAATATACTGTCGTACATATTTGTGTTTATTAAAAAAAAACAAATCAGTGTGATTTCAGAAGTACTGTAGGACATAGATAAAGGCTTGAAGAATAAAGAGACCTTAGAAAAAAATAATATTTGTAACTATATATGTTTAATAATATTGACTCTACCAACAGTAAAAGAATATTAAACAAAATGAAATTACTTGAAAAAATTGAAAAGGACCAAAATGGTTGGTCGAAACGTCTTATAAATAAAAAATTAATTTGAACAGTAGTTGCAAGTAATTTCATTTTGTTTAATTATATATGTTTAAGTTGAACGAAAAAATTTTCTTTCTGATTTTTTTGTAAAAACGAGGTGTCAAAATAAGTTTATTCTTTCTAGTATAGATTTTCTTAATATTACAACGAAGATAGTAAGAAAAAATAGTTTACACAGAAAGTTATCATAAAACCTGTATTTCTGACGTAGGAAAATGATAATCCCCAGTGAAAATCTTACACTCTCACCAAATTTGAAAAAATGGTGTATATCGGGACACTTGGAGGAAATAAAACTTCTTATGAAAACAAATCAAATTTGAAGTCTTCTTGTGCATATCTCTTTTAAGATCATTAGCAGATTAACGAATGCCTTTGGAAATGTTATTTGTGTTGTGCCACGTATGCTATAGAAAATTCAGTGCGCGCTTCTTTCCTTATCCCGCCTCTATATTAAATTACAAACTCATATATGAAGATACATTTAAAAAATTAATTAACTTATGTGATCTTCACTTACGAGTATCTCCCTAGTCTTAGTTCTAAATCCTCGTCCACAGGAAACACTGCAAGGTGTCCATTTACTCCAAACTGACCAGACGCAGTCGACTACTTCGTTGCTTGAACGTTCTGCATCCAGCTCGTTATCTTCCTCGCTATTAATATTTTCTTCAGGTCTTATCTGAGACCTACTTTGAATGGCTGCCCAGGATCTATGTGCTTCGTAATGTGGCTCATCTGTTGTGTCTGAAATTATTTTAATATAAATTGAATTGTTGTATGATGTTGGAATATTAAAAACGAGAAAGAGAAATACCCTGGAATCGGAAATGCCAAATTGGATAGAAAAACTTAAATAATTATTCTATAAATTAATAATATTTAATGAAAAAACGAGTACTAAATAAATAAATACGTTGCGAGGTCATTGTATTTATCAAGAGAACGGATCAAAATTTTGTTTGCTTGTTTGCGATCAAAACAAGCAAACAATCTTTAAAACCTTCTTTAAGTTTTTTGTGTCAAAAGTTGGGGGAGAGGGGTGTAGATTATAGACGATCGAAGTTTGAGGTCATTGGCATCTGTGTCAAAACTAAACATTAAAGCGTGGAACCCTCACCACCCACCTCCTATACACTGATGTGACTCGATGTCAGTTTGTCTGGCATGTTTGTCACTGACAAAAATATATTTTCGGTAGTATTCTATTCACAGTCCGCATGGTTATCAAACATTTTATAACGACTCAGTTTTACTTCCTGGTCAATATTGCAGTAGCCCCGAACATTTGGTTTTAAAATTTAGTAAGTCTTCTTACAGAGTTGTGGCCATTACCGTTCTCTAGGCTGCTGGCGGCATCCGTGACTAGTATTTTCAGTTTTTGTAATACAAAAATCTTTAATATGCTCTCTGCTTTAAAAATTAAAATTGGTTAAAAATAAACAACAATTTAGTCCCTTCCATTTTATTACTGGATATCTTAATGGTTTTGCAGCAAAAACTAAACTATTCTTTATTAAATATGCATATGTTTTGAAACTAAAATATTAAGTATCATTTTTATTTTACAATCAATTGTAATAATTAATGTATTAATCTTCTTATTTTATGTGTGAAGTGTGCAACTTGTTATTAGAAATAGTGATCATTCTTTAAAATACACAGTTTGAGATATTAAAAAGTATATCCGATTTAATGAACATGCAGAAAAAATTCACGTTATATTAAATATAGATATACTGATTTGACGGATATAGGGAACCATACCGATTTTATAACGAGTTCTAAAGGTGTACCACCACGAGACTACTTGTTAGCTTACAAAAAAAATTATTGAGTGAGTGTAAACAAAAGTTAAACAAAATCTTAATCATTAAAAATTATTTTTTACTTTTTAGTTCGGTTTGCTATTAAAGCATGTTTTTTTAATAAAAAATTTTTGAACTACCTATTGTTTATTTTTAGCCTTATTTTTTATCCTGATGATCCTGGTCAGGACATTCGGACAAAGTTATCAAATTATTGTATTGTCATCGGTCCTTAATACGTGTGCAAATTTTTTAATCAATCGGTGAAAATTATGTTGAATGATTCTATTACATACATACAGGTGAAGCTAATAAAAGTATGTATGTTAAAAATAAATAAATAATATGTAGTTTAAAAATCTAGAAAACACGCTTGTATTAAGTGTGGAGTGCTTTGTCTAAATTAATTAAAAGTATACATACCCAAAAAGTATTCCACGCTTTTAATTTAGTTATTTTATATTTTTTAATGCCTGATAAAAGCGCGTTTTTAAGTTTTTTTAAACTACATATCATTTATTTAGCAATTAGTAACAAAAAGTGAATTTAGTATGCATGTTGGCCGTTATATAAAAAACACATTTGCTAAATAGCAGAATTTTGGAATAAAGATGGTTAATGTACGTAAAAAACATACGTTTGCGTCAACTTTATTCTAGGTATTATAAATGTAAAATAAAATAAGATATGATTGAACCTAAATTGTACAGTACTTGAGTGCATTATGATCCGTGGACTAGTCGCTTAAGAATTGTGAATCTCGATTATCGCGTTATTTACAGCTGACTGATCACAATAATCGAAAGACACTACGTTTCGACACATATTAAATAGATATGACAATGCTTTAAAATACTTCAGCTGTTCATAAAATAAATTACAAAATGAAAAGATTCCGGGGATTAGCGTTGTAGTTGATTAGTGCATGAATAATATAATTTCAGTTTGTGAGTAAATAGACATGAAAAAATGAAGATGAATTCGTGATAACAAATTTTGATGAAACATAGTACACTTGCAAACTTTAAGTGTAGGATATAACAGTGAAAATCAATATAGACACGAACGAAGCCGCAGTTAAAGTCTAGTATAATAATATAACAGTAATACATTTAACTCCGCAGTATTTTTTGTTTTTACCAAGTTAGTTAAAATATTTATAGCAAAGTATTTTATATTCACTTTCTGTAGTTAAATAATATGAAACTGGTTTACCACATTTTATGGAGGCGTCCCGAGGTGCTTCATCTTGCATTTGAAGATTGTAACTAAGAATTCCGGAAACCGACACTCCGAGTTCTTTCTTTTGTACAGTTCGATTGGCATGTAATTCCTCTGTTTATTTTTATTGAAAGCGTGAAAATAAATCAACACAAATCTGTTGCTAATTTTCTTTTTTTCAAGCATACAGTTATTAAATCTAATTTCAAGATCATCGGTTGCTAGGGTTATTATTTTAGGTCCATCAATTTGTCGGTAGATTATATTTTCAATAATAAATTAAAAATCAGATTAGAGCTTTAGAATCCGCGAGTTTAACAGACGGGCCGTAGAATTGTCTTATAATCGAAACTATCGGCACAAGAACAAATAAACTATCAGAATCTCTATTACGAGCTTTACTCATTCTTGTAGCCTCGGTGCTCGGTAAACCTGAGATTAGGGATGTCGGAAGTGCCAAAAAATATCGATATATATCGTATCGATATTTTTTTCAAGTATCGATATCGGTACTGATATATTTTTTAAAAAATATCGATATATCGGTCCAATTTGAAAGAGAACATTGGCACTCGATGAAATTTAGTATATATATTGGCTAGCTTGATATAATCTCAAATAGCAATTAACGGAGATTATTTCTAATAAATCACCTAATAAATATTTATCTGAAATCAAAAACATTGTTAGGAATTTTTTTTGTTTATTAATTAAATGTCTAATACATTTAGAAGCAGATAATTTTAGAGATTAATCGAACAATTAATAAAGCCAGGGATGGTGAACCTATGGGATGCGTGCCAGAGGTGACATTCGACAGAAAATTGATGGTAAATAATTAAAAATATTCTAGATGTTGTAGAAATGCAATGAAATATTGCATTAATAGATATTTTGACTGTTTATTATTCCGAAAATGTCGAAAAATCCGGTGAAAAAGAAACATGTTTGATATGTGTTTTATTCACTGTTGTTGTTTTTGGAACGCACTTAAAAGTGTTCCAAAAACATATGTAAAATACTAAAAACACATTTTTTTTTTCAGTGAAGTTTTAGATTTGTCGGAATAATTAAACGGCCATAGTCAGTCGCGGTAGTACCTACATAGAAGTGTTGCTACTGGAAAAAAATATCGGTTATCGATACTCGGAATTTTATATCGATATATCGAAATATTAAATATCGCTCAAAAATATCGATATATTAAATAAAAAATATCGATATATTGATATGTTTTCGACATCCCTACTTGAGATTCTATTCTAGAATGGCCAGTCTCGAGTGCTGGAAGTTTTACAGCGAATTGTTTCTTACGCGTCGAGTTTAATACGACGTTTTATCAAGGTATTTGTTTTTTTAACAAAACTAAATATTTAAATTTATTCAGTACGCCTATGGAAAATGAATAAAATTTCATATTTTACTTAGTAATGAATCCGTCAGTAGACACATCTCAGAGTTATGCTTCTGTGGTATCGCTACGTGCCTGGATTTCTAAATTTAAATGAATTATTTGCTAACAATTTTCAAGTAGGTAGATACGTAATTTTATTGATCTTCAAATAATAATTTATTATAAAATGATCAAACGCCATTTCATCAAAAAGCATCTACTTAAAAAAATACAGTCTCTTAGATTCACTAAAACCAAACTAAAACTGAAAAGAGCTATACAGGGTGTCCCATAAGTCGACGTCCAAACGAAGTGAGGTGATGGGGGAGGTCATTTCCTATCAAAATAACCATAAATGTGGTTATCCAATTGTTTACGGTTCGAAAGTTATTTCAATTTTTGTATTTTTCTCTGAAATCGTGTAGTGCTTATACTAAAAAATTAATTTAAAAAAATCTATGAGTTGTTTGGTTGATTTTTTTTTTTAATAGGATCCTGAAGGGTCTGCCTTTCCAAAAAAAATAATTTTCATGAGCTCTGTTATCATCTGCCAAATAAAAAAAATGGTTTTGTAAACACTTTTCGGTGGCAAGAAAAATATATTTGATTTTAAATTCACGTTGACAGAAAAAAAGTGTCATAAAAAAAATTGACCAATTATCAAAAAAACTTGTCCATTTAATAGAGATTCTAACGCGGTATAGTACAACTCGTTATTCATGACAGTTTTTTTTTATAACAATTTTTTTACATGCAAGTCGTGTTTGTTAAAAAATACATTTTCGAAAATTTCAAAATCTAAGTTGGCTGGTCTAACACAAATGAACCAAATTTTATTTAAAGTTACAACAAATGCTCGAAATTAGTCGAAACGCCCGTTCGTTATTTTGTATTGTATTGGTCGCAATTCTTATTTTTTGCCGCAGCTGATGTTCGTTTTGGTTTTCTGTCGCGTAGACCAGTTCTTTGAAATAACACCATAAAAAGAAGTCTAGGGGGTTTAGGTCAGGTGGCCGCGGTGGCCACTGGATGGTTCCTTCCCTTCCAATCCAGCGATTTGTGTATTCGGTGTTGAGGTATCGTCTCACTACTAGAGCATAGTGACAAGGAGCCCCATCGTGCTGCAACCACATGTTTCGGCGTGTTTCTAGCGACACGTGTTCCAGTAAGCCGCCCAAATCATTTTGCAAAAAATAAAGATATTCATCGCCCCCGATCCTTCTGGGTAGCTCAAGGGGCCCAATCATTTTACCTTCAACAATTCCCGCCCACATGTTGACCCCAAACTGATGTTGAAAATGGTCGTTTCTTATAGCTCTAGAGTTTACATAATCCCAAGAGTGAAAATTATGGATGTTGAATACTCCCGTCCTTCGAAAGCTCGATTCGTCACCCCACAAAATGTTATCAAAAAACTAAGGATCTTCCCTGTTCCGACGTAGCATTTCCCGGCAAAATTGCACCCTTTTGTTATAATCAGCGGGTAAAAGTGCTTGCACACGTTGCACATGGTATGGATGTAACTGATCCCTTTTTAAAATACGGTGCACTGTGGACTTCGAAACTCCCGAACGTCTTGACAAACGACGAACACTTGTAGATGGGTCCTCAGTCACCATTCCAATTATTTCATCTTCGTCGATGTCAAGTCTAGGTCTTACAGCTCTTTGCTCATTCCCAGGGATTTCACCTTCTATGTACCGCCGATGTATACTTTGGAACACCCTGTGGTCAGGATAGTGTTCTTGGTGGGGATATCGTGCCCGATATTCTCTTGCAGCAGCCCGAGCATTCTCGTCACAAAACCCGTAGACATAGTGCATTTCTGCATACTCCCGATGGGAATAAACCATTTTGATGCGTCCAACTTGAAGAGAGTCCAAATCACAAACAGGATCGAAGTTCAAATTACCAAGCGCAGGTCCAAATAACAAAGTACAAAATGAAAAGTCAAGTCGGAGGTTTACTAGTAATAAAACGAATAGCGAGCATACATTAGAAGTAGTGAATGAAAGAGGAACGTATTAATTTGTTTAAGTCGTTCCAGCCAACTTAGATTTTGAAATTTTCGAAAATGTATTTTTTAACAAACACGACTTGCATGTAAAAAAATTGTTATAAAAAAAAACTGTCATGAATAACGAGTTGTACTATACCGCGTTAGAATTTCTATTAAATGGACAAGTTTTTCTGATAATTGGTCAATTTTTTTTATAACACTTTTTTTCTGTCAACGTGAATTTAAAATCAAATATATTTTTCTTGTCACCGAAAAGTGTTTACAAAACCATTTTTTTTATTTGACAGATGATAACAGAACTCATGGAAATTATTTTTTTTGGAAAGGCAGACCCTTCAGGATCCTATTAAAAAAAAAATCAACCAAACAACTCATAGATTTTTTTAAATTAATTTTTTAGTGTAAGCACTACACGATTTCAGAGAAAAATACAAAAATTGAAATAACTTTCGAACCGTAAACAATTGGATAACCACATTTATGGTTATTTGGATAGGAAATGACCTCCCCCATCACCTCACTTCGTTTGGACGTCGACTTATGGGACACCCTGTATATGCTTTTCCTTAATTGGGAAATACTGAATATATGAAATAAAATAAACCGTCTGTATTTAAAATCATACTAATAGTATTAATTTCTGATCACCTCTATATATGCCACACAACTGTTCACAGGACGATTTAGCATCGAAATTGTTCCTGTTTCCTTGACATCCTGAATAAAGGAACTGCTCACACTGTTCGGTTACATAATCAAAGAACCATCGTTTCATTTCGTTACGACAACGACCTCTTTCTTGTGGAAGACGACATATAGCTGATGAAATATTAGACCCGGTTAATCATGCTAAATGCATTATTATTGCAAATGAATTAATATGCACGAACAGGCTTGTTAAAAATGACATGAATGAATCCCGGACTGGACTTCAAAAGACGGGACTCAATTTAAGCACAACATTTAAAGATTTAAACAGTTTTTATCATAATATGTATGTACTGAACAATGACAATGATATTGAAACATATTTCCCGCCTATAGATATCTTTTTAAAAATTACTTGTACTCGGAGAGCCTGTAAATCTGAAGTCTGACTGGGCTTACAAGGCTCAACTGGTCTAAGACTGCCTTTGACAAATGACAAGTATTTTTGACAGAAAATAAGTAAGAATATAGAAGTATTTAATTTAAATAAACAGGATAAATTGTACAATTCCTAATACAAAACACGTGTTTTAAAATGTTCTAGAAAAATCACGGTACAACGATCGCTTAAAAATGTATGTTATTGTTAAAACCATGCATTTTTTAATATAGGTAGATTTTTCTAAATTTTAAACAGCGGATCGACATCGATGGCCATTATTGCACATAGGGAAACATAACATTTAGCATATTATAAACATGAAACAAATATATTAGATAAAGAAATCTTATATTAATTACAAGTAATTATTGAGGATTTATTGGAAGGTACGTAGTAAGTACCTACGATTACGGGTAATGACCTAAAATCTGATGTCAACCATCGCGGTATACTATTGTGCAATTATGTTGTTAATTGCTTTCAGATACTTAATGAAATAGTTATTAATTAATACCGTTTTCTTCGTGGTCCTGAAAAAGATAATTTTAAGCTTTAACGCAGGGGTGTTTCATCCATAAGGAGGAGTAGGCCTTAGAATTTAAAAATTTTAGGCTCGTTCATATACAAAATTTTAACCAATCAAAAACCACTAAACGCTAAACAATATATTCTTCTGAGTAATTATTTCAATAGCGGTAAAAAATATAAATACATAAATAAACAAAGATTTAAAAACTAAATGTTTTGTTTTAATTCCTATAAAAATAAATTAAGAAACATTAAAATAAACTAGCCTACGGGTCCAGAAACGTTAAAAAAGTGCCCATATTTGGATTCTTTAAGATAAATTAATTATTATAACTATTATCTCAAGAACTACGAGTAAATTGATTAAACTTGGTCAAAAATGTGTTCGAGTTAAAAACACTTTGACTAAAAACATTTAATCTGAATAATTCGAATTAGCGAGAAATGACTGTTATTAAATTTATTATAGGAAAAAAATTACAAACCTTTCGCTTCTTCAGTGGTAACTTCACAACTGATGCTGGTATCGCACGTGACTTGTTCATACTTCCTTACTCCATCGCACGGATCATCATCTTCTGTTTCGATATCGACATCTTCTTCATTCATCCCTCTTGATTGCCTGCTCAATTCAAAGAAAGATTTTCGGCTTCGTTCTTTCACACCTTTTCCACACGTTGCAGAGCACGGCGTCCATTCAGACCATGGTGCCATAAGGCAACCATCCTTCTCGAGAACTTCTTCTTCGGGACAGTTCGTATATTCGCCGTCACATTCTATATTTTCTTCTAATTTGGGAATATTTGGTCCTAAAAACAATTTTATTTTATAAGCTACACAGTAGGTAAGGTTGATGTTTTAATGCCGAACGTAGGAAAATTAAACAACGTTTAAATTTGTTAAAGAACTACATTTATTACAGAATTTGTGTTTGAGGAAACTTGCTTGTATTTATTTTTTATCGATTTTCAGGAAAACCGTACTAAAACGTTGTAAGAGACACTACGTGTGCTCAATTTAAATATTTATTGAACAATAAAAAAAAGAAAAGATTGCACTCTTATATGAAAGAGTGGCATGGTTGGTCTATTTCCAGTGCGCAATTGCCCTCAAAATTTTGTAGGCTCACAGCTTTTCATGAGTGACAAACGAATATGTCATATGTAAAACGGTTCTTCAATATAAGGAAAATAAATGAAACCGTTAAATTTAAAGACTGCGCACACGTATTAAGCACGGCACAGCACAGCATAAACTTGTAATCTTCACGATATCGCACACTAGACCAGCATAAACCAACACAAATCTGCAACGAACGACACATCACTAGCACACTAGATCAGTTCAGCACGATTAGACAGAAATTACAAGCGACCGAGTGACGGTCGTTGCCATGGCTGCTGGTTGCAGGTGCTGGTTCGTTAAATATCATGAGTACCTTCACGAACCGGCTTTTCTGCTCCGTGTAGTACTGGTCGTGCTGGTACATAGTTGGCAAGTGTGCGCGGCCTGTAAAAGGACTGTACTTTTGTGTATGGATAAATTGTGTTCAGTCGGCCTAATATTGCCCCATGAGCCTACTGTGAAACGTTGTCGTAGTAAATGTTATGCCATTAATTATTTATTAATAGAGATAGTAATATTTCATTCACCTCTGACACAATCTTTGATGGCACCCTTATGCTTGAATCTTCTTGATCGAGTTCTGGTGCCCTTGCTGCAATTAGAGCTGCAGGACGACCACTCGTCCCAGTCGGTAAGTTCGCATCTGGGATCGTTCAGTATGTCATCTTCGTTGTCTTGTACGGGACATGGTGGCTGATATCTACAGTTACCTCGCTGGGATAAATCTGTTGTTTTCAAACAGTTATGTTTGTATGCCAACGTTTCGTTTCTAAAATAACGCTGTTTCAATCTGGTGCCAGGACCGCATGTGGTTGAGCATGGACCCCATTTTGACCAGCCCGTTGTTGCGCAAAAACCGTCACCACCTTCTTCTATGAAATTGGTATTAAAATATTATTATTTAGAGTACTAGATCAATGATAACCAGGTGCACCAACGCTGATTTAATCGTAGATGTCTGTAAACTTAAATTATTTAACTTTCAAAAATTGGAGATTTAACGGAAGGTGAAATTTTTATCAAATGTTGGACTCATTGCTAGACAGTAGATTTATAACTTTACATGTCACATTTATAGTGAGATTGAAGATATTTATATATTTCATTGTACATGAAACCTCGTTTATCCGGCCCTCGATCCACCGAGCTTCCGCGTTATCCGAGACACCGGATACTGATCCGAGCACTCTGCGTTAATTGAGGTGTATGCTCGGATAATACGGAAAAAAACTCGGGTACGTTAGCGACAAGTTACACGTTATATAGTATAGCAAGATATTGCATTAATGACATTTCGTCTTGCCTTTGAACTTCTATCAACATTTGAATCATTTTGTATAAACTGGTCTATAATTTACGTTATAGTGGCTAAACTTCTTTTTTAGAAACGCGTATTACTGAAACAGCGCTATAAGCGAAGTCTTACTGTACTTATAATTTATATAAAAAAAAAACAGTCGCCCCTCATTTTGACAGCAAATAGCTATCAAAATGAGACTCACTGTTTTTTTCTTCATAAATTATATTCAAAAACTTATTTCAGCTTTTACACCTTTTAAAGCGCCCCGTAGCCAGATGTCCTTATCTCTGGCTTTCTGACTAGTATATATTTATCTTATTTACACCCAAAATACTAACTTTTACAAAATTCTTACATTTTTTTACACGACCTCTTGAAATATTATAGAATACCTACAGTAAATAGAGGATTTCAGAATTTGTGGAAATTGTATTACAAATTATTATGATTTCTTTCAATAAACGACGGTACAGATTTAAATTTTTTTATTTAAAATGAAATATAAATAAGAAAATAGTTACTATAATATAACCTTAAAAATTATTGTTACAAAAATATAGAATTATTTTGGATATACCTACTCGTACGAATCAAGTCACATTATGTGTTTTATATACTTCTGTCATCTCTATTTTTTGGTACTGTATTTGGGGAACCAAAAGAAATTTAAAATAACCAGGAACTGCAGTTCAATCTCTTGTAAAACCTTCGAATCGAACTAATTATTAAAAATAAATGCCATATCTGGAAGGACTGTCACAAACAATTTAGTAGCCAAGCGATTTCGAAATATGTATCTCAGGATTTCTGTTCAGAAAAGTTCTGTTTGGATAAATGTGTAAAGAGCTTAAGCTCAAAAAGATGCAACGTTAATGTTATGGTGGCAGAGCGGCCTATAATTAATGTCACAGTGAAATCCGTCGTTTTTACACCATGTGTTGATTAATTATGTAAGAATATAAAATGTAGATTGCGTCACTTACACCAAAATTAGGTCATTCTGACAATTACTGCGGTGATTTGTTTCGTTGCAATAATTAATGTTTAATATTATTTGTACTGAAAATAAAACTAACCATTATTCTGTTCTGCAGGACAATCCTTTTCATAAAGGTGAAGTCTAGTGAGGTGAAGTTTCGCCATTGGTTTTATTTCATTTCCGTTTGGGTCATAAAATGGAGACATTTCATCATCAGGTGATTTAATATATCGGATTAAATCTCTCGGATATGTAGGCTGATTTTTGGCCTAAAATATATATGACTTATTTGTAATGCATTTATAACTAAAATTTTGAAGAAAAGATCATGCAATAATTTTCATATATTTTCGTAATACAATGATTAGCTAGGGAAATCAGGCAGCAGCCTCCAAAAACTGTTCTAATGTTAATATGTTTACGATCCGCTGTAGCCGCTTTCTGAAAAGCGTCAGATTATTTTGTCGTATTTTGTATTACTCGTATGTCGAATTGTGTAAAGAAAGCAGATATTTTATTTGAGCGTTCAATTACCTCTCGCCCTTGCTCAAGAAAGTATGAACATAAATTGTCCCGATTTCAACTACGTGCTACCAGTATTTTACGACATGTTTGTATCCGTGTGTTATGTAGTACCTACTAGCATATATAGAGGTATAGGTTTAGGTATAATAATAAATAAATAGATACGTACCAAGTAGGTAGATCCGTTATCAGTTCCGGCATCGTACGGATATAAGTTCAGTACTTTCGATTTAACCCAAGCGCATTCAGGAAGACATAACTCCAAACCGCTGACGCCGACGAACCAATCTGGAGAAGGGTCGATCTTTGACACCAACGACATAAGGTGGTGTGTACTGTCCACTCGGAACATTGCGAAGGTTTTGCCGGTTATGTTTGGATAGCTCATCCCGCGCGCTTTTATTATTGTTCTGATATGCTTGCTCTAGAATCACGGTAATTAATATACGATCTAAAGGGTGTTAGGAAATTAGAATTAAAAATGTATTTATATATATAAATCTTTAGTTTAGTGTTAAATTTAATTGATTGTAAGATCTTTTCCTCATAAATATTTTCCACGAAAATAAAATATAAAAAAACCCGGGTCGCAGTGCCAAAACCCTGCCGACAATATAGTGTATTTGCTTATACAGGCAGTGTGGCTTTATTACGCGAAAAGTTGGTTTTTGGGCAAAATTAAAAATTTGACTCCTTAATACACCCCTTAAAATAACATTTTTTTTCTTAATTGCAATATTATTATCAATCTAACGTCTACACCGAATTAAATACACCCTTCAATAAATAAGTCACTATCTACAAATTAGTGTTTTCAAAAAATGTGTAAGTCCGGTCCTGTTGGGCCGATTTTATTAAAATTTTAGGGACACTTTTTAATTGCTACTAACGGGTTAAATGTCAATTTTGAAACGATTCTGAGAATTTTTTTGGTATTTTGGGGCCCAAAAACATTTTTCAACTCCTAAAAACTACCCTTAAAATGGCCCGATTACGCCCATTTTAAATAGGCTTCCGGCAGGGATGGATTTCAATACGTGGGCCAAATTTCGTTAAAATCAATTAACTCTTTCGAAAGTTATTGCCCGTACACACACACATATATATATATATATATATATATATATATATATATATATATATATATAAACATTTTTAAAAATGGTGCCAAAGTGTTTAGGAGGTTATGAAACGTCGAGAAATTTTGGTCCGACCCCTAGGTCCCGCCATCCGACCGATGCCAATATAGTGTATGTTGCCATATGGCAAATACACTAATAATATTAACAGACCCACAACGGTCATGATTTCCTGAGAAATCACCTATATGTGATGGGGATACAGCAGGAATCAACACTATGTAGATTTTGCGAAATGGAAAATGAAACAGTCACCCATATTGTGTTCGAATGTGAGGCTCTAATCTACAGGAGGACAACCATCTTTGGCTACATAGTTGCACAGGATAATCTAGTAGCCAATCTTGTGAAGTTCATAAAAAGATCTAGATTATTTCCTGACTAGATCTAGTAAAAAGGGAAAGCACAAAAATCCTTTCTGGATGTGGTGGATTTGGGCCAAGAGACCACCTCATTCTATTTTAATATTTTAATTTTTAACAGATCCATAAGCTTCGGCAGGTTTTGTAAGCCCGTTTAAAATAAAAATACATTTTTTTGTAAAAAAAGATGTTGACAAAACATGCACGATAGCTATTCTATGATTTTATTAGCAAATTATATTTAATGTAGGTATAATACAAATCAAATACGCGTGTATCAATATCATTGTTTGTCGTATATGTTGTTAACAAATCACGGCTGTTAACAATCCTGATCGGTCTCGTGAATTATTTAATACGATGATTTTTGTTAAAAGTAAAGATTATGATATTTTAAAATATTAGAAGTTGCACCTTATCTTTGAGTTCTCCTTCAAGTATAATAGATGTGCCATCTTCCGCTACATGTCGAAGACCCTCGCTTGCTTCTTCCCCATTCTTCCAGAACCTGTAATCTACTGTGTGCGATGCTCCTATAATATCGCTAAACTTTGTTAGGAATGGATTATCTGGAAAGTCTTTTGGATGCGTATGCCTGGACCACAAACCCTCAAATGTTACCTGTTCACAATTAATGTTAGGTATTATGTGATCTTATATTTTTATCGTAGGCATCTCAGATTTTCTTTATAATATATCCTACAGATTTCCTCAGAAAAAACACACCGCAGGTTAAGGAACGCTGTCTTAACTAGAATTTAACTGTGGATATTTACAAACTTAAAGTTTAAACATCAAATTAAAATTGTGTTTTTTTTTAAGTTAAACAGTTTATCTTATTTTAAGTAATCAATATATTGATGAAGGCAGTGCAAAAAATACTATACGTATATCATTATTTTGTATTAAAAACAAAATATCTGCATAAAAGTATATAGTTCCTGATGTCATAGAAAAGTAAATATAAAATAGGTGCTCCAAATAAATGTTTCGGATTTATACAAATTAAAAAATTCAATAATATCGACGTTTATGTGCACTTTTTCCTATAATTCATTCTTGCATAGAGTCCACAAGTCAAAATTTCGTATCCATGTATTTAAAATAGGTCTTTAAAAATAAACTGTATCTATTTATCTATGTGAAAACCATATGAGACAGATAAAATACGTGTAATCTACCTCATATTTGGCTTCTTCACAAGCACAACAAGGGTCTACAATATTCGGTTGGTGGTCTAATACTTCTTGCTCATCCTCACAAAGCGTTTTGCTAAGGAATCTGTCGTCTTTGTACCATATGTTGCCGTACTCGTTTACTATTGCTTTTATGTTAACGCATCGACTTCCCAACGGTGGACCTGTCCAGGTTACCTACATAAAATAAAGTCTTAGTAAATATTAGAAGTTATTATTTCCATTTACCTAGTTTAGACTGATAATTATGTACGATATAAACATTAAGAACACTTTGGTTGGAACAATAAAAAAAACCCGAGTCGCAGTGCCAAAACCCTGCCGACAATATAGTGTATTTGCTTGTATAGGGCCGTGTGGTTTTATACTTTTATTATGTGAAATTAAGTTTTTGGGCAAAATAAAAAATGTAACCCCTTAATACACCCCTTAAAATAACATTTTTTTCTTAATTGTAATATTATTATCAATCTAACGTCTACACCGAATTTAATACACTCTTCAATAAATAAGTCACTATCTACAAATTAGTGTTTGTCCTGTTGGGCCGATTTTACTGAAATTTTAGAGACACTTTTTAATTACTACCAGAGGGTTGAAACGATTCGGAGAATTTTTTCGGTATTTTGGGGCCCAAAAACATTTTTCAACCCCTAAAAACTACCCTTAAAATAGCCCGATTAGGCCCATTTTAAATAGGCTTCTTGCGGTGATGGATTTCAACACGTGGGCCAAATTTCGTTAAAATCAAATAACTCCTTCGAAAGTTATTGCTCGCACACACACACATATATATATATATATATATATATATATATATATATATATATATATATATATATGTATATATAAACATTTTTAAAAATGGTGCCAAAGTGTTTAGGATGTTATGAAACGTCGAGAAATTTTGGTCCGACCCCTAGGTCCCGCCATCCGACCAATGCCAATAGTGTATGTTGCCATATGGCAAATACACTAATAAAAGAAATTAAACTAGTGTTTTGCTGAAGATGGGAACTTAGCTCTCGAAATGTACATCCACTGAATAAATCTGTTGTGGTAAGAAGTAACTATTCTTTTATTTTATAATTATGTACGAACTGAATTATCTTTTTGTCGATCAAAAATTATGAAGTAATACGGTGGAGCCGAAGTCTCCACTACTGTTGCTGGCGGCTAGTTCTTTTATATAATACATATTATAATTTTCCTTACCGATATGTCAGTTTTTGGCGCGTTAGTTGTGTTTGTAACTGCTCCGTTACAGTCGGTGCTAAACTTCGTCGTTGTTTGATCGAATATTTGAAAATATCCAACATCATCTCCTCCCTCAACTGACTCCGCCAAAAGCACAAATCCTTCAAATTTGTTGCTCGGTGCACCTTGCAGAATCACTGCAAATAGAGATAAGTGAAATCTCTTTTAAAAATAGTTTTTTTTTGTTAGGTAATGCAAAAAATATTTATATTTATTTCCGCATCTGTTCGGTTACAGTTCTTAGAATCATTTCCCCGCAATATTATAAAATTGTGTACCTACGCAAGTTTATTTTGCAAAAGAAATAATTTTTTAAAGAAAAAATACATAAAAAATAAAGGCCTTACAACAGGGGCGTCGCCAAGGGGGGGGGGGCAGGTAGGGGCAGCTGCCCCTCCCTAGAAGCCGGGATTTTTTTAAATAATAACTTTTCCTGCCTAATGTCATAGAATAAGTAAGTAATAAATTCCAAATTGTAGCGTTCAGTAGAATCACCTCACATTGAAATCAAATTTAAGAATAAAAACGAGCCTCATGTACACGTATTACCTGACCACCGACATTTTACTGAATTTATTTCAGTTGGACTTAATTGCCTCTTCCGCATCTATAACAAAATGACCTTTTACGGCTAAGATTGGCTAACCATTTTTTATGTAGTTCATTTTTTAATGTGTGTGCAGTAAAGAGTACAATAAATATGTTAATATATATTATTAAACCTCACAAATCTGAAAATTTTGTTTTTTCTCATCCTTTTGCCCCCCTCTAGCTCAAAGGCTGGCGACGCCCTTGCCTTACAATGTTGGTTTTACTTTTTATTAGCTTAAAAAAATAGTGTAGTCAGCGATGGTTTGTATACTGGGTGTTCTTAAATGACACCTGATTTTTAGGACATTTTTAAATATTTCATATTTCAATTAACAAAACGTTTAAAATACTATTATAATATTATTTTTGGAAATCCCAAGTTGAAAGCGAAAAAACTGTAATAAGCAAATAAGAGAACCCCACCTTCACAAAATGAATTTTTTATGAGCACTTATAAATAAAATATAACAGGGCCTATGTCTGTTATTTCTTCTTCAGATTTTTGAATATTTTGTATAATACGTACACGTGAGAACGACTGAACTATGATCAATTGGTGAACTTTTTATTTAGCTACGCTTAGGTTACCATTAGCATGACATATAAATT
Source organism: Venustoraphidia nigricollis (assembly GCA_034508555.1). Taxonomy (NCBI): domain Eukaryota; kingdom Metazoa; phylum Arthropoda; class Insecta; order Raphidioptera; family Raphidiidae; genus Venustoraphidia; species Venustoraphidia nigricollis. Next base: position 2,064,383 of record JAVRKA010000070.1, read on the forward strand.
CTAAAGTTAATTTTTAAAGTCACCGGTGCATTATTTCGCATTAATGATGCAGGCTCACCGCACTGACTTGCTCACTGAAGTTTGTTTTGTATTTTTTCAGAACGTAAGAATGGCTGCATATTGTTGGGTCATTAATGATATAAGTACTGATTTATAAAATACTAGCGGCTTCGTCCGGGTGTAAATGTGATATATAGAATGTAAAAGATGAGAATCATTATCATAAAATTCTAAAAGTGTATTGAATTTGCGCGAATTCAATCGCTTTTAATGGTGAATGTTGAAAAATCGAAGAAAAATCAAAATTACCAAAAAAACAAAAAACAAAATTCTGTGATCCGATCGCTACTTAACTTTACAGGATCACCCGCTGAACTAATTGAAAGATTGTCTGAAAATGTCATCGAAATCGGTCAAGACGTTTTGGAGTTCATAGATAACATACATATACATACATCGCATGTTATACATATGATTGATATCGTTTGAGCCATTTTTGAGAATTTTTTTATTTTCGTTTATCAGTAAAACACCCGTATTTGGATGAGCAGAGATGTCAGCACTCAGACATGACTTTACAATTAAGGTCGGATAACCAAAATTCCTTTGTCTTTAATATGTAGGGACTAATTGTAAGAAATGCTTAAATTCGTTGAAATCTCGAATCCAATTTCAAAAGTAAAAATCTGAGGAGTTCATGTGTTCTCCGTAATTACAGAGCTGCTGCTATTGATAGAGACGGCAGACTGTTATCTGCAAAGCACAGTGCAACGCGCGATTTGTATAGTGAATAGCAAGCTTTAGATAATTTTGCGGGTAAACGTTATACATTAGGAATATGCGACGTGTTGACAATTACGCAGCTGTGAATGTCGTTGTTAATGTGACATAAAACATACATTGCCGCTGCTAGATGAATGTTATGTCACGTGAAAGAGTTATAAATGTCGTTTAAACATTTTCGACACTAAAATCTAAGGTAAAAAATCATATATTTGTACAGTAAGCGTATTTTTTTTTCTTTTTTTTATTAATGGTTTATGACACTGAAAACTGTCGTTTCAAACTTGTTTATGTATATAATAAATATTCATTCTTTTTATTTTACGTTTTTATATTTATTTATAACGTTCCCCAAGTTGGAGAAATCACTTGTCGGAAATTAAATTTGACTTATATTTCTGCTAAAATGAGATCAAGTTAGCGGAACACCTATAATTAAAAACATATGAAATTGAAATTTAGATTACGTGAGAATGAAATACTGTTTTTTTTTTGACGCACAACTATTTTTTACGTGATGTTCCGTCAAAATTAGATTAAGTTTGCGCAACAATAATAAATGAAAAATGAGGGAAATTGAATTGTAGATCTCGTGAGAATGAATTTTTAATTAATTTGTTAGGGTTCCCTACCCAAAGGGTGCCAACGGTCCTGTAAAAATTGAAGTAATAAACGGAAAGTTCATGTATTGATAATAAATCAGTATTATTATTTATTATTGAATGTTGCGTTCTATTACTTTCTCAGTAGATATAGTTAAATCATTGATTAATATACGTTCTATACTGGCTGACCTGGAAGTTTTTTGAACCTACTACTGCGGCAAAGGAAGAAATACAATTTAAATGACCATACAGGTTTACTTAAGTGTTTCGATCTGTGCGTTCGTTCGCTCGTGGCGTCAATAACTTTGTGAACATTTCATCTGGTTTTAATTAAGTTTAGTAAGTTTAATTTATAAAAAGTTCAGTTATTTTCAATGATCAATAAAATTGTTCAGAACTTTTCTTTTACATAGTAAAATGAAAAATGTTACGAACAAGAAATACAGTATTATATAACATTCTTATATTTTTTATATCGCCTGATGTTTTCAGTTTCATCATTTTTAACTTTAAATCTCACTTTGAAAAATGTGTTTCTACTCGCATTTTAAAAATTGTCAAACCAAAAAATAATTAAAAATGGGAGTAGTTTTCTTTAGCGTTCTCAAGTTTGTGATCTAAACTCTTTTTGAAACAACAAAATAAAAATCGTGCGCGAGATAAGGACAGATTCTCAAAACACAAAAAGTGATTTTCCATATGGCGACTGTGCATGAATGTGTTTGTAGAATTTAGTTCATGATAACTTCTGCAAAAATGCGTCGTTTCAAATGATTTTGAAGGAGACCTTCTTAAACTACATTTCAGAGCGAAATGAATGAAACGAAAACTAAAAAAATTACACACTTTCCGTGAATGGTAATATAGGCCTGTAGGTTAACTAACCGTTTAGCTCGTTTGATTAAAGCGATATGCTAATTAGAACGATCTGATTTAGATTGAGCGAATTATAAGCAAAAATTATAATCAAAAATAAATCATACTTATGCAGATATAAAAGAGATAACATTAGCATGTCGGTCACGGTGACGCGAACTAAAAAATTTTTCTCCCATGTAAATAGAAACAAAAATTGCCCAACACGCCTAAGGAAGTTTTCACTTCAAAGAATAATAACCCTAAACACTTTTTTGCAGTGTTTGAAAACATTTTTAATCGATTTTACCCTACCGTGCGAAAAGAAATTTAACTTTAACTGCACACACTAATATACGGCCCTAATAGTTTTTGAATTCTTTTTCTTTTTTGTTTTACTTTTTATTTTTTCTAAACTAATTTATAATTCCCAGAAAACTTTACCAAAAATAAACAATTATGTAAAATATAGTTTGTAAACGGATGTTACTGAAAAGTCAGATAAATTGCATATCCGGAAAGTTTGGAACTTTTGAACATTAATTGTGTTAAAAAACAATCGGTTCAATTTGCAGCGGGCTTAGAACAATGAGAACTGTGTTTTGTCAGTTTTGCGGTGAACGCAAGTGAACATAACAATACCAAAGTAGGCAGGTGTATTGAAGCATTCAGTGCAGAGGACAGTGGTGACTCGTTGCTAGAGAAGGGGGCAATATGCGAACTGACAGGACCGGACTAAAGTGAACAATAAGCGAAATACCAAAGTTTAGTCTACATATAACGAGTGCTCGGCCGAGTTAGTCATTGGTCTATTCGGCCCAGCGTCGCTAAAGCAGAGCGAGGTTTACACTTTGTTTTACTTTGAACGAGTCCGTATATATTTTTGACAATGAGTGACGATGTAAGACATTGCAAAAATTGTTCAAACATTATGCTAATTTTGTTATACCTATGCTAGGAAAAGAATTGGAAGAAATATTACGCTACCAAAAGAAACGTATTTGAATAATAAAATGGATATTACGTAGAAATAACTATGGTCTTATAGAGGAACTCGAAACTGAAGATCTCAATGAATGCCATTTATTCATGAGAATTAATCTCGTTCAATTCGAGAGTATATTGGTAGAAGTAGTTCCAAAAATCTAAAAAGTAAAGACACCATTCACATAAAATTCACAATAATAGGTATGAATGTGTAATGACTTAGAAATAAACAGCATCAAATAGAAATTTTTCTAGAAGAAAAACCTAGCTTTTTCTGTATTACTGAACATTGGTTGACTGACGGTGATCTTAGCGCGATATATTTTTTAATCTTTTATATTGGTGGCTCCTACTGTCGTGAGTTAAAAATGCGTGGTGGTATACTATGATTCTTGTGGACTCCAATATAGGTAACTATTTCAAAGATTAGTATTGGATAAAACATAAATGAGGATTTAGAATTTGAAGCATGTGGAGTAAAATTTTTTAATAGTAGCGTTACCCCAATTGTATTTTGCTTATACAGGAGTTCAAAATCTGATTTCTACTGTTTTCTGTCAAAGTTAGTTAGATCATTACGAACAAAATTAGGCAACGATACTGCTATTTACATCAGTGGTGACTTTAACATTAACATTAACATTTTAAAACTAGTGTTGAATTGAACAATTTAATTGAATTACTTTTTATATTCATAAATGAATAATGAAATTGAGTGGCAGGATTAACAGACCCGTTGGTATGTATTCCACTTGCTACATTGTTTTAAGATTGTAGCGTTGCGCATTTTGGCAATCTGGTTAGATATGAGATGGAGAGTCGAGAATAAGTTTTATGGAAAACTGCAGTTAAAAAGAATTAAGAAGCAAGAGCGGGCCCATTCCTGCGGTGTTCGTTCATATCTGACCAGCCGTAGATTCAAACTAGAAAAATATATAAAATTACACAGATTTTTGTATTTTAAGAGAATAAAAAAGATACATATTTGATTTAGATTTACACTTACAAAAGTACGATTTACAAGGCAAATAATTTAAGCGCAAAAATTACAAGAATTATTAGTCCGAATATTTAGTACAATTTACAAGAAAAGAAATAAAATAATTGTGTTAACTAAGAGAGTGCGAGATTGTAACTAAACTTTTTACAATAAAAAATTCATTTCACAGATAAAATTAATGCATTATGTATAAGTTCAAAAGTATCACATAATTTTAAACAAATTTATTAAGCCGGATTCACAACCGTAACGTCTCAAGATTATTAACGTCCACATTTAATATAAAAATGATTTGATAACAAATAAGTGTTTACTTAAAAAGTCCTTTTTCCCGACAAATCATTTTTATATTAATTACCAAGGACAGAAAAGAAAAAAAACCCGGGTCGCAGTGCCAAAACCCTGCCGACAATATAGTGTATTTGCTTGTATAGGGCCGTGTGGTTTCATACTTTCATTATGTGAAATTAAGTTTGTTTTTGGGCAAAATAAAAAATTTAACCCCTTAATACACCCCTTAATATAACATTTTTTTTCTTAATTGTAATATTATTATCAATCTAACGTCTACATTGAATTAAATACACCCTTCAATAAATAAGTCACTATCTGCAAACTAGTGTTTTCATAAAATTTGTAAATCCGGTCCTGTCGGGCCGATTTTATTAAAATTTTGGGGACACTTATTAATTACTACCAAAGGGCTAAATTTCAATTTTGAAACGATTCGGAGAATTTTTTCGGTATTTTGGGGCCCAAAAACATTTTTCAACCCCTAAAAACTACCCTTAAAATAGCCCGATTAGGCCCATTTTAAATAGGCTTCTTGCGGTGATGGATTTCAACACGTGGTCCAAATTTCGTTGAAGTCAATTAACTCTTTCGAAAGTTATTGCGCGTACACACATATATATATATATATATATATATATATATATATATATATATATATATATATATATATATATATATATATATATATATATAATATATATATATAATATATATATATATAAATATATATATATATATATACATATATATATATAAACATTTTTAAAAATGGTGCAAAAGTGTTTAGGAGGTTATGAAACGTCGAGAAAGTTTGGTCCGACCCCTAGGTCCCGCCATCCGACCGACGCCAATAGTGTATGTTGCCATATGGCAAATACACTAATAAGTGCTGGTTAAAATGTAAAAGAACCACTTGTCTGATTAAAAATAATTTTAGATTATAATAATAAAAAAACCCGGGTCGCAGTGCCAAAACCCTGCCGACAATATAGTGTATTTGCTAATACAGGTATTGTGGCTTTATTAAATGAAATTAAGTTTGTTTTTGAACAAAATAAAAAAAAAATTGAACCCCTTAATACACCCCTTACAATAATAATTTTATTAGTTGAAATATTGTCATCAATCCGACATCTGCACCAAATTAAATACGACCTTCAGTAAGTAAATTCGTATACGCAAACTAGTGTTTTCATAAAATTTGTAAGTCCGGTCCTGTCGGGCCCATTTGCTGAGAATTTTCTGAGAATTTTTTCGGTATTTTTGGGCCCAAAAACTTTTTTCAACCCCTAAAAACTACCCTTAAAATGACCCGATTGGGCCCATTTTAAATAGGCTTCGTGCGGTGATGGATTCCAACATGTATGCCAAATTTCGTTAAAATGAATTAACTCCTTCGAAAGTTATTGCCCGCACATATAAATATATATATATATATATATATATATATATATATATATATATATATATATATATATATATATATATACGTATATAAATATATATATATATATATATATATATATATATATATATATATATATATATATATATATATATATATACATATATATATAAACATTTTTAAAAATGGTGCCAAAGTGTTTAGGAGGTTATGAAACGTCGAGAAATTTTGGTCCGACCCCTAGGTCCCGCCATCCGACCGACGCCAATAGTGTATGTTGCCATATGGCAAATACACTAAAAATCTACATTTAATATTTAGGTCCTGGATACGTACACGAAATTCCGATGTTTCGGATCGGTGTTGGCAATGATAGTCGGTAAATGCAGGCTGTGAAGGGAGTGGCGGACTGTAACTGAATAATGGACCATCTGCGTCAGGCACCCCGACACGCGTAGTTATTGTTCAGTTCAACAAATAACAAAAATACTTAATATACATACATATGCGCGATTTGTACTTATTCACTGCAAGCAATAATAACGTCCACGAGGAAAGTTTCCGATGAAAATATTTCTTGGCGGGAAATTTATCACCAAAAATTCCATCTAATCAAGACGTGAGCACGGAAGCAGTAACGTAGTAGCAAATTTAAATGTGCGACAGTGGTGTAACCTTGAAACCGATATTATTTCAGAATTTACCTTTTTGTGCAGCCCCGCAGTTGCCCTTTTACGAGAAAATACTTGTAAATTTTTAAAAACGTAATTTTGTTAAACAAGCCCTCTTCCTGAAAGCAGTGCCTTTGATTAGCCACAAGAGAGACAAACATTCTTCATTTATCATTTTGTACATTTCAGTGATAACAGCGCGGCAAGGTAAGATAGTAATTCGGTGGAGACGTAGACTCCACAACAGTTGTTGCTGCCGTGTTTTATACAAATCGCGTGCGGAGCCGCAGGTAGCGTCTATTAATAAAAACCCGGGTAGCAGTGCCAAAACCCTGCCGACAATATAGTGTATTTGCTAATACAGCGAGTGTGGCTTTATTATGCGAATTTACTTGGTTTTTGGGCAAAATAAAAAATTTGACTCCTTAATACACCCCTTACAAAAACATTTTTTTTTCTTAATTGCAATATTATTGTCAATCGACCCTCTACCAGGTTACATACACCTTTCAGTAAATAATTCACTATCTGCAAACTAGTCTTTCTTAAAATTTTTAAATCCGATACTGTAGGGTCGATTTTATTAAAATTTTAGGGGCACTTTTTAATTACTACCATAGGGTTAAATTTCAATTTTGAAACGATTCGGAGAATTTTTTAGGTATTTTGGGGCCCAAAAACATTTTTCAACCCCTAAAAACTACCCTTAAAATAGTCAGATTAGGTCTCTTTTAAATAGGCTTCTTGCGATGATGGATCAACACGTGGACCAGATTTAGTTTAAATCAATTAACTCCTTCAAAAGTTATTGCCCGTACATGTTTATATATATATATATATATATTGTAACCCGCTGGTCGGGGTTTTCAACTTGTATAATTTCAAATTGTATAAAGAAATTAAGTTTTGACTGCCCTCCGACGGCAATTAAGCGAATTATTTACAGCGTGCTGATAACGCTGGGTTCTGAACCAGGGTAAGTTTTTTTGAGATGGCGGATTAGGGCCGTTGCTTTTTTTGAGGTGTGCCGATAGTTTTTCTGAGGTTTTAATTTGTTTTTTTTATGGTGTTTGGTAAAGGATACCCGCGATTTTTTTGTGTCCTGGAACCGTGGATTGTTGCATTTCGCACCAATACATGATTGTTGAACTTGTATTCGCGCGAAGTAGAAAAATTTTATGAGTCGCCCGTCTGGAACACGTGCTGAAATTTTTTTGTACTGTGTCAACGCCATTTTGTCCAGCAAAGGGAAGAATTTTGTTCACCAACTGTTCTGTAGTTCGTTTTGGACGAATCGGCGATTAAGTTAGCCGTAATCACAGCGGTTTCCACCACCTAATGTAACATCTACAGCATCGGACCACGGTTGGTTCCCTGCGTCAACGATTCCAGGTGTCGGCGTCGGTGGGCGAGGTACATCGGCTGCGAACACGATCGCGTTTACCGGTAATTACCACTGGCGATCCTGTCTATTTTACAACGGGGCATCAGTGCCTCCCCTGGTAACTACGCCTGTCAGGTGAACCTTTTGAATTATTATTTTATTTTGTTTAGTGCTTTCAGCACGAAATCGATTGTTATTGTGCTTGGTTTTAAATTACTGCTTTCTAGTGTTGGTGAACTATCTGCCTTACTCTTCAAATTTTAACTAATTTTATTTTTAGTGTTTTTGCTTGTAGACCTTAGTTTGAGCATTGTTGTCGTGGATTTGAGACGGGAATAGTGAGGGTTTGGCTGGGCACTAGAAAAATTGTCGGAATTCTGATGTCATGCCAAAGCGCCGACTCGTGATTCATTCATTCTGTTTAACTAACGTTTTCTTGGCGAAATAGTAATATCGCTGCTCATCCACGACGTCAATACCCTAATTTTATTTTTGCTATTTTTTTGTCATTTTAGTATTTAAACCAGTGTTTCTGAAGCGTTGGCCAACACCTCTAAACCTACTAGTGTAGTAGATTATTTGCTTAGTATACACCTGGTATACACCGGTTTGTATGGTAATAGTTTTTGCTCGCTATATGTATTTTTCTCAATCATTTATTTTCAATATATTAATTTCACTAATTAAATTACTTTCCATCAATCGCGCATGTGACGTATTCCCCCCCTGTGATCCCTACCGTCTCTTTTGTTTCAGCAACGTTTGGAGCCAACGATTGCCATAACGCGAGCGTGTTCGTTTCCGGTTCCTGGCGCCCCCCGAGTTTTCATTAAAATCAATTTTATATGCTTATCAGGAAAAGATCATCTGAACGCGACTCAGTTTTCCATCAAAATAGAACGGTAGGTGATTCGACTCCCCCCCCCCACGTGTGGACAACCCCGATCACTTCAACCGCTGCTAGCAAAGCCGAGGCATCAGCACCCAACCTGGGAGACCGGGTTACAATATATATTATGACCGGCTAACTTCTCCAGTGGTTGCGGGGTTGTGGGTTGTCAAACGCGTGGGAGAAACTGAGCACAATTACGAGAAACCGTGACTTACCTGATTAGTAGAAAGTTGTGAACAGGGGACCAAGCAACTTAAAGTGGGTGTTATGCTTAACGTTGTAATATTGAGGGCGCCTGGCTGAACGATCCACCTGCCAGAAACGTCTCACTGTTCAGCCGACTAGTGAGAAATTTAATCAGGGAAGTCAAAAATCAAATGAGAATATTTTAAGATATAAATTAATAAACTTTATTGAAAAAACTAACTCCGGGTAGCTGAGTCCAGAGGGGAACACGGCCGTAAAATTGAATACAAGGTTATAAAATACACATAGACATTACTAGCCCGATCGCTCAGTATACCTGAAATACGTGCATAATATCGTGCCGCCAGCTAAAAAGTAAAACCTCGAATACGTACTTAAGGCGCTATATAAATGAAATTTTTCGTTTTTCATAAATAACTTGAACAAATGATTGAATATTTGTCTGAAATTTTGCACATATACGCTTCATGATACGACAAGTTGCGCTACAAAGCCAGATTTTTGAAATTAAAAAAAAAAATAAAAAATATCATTATTTACTTTTTTTTTTACTTTTTTGAGCTTGTAGCGCACATTCTAAAACAAAAATAGACGACTTCTTTCAATAACATTGTGGCGTAAATTGAAAAGGTGGTTTTTTATTTATGAAAAACGAATTAAAAATAATTTCATATTATTACAATCGTCCGGTGCTGCCTCAAATGGCAATTTGAGTTAATAACGTAGCTAGATGGCGAACATTTAAATTAGGGAGATTAGAATTTTAGAAGGAGATAACGTAATGTAACCTCCTAGTTTGACCTTATTTTGCTGTTTTTTAGCAAATATGTGTTTTCAGAATTTATTTTCATTCATTGTGATTTGTAGTTATAGTAACTAATAATAATACGAGTGTTAAATAATATATAGTATGTTATGAAGACAGCAGAATAATAGAATTCCAATTCTGTAGTGTAATAGTGTTTTTGCCGTTTATGCAACATAAGTGAATTCAAAATGAAAATAAGCAAGAGAACATATTATGGTCGTAAAAAGAGTGCAAAGCAGAGAGTCAAGTTGTAAGTAGAATATGTGATTCATTTTTCTTTCTAATAACAATTTATATATCATTCAAGTTGTTTTGTCAGTATATTCAATAAAATTAGACAAAATCCATGTTATAAAAAGTCCGGGTCGTGTATTAGGACTCAACAAGTCCGATCATTATATATATAATTATTTTTTTTCAATAATGGAAATAAGTCAGTACTAAATTCATTTTTTCATTTTATTAAATAGATAATAATTTTTTTTATAAAGAAAATATTTTTAACGTAAATAAAGTATTTTTGTGGCGTAATCATGGAAACGACCTTTTAAGCCTCCTGTAAAATCCGCTTTTTGCGTTTCTTTTATAAAAAATTGACCTTATTTTGATAAAATTTCTTTCAGACTATATTTACGTCGTTACGCTTCGATTCGAACCCTAACGAAGTCATCATTTTTTTCGAGAAACAAAAACAACTTGTTACAATAATTTTTATTTATTTTAGCGTAAGACAAAGTAGATCAATGTTTTCGCCTGGTACTTCCTCTGAAATTTTGCCTAATGTCGATATGGGTAATGAGGGTCAAAGGTTATCTGATACACTAGTCCCTGAAGATTTGACAAATAGAAACGAGCTTGTTGAATACATAGATGATACAAATAGCTTAGACATGCTTGATATATCTTCCACTTCAGAAAAAAGTGATCTTACAAACAGTTCATATACCGATAGGGACCCATTTAGAACTGACATGGAGGATTCATATTATGAATTGGGAGACCAATTACCTACTGGAAGAAGGATGATCAATATCCACTATTTTTTTAAACAAATCTTTGAAATGAAATTACATCAGCCGTTTTCTTGTGGTCTACAGGACATGTATGTAATATCTGAAAAGAGAAGTGGATTAAAAAGTATATTTACATTGCAATGTAAAATGTGTAATTTAAAAGATACACTTAGTACCGACGACGATGATCCATCTGCCAACATAACAGTGAATGATGCAGCCGTTCTTGGTTGTATAACTACGGGTATAGGCCATACCCAGTTAGTTGAACAACATGCTGCACTTAATCAGCCAAGTTTATCAGTCTATCATTATACAGCTAGTCACAATAAAATGGCTAATGTTATTCGTAATACAGCATGGCAGTCGATGGAAGAAGCGGGCAAAGAAGAAGCTCGATTGGCTAAAGAAGTTGGGGACATTACAGACGACGGCATTCCGATGATTACAGTTATAGCTGATGGGGCATGGTGTAAACGATCGTACAAAACAAATTATAACCCGCTATCGGGAGTGGGGTGCATAATAGGTCAAAGAACCGGGAAAATGCTGTTTTTGGGGGTCAAAAATAAATATTGCACCAATTGTACAAGAGCTGATTCTCTTGGGTTGATAGCCGATCAACATATTTGCTACAAGAATTGGAATGGAACCTCAACAGCTATGGAAGCCAGTATTATAGTCGAAGGATTCCGTTCTTCTATATTACATCATGGTCTTGTTTATAAAAAATTAGTCGGTGACGGGGATAGCAGTGTCATGAAAAATTTGAAACTGGCAAAACCGTACGGTAATAATTTAGTTGAAAAAATAGAATGCCGTAACCACCTGTTACGAAATTATTGCAACAAATTAAAAGAACTAACTAAAAAGAGGAACAGTTCCAAAAATCTAGCAGTTCCACCTATTTTGCGTAAATGTTTGGAATCAAATATTACTCGATTGCGGATTGCGGTGTCTAAGGCAATTGCGTTCGAAAAAAATGTTCTGCAAGTTTGGAAACCAAAATTAACAGTCTTAAAAACGACTTGATCAATTCACCAAGTCATGTATTTGGAGAGCATTTGAAATGTAATAACTTAGGTTATTTCTGTTCTAAGACTGTACCTGATGATGACAACAAGGTTGAAGGTTCGTAATATGTACTTAGTTTACATACACTTATGCTAATTTCTAAACCGAAATAACTGGGTGTTTTATACTTTATTTTATACTTTTTTGATTGCAGATTTAAAATTTTGCGGGTTATATGAAGATATAATGTGCTGCGTATACCGCTTAGTTCAGCACGCATCAAGTTTGTTGATGGACATGAACAACAATGCCGCTGATTTGTACAATTCAATTTTGTGTAAATTCGTTGGTGGAAAGCGAATAAATTTTTCACTAAAAGGAGCATATCAAACAAGATGCGAAGCAGCAGCGTTGTCATATAATTGTTCTTCAGACCTGTATTCTAAGATAAATAAATCTGTAACGCAAAGAAGTCCAGGAATGTACACCAAATTTTTCATCGCGTCAAAAACCAAACAGAAAAATTACAACGCTAGGCTACGATTGAATTTTAATGCAGTAAGCAGAAAACCTCATGTGAAAAACCTGGGAAACAATGCAGATCAGGATTGTGGATCTACAGAAGACATGCCTGAAAATGTGTGTTTGCAAAAGCAAGAGGAGTTTCTCAAGTCACTAGAAATTGACGAAACGCAGAGATCGGAACTTGAAATAATAACAAGAGGACAAAATTCCAACCCTTTATGGAAACTAGAAAGAGCTATTCGGATTACAGCTTCAGTGTTTGGCAAAATTTGTAAGCTCCAGAAGAAAACATCGTGTGTAAAAACGGTGGAATTATTGCTTTATAAAGACTTTTTTGGAAATGCTGCTACGCGATATGGCAACGAACATGAACCAATAGCTCTCTCAAAATTTTCGCATATTTCAGGCTTAGAAGTTCAAGGTTGCGGTCTCTTCATACACAGAGATTACCCATTTTTAGGAGCTAGTCCAGATGGCCTAGTTGGCGAATATGGCATTCTTGAAATAAAATGTCCGTGGTCTGCTTCAAAGTTAACCATTCAAGAGGCAATTGAGCAAAAAAAAATAAAGTTTTTAAATCTAAATGCTGACGGGGACATTAATTTAAAACCGGAAGATCTTTACATGTATCAAGTGCAGGGACAAATGGAAGTTTGCAATAAAGAGTATTGTTACTTTGTTGTCTGGACCCCCCTTGATACCAAAATACTGAAGGTATAATATCTTAGATATTACAATATAATTTAGATACCCTTCCTAATTCTAACTGTGTTTGAAAATTATGTATATATTATTGTTTTTGTTTTTTTTTCCAGATCAATCGCGATAATTCCTTTTGGGAAGAAAAAATGAAGGACAAGTTAATACATTTTTACAAATTATGTATACTCCCAGAAATTATAGACCCTAGACTGCCTCGAAATTTGCCAATAAGAAATCCAGATAGACCTGCCTAATTTTAATTCTTTGCTATTTACATTTCTGAACGTTCGAGATCATTAGCGGAATATTTTCATATGCATGAAACACGAATTTACGAGCAGTAAAAATTGTGAATAAAAAGCCTATATCACTCGGGGATAGTATAGCTTTCTATTAGTGAGATAATTTTTAGAATCAGTTCAGTAGTTCTAGAAATAATAATTTATGATTTATCCCCCCCGTGAGAATCAAAATAAAATATAGCCTATATCACTCAGGGATAGTCTAGCTTTCAATTATTGAAAGAATTTTTAGAATCGATTTAGAGGTTCCAGAGATAAGAATTTATGCTTTATTACCACCACTCCCTCGCGAGAAATTCTCCCCCTGCGAAGCGAAGTTGCCTCTCGTTTTATAATATTAGTATAGATTTTCAATAGTGAGAAGTTAAAAATTAAATACTTACCTAAAAACCGTACAGTAAATTAATATAAGATAAATAAAATATATATAATTATAAAATAATACTTTGTAAACTGTACGATGATGTCAATTTATAAGATTTATAAAATATAGAAAACTGATAATTAATGATTTATTTTTCTTTTATAAAATACAAAATATTTATTATTATTATTAAACAGTCTGATACTAAATTGTTTTCCTGAATTCTAACATCTAGCATTATTCTTTACAAAAATCAAAAACCATCCCGTCTAAAACCATAAAATATGGCCAATAAACAATAATTATGTTATTTTCAATAGAAAATATATTTTACATATGTGCATATAAAGCAACTATTTTTATGAACACGATGTCATGTGAATATAATTTTAATATTATAACTCTTCAGCTCTAGCTAGTAAGTAGGTGTAGAAATTTGAACCATGGAACATTTTATAAGCTCTATGGTGTCAACGATGTAAACAGCGCCAATGCAGGCCAGTGTTGCATTTGCTTAACTATGAATATTGTCATCTCTATTCCTATTGGCGGACCGAATTCTCACTGATTTTACCGTCCCTGCACCCCTTTACCTCAGCGAAAACTCAAAAGATTGTAACATAGCGCCTTAACGACACGGACGTTGCTCTTTAACAACCGTAGTAGTGCTGAGCAATCGAGATCGTTGAACATATTTAATTGCGATCGCAATTGGTAATCTTAGCAGAAATCACTAATAATTAAACAAGAATACCTTATTACATATTAAAATAATATCACAGTTACCGTTCAGATTCTGGTCGACACTAAAGCAAGCAAACCAATTATTATCTCACGTAATATTCGCACTTAACGTTAACAAGAAACAATGTAAGCGCTATGAAATATACTAACATGTTGCTAGGCAAATAATCAAAAGCTGAACGTTAACATGTAGAATAACGACATGACACTAAGCATACAAAAATATTATGTAGAAATCAAAATTATTTATCTAACAATCATTTATAAGCTTTGATTTATATGACACTAAACAGTTGTAGGCTGACACGTAATATAACTGAATATTTTTATGGCAAGTTAGAATTTGTCTTCTTGTTTTTCACAGAGCACGATTGAACAGTACAGTAAGTACGTAACAACAGAAAACACTTACAATCTTAAATTGCGTCTAAAGAAAAAGTCAAATCTTTGCAAAAGTGATTGTAATTTCACAAATTAAATTTTTTTTTTAGACCATGAGGAGGGATACAAACTTTAATGAAATTCAAATTAATTATGGCTCGAACTCGAGAGTAATTGACAAACTGACAAGTTGTTTTTATTTAGAAATGTCAACAAAGCGATATCACAACTCCAAACAATACTCACGAGTAATATAGAGCTAATTACACGTTATTTTCGATAGATTCGACAATTTTCACGATTTTCACACCAATCTTCACTAAGCTCAAAAACCAATCTTTTTTCTCTCTTATCAAAAAATTATTTCCAAAATTCAGTCGCCAAACGGCGACCACGCCGTTCGACGGCCGCGTCTCTCCTCCCTTCCGAACTCAAACGTCAAAAAAAAAAAAAAAAAAAAAACAACTTTTCAATAATCACGTAACTTGTTTTCTTTTTCTCAGCCTGCTGCTATTCGTAAATACATGGCTTACTGTACCGAAACGACTAAAACCAAGCCGACTAAGTTTTTCTTTTTTTTTTATATGCAAGGACAGGGCCTTATTTATGGATGTTCTGGGAGTCTCCTAGGGTCCTTATTTCAACTCGTTTCAATATATATATATATATATATATATATATATATATATATATATATATATATATATATATATATAATACGTATATATATATATATATATATATATATATATATATATATATATACATGTTGTCTCAACCGACGTTGGCTAACATGGGTAACTTTGTTATAAATGGAGATAGAAAGTCGGTTAAATGGGCAAAGTAGTGCAGAAAATTGGGCTCATTAACGTCCCGTCGAAAAAACATTTGAATTTTGACACCCTATGAATTTATTCCGAAAATAGTGAAAATTGCCATTTATGAAAACTTCCATAACTTTTTTATTTATAAAGATATTTGAAAATTTCATTAACCATTCTTTTATAACTTTTTAAGGTCTTTTCAGTGGCGTAGGTTTAATTTTTTTATTTCCACTACATAATGAGATATTGACTTGAACTTTGGTTTTTCTTATGGACGGCATTTTTGATTTTCAGATATTCGAATTCTACTTATTTTTCTGAATAATTTGACATAGCATATCCTATATCTAAACTAATCAGAAGCTACAAAACTGACCAAAATAACTTTTTGGCGTTATCAAAGTGTGCTGTGTAAAACAAAATTTGTTGAAACAAATACATATCGACATGTGAACAATCTGTCGAGCGATCGCTACAGTTTTTCTCATTCATTTTGTTTGATTTACTCTCTAAGATGGCTCAAGCATTCTCAAATTTGGAGAAACAGGCTATTTTTGCGCATACATTCAGCGTAACAAAAATACCACGTGGACTCAAGCAGAATACTTGAACCTTAATCCAGAAAGGCGACAGCCTTATTCAATAGAGCTGTAAAAGTAACGAGAAATTGTGTACCCGCATGTATTCGTTACTAAAACAATCAGCACCCGTTATTTTCGTATCGTTACGTTACTCGTTACTTTAGAGTTTTGATACAATCAAGCACTAGCGTCCAGCTGCTAATACAATGACACGAGTGCGACTCGATGCGATACTTCATGCGAGACTCGAACATGAAGTATCGCATCGAGTCGCATTCGCGTCATTGTTAAAATGATTTTAAGAAGAGGTTTATCACAAACAAGTAACAACATACGACAACAATATAATATGGAAAATTCTTTATTGAGACAACATTAACAATTAAAAACTCTGAAACAAAATAAAACATTCTGTAGTAAAATAAATAATAATGAAAAGAAACATTTGAGAAAAACAATAACTGTCTCAAATTATTTATCCAAATTTTCAATTTACAAATTATGCACTGTAAGTGTTAATGTTAAAAATATGCAAAAATACAAATAGGCCTTTATGTTGTGAAAATTATTACTTACCTCATAAAAAATAGCAACACAACACTTTACACTACTCACCGAGCTACTCACTAAATATTATCTCTTCTAAAATAATGTTACAATGTGCGGCGGTATGCGCAGCAATAACGTAATATTATATTTGTATTGTAATTTGTAATGTACCGAACGAATTCAAAATACATCAAAAATGAACGTACACATTACACATACACACGCATACGTACGACGCACGATGTATTCCAGTTCACGTTCACGAATGATTCGTATTCGTTCGTATAACTATAACGAATCAAACCTGGCTCTGTGTCTGTGACCAGCTCTGTGAATCAAACACTGACATACGACAAATGCGAGTAACGAAATTAATTTGTGAGTAACGATTCGGTATTTCGAGTCAGGCGATGTACCCGTTACTCGGTAACGAATACATACGGTTTGCTACAGCTCTATTATTCAATAACTTATAGGAACTTTTCTCCATTAATTTCAACGTTTGCTAAAACTAATTCTTCTTCACAGTGTTGAATGTTGCCTTTTTTCTTTGAAAATGAACCGTATACCTTTAAATTTCTATTTAAGTTCCTAAAAGCTATTGAATAAGGCTGTCGGCTTTTTGAAAAAAGGTTCAAGTATTCTGCTTGAGCCCACGTGGTATTTTTGTTACGCTCAATGTATGCGCAAAAAAAGCCTGTTTCTCCAAATTTGAGAATGCTGGAGCCATCTTAAAGAGTAAATCAAACAAAATACATTAGCAAAACTGTAGCGATCGCTCGATAAATTGTTAACCTGTCGATATGTATTGGTTTCAACAAATTTTGTTTTACACGGCACACTTTTATCGGCATGGATAATGTCAAAAAGCTATTATGGTCAGTTTTGTAGCTTCTGATTGGTTTAGATATAGGATATGCTATGTCAAATTCTTCAAAAAAAAGCAGAATTCGAATATCCATAAGAAAAACCACAGTTCATGTCAATATCTCATTATGTAGTGGAAATAAAAAAATTGAACCTACGCCACTGAAAAGACCTTAAAAAGTTATCAAAGAATGGTTAATGAAATTTTCAAATATCTTCATAAATAAAAAAGTTATGGCCAGTTTTCAGAAATGGCAATTTTCACTATTTTCTGAATAAATTCATTTCAATTGTTTTTTCAACGGGACGTTAATAAGCCCAATTTTCTGCACAACTTTGCCTATTTAACCGACTTTCTATCTCCACTGATAACAAAGTTACCCATGTTAACCAACGTCGATTGAGACACCCTGTATATACATACAGATATTGATTATATTCGTATTTATATTCGATTTATTTTGTTCTGATTTTATTAAACCGTAATCACTGTTAATTGAATTTGATGCGTGATCCGTTCTGACATATTGCACTGTTATTACCATTTTATACACCTGTTTCATAAAAGTTTAATTTGTTTTAATTAACAAAAATTATTGTAAACCGAAATTGTATGTTTGAGTTTTTATCAGTTTTTCCAATAAAACATATTTTATTTCAACATATTATACAAAACGTTGAATGTTTGGAGTTTGTGACAGCATATGCCGCCATAATATGATGGATCGAATGTGCATATTAGAATGTGTTTTTATTGTACGGTGTCTACGACGTATAATTGTGCCAAACTCGATGCAATCAATGGCGGTCATTATAGAGGCAGTAAAAAATTGCGTCAAAAAATTCCGGCAACTGTTTGAACGAAAATTAAATTCAGTAAAAAATTACGGAAAAAATGTCCGTTTAGGAGGATTATAAAAATCAATATTCGATTCAAAATCTAATAACGGTTCAATTCGTCGTTTTTTGAAGTCTGACTGGATACTGAATTAAAAAGAAAAAAAGAAATATCCTTGAATGTTCTCGTCTAAGTAGCGATTAATTTAAAAAATATTCCAGTTTATATAAGAACTTGTAAAAAAATTAAATTAGAGATATAGTTCTTGATCCAGTTTTATATTCATCCTGTACCTATAACAAAATCTTGTGACATCACGAATTTTAACATATTGGCTGTTTTGATATAATTATAGGAATTTGTTCGCTTTTGAGATCATTGCGCAGTGTTACTTTAATTAATAATTAATCTTTGCGTCTCTTATTGTTTCAAATGTTTTGTTTATGTAGTAGTTCTTAGCGTATGTCTAACAATATAGGGCTTATTTACATATTATGTAATCTACAGCCATATAACACTAGACGGAATTAATAGCAATGTAAACGCTATTAGGGGAAGTTTTGTGAAGCAAATTCATTAAGAAAACGTATAGGAAAAGATTTACATTAATATTTGTTACTTAGTTGTTACAGGCACTGTTTTAATTTTGATTGATTTTGTTATATTTGTTTGTATGTCATGTATATCTCGTGTCGAAATGGTATTATGGCTCATGTGACGGATAAAACTCTTTGGTCCTCGTTAATATAAACCATTAGGTCTATAGGTGTCATCCAAATAAACCTAAGTCCACAAAGAATATGCGAATATTTCGTTAACATTTTAGATATATATTTTAGATATATATTTAGATATATATATATTTATAGATATATATATATATATATATATATATATATATATATATATATATAGATATATATTTTAGATACTGATGGTATGTAGAACGAGCCTAAGCTGCTTAAGATCTCTAATTGTAAGCTCCAGTTGATAATTTAAAAAAAAATGAGTATTAGATTTGACAAATGGACGGAGTTTAGGCCATTTTTCATAATATATTATATACTGTAGTAATACTAACAGTGTGTCACCAAATGTCGTATCGTTTTATGCCAAATCCTAATAGTTTGATTAAAATTGTATTTAAAAATAGCCGTTCAAGGCAAATATGTAAATTTTCACAGGGTATTAGAGTATTCAAATGTAAAATATGTTGGATACTTTTGTATTATGCATACCGCACATAAGTTATGTCGTTTTTATTCATATTTCTTAGATAACCTAATTAATTTTTTTGTACTTTTCCATGGAAAACTGTATTATAAATGATTTCAGCCTCATTTGCATACAAAAGCTGCAGATGTTTTACATTTGAATAATCACGTAAATTTATATACCGACACATTGTTTCAAGTTGAGCAAAGTGAATTTAGCATTTTTTTCATAAACTTGTTTTAATTAGGACTATTCGCGTCGCGGAATAAAAATTATCAATTGTAAAATTTGTATTATAGAAATGCGCTCTTGCTAAAAGATTGAAATACGATACCTATACAGAATGTACCGGAAAGAATCTGCCAAACTTCAGAAGTGTATTCCTTAGCTTTTTTTAAACAAAAAAAAAGTTTTATCCTCAAATACTGCAGAGACAATCTACATATTTAATCATTTTCAAAGTCCAAAGATGTATTGCTATGAGTGGTCACTTCAAGATCTTATCTAGCTTATTTATGTTACTACATTAAATTTTTGTTAAATGAAATAAGTATTGTCTAACTAAAAAAAATTGAAGTTTGGCGCATTGTGAAAAATTGATGAAAGTGAATTTTTACGATGCGCTCGCACACTACAAGATTAAATTTAACAGGATGAAGTTGCCAACATAATATCAAAATTAACAGGGTGAAGTTGCTCGCTTAACCATACGCTTTGAACATTTTGTTAAATATTTTGATTTAAAGCACGCTTACTGATGACGCAGCGATCGAAAAATAATTTAAAATAGTGATTATGACAGATGTCAGGCGATGTTCTATTTCAATTCGAATAAATATTATTTGCATGCAAATTAAAAATTTGTTTGTAATGGCGCCCAAAGAAGTAAACTTCTAATGCGCGCATCCACTTTTTTCTTTTTTTGCTTAAAATGACCTAAAGAATACATCATTGGTGTTTGATAGATTACTATCGGGACTCTCTGTATTTGAAATGAACATTTTATGAACATTAAAAAAGTTTGCAATAATTATTATGAATTCGACTACAAATTTAATGCTCATAAGGCCTTTATTTCTCTTCATGTTAAGTTGACTTTTGGTGTTTTTGCTCGGTGTAGAATTCTTGATGCCTCAATACGAATTACTTCTACCAGATCCCGAGGCAAGGTCCGAATACCAGCTTCAATACTGGCGATGATGTTTTCAGTAGTTTTTATTAGGAATTTATGTTTATTATATGTATGGTAAAGTAAAAAAAAACCCGGGTCGCAGTGCCAAAACCCTGCCGACAATATAGTGTATTTGCTTATACAGGCAGTGTGGCTTCATTATGCGAACTTTAGTTGGTTTCTGGGCAAAATAAAAAATTAGACTCCTTAATACACCCCTTAAATAATTTTTTTTTTCTTAATTGCAATATTATTATCAATCGAATCTCTATACTAAATTATATACACCTTTCAGTAAAGAATTCATAATCTGCAAACTAGTTTTTTCATAAAATTTGTAAATCCGGTCCTGTCGGGCCGATTTTATTAAAATTTTAAAGACACTTTTTAATTACTACCAGAGGGTTAAATTTCAATTTTGAAACGATTCGGAGAATTTTTTCGGTATTTTGGGGCCCAAAAACATTTTTCAACCCCTAAAAACTACCCTTAAAATAGCCCGATTAGGCCCATTTTAAATAGGATTCTTGCGGTGATGGATTTCAACACGTGGGCCAAATTTCGTTAAAATCAATTAACTCCTTCGAAAGTTATTGCCCGCACACATATATATATATATATATACAGGGTGTCCCATAAGTCGACGTCCAAACGAAGTGAGGTGATGGGGGAGGTCATTTCCTATCAAAATAACCATAAATGTGATTATCCAATTGTTTACGGTTCGAAAGTTATTTCAATTTTTGTATTTTTCTCTGAAATCGTGTAGTGCTTATACTAAAAAATTAATTTAAAAAAATCTATGAGTTGTTTGGTTGATTTTTTTTTAATAGGATCCTGAAGGGTCTGCCCTTCCAAAAAAAAATAATTTTCATGAGCTCTGTTATCATCTGTCAAGTAAAAAAAATGGTTTTGTAAACACTTTTCGGTGGCAAGAAAAATATATTTGATTTTAAATTCACGTTGACAGAAAAAAAGTGTTATAAAAAAAATTGACCAATTATCAGAAAAACTGGTCCATTTAATAGAGATTCTAACGCGGTATAGTACAACTCGTTATTCATGACAGTTTTTTTTATAACAATTTTTTTACATGCAAGTCGTGTTTGTTAAAAAATACATTTTCGAAAATTTCAAAATCTAAGTTGGCTAGTCTAACACAAATGAACCAAATTTTATTTAAAGTTACAACAAATGTTCGAAATTAGTCGAAACGCCCGTTCGTTATTTTGTATTGTATTGGTCGCAATTCTTATTTTTTGCCGCAGCTGATGTTCGTTTTGGTTTTCTGTCGCGTAGACCAGTTCTTTGAAGTAACCCCATAAAAAGAAGTCTAGGGGGTTTAGGTCAGGTGACCGCGGTGGCCACTGGATGGTTCCTTCCCTTCCAATCCAGCGATTTATGTATTCGGTGTTGAGGTATCGTCTCACTACTAGAGCATAGTGACAAGGAGCCCCATCGTGCTGCAACCACATGTTTCGGCGTGTTTCTAGCGACACGTGTTCCAGTAAGCCGCCCAAATCATTTTGCAAAAAATAAAGATATGCATCGCCCCCGATCCTTCTGGGTAGCTCAAGGGGCCCAATCATTATGCAAAAAATAAAGATATTCATCGCCCCCGATCCTTCTGGGTAGCTCAAGGGGCCCAATCATTTTACCTTCAACAATTCCCGCCCACATGTTGACCCCAAACTGATGTTGAAAATGGTCGTTTCTTATAGCTCTAGAGTTTACATAATCATAAGAGTGAAAATTATGGATGTTGAATACTCCCGTCCTTCGAAAGCTCGATTCGTCACCCCACAAAATGTTATTAAAAAACTGAGGATCTTCCCTGTTCCGACGTAGAATTTCTCGGCAAAATTGCACCCTTTTGTTATAATCAGCGGGTAAAAGTGCTTGCACACGTTGCACATGGTATGGATGTAAATGATCCCTTTTTAAAATACGGTGCACTGTGGACCTCGAAACTCCCGAACGTCTTGACAAACGACGAACACTTGTAGATGGGTCCTCTGTCACCATTCCAATTATTTCATCTTCGTCGATGCCAAGTCTAGGTCTTCCAACTCTTTGCTCATTCCCAGGGATTTCACCTTCTATGTACCGCCGATGTATACTTTGGAACACCCTGTGGTCAGGATAGTGTTCTTGGTTGGGATATCGTGCCCGATATTCTCTTGCAGCAGCCCGAGCATTCTCGTCACAAAACCCATAGACATAGTGCATTTCTGCATACTCCCGATGGGAATAAATAACCATTTTGATGCGTCCAACTTGAAAAGAGTCCAAATCACAAACAGGATCGAAGTTCAAATTACCAAGCGCAGGTCCAAATAACAAAGTACAAAATGAAAAGTCAAGTCGGAGGTTTACTAGTAATAAAACGAATAGCGAGCATACATTAGAAGTAGTGAATGAAAGAGGAACGTATTAATTTGTTTAAGTCGTTCCAGCCAACTTAGATTTTGAAATTTTCGAAAATGTATTTTTTAACAAAGACGACTTGCATGTAAAAAAATTGTTATAAAAAAAACTGTCATGAATAACGAGTTGTACTATACCGCGTTAGATTCTCTATTAAATGGACAAGTTTTTCTGATAATTGGTCAATTTTTTTTATAACACTTTTTTTCTGTCAACGTGAATTTAAAATCAAATATATTTTTCTTGCCACCGAAAAGTGTTTACAAAACCATTTTTTTTATTTGACAGATGATAACAGAGCTCATGAAAATTATTTTTTTTGGAAAGGTAGACCCTTCAGGATCCTATTAAAAAAAAAATCAACCAAACAACTCATAGATTTTTTTAAATTAATTTTTTAGTATAAGCACTACACGATTTCAGAGAAAAATACAAAAATTGAAATAACTTTCGAACCGTAAACAATTGGATAATCACATTTATGGTTATTTTGATAGGAAATGACCTCCCCCATCACCTCACTTAGTTTGGACGTCGACTTATGGGACACCCTGTATATATATATATATATATATATATATATATATATATATATATATATATACGTATATATATATATATATATATATATATAAATATATATATATATACATATATATATAAACATTTTTAAAAATGGTGCCAAAGTGTTTAGGAGGTTATGAAACGTCGAGAAATTTTGGTGCGACCCCTAGGTCCCGCCATCCGACCGACGCCAATAGTGTATGTTGCCATATGGCAAATACACTAAAAATCGTCTAGAGATAATCCTTATTCGTATAATGAAAAGTACACTGCAGTTGTTTTAATTAAAAGAAATTGCAATCTTTTTTGTTCATTTGCATTTTGCTACGTGTTTAATATTAATAATTATACATTCTTAAGTAATTATACGTCTCGCTTGATTGTAAAGGAGAATAAATACCAATTGGTGTATTAGTAAACTAAATCCGTATATTTATCATTCTGGAAACCAAAGCGTGATTCTTTCGTCGTTAAAAATTTCAATATCTTAAATTAGGATTATTTTCGTCCATGTTATTAATACTGGAGTCTATGAGTCGGAAAAAACGTGAATTTTGCAAATTTTTTCAGACGCAACAAAACCACTCCCCCCTCCCGTTTTCGAGGGTGCTGAACACGATGGCGTAGGGTAAATTTCTTTTTCGGGTTGCGTTCATCCCCCTATTGGCCAAAAACCATCCCTTTTTTTTGAAATCTCCGTTTTGAGGTCCCCGGGTCGGAAAAAAAGGCGTGCAATCCACTTTCGGGGCCGCCTCATGTTACCTGGCAACTGACCGCCACCCTACACTTACCCCCATGGCCAAGAACCACCCTCCAAGGGGGTTGAATGCGTTTTCTTTTAATAAACGGGAAACCTCCCGCATTCCACCATTTTCGGGGACACCGAACACGATGGTAACTCCCGTTGGCCTCCACCACCTGTTTTCACCCCCCCAAATCAAGAATATCACCCTCCAAGGGGGTTGAAAATGCGTTTGTTTTAATAAACGGGAAACCTCCCGCGTTCCCCCGTTTTCGAGGACGCCGAACACGATGGTAACCTCCGTTGGCCCCCACCACTCGTTTTCACCCCCCCCCCAAATCAAGAAAATCACCCTCCACGGGGTTGGAAATGGGTTTTTCTACCATAACTAACTGTGCTTTCTGTTGCGAAAAATATGGAGACTGCGTTCCTGTTACTAGAACGACGGAAAATAATACTTTGAATATACGAAATGTTATATAATGTGTCCTCGTTTTATTGGGTTGCAGCTTTAAATTTCGTCTTTGACTAGGATATTCAACCGATCATTTTGGGTTCAGTTAAACATACTAAATTTAAATAACACGTTCAGATAAAATATTTTCTATGTTATCTGTTAAAGGGGGCGAAACATTCTGCTGCTCCCCTATGATGATGATTTTCTTGATTTGGGAGGGGGGGGTGAAAACGGGTGGTGGAGGCCAACGGGGGTTACCATCGTGTTCGGCGTCCTCGAAAACTGGGGAATGCGGGAGGTTTCCCGTTCATTAAAAAAAACGCATTCAACCCCCTTGGAGGGTGATTCCTGGCCAAGGGGGTAGGTGTAGGGTGGAGGTCAGTTGCCAGGTAACATGAGGCGTCCCCGGAAGTGGATTGCACGCCTTTTTTTCCGACCCGGGGGCATTAAAACGGAGATTTCAAAAAAAAGGGTGGTTTTTGGTCAATAGGGGGTGAACGCAACCCTAAAAAGAAATTTGCCCTACGCCATCGTGTTCAGCATCCTCGAAAACGAGGGTGGGGAGTGGTTTCGTTGCGTCTGAAAAAATTTGTATGTTTTCCGACTCATAGACTCCACTATAAATAACGATCTTGGGTACTTAGACAGGTTGAAAAAACATATGTTACGATTTCTAATGTTGCAACGTTTTGTTTATATTTTTCAACTTCTTCAGGCAACCTATAATGCAATAATTATTTTATAAATTACTAGCGCCCGGTTCGGCTTCGCTCGGATTAAGACGTAGTATGCTGCAGTGGTCTTTCTTATAGAATAATGAATTTGCCCAGTGTTCTTATTGAATTATTATTATTTTTATCGAAACCTGTAAACAAGACTAGAGAAATATTTTTAAAGACATGTACTCGTTTATTAAGGTGACAGATGCCTCAGATTGTAAAATATGCTTTTGGGAAATTTCGAACTGTGGTCGCCAAATTCATTTTATGACTGTCTTTATTAGCTATGATTAAGCAGCCTTAAAATTTTAATAAAACACGTGCTATTCGTCAATATTTCTTTACAGCACTTCGCGAGATTTCGAATTATGGGAAGCCAAATTACAATTCGAAGTTTTTTCTTTACTAGCTTATGTTAAAAATACTGACAAATTTGGCTTTCTTAATAATTTTTCTCAAATTAAATTTTTTCTATACAACATTTTTGTAAAACGTATGCTAATTTTCTAATAGATCGTTTATTTAGATCAAATAAACTGTAAAAACTTGGCTAAAAGCATATAGGAAGAAATTATGTTATTTTGAAGCATTAACACCAAAGATTGAATAAGATTTTTCATAGAAATTAGAGATTTTTGAAACGTGAGTAAGTGCATTTTACATGCACAGAGATTCAACTATTCGTAAAATTCAGGTGCGGGTGAACAAGAGGGCATATTGGACAGTTGGTAAACAGTCACTTTAATACTAATTGAATAGTTCGTTTAAACACATTTCCCATCACTTGTAAGTTGTACAACGATTTGACACAAAAATGTAATACGCTTTATCTGATTTCACGCTTCAGTTTGACATAAACTATGTTATAAATTGTTGGCGACTGTGCTTTGAAATAATGTGCAATGTGTGTGAAGTGATAAATTGGAAAATAATAAATAATTTAATTATATACTTACACAACATGTATTTCCATATGTATGGGTTGGTAATTTATTTATAAAATAATTTGTGATGTACTAGGTTGTTTTCTAGCGTTGTTTCTAAAGCGTATAAACTTAGAACAAATCAATGTTGTAGTCAACAATGCAGAATAATAATGTTGTCTCAAAAAGACATAACAATATGATTAAAAATCGGTCCTTATAAGATTTGTCGTTATGATGTTATAAATAACCAACAGATTTTGTTAATATTTATTTATTACGGAAATCAGATGGTACTTTTATGTTTGGTTGTTACAGTCGGCATGTCGTTATATCCGAAGTCGTTATATTCGATTTATACTGAATCAACGACGAGTCCTCTTTATTTTATTAAAACCATATTTTGTTGAAACATACATTTTGGCGTGCGATTGTAAAATAAAAAGTCACTTATTCGTTGAATTTGTATTTTCGCCTAAACTAATGTTTGATTTGGTTCCGTTGTACTACGTATGATTAATATACCTTGTATAGGTATTTATTTGTAAAGCATAAATGAGCTACATCGTTTTGTTAATTGCAGGTGTTTCGAAAAATAATTGCTGCAAGTTGAATTTATATTATACGGCGTTAAATTTTTAATTTGTTATTAGTTATTACATAGGTACCTAATGTGAATATATTGTACCTAATTGTTATAATTTCTGTATTGTGAACGTTTGTCGTTAATATCATATTAAATTAACGATATAATATTTTATATACACTATACAGGCATTGCATAATAAGCATATATTTTCTAGTGAGGCATCTTCGCCCCTTCCCTCTCGTAAAAAAGTTATTACGCGCTCCCGATCGTTTTACTGATATGGATATATTGTAGTTTTTTTTATTTTCATTATATTAATGATTGTTATATTGGTGGTCGGTCAAACGGTGTCGAAGTATGTTAATCTCAAATACATCAAAATCAATTTTTGTACATGTCGTAGAATAACAAATTATTTTTCGCGAAAATCCTAGGATGTTTGCAAAAAACCGGATTCCAATTACCCGGTTTTTTTGGAATCGTCCTAGAATTTTCGCGAAGATTCGATTTTTTCAATTATCCCATGACATATTATATATTAGATGAAGCGTGTTGGTTCAAAGTAGTGACTAGTTTGTTGTCATTCGTATTTATACATAAATGGTATTTTTTTTAGAAATTTTTTATTACCACGTATATTTTAAAATTATTTTTTTTCTGATTTGTGTAAATCGATTTTTTTAAAATATAGTTAGTTTTGATTATTATCTAATTAAAATATAAGTGCGTACAATTTTTAAAAAGACGTTAGAATATACTGAAAGCAAACTGGTTAGTTAATTGGTAGACAGGGTAATTTCTTTTAATTTTTAGTTGATTTCACAATGCCCTTTTGAATGTTAAGTGGTTTTACGTCTGTTTTATTGAATTTTACTCAATATTTTCGTAACTGTAGCGCGTCTAGACGGATCCTTTACCTATTTTTTATTTAATAAACTAAGATGAAAATTTACGTTATTAAGTTCAAAAATAAGGCTAGGAGAATATAAATAGTGAACGTTTTTTTCCTTTTTTTGCGTTACGCACGAGCTGTGCAGAGTATTATTTTTTATCATTATCGGTTGCATTTAAATCTCACAGGGTTTACTAATTATTTTTTGAGCGGTATTTTGTGTGTAATGTAATCAGTGTACCATTCGAAATCCTCTTTCAATTCTTAAGTTTTAAAAGGCTGTGATCAAATTGAAAGTAATATTACTGTATGATATAATTAAAAGATGAAAGTGTTGTTCTGAAATGATTTTTTATACGAATTAAAACAGTGAATTAACTTCAACTAGGGATAGAAATGCGTATACGTAAAAGAAAAATAGGTCGATAAAGAAAATGAGAACAGTTCAGTAATAAATTCTTTTAAAGGAAAAAAAGTCGAATTGGTAGAAGAAAGAATGTCTATATAGCGACACTGAATACTTACCAAATACGAACTTATATAAAATAGAAGTACAGACGTGTTCTCACTAATGCTTTCATACTTAATTTTTGAGCAATTATTGGAAATTGTATTTGTGGCACGACTGCGTTTAGTCTGAAATGTACATTCAATAATAAAATTGTTGTGGTTAGGAAATGACTACCTAAATTATAGTTTTTTTACATGGCAATAGAGAAATTGCATCTTCTTCTAATTGAATGTAGGTACAGGGAAGGTGAATTGAAAAATTAATGTATCCTTTTTTATTTATTTTTATTTTAATAGTTATGTTTCTAATGCGCGATGACATATATTATGTGTTAAAAATGAGCGCCAGTCACATAAGTCATAACATCATCACGTACGAAATACAAAAAGTATTTTTGCACGTACTTTTTATGAAATATCTTAAGACACTTCAAGTTTATTTCCAGTAGAATAGGCTGTGTTTGGATTTTCATACATTTACTATAGAAATTGTAGTTCTACTACGTTTCGTATTTCGTTTGGTTTACTTTACGCGCACTGTTACGAAATTGTTTATACTGTACAGGCATGAAAAGGAGCTATTTTATAAAGGATCGTACAAAAAAAATTCTTTCGTTTTTTGTCATCTAGAATTGTGTAACTTTTAATTTTACGAATTTTATTGATATTAATAATAATAAATTTATTCCTCCTCGGGAAAAAAAAACAGAAAACAGAGTTACAAAATTAGTACCTAATAATAAAATAAATCACATTATGTTTAAAAAAAAATATATGGAATTTTCCAACCCAACTTGGCTATTGCCAGTTCCAGGGTTGGAATAGACTGAGCTAGACGTGCGCGAGAGTAAGTTATTTAAGAAAAAAAATAAATAAAGAGGGGAAAATAAAAATAAAAAAGAGTAATGAATAGAAAAATAATAATAATAATAACTACAAAGAAAAATTTAGTTGTTGGTTAGTTGAGGATATTGTAAATGACCTGAGAATCTGTGTTGTCACATAACCACCTGAATATTTTTTTATTGAACGTTTTAATGTTTCGAATTTGTTTGAATTCAACCGGTATGCAGTTGTATAGTTTTGGACCAAGGAACGCTATATGTTTTTGGCTGAAAGTTTTTGACATTTTTGGAGTCTGGATAGGATTTAAGATCTGCGATCTTGTATTGTAAGGATTCTGGTAAGCTACATGGTTTCCTGGACGTTTATGGAACAAGGATAGAACTGATTTAGCATATGTCTGATATATGTTAAGTATCTTTAGGCTACTAAATAGTTCCAGGGATGGAGAGAGTCTAGGTTTTTTAAGGATTATTCGTAGGAGAAGTTTTTGGGTTGATACGAGTGGCTTTAATATAGTTTTGTATGTGCCGCCCCAGACAGTAATACCATAATTAATCAGAGACTGGCACAGGGCATAGTAGACTTGTCTCATTGTGTTAATGTGTAGTATATTTCTTAATGTAATGAATATGTGAATGAGTTTTCGTAGTCTTTTTGTTAGTGTTTCGATGTGATGGTTCCATTTAAGGTATCTGTCTATTGTTATGCCTAAGTATTTGGTGGGTGAACTTGTGTCAGTAGCGTGCAGTTGCAGTTGGATTGGTTCATGTTTTGTATGCAAGTAGGGGTGTGTATTTTTAAGAGTTTGTTGATTGGTTGACCTGCTATGGTTGGACTGAATGTAATATATTTTGTCTTGGTGATGTTTAGTGTTAATAAATTATTGTTGAGCCAGTTGTAAACTTGCCCAATACCAGCCTCAGCCTTAATTATAGTATCTTCCCAAGTGTTACCTGAAAAGTAGAGTGCGGTATCGTCAGCAAATGATATCATTTTACCACCAATGTCCATGTCGCATAAGTCGTTCACGTAAATGGAAAATAATATTGGTGATAAGACTGTACCTTGAGGAGCTCCAAATTTAATAAATGTTTTGTCACTGTAATGTCCGTTGAGTCTGGTAACTTGACTTCTACTCGACAGATAACTCTCAAAACCATCTTAAGGCGACACCTCGTATGCCAATATTACAAAGTTTTTTGAGTAATATTTGATGGGATATGGTGTCAAAAGCTTTCGCCAAATCCAGAAATATAACCATGGCTTGATTAATCTTATATTTTAATAAAGGAAGGAAGTGGATAATATAGCGTCTGATCGTGGAAAGAACGCGGACAAAAGAATGTGTAAAGCCTATGGTTTTACAGAGCTGTAGTTTTCCATCCGCACCGACATTTTTTCTTTGGGCGCAGTGTAGTTTAGTGTGACTATAGCTTAGACAACTAATAAATACAACATAGTGTAGATTCTAGGACACTGTAAGCGGAGATTCTGATTGTACCACTGTTCTATATGTACTCCGTATATCTAGGCTTAGTATCATTTACAGGTGTTCCATTAATTAAGCTTTGGTTGCCTAGATAGCGGTACCATAATATAGCGGCTGTAATGTAATGGTGAATGACGTAAAAAACCTGTGCCTTGACGTAAATGAATGCTGCGTTTTTACGTTACGGTGATGCCGTCGCTACCGAAAAAAACACGTATACACTTACTTCCAAGCACGAATTTTTGTAACATCATTCACCGTCATTCATAATGTTAGCGTTATCCTGGCAAATACACCCGCTTTTCCTAAGAGGCGTGACACCTTACTTGATTATTGGATAGAAAAAGAAGCACGCCACTTTTGCGGCTTAATCACTAAATCATTGCTTGATGAATATTTCTAACAAAATTATACAAAGTAAAAAATGAATACTATTTTTTATTAAAATATAAATATAAAATATAAAAATATAAAGATATCATATTACACTCGCTATATTACGATACCGCTATCTTAGGAATCCAAAGCTCTAGTGACCGGGGCAATCGTTAATAGTCTATACTAATTGCATGTGTGTAATCTCTGAAACTATTGAACCAATTCTAAAAATTCTTTCACTAATAAAAATCTACACTATCCCTTTAATTTAGGCTATATTTCATTTTGATAAACACTAAAAATGTCAAACTAGCTAAATTTGAGTACATGGTGCAAATACAGTAATTTTATTCTGGAAGTTTATACCAGCTTTGCTGTAGAATATGCATCGGAATTCGAAGTCATACTAAAACTTCCAAAAGCGTTTGATGATGATCGACTTCCATGTCTTTGAAGGACAGGTCTTCAATATATTTATTTCACAAAAGAAAATTTATAAATCCTATATTTTTAAATATATTTATATCATTTGATGTGCGTATTGCCATTATTCTGCCTCATATTGTATATAAGTGGATCAAGAGTTAAGACGAGTATACAGTAGTACACCGTAAGTCTGTATTTTAGATGTTCCGGAGAATGTATTGATCAAAATAATAAGATAATTTATACTTGTTGTAGCTATTGCTCAAACATTCTGAATTTTAAATATAGCCAACGTAAGTACTCATAGGTCGAGAGCTACTGAACTTTTTGGAAGCTGATTTTCGCATAGAAATGACTTTATAATCAGTCCAAACAACGAAATTGACATTTGGTGTCACCAACTACAGTCGTTTTTAGGGGTAATCAAGCCCTAAAGTTGTCAAAAATTATTTTGAAAAAATTGATTTGGTCCCTCTGTCATTTCAGTCTGGGTCTCTCTTATGGTCAATTTCATACTGTCGAATTTTCGTTAGCTGTTAAAAGTTTACTGTCAACGTGCAAAGGAGTTATAACTTAAAAAAAAAACGGTTACAGATTTGCTACTGTACTATTCGTCTATGCTCTGTGGCCAAAGCATAGTATATAATATGTATGCTATTCCAAAGCAATCCTTTAGGCTATCGCCAGCGATCCAATAATCCTGTCGCATGATAACACATCTCTGGTCACGTGGAATAATGATCAATGTCAGATTTTTGTTATAATAAATATCATGCATCATGGGTCATGACGTTTAAATTCTCATGTAAACTTGAATGACAATAATGATTCTGTCATTATTTTTATTTTATTTTTGAACTAAGTGAAGAAAATCTTGTAATGATGGAAAAAAAACGAAACTGAGATTTTGAAGAATTTAGATATTTTATTATTCCTATACGTAAACTAAAAAAGTCCATCCAGTCTTCGCGTTCATTTGTTCGTCCGTATATATAGCCGTTCAACGGGTCGACATCGAACTTAAAAACTTAAAAAAAAAGTTTTTAGGGAATTCCTCAGTTTTGTTTTTTTTTTCTCCATTCTCCAAACTAGGCTAGATTTCTAATGACCAAATTCGAAAATTGTTATCTGTTGAAAATGCTCGTGTTACATGATGATATCTCAAGGTATGTATGGACTATGTAGTCGGAGGGTTGAGAATAGTGATGAGCAAAACAAGACCAAGACCAAGACTGGGTCAGTCTTGGTCTTGGTCTTATTTTTGCATACTCGGTCTTGGTCTTGCTCAAATACTTCTAGTCTTGGTATTGGTCTTGGTCTTGCTTGTATAGTCTTAGTCTTGGTCTTGCATAAATAATTCGGTCTTGGTCTTGGTCTTGTTCTTGCTTATATAGTCTTGGTCTTGGTCTTGCTTATATAATCTCGATTTTGTTCTTGGTCTTGGTCTTGCGTGTTAAGTCTTGATCTTGCTCATCTGACCTGGTACTTACTTACGTTTTTTTTAATAAGTTTTTTAAACACTATCATTATAAAGATCCCAAAAGGTATAATATTATAATTTACTCACAATTAATAATTAACTAATAGATAAATTTATTTTATTGCAATCATTAAAATATAAAAAAATCTATTGTCTATAACATATAGGTATACAATTCAATTTTAATATAGTTAAACTAAATTAAAATTATATTAAAATTGAATTGTCCAATTTCCCGTGAAAAAATAAAAAAAAAACTTATTAATTATAATGGACGTGAACAATATTGAGAATATAGGTATACTTTTGTTCATTTCAAATAGGTATGCGTTTTTTTTTAATACGACTAAAAAATCCTTTCTCGCACCTTAAATAACCTATTTTTACACTCTATAATCATCCTAGGTGACTAGAAAATTTTGTAGAGACGATGTAAATAATTGCCAATTTTTCTTGTTCGAACAGAGAAGAAACTTCATTTACAGTTTACACTAACCGAAATACAATTTAATTACGCCCAAAAGTCAGTAAGAAGACATAAAATAAGCAAAATTTTTGGAATTTATATTATTTAGCAATAGTCTTGCGTTTTGGTCTTGGTCTTGCATACTCGGTCTTGGTCTTGGTCTTGCTAGTGTAAACAGAGTCTTGGTCTTGGTCTTGCTTTTTGGCAAGACTAAGACCAAGTTTGCTCATCACTAGTTGAGAAATAAGTTGTATTTAAGTAGGTGTAGACATTTTTGAGGGTACAATTTTTCCAAAAGTTGTGTACACTGTTTAAACATTATAAGACGTTTTGTGGTCCGCGCAAAATGGACAAAACAGAGAATGATATGGAATTAATTATTTACAGAACGTGAAACAGATAAAAAGTAACATGCAGTTTACAGCTCCTGAAATAAGTTATCTGAGATTTTTGACCATTTTATAAATGTCCGGTCATTGCTCAAACAGGAGATATCTGCACAATTGGCAAAAAAATCGACACAAGCCATGTTGTCTTATGACCGTAGATACTTTGACAATATTGCATTGTATACTCTGACTGTATGTATGTATGTCTGTATGTATGTGTATGTGTGTGTTAATCGAATCGTAGATAAATTTTATTTGCAATTTAAAACGATAGACTTATTGAAGAACAATTGCAATTTGTTTCCTTTCCAGAGATTGATTTTTATTTGCACAATGTTCTCTCATGTTCTAATTTCGAGATTATTGTTAAAAAGAATTAATAATGGGATAGTTTGAAAAAAAAACATGAATGTGTGCTTAGCTGCATTCGAAGTTTCACTGATTTTTCCATCTTTAGACGTCCAGTATTTTTTCGTAAAATTTACCACAACAATGTATCAATTGTTGCATTGTACTAAGGCTCGCTTTGCTCGCCTAATTAGCTAACTGCTGGGAGCGCTGGTGGCCCATGTATTGTAAATAGAAAAAAAAACCATAAGCACTGACTGTATCCCAAATCTTACAGGCATTTGTCCAAATTTTAAAAGCAGTTCTATATATATATATATATGCTTTTAGTATTTATAAATGATGAATCATAATTGCTCACGTATACTGTCTTTTATTTCTTAAAATACCACTTAAAAATCCTAGTTCGGGATATATTTGTACGTTAAGGTGGAAAACGTCAAAATTATGGGTTGTCATAATGAAAATATTTTTTGTTGTGTAATAAATAGTAGTATAATATATATTAATTTCCTTTTTTAAAGTACAGTTATTAGTTGAAATGATCGCGCTTTTAAAACAATATATATACTCATATTTTACAAAAATGAACCAGAAAAAAACAAAGAAAAAAATGATAACAATAAAACATGCAGATCTTATTAATGTTTGTCATTTTGCATGAAATGGCTTTCATATTTCACAAACAGGGTGGTTGTTTGTGTTTGTTTTAGCGTTTCTCTTATATCTGCGAACGTCGATAACATTGCAACAAATGACAACAATAAAGTCTCAGAATTTCTGAGATGTTTTAATCAAACCAAATTGTATCTACACCTCAGTTTCGCTTTTCATGTATAAATTAATCTTCAGCCAAAGAGCGGTTCCATCGATGCTTACTAGAGTTTCAATGACCTTGAAACTTTCATTCCCTTTAATTTAGTTGCGTCCAAATTTCGAGAATTTTGAGTGCCGCACCGTGAGAAAGTCTAGACAGGACATTTTTGAAGTAAAATGTGTCTCGGTTTTTAAAACACATAGTGAAGAAATCGCGATGGCAAGCGTAGAAATGTCTCGATTTATTGTAGATTATAAATACTTGACAACTAAGGCAACTAACGTCTTAACAAAGTACATCAAATTAAAACATCAGAAAAGATCAATGAGCGGAGGTAAGATTCGAACCCACGGCAGGCTGAACCGAAGGTCGGCACGGTCTTAAACATTGCATCACTCTCATTTCTCTCTCCAGTCTTATAAAGAGAGTTATACTCGACTTTTGAAAGAACCGACACATAAATTCGCGACGCTATTAGTACTAGTACTACTACCATAGTTTTATGAATGCTAGCTTATGGTAACGGTACCGTCATGAAGTTACGTACCCTTCAGAAGACGGCCATTACATTATCAATTTAAAAGACTGGTATAATAATAAAACTTCGGTGCGTTGATGATCTAGTTTCAACGCTTTGGCGCTTGGATACTCCAAAACTGGAAGCCATAATTCTCTAAAAATAATCAAGTAGTCGCGATGTAACTCTTATTCAAGGAAAGTTTCGATCGGTTTATCTAAAAAGTCAATGCTACATGTTCTTTGGCAGTGTATTAAACTGCGAACACATTTCTCTGTTGTGCGCAACGTTGCATGGATCAGAGAGCAACTTTTATATATAATCAAATGGGCTGTGTGCACAATTTCTCTGTTATGTTGTGTTGTCTTGAGTCGGTATGCAGCGAATCCCTTGCTTTCAAATTTTCGTCATGACACAACAGAGAAACGTGTTCGCAGCTTTACTAATTAACGGATTGTAGATTGTAAACGCTCGACAGCTTCGCAAATTAGCTTCGACAGTGCATTACGACTTTAATTGACGGTTTGCTCAGTTTTTCTCATAATATCTAAAATATTAATGTCTTGTAATAGTTCAACTGACAGGAGCTATGCAAGTTTGTTCACTAGTTCAACTACTAAATTGTAACCACACCTGTTTCTTCATAAGAAAAATGTTACAGAATTTCGAATCAATCTTTCTAAAAGAATAATTGATCGAATGAAATGATATTTCTTAAAGACTGTATATGTAACACATAATAGTTTTTTTGTGCAATTTTCATTGCGAAACAACATTTTTCTTCGCATGGTGGTCAAAATTTTGCTTGAAAAGCAGTCTTTTCCTATGTACATAAACCATTTGTTTGTTTCTGTGCGTGTGTGTGTGTGCCAGGGAGTTTTACAACGCCATTAGGATTGCTCTTGCATATATAAAAACTGTATTCTTATGATCACCTAAGGTCATTGTCAATTAAAAATTTTTGACAATACTTTCTGCAACCCAGTATTCGTTTTTTTATCCATGATATTTAGTCATACTGTTATGGATATTCATATACAAATAAAATTCCAAAGATATAAACGAACCATGTAAAAATACTAAAAGGAAAACAGTTTTATGCAAAACCTTAACTCCTTCAAACTTTTGTACAAAAGCGTTCTTTCTGAACTATTGTATTTATCTAAAGAATATTGAAAGAATATGCCTATGTCACGAACAGATGCACATAAAATCAGAAACTTTTTACATAAGTACCATGAAATAAAATATGCCAATATAGTTTTAAATTGTTTTCTTGATATATTATTTTGTCAAAATATATATGCTGTTTTTTTAAGATATTTATTTTCGTACAGAAGTGTAATTTGAAAATTTTATTTTTAATTTATTAATCGGTGTGTTTGGTATATTTGTGAATAGTGTCAAAAGTGTCAACACTTTACACTGGAACACGATACCAAACGCATCTAATGTTACAGTGACATTTATACGTGATGTCGTCTGCGCAAAAAACGACAACTGAGAACGAACATCGATCAATATAAGGATGGACATCGAAAATTGATCTTCCGAAAACATTCGATGTTAACACCGATGTTTTGTTTTTATTATTTCGATATTCTTGATATCGATGGTTAGTTGCGATATATCATTCGATGTTAACCCTTATGTGAGTGACCAAAAAAAACACACATACCACAGTGACGAAGGTACCCGGGTACCTTCATACAGTTTATAAATAATGTATACAATAAAGCTATGCTTTTACGTTACACATACTTTGACTGTTATTATTTTAATGAAGTTAAGCAATTTACGATCCGTGGCGAACAAAGTAACAGATTGATCCACTTCCCAGAACACAAACTAGTAGTCGAAACATTATTCGTCAACATTATTCGGGCCTGCATCTTCCAGTAAACGTTACAGTCAAATGGATATATTCAAAAAATGTTAGTCCAACGAAATGTTTGACATAATTTGGCGGGAAACTAATCGAAAAGAAAGAAAGATTACTAAAACATACAACAATAAATTGATAGAATGTTACCCTGATATTAGCAAGCGATCGAAAGGAAAAATATTCAAACCATTCACAGAACAAGAATTGGATGCATTTTTTGGCATTCTCATTTTTAGTGGGGTGGATAGATCTAATAGGAGAACGTACCGGAAAGCGCAGAACGAATCGATGGCCTTTAGCACTTTTTTGCTTTATCATTGACATTGCAGCTTTGGCAGCATATATTATTTACATAGAATATAATCCACAATTTGTCTCAAGTGACAAACCTAGAAAGTTTTTGAAATCCTTGAGTGTACAACTGTGTCGTGAAAATATAGAACAAAGATCAAAAAATTCCATCGTGACATCAAAATTACATGTCAGATCTGCAATGCAGGATGTGCTTGACCGAGAACTAAGACTTTCGATTCCTTCTGGATTTAAAATTTCTAAAAAGCGGACTAAACGGGATTCAACAGGACGTGTTGCAATCGTTGGAAGTTTCTTCATATGCAGAGAGTTCAAACCCAAATAAAGAAAAACGCGAAACGCAAAAAACCAGTTTGTGATGAATATGCAATATCTCGTCCAATATGTAAGATCTGCTTCGAGAGTTTTGCTAATTTCGTATAAACCAAGAATTTGTTATTTTTTATATGAATAAAACATTTTGATACATATTTTTAATTGTATTTTTGTATTTCAAGTGTGAAATTATAAATATTTTTTCAATTTCATACAAAACACAAAGAGGCATCCGGGTACCTTTGTCATTCTGTTATGAGTATAAAATATGTTTTATTTTTTTCACGATATCATAAATGGTTGACTGGGTCAAAAGAATTAAAAAAGTATTATTTACAAACAGTTAGGAACTCTCAGAAAATCACAGCTATCTATGGGGCGTAAAAAATCTTTTTTTTTTATTTGAAAATGCTAAAGGTACCCGGGTACATCGTCACTCACATAAGGGTTAACATGGATGTTTTTCTTTCAATGGTCGTTCCTACCGATGAACTAGATTTTGTCGAGTTTGAATCCGTATTTCTTCCTTTGTCATTACAAATTCTGCTGTATTTTGGGTTCCAATTTTAATAATAATACTTCTGTGTGTATATTTTTTTCTTATTATTAATTCACAGAGGTGGGAGTTTGATGGAGGAACAATAAATAAAACTTTACCAAAGTTTCGTTAATGGCCAGCGTTTCGGAATATATAACTTCATCTTCAGGGCGTCTAACAGGTCATGACGGTAATTGAACTATTTTTATGAAATAAGGGGTGAAATTTTTATTTTGTGCAAAAATAAACATAAATTCACATAATAAAGCCACGCTGCCTGTATTTGCAAATGCATATTGTCGGCAGGGTTAGGCATTGCGACCCGAGTTTTTTCATTTCATTTATTATATTAGTGTGTTTGTCATATGACATATAAATTATTGACGTCGGTCGGATGGCGGAACCTAACGGTGTTTGTGTTAATGTTGGGGTGTGTGTATGTGTGTGTGTGTGGTTTTTGGAGGTTGCAAAACGTTTTTTATGTTAATTTCTTTATTATAAAATTCACAAATAGTTCTGTGATATTATTATATTTAACATTTTATAAATAAATCTTACACAATACACACGGTACATCTAATAAAAATGTCACCTTTTCGATTCCGCTGTGTTTAAAGTAGGTGCCTCGTGGATTGATGACATGGTGTAAAACATTAGACTTGGGCTGAAATTTCTTTAGAGATCATTTTTTTCTTTATCTAACAAAATATTTAATTTTCTCGGATTCACAAGCTTTGCTGGAAATGATGTCGTAAAAGGCAAGCTGATTTTAAGTGCATACTGCGGTCAATATTTAATGAAAGCACAACTTGAACATAAAATGAAAGGAACTGTTACTTGAATAGACTCTTGAGTGTAGTATATAAAAGCTGCAGAGTAAAGTGTACATTATGAAAACTAAAAAAAGCGCGCGAGTAAAGTCATCGTTATTTTCTTGAGACAGAGAGAGAAGGCAGGTAATAAAACAAACGGTGAGTCTTTATTTGAGAGCGGCGATGCGGTAATAGGGTGTCGAGACAAGTTTCTGACAGTTTTATTGGTCTACTGTTTTGCGAATAAATCGAGTGAAAAATGCCCTTTTTTTCCTCTGAACTAGTAGAGATAGTGGTCAAATAAGTCTTGCTATGTTAGTAGGATCTGCTGCGATAACAGTAATATTTTTGATTTAAGGGGGTCACCCCGTGTGACGGCCGGTTTTTAAGGGATGTATGCACCGCATGAACTAGAATCATTTGAAAATTTTGAAAATTGAATTTTTTAAAACTTTTAAAAAAAAGTTTCAAACTTTTTGATTTTTTTCATTATCTCGTTACGAAAAAATAGAAATGCTTGGAATTTATTAATGATTCTAGTTCACGCAGTGGCTCTATATGTGCTGAGTCTACCCTATAAAATTCAAGTGAATCGGTCAAACCGTTCTTGAGATATCTTGGAGAAAAGCTCGAAAAACACAGTTTTGAGAAAAACGCGTTTCTAGTTTCAAGTACGATTTAAGCTATGAAAACCTTTACTTACCATCAATCTGCGATGCCTGGTTTGAAATAACAACTCATCGTCGAAATCTCCTTCTATACATGTATATATGAATGTACATTTGTATTGAAGGGTCTCAGGCACCAAAACGATACGTCACAATAGGCCTATAGTGCCCCACTATACAACTCAGCGCTCCGAACACTTGCCTGTTCTAACGACTTCGAATTTGAAAAAATAAAAAAAAAAAATTCGATTCTTTGAACCCATCACACGGGGTGACCCCCTTAATAAACAAGTTTCAGAGGTGCGACGGTGTCACTAAGTTTCTTGAAATACCAGCCTAAATCGACCAATCTTACCAATCAGCAGAATATGTACTCTGATGTCTGATCTCTTTTTCGCTTAAAAATGGAGGTTTTTCACTAACTCGAGTTTCTAGCTTATAGAGGTCTAGAAGTGGGCTTCTTAACATGGATTTGTAAAAGGTAAATCTACTGCATCGGCAGTTTATTAATTTTTAATTGCAACCTTAAACATATTAGAGAAAAAAAACTTCCTGTAGAACTTATGTGTGACCTCAGCAAAGCGTTTCACTGCGTTCGGCACTTGAGTCCTATCGTATTAGAGGTTTTGTTAATCATGGGTTCATGTCCTATCTTAACAATAGAAAACAGCTAATAGAAATCAGGCATGTTAATAACAATGGATACAAAGGTCATTATCATTCAAACCTAACTGACACTGCAACAGGAGTCCCACAAGGATCAATTTTAGGTCCTATACTATTTATTATCTATGTGAATGACATCTCTAGTTATATTTCAACTAAAATTCCATCTAATGTGACACTTTATGCAGATGTAACTTCTGTTTTAATTCAATGCGATAATATCGAGCATGCGACGCAACAGTCAGATAATTTGCTGATAGAATTATATAATTGGTTTTTTTCTAATTCTCTTTTTCTTAATATAGAAAAAACGTGTTATGTTACATTTGCAACAAAACCAAATAACAGTATTGCTATAGGTAATATTAATTGCGATTGTAAAACTATTAAGCCCGCCACTGTTACAAAATTTCTTGGCTTAACTATAGACGAAAACTTGCGATGGGACCAGCATTGTGCGAATTTAGTCTCGAAATTAAACGTATTGTGCTATCAAATTCGACAATTGAGACAAGTTCTAAACATAACGCATTTAATAAAATTTTATAATGCAAATGTGCAGTCTCCCCTAGCGTATGGTGTTATGTTTTGGGGGACTTCTACACATAGTGACAAAATCTTTGTTACTGAAAAGAGAATAATACGTACCATTTTTTAAATAAATAAAAGGGAATCATGCCGTCCGTATATTAAAGAATTTGGCATATTAACGTTACCTGGTCTATATATGTATATTAGAAACAATTCTATTTGTTAAAAAAATGAAAAATTATAGTTTAATAACAGTGTGAATAATTCATTTCATACTCGAAGACCGCACGATAAATATATAACCAAACACCGTTTAGAATTAACCGCTAAATCTTTTTCAATCCGTGCGCGTGGCCCTAAACTATTTAACGCTTTACCATGCGAATTGAAGGAAATTTAAACATTTGAAAAATTCAGAACAAGTTTAAAGAGCTTTTTAAAAAATAAAATTTTTTATTCCGTTAATGAATTATTCACCCATAATAATTGATTGTTTACATTTATGACATTTTTGTAAATATTTATTTACAAAATAAATTTGAATTTGAATTTGAATTCTCACGTATAGATGTCTATAAAAATACAGCTAATATATGTGGCTATAAATATGTATGTATTATTCGATATAGATAATTCGACATAGATTCTAAAAAAATCTTACACTAATATTAACTTAAAGAAATCCGTTATATGCTTCTGCGTTTCTGTTTTTACATTTTGTGTATATTTTTCTAGTTCATAAATTTTGTCAAATATTGTTTTATTAACAACCGTCGAGTATTCAAAAAACTTGTGGAGTGTCGCCAGTGCATTATTATAGAGGTACAGGCAAGCTAGTAGTCTCAGTTACATAGAGGTTCATGAGTGAAAAACGTCTTTCTCTTATAGAGGTTTCTGTTTCTCAGTACTTATAAAGGTTTCAGAGGGTTACAAAGACGATACCTGGCAATTACTCTCACTTAGAGAGTTTTTTAGCTTACCCAGTTCTCACTCACTCAGATTTGACTGTATTTGGAATGCCGTTATTTATGTTTATTGATCGTTTTACTGTATAAAGTATTAACATTATTTCCATGTCACAGAATGATAGGAAATTGATTTCCGAGATCCGATATTGAGTCAGTTAACGTGTTAGATTACATTGGCTTACAATACCTGCATCAATTTGTTACGGAGTCTA
The DNA here is from genome assembly GCA_034508555.1 of Venustoraphidia nigricollis. Lineage (NCBI taxonomy): Eukaryota > Metazoa > Arthropoda > Insecta > Raphidioptera > Raphidiidae > Venustoraphidia > Venustoraphidia nigricollis. The sequence goes on from JAVRKA010000070.1 coordinate 2,107,250, forward strand.
GTCTATAGTAAGTTGGAGACCTTTTAAGGAAATAGATGAAAGAGAGAACGTATCTCGTGCCTGCGCAGCATAAAAGTTGTAGGAATGTAAGAAGAAGAAACTGAAGACGCCTGACGAGTATCCGCAAAGGTAAATGGAGGGTGTATATTCATTTTAAGGTCTTATCGATCTTCTTGACATGCGTGTGTCTTACAGTGTCTTCTGTCTGTACTTTTAGATCGATGTATGTGCTGAGTTATTTTGCGGAGCTCCATCATAGTGCAGGGTTTTTATAACAATTAGCTAGCGTATTTTGCTTCTACTAAAAGTCACAAATAGTTTAGATCGACCGTTATAGGAAATGAACAATTAACCGAGATCTTATAGTTTGTTTATTAAAATCTCTCGGTTCTCTGGTTATAATTTGAAATCTGATGACAGTCAATTAGTGGTTAAAACATAGTTAAAAAAAACTTTTTAAAAACAATGGTTTTCTTCTGCACTAAATAGCAGAAAATATATTTTTTCAGAATAATTTTCAGCATTTATACACAATATTTAATGACCATCTTTTTACAAAAGTTCAAAAATTATCATGAAAAACATATATTTTCTTATTTAGGCTTTTATTTAAGCTTTTTCTAATTATTTTATTTTTTACTTTTTAGTCTTAATTATTTATATTTCATACAATTGGAAAAATACATTTTTTTTCAATTTTCAAAAAAGAAAAATATTTAAAAAATACACATTCGCCCAATATTAGACTCTAATTCGAGAACTGATAAAAATATCAATAAAAATTTAATTTATTGTGAAAAAAATAATAAATCTTAAACATGAATAGATTCTACTAGACCCAAACAACATTAGTTGTTGGAGATCTAAAACAAGAAGCATTAGTTACGTTTTCAATGCTTTGCCTCTTGCACTAAGAACTGGCTCACGTATTTGTTATTTAGTTTCAACTGAAAGTCACAGTAATGAACGAGATCACTTTAGCCTAGTAGGTGGTGTCTCGCTAGGATTGCAGCGGAAATAAATGCGATAGAGGACTTTTCATCGGCTGGCTTTTGAACTGTGCTAATTTTATATAATATGTATGAATACATATTTATTTCCGTTGATTGTGTAACAATAATCTGATTCATCCAGCTACAATTAAATTATAGAAGTGTTCACAAAATATATAAAATTAATTTAAATATTTCCAGTAGTCATACTTATGAGATATTTTCAAAGTTTACTTTTAAATACATTTACAGCGAATAACTAGATGCGTCGTCCGGTTCTACCCACCTTCCAATTTTCGCTCATTCTTCACCCTGCTTTTGACATAAACTTGATTTCAACCCAACTTAGATTAAATGCGATTTCCCCCCAGCGAAGCAGACTAATGTATAATTTTTTGATAGTTAAGGCAAGTTTCCTAAGATGGCGGTACCGTAATATGACGGGGAACGACATAGCAAAGAACGTGTGCAGAGAAGAAAATGTATATCGTTTCTTTTGTGTGATAATTGTACCGCTGCTACCAAGAAAATCACATTCATGTACTTGTATGGCACACGTTTTTAGTGTATTTGCCATAAGGCAACATACACTATTGGCATCGGTCGGATGGCGGGACCTAGGGGTCGGACCAAAATTTCTCGACGTTTCATAACCTCCTAAACACTTTAGCATCATTTTTAAAAATGTTTATATATATATATGTATACATATATATATATATATATATATGTGTGTGCGAGCAATAACTTTCGAAAGAGTTAATTGATTTTAACGAAATTTGGTCCACGTGTTGAAATCCATCACCGCAAGAAGCCTATTTAAAATGGGCGTAATCGGGGTATTTTAAGGGTAGTTTTTAGGGGTTGAAAAATGTTTTTGGGCCCCAAAATACCGAAAAAATTCTCAGAATCGTTTCAAAATTGACATTTAACCCTTTAGTAGTAATTAAAAGGTGTCCCTTAAAAATTTAAATAAAATCGGCCCGACAGGACCGGACTTACAAATTTTATGAAAACAGTAGTTTACAAATAGTGAATTATTTACTGAAAGTTGTATATAATTTGGTATAGAGGTTCGATTTATAATAATATTGCAATTAAGAAAAAAAATGTTATTTTAAGGGGTGTATTAAGGAGTAAAATTTTTTATTTTGCCCAAAAACCAACTTAAGCTCGCAAAATAAAGCCACACTGTCTGTATAAGTAAATACACTATATTGTCGGCAGGGTTTTGGCACTGCGACCCGGGTTTTTTGTTACGTAATTCACCGTTATGATATGACCAGTATTTTACGGTATTACGGTACTGCTCTCTTAGAACACCTGGACTTTACGGGCGATTGTTTACTAGGTGAGAAGTATAGGACGGATGCTCCAGTCGAATTTTGTTATTATGTAAACGTATCATAGTGTTGCACACCTTGTTATAAATGTATAACATAAAAGATATAAATAGAAACAAATGTCTAAAAATTAATTGGTTGACTCACGACACCTTTCGGTCCCCAATTTGCATCTCCAGCCCGTATGTAGTGTAGGCATTACATATACTCGGTCATGCTGAAGTATTTAATGGATATTCCTTGCACCGGGTTATACACTGTCACACATTCGTGATCGTGGATGAGACCCCTGCGCCTGATGTGGTTACTGCTTAGTCAGTGTAGTGTATACTGTATGTACATACACTACATTACGTGTATGTTTAGACTAACATTGGAGACACACAACATTAACCATGTTTACACCGAAATATTAAATCACCGATCATATTTCTTGAAAAAAAAATTTTGCTTTGTACTGATACTGCTGAAAAATTGTAAATTATCTTATAAGAAATATCTCTGTGGTATCTATGTATGAGATAAAGCCGCTTAGGGGACGGACGGGCAAGAAGGATATGTTAATTTTAAAAATAAAGGAAAATATATGTTTTAATCATATTTATTCTTAATTTGGTATCTTTGGGCATTTGCACATTAATAATTGAAATCAAAATTCAAACAAAAATTGATTTATATACGTTTTTAAAAAAATGGACTATTATCCGTTTTGCCTGCCTATGGTGGGCAAAATGGATACATATGTCAGACAAAACGAATATCTGGAAACTAATCAGGGCTATCGTCACAAAAATATGATCTCGGCCTGGATATGCTGAACAAGCTTCATGAGTCCACTCTTGACAAACTTCACATTTTTGCCAGTCTTGGATACGTGGGTGAATGTATGCTTCCTTGCATACAGTGCAAAAGTATGACTTCTGCTGCATTGTGGTCATTAACAAACTATGCATAAGAGAGGAAAACAGATACTATCCACTTTACCCGCTTTAGTTTTGCCTGTCTCGTACTGTATTGACATAACCCAACATCACACAAAAATGGTGAAACAAAAAGTCAAAATAAATATGTTTGTTACAGGTCTATTTACATCAAACTTTACTAGAAATATCAAAATATGGATAGCACTTATTATGTATAAAAAAACCCGGGTCGCAGTGCCAAAACCCTGCCGACAATATAGTGTATTTGATAATACAGGCAGTGTGGCTTTATTATGCGAACTTAAGTTGGTTTTTGGGAAAATAACAAATTTGACTCCTTAATACACCCCTTAAAATAACATTTTTTTTAATGGCAATACTATTATCAATCGAACCTCTATACCAAATTATATACAACTTTCAGTAAATAATTCACTATCTGCAAACTAGTGTTTTCATAAAATTTGTAAGTCCGGTCCTGTCAGGCCGATTTTATTAAAATTTTAGGGACACTTTTTAAATACTACTAAAGGGTTAAATGTCAATTTTGAAACGATTCTGAGAATTTTTTCGGTATTTTAGTCCCTAAAAACATTTTTCAACCCCTAAAAACTACCCTTAAAATGGCCCGATTACGCTCATTTTAAATAGGCTTCTTGCGGTGATGGATTTCAACACGTAAGCCAAATTTCGTTAAAATCAATTTACTCTTTTGAAAGTTATTGCCCGCACACACACCCATATATATATCTATATATATATATATATATATATATATATATATATATATATATATATATATATATATATATATATATATATATATATACATATATACATATATATAAACATTTTCAAAAATGATGCCAACTTGCTTAGAATGATATGAAACGTCGAGAAATTTTGGTCCGACCCCTAGGTCCCGTCATCCGACCGATGCCAATAGTGTATGTTGTCTTATGACAAATATACTAAAAAACAAACATGAAGTACTTACGGTGATTTTATCGTGATTTTTTTAAGAAAATCCTGTTTGTATACACAAAAGACGTGGCTACTAACCTATCTTACCGAACGAGATCTGATAGCAAGTGCATGTGTGTAACGATTCGACACTAGCTCCGTCTCTTTTTATCGATCAAGTATCAAAAATTATTTTTGCCCGCCCTCTCCGTCTTGCCCGTCCGTCCCCTATGTCAGATTTGTGGTAACATTTGAAGGCAACATCAGTAGGTCAACCAGGATTTAAAAAACAAGGCGTGAAAAAGTATATTCAAATGAATACATTTTAAATACAAGAGTTATTAGTGTATTTGCCATATGGCAACATACACTATTGGCGTCGGTCGGATGGCGGGACCTAGGAGTCGGACCAAAATTTCTCGACGTTTCATAACCTCCTAAACACTTTGGCACCATTTTTAAAAATGTTTATATATATATGTATATATATATATATATATATACGTATATATATATATACGTATATATATATATATGTGTGCGGGCAATAACTTTCGAAAGAGTTAATTGATTTTAACGAAATTTGGCCCACGTTTTGAAATCCATCACCGCAAGATGCCTATTTAAAATGGGCGTAATCGGGGCATTTTAAGGGTAGTTTTTAGGGGTTGAAAAATGTTTTTGGGCCCCAAAATACCGAAAAAATTCGCAGAATCGTTTCAAAATTGACATTTAACCCTTTAGTAGTAATTAAAAAGTGTCCCTAAAATTTTAATAAAATCGGCCCGACAGGACCGGACTTACAAATTTTATGAAAACACTGGTTTGCAGATAGTGAATTATTTACTGAAAGTTGTATATAATTTGGTATAGAGGTTCGATTGATAATAATATTGCAATTAAGAAAAAAAATGTTATTTTAAGAGGTGTATTAAGGAGTGAAATTTTTTATTTTGCCCAAAAACCAACTTAAGTTCGCGAAATAAAGCCACACTGCCTGTATAAGCAAATACACTATATTGTCGGCAGGGTTTTGGCACTGCGACCCGGGTTTTTGAGATTATCATCACGAGATAACAAAAATACTAGAGCATTTATGTGACATCTCCGTTTTCGTTCTTTGACCCTAACATATTATATACCTACACCAAACAAACAAGGTTAAAAGAAAAATTAAGTAGGTATGCAATATTGAAAGAAGGGAAGTAAATAAGATTTCTATTTCAAGTTCTGTTTGAGAGATCTGGAAACTACAAAGCATATAATAAATGTATCTACGAGCACAATGGTAAACAATATTCGAATTTGTGTATTTTTTCCGGCTTGAGAAAAATCTTCCTTTTAAGGCTGTCGGAACGCTCTGAATTTAGTTTGTGCTGTGATCCAGAGGTAAGGGGCGAGGTAGGCAAAAGACATATTGTGGGTGTGACCTTCATTAGCTCTATCTCGCTCAAATCATCCGCACGTTTCAATTTTTGGCTGGTGCCAACTACGAGGCTAAAAAATTTTTTTACAAGGGCGCCGCTGTCAATTGATTACTCTAATTTTTGGAAATATTTTGAAGATTTAAAAAACTTTTCCGAAAAAGGAAGAGTCACTTTAGGTTTGTGATGGAACAGTTTTGTGAAATAAGTACGAATAAGGTCATAGTGTGACATTGAAAACGTGTGTTTTTTTAGCATAATTAATGCCAAATTTTTTCTAGTGAATCGTACATAAATTACAAAAGTAGTTCATTAGAGATCTAGATTTGTCCTTTATCTTCCTTATAGAGAAAGATTTTTTGCAGAATGTTGACAAATAAGTCTACAATCAGTTGACAGCCGAAGCTCTATTTTTGGCTTTAAATTCAGAGCGTTCCGACAGTCTTAAGTACATATAAAGACCATTATGCCATTAGATTGGCTTATAAAGTTTTGTTCGATAATTTGAACTCTGATAACATATCTACCTATTCGTGGAAACCGCACGAGAACCGGTTGAATCGTTTTCGTGAGTCTATTGCGTTCAGGTAGACAAACTAGCAAATAAACATGGCCTTTTATATGTATAATCGCAGACGCGCGTTACCTAAAATCAGAATAACTAATTAGCCACGTAATTGTTTCTGACTAAGCATAGCCTATATCTAAATTTCCTATTCTCTAGTAGTGGAGTGCCGTTAGACGTAAAAATTGTAAAACCTCGGAATCCAGGGCCAGTCAATGAATCTTCATAAAAACTACTGGACTGCATTGTTAAAAGCTCAAATAAAAAAGTTAAAAAAAAAATGTTGCCGCTCTCGATTGCGAGGTGGATGCCACCCCTTCTCGGGAGTGAAAAATGTTTCGTTGAAAATAAGCACGGAAATGGATAGGTTGACTAATTCTAAGCAACTTTTGTTCTATAAAGTTTTTTTCTGAAAGTCCATACTTTTCGACTTATTCGCGAGTGTGTCAATTTTTCAACCAATAAACCCACGTTTTCAATGGTTTTTCCCGAATAACTGAAAAAGTAAGTATTTTATCGTCAGACACTGTAAACTCACCATTATTTTTGTTTTTTTATAAGCTACATTTTTACTAAGAATGATTTTTTCGATAAAATACTTACTTTTTCAGTTATTCGGGAAAAACCATCTGAAAACGTGGGTTTATTGGTTGAAAAATTGACACACTCGCGAATAAGTCGAAAAATATGGACTTTCAGAAAAAAACTTTATAGAACAAAAGTTGCTTAGAATTAGTCAACCTATCCATTTCCGTGGTTATTTTCAACGAAACATTTTTCACCCCCGAAAAGGGGTGGCATTCACCCCGCAATCGAGAGCGGCAAAATTTTTTTTTAACTTTCTTATTTGAGCTTTTAACAATGCAGTCCAACAGTTTTTATGAAGATTCGTTGACTGGCCCTGGATTCCGAAGTATAAACCTTACGGCACTCCACTATAGAGAAAATGTCAAAAAAATCGATCCAACATAATAAAGTCATAGTGCGGGTTTTCGAATACGACACGAGTTTCTTTATTCTTTGACATGATTTAACAATTTCAGAATATTTTAAAACACGAGACAAAGAAATGAATATAAATAGAAATAATAGGGTAATAAATACTTAGGAACAAATTAGTTAATTCTGTTATAAGGGGAAATTAGAATAATAAAGCGTGAAATTTGTCTTTTTCCAGATTCCAATTAAACGTGTTAAATTCTTAAGCAGTTGGGAAGAGTAGCTGCTTCTTCTAATAAATAAATTCGACATCGCTTATCTTCTTTCGTATCGTTTAGTAATTTAAATTAAATTTTATAAAAGCCTCTTAAAGCATTCAGTTATCAGATGAATTGAATTTCTTTCTACATCGATGAGTGCACAGTAGATATTTGCAGCAGGCACGAATAACACGAGCTTCCCTAGTCAACTATATAAAGAGGAATAAAGAGGTTGTATAGTCAGTGGCAGCGAATTATCGCTACTAGTCTATATAAAACCGAAAAACTAATTATCTGTTGCTCAAATACGTCTTAAAGACGTTACGTATCTGAATAAAATTTTGCGTGAATATAATCTAAATATTTTATATCTCGGTCGATTCAGTAATTTTCGACGGATATAACAAAATTTTATTTTCATTACGCTTGAAGGGCATAATCAATATTAACATCCATATTGCATAGAGTCTATGACTAGAAGTTGCTGTGCTAGTCCAGTCGATAGGCATATTCCAATCCGAATAAGTGCGACAGTCTTTTAACTTTGGAAATTTGTAGATTTCAATGGGAATAGAATGAGAAAACATGCAAAATATGTTCGCAACCGCCGAGACGGTTATATTAAGGTGGCTTCCCACGGTCTGTGATATCGCAGACAGACGCGGACCAGCACGTACCAACGCACCGTGGGAAGGGCCTCGTCTGTGGTAGCACAGACATATCTGTGGCGGTGCGCGCAATCCATCGTGAGTCGATAACTTCAAAGGTGCGGTGCGATCTTGTGCGTCGCAGTCCGAGCTCGTTCGTAGAAACACAGACGAGCATGTCATTTTCCTAGAGCGCATATAATTATTATTAAATAATACAACAGGCGCGGCTGCACCGATGATCTCTTTGCATCTTCGTACTGAACGAAACCGGAGTCAGTTCCAAGACTTACACCCACCATTGGACCAGCCTTGTCTGCGGTGCGTTGCTGTCTGTACTAGTCGGCTGTGCGTAGATGATCTGTGATATCATAGACCGTGGGAAACCACCTTTAGAAATACAGTTTCTTTGAAATATGTGCCTCATATGGAAAGAATTCTTTTATGAAAAAATATAATTATATTTCCTACAAAATATGTCATATATTTTTTTTCTAAGTTGAATATTTTTGGCGTCGTCAAGTATTTTTGATAAAACTACGATTTTTGCAATTTGTCAATAAATATTTAATTTTGACAAAATTTTGTATGCTTTTTTTGAGACGTAATGATTTTACGATTCGGAAATTTTTAGCTTTATAAGTTTAATAATGAGTCTCCAAATTTTTTTAGTTTATGTCTGTTTGTTATCAACATCAATAATTAATAATGGGACGGATTTTGATAAAATTTTGTACACTACTAACTGATACCCAAACACAAAGTACAAGGCTATGATTGGGTTAAAAAGAAATTCTGTCTATAGTCTATACTGATATTAATTCTAGCGCCACTGCTGGGAAAAACTATGTGATATACTGATAAAACAAGCAGATAGATATTGGTTAAATTAAATAATTAGCTAGCTGCTCGATCATCACATATATATGTATATATATATATATATTATTCAAAAACGTTTTTTTTTTCTTTTTATTTAAATAAACATTAGCATTTAATACGAACACCGCTACTGAACTGGCTAAAAATAAAAATATATAATTTGCTACCCAGCAGTTTAATTAAACGTTCTGTAAAAACTGGTTTCAACGATAACTAGAAAATTTTAACTGTCTGTTCAAGTCACTATAAATTTCTGTATAGAATATACGTTTTCATATTAGTCAACTTATTTTTATAATTATCATAACGTTCAAAAAAATATTAAAGTTAAAAACTTTTTCTGTAATGGGATTTTGGTAAGTGCAACTTTATGTTCTAAGCAGATTTATTAACGTTTAAATTGTTTGTCATAATATAATTATTATTTTTTGTCTGATTATTGAATACCTAATGTTTATCACTAACAGTATTTAACAGGAAAAAATAGGTTCAGTGCAGAACTTTGCAAACAAAGTAGTGTATTTTAAATACGTACGCTTAAAATAATTAAAATTTTCTGAATTTCAATATTAGACAGTCGTTTTATCTCAACTCGACAGAATTAAATAAATTCTTTCGTAAGTAAACTGGAGTTTTTTCTTTTGAGTGTGATTTTCATGTTCTAAAACAATGTTAATATGAAAAATATCACTGGAAATTGCCAAACAGTTCTTATAGGATAGTTTGACGGTATTACAATGCTATGATATGAAATATATCAGTAAGGACTCTATGTTCTTACTGAGACAAAACATTTACAAAAGGAATAATACAGATATGTTCGTTTTGCAGAAGAAAATTTCATAGAGACATACAAAAATTTGGAAAATCACATTTATGTTGCGCATAATTATTTTTAACTTCCCGCTAAGAAAATTGAAAATTTTCAAAAATTGGGAAGTTATTGGTTTCACCCCGATTTTCGAAATTTGAGTTTTTGTCAGATCTCGACGTTTTGAGATCCTAGGAAGCTATTCTGATGATTTTTAAAATGATATCCGTATGTCTGTGTGTGTGTGTGTGTGTATGTAACCCTTTCATAACTTTTGAACGGGTGGACCGATCGAAACGCGGATTGCGGCATCTGAAAGGAACTTGGTGAACTTAGATTTCCTGAAAATTGGAACTGATTCGGCCACGTAGATTTTGAGAAATCTCAAAAATAAAGCTTTTTGGAAAGCAGTTTTTTTAAAATATTTTGAAATATTTTCGAAACTACCATACCGATTAGTTCCAAAATCTAATCAGCTCTATTCCTCATAAAATAACGTCAATCGCCGTAAACCGCATCAAAATCGGTTAATCCGTTCGACAGATAACGTCGGAGAAAAATTCTGAAAAAAAAGTTTTTTCAAAATAACTTCTCAAATGTTTGTTTGATTGATTTTTTGGTAATAAGTTATTTTTTGTGCTTGAAAAACTGCGTTGATTGCCGTAAACGGTATCTCGATCACTGCATTCGTTCAAGAGATATCGTTGAAGAAAAATTTTGAAAAAAATGGTTTTTCAAAATATTTTCTCAAATTTTTGTTAGATTGATTTTTTTGTAATAGATAATTTTTTGTGCTTAAAAAACTGCTTCGATTGGCGTATACAGCATCTCGATCGGTTGATTCGTTCAAGAGATATCGTTGACAAAAAATTTCCGAAAAAGTGTTTTTTTCAATATATTTTTCCAAATCTTTTTCAGAATTTTATAACGGTTTATAGTTTCATAGTTTCGGAAATATTTTGATAATAAAAAAAATCAGATGTTCTTTTGTTCCGAAGATCTGTCAAAAAGAAATTAGTTAGGTAGCTGACAAGCATGCTTTGATTAATTTTTACGTTAAATCATAATATTATGTAACCGTGGAAATAAATACCATAACCGTAAACCGTGAACAGAAATTTTATTTTATTATAATATTTCAAATGTCAATATTTATGAAGTTGGAATGATCCTGTCGCCCAATTGGCTGGAATTTTTTGAAATAACTTGTAACAAACACCGTAAGGGTAAGCCACATCTCAATAGATTGGAAACAGCGGGAAGTTCCAGGGATGGCCTGCAGGGTCAACCGTTTTTCAATTTTTTTTTTAATTGTATATTTATTATCAAAATAAAATTACTTGCAATATACTGTTCAATTGAATTTTTTATTTATATAAAGACGTTTCGACTAACAGTTTTAGTCCTTTTCAATTTTACTAAAACCATACCAGTGTCAATTCTCTTCAGGGTAGGCTACCCATTTTTTCACACATAAAAATAATATCTAATGATGTGAAGAGGATTATTGAGTTACATAATATTTAAAAAATTCTTAAAATCAAAAAAGAATGTTAAAAATTTTTGTGAGTGGATTCATTCTCTTTAGTTACGACCGAGAGGTACCTACATAAAATGAATTCATTCTTTTGATAAGTTTTTTGAGAAATTAATTTTGATAAGTCTTATCTTTCCTCTAATTTTTTGGAACACATATATTCGACGTATGGCATGGTTTTAGATTAACGTTGTAATTTATTATTTTCACTTGACAATTTCTTTTTATTATTATTAAAATTAAAACATCCATTTTTAACTATTTGTTGTGTACATTAAACGTTAAATTCAATTATCGGAACATTAAATTTTGACACTGTATATATTTGTATTTTTTTCTATTCATACTTCAATATACGGATCCGGTGTTATTCCTGATTTATAAATAAAGTCTCATTATTTACGTTTTTTATTTCGAACACGATTTTTCATCGTATCACAATTTCCAAAAATACTAGCTTTTGCATCACATGATAGGTTTTTAGTTTAATCTAAGCGATTTAAAAATTGTGTAATAATTCAATAATAAATAATTTTGGATGCGATATAATGTCTAATTGTGTAATAATGTTATTTTTTTTAAAATCTGAATGTATAAAACATGTTTTACAGTTTCGTCCCAATGGAATGATACTGAATGTTACCAAAACAGCAATTTGTTGACTCATTAAAGCTGATGCATTTTTTTAAACAATTGTTTTTCTTAAATGTTTTTCTGATGCAGGGTCGTTTATCAAATGGCATTTTATAAAACTAAATTTTTCTGAGCTCACTACACTCTGCAGGAGCATTATATCTAGAATCTTTTTGACGACGAAGGCAACTAGTTTTAAATCTTCTGAAATTACGCAAATCCTTATATTTCAATAATAAGGTTTATGAAAATAAAATATCCAGTATTATCATTTCTGTGAAATTTTTCGTTATTTTCCAGCACGTTAAATTTTACTTAAAATGAAATACAAAAAAAGCGGCAAATTCTCACGCCTTCAGTTTTCAATTAGGATGGTGCGTATAGTGTTGATGCTTAGCTAATTTCATATGAAGTTAGCAAAACATCAATTTTTTTTGTAATTTTGGAGAGGAAAATTTTTTTCCACGAATAATTAACGGCAAAAAAGCGGCAAATTCTCATGGCTTCACTTTTCAATTTGGATGATGCGTAGTGTTGATGCTTAGCTAACGTTATATGAAATTAGCAAAACATCAATTTTTTTTTAAATAATGGAGCGGCAAAATGCTTTTTCACGAATAATTAACGGCAAAAAAGCGGCAAATTCTCACGGCTTCAGTTTTCAATTAGGATGATGCGTAGTGTTGATGCTTAGCTAACTTTATATTAATTAGCGAAACATTTTTTTTTTAAATAATGGAGCGGTAAATTTTTTTTCCAGGAATAATTAACAGCAAAAAAGCGGCAAATTCGTCACCTATTCAGCAGTTAAAGGTATTTAGCTAATTTCACACACATCAACCGCCGAAAATTTTGAAGCCCTTCAATGCCTTATAGTTTTCAATCATTATGAGTTCCTTCTCCAGGCTGAAATCAGATGCGGTATGTTTGATCTCGCAGTATGCTTAGTTTAGACTAAAAAGAACAGAGAGAAGGGGCTTCCCCAAAAGCCCTGTACATTTAACGAAATTCTTTTATACATATTGTTTATAACTACGATTAGATTAATTCAAGTCTATAGAAATTTTTCGTTGCAAGGTAACAGTAATTATCGCGTATTATGGATAGAACGAAATGAATTTCACTCTACCTAAGATTCGTTATAACCGAGGCCCCCATCAATCCAAAACTCTTTTTATAATGAAAGATACTAGTCGAAGACTTTTTTATCTATCTCAATATTAAGTTTATTAAAAAGAGAGAGTGTGCGTCCTGCTTTTTCCGGACGATGCAGCGTGTATTTAATTACGTGCAGCGAACTAACGCCATTATAAATCCTCTCTTTAAGCTTTTTGTTTGCACATCTGTTTGGGACAAACAGAATGCATTAAAGCAAACTGCATGACCACGATTTCAACAGTAGTTCTTATTGGAAATCGTTATATAACCCTGTTATTTGAGAATAATATAAAGGGAGATAATTGCCTTTGATAATAATAATAATAATATTTTATTTAGTACAGTTTTGTACATATGACGTCAAAAAATTTGGTACGAATATTTGTCTATAAGAAAATTTACAAAATTTTATTTTAAAATTGTGTAACTTTTGAGGCTAACAATTTCAGCGGGTAAGCTGTCAAATAACGTGACAGCAGAGTAACGGAGTCCCTTCGTATAATATAACGTGAGGTGATGACACGCTTATTCCATGATTCAAGCGACCTCGCGTATTATAATTGTGATCCGGCAAATGGTGGTCAAAAATATGTTTATTTCTAAACACATTTCAAACTGTTTTTGGCATATTGTGTATCGTAAATATTGTCATAATTCTGTGCTTCATGCATACTGGCTTGCATGAATCACGAGACTTTAGATGGAATACGATTCTGAGTAGTTTTTTCTGCATTATAAATGCCCTTTTAGTATCAGGAGATTTAGCCCAGCACACAATCCCGTAGTTTAATAAAGGTATAGGCGTAGTATGGTGATAGGCAAGTTGAAATGTCACTTATAGTGCTAAGAAAATGAGATATTTAAGTTTTGCCAATTTACACGCAAGATGGTTGTCTAACGTAATCCCAAGAAAATTGAATATAGGAACTACATATTTTATAGAAACCTGTACACGATTTTCTGATGTATGTCATTGTCTTGTACAGCGTGTTTCACTTTTCATTGACTCGATACCTTTTCTATTTTTCAATTAATCAATTTCAAATGTTGCGCACTTACGAAGATTAAAATTTATAAAACTTTTTGTATAAAATATTTTCCTATTAGTTGTATTCTTTAAAAAAAAAATCGGAAAACAGTGTCTACAAATTCATAAAATGTATGCAAAAAAAAAATAAAATTGTCTATCGTGTTCAAAGAAGTCCTATATTTTTTTTAGCATTTGTGCTACTACGAGTAAAAGTTATCCTTACTATAAAAATAACCCTAGAATTCGAGATTCATTTAAGGGGGTATTCTTATGTGACCACTTCGAAAAATCGTTTTTTTTCATATTTCAATAGTAAAACCTATCGAAAATATGCTGTGAAAAATAGAGACCGAAATTCCTAGTTTTAAATAAATTACAACTCATAGTCGCCGACGAGCCGTATAAGCGACTTGTTGGCTCTTGAAATTTTAAACGCATTTATCTGGAAACATTATTTTCTAAAACTGGCATGGTCCTAAAAAAAAAAGTATTCAACCGATTGCTTTGAAATTTATATATGTTCTTCTACTCATTAATGGTTATCGTCCGTACCAAAATTGCTTATTTTCGAAAATATTTTCTTATTTTTTTTAACCGATTTTTAACAAAAAAATTAACAAAAAACAAACTTTTTTTCTACAGTCCGCCATTTTTTTTTTAATGAATTTGATTAATTTTGGTAGGGACGATAGCGACATCCCTACTGAATAATGATCCATTCGATTTTTTTATTTCAGACAACATGAACAGCCGCTATTACCATGACCAGTGACCTGCTTTTTTTTTAGTGTCTAATTTAATTTAAAAAAAAATATATATAAAAAATGTAAAATAAGAGAAAAAAAATTTTTTTTATACAGTTAAAGATACAAACAAAAACATAAAAAAATTAAAATGATTGAATGTTATTGTCGTCTAAAAAAAAAATTCCCTAAAAAGAGGTAAAATTTATGCGTTCACATAAGAATACCCCCTTAAAAAACAAACAGTGTGGCTCCGGTACTCTCAAGATATGTTAAACATTTAGATTCGAATACACATAACCATAAAATATTTTTACTGCTGACAAAGGAGGTCACAGTGGATGTGTGCGTGACACTTCACTGACTTTTTAGCATTAAGAATTAATTATGCAATTATATTCGTAATTTACAAAATACGAGGATTTGAGTTCTGAACTGTATAAAAATATAATAATTCGAAAAAAATAAATTTTAAATGAAAACTTTTTCGTCAAGATCACTGAAAATATTACTGGTATTGCAATTTGTAGAGTAATTTTTTTAACATTAACTATTCGTTTTGTAGAATTGTACCCAATAATTAATTATATTTATCGTATGTTTTTACTAACCGGTATAATTTTTTCCAGGTGTGTACATCGTTGGATTTGGCACCATGCTGATGTAGAATTTTCCGTCTGCCGGATTGGCAAGCACATCCGGGAACTGACACTTCCATGCTTCGTTTCCGGAAACTAGAAGGACAAGTAGAACACCGCCCAGCAGGGGCCACACAGGTAAACGAACTGCACCTCGCATTCTGTCTAGCTTATCACCTGTAAAAAAAAGGATGACACTTTAAAACATTTGAAAATGCACTTTTAAATTTCTTATGGGAAACGCGAAAATATTCAGTTTTATGATGATGCCATCGGGACAAATATATAGGGTTTTTAAATGTTCTAATCCTGACATATTTTCCATTTATAAGGCCTTAACAAATTTTTAGAAGTGTTTTATGGGATTTGAACACGAATTCTCTACGTCCTGGTGTAGAGTTCGAAGCACATTTGTTACATTGTCCTTAGGAATTTCTTTCTCAGTCGATTTTTTATTGATTGAAAAACTACTGAATCTTTTAGTTTAGTCGTAACAAAGAGTAACATTTTTAGGGAATGCTATTTAAAGGAAAAACTGTAGAAACTCAAACTTGTTTTTCAGTCTCATATTGAATACCTTTCGAGATATTATATCACAGTGTACCTGCAATTTGTATGCCGGCGTCGCTCAAAATCGTGCGCGACCCAAAGTACAAAACATCTCCATTGAATTTAAAGATATCAAACAAAAATATTTTCAGGATTTTATATTATCATGATGTGACACTATCATTATTAGTGTATTTGCCATATGGCAACATACACTATTGGCATCGGTCGGATGGCGGGACCTAGGGGTCGGACCAAAATTTCTCGACGTTTCATAACCTCCTAAACACTTTGGCACCATTTTCAATTTTCAATACGTGGGCCAAATTTCGTTAAAAACAATTACACACACATATATATATATATATATATATACGTATATATATGTATATATATATATATACGTATATATATATATATATATATATATATATATATATATATATACGTATATATATATATATATATATATATATATATATATATACGTATATATATATATATATATATATATGTGTGTGTGTGTAATTGATTTTAACGAAATTTGGCCCACGTAAATCCATCACCGCAAGAAGCCTATTTAAAATGGGCGTAATCGGGCCATTTTAAGGGTAGTTTTTAGGGGTTGAAAAATGTTTTTGGGCTCCAAAATACCGAAAAAATTCTTCGAATCGTTTCAAAAATGAAATTTAACCTTCTGGTAGTAATTAAAAATTGTTCCAGAAATGTTAATAAAATCGGCCTGACAGGACCGGATTTACAAATTTTATGAAAAAACTAATTTGCAGATAGTGAATTATTTACTGAAGTGTGTATATAATTTAGTATAGAGGTTCGACTGATAATAACATTGCAATTAAGAAAAAAAATGTTATTTTAAGGGGTGTATTAAGAAGTCAAATTTTTTTATTTTGCCCAAAAACCAATTATAGTTCGCATAATAAAGCCACACTGCTTGGATACCTAAGCAAATACACTATATTGTCGGCAGGGTTTTGGCACTGCGACCCGGGTTTTTTTTTAGTATTTGTGTTCAGTGGAAATTTTCAAATTCAAGTTTGTAAAAATTGGATCGCATTACAACAAACGATTCGATTAATCGATTTGAATCGATATTTTCGACGAGTCGATTATCGTTTCGGTATTTTCCAAATCTCACAAACATTGCTTCATTGTGCTATACGCAATATTTCTGTTTATTATTTCGCCTTTGTGACTATATGTTATATCGCTATATTCATCGCAAATGTAATTAAATAATATTATTATGTGGCATTAAAGGCACCATGGCCTGTTTTCTCCGAGTGCAGCGCACATGCGACCTTGGAACATTCTGCAGATATGACTTTTTGCTTCTCTCTACATTAACCTTAACCTCTCTATTATTGTGTTAGTAAATGTGTTCCAACAGTAATTACGTGATCTGTTCGAATGCACCAGCATTGTCATCAAATGTCCGTTCTAGTTTAGAACCAGATGGACAAACAGATGCTGCCCGCCTGGGTGGTGGCTTATATAGCTACATACGTAATGTGGACACGTATGAAGCTTGACATATCAGCGGCGGCAGAGGCCAGAATTCCTTTAAACGTATTTACTCAACCAATTAAAATCAAAATTATATGTGAAATCGAAAGATTAACAAGGACGATCATTTTCGGCAGAAATAATGCAGTATATGAGTCTTCGTGTCATTCCTAATTAGTCCTGTCACTTTAGCATAAAAAAGGGGTCAACCTCGGAATGAGAGATAATAAGCTGAATTTTCGTATATACCTTGATTTTGGAGTTCTAAAAGTTGTCTCAAAAGTCTCATAAAATCTCGTGTCTGCGTCGTAAGTTATTCAGTTTTTATAATAAATGTTAACATCATTGGAGCAATAGAAAT
This sequence comes from Venustoraphidia nigricollis, assembly GCA_034508555.1. Taxonomy (NCBI): domain Eukaryota; kingdom Metazoa; phylum Arthropoda; class Insecta; order Raphidioptera; family Raphidiidae; genus Venustoraphidia; species Venustoraphidia nigricollis. The sequence goes on from JAVRKA010000070.1 coordinate 2,125,175, forward strand.
CGAGATAATCGCGAAAAACAGATTTTTTTGACCTTTCACCTTGAATAACTTACGACGCAGAGACGAGATTTTATTAGACTTTTGAGACAGCTTTTAGAACGCCAAAATGAAGGTATATGTGAAAATTCAGCTTATTATCTCTTATTCCGAGGTTGAACGCTAATTTGACTGGAGTAAAATCCCGATGTCTGGATATTATAAAACCGTTGATTGATTTATTCCATAGGAAGATTATTAACCAAGGCAACCGAAATTATGCTAGGTGTCGTGATTATATATTTTGTACTTCAAACGTCATTCGTCCATAATGCTCAATATCTCGCGGTTACAGTTGGTTTTTTTAATAATTTTTTTATTGACAAAAATTGAAGTACAAGCCAACATTTAGTTTGTTGGCCAGGGACATGAAACGTAAGCGGTTTAATATATTACATTTTTAGTTAATAATAATAATAGATAGATAGATAGATAGATAGATAGATAGATAGATAGATGTCGCTTTGCAACAGGTCTCCAATTGGATGAAAGGTAGAGGGCTTCATCTTGCCCCAGAGAAGACCGAAGCTGCCATTCTGACATCGAAAAGAAAAATAGCGGAAATTCGTTTCAAGGTGCAAGAAACCCTAGTGACACCAGTAAGGGCCATAAAATATTTGGGGGTATGGCTGGATACGAAACTCTCCTTTGCTGTGCATATTAATAAAAGTGTCGCAAAAGCCGAGAAGACAGTAGCAGCGCTGGCTAGCATTATGCCAAATATTGGTGGACCTAGGGCGTCCAAAAGAAAAATAATGTCGTCCGTGGTGCATTCCCAGATGCTGTATGCGGCTCCTACTTGGGTCACAGTAATGGATAACAGGAAGCTTATAACTAAATTATCCAGTGTACAACGGAAAATGAACATCAGAATCTGTTGTGCATACCGAACAATATCAACAGAGGCATCGGGAGTCATAGCGGGTGTTCCTCCAATTGAACTCCAAATACAAGAGAGAAGGAACAAATATTTTGGGGCGGATGGGAAAACTGCACGCGCAGATGTCATGACCAGGTGGCAGGTTCAATGGGACAACAGTGCAAAGGGACGGTGGACATACCGCTTAATACCAAACATCCAGAAGTGGCTGGACAGGGCGTATGGAGAAGTAGATTACTTCCTGACGCAAGCGCTCACTGGGCATGGCAGCTATAAGAAATACCTGTTTCGTTTCAAGAGGTCGGAAACGGCCGACTGTGATTATTGCGGAGCTGAAGATGACGCGGAGCACACGCTGTTTGGCTGTCCAAGGTGGGACGAAAATAGAAGGCAATATCTCGAAGCGACAGGCTTTCCCTTCAATGGAGAAAATCTTACGAGCGACCTCCTAGGAACAGAGGAAACGTGGAACCGTTCATACATCGTAATCAGAGCAATAATGGAGGCCAAGGGTAGAGACGAGATGAGGTGAGAGAAGAGAGAGGAATAGACAGCCCTCGCACCGAAGTAATGCGAAAGCGGTTCCGGTGTGAGAGTGCGAAGAAGGGGGTGAGGTTTTAGTCAGTAGGAGTCTGACACTACCCGTTGGGGGACCAACGGATGTCCATGATGGATTTCCTCACCTCCGCAAAAAAAAAAAAAAAAAAAAAAAAAAAAAAAAAAAAAAAAAAAAAAAAAAAAAAGATAGATAGATAGATAGATAGATATATTTATTAGTTACAGTGACAAACGTTTGTAACACGTCAATACAAATTACAGTTTAAAAAGAGTATAAAAAATAACAAGAGTTATTAATATCAATAGTTTAACAATAAAAAAGTTCAACAATAATAAAAACGTTAATTAAAATAGCCAGACAAAGAATAAAATTCCGCATCTATCAAAAAAGTGAAAACTGCCGTTTTAAAAGAAGAAAAAGATTTAATAGATCTGATATGTCTTGGAAGTTTATTAAAAATCCTTGTACACATATATCTGCAACTGCCCTCGAACAGAGTTAGTGAGTGTTTAACATATTCATATTGAAGATTTCTGGTACTGCCTAATTCAGAAATATTAATTAATATTAATTAATTAATTAATATTAATAATAATAATAATAATTTATTCCACCAAAATATTGATTATACACAACCCTATATTTACAAAATGATTTGGAATTAACCTATCCAACTTGGCAAGGCCAGTGCTAGGATAGGTTAAGAATACATATTTTGAAAATTGCGCAGGTACTATATATATGAATGTAGGTGTGCGTGTGGGTGTGTGTATGCACTATGCATGTGTGTGTGCGTTTTGTATCTTGTAAATAAAATTTTAAGAAAAAGAAATAAAAGAATTTTAGAAAGAAAAATAAGAAATAGAATTTATTGACTATCAAAGATAGTAATATCATTCGTGATACGATGAACGAGACCAGAATATGTACAATCCTTGTACTAAGGGGATTATTTGTTTAATTAACGGAGATGTTTGTTTGAAACCAATCCTTGTTAAATATATGCGACGGCTTAAAATATCTTTCAGTGCGTATACCAACAGTAATCATCGATGGAACGAAATAACAATAACGATTATTTTAGAACTGTTTCTGGAAAGCACTGATTTTACAAATAACAGTTCTCAAAATTATGTGACAGTTCGTAAAAATAGGTTTTTAAAGAACAGGTTTTTAAAGAACGGTTACTAAATAAGTTACCAACCGAGGCAAGAAAAAAAAGCATTTCAATCCTGCAGATGAAGAAGAGAAAACAGCAAATATTGACAGCCATTTTCATTTTCCCGTATATAGGGAATATCTTGTAATCGTGCGAAAAATCGGTTTTGAGGTTTTGTGCAAGTTATACCCAAAAAAGTGGCTGGTTTTTAAAAATATTTGGTGGTGGTCGCACAAAACCTCTGGATCGATTTTACCCCAATTTTGCATGCGTGTTCTCAACAGTCACATTTCCTAGTTTAAATGTTCCTCTAAAAACCGGTAAAAAAGTGGAAGATAAAATTTTACAGATGAATATTTCCTTAGTACCAGTACAGTCTTAGGCCTAGTTCAAATTGTGTCGGACCGTTTATGGTTGCTTCCCTCGAAGACTTGCAGGCTGTATTTTTAGAATAAAATACTTGTTAACATAAAACATTAATTTAGAGCAAGTTCTTTTGAAAGAGCAGGAACGCCTGTTATTGGGAAATTATTTTACAAGATCACTAGATGCTATGCTAGATTTGACTTGTCATATACCCTGTGTCAATGTGGCTAATAAATATTATTATTAGTGTATTTGCCATATGGCAACATACACTATTGGCATCGGTCGGATGGCGGGACCTAGGGGTCGGACCAAAATTTCTCGACGTTTCATAACCTCCTTAACACTTTGGCACCATTTTTAAAAATGTTTATATATATATATATATATTTATATAGGGTGGGCCATCTATTTGTTGAATTATAAATTAGCAATGAGAACAAGAAAAACTGACTTTGTTATTATTTATTTTATTTCATATGATTCAATGTTTATTCCGATTAAGTATGAAAAATGATTTCATTCATGTGACCACCTCGGCTGGCTCTGCAGTAGCCCATCCTGGAACACCAATTTTCGAGCACTTTATTAACGGTTTGTTGGTTTATTTGAGCGATTTGAGCCCGAATGTTTTGTTTCAAGTGGTCAATTGTTTGAGGATTGTCCCCATAAACTTTATCCTTCAATGCGCCCCAAAGAAAGTAGTCAAGTGGTGTTAAATCGCAGCTCCGAGCTGGCCAATTGACATCTCCGTTACGGCTAATTACGCGATTGTTAAACTTTGTGCGCAAAAGGTTGATGGTGAGGGCGGCGGTGTGGCAAGTTGCACCGTCCTGTTGAAACCAGACTTCATCGAGATTGATATCATCCAATTCCTGCCACAAAAAGTGATTTATCATATCTCGATAGCGGTCACCATTGACCGTAACTGCGCGACCAGCCTCATTCTGGAAAAAAAAGGGCCCAATCACGCCACCACTCCAAAATCCACACCACACAGTGACTCGATCTGGATGCATGGGCTTTGTTACGACGACGTGTGGATTTTCCGAGCCCCAAATCCTACAGTTTTGCTTGTTGACATAACCACCAAGGTGAAAATGCGCCTCATCCGAAAAGATGATTTTTCTTGCAAAATCAGGATCATCGTTCAGCTCGTTTAAAGCCCAATCAGCAAAGCGAAAACGTTGTTGATGGTCAACTTGCTTCAACTCCTGAACGAGCTGGACTTTGTACGCCAACATACCAAGATCTTTGTGCAGAATCCTCCTCAAAGTGGTACGGCAAATGTTGAGTTGTTGACTTCTGCGCCGAGTTGATGTTGACGCGTTGAGACGTACACTTTCGGCCACAGCAGCAATTGCTTCAGGTGTACGCCTAGGATGAGCATGAGGAACATGTTTGACGTCCACCAGCATTCCACTTCTGCGCACTTTATCAATGAAATTCTTAATTCCTTGGTTTGATGGCGCCTCATTTCTTCCAAACTTTCTACGCAAATTTCGCGCCGTCTCGGCAACCACAGAGCCACACTCAAAGTAAGTTTTAAGTATTTCTAACCGTTGATCCAAATTAAAGCGATGCATATTCTGTCAACGGAAGGCTTAAACTAAACAACTGTCAAAAATGCATAGCACTCTAGACGTCAGAGTTATTAATAGCACATGGTTTAAAATTCAACATTTATATGGCCCACCCGTTATATAGGTATATATATATATATATATATATATATATATATATATATATATATATATATATATATGTACGGGCAATAACTTTCGAAAGAGTTAATTGATTTTAACGAAATTTGGCCCACATATTGAAATCCATCCCTGCCAGAAGCCCATTTAAAATGGGCGTAATCGGGCCATTTTAAGGGTAGTTTTTAGGGGCTGAAAAATGTTTTTGGGCCCCAAAATACCGAAAAAATTCTCAGAATCTTTTCAAAATTGACATTTAATCCGTTAGTAGCAATTAAAAAGTGTCCCTAAAATTTTAATAAAATCGGCCTAACTGGACCGGACTTACACATTTTTTAAAACACTAATTTGTAGATATAGTGACTTATTTATTGAAGGGTGTATTTAATTCGGTGTAGACGTTAGATTGATAATAATATTGCAATTAAGAAAAAAAATGTTATTTTAAGGGGTGTATTAAGGAGTCAAATTTTTAATTTTGCCCAAAAACCAACTTAAGTTCGCGTAATAAAGCCACACTGCCTGTATAAGCAAATACACTATATTGTCGGCAGGGTTTTGGCACTGCGACCCGGGTTTTTATTATTATTATTATTACCGATTATTACTGTTTAAATCTTGGATTAATTTTGCTTGTTTTCTGCATCAATGTTATAGTTTATAAGTAATGAATATTCCTCGTATATGATATTACCTTATCCAATTTAGTTCTAATCTATAACTTTATTAGTGTATTTGCCATATGGCAACATACACTATTGGCATCGGTCGGATGGCGGGACCTAGGGGTCGGACCAAAATTTCTCGACGTGTCATAACCTCCTAAACACTTTGGCACCATTTTTGAAAATGTTTATATATATATGTATATATATACAGGGTGTCTCACCGAACGTTGGCTAACATGGGTAACTTTGTTATTAGTGGAGATAGAAAGTCGGTTAAATGGGCAAAGTAGTGCAGAAAATTGGGCTCATTAACATCCCGTCTTTCTGGATAATGGTTCAAGTATTTTGGTTGAGCCCACGTTGTATTTTTGTTACGCTGAATGTGTGCGCAAAAATAGTCTGTTTCTCCAAATTTGAGAATGTTTGAGCCATCTTAGAGAGTAAATCAAACAAAATGAATTAGCAAAACTGTAGCGATCGCTCGACAGATTGTTAACCTGTCGATATGTATTTGTTTCAACAAATTTCGTTTTACACGGCACACTTTGATAACGCCAAAAAGCTATTTTTGTCAGTTTTGTAGCTTCTGATTGGTTTAGATATAGGATATGCTATGTCAAATTATTCAGAAAAATAAGTAGAATTCGAATATCTGAAAATCAAAAATGCCGTCCATAAGAAAAACCAAAGTTCATGTCAATATCTCATTATGTAGTGGAAATAAAAAAATTAAACCTGCGCCACTGAAAAGACCTTAAAAAGTTATCAAAAAATGGTTAATGAAATTTTCAAATATCTTCATAAATAAAAAAGTTATGGCCAGTTTTCAAAAATGGCAATTTTCACTATATTCTGAATAAATTCATAGGGTGTCAAAATTCAATTGTTTCTTCGACGGGATGTCAATGAGCCCAATTTTCTGCACTACTTTGCCCATTTAACCGACTTTCTATCTCCACTAATAACAAAGTTACCCATGTTAGCCAACGTTCGGTGAGACACCCTGTATATATATATATATATATATATATATATATATATATATATATATATATATATATATATATATATATATATATATATATATATATATTATATATATATATTTATATATATATATAGGTATATATGTGTACGGGCAATAACTTTCGAAGGAGTTAATTGATTTTAACGAAATTTGGCACACATGTTGGAATCCATCACCGCACGATGCCTATTTAAAATGGGCCTAATCGGGCCATTTTAAGGGTAGTTTTTAGGGGTTGAAAAATGTTTTTGAGCCCTAAAATACCGAAAAAATTCTCCGAATGGTTTCAAAATTGAAATTTAACCCTCTGGCAGTAATTAAAATGTGTCCCTAAAATTTTAATAAAATCGACCTTACAGGACCGGATTTAAAAATTTTAAGAAAGACTAGTTTGCAGATAGTGAATTATTTACTGAAAGGTGTATATAACTTGGTATAGAGGTTCGATTGATAATAATATTGCAATTTAAAAAAAAATGTTATTTTAAGGGGTGTATTAAGGAGTAAAATTTTTTATTTTGCCCAAAAACCAACTTAAGTTCGCATAATAAAGCCACACTGCCTGTAGAAGCAAATACACTATATTGTCGGCAGGGTTTTGGCACTGCGACCCGGGTTTTTATTATATAAAGGCAATGGAAAGGATGATTTACAATTCTCTTGCAATAACAAAAAGGTTTACAGAAGGTCTCTATAATAAAAAAAACAACGAACCGATCGCGATACTAGTGTTAAAGGCTTAATGACGTCTAGGGATGAGTACAAATTCACTAACTTTTAATCTTTTCTCTGTCACAAATTATTATTTGCAGCTTTCGTGAAAGCAACACAAGTCGATTTTTTTAAGAAAGCAACTTTACAAACACGTATTTCTCTGAAATTTAATTTGGAAGTTTTGTTGTGCAATATTTTAGAACATGAATACTTGGTTACAGAACGCATTGCCAGAAAATCAGACTTAACAATCATCGATTGAATCCACACACATTTAAATTAGTTTCTGCAAATTCAGTTATTAATTTTGAGTTGCTGCCGTACAAAGAATTTGTGTATTATCGTTTTTTATAAAAGTAAAAATAAAAGTGTGTAATTATTACTTATTAGGTAACTTTCTAAAAGTTCGCACACAATACCAGCATGGGCCAGAAAAGTCTGTTGGTGAAGGTACCCATGTTATTTAACGGAGTAGCGCACATTAGAACAACACCTGTAATGAGCAACCAACAACGATCTGCAATCTTTGTCCAGCCGCACTGGATTGATCTAGTGTGTCGATCTCATTAATTAATTTTCATTAACAGGGTGAAGCCAAAACCTAATTATTTTTCCTGGCTTTCTCCTCTTCACAAAACATCATCGAAATAAAAAATTCTTCCGCTGAACTATACAGTATACACGTCCACGTTGCACACGCATTACTTGAAAACTGCAAAACGTCTCTAACACACAACCTGCACCTAATGTTGCTGGAGTGTGCTGGTATAGTGCGCGCGGTCTTTAAAACTGTTTAAATTTTTTTAATAAATAATTAAACAAAGAAATTATTGTTTATTCATTTCGCTGTTTTTAAAATGAGAACAATAAAAACAAACCCGACATGTCTCTGGATTGAGAATAATATTCTATACAACCGTGAAAACCAAATTGAAATAGGTCCAGCGGCTTTCAAGTTAATCGCGAACACACAGAGAGATAGAAAAATGCAATTATTGTAATAGATATGAATCAACGCGTAAACAAATGTGACGTTGTTGTAAACAGACACGGTAACAGAATTCTGATTTGGTAGTAGAGATTGCAATGCTGGATCCAACAATCCAGCTGGATCCATCAATCCAGCTGGAACCAGAATCTGGCGCTGGATTCAGCGGTGCGGATCCGCAATTAGCTAAAAACAGGTAATTAACTGGGTCTGAGAAAGATTATGATAAGATATTGAAGAAAAAATGGCACTTTATGAAAGTGAGGGAGTAAGAGGTGAAAACCTAACTTACTGATTATTTGATGACTCTCAAACCAATCAGTGTAGAGGCAGAGAGAGCCTTTTCCGCGGCCAGGAATATTTGCAGTTTTTTAAGAAGTAGGTTGGGAGATAACACCATGAATAACATTTCTTTTTTGAGATCTTACTTTCAGAAAAGTAAAAAAAAACTGTCACATAATTGATTGGCTTCATTCTTTAATAGACAAGTCAAGTCTTAAATTAAAGTTTTATTTCTAATAAGAGTTAACTAAGGATTTTATAAGCGGACTACGCAATTTTATTTCGAAAATTTTTGAGACTGAGAAACTGAGACTGCATAGTAAAATATGTAAATGAATAACTATTTCAGATATCTAGAATATCAATTTAGGTGGTTTATGATTGTATTGCGATAATTAATAATAATACTCCGAATATTCGTAACTATTATTTATTATTAAAGTACTTTACTAATGCCAAAAATTACTTATAACTACAAACAAATATTGGAAGTAAATGTGGATAAATAGTTGTTAAAGTTTCATCTATTTGAAAAATCGTTTAATGCTGGATCCAGCTGGATTTGCTTTGATACAGCATAAATCCAGCTGGATTGAAAATGCTGCTGGATTGCAAACCCTATTTGATAGTTTTGTACGTGAAAACGAAGTGTTACCTATACCCATTATATCATAGCTATGGCGAATTTGATACGTGAGACACAATGAAGTTAAGTCCATATGTGTAGCTGGCGTTGACATAATCGGATTTACCTTTATAAGCTGTTTATAGTCAATGCTAAACCCTCGACATTCTCGTGCATGTACGTAACATACATAGCTCGTATATCTACTAGTATAGTACTACTAGGTGCTACTTTCGTAATGCTTACAATATCGCTCGAAAATATTGTAAACTTGCTGCGAAGTGCGAACCCCGCTTTGTTCGGGTCAAATTCTGTGAAGATACAATCTTTAAAATGTGAGTATAGGCATTAGCTTGATAGTCCACAGTTAATCGAATAAGATGTTTCCGCCTCTTTAATAGTCTACACATAGTGTACTCAATGCAGTGCATTGTCGCTTCTAAAAACGATTATGCGTCAATTTATCGAATAATCATGAACCGTAACAGTTTCACTAATCTTAGTAATTAAATTACTGACAAAGAGAATAGAAATTTATGATAGGTTTCAATCAAATCTGCCGTATACTGAAGCGTCATCTATGAACTACTTTATCAACAGCTTAAGTGGATAAAACAGCATTCAACAGTAAACTATTTTATTGACAGAGAAAGGCAAACGTTGACATGGCGTATGCATATGAAATAATTGTCATCCATTATTATTATTATTAGGTAAAATGGGATACCCTAATTATTTTTAAATATACCCAATGCCATATTTTAAAAAATTCACGAAATAATAATAATAATAAATTTTATTTAGTAGACTGCATATATACAGTATTCAAACGTCAAACAAACTAATCTGGATTATAATTCACCGGTAGTATAAAAAGCACCTTCCAGCAAATAACTTTTTAATAATTTTTTAAATTTGTTAATATCTGCAGCTGATTTTATATTTTCAGGCAATTTGTTAAAAATGGTAACGCCGAGGTTCCCAGGGGATTTTTTGCGAACATTTAGTCGACTGTAGGGCATTCTTAAGATGTTTTTTTGACGGGTGTTAATATACACCTCCTTTGATAAGCATTCATCTGTGGTACTTTCAGTAAGATAGTGTTACAAGTGTCAAATGTAAGCAAGTTTTTAAGTTTTCAACAGTTTTGTTATAAGAATACTGGTATGATAAGGTGAGCATTTTGCCTAATTGAGTAATGAGATTATGACGGCGATATTTTTACCAGTTTTAGTGTCAAAATGTGTCACTTTGTATATAAAATTTCCGCGCCAATTTTGTAGGTTATAATAGTGCATGCTGTTTTTGACATAGTGTAGATACGTTGATAAAATGGGATATGGAGTATTCCTTAACTGAATTCACCACTTCCATGTACCTATTACCTAGTTTCCTACAACAAACCATGAATTCCCCTTATTACAGGGCACCCAATACCTAACATTCCTGCTTGATGAATTTCCTCAACTACTCGGTGAAGTAAACGAACAGCCTACGTGGTTTCAGCATGACGGAGCACCAAGTCACTATGCTGGTACAGTGCGAGACTTCCTTAACCACGTTTACCCTCACCGTTGCGTTGGTTGGAAAGAACGGACCACGAAGGTGGCCCCCAAGATCACCTGACTTGACGCCACTGGACTACTTTTTGTGGGGAAATTTCAAAGAGTTGGTCTACTTTGATGAGCCCCAGGACAAAATGGAGACCGTGGCACGAATTCATGCTACTCAGTCACTCCACAAATGCTAGAAACTGCCCGAGAAAATCTTCTCAAGCGATGCCGGCTCTGTCTTCAGGAGAACGGAAGACATTTTGAGCATCTACTCGATTGAATTTAGACTTTTTTCTTTTGATTGCTCAAATAATTATGAATAAATAAATAAATTTGATCAACGCTTGCGAGAAAAATTATGTATGTCGATCGTTGGATTTATAATATGAAAATGCTTTAATATTTCTAAATAAATAAATTTATTGTATCAAAGCCTTCCAGAGTTTTTGTCTGAGTCCAGCCTCGAATTTTATTTTTTAAACTACACTAATAATTTTTAATGAATAAAATAACTTAACGCTCGCCAGTGATTTCCACTTTTCGCATCTATCTTGTCAAGGCCATCTGGCGTCTCACTCTCGCGTCCCCTATTGCCTCCCCACTCACTTTTTATTCTTCTGTAGCGCGCTCCTGATTGGTCACTTTCATTAATTAATTACTAATTAACTACGTTATCAAAAAATTCCAATCATGGATTTTTGGGCTCAGAATATTTTTCTCTTTCGATCCCAACAATTGAATACGCGATTTCTGAGACACCCGGTATAAATCAATATCAAGTGATGAACTGTACATATCAACCAACAACTGCTGTTCGCGATTTTGAAGTACAATTTTCGTAGCAGTTAGAATCCATCTAGAAATGGTTTTGTTCTATAGAACAGATTCTCCTCGTTTTAGAAAACAAAAATTTGAATAGATTTCGTGCGAAATTAACCTGAATAGAACTTCTTATACAAGCGAAACTCAGCTCTGACGCGCAAAGCGATATTCGAGCATATTCGCTAGTGTATAGCTAGCGGATGTGCAATAGTGGTCTGGTAGTCGCCGTTGGCAGTTGAATAAGTTCAGCGTGTCGCTTCTGGTAGTTACTACCAAACTGCCAGGCCAACCGACTGGAACGTGAGATATGCTTGATACAACTACATGCATTTTGCTGAAACCTTAAAACCATTTGTGCTCGGTGAGGAAATGGTTCCTAAATAGTGTATTTTGTCGGCCGTTTTTCGTCAAAATGTTATATAAACTTTTGTGCGGTAATGTATTAAGAGCACATCCATCAGTGCAACTGTACCTGCATGTAACCTACAGTGAATAGCTTATTAACTCTGCAGGGGTTTACAGTAATAGCGTATTAATTAACCCCTTCCTCCTAGTTGTATATGTTTACCAATTTTATAGCTTTTCGAGTGAATATACTATGCGCAGAAATATATTTTTTTTTCAACTTTTAAGCTAACGTGTGATTTTTAGTGTAGCTCAGGGGTTCTCAAACTATTTCAGTTCAGTGCGCACTCTGACAGCTCAATTATTTTCACCGCCCACCTACACATCTCTCAATTTCAAATTTATCCCCTTTACTAGTAAGCCCAAATAATGGTACGTTTTTGGGCCAATTTCTTACGTGATTTTTCTCTGAAAGTGAAAAAAAAATTACGAATAAAGATATCAATTATTGGTCATTTATTTTTAAGCTATTGCATAGCTTTTATCGCGGGCTTTGAGCGCGGCGACCGAATCAAGAAATTCCGTAACGAAAATAAACCTAACACCCCCCACTCCGACCGGCACAGCGGTGCGGCGTTGAAAGCCGTGCATCGTCTAACGTCGTTTCAGTTCGGCAGATTTCGGCACGGTGTTCGTGTGCGTGCGACTAGACGTATGCGTGTAGACTAGCTGCTAACTGCTCATAACTGATTCTATCTTTATTTGCGTATAAAGTGTTTTAAATATGAATAAACAAAGTGCATTTATTATTATTATGCAATAGCTTTACCGCGGCAGTCCCCGAGTGCCACACGTATTTTTTTATTATACAAAATAATGTTAAGAAAAATGAAGAACTTCCTTTAGAAAAGAACGAACTTCTATTTTTATAATTCTTGGAAAAAAAAACCTTTGGATGTCCATTGCCTAATTATTTCCTTCCATCGCCCATCAAAATTGTGAACTGCTCATAGTGCTCACCAAATTTTCTCCACTGCTCACTGATGGGCATTATCGCCCAGTTTGAAAATCGCTGGTGTAGCTCGAGTATAAAATACTTTTATCTGGTTACAATTGGGTTAAAATAAGGTTAAAACCAAAATTAATATGTGTAATTCCACGGATGAAGGCAAGTAGATACATACATTTTAAACAAGATATCACCAGCGAATTTCCTGTAAAATAGTTTTTTTTTTAAATAATGAAAAATATCGTATTTCTTCAGTGAAAAATATTTTCCTCTTTTGAGTATCTACCTACTAGTAGTTTTCCCGTTCGGCTAAGTCGCTAAATATGTTAAAAAGTAAAACCCGGGTCGCAGTGCCAAAACCCTGCCGACAATATAGTGTATTTGATATACAGGCAGTGTGGCTTTATTATGCGAACTTAAGTCGGTTTTTGGGCAAAATAAAAAGTTTTACTCCTTAATACACCCCTTAAAATAACATTTTTTTTTCTTAATTGCACTGTTATTATCAATCGAACCTATATACCAAATTATATACACTTTTCAGTAAAAAATTCCCTATCTGCAAAATAGTGTTTTCATAAAATTTGTAAATCCGGTCCTGTCCGGCCGATTTTATTAAAATTTTAGGGACACATTTTAATTATTACCAGAGGGTTAAATTTGAATTTTAAAACGATTCGGAGAATTTTTTTGGTGTTTTGGGGCCCAAAAACAATTTTCAACCCCTAAAAACTACCCTTAAAATGACCCGATTACGCCCATTTTAAATAGGCTTCTTGCGGTGATGGATTTCAACACGTGGGCCAAATTTCATTAAAATCAATTAACTCTTTCGAAAGTTATTGCCCGCACATATATATATATATATATATATACGTATATATATATATATACGTATATATATATATATATATAAATATATATATAAATATATATATAAATATATATATATATATATATATATATATATATATATACATATATATATAAACATTTTTAAAAATGGTGTCAAAGTGTTTAGGAGGTTATGAAACGTCGAGAAATTTTGGTCCGACCCCTAGGTCCCGCCATCCGACCGACGCCAATAGTGTATGTTGCCTTATGGCAAATACACTAATAAGGTATGCTGGGATTAAATAAGTCTTTCTAATTTTTCACTGATTTTTGCAAAGCTGTAAAGTGACAATAATAAAATAAATTTTTACATGTATATTATTTGTTTTAGATATGCTGTTATTGGTCTATCGTGGTGTAATCAGATTAAGTAACGAACTTTCTCAATATTATTGGTTTAAGTATAGGTACTATTTTGTTTTTAATTTATCAAAAATAATTTTTGTTTTATATAAACCAAAGCAAAAAGATATTTCACTATCATTTTTCTGCGTTGTATATAGTTTAGCCAGCGTAAACTATTTATTTTATTATTTATTAATATTATATGCAATCCATTGAAAGTTGTATTTTATTTAGAGAAACTAATAAATGTCTGAACATAAGTCGTAAACATAAGTAAACTTAGCAGAGATTACGAAAAGAAAATAAATTAGAAGGCGGAGAAAATGCAAAAACGAAAGAAGAGCACGGTTACTTAATTTTAAAATACGCGTTAAACGAGTTTGATTTTTTTTAATTATTATTGTAAACCGCGAAAAGACGAAATCATGAAGATGGGTACATCGGGATTGTTTATAAAAAATCTGTCTCTTTTGAATGCAAAGCGTTTCAGGACTAATATCGTGAATTTTGTGGGAAGTTTAAAAACCTCCTGCGTATTGTATTTCATATTATAATAAATTTTTATATACAGGCTGATCCATTTTAATCTCACCAGGGAAATATTTCGAAACGGTGGTGTTGTTGAAAAAAAAAGTTTCAGACAAAAGTTGTTCAGTTCGAAGGGGGACATCGTTTGGAGACAAATACCACCCCTCATCTCCAACCCCTGCGCAGGGATGAGGATGACTTTGACATTTTTAATAGAAACACCTATTTTTTATCACAATTTATGATTTTTTAACAAAAAATATGCAACATTTGTCTGAAACATTTTTTTATCTGATGCCTCCCTCAACGCCTAAAATGCATGTCCAAAATCGGTTTCCCGAAACTCCATTAAATTTTTAAGCCTAAACAACGACCTTACTCTGTAGTCGGTCACAATCTTCTCGTTCGAACAATGGAGACTAAAAGTATAAGCTGTATACAGTGTGTTTCAACTGACGTTGACTAACACGGGTAAATGGGCAAAGTAGTGCAGAAAATTGTGTTCATTAACGTCCCGTCGAAAAAACATTTGAATTTTGACACCCTATGAATTTATTCAGAAAATAGTGAAAATTGCCATTTATGAAAACAGGACATAACTTTTTTATTTATGAAGATATTTGAAAATTTCTTTGATAACTTTTTAAGGTCTTTTCAGTGGCGGAGGTTTAATTTTTTTACTTCCACTACATAATGAGATATTGACATGAACTTTGGTTTTTCTTATGGACGGCATTTTTGATTTTCAGATATTCGAATTATTTTTCTGAATAATTTGACATAGCATATCCTATATCTAAACCAATCAGAAGCTACAAAACTGACCAAAATAGCTTTTTGACGTTATCCATACCGATCAAAGTGTGCCGTGTATAAAACAAAATTTGTTGAAACAAATACATATCGACAGGTTAACAATCTGTCGAACGATCGCTACAGTTTTGCTAATTCATTTTGTTTGATTTACTCTCTAAGATGGCTCAAGCATTCTCAAATTTGGAGAAACAGGCTATTTTTGCGCATACATTCAGCGTAACAAAAATACCATGTGGACTCAAGCAGAATACTTGAACCTTTATCCAGAAAGGCGACAGCTTTATTCAATAACTTTTAGGAACTTAAATAGAAATTTAAAGGTATACGGTTCATTTTCAAAGAAAAAAGGCAACATTCAACACTGCGAAGAACAATTAGTTTTAGCAAACTTTGAAATTAATGGAGAAAAAATAGATACGAGAGTGATCCTATACGGGTTCCGTTTATTCATCGGATGTAAGAAACCCTAAAACGCTTTTTGGCGGGTGGGGTTTTATAAATACTTTAAAATTAATTTTTGCGTTTTCTTTTTTTAAATCAGAATAAAGTGACTTACGAGGTGTTTTGTTCAGAATTAACTGATTTGTTAATATATCACAAAAATATATGTATACATGCTATTGCTCATTATATTTGGTGTGTTTTATAAATGTAAGTGAGGACGAAGGCGCTATGTTTTCTCGTAAGATGAGAAGATTTTGTTTCTATTATTTACAATCAAATGTGTACATTCCTTACAAAATCATACGGCAGTTATTAAAATGTAGTGTAGTACCTCATAAGAGATTTTTAAATTAATAACTTGGTAGTGTACGTCTGAGACCAAAATGGTAAAAGAGTTTCGATTCAGAATTTTCAAAGAAATATGCTCTCAAAATACTAATTAAATCTGGAAGAATCAATAAATATAGATGTGTATATATAAATATAGATGTGTATATGAAAATTAGCGCTACAATTGTAAGAACTCAAATAAGCACTTACAGAAAATAAAAAAAAACCACAAAATTGAATTATATATAATTCGTAATGAAATGTTTTCTCTAATGTAATCATAAGATTACATTTTTTATAATGTTAATAATAACAACCTTCAATTATCCTTGTAGCTAAGGAACAACAATTTAGAAAATATTACATTATAGAGAGAGAGGGTTATTGTAACAAAGCTTGCTACACAATAAATTCATTTATAAATATCCCTAGACTCATTAGACGTACGTACAATACGTAAAAGTTTTATGTACACAGAACGAAAAACTGACGTAAATATAATTAAAAAAGACGTTCAAACAATGTATTTGGACATTATTTTTCAACCGATGCTCGACTTAATCATTGTAACGTACTATTGTTGATTGATAAAGGTTAAGGTGATTATATTAACGCCCGAGGGACATTGATTTCTTCAAATAGTTTTAAAAATGAACTGCATTATATTAATGAACAATGTTTGTAAGTCAATAATCACAATTATTAATATGATCCCATAAAGCTTTAACTTTGTATCATGGTTTTAATGTTTTCTGTACATCGATTATTCAATCGCATTCATCGTATTGATGATAAAAAACATCAACTTTATCACTTGAACATCAATAGTTGGCCATTGTATTAATGATTTTGTATGGTTTGTTCAATTAAACCAGTGTATTGGTCTAATGCTTAGTGGCATTAATATAAGAACGGCAGGCATTAATCCATGGCTACGATTCAAGGAAGGTGGTTTATTGAAAATATTTATAAGAAAATAAAAATGACCAAATTAACAGACAATTAGTGTATAATATTAAAAAATGATCGACGTTCAGTCATAACGGTGATAATTTTTAATATGATATACTAATTGTATGTTAATTTAGTCATTTCTATTTTATTGTAAATATTTCGTACAGGTACATTTTTGAAAAGACATGAATCAGATTTAATTGTAATATTTATTCAATACAAAAAAATACAAAAAAAATAATACATACTCCATTCCAGCATTTTGCAACCTTTGGGTCGCGAAGGAACTGGTAAAATAACGAAATAAAAATATAATTAGATATCTTATACTTGAAAAGATAACACTTGGGAAATTAACTGAAGATTTCAATTTTAAAAAATTACTTTTAAATTATAAATTATTAGTCCATGATACATATCATGTTGATATAGTAACTTTTTCTGATTTTATATTATAAAATAATTGAATCGAAGTACGACTTCAAAACATAATATGTTGGGTCGCGTTTTAAAAACGTTGAGAAACGCTCCACTGTACAGTTAAATATATTATAAACACATAATAATTAATTTGCACTGATTTTTCACTCGGCACGTGGTGGTAGGTATAATGAAAATATGTAATTTAGTATAAGTTTTGTACTCCTGAAGATGGACTTATTGTCCGAAACGATCGTCGAGAAATAAAGAATTATTTGTAGAATTTTCAAGTTTTTTTAATTACTTGTTAACATAATAATTTATTATAAACTTAACATTGTAGACTGTAAATTATACAGGCTGTCCAAATAGTGCGTTCTCGGCCGATATAAAAACTTTTAGCCTTTTAGGTTTAGGTGTAGATAATGCATGCCAATGGTGTATAAAAAATATATAAACTTAGCACACTAGTAATTTCACTGTATCTGTAACACACTTTTTAATTCTTTACTTAAAGCACAAGTATAAAAAAATGCCTTTAAACACGGACACAAGCAGCCGATTACTACATTTGCACAAAGCCGCCAACAATATTTTTGCCTGTTGCGACCTGTGATCGTGTGATGTCTTATTGGTTATGTAGGAGTGAGGGGCAATGGCATTGATATATTAAGGGTTAAAACATAACCACAACGTACTAAAGCATAAACGGAACGAAATAAAATATTGAGTTAGTACCATTTTGTCCCACTAAACTCAGTATTCATTATATTAAGGCCTGGATACATTGACTAAACATTTTGCTGAACAATTTTACGTTGATATAATCATAAGGCCATTAACTTATGCATTATTACAATGCGATGTGATAAATTACCGATACGTAGTATTAAACACTTCGTGGTCATTAGCTAGACGCATTTTTGTCGTTGCACCAATGTAAATTTCATTGTTTACATAATTTTTTACATTGAATGTATGATCATATTATATTATTATAATGGAGACTCGATCATAATTATGACGAATATGGTATTAGACAATCACTAAAATTCATACTTATTATCAGTTTTGCACAATGTATTAAGGAAAAAAATGATTATAATAATGATTTACGTTTGATCACTAGCGATCATTAATAAAATGTCAACTATTTTTTTCTGTGTAAATATATGTACAAAACTATATATATAGATACATAATTGCTAAAGAGTACTTTCCCAACTTTAACACAGCTGAATTAACATTCCTCAGGGAACTGCAATTAACACTCTTCAACTAACTTTGATTGCAGTCATTACAACACTTAAAGACATCTAGACACACAGCAGTGTGTCAGCCAAACTATGAACCATTGTCGGTGCTACAATAGAATGTAAATTAATAATTTATAAATAGATCAAAGAATATCCGCTCAATAAAGCGGCAATTACTTTAAAAATATGGTTAGTTTTCAATTTGCAAGTGAATATTTCCTAAAAAGTGACACTGGTAAAAACCGGTCAGTGCGAGTCGAACTCACAAAAAGAGGGTTCCGTATTGTTCCGTTTTCCGTGAGTACTTTAAGACTTATGATTTTCGTTTGGCTTTTCCTTTAAACTATGGGAGAGACCCGACATTCCCTATTTTTTTCAAAATTTTAGGCTCAGTAGTTTCGGTGATAAGGGAAAGGGAATGGTCAATTTTGATCTATTTTCTTTAATAACTTTAGAACTATTTATTTTAAAATGATTAAAAAAATATATTTGAGACCCCAATTACTACAAGCCCCTTGGGCCCCTCATTTGATATGTCACACGGTACAGTTTGCAAAACTAATTTCCTAGTTTTCCCCCCAAAAATAACCTCCATATTCAAAATTCATTTATTCACATTACACATCCGTCTTTGAGTCACCGACTTAGATTTGTGTACCAAATTTCAATTTAGTCGGTCCAGTAGTTTCGGAGCAAATTGGCTGTGACAGACCGACGGACAGATAGATACGCGAGTGATCCTATAAGGGTTCCGTTTTTATCCTTTTTGAGGTACGGAACCCTAAAAAATATAAAAATAAAGCCAATAAAAATAGTGTTATATAAAATTCAAATAATATGACTTATTTAAGGTAGTACCCTCGCGACAGTCATAGTAAAAAGTGTATGCTGGTTTATGCAGTACATGTAGTTGAGAGTTGTTTTAACAAGCCCAATAATTTTTGCAGATCTGTACTAATTTTAGCCAATCCCGAGCGAGAAATCTGGCAACACTGTCGGAGCGTTAAAATATTTTATAGTAGGTACCTACACTGTAAAAATTGAGGTCGGATACATGTATCCCATTTTACTTAAGTATCCCATTTTAAAGTACCTTCCCCTATAAGTAGTTGTGTAGTCCACATTTCATACAAATGTGTAATATTTTAAATAAAAAAATGTAATTTTTCAAAAAATATGTGTAAAATTCCCTAACTCATACCCTACAATTTTACATATGTTTATGTAATATTTGTGTAAAATAATAAATGTAAAATTACATACATGAAGATTTTTTAATATAATTATTATACTCAGTACTAGACAACAAGTGTATGTTGTGTGCACTCATCGAAGTTGGCCGATAGTACATGTATCGTGAACCGCTAGACGCTTGATACATGACCTTATACCGTGGGATTCACAGAATCCTAAATTCACACACAATCACGTGATTGTACCAAACTAGAATATTGCACAATATATATTTTGTTATGAAATTTTTACACTAATTTAATGGAAAATCACATAAAATACATTAAAACTACGTAAGCGTATGTAATTTTACTTTACTTTATGTATAAACACCAAATTTGTTTAATTTCATAGCGAAAGTCCAAGTTTTTATACAGTTCTTGTAAAAATAAATAATAATGAACAATTACCTAGAAAATTAAGGGAATTTTACTTTAACTTTCAATGTAATTTTACATCCATTTTTTACAGTATATGTATGCATGCGCACCTCATAGTTGTTTGACGGATTAGATATTAAGTATGCGCTGTTGCCAGATCGTTTATCGTATAACCTTTCCTCCGCTGAAATCTGGTAAATTTTCCATTATTATTTATTAAATATCTCTGAAACTGTGTTGTAACTGTTACTGAGACTATTTTTAAAAAATTGTTTAGTTGTTAGTTAACGTTACTTTAGTTTCTGAGATACAAAAATATTTGTCGGTACATTTTTCGATACCCCATATACCGTAATGTATAAGAGCCTCAAAAACTCGAACTTTGGAATTTAATACCTCTGAAACTGTGTTATTTAAAAATTTCATTCTGCGTCAATCGATGCAGAATTACATAAACATTATACATACGGGTGTGACGAGGGTACTACCTTAATTTTATTTTAGTTCAATCGTGAACTATGCCACTACGCCAAAGAAGTTTTACTTCAATCGCGCATAACGGTCACACGCAAAAGTTTTTCACTTTATTCGACAGTCAGTACAATTCATATAAAAATGTTTACATTGAAACCGTCTGCGTTGCGTCGTCTCATTGGATGCTATAATACGTAATATAATAAATTGATAAGTAATATAGTTAAAGATTGAAAAACAAACTGGATGTTTTATGTTGAAATTGAAAGACGAAAATATATTATATATACACACACACTTATGTTTTGACATTATTTTGATTGATTATGAACATTGAGAAAGAATGATTGTGAGCAAAATATAAAGTGCGTTTACATCAACCCAGCTTTCTAATAATATTTTTTATTTTCTCATACATAAATAATATTCTGAATGATATTCTGTGAAGGTGTTCATTAATCTTCAAGCTAATTTTTTTAAATGTACATTTTAACATTGTTGCACACATGCAATATATTGATTGTTGTTTTTACGATGTAAACCTGCTTTTGCAGTAGCTATACATCACATCCTAATAATACCAGTAATAAAGTAGACCTCAATTGTTTTATAAAGAGAATGGAGTCTGAGGAGATTGTAGGTCGAGGGTCTATAATCTACTCTAGGACAGTTTAAAACAAATGGGGGAAGTTCTTAATGCTTTTTCATTTCTTTGTTTTAATTAATTATTCTGACACGTTCATTAGCTAGTCCTGATATTTTTATAAGCTTTTATTTAACTTGCAATGTTTGTATGTCCGGGTCAAATCTTGCGATCGATTTTTCGACCACTTCCCGTTATCCAGACATGCTGAAATTTTGTACATACCTTTGGTTGTGATGACAATACAACATAGTATTTTGAATATTATGCTATATCCAATATGGCCGCCACCACAAAATGGCGGATTACCATCTTCTTTACAACCCTCTACATATAGGTATCAAATGAAAGGATATGACAAGTAGAATACAATGAGCGATGTGACTTCCAATATGGCGGCCAAAACAAAATGGCGGAGTACCTTTTTCTTTAAACCCTCTCGATATTGGTATCAAATGAGAAGATATGACAAGTAGTATACTGTAAGCTGTTTGACATAATTCTAAATCCAATATGACGGTCACACAAAATGACGGATTACTTACTTCTTTACAACCTCCTTGACACGGGTATCAAATGGAAAGGTTTGACATGTAGAATATTAGAATAAAACAATCAATTAATTGTAATAAATTGATGCTTTAATAGTAAAATGTTGAAAGATTAAAAAGAACAAAATAAAATATTGGTAAAAAAACTTTTTAAAGGCAAGCTTTTATTGAATTGTATTAAAAAAGCAAAAAATAACTCTTAATACTTCAGGCTAATAATTTTTTTTTTTTTTTTTTGGGGAGGGGGAAATCCTTTTTACGGACACCCAGCGATGATGGCCTGGGTAGTGTGGGAATCGGAACAGGGCCCCCTACCCACTAAAACCCCCTCCATCTAGCTCCTTTGTCCCTCCCGTGGCACCGACGGTCTGTCATTCCTTCGCGGGAGGGGAGCTATGGCTTTATCAGCCGTTTCTCAGATCTCGTACGACAATTTGCTGCGCAGTAAGCTTAACGTTGCTGTTACTCTTCCTCTCTCTTGAGAGTTTTAATGACTGCCACGGCATATTCATGGCCTTCCAATCTTTTTCGGAACGCAACATAGTGCTGACATAATTTCCAGTGGTGAGTGCGGCACCCATGCTACATTCCAGTTTCCTCCGTTATCTATCAAAACGCACGCAGTCAAGTAGTACGTGCTCTGCACTCTCAACTTGCTCAAGGCAAGTTGGACACTCCGAGGTGTTTTCGACCCCTATCCTCGTCAAATATTGCCTGAAGCCTCCATGTCCAGACAGTAGCTGTGTGAGGTAGAAATCAACCTGGCCGTGTTTCCTGTGCACCCACTTCCCTATATCAGGGATAAGTTTATGCGTCCACCTTCCCTTGGTCGCGTTGTCCCATCTTGCCTGCCATTCCAGGATTGTTTTCCCTCTGTCCCATTGCCCATCTATGTCTCCGGTCTCCTCCTTAAGGCCATGTTTCCTGTTATATTGGCTCCTTCTCTCTTTAGCTAGTAATTCGATCGGTGGGAATCCCGCGATCACCAACACCGCCTCGCCAGATATCGTCCTATAGGCGGATGTCACCCTTATTGCCCCTTGTCGGTAGGTTGGACATAACAGCCTACGGAAAGAGGGGCCATTCAAGGCCTCAGCCCATATGGGCGCTCCATAGAGTAGTACTGACGTACCCACTCCAGCTAATATCCTCCGTTTGTTTTGGCATGGTCCGCCGATATTGGGAAGGATTCTGGCAATAAGGTTAATAATTATAAAAGCGTGGGTCGTTATTATCATATAGCTTACAACCCACGCTTTTATAATTGTGAACCTAAAGTATTAAGAGTTATTTTTTTCTTGTTTAATACAATTCAATAAAAGCTTGCCTTTAAAAAGTTTTTTTACTAATATTTTATTTGTGTTTCATCTTTATAGTTTTCGAAAAGAGTAACGTCGCGGGATTCTGTGTTCAATATATTTCCGCACTCCCTATTTAGATTTTCAGCCATAAATCATATTGATAAATTTATTATTGTAGGAAAAAAGAAAACATGTAACTCGGTGATTTTTTAAAATTTAAAATGTTTCAACTCGGGCGTCATATTATAAAACAAAGTTCACTTATTTCTTCTAACTGCAGGGAGAGAACAAGGGAATATTTCATTTGTTCTCGTTTAATAAAATACATTCAGCGAGAAAAGAAATATACTTAAAAATTATAACTGTAGGGTAGCTATAGTTTTCCACAATTGTTAAGAAACACTCATCGTTACAATGCTATATTAGAAAAAATTATATATTCCAAACAGTCCCGACGCTGACAGTGTTGGAAAAACAAATTTTCCTAAATATAGCATTGTAACAATAAGCGTTTCTTAACAATTGTAGCAAACTATAGCTATTCTACTGTTATTAATTTAGTCTTATGAGCTATATATAAGACTAAATTAATTAATATTAGTTTAATTAAATAATTAATTAATATTAGTACTTAAATTGTTCAGTACGGTATACCGTAGTGAACCATTTACTGATATTAGAAATATATACTTCCAATTTTTAAATTGAAATCTAACTTGGATTAAATCCGATCAGCTAGTATTTGATCATTTATTTCATTTTTTCTCGCCTAATATATTTTTTAAACAAGAAAAAATGAAATAAATAATCAAATACTAAATGTCATGAAAATAATGTATGTATTAGCTAACTGTACTGAATCCAAGTTGCATTTCAATTTAAAAAGTATAAAATATAATATTATTGTTGCCAGGTTTGGGTTTTTCTTGGTACAAACCGAATTGCATAGCCTATAAAAATTCTAACGAACCAAGAAATATGTTAGTGAAAGTTTCTTTCAAATCGGTTCAGTAGTTCTGGAGAGTTCATATACAAGAGTATAGACTACATTTTTAAATCTTTCCAAAAAAGTGTGTTTTATGACAAGTCAAATTATTTATCGTCTAATAAAATTACCAGATATAAGATCGTTACAAAAATCATAATATACCTACGCTTTTTCAATATTATATTGATAAAGTAGATGTGAAAGTTCTGCAATTCAGAAAGGATTATTATTTTCTAAACTGAAACAAATGTTTATAATGAATTTTCTCTTTTCATTTAACGATTCATAATTAATTAATTCCGTTGTATTGCTTCGTATTGGCGATTTAAATTTTTTGGGTGTTTTGTAAATTTAATTAAATTAAATACGTCAGAAGGTTATCAGAGAAGCTATTATTTTGCTCGGCGAGTTCGAAATATGGACATTATTTCTGATCAAAAATTCTTAATTACAGAATGTAAATATTGTAATGATTTGACACAATAATGTGTTCCCTTTTCTTCTCAATGTACTGCAAAAGATGCGTGCGGAATTAAAGAAATATTATGAATTGAGGAAATCTTCAATAAAAATTGTATACTTTTGTCCTCTCGTAATCATTCGATTTGCAGAGTAATGTTTTATTACTGCTTTTTTTCAAAAAAGTTTTCACATAAATATGCTGAATTGCTTTAATTTTTATATTAATAATTTTGAATATTATCAGGAAATTGGAACAGGCAAAAAACATCTAACTATTGATTATTACTTCTGCAACGTTTCGACCTTTATTAGGTCTTCTTCAGGCATCGTAATATCCAGATAATTAATGAATCCCTTTTAATTGAGTAATGACCATTGTAAAACGACGAAATATTTGGGTAAGAAAAATATTTATATTTTAATTTGTTAATTGTGTGAAATTGACAATATATTTTATAAAAAGAAACCAGAATTATTATGAACATGTGATTTTCGATGTAATAATCGATAGTTAGATGTTTTTTGCCTGTTCCAATTTCCTGATAATATTCAAAATTAACACTAAAATGGACGCAACATTAAACAATTTTATATTAATATTTTCATGGAAGAAAAGTTATTAACATTTTGTATGTTGTTTATTTTAGTGATCTATAAGAAGTACCTATTTATTCAGTGAAGACTAATGCTCTTATTTTAAAAATCTGTTATTTTTTAACGAATCCTTAAATATTTTCAAGAATATTGTTTATGCTTTTAAGGTTCTGCCGAGTGGGGTGCAGCCCCGCGAGGCAAAATTACAATACGGTGGAGCCGAAGTGAAGGTGCAAATCGTACGTAAAATTTCTCGTGACACGTCGTGAGTAAAGGTTTCGAAAAAATCTTGAGAGACTGTGATTATACGCATACGTGAACTTGTGTGAGTGGAAAAGAGTTTTCGGAGCGTAAGTTGTCGTGAGTAAAAAGTTAACTACGTAAAAAATTATTCCTGTATGCAAGCGAAATGCGGACTGTTAAGTCTCCCCGGAACTAATGTTAATTAAAGTATACATCTACTATTTCAAGTTTTATTTTTGTTTATTGTATTGTGATGTGTAACATATTGTATGACATAAAATTACAAAAATTCATTATTTAGTAGGTACTTGATTATAAACAAACACATTAATACTGATCTTAATTTCTTAGTTTATATTATTGTATCATGTTTTGGTAGCTTAATAAATTATTAACCATCTTTTTTGATGTTTTTACATTATACGTAATAATCATGCAAGTAAAAGTATGATTTGCTAAAAATATAAAATGTGTGAATCGCAAATTTCAATATTATAATATGAATTATAAAGTTTCGGTAAAATTGCATGAGTGTGAGTGAACGTGCGTGAGTGGGCGTGAGTCTCTAAATATAATTTTAATCGGGTGTGAACGTGCGTGAATGTTAAAGTCTAGACGTGAGCGTGCGTGAGTTTGATTATAAAAAATGCTACTAGTCCGTGAACGGGCGTGAGTTGAAAATGATTTTCGTGAGCGTGAGTGATCGTGAACAAAATACTACTAACGATTACACATCTAAGTCGAAGGTTTGACTACTGTTGTTGATCGTATTTGGGTTGAGCCGAAGACTGTACTATTGTTGTTGCTACCGAATGGGACGCTGTAATACGGTGGAGCTAGAGACTTCACTACTGTTCTTGCTGCCGTGTTTCATCTCAACCGCATGTGAAGCCGCGGGTAGCGTCTATTAGCTATTAAAATTATTCACCCGTAGCAAACAAATTTTGTAGACTGCTGAGTTTTCAGTAAAAAATGTACGACACGCAGATTCGTCTTTTGGAAGAATTTTATGAACATTCTGAAAAAAAGACGTTGAAAAATTCAAACAGTTTTAGCCAAAGCAGTTAAAAGCAAGTAAAGCATAGAAGTATTCGAATAAGTTTTTTCGATATTACAGAGCCTCAGTAATTTTTATGCACTTTTAGGTTTGGTTTATGAAAACATTAGAAATTGTTATGAAACAATGCTCCGTATAGTTTGATCTCAGCGTTACCAACGCATTTAGTTGTTTTAAAAACGCCGGACGTTCGATTAAAGCGCTTAAAACTGGTATAGATTGAACATTGGCGTTAAAGCGACGTATAGAATGGATGTCTTCACGGGTGCCACCTCTCGAAGAAGCCTAGACCTTCAAATTAGGTTATTACGTTAATTTTGACAGATTTTGCGTGGATGAATCGTAATGTCCACGAGCGAGTACTTGTGATAAGTCGAAAGTCTTATAAGCTGATTTTCAGATAATTTTCAAAATTTTTGAGAATGCAGTTTTGAGGAAGTTCATTTTTAGGCTGCGTTGGATTTTCATACTTTTACTACGGAAATGGTAGTACGACAACGTTTATTTTATTTTACCCACTAGTGCGAAACGGATCATTGTGCTATCACTACTATACAAGCATAGAAAGCAGCTATTTTATAATTTTATACATACTTCGTCCACATGGTGTAGATTGTACTGTAACATAACTAACGTATGTCACGATTTTTAACTTACAATTTTTGATTATATTATCCGATAAAATCATATCATATTTCAGAATTAATAGTAATAGTTCAAGAATACAACTTGAAATTTCTTAATTATATAATAATCAAGTTAAATATGCAACCTTTATTTATCATTGGCCAATGCGTCGTCTTTTGTCAAAATTGCATTTATAATTTGTTGAAAAATCCAATATTAGCGAGAGTTCTATTTTAATCTTCGAAGTATTAACATCATTAATTTATAGTAATTTAAAATCAATTACATCTCTCGGCGGTGATTTGTAACGTGGCGAGGCTTGGTCCATTATTACTTATCCACGTTAAAATAATTACACCAGTAAGAGAGCAATATATTTTCTATATTAATTAATTAGACAAAAACGTAAAGGAAAAATTATCACCGTATTGGCCGTCGACGTTATGTCTACCGGCGAAGGAAAAATTGTCGTCGTTTTGTAAAATAAATAGTAAAAATTATCTTCGTCTTTCAATCACAACACCTTTACTTGTTCGAATTTGATCCTGCCTTTTTTTTTAAATATAAACAAAGGCAGGAAAATTTATAATACTATCTTTGTGATAGTTGTTATAGTACCCACAGTTCTTTTATACAAAATCTACCCCCACCCCGTTCGAGTAGGTAGATGTGTTCAAAAGACAGCCGAACATGTATTTCATTATTTTCTATAAGAAGAGTATTTTTCCCGTTTTTAGTGTAAGCGATTTTAGAAATACAGAGAGCGTATATTTTATTAATGTTGCCTTCCTTCCCCCCGACCCCGCTCCCCCAACCCCTAGATGTATTTCTCTATTTTCTAATAAGAGTATTTCTTCCCGTTTTTCGTTTAAGCAATTTCAGAAATACAGAATGAGTATCTTTTATTAATGTTACCCCGCCCTTAAACTTTTAAAAGTAAGTCCGCTGTAATTTGAGTTTCAGTATTCCCTATATGTGTATAAAATTTCATTTCAATCGGATGTATAGTTAAGTAGTAATAATTAGAGATGCGCCGAATATTCGTTTGGTATTCGGTATTCGGCGTATTCGCTGTCTTTTCCACTATTTGTATTCGGCCGAATTATTCGGTTTTGTTGCCGAATATATTCGGTTCAAGCATTTCTATTTTTTTGGTTCATGTAGGCAAGATGTAGAACTAAAAGACAAAACTTCTTATGTAAGATTAAATATATTTATTAGAATAATAATAAGAGAAAATATATTTATTTCCTAACCTACAGTCAGTATAGTCAACAGTTATTTTAAACCTTAAATCAACATTTATTTTCAAACTCAAAACAATATTTATCTTTAAGCTTTAAATTAACATTTATTTTTAAATTTAATATCAACATTTTTTGAAATGTCAAGCAAATCTAGATTTATTTTTTAAAACTTATATCAAGTTGTTTACGCGGCAAAACAATGAAATGGTAAACCGAATAATTCGACCAAATATTCGGTTCGGTAAAGGTTAAACCGAATAATATTCGGTATTCGGTTATTCGGTGAAACCACTATTCGGCGCATCTCTAGTAATAATGGAACAAACGGAAAAAATGGCTATTGATTTATATATTAGTATAGATTTTAAAATGGAAAATTACTGTAAGTATACAGCGTGTACACATTATTTATTCGGTGTGCACAGGGCTTAACACTTACTTTTTGTTGTTTATTTATTGCATAAAATGTTTTGCCAAAAAAAGACAGCCTTAACACTTTATTATGTCGTACTACAAATTACAGTAATTATCGCTATTTCCCCCTTTTGTATAATCGTCCCTTATTCAAGCGAAACATGAAAAGAAATCCTACTTTACTTACTATGCTTAATTTTCATTTAAATTGAAGAATTATACGGTTGTAAATTACAAATACATAAAACTTTTGTTGATGGAACTTTTCATCGGGCTCTACAAGAAAATTTACATTTTCAGAGTTATGTGGCTATTATACTTATATTTTACACATAAAGCATGTGCCATTTAAATTTAGTTGTGACAAAAGGCAAATATCCTATATCAGTGCTTCCCAACCACGTAAATTGATTCAAATGAAATTCTCACATAATAATAATTTATGCATTTAAATTTCTTTTATGTTCGACAGTATGTTAAAACGTGAACCAGCGAGTTTTAAGTCACACGACTCATAAAACCATTACAATCGAGATGCATACTATATTTCTGTACGTACCTCCTATAAAATACTTCAAATAATAATTATATATTTACATGTCTGACAGTTCAGGTTCGGCCATATTGAATAAATTTGGAAATTGCTGTTGGATTGGTAAAATCCCATTTTACTAGTGCGAAATGAGTCATTTTACAACCGCTACATAGACTTGAAAAGGTGTGTCTGTAATTTTTATCCAACTTCGAAAAAAGAGGTCATCAATTCGTCAGGTATGTATATTTTTTGTTAGTTCAGACATAATTTTTCGAGGGGTTACCCGATTTGAAAAATTTCAACACCATTTTGTTCAAAATATTTACCGATTGATACCATATTATAATGTTTTTAAATCGGTTCAGCCGTTTTTATTTGTTTTTATATGTTAATATCGTATCTCTAGCATTTATAAACCGATTTTGATGATTCTTTTTTCTATTTAATAGAAAATACGAGTAGGTACCTCTAGGGTGGTTTCACATAAATTTTTCTTAAACGGGTTCAGCCGCTTTTTCTTCGAATTTAGCATTAAAATAGTGAGGAAGAATGCGGTTAATAATGTGCAAACAATAATTTGTACTAACAAGTAAAAAATAAAAACGCTTGTGAAAAAATGAGCCTCCTTCGAAAAAGACCACTAAAAAGCATAAAATTATAAAGTCGGCGCCAATTTAATAGAAGTACATAAGTACATAAAACATTATAGGTACCTATAGTAATTAAATTGGCGCCGATCTTCAAACTTATTGTTTTATACTTGTTAGTCTTTTCGAAGGAGGTTTATCCCTTTTTAAGTTTTTTTTCTTATGTTTGAATTAAAGCTATCTAATTAAAAGTATCTGTGCGAAAAAAATATCTGAGATTCATCAATATTGACATTTCGATTAAATGCAGCTGTAAGAGATAAAATATTTTCAATGAATATAAAATTCAAATGCGTAAGCAGTTATAAAAAACACTGCTCGAAAATGTGTTTCTTATTAAAATAATCAATTTATTATCATTTCATTCAAAGAATTGTTTTTTAGCAATTATGTATGACAGTATTACAAAACATGTTATATTTATCTCACATAAATAAACATTTAAGCTAAATATTTCTTAGGTTCTTTATAAATTACTAAATATATTAAATATTTTTCCAGAGCTGTTTCTTCATTTTACTTAGCCATTTAAATCTAGGTATAAGGAAAACATTATTATTTTTTCATTACGGTAAGCTATTTTTTATCCCCGTTCAATTAAAGTGTGATTACTGAAAATATGTAGCGGTGCAAATATATTTTATATATACAGGATACTAAAAAAGTTTTCACGCAAAATGCGTGAAAACTTTTTTTTAAAGTTCTAACCAAAGCAAATAAAACGTCTTTCAATATGGCCTCTCAAGTCAATTGTGTTCATTCCTCTTAATGATAGATTGCATCTCTGGTTGAATGGGGCTTCTGCCCATTTTTCAGTTATTGTCAAAGATTTATTTAAAACAAAATTATAACGTATCAGACTGTCGTGCTGTGTAGACGCGTTTTGTGTTTGTGCGTACTGAATAAAAATAATTATCAAATTAATATGACGGTAGATATTGCAATTTTGAAAAATGTCCTCTAATAATTCTAAACAATTGTGGGAAATTGTCAATGAAAAGCTAAGTAACAATCAAACTTTTCTAGCTGAAAGTACTTTGCAGTTAGATGACAGAAAAATTGAAAAGAGTCAGAAATTTCAAATATCTTTGCAGAATATTTTTCTCGGATTACGAGTCAATTACTTACAATTTCTTAATCAAATTACAGATCAATTATTAGTTTGTGTAAATGGCCATTATTCGGACAAATAGGACTGCTCTCTTGGTGTGACACAGGGTTTCGAACTCGGCCACTAATTTTTTCCATTTTTATTAAAGACTTTCTTTCAAATTTAACGGCGGACAACGTAATTTTATTTGCTGACGACACTTCGGGTTTTGTTTCTGCAAAAAACTTTGATTTATTTAGAGAACGGTATTACAATAAAGTATTATCAGAATTTTCGGAGTGGTGTTTCAAAAATAGTTTAGTCCTAAGTGCTCGCAATTTCATATATGATCTCTGATTCACGAAATGGAAAACATTTGAAAACGCTGTCTCATTGTGTTATGCATCTGCTTCTTTGCAACTGTTGGGTGGACAGCAGGCTGAGGGCCTGTTTAAGCTGATAGCTGGGTTATTTCACCGTGTTGTTAGAATTGTAAATTAGGGTATTTTGAATGAATTATAATGTATAGTTTATCCTTGTGGTACAAATGTTTACGTTTGTAATCACAAGGCATTAGTTGTCGTAATACATTTTTCCAACTTTTTTACGCTTCATACAAAGTACATACGAACCACATACGACAAAAAAAAACAGCGGGGTTTTTCAAATTTATTTTCACAGGGTAACACTGACCATCCATTTTACGATCCCCCCTCTAATTTTAATGTCAACAAGTAAAACAAAAATTATCTTGGCGAAATAGATATACATATCGTGGCGTATCTGAGATCTTAAAAAAAACATTTTTTTATCTTACGTATACAAGATCCCTTCACACTTGTTAAGCATAAACCGGCACGACCTGCACAGCACAAACCAGTGCCGTTTTAATGTAGTTTTATGCAAATGCAAATAAATTAACGAAAACGACACATCACCAGCACAGTGGATCGATCCAGCATGATATGTTAGACATAGAGTTGGGTAACTCAGATCTGAACCGGTTCAAAGAGCCGACTCCGACAGAAGATCCGTGAGAGCCGACTCACTTTTTTTTGAGCCGACGGATCAACGGATCCGCATAACTCAGTGAAACACTTAACACACAGAAGCACATTTTACACTTACGTATCAGTTCTTGCTTTGATGCATCTGTCAGCTCAAATGACTCATGCATCACATGTTTGTCTATGCATTCTTGATTCTATACAGGTCGTGATATGATTGACTGAACTAGGAAACTCAGTGACAGACTGTAGTAACATATTCAGAACTCGGCTCTTTTTGAACCGGTTCAGTGAGCCGGCTCACATACGGGATCCAGATGCAAAGATGCAGATCACTAAAAAGACCCGCTTTTCCCATCTCTAGTTAGACAGATATTGCAGGCGACCGACTGACGGTCGTTGCTGAGTCAACACCTGCAACCAGCAGCCAGTAACGATAATGCGCGCTATTCGTCTAAATACGAACAGGCTTTTTTCTCCGTACTGTGCTGGTCGCGATCTTTAGAGCAAACCTACATAATTATTATTTTGAAAACGATGAATGCCGTTTAACTTTTGATTTATAAATAACTCTTTAACAAATATCAAGTTAAATTATTCACCTCTAAAGCACGGATTGCAAACATTTTTCACTTCAGTGCTCGCAGAGTTGAAGACTGTATTTTCATGAAATAGATAGATATTAATGTAGTCTATTGTTATATATAACAATAATATCGCATCAGTTAACCATTACCAAAATTAAATTATTCTATTCTGTAAAATCTGGTTGTATCGATTTTCGTTAAAATACAATTGATAACGATTTAATTATTCAGTTTACTTAATAATCCACAGTGGCGGATTTACAAATTTGCCGCCGGTAGGCTATTAAATTTTTGCCGCTCCTACTGACCTCTGAAATTCGATATTCTAGTTCGCAATCATATTAATTACATTTATTCTGTTAATGAAATTGCAACTTTATGATTTGTGCTCTATCGTCTTTATGATTGTGAACTAGGAGATCGTTGTATTAGTATCTAGATTAATTTTACAACTTACGATTTAGTGAAGATAACACGAGATATAGTTTTTGGGTATACTTCCGAGCTAAAAAAAGCTCAATTATGTACTAATTAAAAGGCGGGGTAAGATATGCCAGGGACCCAAAAACGACTACGCAAATACGTTGTACAAAAAAAATATTTAAGTGTTGAAACATATTACACGTCGAATGAACCTAACATTTAGGTACATGGAGAAAAAAATTATAGTAGTGATTAATAAAAAAAATGAGTAAAAATTATAAAATTTAAATTGTAATATTGAAACGCTATTGGAATATTTTAAAAATTCATGATCACAAAAGTATATTTTACAGAGCGTTTAGTAATTTTTCATATAGACGTTAGAGTATTCAGTACAGTACTAAAATATTGAAATTTTTGTTAAACTCTCGAAACTCGTTTCCTCTAGAGGTATATAATAGTGTTTTTTTTTTTATTTCTGTAAGACAAAAATTTTTGGGTCAAATTTGCCGCCCCTAAAATCTGCTGCCCTAGGCTTCAGCCTACTCAGCCTGCTGGTAAATCCGCCACTGATAATCCAGAAAACGTTTACAATTATATTTATAACGCAAGTTTGTGAATAGATAAAACTGCAAGTGTAAACTTTTTCTGACAAATATTTTTAGTTAGTGATATGTAATTCTGCATCTTGACCGCAACTAGTAAATCAGAAAAATTATGATATTCGACCGACGACGGCCGAACTGGACGTGGTCCGAAAATCTATAGTTTGAGTCAGTTGATAATT
This sequence comes from Venustoraphidia nigricollis, assembly GCA_034508555.1. Taxonomy (NCBI): domain Eukaryota; kingdom Metazoa; phylum Arthropoda; class Insecta; order Raphidioptera; family Raphidiidae; genus Venustoraphidia; species Venustoraphidia nigricollis. The sequence continues at coordinate 2,159,188 of JAVRKA010000070.1, forward strand.
TTTTTTTATTTGGAAAACAAAATTGTCCTTGGGTAAAGGTGTACAATCTGGTGACACACTCGACAAGTTGATTTTTTATCTGAATGTTATTTATGTGCAGCTGATCTTATTTCAAATATGTTTCATGGGCAATGGAGTAATCTGTACCGTCTCAACATATTTACTATAACTACTCTTCAAAGGTCATCTTTTCTGATAACAAGAGTCTATAGTAAATGTAAATTATCGTTGCAATAGTCGAAGAGCTCGTGCTCAAAAATTGCAAGATTAACTAATATTTAGTGTGAAAATGTAATGAAAATTAAGTCGGAAAATATAGAGAGTTTTTAAAATAATAACTTAGTTCTAACGAATTTGATGCACCTGGTAGTTTAAGAAATGGTTTGTGGAACAAATTCGCATAGCTTACAAAAGAGCGTTATTTTGCATAAAAATGCAAAGTAGACAATTCAGATATCTGCTTTAAAAATAAAGGCAGTACTTCCTTTAATCTGATCATCGCCTGAAATCTCGAAACAAAAACACAGACACGTTAATTAAACATTTTTTCAATGGCATCCTTAATTATTTAATTGTTTTTATTTACTATTCTCTTGAGAAACTGTGCACAGGGGTATCTTTTCCAAGGGTGAGGACAAAATAGTCGATTGTATATCTAGTGCGTAATGAGGTATATTATTGACTAGTAAACGATATTATGTTAAAACGAGCTCTAGTGAGTTCTAACAGGCATACGAATCATCTTATCATTGTCATTACATTACATTACAAATTCATAGTGCAATATATAGAAAAAGTAACTATTTAGTTTAACACGTGCAACATTGTTTTGCAGGGGCTATGACAAAAGTTGTAGTTACAGCTAACCTTTATTGTCAGTTTTCTAACCACAGTTCACTTCTTTTGATGATTGAAAAACAAACTTCAATTATAATTTATCTATTTTTATGCACGTCAATTTAAATTCTGAAACTTTACATTCCACACATTTTTTTAGAGATATGCGAGTAAAAAGACTGTGCTGGGTATACTGACAAGTATGTTAAGAATTTGACATAAAACTATAGTTGTCATTTACGGATGCCTCTAAAATTCCTTACCTAATTTTATAAAATCGTTTAAAAATTCAAGTTGTGAAAGAAAGCATGTAAGAAAACAATTCCTAATCGAATTGCATTCAAAGTTTCAAACCATCAAACCACAAACGGCCACTCACATCGTGTAGACTAACTGAATAGCAATTTGAAGAAGCTGATTTTTTAAAATTTGATCACGTTTCCATATTTTAATTATTAAAATTGCCATCATAATATGAATATTTTTTTCTTTAAAATTGTCACAGAAATGTTTATCAAATATTGAAGGGATAATTCGATACTTAAAATTATCTCTTCCGAGTTCAATACTAGGTACTCAAAAAAAAAGAAAAAAACTCGGGTTGCGGAGCCAAAAGCCCACCGACAATATAGTGTATTTACTAACATAGGCAGTGTGACTACTATGTGAATTTATGCTTGTTTTTGGACAAAATAAAAAATTTAACCCCTTAATACACCCCCTGAAATATTTTTTTTCTTATTTCAATATTTCGTCTCTGTTTTATCAATTCATCATAATCACAAAATTATATACAACCTACAATAAGTAAATATAATTTTCTATTCACAAATAAAATTTATAAGTCCGGTCCTGTCAAGCCGATTTTATTAAAATCGGAGCACCAAGAATGTTTTCGATGGACCAAATTTCATTAAAATTTTAACTCCTTCGAAAGTGGGCTAATTCCAAAAAAGATGCAGTTGCTTAGAATGGTGTGAAATGTCGATAACTTTTGGTCCGACTCGTAGAATCTAGATCCTGCCGCATGCGATTTATTTAAACTTGACTTGACTCAACTTGACTCGAAAAAGAAAATCTACTACTCGTACGTTACTAAAAATTTCTGATATCTTGTTATTGTAGCTTGAACGAGGCTTTATTATTCAATGTAAAATTCCATCAAAAATAAAACACCCTGTCTGTTTTTACAAACCTAATAAGTAATTTTAATAAAACGATCTTGCAACAGCGGCGAGTGCAGTAGACAGAAAGGACTGATTTTGTATATATAGGATAAACTTTAGTGATCATAAAATTACATGACTGACATAAATTTCAAACGCTATCCATGCCATGCTTGGTTATATAACCTAGAAAAATTATTTCCCGTGAAATCAAAAAGAAGCCAACAGTGACACCAACAGACCCTTCTACTAGCATCTTTAATGTTGACATAAATAAAATTTAAAGAAAAAAAAACAGATTTGAATAAAATGGGATCGCTACATAATATTATAGTCTCAAAAAACTTTGGGAGTTAACTAAGAAGGGTAGAAATATACGATAGGGCTTGCAGAACTGTTTAAAGTGTCTTTCAGAACAGCCACTTCATAAAATAATCAAAAAATATCAATTTACTTCTAGTTATTTATGGATTGCCAAATCTCCTTATGTCTAACGTGTTCTTTTCGAGTCTGTATTACTTTTAATTTGGTTTTTATCAGTGATGTAGCCAGAATTTTCTTCAGCTTATCCCTTAAATTTTGTCCGACAAGCCACTTCAAGCCTAATATGAGTAACACTTATGGATTTCGGGGGGTGTTTCAACCATACGAGCCTCCTCCATAGCTACGTCACTGGTTTCCAGGGTTGTGCAGAGTTATAGAGCATTAGGGTTAATAAAAAAAAATCTCTGCCAAATAGAAAATGGGCACGGGCAGCGTTGGGATTATAAAGTCTTATTGAAAACTTTATTTTCAATCAGAGAAGTAACTTTTCATGAAATTATTGATACAAATTTAGGTGAATATTGAAAAATATTTCTCGAAGTTTGAAAGATTATGCGTTTAATTTATATAATAATTATAATGTTGTAACAGTTATATTAACTGGATCGGGCCTGAAGATGGTGCACAGCTATACCAAAACTTAAATAAATAAATTGACTGATTGAACCGGGAAAGCTTTTCAATATTCTCTTATTTTTTTATTAATTGGAATCTATTATTATTTATGCTTTAATTTTTATAATAAAATAATTATTACTATTTGAAATCATGCTAAGCTAATCTTTAGCTCTCTATAACAATAGAACACTAAAATATATCGGTTATATTTTATTTGCGATGGTAATGTTTCTTTTTTTAATTCAGTTATTTATTCTAAATTTTTATAGTGATGGAATTTCATTAACATGCAATTTACAGAGAAATATTACAATGATTTTTAGTTGAAAATAAACATTTTCCTTCTATACCAGATTGATATACCAAAATTTTAAATAATTGCATCACTATTGCAAAATGTCATTTGTAAAATTTATTTTTTCAAGCAAGAGAAGTGTATTAATAAATAGATTCTTACAAGTTAAAATTATAGACGTACGACATAAATTAACTAAATAAGATATTATAAAATGAAAATACCTCACTTTTTTAGTTTATCAGTAAGTGCACGTGCGTATTGCGTATCACAGTTTTTGTTCGCGAGTTAAAATAGCGACTACGACGGCGTCGTTGCCGGTCAGTTTGATACGAACGGAGCGCGTCAACTGATTACAGCAGCGGCCCGACGTCCGCGTGTTGAGAAGTTGGGACGGACGCGTCGACATGAGCGGTATGACGCGCACGATTGGCCACACGGCGCGCGTTTATCATTTTGTTTGTTGTCGAACTCGCTTGTGTCCAAAACGACCAAACGACAAACTATACCATAACATTAATTGTAACGGGGTCGTCCCGCTCATATCCTTCCTCTCAATTGGAAACAAGAATTTAAAAAATGTATTAATTTCAAAAAAAATTATGATGATATAATTGAATTATTTTTTTTTGATTTTCAGAAATTTTAGAATGCAAAATTTTGTGTAAAGGAAAGCATTCATTTCAACTTGTACAATTTCCGTGATATTAAGTAAGGTTTGATATATATAGCATGAGCACGACAATCGATAATTATATTTTCTAAGAATGTTTGACAGCTGCTATCAGTATCTGGTTTAAACTACTATTTTAATCATTTCACGTGTTAACTAGGATTATAACATACAGATTCTTAATATTTACATTAGATACCCAAAAGATACTGGTATAACTCGCGATCGACAGTTTAGTCATTACTGGTTAGTACATTTTGCTCCTGTGATGAGCGATCTTCAAAAAAGAACGTGTTTTAAAAGCGTATAGACCATCCATTCCTATGGGTAGAGATCAGTGGTTCAGAAGCACGGTGTCTAGACTAAACAACCAAGACAAAACAACCAAGACAAAACAACCAGGACATAACAACCACGACAAAAACAACCTCGGGTCATAACAAACACGACAAAAACGACCACGTCAAAAACAACCACAGTACATAACAACCATGGGATCAAACAACCATGGGGATAAAACTACCAAGGGACAACACAACCAATAGTCATAACAAAAATTTTTTCTTTGTAGATTTTATTTATTTTAGTTTTTGTTATTTTAAGTTGGTTAAGTGAATGGGATTTTGTTGGAATTGTTTATTTTTCTGTTAATATTTGGAAGTGGCTATTTATACAGGTAGTGTATAAATAAAATTATCACGGGTACTGGATTTTATTTTTATACTTTTTCTCTTTTTGACGGCGTGTTTTGCGTTTTGGCGGGTTGTATTGCGTTTAGGTGGGTTATATTGCTTTTTGGCGGGGTGTATTGCGTTTTGGCGGGTTATAATGCCTTTTGGCGGGTTATAATGCATTTTGGCAGGTATTATTGCGTTTTGGATGGCTATATTGCTCTTTGAGGGTTATATTAGGTTTGGGGGGTCATATTGCATTTTGGAGGGTTATATAGCGTTTTGGAGGGTTATATAGCGTTTAGGAGGGTTATATTGCGTTTTGGAAGCTTATATTGCGTTTTGGAGGGTTTTATTGCGTTTTAGAGGGTTATATTGCGTTTTGGCGAGGTGGTTTGCATTTTTGCGGGGTATATAGCGTGTTATATCGTGTTTTGGCGGGTTATATTACGTTTTGGCAGGTTATATTGCGTTTTTGAGGGTTATATTGCATTCAGGAGGGCTATATTGCGTTTTGGAAGGTTATATTACGTTTTGGCGAGGTGTATTGTGTTTCAGCGGGGTATATTGCGTTTTGAAGGGTTATATTGCGGTTTGGCGGGTTATATTACGTTTTGGTGGGTTATATTGCATTCAGGAGGGCTATATTGCGTTTTGGAAGGTTATAATGCGTTTTGGCGGGGTGTATTGTGTTTTAGCGGGGTATATTGCGTTTTGGCGGGTTATATTGCGGTTTGGCGGGTTATATTACGTTTTGGTGGGTTATATTGCGTTTTGGCTGGATATTGTAATACAATATTAATTTTTAAAAAATTGTTTTTATGCTAATTAGGACCAAGAAAAAAAAAGAATTCCAACAAAATCCCATTCAGTTAACCAACTTAAAATAACAAAAAATAATATAAATAAAATCTACAAAGAAAAACATTTTTTTATGACTATTGTCTGTTTTGTCCCATGGTTGTTTTGTCCCATGGTTGTTTTGTCCCATAGTTGTTTTTGATGTAGTCGTTTTTGAAGTGGTTGTTATGACCCGAGGTTGTTTTTGTCGTGGTTGTTATGTCCTGGTTGTTTAGTTGTGCGACCCAGAAGCACAGTTACTGGTCTTTACTGTGATAATATCATAGAAAAGCTATTCTAGGTCCATATAGGCCGGGAGCCAGCAATCTTGAAAGCTCCGTGATAAGGATAGTAAAATTTTTAATGAAAATTGAAAGTTTACACTTAGACGAATAAGATGCGCTTGGTCGGCGTGGATTTTATTAGCCGAAAATGTTTTAAATAAATTATATATTGTTAAATGTCTTTAATGTTTCTCTGTCATCGTGGATTTTGATCTTTTTTATAGGTAATTTTGTGCAAAATTTCATACTTATTCAGAAAAAATCCGGCCGACCAATGTTTTTTAGCCGGAAAGGTCCCGCAAACCTATTTAAATGATGTGATAGGGGGTTAAATTTCTCTATTATCACGGAATCCTTTTTATTTTTTTTTATTTTACGTATTTTAATGTCAATTTCAAAAATATCTTGGTATGCGTGCTTAGAAACAGCCGGAAGTATCGCGCATACCAGTTTTTATTATATAGTTGAGCATTATACTATCATACATTGTGCTTCGTTAAAGACATTTCTTACGGAGTAATGTATTTTTTCTACCTCTGGTTTCTTCCTTAAATTATCAGTTTTATATAGATTAATATAGGAAAAAGGAAATGTAGGGAAATTTCAATTTGAATTTATCATATAATAAATTATTTCTTTCTTTTTCTGATTCTTCGCTTTCTAACCTATAAGAAAGATCAAAATCCACGATGACAGAGCAACATTAAAGACATTTAACAATATATAATTTATTTAAAACATTTTCGGCTAATAAAATCCACGCCGACCAAGCGCATCTTATTCGTCTAAGTGTGAACTTTCAATTTTCATTAAAAATTTTACTATCCTTAATCACGGAGCTTTCAGGATTGCTGGCTCCCCGCCTAAAACGACGTTTGGAAAGATTAAATTTACTAGTCGCAGTAGTTAGTTCTGTGACAAACTAAAATGTTATTTTGTTGTTTTATTTTTAAACTGAGTAATAATATTAATTATAGTCTTAAAATAAGTTGTTTATGAAATGCATGAAAATTTTTATATAATGATCGACATACAGTCTCTGTATATAAGTTTTTCTAGTCCTTTCCCTTCTGCGTCTTACTGTTACGAGTGCCTACTCCCCTATGGTGCTGTGCTGTACGAGAGCGGAAAAAAGTACGCAAAGATTTGCAATGTAGTGATAGCAATGTATCTATAACGGCTATTTACTTCGACGGACGTAAAGACAAGACTTTAGTGATGACTAAGACTGACAATACATCACATCGGAAAACTATTACTAAAGAACATATTTTAATTATATCAGAGCCAGATTCTGAGAATATCGGTCATCTTTCTATTGATTCGGGAAAGACAACTACGATTAAGGAGAATATTGTCGACTTTCTTGAAATGAGATTCGAATTTCATTCTTCTTTGGTGGCAATTGGCTGCGATGGTACCGCTGTAAACACGGGACACAAAAATAGAGTCATTGTTTTACTAGAAAAACACCTGAATCGACCTTTACAGTGGTCTGTGTGTTTGTTACACGCAAATGAATTGCCACTTCGCCATTTGTTCTCCAGTTGTGATGGCACTACAACAGGCCCTAATAGTTTTTCTGGCAGCATAGGAAAACAAATCGACTTAAAGTAGAAGCATTTGAACTAGACTTGCAACGAATATTCGGTTACTATTCGGTATTCGGCCTATTCGGCTGCTTTTATTATATTCGGCCGAATACCGAATATCTACATATTATTCGGCCGAATACCGAATACTTAAATAATATATTTTGTTATAAGGAGATAATTGGTAAAATGAAAAACAAAAAAACCATTCATTACGTGTATTTCTCTTATAATCATTTAAGTAGTCATTGGTACATAACACAGATACATAATCATACAATTAGAAAAGTTAAGGATTCTATGTATTTGAATTATTGTCGTAATCAAAATTTAGAAGGGTAAGGTTCTCATTTCTTTTATAATCATTTATTAAGTAGTCATTGGTACATAAAACAGGTACATAATTTAATCATCTTCTGTATTAGGAAAGTTAAGGATTTTTCTATGCATTTGAATTATTTTCATAATCAAAATTTAAAAGGGGAAGGTTATGGTGCAGAAAGACTAATTTTTCCGCATTTTTAGGAAGTAGTTTACTTCTTTTTTTCTCGTAGACCACCCCAGCTTCAGAGAAAAGGCGCGAAACAATCACGTCTGTACAAGTTTTGGCGCTAAAATCCAGCCGAATACTTTTGCCTAATATTCGGCTATTCGGTCAGGGAGCTCGCCGAATATTCGGTATTCGGTATACTGCCGAATATACTATTCGTTGTAAGTCTAATTTGAACCCATTCCCATAGAATTGCCGGATCTAAACACCGATCAAAAATACCTGTATCAGATGTGCTCTGCAATTTTTGCTGATACGGTCTCATCAGACTTGGCTAACAAAGACCCAGGAAAACTGGCACAGTCTGGATGGTTGACTTTCGCGAAGAGTATTCTTCACTTATATATAGGAACAGCTAAACCGACAAAAAATTTGAAGGAACTAATTACTTTTATCATGAAAGTTTACGCTCCAACATGGTTTGATGTCAAGTTAAATCATCTTGTAAATATGGTCCGATACATGTATTTAACATGATTAAAAGGTGTTTGTATTTTTACGAGACGACCTGAAAAGCATTGTCTTAAAAACAATTCAAAGAAATGCCTTCTTTGCATACCTAGAAAATGTGTTGTAGGTTATGTTACAAGATGATGACTTGCTGTTCAGAGAGTTTTAAAGGCAAGAAATCGGTGCAAAGGGAAGAATGTTCTCGAATTCCAACTTTCAGAACTCAAGGTTGATGCGCCATGTTATTATGATTTAATAGATTGGGAGAAAGAAAAGGCAACTGAACCTCCAATAACAATGAAGTACACCGACACAGAAATTTCAAACATTTCCTTCGGAAGTACTTTGCTCAACATTGAAAAGTATCCTTGGCACACTCAGGCAGTAGAGAGGTGCGTGAAGCTCGAAACAGAGGTTTCATTATCTGTTTGCGGACCAGAAGCAAGAGATGGTTTCATTCGTACAAGTATAAAAGCCAGGCAAGATATACCACTTTTCGACACGAAATCCCAGTATTTTCGTCGAAAAAATGGTACTGGAACTTCCGATTTAGGACAATAAAACGTTTTTTTTGTGGTGTTTTTATATGTATTTTTCATAGTTATTCATTCTTTTAGTAATTTTAAGTATTAATATTGTAGTAAAGATAGAAATATAGTCATAAATAAAATTCTGTTTGTAATCCAAAAATTCATTTTTTTCTAAAATTCAAACCTTATGCGCAAGCTTAAGATATTGACTTAAATAATTGAAATTTTGCACGAATACTTCTAGTACTACGTGCCATCGACTGATAATACAGGAACCCTAAAATAAAAAAAATGTCACTCTGTGTAGGGACTGCATAGTAAAGGAGGATTACAGACATCCAAACTGCATTGTAAAAAAACTATGTATTAACTAATTTGTACAGAAATAATAGCGCTCCACTATCTAATGTTTAAATAGTACTTTAGTAGTAAATTTATGATTTTAGGAATAGGTAAATCAATCAGCACAATCAATTCTTAATATTCTTCCTCGAAGGTTAATAAAAATTCTCCCGTCACTAGTTCAAACATTTCCCGCACCATCAGCGAACAGTCGGAACAAATAAATTCATAAAGTTGGAAATGGACGCTTATTTTTGCCATGTTCTTAATTACGTAAACGATTAAAAAATTCAATTGATTACGAATATGACAATAACAAATATTGCTATTTATTAAAAAAGAATTATGTGCTGTGATTGTCAATGTAACAATTTACAGTATTGGTCCTTTTATGTCACTTTCTAACAACACCATATAAGGTATCAGTCAATTGAAGCTAATTTAACAGCGCCATAAATTTTAATATTGATCATAGACAATAGTGCCGTTAGGGTCTAAATAAAATATGCCTTTATAAATTTAAATTTCGGACACAAACCTCCTGTTTAGAAAATTTAACAGAGCCTATAATTATATTTACTCAAATATATATTTTTTAGTTTTTTGCTTACATTAGTATCAATTTCTGTTTGACGTGGGTACTCGTATAACTTCATAACTACATCATGCAATAACTGTCAAGTGTCAAGTATACCATATTTCTACCTTACCGATGTCTCCATTGCAGTTAAGCACAGTATTCGGTGTATTCCATTAGCATTTCTACTTCTACATACACAAAATAAAACTGATAGACCCATTTAAACCACTCACTGATTCAATAATTTATATTTTAAGCTTATGATCGAGCAACTTACGAAGTAGTATAGTAGTTGAGCGGCTGCTATGAAAACACGTGACTTTCATTCGGGAGGGACTGGATTTAAGTCCCGGCGTAAACGGGCACTAATTTTTCCTGCTACTTAAAAAAAATACTTAAAAAAAATATTAACCTCCTTCAAAAAAATCACTAAAAAGATCAAAATAATGAAATTTTGAGGTCGGAGCTAATTTCATTACAAAAACTTTTAATTACATATCTACTTTTATTAAATAGGCGCCGACCTCAAAATTTCATTATTTTCATCTTTTTAGTGATTTTTTTGTAATGAAATTAGCTCCGACCTCAAAATTTCATTATTTTGATCTTTTTAGTGATTTTTTTGAAGGAGGTTAATATTTTTTTTAAGTTTTTTTATTTTTTACTGTTTAGTGGTGGATTTGATTTCGCACATTTTTGAAGATTTCCCTCGATTTCTCCAGGGTTCCATCATCAGATCCTGACCTTATGACCATGGGACCACCTGAGATGTATACCCTTTCAAAAAAAAAGAATTTTCCAAATCGGTTCAGGCGTCTTCGAGTAATCGAGAAACATACATAAAAAATAAAAAAAAAAGATTCCGACGAATTGAGAACCTCCTCCTTTTTTTTGAAGTCGGTTAATTATTGATAAAGAATAGACAAAAGGAAGTCACAATTTTATGCGAGACAAAAATTACATATTTACTTTAAACAGTATATTTCGAGGTGACGTAATCTTATTCGAGCAATCTAGCCAATAGCGGTATTACGACATCATTATGATAAAACATGAACCAATATCGCACGCAGTTCATTAAGTATAAACGTTTAGCTTAGAAATCAATCGGTATCACTTTATTTTGAGATAGGCCATTTAAAATGGAAGACACAATCAACGTCAGACTTAAAGCTAGTTTAAGATTAAAACTTTCTTATAATATTAGTAATGATAAAACAATGTATAGCCTGAAGCAGTCCTAGGATAATAATTCTCTGTACAACAGTGTAAACCAAATTGAAATAGGTCCATCGATTTTCATGTAAATCGCTAACATATATATGCGTGATATTGAAAAGATGATATTCAATTTATTGCTGGGAAACGCGAGTCTATAAATTTAGTTTGGCTTCGAAGATAGATGAGCTTGGAAACTCTTTATATGAGATTCACTGGTTAAATCTCTTCAAATGACATTCACTCGATTATAAATGAGAATTTCATTTTTAATTTTGTTTGAAGAGCAAATATCAAAGTTTAAGAGAGATTTACAGTTGTCAGTCTTTTTCTTTTCGTTATATAAATATACCTATATCTACGCTTTTAGATTTCAGTATAAATAAAGTATACGCCATTCACGAATGTTGGAAGCACTAAACAAATTTTTACTCTTTTTCTGTTCGTATGGGGCATAGGAGGTAAAATATACACGAATTAAATTCAAAATTGCTATGGAACCAGTAAATAGACAGATAAACTGTATCAGAAAAATGTTATCCTATCAAAAACATAAATGTGAAATGAGAGCCAAGTTCAATATTTTGATATATGCCTTGGTTGTTGACTTCAACGACAAAAGAAGTGAGATCTAAATGGGTGCCAAGTTCAATGGTCAGTCCTAAAATTTATTTATAACAACATAAAATATGTTATAACAACTTAAAATATCATTTCTTTTTATAACTTAGGATAATATATAGAAGCCTAAGGTCTGACTTGGCTAGTTTTCATATACGAATTATTATTAAGTACCTAAAAGTACAGTTTCTACCAGCAAACCAAATTTTCGGAAGAATAAAATAAGAACTTACAGCTTTAGAACTTGCGAAGGCTATAATATAATTCGTATATGAAAATTGTCAAGTCAGACCTTAGGCTTCTATATATTATCCTAAGTTATAAGAAGAAATGATATTTTAAGTTGTTATAACATATTTTATGTTGTTATAAATACATTTTAGGACTGACCATTGAACTTGGCACCCATTTAGATCTCACTTCTTTTGTCGTTGAAGTCAACAACCAAGGCATATATCATAATATTTCACATTTATGTTTTTGATAGGATATCATTACTTTTTGTACAGAAATTATTAGTAGGTACTTATTCATAATAAAATTAATACCAAATGGATTTTGTTAATCTACTGTTTTTTCCTACGTTTACGGGGTATAATTAAAGGTGGTATTCCACTCGTTATATATTCACCTGAAGACCTTAAAATCCACAGAAAGACCGGCTGTCATCAATTTTGTATACAAATTTACTAGTTTCGGATTTATTCCTTTGTATTCACCCAACTACCTATCTGGATGCCAAATTTGAACTTTCTAGGTCATCTGGAAGTGGGTTAGAGTTTTGATCTATAAGTCAGTGATAAAAATGACGATTTTTGGACGTAAATATCTAAATAACCGTTTGAAGTGTGTTTATGAAATTTGGAGCACATATGTATCTTGCAAGTTTCAGATATGAGCCAAATTTGACATGTTTATGTGAAATAGTTTTTGAGTTATGAAGGGGTCAAAAGTAGCTCCAAATGGTTCGTGTAATATTACACACGGTGCTGCTCGCCAGTTCTGTTAGTTTGATGAACTTGGCTTGACACGCTACCGCGTGTCTAGATATCACATAGGTACCAAAGTAAAAACACTCGAGTCGCAGTGCCAAAACCCTGCCGTGAATATAAAATAAAAAATTTGACCCCTTAAAATTAATTTCAATATTTTGTCCCTGTTTTGTCAATTTATCATCTGCACAAAATTATGTACAGCGTACAGTAAATATAATTATCCCCAAAAACTTTTTCATAAAATTTATAAGTCCGCCCCTGTCGATTCGATTTTATTAAAATTTTGGGAACACCTTTTAACTAATGCTAAACGGTTAAATTTCAATTCTGAATCAATTCCAAGAATTTTTTTGATGTTTTTGGGCCCTAAAACAATTTTGGCCTTAATTTTACGTTATATTCAAGAAGGGCATAAGATTACTTTCCCCTGAATTAAAAAACAAAAAAAAAAAATAAAAGTCTAAATATAATTTCAAGCGTACGTAAAGTAACTACAATACATACAAAAGATTTTAAGATAATGCATTTCGAAAAAAGTCGCACATATCTATGTATAATTGTCAGCTTTCAAATTTTTAAACTGAAATATCTCGGAACAGCAACTTTTCACTTAAGCCCTTCTTCTACGCATCGGTTCAATTAGGCTCTTCATGTTTATATGTCCGGTCAGCCGTTTGGCCTGTATCGTGCATACATACAAACAGATATAAACAGACATACAGACGAACAGACTTCTTTTTCCAAAAATATCTTGTTTGGATTCGGGGGATCTTGAAACGAAAAAATATTGAAAAATTTTGAAATGTGAATTTTGACCTAAATTAGTACTTGTTTCCATTAAAATTATAATTTCGATTTCAGTGAAAAATATGAAAAATGGAAACGTACACTTCTCACCCTTTATCTTTTGTGTATTTTAAATAATAGTTATTTTTTCACTTCATAATGTGAATATTATATGATATGACGTTTATTAAGTCAATCGAGACATATGCACATCCATTTGACACGTCAGAATACAGAATTAAAATTATATGTATACTTATCTACAATATAAAAAAAAATAATAAGCTTATAAACATAGCATTGCTAATTACCTCAGTTAGTTAGTGTAATCGACCATGGTAATCGACAACCTTTCTCTCTCTTTCTCTAAATGTAACAAAATGTGATATTTTACAGAAGTTTTGTAATGATAATAAAATTCTTCTGTTTAAAAAAAAATTACTATACAGAGTTAACATAATCGCGCATGCGCAGCGCGTGTTACTGTGTGACTGACAGCCATTTGACAGCTGTAGTACATAACGTAGTACTTTTTGGTTTTATTGTAGTAAAAACACAAATATTGATCATTTATTCCAAAATAAAACAATGCACTGTAAATAATATAAGTTGTTAATACATTAATTTCAAAGAAATGAAAGACGTGTTACATTGTATCATAACCTCACTTTGTTTTCTTAGCTTCTTGTACACTGGCAGATGTATTGCGGGTAGTAATAATTTTCAAGCATGTGAAGATTTACAACCGATACTTACGCAAACTATCGACAATGATGGATTTCATAGGTAATATCAATATTATCCATACCAATATTGTGCTTGTTTTTGTGCGTAAATCGTAATGTATTATTAAAAGATATTTTTTTGTACAGAATTCTTAAATGGATTGTAGAATTTAATAACTTCAAAGCCAATGTAGCTAGTGAGTGTGTTATGGCATTAAGTCAGGAAATACCTAACGGCGCATTTGTTAATCCTGACCAGATTGCTGATTTGATTCGAGTAGGAAAGGTAAAAAATGAGAATTTTCAATCTTAAAATCAATATATAACAACAGAGAAGGCCGCTTGTCAACGGTTAAACACTGAAAATTGCTGATTTCATTAAATAATAAATGTTGTAAATTAACGTCCAAGATTTTGAATCTCACTTTGTTTTTACACCAAGTTTATGTAGTTAATTGATTATGAAGTCAGTGGAGCAATGGACTCTTCATACCTGTGTTCAGGGACAAAAAAAATCCTGTCTCCAAATTATCTATCATTGTGTCAAGTGGACAATCACCTAGGGCGCAGACCTAAAGGCGTACAATACTAATTTTTGAGTTTTATACGGTTTACCTGCAATAAAACACTTAAGTTTTAACGTGGGGGAAATTGGACACTCAAAAACGATTGTTTTAACTTTTTATTTTTTATTAACACAAAACTAAGTTTAACGTTCCGTTGGGCGCAAAATATAAATCAAACGCGTTCGGGTGCAATGCATCTGACAGATTAGATATCGGAAAGTAATTTCTTAAATAAAAAGGTAACATTGAAATAACAACGACAGTATTAACCAATGTTTATTAAACGTAATAAATGGTAAAAATATGATCTATTTTTGACAAAAAAATAAAAATATAAACCAAAATCTTAAGAACTTGCTCAAATTTCGTCGGCATTTACTTCACCAATGGGTTTGATGGCTTGAATTTTATTTTGAAGTGTCAAAGGAATACCTCTTTTCTTGTTGACTTTCGATGTAGGTGTTCAGCTACTAACCATTTTCAAAACCGGTCATCAATTTCGAAATTTCGCGGCGTCGGGCGCAACCAATCTGTGATTATTTTCTTAAGTTCTGTCACCCCACGTGTTAACACTACGAGCACAGCATCACAGGAGGAGGATACAAAAACGCGCCGTCGTCAAGCTCAGGTCGATAAAAAAATATTCAGATAAGTCTGATTTATTGCGCCCGACGGAAGGTTAACATTTAATTCCCCCGCCCTAAATAAATCGTGACTACGACTTTGAGTCTGGCCTAGGACGCAAAATAACTCAGCATCGGCACTATTTAAATAAAAGTTTGTTTGTGATTAATTTAAGTTATATATTTAGTTCATTTTTTGATTCGATAGATATCTGCAAGAGTTGACGGATTTTTAGATGTTGAACTGCCAACGCATCATTCAGATTCACAAACAGTCATTATTTTTGAGAATATGACTCAACCTCGTATTGATATTAAGCTTCCTATTCACTTGCGCTATCAACGGCCATTAATAACTGGAGGCTTTGTCAGAGTACACTTTGAATATCCATTGTTCCTTATACGTTGTAAAGCTATAAGTGGAGTAAACGTCTGTGGTGATACAGTGAGAACTTTTGCTAAAAGCAATAGTGATAAGAAGGTGATATGGAAAAGTGTTTCATATAAAAAGGTTTGTGATTTTTTCTGTTCCAAAGAATAAGTTAAATGACGCTAGCGCTACTGAATGATGAACTAATTTTAAAATGATAACCGCTCAAAAATTTTTTAGTCACAAATAGGCATTTTGTATTTGATGAATTAATACGTTTTTTTTAATGGATTCGTAAGTGGTTTAGCAACATATCGGCATTGTATATTGATTTAAAATAAAAGTATGTATAATACGCGCCACGGTTCTAAAAGGTTCAGAAGGTAGTGACAAACAGCGTCGCAAATGCATATTTTAGAGTCGTTCTGGTTGTTTTGTGGGAAAGGAAGACTCCCATCAATTCCCCGTTACCGGCACAGAACGTGCGCTCGACGGTGATTGGTTTTCGCTGGTTGTCTTATCAATTGTCGCTATCCTGCTATAAAGTACAGTCCAGTACGCTATTGTTAAGTTGTTTCTTTGATTGTTAATTGATCAAGGTGCCTAATACAATTTTGCATAGACAAGCATGAAAAATAATTTTTTGGATGACTTTATACAGGGAATTATACCTTTAGATTAAAGAAAAATTAAAATTAATAGTATAGCGCAACCGACTGTACCTGCGCAAGCTTCCATTTGCATCTAACTTCCGAGCCTTTTACACGTACTATAATCCATTATTAAAAAAATGTGTTCTCTTCATGTTCTTACATACCATGCCGTTACTTTTCATTTCATCAAATTTTCTAACATTTCACCACCATTCTATTGTATAACTATTCAAGGTCATACACGTAGCGCTTGTGGTCGTTTAACCCATGGCCATACCCAAAGCATTAATATTTTTATTTATAAGATGACTTTTCTGCAGGTATCGGAACGAATTGAACAGATGGTGCCAGTTGGAAATTTAGATCATTATCCTGTAGTTTCGACAGCGACATTTTTGGTAACGTGTGCTGGTTGCGTCTATTTACTGTCCGTCATGTTATCAACACCCTTATATGTTAATCTGTCAGAAGATAAGACTGGTTCTTAATTATTTTTTTGCGCAACAGAAATCATTCCTTGTAACACCAAAGAAAATGTAACATTAATTATAATTTTACTGTGCCAAATATAATTTTACTATGAAACATCTTTTACTTTTTTGAATGTGTTCCTTTCCCATAACATAAGGTGACAATTTTTCATTATGTCGCTTGCATTTCTGATAACTTTTAGGGTTCCGTATCTCAAAAGGAAAAAACGGAACCCTTATAGGATCACTCCGAAACTACTGGACCGTTTGAGTTGAAATTTGGTAGACATATGAATTTCTGTGACTCAAAGACGAACGTGTAACGTAAATAAATGAATTTTGAATACGGGGTCAAATTAGGAAATTAAAAAAAAAGTTTTGCAAACTGTACCGTTTTACATCAAATGAAAGGGCTCGTAGTAAGTGTCAAATGCTTTTTTTTATAATTTGAAAATAAATAGTTTTAGATTATTTAAAAAAATAGGTGAAAATTAATGATAATAATAATAAAAACCCGGGTCGCAGTGCCAAAACCCTGCCGACAATATAGTGTATTTGCTTATACAGGTAGGACCGTAGGGTGGCTTTATTATGCGAACTTAAGTTGGTTTTTGGGCAAAATAAAATAACATTTTTTTTCTTAATTGCAATATTATCACTCGAACTTCTATACCAAATTATATACAACTTTCAGTAAATAATTCACTATCTGCTAAGTAGTGTTTTCATAAAATTTGTAAGTCCGCTCCTGTCGGGTCGATTTTGTTAAAATTTTAGGGACACTTTTTAATTACTACTGGAGGGCTAAATATCAATTTTGAAACGATTCTGAGAATTTTTTCAGTATTTTGGGGCCTAAAAACGTTTTTCAACCCCTAAAAACTACCCTTAAAATGGCCCGATTACGCCTATTTTAAATAGGCTTCTTGCGGTGATGGATTTCAACACGTGGGCCAAATTTCGTTAAAATCAATTAACTCTTTCGTTTCGAAAGTTATTGCCCGCACACACACATATACATACATATATATATATAAATATATATATATATATATATATATATATATATATAAATTCTCGTGTCACGGTGTTTGTTGCCAAACTCCTCCGAAACGGCTGAACCGATTTTGATAAAATTGTGTGTGCTTATCGGGTAGGTCTGAGAATTGGCCAACATCTATTTTTCATACCCCTAAATGTTAAGGGTGGTCCACCCCAATTTTTTTTTTATTTTTTGGACAAAATTATTTGTTTTTATTCTTTCATGATTCAGCATTGAAAAATACATTTAATTCTAAATTTTCACCCTTATACGATCAACCCCTGATTTTTAATCGCGATTTTTATATTATTCTGCTCCATCCACAGATCCACAAGATGGCAATCGAATATAATAATTGTAAAATGTATAATCAGATCCTTTTGATGTTAATAAATTATAAATATTTTAGAGGAATTAGGATCAAAGAAATAAAAGACAAATTATTATTTCACAACGTTTCGTATTAATATTAATACTTCATCAGGTGATCTTAATTATAAAACAAATTGTCATTCTGTATGAATTGTAATATCTTAAATTTTGATTTGTTATGATACCTAATTTAAAATAATATAACAAGATAATTAAATTAAATTTAGTTATTGAGACAATTAATTAAGATCACCTGATGAAGTATTAATATTAATACGAAACGTTGTGAAATAATAATTTGTCTTTTATTTCTTTGATCCTAATTCCTCTAAAATATTTATAATAATAATTGTAGTGTACTATAATTTTCATGTATATAGTTCTATCAACCAATCAGTTATCCGCGCCAGGTGTCTCCCGTTGTCACTTTTCAACCAGCAAACGTCATGGAGTAGGGATGAGAACGAAGCCGGCTTCCTTTCTCTCACTCACTATACAGTTTTCGTCCATTTTTTATTTTGGTTTTATTTGTGACTCGATCGTAATAACTGTTATACGTATCATTTTAATTTTTCAGTGCAACTCTCAAGTTAATTTTATTCTCATAGTGAATTTATCATTATTTCTCAGTGCTATTATTATTTATTTACATTTTATAAATAATTAATAAAGACATTTTTCATTTCTACATGATTAAGAAATCAGATATAAATCAACACGTGTTGTGAGCTCCCGACAACAACTTTACCGATATATATCATACAAATAATTATAAATTCGAGCGAACGAACGGAGTGAGTGAGTGAGGAATGAAACAAATAATTATAAATTCGAGCGAACGAACGGAGTGAGTGAGTGAGTAATGAAACAAATAATTATAAATTCGAACGAATAAACGGAGTGAGTCAGTGAGTAATAAAACAAATAATTATAAATTATAAAACAATTGAATTTTGACACCCTATGAATTTATTCAGAAAATAGTGAAAATTGCCATTTATGAAAACTGGCCATAACTTTTTTATTTATGAAGATATTTGAAAATTTCATTAACCATTCTTTGATAACTTTTTAAGGTCTTTTCAGTGGCGTAGGTTAAAATTTTTTATTTCTACTACATAATGAGATATTGACATGAACTTTGGTTTCTCTTATGGACGGTGTTGTGTCTTACACTTAATAAATTATACACCGTATAATTGAAACTGAATTTTATTCATAAGTACAATATTTTAGAAATACAATATTTATACATTCGTGCTTTATTGTACAGGAGACGATGGTGGACTGCCGATTCTAAATTAAATATTTTATCTTAAACTAAAATTCGTCATTACATAACCAAAGTACATTTTATGCAATTAATAAATTAATACAATACACATCAGACGGCATTTTTGATTTTCAGATATTCGAATTCTGCTTATTTTTCTAAATAATTTGACATAGCATATCTTATATCTAAACCAATCAGAAGCTACAAAACTGACCAAAATAGCTATTTGATGTTATCCATACCGATCAGGGTGTGCCGTGTAAAACAAAATTTGTTGAAACAAATACATATCGACAGGTTAACAATCTGTCGAGCGATCGCTACAGTTTTGCTAATTCATTTTGTTTGATTTACTCTCTAAGATGGCTCAAGCATTCTCAAATTTGGAGAAACAGGCTATTTTTGCGCATACATTCAGCGTAACAAAAATACAGCGTGGGCTCAAGTAGAATACTTGAACCTTTATCCAGAAAGGCGACAGCCTTATTCAATAACTTTTAGGAACTTAAATAGAAATTTAAAGGTATACGGTTCATTTTCAAAGAAAAAAGGCAACATTGAATACTGTGAAGAAGAATTAGTTTTAGCAAACTTTTAAATTAATGCAGAAAAGTGAACCAAACAACTTGAAAATGAAGTCGGTGTAAATAAATTGACAGTTACGAGAATTTAAAAAATAGAGGTATCATCCATATAAATATTGCGAATAAATTTGATTCTTATATCGTTTTTTTTTTAATATTCCCAATCTACCATCCGCAGAAATTTCTATCCAAGTTCCTAACAGTTTTTTAATTAGGCTGTCGTCTCTCTGGATAAAAGTTCAAGTATTCAGCAAGTTGTCTGGTTGACTTTTCTCCATTAATTTCAAAGTTTGCTAAAACTAATTCTTCTTCACAGTGTTGAATGTTGCCTTTTTTCTTTGAAAATGAACCGTATACCTTTAAATTTCTATTTAAGTTCCTAAAAGTTATTGAATAAAGCTGTCGCCTTTCTGGATAAAGGTTCAAGTATTCTGCTTGAGCCCAGGTGGTATTTTTGTTCCGCTGAATGTATGCGCAAAAATAGCCTGTTTCTCCAAATTTGAGAATGCTTGAGCCATCTTAGAGAGTAAATCAAACAAAATGAATTAGCAAAACTGTAGCAATCGCTCGACAGATTGTTAACCTGTCGATATGTATTTGTTTCAACAAATTTTGTTTTACACGGCACACTTTGATAACGCCAAAAAGCTATTTTGGTCAGTTTTGTAGCTTATGATTGGTTTAGATATAGGATATGCTATGTCAAATTATTCAGAAAAATAAGCAGAATTCGAATATCTGAAAATCAAAAATGCCGTCCATAAGAAAAACCAAAGTTCATGTCAATATCTCATTATGTAGTGGAAATAAAAAAATTAAACCTACGCCACTGAAAAGACCTTAAAAAGTTATCAAAGAATGGTTAATGAAATTTTCAAATATCTTCATAAATAAAAAAGTTATGGCCAGTTTTCATAAATTGCAATTTTCACTATTTTCTGAATAAATTCATAGGGTGTCAAAATTCAATTGTTTTTTCGACGGAGCGTTAATGGGCACAATTTTCTGGACTACTTTGCCCATTTAACCCACTTTCTATCTCCACTAATAACAAAGTTACCCATGTTAGCCAACGTCGGTTGAGACACCCTTTAAAAATGGCGCCAAAGTGTTTAGGAGGTTATGAAACGTCGAGAAATTTTGGTCCGACTCCTAGGTCCCGCCATCCGACCGACGCCAATAGTGTATGTTACCATATGGCAAATAGACTAATAATAATATGCAAAAAATGATTTTAATGCCAATTTTTTAAGGTAAGTTCACTTCTCAAATATTTTAATCAATCAATTTTAGAGAACTTCTGCAAGTTTGTGCTTAGAGATAATGGGTATACTAAAATGGCATATTATTAGTGTAGTGTAGATGTGGCACAGAAAAGAGTACGTTAGGTATATAATCTATGGTTACACTTTTGTATAACAAACACAATAATGTCAAAAGAATCAATACTTTTTAAACTAGAGCATGATACCAAACACTGTGATTAGTGTGTTTTTTCCATAGATTATATAGTTTTTTTTCACACACTAAACTTTAAAAAGATCAATAAATGTTTCTTGAAATATTGACAATATAGAGGCAGTCTTTCAAATTAATCATTCTTGTCGAAAAAACGTACATTCTAATTGTAATATATCAATAGAAAAACGAGATTTTTAAAGAACGTTCGTAGATACGTCAAACACTCGTCTTATATGAAAAATAGGATAACAATTACAAGATCGCAAGACGCAAAAAACCAGGCGGGTTTTATGGGATCTACGACAGGATTAGACAATAAGTAAATGTACAGCGTACCACTACCACTCTACATAAGTAAAGAGTATTTTGTTTAAATTCAGACGTTTACAGATTTCTTCCATACTTCCTGTTCTAGATATCTCGGAATGTTAAGAAAAATTTCCTTTCACAATTTACGAAAATAGGGGACGGGGGTAGATCAGCATTTTTTTTTGTATACTGGGGGAGGGCCCATCATAAAAATGTGCCAAGGTCCCAAATGTGTAGTTATGCTACGCTTTATGCTCCCAATTTTCTGCACTACCAGGTATGTCTATTTTAGTCGTAAATACAACATAAAAAACATTTAATTCTTTTAAAATACAAAAGCGAATTGAATAATAAATGGTCAGATAGCTTACATCATTAAGAAAAAAAAATTTTTAGTGATTACGCAACGTCAAAAAATCAATCTAAAAACGTAGCATCAACGAAGTTTCGTTTATTTTATTTTATCATTTTTATCTAGTTAGACATTATTTCCGTCTGTAAAAATATAAAATGGACGACATCGGAATTGAATCATTTGTTTTAAATTGTCTGAAAAAACAAACCAACACCATATACGGTTTTACCGAAGCTTATTATTTATACTTGCCGTTGCCGCCCATAAAAACAGACACGAATTCAGGACGTACGTACAGAGTTGCTGTCTGCAAGCCTGAAGGAGGTGGAAACGATAATGAAGTGCAAATAGTGATTGTTAAAACGGTAGGATCCGTTTCAGACGTTTTACGAAAAAGATATAAACAAAACCTAATCAAAAATGAATGCGTCATGTACGATCTTTACAAAACTTACCTTGATTATTCAACGGAATTTTCGTTGTTGCACGCCAATGCGGACGTTTCTTTCGCAGAACAGCTTGCTTGCTATGCGAATTGTAATGATGAAAATCAAGAATTCTTGATTTTAGCCGAAGAAGAAAATTTTCGCATGGAAGACGCGAGATACGCTTTGAAATCGATTCTGGCATCTTTGGTGATCAGAAAACTCGCTATTCAACATAGTATTTGTTTGTACATGAAAACTGAAGGTAAAGATGAATTTACGAAGTCGGCCCTTCAATTAACGGTAATGCTTCGAGATGAATATCGGCTTGAAGATCTGTGTTTGGCGGCACGAACTCGCTTAAAAGCTATTGTGGAAAAAATGCTTTATTCTACCACGCATAAAAGTAGGATGATTAGATTTATCGAAGACTTGCTAGATGTTTTTGAATCACTTAAAGTAAACTCGGATTTGTCAAATCCATCCGAAACTGGAAGAACCTTTACAGTAATTTGTCACGGAGAAGTATGGATCCCAAATCTTTTATTTTCAGAAAAGGTAAGCTTGTCGTTTTCACAAAAGTTGGGAGAATCAATAACAACAAATTCTTTTTTGGATCGTTTAAGATGTTATAATCCTACTAATTTAGAACTATGTTTTGACTCTTTTATTATATTAGGTACATATTTATTACTATATAAATTGGTATTTTGTACGTATTATATTATTAGTAACACTTATACGAAACGTGGCAACGCAACTCCAAAAATAATTTATACTTATTCATTTGAAAAAAAGTCACACTAAAGATTTTTTATAAACGTTTCAGGAAGATGAAGTTCGCTTTTGTGACCCACAGCTTGCCAAGCCCGCTTCAATAATTTACGATTTGTCTTTTTTTCTCTGCACCAGCTGTGACTGCAATCAGTTTGATAATTTAATAAAGGAGTATTATGAGTGCATTGCACGCAAGTTGAACTTCTTGTTTACCAAAGATAATTTCCAACATGAACTCAATATACATTTCAAATATGGATTGGCTTCGAGCTTAATCTATCTTTCCCGAATGTTAAATCCTGCTGGCGATCTTATTGTAGACCTTGAGGATAGAAATGTCAACGAGAGTATTGAAATGAGAATATATAATAATTTGATTTACGCAGCTGACCGATATTATATTTAATAAATTTCTGATGTCTTTAAAGGTCCACACCCACTGAATCAGATCGGTTCGACTCGACACGATCGACCGCTTTGGAAATGTATGAAGTTAAACGAGTTCTCGCGGAATTGTCGGCTCGAATCCACTTAGCAGCATCCCGTGTACGTAATACACTGCTGTGCTGATTAGATCCGATCCGATTCAGGGGTGTGGTCTTTTATTTTTAAATAGCCAGCATGTTGAATAGTCATTTTTTTAATTGTTTTCTGTCTGCATTGATTTTATAACTGAGAGCTCAATTAAATTCTGAACTGTTATGCATCACTAACGATTTCAAAATTATTTTTTGTATATTTTTTACTCTGTTGTAATTTCTAAATTAAAAGACCGAAGATTTGTTCAAATTTTAATTTAGCCATTTTAAATTCGAGAGAGCGAAAAAAAACCACTTATGTTATGAAAAGATGAAAATTGTTTTAAAATTGTTATGATTTTTAAATTAATATCATAAATTAGTGCTAGTAAAATACTATATATATTTTAAATGTAAATAAAATCATTATTTTGTATTGTAGTTTGTTACTTAAATTAAACAGAAAAATGTTTTAAATCAAATAAAAATTTCATGGCAAAAACTTATAAATCTAATCTTTTAAAAACTAAGAACTAATATTTTTTTATTCCAGCCGTCAATACACTGTCAAAGATATTCAAATAAAATGCTAATAAAATATAGACATCGGACATTCAGTAATAAAAAAGGACTGGACTCTATATATAAAAAAAATCTCAAAAAATATAGAAACTTAATGCGATAAGGTAGAAACGTGTTTATTTATTAAATTATTAGTCTAACATAACATTTTTACCAATTTAGATACTTAAATAACATTTTTTTTTGTATGGGAGAATCGGTTTTTTTAAAGGTAGGAACTTGACTTTCCAAAAGAACAATATGGGTGTTTCTTAAACATTTATCCCACAGATGGTTAATTCTGTTTTATTAAAATTTTATGTCAAGTATGTTCTTTTTCGGTGTATGTGCCATTTTAATGATTTCCATAGCCACTAAATAAACAAAACTCGCGTGTTGCATCAAACTTTATAGTAGGGAAGGCCCGAAGGCTACATGGGGACCTATTGGATTTTGAAAATTAGATGGTAGAAAGAAAAGAATGTTAAATAATGTACACTCTTTCGCCGGTGGGGGAAGCGGCTTCAAATTTTCAAAAATGTAAAAAAAAATAGGCATGGAAATATTCGAGCGCGTCAGATATTGAGAGTGTATATGTCCCACGTGTATGTAGGTATGTTAAGGCTGTCGGAACGCTCTGAATTTAAGCCAAAAATAGAGCTTCGGCTGTCAACTGATTGTAGACTTATTCGTCAACATTCTGCAAAAAATCTTTCTATGTAAGGAAGATAAAGAACAAATCTAGGTCTCTAATTGACTACTTTTGTAATTTATGTACGATTTACTAGAAAAAAGTTGGCATTGTGCTAAAAAAACACACGTTTTGAATGTTACACTATGACCTTATTCGTACTTATTTCACAAAACTGTCCCATCACAAACCTAAAGTAACTCTTCCTTTTTCGGAAAAGTTTTTTAAATCTTCAAAATATTTCCAAAAATTAGAGTAATCAATTGACAGCGGCACCCTTGTAATAACATTTTTTAGCTTCGTAGTTGGCACCAGCCAAAAATTGAAACGTGCGGATGATTTAAGCGAGACAGAGCTAAAGAAGGTCACACCCACAATATGTCTTTTGCCTACCTCGCCCCTTACCGCCGGGTCTCAGCACAAACAAAATTTAGAGTGTTCCGACAGCCTTAATCTGCCGGTTTGCATATAGAGAGTAGCTATACGGAAGGATTGAAAACGGAAAAAAATTATTCGAGCGCGTCAGATATACAGAGGAGATGTTAAGTCAACCCGAAAGGAGCTCCCATTCAAAAGACTGACGATATGGACATGACGCAAGCTCGTGGTAATGCAAAAAAATCGCCATTTTGAAATACAACTTGATGTCCTAGTCGTACTGACCCATAATTTATTTGGAGGTATTTTTTTAATCTGACGAATTGATTTTTTTTTAAACGCATTATTATATTGCTGTTAGTAATGTCATTGCGTACCCCCATAAATGAAAAAATATATATTTCACCTAAATAGTCATGGAAACGCCTATTTTTTTCTTTTTGTAATGAAACAACAAAACAAAAGTTACATATTTCAAGTGGATACGTTCTGCAGTTCGTTTTTTGAAAACCCCGCAGGAACCTAACATTTGTTAAATAAAATTTAAAAAATTTAATTAAACTTTGAATGGCTGTTTCTCTTATTTTTGAATTTTAATAAAAAAGTTACTTGAAATATTTGTTCGTCTATTTGATTTCTACACGTTGTTAAAAAAGAAGAATCGACTTAAAAATCACCTGTATAGTCGAGCAAAGTTAGGTTTAATATTCACGAAGAACTAAAAAAATTTCAGGATGTACAGGAAGATGTAAAACAAACATTGTCATGCTTTCAGGCAAAACATGTATATAGAATATAGATGACATATATTTAAGTATGGTGGTTCATAAAGGTTTCAAATTTAACATTATTTTCCTTTAAACTGTTTTATTCCATAATTACATCTAAAAATTCTGGCTCTTCTGTGAGAAAAGTTGATATTGTTGAAAAGTCGTTGTCCATATTTCGTATGCCGCCTTCTTTCTTAATAAGCCAGTATGTGTTCATAATTCCTTTACCCTGTAAGACAAGGATTTGGAAATTAAAATATGAAAATTTTAGCAAATATATTTAAATTATTTATCTATTATTACCACTAGTTAGTTTTAAAAGGTATTGAAATAGGCTACACAAACATACAGTGAAGTTATAATATCTATAAAATTCCCATTTTAAAACGCAATAGTATTTCAAAACGACTCAGTAGCTCTTGACATTACACGCAAACATACAAACGTTTGTATCTATTAATATATCAATTGGCACTAATTTATTACTTTTATTTCTAAGCTGCCGCGACTTTCGACTGTGTATCCTCCAAGCAGATCTAAAGCTCGTTTTGTGTTTTCCGAGATATGTATTTTCATGGCTTCACCGGTGGATTCCATTCGACTAGCCGTGTTGATCGTGTCTCCAAAAAGACAGTATCTGGGCATCGTTGTGCCGACGACACCAGCTACGCATGGGCCCGTGTTGATTCCAATACGAATCTGAGAATATTATAATGAGAGAATAAATTATAAACAGTTTTATGCTTTGGCGTATCAAGGGTTATTTTCAGGGGGGGGGGGCGTTATCAAAGTGTGCCGTGTAAAACAAAATTTGTTGAAACAAATACATATCGACAGATTAACAATCTGTCGAGCGATCGCTACAGTTTTGCTAATTAATTTTGTTTGATTTACTCTCTAAGATATCTCAAACATTCTCAAATTTGGAGAACCAGGCTTTTTTTGCGCATACATTCAGCGTAACAAAAATGCCACGTGGGCTCAAGCAAAATACTTGTACCTTTATCCAGAAAGGCGACAGCATTATTCAATAACTTTTAGGAACTTAAATAGAAATTTAAAGGTATACGGTTCATTTTCAAAGAAAAAAGGCAAAAAGGCTGTGAAGAAGAATTAGTTTTAGCAAACTTTGAAATTAATGGAGAAAAGTTCCTAAAAGTTATTGAATAAGGCTGTCGCCTTTCTGGATAAAGGTTCAAGTATTCTGCTTGAGCCCACGTGGTATTTTTGTTACGCTGAATGTATGCGCAAAAATAGCCTGTTTCTCCAAAGTTGAGAATGCTTGAGCCATCTTAGAGAGTAAATCAAACAAAATGAATTAGCAAAACTGTAGCGATCGCTCGACAGATTGTTAACCTGTCGATATGTATTTGTTTCAACAAATTTTGTTTTACACGGCACACTTTGATAACGCCAAAAAGCTATTTTGGTCAGTTTTGTAGCTTCTGATTGGTTTAGATATAGGATATGCTATGTCAAATTATTCAGAAGAATAAGCAGAATTCGAATATCTGAAAATCTAAAATGCCGTCCATAAGAAAAACCAAAGTTCATGTCAATATCTCATTATGTAGTGGAAATAAAAAAATTAAACCTACGCCACTGAAAAGCCTTAAAAAGTTATCAAAGAGTGGTTAATGAAATTTTCAAATATCTTCATAAATAAAAAAGTTATGGCCAGTTTTCATAAATGGCAATTTTCACTATTTTCTGAATAAATTCATAGGGTGTCAAAATTCAAATGTTTTTTCGACGGGACGTTAATGAACACAATTTTCTGCACTACTTTGCCCATTTAACTGACTTTCTATCTCCAATAATAACAAAGCTACCCATGTTAGTCAACAAACAAACAAAATCGGATCGAAACCAGTAACTTAAATATTTTGAGTAGCGAAAAGTTAAAAATCAATCGTAATAAAAACTGAAAATGTCATTTTACCTGAAGCTTTTCTTTGGGTCGATGCGGTATCACATAATTACTAATTCCGTCACTAAGATCTAGTGACATGGTAGCTATTTCGCCTGCATGACGATCGCCATTGCGTTGCGGCAAACCGGAAACCACCATATAGGCATCGCCTATTGTTTCAACTTTATAAACATCGTATTTCCGTATCCGAGAATCGAATAACCTATACAGTGTGTTGAGCATGTTTACCACTTCCATGGCCGTGCTAAGAGATGACAGTCGGGTGAAACCCACTATATCACTGAAGTATATTGTTACTGATTCGAAATTTTCAGCTGGAACCTGAATTATAATTTAGCATTAGTACATATAATTAATAAGGAATCGAACAGAAAATAAAATTTGTAAATCGGTTAAGCCTTTTGAGCTTTACGACTGATACCAAAAAAGCGTGACATAAAGATTTACAGATAATATATAGATGCTTTATCTTACGCTATTAAGGCCGAAATTGATCTTCAAATATTCTATATTAATGTGCGTGCTAGTTATAGGTAATTTATCTGTACTTACTAAAAGCATTTCACAAATAAGTTACTAATAGCAAAGCAAAAGGAACGACTGTAAACGTAGAGCATTTGGATTATTAATTTAACTGATACGTTACGCTCTTACGAATATACCTCACCTGCCTTTGTTGTCTTAATTGTCTGACGACAGCCGGGGGAAGCATTTGAAATAATAGGCGATCACTCTTGCTCTTCTCCGTATGTAGCTGGCGTGTTTTTGATTCGAGCGAACCAGCAAACTCCTGTATTGTCGTTGTGGCATTTCTCACCAATATAATTATTATTGGACTGACTGTCAAAACCATTATCAGCAAACTTAAATTTATTGCATAACTTTGAGACGCACTCCGAAGTTCTTTGTAGATCTCATCTCTTAAAAAAATCTTAAATTACTGTTCTATTCCGAATATAATACAAAAAAAAACCGGACACTAAAATTTTGCGTTATTGTGTATTTTTTTCAATAATTACTAAGTAAATGTTGATAAACGTGCCTCGTTCCATTAAAATATGGATATTTGAGTATGGAATAATGATATCTTAGTAATTATTAATTGAAAAAAAACATAATGAGAGATATACGAAAACATATGCATCCTTGAACTTCAATTACAACTTGTAACCTTCATGGCATGCTCCTTATGAGGTTAATAATGACATTTTAGTCAATTTGTTCCCATTCGCCCAGAATTGCTACTCTTAGCTCTTCAAAAATCTCACCTAATTTGGTCACATAAATAATTTTGATATTGACTTAATTCCAAAATATATTTTGAAGTCATATTAAAATAATTGTTGGTTTTTGTCACATTAACTTCCACATGTGTGTTGTTATAAATTTCTTCTCTCCTAAAATGTAAATAAAGTTTAAAAAACTTTGGTATGTTGATTTATTAGTGATTAATGATAACATGAGAAATGTTCATTCCTTAATTTTATTTTCACAATTTCAATATTGGCAATCATTTTACCAACGCTGGTTCCAAACTATATATACAGATTCAGAAATTCACACTTCCGATTTTTTTTAAATTTTAGAAGGATTTAATTTCGAGTAAAAACAAATTTTGGCTTTACAATTCCATAAATGTTTTTTATGTTCCCGACCCGAAAATAATTTTCAATCTACAAATTTACCCTTTAACCCCACGCTAGTCGCGTGAATTCAGTTTAATTTAATATATTTTTAACACACTGTTGCAATTATTATCTTGGTGCCTAAAATGTATTAAAAATGAAAAAGGATCAAATAGAAATAAAAATTTTGGGAAATAAAAAATGGGTGACATCTGTCCTCCGCGTGACTAAATACGTTATTTTACCATATTTTGATTTAACAATTTTAGTGAAATGCTCGGTTTTTGTGCTATAATCAAAAATTGAAAGGTCCTCGACTTTAATGATTCGCCATAACTTTCTTATTAATACAAGTTTCAAAAAAGATGCATATAATTTTTTATACATTTTTTTAACAGAATTGTATGCATATTTTTTTTAACTTTCAACAAGTATTCGATTTTAAGGCGAAAGCCTAACATTTATGCACTGCTGGAATTACTCGCATGCCTTCTGCAACGGCGGGCCGAAACAGTTTTCTCGTTGTACACTTATACGAAAGTACGTACCTACTTTCGACCGGGAAAAACTATCTTTCTATGCATCCAGTCATTTGTTTTTTATGAGTTCAATCGAATGTTCAACATAACAAAGAGTTTAACAACGACATCAGACTATAATATATAAAAAACCCGGGTCGCAATGCCAAAACCCTGCCGACAATATAGTGTATTTGCTTGTATAGGGCCGTGAGGTTTTATACTTTTATTATGTGAAATTCAGTTTGTTTTTGGGCAAAATAAAAAATTTAACCCCTTAATACACCCCTTAAAATAACATTTTTTTTCTTAATTGTAATATTATTATCAATCTAACGCCTACACCGAATTAAATACACCCTTCAATAAATAAGTCACTATCTGCAAATTAGTGTTTTCAAAAAAATTTTAAGTCCGGTCCTGTTGAGCCGATTTTAATAAAATTTTAGGGGCACTTTTTAATTGCTACTAACGGGTTAAATGTCAATTTTGAAACGATTCGGAGAATTTTTTCGGTATTTTGGGGCCCGAAAACATTTTTCAACCCCTAAAAACTACCCTTAAAATGGCCCGATTACGCCCATTTTAAATAGGCTTCTTCCGGTGATGGATTTCAACACGTGGGCCAAATTTCGTTGAAATCAATTAACTCTTTCGAAAGTTATTGCCCGTACACACATATATATATATATTTATATACGTATATAAATATATATATATATATATATATATATATATATATATATATATATATATATATATATACATACATATACATATACATATACATATACATATAAACATTTTTAAAAATGGTGCCAAAGTGTTTAGGAGGTTATGAAACGGCGAGAAATTTTGGTCCGACACCTAGGTCCCGGCATCCGACCAACGCCAATAGTGTATGTTGCCATATGGCAAATACACTAAAAACTGCAGAATTATATAATCACAATATAAGACCATTGTGTAAGTTCTGCAACCAAGGCATCAAAAAAGTGTCGATTGCTCCGCGCTATTTCGAACATATTCGAATCGATTCAATGCGCGGTTCTGTTTAAAACTAAATCTCTGATACTAACCATTGTGACATGACGTGTATATATTCCGATACAGTATCAACAGAAACCAGATGACGAGCGAAATGCCTCATTGCTTTTATGTAGTCGCAAGCCAGAGCGTCGTGAATTACAAAATTACTGTAGAACCTCAATTCCAAATGTCCGACTCCAAAGTAATATAAGCCGTACACTAATGATACGCCAGTGTTTTCGATCGCCCGTAATATATTTTTATACGCTATTAAAGTCCTGTCAATAAAAATACAAGTAGGATTTTATATAAAAATTCTCAAACGTAATTACTAAATTTGCGAAATTAATTTCTAGAATGCACGTCAAATAGACTCAAAGTGACTGTCTTTGTTAAAGGTGATATCAGACGTGCTCATATCGAATGTAGTGATGATAAAGCAAATAATAACAGGTCTTAAATATCCGAATATTTAGGAGCAGGTCTTTAATAACTGAAAGTTCATACTAGTTCTATATATTTAGAAACAAATCTCAAACGGTTATTTAGTGCTGAGTCTTAAATAACTGATTATTTTGGTACAATCTTAAATTATCGATTATTTAGTAACAAATCTTATTATTTTTAACAACATAATATGAGCAGAAAGCGCTTATTTTTCAGTAACTGTTACTGTTTTTTCATCCCATCGTTAATCAATTGAAGGAAGCAATATGCCATAAGAATGACCGAAATTACAGTGTTCAACTTAAAAAAATACACCCAAATTATTTCCATTCATGTTTTAGACAATATCGAGTGTTGGTGTAAAATGGAAAGAACAATCGTCTCAAATTTTAAATATTAATTTAACAGGAAGCGTTTCATTATTCATGCGATTCTGTTATAACCAGAGAGTATGTCATAATGTATAAAACCATGTTATTTTGTTTGTTGAATGTTATTTCGAAAAGAAAACTTACAACAGCTAAAAACTTGTGATAACAATAAGTTCAATGTCCGTTTCTTGGCAGTACAACTATAGGAAACATTACTCGCATCTATAATATATAAAGCTTTTTCTGATTATTTTACATTTTTTCATGTTTATTTGATACCTATCGCAACATATTAAGAGGAAATTAAAATAATTGTTTTGTAAGCGTAACATGAAAGTAGAAAATAACATATTAATAAATTTAGGCCATATGTAGGGCTAGAGAATACATTATAGGTAGATAAGCAAATATGTAAAATATTAGTGTTATATGGATCAAAAAGTGTTCAAGAATGTTTGCACGATGGCGCATTTTCCATTAAATCAACGTGTTTTATAGTAGACTCGTTTTAAACAAAAAAAACAAAAATGAGGAATATTGATGCTGACTTTTGCGCTATAAAGGGTTCAATCAGATTTTTACTATATTTTATGATTTATGTCAGGTATTAAACTATCACCATCCAATTTGTTAGGGCTTTGTTGAAAGCTAGCGCTAACGAAACGGTAATCGCAATATAATACATACATAGATCGCTTATTTCCGTGTTATGTTTTATATACAACACTGGCATAATATACGGTATTGTCATTTAAAAACCATTAACAGCCACGAACTCAAACATTGAATAATAACTAACTAGAATTTAATCTTAGATTACATTCAAATTTTTCCATTTTCAAAATATGAACTCATCCACTTAAAATTAGCTTTACCAAATTGAAGGTTTAAACAAAATGAGAGTGAAAAAACTATTTGAAAGTAATTAACAAACCAAAACGAATTTCCGTAACTTGAATTATAGCTAGTCGCAATTTTACCATGAAATTTGAGATTTGGAATGATTTTATTTTTATTTTTTACTCCAGATCTTGAATTTCCCGATTCTCGATTTTTTTTTGTCGTTTTAGTTTATCGTGATTTAAACTCAGACAAAAACGATTATCAGAACAATCAGGTATTGAATAATTTTTTTTCCAATGAAATTATTCCGGCAATTTTATAATGTTGATTGAACAGATATTTTTAAATTTTAATAAATTTCATTTTTGCTACCATATTATCTACAAAATTAAACTGTGTAAAAATAAAGTTGTAACGGATTTGCTGTGACTTCGTAAATTAAAATTCGTTAAGTATTATGTAATGAATATATGTCCATATTTTGTTTGTTTGATTTGTCAAAAGGGATTGAAACGTAGAAAGTTACTCTTTAAATAAAACTAAAAGTTATGTACCTACGAGAGTTCTTTATAAAGGATTTGAAATATTATTGATAATAATGGGTACACACGCTTAATATAATATTAACAAAATAGTTCAGTTCTACAAGAGGCGACATTCGAACAGGGAAACTGATTTTATACACGGAAGAACGACCACTCTTATTTAACATTCTGTCTTAGATTTTCGGTCATTTTGAGCAGGTGGCGCATTTCCGTTGCACGGAATGAACATTTCGATAAGTAAACGATATGACTGGGTACCCCGATGATTTTTAAAAGTGGATTTTTAAGAACCACACTACCGTGTATTTTAAAAAAACGAAAATTTCCAAAATCATTGAAAGTGAGAACTTATAGCATCGCCTCTTATAGAACATGTTTACTCTTTGACATTAATTTACCTCCAAATTCCACCTGAATCGGTACCGCCAATCCTGTGAGAAACTTGCTCTAGAATAAAATTATTGGCTTCATTGTACCATTGAAGTTTGTTTATGATGTCTTTCATAAGCGCGTTTTTATGTTTGCTGTGACGCAAAAAATTAAAAAATGTATTTTTGTTAATTAACGTAATTAACGCCGATGTATTTAAAATCAAAACAATCAATTATTTTTATTTCGCTGCTATTATATATTTTATAAAGTTTATATTTTCATAAAAGTGTCTTTGATATCAATTTCTAAGTGGGTGACACTGGATTTTAAATTTAAAAAAATAGTCGATCTGATATTAGATTCAATGGGCTTGAGATCAGCCGAGATTGTTGAAGTGTTGTTTATTTGGCGTTACTATGATTCTCAGGGATGCAGTCGTGCCAGGGCGCACCATGAAGTCGTTCCGGAACTTTTATAAATAAAAGGGCTCTGCCCTACCAATCTCGCTAAAAATATTATTCTTAGTTTTAAATTTCGTTGCATTATAATGATCTAAGACAAAATTAGACGTAATAAAATTATGTACCTACCTACTAAATAAAGGTATATTTACATTTTTTTGCGCCCTGGCAGTATTTTTTTTTTTAAATTTACATTCTGGTTGTTGCCCCCAGTTCTCAGGTTTAATCTGAAAACTGGCGAAAGTTTGAATTTGTTTTTCAGTTTATTATTAAAAATAATAATAAATTGAAAATATGAATTGGTATCATGCCTATAAATAAGTCTGATATGTCATGGTTTCAAAAAATATTTTGTTGATTTCAAAATCTCCTGCTCTAAATTCATTATTGCCACAAAATAACCGCTATCTACTTCAACAAAATAAAAAAAGTGTTTACGCAAAGAAAAATACACAAAATAAACAGATATTTTGTATTTTAACTAAATCTGTTTATTAAGCCATTCCTTAGTCTTAAGAATGACACAATAAAAGGAAAAAAAACTAAATAAAATTGAAATCGCGACAAAAATAAACAAAACGTTGTAAAATTTGACTTACATAGCCTTTAATATTCCAATACGTATAGAACTGTAAAACAATATTATTATTTAATTAAGAGATTTTTTTGTTAGTAATATAGAGTAGGCATATATTTAATTAAAAATAACTCCTTTTAGACCAGGTGGAATCGGCCATTCCGAATTCGATTTTTTTTTTGTTGGAATCAGTTCAGGAGACCGTACTGATTATGAAAACACATGTTACCAGTCTGATATTTAGCCGTATTCTACTATTTTTGTTCTAATCACTTTTCTTACGTAACCACAGTGATTACAAAATTTATAAAGAGTTGTCTGAATTTAATTAGAAGTCTATTTTTGTGCGGTTACCACGGTTATATACTTTTGAATTTGTGTTAGTTGTCAAGTGCTGAAAATAATTAATTATTAATAATAATTATTATCATTATGGATAATAAAATTACAAACAGACGACAAAAAAAAGTATCATCTAGTCAATACAAATTGATGATTGATTTTATTGACGCTAATAAAAATATGTTGAGTGGAAAACTTTCATCAACCGAATCCACAATTATGGATAAAAAATGGGAAAAATTAGCCCTTATACTGAATTCCAATTCGAATTTTGGATTAATAAAAAACGTAAAAGAATAATAAAAAAATGTATAACGCGTGTACGTTAATATAATTCTATTATTAACCTGTTTTCATTCTCAATTAACTCCATAATAAGTAAGTGAAATATTTCGGCTTCCATTTTAATTAATAAACACTCAAAGTGTCAGCTTAACAACACCCATTTACAAGTTACAATTTATCCACTCTTATAAACACGGCACATGATCATTTTAACCACTTGTGGCAAACACTTTGCTTAGCAGAAAGAAACAAATAAAAGTTGTTGCCCAGTGTTTATGTTGCTAAGCACTTGGTAATCACCGTGATTATCATTAGTAGAATAGCCCTGATTGTTTAAAACAATTTTTATTTTATTTTTTAACGGGATATTGGACAATTCAATTAAAAAAAAAACTTATTAATTATAATGGACGTGAACAATATGGAGAGTTTAAAACAATTTTCTATAACAATAAGAAAAAAAAATCCATTCATTCTTTTTCGTTTTTTGACCGATTTTCAACAAGAAGCGGTTAAAAAATGGTTAAGTAGCTGAAAGCATGCTTTGATTAATTTTGTAACCATGAAAACGAGTAGCAAATACAGTAGGATCTCGATAAGTTAAGCCTCGATAAGTTAAAAACCTCTGCAAGTTAAAAAAATTTTGAATTCCCTTCCCCTGAAAGCATAAAACCTCCGTAAGTTAAATCACAAAACCTCAGTAACTTAAACAAATATTCTGAACATCGCCTTCCATAACTTAAAATAATATTTTGGTGACCACCATAAGTTAAAGTATTATCAGTTTCATCATGTGTCTCAATGGGTAAGTATCCAAACAAAAGGTTTTGCCAAGAACTTAATTGATTTTCACTTTAGTCTTCCACTAAATCGTTTTACGTAATTGCTGTGCACAACAAATATTAATTAACGAGTGAAAGAAAAATAAAATGACGCGAAAATTGACGACATTAAAGTATTCTGATAAGTTAAGAGCTATTGAAGCAGTGAAAAGTGGTTCAAAAAGAAAAGATGTTGCTGCTCAGTTTGGAATTCACGAGAGTACGTTGTCTTTATTATGAAAAATGAAGGTAAATTGCTGAAGAAACAAGAATTAAGAGTCGGACTTCAGTACAAAGACGCAGAATATCTGAGTTTCTGGGATTGGAGTTCGCAAAGTCGTTGAGCTTTAATCAATTTAAAGCTATAGCAACATCCTCTATAAAATCCAGAAACCTTGGTAAGTTAAAAATTTTACTCTAAAAACCTCTCTAACTTCAACTCTCGATAAGTTAAAAACTCGATAACTTAAATTTTTTAGCGTTTCCCTTGGATTTTAACTTGTCGAGGTCCTACAGGATCATATTTTTTACTAGCCGTTACCCGGGTTACCCCGCGTATTAACAGAATTTTTATTTTGTCATAATACGCCAAATGTGAATATTTTTAAAGCTGTCGCCCAATTGGCTGTAATTTTTTTTATATCTTTGCATTTTAGCTTCCAAAAAAATTGACAAATTTTATTTTTTTTATATGTTAGCTGACAAGGATGCTTTGGTTAATTTTTACATGTAAAATCGGTATAGGTATATGTAACCATGCAAACAAAAAAAAATTTCATAATATTTATTACTTGTCGTTACCCGCGTCATCGCACGCTTTAACTGAAATTTAATTTTATTTATTATAATATATCAAATGTCAATATTTTTGTAGAAATGGTCCTGTTGCTCAGTTGGTTGGTTGTTTTTTCTTCTTGTTTTAAACGATATCGGATCAGGTTACCGACTGGTAACATGGATTTTCATAATCAGTACGGTATCCTGAAATTATTCCAGTAAAAAAATTGAATTCTATATAAATTTGGAACGACAACGCCGATTCCACCTGGTGTATTTACACTCTAATACAAATATTTATTTTAGCAAAAAGGAAAAAATGTTTTATTGCTGATGAAATATTACTAATTTTAATGTTACGTTAACGTACTTTGCTTGGTATATAGGTATATTAACCCTGTAGGCTGCAAAAGTTTAAAAATAAAGCAATTGTTTTTTTTAGTACCTATATAATATTTATTATTACGACTACATAGAGAGGTCTCTCAAAGTGTCTGCAGCAACAGCCAAGCGAAGCTAATATTATGTACCTGGAGTTTTCGAACTCAAGAGTAAAATAGTGAAGCTTAAGGTGATATCAGACGGTTCATTCGGATGAATGTTCACTTGAGTGAATGTCCATTTTTTTTTCATTCCGCGTTCAAACAACAACGTTATAGCATATTATGCTATGACGTTGTTGTTTATATAATAATTGCTTACTTTTCACAACGGTTTATTATTCTTTTTATTTTTACAAAAAAGTTGTGTAAAACAGATTTTTTCGTAGCTGCATAGTTTCGGAAATTGTTTGAAAATAATAAAAAACAGTTGCTCTTTTTTATTATGATCTGTTAAAAAGAAATTAGTTAGGTAGCTGACAAGCATGCTTTGGTTAATTTTTACAAGTGAAACCATATTATGTAACCATGCCAACCAATAGCAAATATCATAATATATATTATTACAGTACAGATTTATTTATAACTAGCCGCTTCACGCGGCTCTGCCCGCGATTTAAATAGTTAGGATTCTTTTATTACTCACTCACTCCGTTCGTTCGCCCGAGTTTATAATTATTTGTTTCATTACTCAATCACTCACTTCGTTCGTTCGCTTGAATTTATAATTATTTGATTCATTACTCACTCACTCACTCCGTTCGTTCGCTCGAATTTATAATTATTTGTTTCATTACTTACTCACTCACTTCGTTCGTTCGCTCAAATTTATAATTATTTGTTTCATTACTCACTCACTTACTCCGTTCGTTCGCTCGAATTTATAATTATTTGTTTCATTACTTACTCACTCACTTCGTTCGTTCGCTCGAATTTATAATTATTTGTTTCATTACTCACTCACTCACTTCATTCGTTCGCTCGAATTTATAATTTTTTGTTTCATTACTCACTCACTCACTCCGTTCGTTCGCTCGAATTTATAATTATTTGTTTAATTACTTACTCGCTCACTTCGTTCGTTCGCTCGAATTTATAATTTTTTGTTTCATTACTCACTCACTAACTCCGTTCGTTCGCTCGTAATTAGTTGTTTCATTACTCACTCAATTCGTTCGTTCGCTCGAATTTATAATTATTTGTTTCGTTACTTACTCACTCACTTCGTTCGTTCGCTCGAATTTATAATTATTTGTTTCATTACTCACTCACTCACTCCGTTCGTTCGCTCAAATTTATAATATCTTATGTCCGTCTCTTGGTTCTAAGCTACCTTCCCACTAATTTTCAGCCAAATCGACTTTCTTTTATATATATATATAGATGTCAAATTACAATATTTTTGAAGTTGGAGTGGTCCTGTCGCCCAAATAGCTGGTATTTTTATTTTATGGTAAACGAAACCCTTTCTTACTAATTATGTGAAAATTTGATTGAATCTAGAGTTTCAAAAATATCGTTAAAACGTACTGAAAGCGCGACGTGATGTTTATGTTTTCCTAAAAATGACATTTCTGGCCTCAGTTGTTGCGAGTTTATAATTTAATTACTCATTCATCTTCCTAACACACTTCATATCAACGAAGACTCTTTGATATTTTATTCAAAGTGATGCAGTCGTAAGCAACTATATCCAAAATCTACTTACTATTTTATTTATATTAAGTTTGTCATCACACTTCAAACTATTATGGCGCACAACGTTTTCTGACATGTCAAAAAATTGCAGCTTTAAATTTGAAATAATAAATGAAACTCGTGTTTTTGTGAATACAAACCTATAATTTCTGATTTCTAAGTCGATAATTATCGTACTCACATAATTTAATTATTTATTTTTTATAATGTCAAATACCCTATTGTAGATTGTATATCTAGTGTCGTAATGGGTTATATAACGGCAAGATGTGACATTAAGTACTACTTATATACTATTTATAGCCAGTGCATACTCTACCGAGATGCTGCTGATATATTAGACGGGAAATTTTTAAAATTTTCATATCCTTTCACAAGCAATAATATTTGATTTTACCTTATATTTGTGAAATATTCATCCATATTGAAATGAGATCCATTAAGGGATGTTTTACTTTCAAAATATTGCTCAACTATTGACACAGCATGGTTGGTTCTGTTGAATACTTGATCTAAATTGGTGCTGTTGTAATAAAATATTATTAACAACAAATTCGAACAAACACTGCATATTCATATTTTCTCTTTGCCTCTTGAATGTTTTTCTGTTTTAGAAATTTTCTTTATACGAATTTTTTTTAAACATTTTTTGTAACTTCATGTTTTGAAAACATTGATGTTTTACTTTCGATGTCGATGTTTTTTCCATCAATGTTTTTTCAACCAATGTTTTCGTAACATCGATTTTTGTTCCGATGTGTGTTATTTTTCTCATTTTTTTCGATTGATTGTTTGTAAAAGATTTGAGTTTTTTTAAATAACGTGTTCAGCAACTGTGGCTATATGCACGAGAAGGGTTTGTAATATATACAGGGTGAATCAGACCACCCGTATCAGTCGTTTTTTTCGAAAATGCTTAGTCGTAGAGAGTTGTGTCTGAAGAATCAAATGGTAATATTTTTTCCCCTGGAAAGGTCGGCTTCCGTATTAGTTTGCTCCAGAATGTTCAGAACTCCGGAATTTTAAATGGCACGATAGGTCGAAAGTGGTATTATTGAAAAGATCTTTAAAAAATAAGCAAGTTTTGTAGGACATTTTTTTTTTGTTGCTGTCACCCCTGTTAAGTAATATTCGTTTGAAATTATTAAATTTTAATGTGATAATAACGAACTTAATTTTAAAAGTCGGCATTTAAAATCTAGTTACCTAATTAGACAAAGTCAGAATAAATTATCAATAATTGCAATTGCTTTTTTTGTCGTAAAATCACACATTGAGCAAATTATCAGTTTATTGTTCAATGTTTCTGTTTACATTGTAAATAAAATTAATTCGTTCAGAAGCTCTGTAATTTTGTCCACTTTCGCCCAATACCATTAACATGTCGAAAGCTTCTAAATTCGAAAACGGCATAATTTAATAAATTATGTTAATTCAATTTTTTTATAACACATAAACTTAATTTATTAAATTATGCCGTTTTCGAATTTAGAAGCTTTCGACATGTTATTGGTATTGGGCGAAAGTGGACAAAATTACAGAGCTTCTGAACGAATTAATTTTATTTACAATGTAAACAGAAACACTAAACAATAAACTGATAATTTGCTCAATGTGTGATTTTACGACAAAAAAAGCAATTGCAATTATTGATAATTTATTCTGACATTGTCTATAAATTAGGTAACTAGATTTTAAATGCTGACTTTTAAAATTAAGTTCGTTATTATCACATTTCAATTTAATAATTTCAAACGAATATTACTTAACACGGGTGACAGCAACAAAAAAAAATGTCCTACAAAACTTGCTTATTTTTTAAAGATCTTTTCAATAATACCACTTTCGATCTATCGTGCCATTTAAAATTCCGGAGTTCTGAACATTCTGGAGCAAACTAATAGGGAAGCCGACCTTTCCGGGGGAAACAAATATTACCATTTGATTCTTCATTAGGGCTTTAATGATGCAGATTTTTGACACAACTCTCTACGACTAACCATTTTCGAAAAAAAACGACTGATACGGGTGGTTTGACTCACCTGTATATAAAACAGATATGGACTTAGGTTAATTAATTTGTTTAATATGGTTTTAGTACTATGGTCTATGGATTATGTTAAATTGAGTTCTTTTTAATTTTATTTTGAAGATAAATTAGCAACCAAAAAAGTGAAAAGGTTAATTAGAAAGAGAAAGTGGGAATCTTATCTAGACAATTGCCAATTTGAAAATA
The DNA here is from genome assembly GCA_034508555.1 of Venustoraphidia nigricollis. Classification (NCBI taxonomy): domain Eukaryota; kingdom Metazoa; phylum Arthropoda; class Insecta; order Raphidioptera; family Raphidiidae; genus Venustoraphidia; species Venustoraphidia nigricollis. Next base: position 2,200,746 of record JAVRKA010000070.1, read on the forward strand.
TTAAGCATTTATTAATTCATTCATTATAGTCAATGTGGAACGAGGATATTTTTGATAATCAGGGGACTCCGTGCAAAAACTTAATAGCTAACTCTATATAGCATATATGTATACAATCCCCTTTGTATCTGTATGTTCGCGGTTAATTTTAAAACCGCTGGAGATTGATTTAAATTTGGTTTTCACTATTGGATGAAGCTCGAACAACACTGAAGATATTTTATAAAGAAAGATATATACACACATTGACAAGAGGCAAAAGATGAAAAATGATAAAGAAACTCGTTTCAAAACAATTAAATACATACCTGTTATTAGCTAATAAATAATGAGCAATTCCAGCACGTTCGTCTTGATGCGATTTAAGTAACTTAATAACCTCAACTGTGACATTAATCTAAAAACAACAGTGTTTTTAATAACTTAAAAAATACAGTAATTTGTAAGCGTTATGAGTCAATTTAATACGAAAAAAATATGTCCGAGTTATAATGTTAGTGAGTTGAGACGAACCTACAGGTTATGTATGGTTAAGAAGTCAATATGATTTACACTTTTATAATCTAGTTACGAATTTTTAAATTTTTTGGGTATTGTAATTTTGTTTTTTTTTATCAGCTACTCGGGTTACATACAGGCAAATTCCTTCCATGAATCTTGCCATAATTTTTCTTTTTTGTTCATCGTTTTAATGATTTCGAGGCATTGAAACTATTATTTCTTTTAATTTTTGGCAAACGGTTTTCGAATTATTTAAAGCGAATCATTTTGTGAACACTTTGTATATAAAATAAACATGATGGGACTAATTGGACGGGCACTGTTCATGGGTCTGACTGAACAAACGGAAACCATACATAAATAAGCATTATCAATAGTTATCTTGCGTTCGCTAATTAATTCATACCTGTTCCTCTATGTACTTCGCCTCATAGAACGCTTTGGACACAGTCAGCATTGCGATGCAACACTGAACAATTAGAACAGATATGGGTATGAAGGGCAACAATATCATTTGCATCAGGTATATACGTTTGCCACTGCGTGATCCCGGATTAACCCGGAAACAGCATCCTGTTGATACTGTTACTGTACCGTCTGTCACTACGCTTGTTGTCGACGCTATTGTCATTTGACTCTCAGGTCGACGCAGCCTCACGCCTCTGCCTCCCGTGTCGGGCGTCGAATGACACGTCGCGTCCATCGGCAAAGACAGAGATGTTTTTGTCGGAATGTTGTCTTTCTGTGACATTATTCTAAACAGTAACAATATTTCTGTAATTATCAGGTAAAATGGCTCGTACTAGATTTGTGCGGATAATATAAAATTAAAAACGATTTTGCTCAGCCATTTAATTCGTTATTCCAGTTTTACATTTTTAGAAATAATGAGAACAACACTGTGGATCACATTCTTCGAGACGAGTGGCGTAAATGACAAAAAATTAAAATATATTGATCAATACAACTCACAAATTGTAATTTGTACGTATTTTGGTGTACTTTACACAACTGAAAATAGGGTTGGAGATTGCGCTTTCTAGGGGATAGTTTTTATCTGATAACACTCGTAACCGCTAATGGTAAGCTTAGGATAATAGCTAAACAAAGTAGACAATGTGTTTTTTTTGTCAAATAAGGGTTTTATTTTTTTAAAAATATTCACATGAAAATTGTGCTTTCCGAGTTGCCGGTTTTCCAGAGGACTACCGATACACTAATGCATGTTTTTAATTCGACTTGAAGTAAATAAATCATTGATTTTGATAGATTATAGTGGTACCGTAGGATAGGTTCCCAAATTTAGATAATAAAGAAGGCTGTAGCCTGGTAGCACGAGAATCTGTCAAAGCAATGATATACTACTCTACATTCTACAATATTTCAGAATGAACTAAAATAGAAAAGTACCTCAACAGAGAAAAATTGTAGACTATAGACGCTCAGCATCTCAGGCAGAGCTGGGCAAACTACTTGACAAAAGTAGTTGAGTATAACTACTAACTACTTAAGTAAAAAAGTAGTTAAACTACTTAGTACTTAAACTACTCGTTCTTAAAAGTAGTTAAACTACTAACTACTAGTAGTTAGTAGTTAAAATTTTAACTACTTTTTTAACTACTATTATAATAATAATATAAATCTCTTTATTTATGTCGTACAATTTGCACATATAATATATGAAAATTATTTTAAATAATAAAAGCTGAGCAAATTAACAGACAAAATTTACTTATATTTAATAACAATACGACGTTCCGGCCAAGATGTCAGTCTTTTTCAAATGAATATAAATCAAAAATTCTACAAAAAATAATTTACAACCTAGAATGTCCAAAAACGATATTTAAAAAAATATATACTGTCAATTGCCATCAAGTTTTGTATATTTTAATCTTTCTTTTTGACAGTCTAGGCTGTTAATAGTTTCTTAACTTAATGCTATTTTTGTTTTCTTCAACGATTATTATTTTTTGTAGTATCTTTTATTTATATTCCTTTGAAAAAGGCTGATACCATGGCCGAAACGTCGTGTTTTTATTAAATTTTGCAAATAGCAACGATGCGACTACCAATTCCACGTTCTAATTTCAAACTAAAACTCAAGCAACTGATATTTCATTATTTAAAAAAAAGTCTGATCGTGTTCCAGAATCCAGAAAAATATATAACGAATAAGAACTTGTTCTAGCACGTCGGTTAAATATAATATATTAAAATATTTTTAAAAGTAGTTAAAAGTCATAATAAGTAGTTAGATTACAAAAAAGTAGTTAAACTACCTAAAGTAGTTAGAACTAAGTAGTTAACTACATTTTTAACTACTTTCTGTGATTACTTGATAGATATTCAAAATAATAGAGTATGATTACTATGTGGAGAAAAGTAGTTAGAGTACAACTACTTTTCCAAAAAAAGTAGTTAACTACTGCCCAGCTCTGATCTCAGGTCATCGCAAGGCATGTGATCAACGTTGTTCTATCTTGTTATTTTAGTGGAAAATGAACAGTTAGCTCATGTTTTTGAAATGAAGTTTAACTATCTATGCAGAATTGAAACGGTAATTACCAAAAATTGAACACATAAGCGATTTTGGCTTGCGGTCACGGATGTATTGGTTATATTATTTTCATTGTCTCCAATGTGATGTAGCATTGCGTTTAGTTCTCAGAAATATCTCTCATGCAGATACTCATAGTGATGTGGGTTTGGCATATAAAATGCAGTCAACTATCTTTAAATAAAAAAAAAATTGCGTTCCATCTTGACTTGCTCGTGACATAAATATTGTAAGAAGTTCTGGTAGAAAAGATTAAGATTTTTCAAATTCATAATGATTGTTAATTAAATAACAGGGTTAAATAGATATATTCGTACCTGCAAATGAAAAATACGTAGAATAGAATATATTGTCAAACGTTACATATGTGATACATAGTGCTTGACCTGTCAACAATTACAATTAACATAGTTCAAAGTTCAATTCCAGATATATGTTATAATAGAAAACAGGAGCACGGGTAATTGGAATAATGAAAATAAATCAATTTAAACAATCATTGATTGCAACGTTTCGTCTTTTTTATTAAGACTTTTTCTTAAACATTATGGATTAAATTAATAATTTACTAAAAAGAAACAATGGTGTGACTAAATATATATATATATATATACGCACACACACACACACACACACACACATATATATATATATATATATATATATATATATATATATATATATATATATATATATATATATATATATATATATATATATATATATATATATATATATCTATATATATATATATATATTAGATTATGTACTCTTAATTTTATATAAATAGCTGCATAAAAAATGTAAATACCTTTCAAAGTTAAAATTTTGTAGTTTTGGAAGTAAGTTGGACACGAGTCTATCCTATTTAATTTGAAGATGTATCTATATTAGCTTAGGCGGACATAATTCAAAGGAAAAATCAAATGAAAAAATGTATATGCTATTGCCGGTATTCGATTGTGCCGAATGTTGATTAACTAAAGTAGAAATTAATTGTGAAGGTACACTTCTAGTCAAGAGTGGTAAACTTAACTCACTAAAAAGAATGGTAACATATCTGCCAAATTTCAAGTCTGTAGGTTTAATAGTTCCGGAGATATCGTGATGACCAAATTAGTAAGTCTCTTTTCTTAGATTTACTTGAATTTCTTGTACATATAAGAAATACAATACTATTAAAATAGGTTAAAAATCGTACACCAATATGCTTTAATTAATCCCTATTGTGTAATAAGTGTTTGTTATCATTTTCATGGACAATAATAATATGATATCATAAATTAATAAATATTTTATGTAACTATTTTACTGAACGGAGATTCTAAGTAGGCTAATTTAAAATAATCATAAAATAGTAGGGCTGTGCTGAGTGTAGAAAAACTAGAATATCGGTTGTGTATTAAAAATATTGTTCAATCGTCGAATCAGAAGTAGAATAATATTATCTATTATCGTTTTGCGCGTCGGAGTTGACTTTAGTTCATACAAGAACTTTAAATATCTAGAATAATTTCGCACGATTTCCATTCAATTTGTAGCTTTTTGAAAAGGGAAGATTCTATTCTATGAAACGGAACCATCAAACCAAAGCACTAAATTTGAAATAGTTTTACCTAAGTAAGGATTTCGAACTTAACAAAAAAACATTGAAAAAATATTTGTTTCTGATAAGTTTTTGGAACTTAATCCCCCTGTATGTACTGTCTCTAGGTCTCATATAATATGATTTCGCACAACAACCTATCTGCCGGGTAATGGGCGCACACAGTTTTATTGTAGATATTGCAAATTTCGTAATAATCCAGAGAAGAGGAGAATGTGAAGAGAGTTTCAAAAGATTAAACCATTTCTCATTCCAACTGACTATTGTTTTCATATTTCATTTGAATTTGAATAATTCATCAGTTAATTAAAATGCTATCTCATTACCAAACAAAGATGGATATTCTTAATTGATAAATCCTATGTAAAACTTCTGTTGTAGCGGTTTATTGTTATACTACTATAAATTTCTATTTAACCACAAGTACTCTCACTTTGAAAAGATTACAGGTTTTTTTATAGACGAGCGTCTAGCGAGTTTTAGCAGTCACACAAGTCATAAAATAATCACGCACGAGATGTATGCAGTATTTTTTGCACGTATCTGAGAGTTGAAATTTGAGTTCTTTAGGTAGACAACGCGTACTTTGCCGTCTTTGTTGCTCATATGGATTTAAATGGCAAATGCCAGAGAAATTTCTATTGGATTGGTAAAATAGCATTTCCTTTGTTTTATTTCACGCATTAGTGTAATTTTTTTTTATTAAAAAATGGCCTAAATTACAAATAATTTTAATGAACGTACACGCAATATTTTTATATCTGAGGTACTATTTTAACAAGTTTCTTTTGTTTCAATTGTATGAATGAAAATGTTGAACGCATTTTTTGACCTTAAAACTTTACAGTCGTATATAGTCAAATCATATTTAACTCTTCAATTCCCAGTGTCACTTGTAGGTGACATAAGTTTAATATTTTTTTTCTACCACACGGAGATTTTATTATTTAATTCCACTACCATTGTTGCAAAGCCAATAAGTAAAACTATTAATTATTTTTTTCTGACAACACTAGCCAAATGTCATCTGTCAAATATAATCAGATGTTTCGCGCGAAATTCGAGCAGTCTGTGTTTGTGTAATGTCTTGCGATAAAAAGTGAAATAAAAATGCCTAAACCGTAATGATTGTTATTTTTTCTTATTGAGTGTAATAAATAAATAAATAAGCTATTGCACAAATTTTGGTAAAAATAACTTTGAATGCGTTTTTTACGACGTTGGAAATATGCCGTGTCACCTACGGGTGACACTGGGCATTATAATAACCGTTTACGCCGCAACGGAAGCTCTCAAAAGGAATAATTTTTCCCGTTTTTGCAACATTTTTCATTGATGCTCCGTTCCTACTAGTCGTAACTTGATATTATGTAGCCTATAGCCTTCCTCGATAAATGGACTATCCAACAAAAAAATAATTTTTCAATTCAAACCAGTATTTCCTGGGATTACCGCGCTCAAACAAACAAACAAACTCTTCAGATTTATGATATTAGAATAGATAAGTGTTTTGTTTCTTTCAGATAAACTATTTTTACTATAAAGAAACTGATATATCTAAATATAAATAAATATTATAAATTCTAACGTTTTATTCTTACCGTAACAATAAGAAACAATCTGTGCCTGCTTCAAAGTCTTAATTTCACAACGCCCAGTGTCACCTGCAGGTGACACCCCCATAAAAGAAAATTGGGGTCGTTTATTTTTTATTTATATTTTTCTTGTCATAACCAAATGTATATAAGGTATTTTATTTAAAAAGAAACCAAAAATCTTTATTAACTTGGACATGGGATTTGAAGGGTTCATAGTTATAAAACGTGGGTCGTGACAACAATAAATTCCCATATAGTTTAACGACCATACTTTTATCATTATGAATCTAAATTAAATGTTATTTTTTTTTCATTTTATACATTGGTATTAGCTTTTACTTATTTTATATATTATATAACTTTCTCGTAAATTAATAGCGGCAGAATTTTGCTTGTTTTTTTAAACACATGATATATAAATTAAAATACCATCGATTTATTTGTAATAAACGCTGCTTGTCACTGTTAAATCAAGTGAAATATTATATAAACCATTGTAAAATTCAAATTAAATTTTAATCTGAAGAACGAACTAATCTGATAGAAAATTACGTGACATTTATGCATCAAGAGCGGACGTTCACGTGGTACTGCCATCTGTTAATTATAGGAGTTGAGATATCTGATCAATGATATGACAGAATTTTAATATTATAGTTGATTCCTTTTAATCTTTGATAGTATTTAAATCTGATTTCCAGAAGTTACATAATCTAATTTGTACATTTAATATATTTATAAAATTATCGAGTTAAATATATGTTTAGTGTTTTAATCGAGACTTATTTTGAGATAATTAATGTAAGTTTTAATCATATCAAAATCATAAATTTGGTACGAGGCAGAATTAAAAACTAACAGGTTGCCAAATTTTTACTTTGCAAATTTCCATGTTTTATATTAAAATTAATTATTCTTTCTGAAAACGTGCACGCATCTTAGGCCTCAGTTCTTTTTTGTACCGAACTTGGCCCCTTTTTCCACATTTTTGCTTTTGGTAGAAAAAAAAACAGGGTTTCAGGATAAAAAAAACCTTTATGCTAAAATAAAACAAAAGAATATTAACTTCTTACCACAACAGATTTATTCAGTGGATGTACATTTCCAGATCTAAGCTCTGATCTTCAGCAAAACACTAAACTTTGAGTTGTTTAGTGTTTTGCTGAAGATGGGAGCTTAGCTCTCGAAATGTACATCCACTGAATAAATCTGTTGTGGTAAGAAGTAACTATTCTTTTGTTTTATTTTATTGTTCCAACCACAGTGCTCTTAATGTTTACTTTATGGTAAGACTATACGCGGTTCATCCGTCTGTTTTGTCTGTCACAGAAATGTTACCCTAATTCAAAGTCGTGAGTTCCGCATATATTCCATAACCAAATTACCAAATTATATATCGTTGGAAAAGACTTGCTTTGAGTATGATAATTTTTCTTTCTTTAATTTTCTGGAAGAGATTTTTATAGATTATTTTATAAAATTGGACAAAAAAAAAAGTATTCATCCCTACATCTTAGGCTTATTAATAACGCAAAACTGCGATAAAAAAAAACTTTTTTAACGATTTTGCCTAAATCTTATGTTGTTGACTGTTCTGTGTTTGAAAATTATAATAAAAAAGTCGTATGACCCAGCATTTTTTCACATTTGAATATATGGAACATTAACTATCCTGCTCACGACTTTCGGTCTCAGAATATTACTCTGGTATTTTTACTACGTGACGATCGAGTAATTTCAGTACTCAATCGGTACTATCTCTTGAGTATTTGCACATCCTTAAAAGGTGGTACTTTTTCCCCAAGTGGTTTTATATGCACTTTGTAAAATGTCTCCGAACAGGAGAATGAAAAAGATTGGTTCTTCTGTATACATGTTTGGGTTGCATCCTTTTAAAGAGCAATGTGAGACATCAGACAATATTTACTAATGTAATGTAGTATGATCGGTTCTGACCTCAATCTACTTTACCCTATTTAGAAAGTTTAGTGCCAGGATTCTTCAAGCGGTCTAAAAATAAGAAGCTAATTACGTCAAATGAAGAAAGTTATACAGCGTGTGTATAGATTGAGTTTAGAATCTGAAATAAAAAATAATAGATTATGTATCTTTTTCGTAAGTGAAGATGTTCAACGAGACAATGACATTATGTTTCAATGAGCCACAGAGAGTTTAGCGGTCACTCGAGTCACAATATCATTACAAACAAGATACAAACTAAATTTAAATCAATTTTTATCGAACAGAAAATTTCTTTAGCGTTATGAAAAATAATAAAAACTTTGAATCATAGTAGAGAGTAAATCATGTTTTTTTTTTTTATATTATATACGCGCTCAGCGGCTAAGGCTATATGCGCGGGTGGGAGTAATATGTACAAATCATGTTTTTTTTTTTTACTTTCCACGACCATGTACTAATCATTAATTAATAATTAATAATTCTGTGAATCAAACTGTCAAAAATGTTAAAAATATACCGAAAATAAAGTGGAAACTAACTGTTTTATAGGGGTTACGTGCAAAAAATACCGCATATATCGCGCGCGTAATGGTTTTACGACCCGTGTTAAAATTCGCTGAATATGAAATCTACTATTGTATTGAAGATTTTTAATCGCTGAATCTTGAAGTGAGATAACATGCATCTTGTTCATTCAAACGTTTTATAATAATGTACTCTTCAACGTTTATGAGCTTTGTGAAAAGTTAAAACAGTAAAACAAACAGAAAATTTCCGGTTACATGATTATTTATTTAATATTATATGTTTAATTGCTTATTACATGACCTACTGTATTGAAGATTTTCAATCACTAAATGCTGAAGCGAGATAATATGTATCTGCCTGTTCATTCAACCGTTTTATATAATAATGTAGGTACTCTTCAATGTTTACGAGCGTTGTGAAAACAGTAAAACAAACAGAAAATTTCCGGTTACATGATTATTTATTTAACATTATATATTTAATTGCTTATGACATGACCTATTGCAAAATAAATAAAAATTTTAAAACAAGCCGTGACCTGGCTTGTATATTAGGTCCCAAAGACCAGTTTACCACTAATGATCTTAACAAATTAGATCCGACAAATATTATGATACACTTTTTTTGAAATATTTTTGTTTAAAAAAACAGCTGGAGCAATTTTGATAAAGTCTCTTTCGGATCATATTGACGTTAATACGCTTCGATGGGCACTCTAATGAAGCTAATATTGTAGCGGTACGCTACAGTATATTGATAATTTTTAAATTTTTTTAATGTATAAATTTAGAATTTTATTTTAGTTTAAAAGTTGACGCGATTTTATACATTATGTAATTATTTTTTGTTATTAGATAATTGTTTCTAATTTTGTCCTTGTTTTTTTGTATAAAAGGTCGTGTCCGTTGTAATTTTTTTTAGTCTTTTCTTTTAGTTTTAGTCTGTCTTTTAGTTAATTAGAGTCAAACGCCGTTTCGTGGTCATATTTTGTTATAAACTTATTTTTCAATAATTTTTTCAATTTTTTTTGTTATTAAGTGATTTTTTCGGTAGGTATTTAATATTTTTGTATTTCAATTTTTTGTGATTTATTTTTATGAAGTGTATTTTTTTTGGTTTGTATTCCTTTTTTTTACACCCAGTTACTCGTCTTGTTGACAGTAACTTAATCCAATTTTTACCGACTCCTAACGACAGTTTCTCTACGGATTTATTTCTGGGGGCTGTCGTTTCCCGTTATCCGTGTCTAAACTTAGGATTTTTTCAAGTTTAGACACCACAACTCCTTTCCTACACTAACAATTTTTTTTATTTTTTATTATTGATTGATATGTTTTTGTTAAGTTTTTTAAAAATTTTCTAATAAACGGTCACTTTTATTTAAATTAATATAAAAAAGTGAAAAATCAATTCTTTTTGTACGGCCCCTCCACCCCTAGACGGTGACGAGCAATTTACGGAAGGGAACGTTACAATATCATTTTTTACTCGCGAAATATCGTGTAAAATCCACTTTTTGCTTAAACAAAAAAAAAATCTTTCATATCATATTTACGTTAGTACGCGTCGATTGGCACCTTGACGTAGTCGATAACATTTTTTTTATTCTCAAGATCGTCTTAGAAACAAACAACATATCCATCTTTTAAAAAATAGTGGAGTGATTTCGATTTTAGGACTCATTACAATAACTTCCCATTGTACTGAGAATTTAATGATAATAATAATATTTCATGTAATGTGATATGCAATACCGTTCTGTTTGTTTTGTGTTTTTTTATGGTTAACCTTTCCCTTTTACGTCAGAGAAGATTACGCCTTTGCAGCTTTTACCCATCTACTGTGTTTTAAAATAAGGAAAAAAAAGCCGTCAGGCAGATTAATCTATATCAATATAAAAAAATTCAACCTTTATAATTTACAGTCTCTCTCACTCTCTCTCAATTCCAAATTGACACAAAAATGGCAAATGTGATTTAAAGAAAACTTGCGTAGTTATTAACTGCCTTAAAAAAATCAGACATTTGGGCGACAGGACCATTCAAACTTCAAAAAAATTGACATTTTAGACTTATCTATATAATAAAAATCAAATGCTGTTCGTTGGTAAGCGCGCCACTTGAAAATGGCTAGACTGATTTAACTATTTTTTTTAAATATTCGTATTAGTCCGTATAAGGTTTCTAAGGAAAGAAAAATTGAAAACATTTGGGAAGAATAGTGCTTTTTTCTATGTGATTTTTGCTACTACTTGCGCAAATGTCGTTTGACAGCTGCTTATCGGGCATAACTGCGCGAGTGGAGCACAGCCCCGCGAGGTAAACGGACGAGCAAAAGCTAAATTTTAGTGGTTTCATGAATTTTGGAGTTCGGGTATAAATTTCTTCATTCCCGGAATTGATATGTTTAAAAATTTTGTCCTTGAAAATTGCGAAAACTTGGAATTGGTATGCAAAGTACGTACTACTGTTCTAAATCATCTATCGCTGCATGTTGTCAACTCACTGTCAGCTTAAGTTATTCCGTATTATGCCCTTAACCCCTTACATAAAATTGAAACAAAGCATAATACGACAAATACGAGTTTGTTGTATCATGAAGAATATATCAGTTTTGCAATTCTGATTCGTTAAACTATTTTTGTCGATTACACAATACAGAACTAGGCGACGGGCACGAAAATATTCTAAAGCTATGTAATAACGAAATTCTCAACGAGCTTTTATATATTATTGGATATATAACATATATTTGGTATATAGAATGTTCAAAAAATACGCGCAATCTACACATATCAAAAACGCGCGACGTTTTTATAAACCAAAATGCTGTTGTTTGCATGGCGTTACGATTAATTAGTTATTAGTTTCAATTATGAAAAGTGGAGAAAGTATTAATTAAATTTCTAATTTATTATTAAAAATTATAAGTCGATACGTACTATATTGAGATAATTCTAATAGTTGGTGATCTAAAATAAAGAGAAAAAAACTATTTGGGAGCTAAAGCAAAAAATGTCGGTATTCAAGTGGCCAACTGATAAAGAAAAAATACTATCTCTCATTTTGATTTATATATATCGTGCTTAGTTTGTTAATAAACGCTTAATGTAGTCAGGATTTATTTTCTTTACTGTTAATATTATTTAACAAATTTTAGTGGCTATTTTCTTGGTGAAAGAATTTTCAGAAAGCAACAAACTGATAAACAAATTTTACATCTTTATAATATTAATATAGATAAACAAGTACCTCACTTTGCACAAAGTTTTCAAAGTAACAAAGGGAAATTTTAATTATCCATAAAACCAATTGAGTTTTTCAATACAGTAAATTGAAACACAGTTGCATTGGATATTTAATTGAAAAAATAGAAAGAGTTTCATTAACGTAAACTTCGTTTTTATTTTCCTAGTATTTCTTAGAGTTGTTTATTGAGAGACATAAGGAAATGAAACATTTCTCCTTGTTTTCTGATCCGAGCTTATTGTCATAAAAGATATTATAAAACAATACAAGATACAAATGTAATATTTTTATTATACAGTTCTGGTAGTGTGTTCAAAAGACTTAAGTAATTTTAGTGATACAGCGTATCCTTTATAAAGGTTTCCATCACCCTGTTCAATTCCATAAGGGTTATTTTTGTGATAAAATGTAGCCTAGATCACTTGTGGCATAATCCTTTACCTGTCTATGAGTCGGAAGACATACAAATTTATTCAGACGCAACGAAACCACTTCCCTCTCCCACGTTTTCGAGGGTGCTGAACACGATGGCGTAAGGCAAATTTCTTTTTCGGGTTGCGTTCACCCCCTATTGGCCAAAAACCACCACTTTTTTTGAAATCTCCGTTTTGATACTCCCGGGTAGGAAAAAAGGCATGCAATCCACTTCTGGGGACGCCTCATGTTACCTGGCAACAGACCGCCACCCTACACCTACCCCCTTGGCCAAGAACCACCCTCCAAGGGGGTTGAAAATGCGTTTTTTTTTATAAACGGGAAACCTCCCGCATTCCCTCGTTTTTGAGGACGCCGAACACGATGGTAACCCCCGTTGACCTCCACCACCCGTTTTCATCCCCCCCCCCAAATCAAGAAAATCACCCTCCAAGGGGGTTGGAAATGGATTTTTCTACCATAACTAACTGTGCTTTCTGTTTCGAAAAATATGGAGACTGCGTTCCTGTTACTGGAACGACGGAAAATAATACTTTGAATATACGGGGGGTGAAAATGGGTGGTGAAGGCCAACGGGGGTTACCATCGTGTTCGGCGTCCTCGAAAACGGGGGAATGCGGGAGGTTTCCAGTTTATTTAAAAAAACGCATTTTTAACCCCTTTGGACGGTGGTTCTTGGCCAAGGGGGTATGGTAGCGTGGCGGTCAGTTGCCAGGTAACATGAGGCGTCCTTGGAAGTGGATTGCACGCCTTTTTTTCCGATCCGGGGGCATCAGAACGGAGATTTCAAAAAAAGGAGTGGTTTTTGGCCAATAGGGGGTGAACGCAACCCGAAAAAGAAATTTGCCCTACGCCATCGTGTTCAGCACCGTCGAAAACGGGGAGGGGAAGTGGTTTCGTTGCGTCTGAAAAAATTTGCAAAATCCATGTTTTTTCCGACTCATAGCCCGGACAGACAGAACAAACTGACTAAAAACTGAAAATTCGCTCTAGGAATCCTTAAAACTGTACAATTACAGGCTAAGTTACGATTTTATTTATTTGTATTATTTGAACTAACTTCCGTAAAATTCATTAAAAAAGCAACTCTCTTAGTATGCAGACTTCTGTATAGGTAGGGTATACCGGGTGTGTCAGAAATCGCGCACCCAATTGTTGGGATCGAAAGAGAAAAATATTCTAAGCCCAAAAATCTATGTTTGGAATTTTTTGATAACGCAGTTAATTAGTAATTAATAATGAAAGTGACCAATCAAGAGCGCGTTACAGAAGAGAGTGTCGTCGGCTGATTTATTTCGGTTAATTACTAAAATAATTATTATTATTATTAAAATAAAAAACCGATGGACTCAGTGTCGTTGGCTGACTTATTTTCCTTAATTAATAAAATAATTATTATTTACAATAAAAAAAACCCGGGTCGCAGTGCCAAAACCCTGCCGACAATATAGTGTATTTGCTGATACAGGCAGTGTGGCTTTATTATGCGAACTTAAGTTGGTTTTTGGGGAAAAAAAAATTTTACTCCTTAATACAGCCCTTAAAATAAAATTTTTTTTCTTAATTGCAATATTATTATCAATCGAACCTCTATACCAAATTATATGCAACTTTCAGTAAATAATTCACTATCTGCAAACTAGTGTTTTCATAAAATTTGTAAATCTGGTCCTGTCGGCTGCCCGACAGGACCGGATTTACAAATTTTAATTACTACCGGAGGGTTAAAGTTCAATTTTGAAACGATTCGGAGAATTTTTTCGGTATTTTGGGCCCCAAAAACATTTTTCAACCCCTAAAAACTACCCTTAAAATGGCCCGATTGGGCCCATTTTAAATAGGCTTCGTGCGGTGATGTATTCCAACGTGTGTGCCAAATTTCGTTAAAATAAATTAACTCCTTCGAAAATTATAGCCCGCACACATATATACCTATATATATATATATATATATAAACATTTTTAAAAATGGTGGCAAAGTGTTTAGGAGGTTATGAAACGTCGAGAAATTTTGGTCCGACCCCTAGGTCCCGCCATCCGACCGACGCCAATAGTGTATGTTGCCATATGGCAAATACACTAATAATGGACTCAGACCAACCGAGAGCGTGTCGTCGGCTGATTTATTTTTCTCAAGAAACTTCTGTATTTTTATTCTTCCGTTCTCCTTGTTAATTCACTTTTTTTATCCTAAATGTTGCCATTATTATTATCTATGTCGATCGTTGGATTTATAATATGAAAATGCTTTAATATTTCTAAATAAATAAATTTATTGTATCAAAGCCTTCCAGAGTTTTTGTCTGAGTCGTTTCGAATTTTTTTTTAAACTACACTAATAATTTTTAATGAATAAAATAACTTAATTAACGCTCGCCAGTGATTTCCACTTTTCGCGTCCCTTACTGCCTCCCCACTCACTTTTTATTTTTCTGTAGCACGCTCCTGATTGGTCACTTTCATTAATTAATTACTAATTAACTACGTTATCAAAACATTCCAAACATGGATTTTTGGGCTTAGAATATTTTTCTCTTTCGATCTCTACAATTGGGTGTGCGATTTCTGAGACACCCGGTATAGATAGATTTTGGATGGTATACACTTATCTGAATCGTATTTTGTTCACAATTTCATGGGTTTTAATTTTTTGTGCGAAACCCTAATCTTTTTCTAAAATAAAAGTAGTTTGAGTTACTCTTTATGTTAGCAGAACAGGCCTGATTATTTCGATAATCATGTTAAAACATACATTAATATAAGCTTTTTTTGCTTATATTGTAATGTAGAACACATTCCTACAATTATGCCATGCAAATTTAAAACGATCTGTAAAATGTTCACAAAAAGTGTTTTGAAATGCTGAGCGTCATTAGTTTTTTGTTTTTATTGAAATTTATTTTCCTTTAATTTCTCACCTCTCAGTTATATAGCTATTTGTTACAAAAAAAACAAACAAACAAACAAGCCTACAGCATTTCTCATTTTTTAAAATTTAAATTTTCGTGTTTGTGAGAATGTTTTGAAACACAAAACAATTCACTCAAGCGTATGAGACAGAATATGTAATCGACAAGCAAATTAATGGCTTTCCAAATAAACACACCAATTTGCACTAATTTTTGAAACAGGTTATACTTTATTTAAACCGGTATTTCAAATTGGCTCAATTTTTATAATATTTTTTTACTGAACTTTTAGGATGTAGATATTCGTGGTAAAGTCAAAATGCAATATGCAAAATTCTTTAAAAACCGGTAACTAGAAAACTAGAAGTGTAAACTATTTGAAGTCCGCAACTATACAAAAACCCGGGTCGCAGTGCCAAAACCCTGCCGACAATATAGTGTATTTGCTTGTATAGGGCCGTGTGGTTTTATACTTTTATTATGTGAAATTAAGTTTGTTTTTGGGCAAAATAAAAAATTTAACCCCTTAATACACCCCTTAAAATAACATTTTTTTCTTAATTGTAATATTATTATCAATCTAACGTCTACACCGAATTAAATACACCCTTCAATAAATAAGTCACTATCTGCAAACTAGTGTTTTCATAAAATTTGTAAATCCGGTCCTGTCGGGCCGATTTTATTAAAATTGTGGGGACACTTTTTAATCACTACCAAAGGGTTAAATTTCAATTTTGAAACGATTCGGAGAATTTTTTCGGTATTTTGGGGCCCAAAAACCGTTTTCAACCCCTAAAAACTACCCTTAAAATAGCCCGATTAGGCCCATTTTAAATAGGCTTCTTGCGGTGATGGATTTCAACACGTGGCCCAAATTTCGTTGAAATCAATTAACTCTTTCGAAAGTTATCGCGCGTACACACACACACATATATATATATATATATATATATATATATATATATATATATATATATATAAACATTTTCAAAAATGTTGCCAAAGTGTTTAGGAGGTTATGAAACGTCGAGAAATTTTGGTCCGACCCCTAGGTCCCGCCATCCGACCGACGCCAATAGTGTATGTTGCCATATGGCAAATACACTAATAATATAATGCTAGAAATAACAGCAATAACACACGGGAAGTTTTCTGTTAACTTGGCATAATATTATTTCCTTTTAAAAATATTTTCAAGTACCACGCTAACAGCTTCGTACTGTTGCTTAATTGCAAGCGACATTTTTCAGAGCGAAGCTTTCGCAGATTGAATATATTTTTTTGAAAATGAGATCATTTATCCAGTTGACCAAAAATATCCGTCTGAGTTTGTCCGCAAGCATTTTTATGAGAACCTAAACAATATTGCTATATTATAGGATAGAGTAGCATAGGAGTATATTGCCCCTTTTTTTACATTTCGCGTAAATTGCACCAGTGTAAAAAATTCGGAATGAATTGTACCAAACGAAATTGAATTTATAATAATATAGGTTACACTCACAAATAAATTATTCCACGACGTTTTAAAAATACTGCAGTGAAGTCTAATCGAAATTGAAATTTTTAAGGTAACCCGGAAAAAACAAATACTGAAAATGGATAATTCGGTCTTAAGTTTCCTATAAACTTCACACCTTTTAGTCGAAATTTCGTTCAAAATTGAGCAGGCAAATTAGCTGTTATGTTATTTATTTAAAACACAACATGGACTAGCAATAATTTTTAAATTATTTTTACAGTATACTTAATTGAAACAATAATAATTAATTTATTGAATTTGCTAGCCCCGTTCGGTTTCTCCTGGGTGCTAATCACTTAAGGAAAAATTGAATAGACCAAAACTTTCCAAGAAATAAGCCATCGAACGACAAAAACAGTATTCAAACCCACTTAATTAGGATATATTGTAATAAATATTAACCTACTTTTATTCAAATTTTAATAGTCAAAACAAATTATAATTGGTTTGTGATCAGTGGACGAACATATTTTGATCATACATATTAATTATTATTTTCTATAATTTTTGTTTTTTTTTTTGTAATTCTGTTTTTTATTTTAGGGCCACATATAATATATCCGAAAATGGTTTCAAATTTACCATTTGTGATATGCTCGTATACATATATGTTTAAAATAAAGAAGCGAAAAAATCTTCGTCTAATAATGGAGTAAACATACTTTTGAATTTTAATTACGTACTTAATTAGTTTGAGGTTTCATTAGGAAATTCTCGACGCGCTTCGTTTAATAAAAGTTACTTTTCAAACTTTTATGAAACAGGATAAGAGCATGCAGTTAAAAGAAACTAAATTCTTTGCAATTTTTGTTGTATTAGTGTGAAAATATAACTTCTGGAAAAAAGTTTAATATTCTTACTTTACACACATTTCACGAACTTATCATGATATAGAATTTTCGCTTCGAAAACAATTTTGGGTTCTATAGCAATAAAACAATTACATTAGGTCACTATTTTAAATTCAAACTAAATATTAACGCAGGAGAAATCGTTCTGAATAAACGGTGTTTACAGATTATATATACTATACAGATTGTATCAACTCAAAGCTGTCCATAGGGCACTCTGTGTGTAAGACAGAACACCATACACAAACGATAAGCAAGAGTGAGATATATGATCGCTAATAGGTAGTAATTACTGTGGTTACTGTAAAATAAATTTAAATAAACGTCTTTGTTTTCTAAGTAAAAATAGCCATTTTATCAATTAATAACAGTCTGTAGTCACTACCGAAATTATTGATAAAATGGCTATTTATACTGTTCACGAAAAAATCCAAATAATTAAATGGTTTTATGGTGGTAATTCAACCGCCGACGTAATAAATTAATTGATAAAATGGCTATTTTTACTTAGAAAACAAAGACGTTTATTTAAATATCTTTTACAGTAACCACAGTAATTACTACCTATTAGCGATCATTTATCTCACTCTTGCTTATTGTTTGTGTATGGTGCTCTGTCTTACACACAGAGTGCCCTATGGACAGCTTTGAGTTGATACAATCTGTATATACTACACATACTGTTGTGTGAGTTTCAATGATATTCGCTATAATTGTTAACTAGTAATATCAAAGTGTGAAATGATCAAAGTTTCAGCTAATGAAATAAGCGAAACTCAATGCTATAAACTGTCACGTAGTATAATTAATAATGATGCAAATTGTATAATGAATATATACAAAGCTCAAGCCACACAAATTAGTACGTTGACGTCACAGTTAGAGATTCTGTAAATGTTGAATTTCATAACGCGTTATCGGAAACTTGTCAACTTATGTCGACTCATACTAATACCAAATAAGTTTTCTATGAGTTTTTTGCATAAGACTACACCTACATTGGATCCGTATTTATCTCATGATGTCATCTGTACTGAGTGCCTATACTGGTTCCAAGAAGCCAGAAAGAGTTGCAGTGGTTTTGCAAGGATATGATATGACCAAAATTTCTCGACGTTTCATAACCTCCTAAACACATTGGCACCATTTTTAAAAATGTTTATATATATATATATATATATATATATATATATATATATATATATATATATATATATATATATGTGTGTGTGTGTGTGTGTGTGTGTGTGTGTGTGTGTGTGTTTGCGGGCAATAACTTTCGAAGGAGTTAATTGATTTTAACGAAATTTGGCCCACGTGTTGAAATCCATCACCGCAAGAAGCCTATTTAAAATGGGCCTAATCGGGTTATTTAAAGGGTAGTTTTTAGGGGTTGAAAAATGTTTTTAGGCCCCAAAATACCGAAAAAATTCTCCGAATCGTTTCAAAATTGAAATTTAACCCTCTGGTAGTAATTAAAAAGTGTCCCTAAAATTTTGATAAAATCGGCCCGACAGAAACGGATTTACAAATTTTTTGAAAAAACTAGTTTGCAGATGAATTATTTACTGAAAGGTATATATAATTTAGTATAGAGGTTCGATTGATAATAATATTGCAATTAAGAAAAAAAAATTTATTTAAGGGGTGTATTGAGGAGTCTAATTTTTTATTTTCCCCAGAATCCAACTAAAGTTCGCATAATAAAGCCACATTGCCTATATAAGCAAATACACTATATTGTCGGCAGGGTTTTGGCACTGCGACCCGGGTTTTTTTATTTGGCCTCTGCTACTGCTAGAAAAAAACGTTCTACGTTAATAAGGGGGCATTAAAAAGGCATACGTGCATGAGTTAATGAAAAAAGACCTGAAGGGGACTATTTTAAAATTTTCCAATCTAATATACGAGTATAGTATAGTATAGTATTTATGGTATATGTATATAGTATATGTTGATATTCCTGAGGATGGACCTATTGTTCGAAACGATAGTCGAGAAATAATTTAATAAAAAAAAATCTGAAAAACGGTTGACCCTGCAGGCCATCCCTGGAACTTCCCGCTGTTTAAAAAAAACTGCTTTCCAAAAAGCTTTATTTTTGAGATTTCTCAAAATCTACCTGGCCGAATCTGTTCCAATTTTCAGGAAATCTAAGTTCAGCAAGTTCCTTTCAGATGTCGCAATCCGCGTTTTGATCGGTCCACCCGTTCAAAAGTTATGAGAGGGTTACACACACACACACACACACACACTCATACATACATACGGACATCATTTTAAAAATCGTCAGAATAGCTTCCTAGTATCTCAAAACGTCGAGATCTGACAAAAACTCAAATTTCGAAAATCGGGTGAAACCAATAACTTCCCAATTTTTGAAAATTTTCAATTTTCGTAGCGTGAAGTTAAAAATTGTAGAATCAAAAGTTTTGATTTATCTGTTATTAATCATGTTCTGCCTGGTGCCGAGTAATAAATCAGTATAAATTATAATTTGCTTACAAGATCAGTCGACAATTCTCTGTCATTATGTGTCGTGTGAATGAGATATCGTATAGTGGAAACAAACGGATTTTATTGGTCAGTCCATTAGTCCGTTAATGGTCATCGTTGTTTATTGTCTTATCGAACTTCCGCCGACATGAGACAGAGAGAAACACGGATCCAATGTAAGTTTAACCTAACAATGCGTAACCTACACTTTTGGTTTGGGACATTGCAAGACATGACAGCTCGCTAAAAAACGCGTATTTCTCACTCGCTTCACCTTTACAGACTCCATCGACTGATAATTCATTTTGCAACCCAGTAGCAATTTTTAAATTCGATTTCTTACAAAGAATAAATTAAATTTAATAAACAGAATTATTACAATTTAATTTTACTAAAATAAAACAAAATTGTGAATATTATCAGGAAATTGGAACAGGCAAAAACAACAAAATATCGATTATTACTTCTGCAACGTTTCGGCCTTTATTAGGGCTTCTTCAGGCATCATAATATCTAGTTACATGAATCTCTTCTAATTGAATAATGACCATTGTATAATGAAAAAATATTTGGATAAGAAAAATATTTATATTGTAATTTTTTATATTGTAGAAAAACATTAAAATGGACGCAACAGTAGAGAATAAAACAAAATATTTCGAACCACAAATGAGAAAAAATCTCCTATTCTTTTCTATATAAATTGATGCATCACAGTGTGTTTTTTTTTTTTTTGAAAACTCTGAAAACAACATATAACAGCTTTAACCGAAACAGTGTTGTTGTTTGTTTCAAGATAATATTTTTTCATTCAACATTCGTTCCCTTGTTTACACCTAAGAATATGGCTCGCCGCATGTAATAAATTGTGAACAGAATGTTACAAAATATTTCAAAGTGAACTGTGGAATTGCATTTCTTTTAAAAGAACTTTATTTCATTTATAAAGTTATAATCGGTTTACCAAGAATTTATTACCATATATCTTAAAAGTCTTTTCGTAACTCCAGTATTTATTCGTTATTTATACAATACTAGCGGTCCGGTCCGGTTTGGCCCGGATTTGTAAATTTTCAGGTTTAATTTGTTGTTGGTCGTATGAACCTCAAGTTGTAGAGTCCTAATATACCACCCACCTCACTAAAAGGATAATTTGACGGCTGCTATACAGAAATGAAAATCAACTATTTTATAGGGGGGTGGGGTGCAAAAAAAGAATTTATAAAGCGTTACATAGTGTTCATTTAAAAACTAACTTACACATACTACTTTTGTATCACGATTGTGATTTGAAGATGCAGCTAACCAACTATCTCAAGCGTTTTTTGAGAATGGTTAGAAAGCAGGTTTTAAATTTAATCCTAATACCTCAGTAGTCGGGCACTCTATATATGACGTTTAGGTATAATAGCTTAGTTTCGATTTACGGCTCAAGAAAATTTACTTAAATAGACAAAACATCAAACGTTGACTCAATTTACATCCAAATATTTTGAAAGATATTCCGGCTGTAAAGCAAGATATGGATGTTTGTAGATGTTTTATATTGCTATGTAAAATCTGTGGGTAGGTATCTTGTTTTAGTACACAAAGAACACGGTACGTACACATAATATAACATTGATGAAAATCCTTTGCAAAATGCAAACAAGTATCTTCATCGCGCTGATACGTATATATAACTAATTTAGTTTCGGATTACAAAGCCATATATCATGAAATTTTTCAGCAATTTAATCTTATGCAAATTGATGAGCAGCCACTTGCGCCTGAAATATGTGTTATATTTTTAGAAAACGTCCCTCCTTAAAAATTTTATTATTTTGTTCATAAAATTTACGATTTTATTATTCCAGTTGTAATTTCTTAGAAATCCCATGAATAATGTAAAATACTACAAAACCCATAACAGATGAGCATATAATACAATGGGCGCAAAACAGTACTGTCCGAAATGCGGATATTGAAGATCATTATGATAAATAACCAAGCGAAAGCATTAAAAATACTTGTGTAATCATAATAGACCAGGGTCGATAATTTTTGAGACAAAAAAAAATTATAGTAGGATGAAACCCATTGGAAAAGGTAGAGAATATAACAAAAATGAAAGGAAAAATAAATTACGGTCGATCTGAGGTTGGGAAAGGATAGGGGGTGAGTTTTTAAGGGTAAAAAACGGTTTATCTTGATTTCCGGCAAAACTACAAGTCCTATGAAAAAAAGTTAAACCGCAAAGTTGTAGGTAATAAAAATATCTACAACTTTTGTTTTTACACTTTTTTCACATAACCTCAAAATTTATGTGAAAAATTCAAATAACCAAGTTTTTGGTTTTTTATTTTTATCTTTTGCAAAAACATTTATTTTTTCACGAAATTTGGTGAAAACTTATCTTTTTATGTCCCAAACACACAGTAATTTTTTTGATTTAAAATATTCATTTTTTCACCTTATTTTGACTTAATTTCGAAAAAGCACCCCAATTTTCAACCGAAAATTCTCACGTCAAAATATCCGCTTTTTTAAAAAAGTCGGTGGGCGTTTTGTTCCTTAAAATCTCTACTTTCTGATGGTATGAAAAAAAAAATACATTACTACGGTAAATGTTCTCAGAAAACGCAAATAAGTTATCTAGGCATCTACGCATATAATTTATAAGATTATAGGCGTAGATGCCTATTTATTGCTATTTTCTGAGAACATTTACCGCAGTAATGTATATTTTTTTTCATACCATCAGAAAGTAGAGATTTCAAGGAACAAAAAGCCCACCGATTTTTTAAAAAAAGCGGATATTTTGACGTGAGAATTTTCGATTGAAAATTGGGGTGCTTTTTCGAAATTAAGTCAAAATAAGGTGAAAAAATGAATATTTTAAATAAAAAAAATTACTGTATGTTTGGGACATAAAAAGATAAGTTTTCACCAAATTTCGTGAAAAAATAAATGTTTTTGCAAAAGATAAAAATAAAAAACCAAAAACTTGGTTATTTGAATTTTTCACATAAATTTTGAGGTTATGTGAAAAAAGTGTAAAAACAAAAGTTGTAGATATTTTTATTACCTACAACTTTTCGATTTAATTTTTTTTTATAGGACTTGTAATTTGTCGGAAATCAAGATAAACCGTTTTTTACCCTTAAAAACTCACCCCCTACCCCTTCCCGACCTCAGTTCGACCGTAATTTATTTTTCCTTTCATTTTTGTTATATTCTCTACCTTTTCAAATGGGTTTCATGCTACTATAATTTTCTTTCACTTTTTACCATTTTCAAAGCTATCTACCCTGGTCTATAATAATAATGTATTCTTTTTTCCTTTTCCTTTTTTTGCACTATTACTATTTTATATTTCCCTTTTGTCTGATATTTGGTGTGTTTATAAACTTCTACTTAGTTAAAAACTTACGCCGTGCAAGTACAGAAATTATAGAAAAATAGGGTAAGGTAAGCAACTTTGTGAGCATAGGAATTCGGCATACCGATCGTGACATTGTATAAGAAACAGTGTTGATATTTATTAACTTGTTGAAGGAACCCATGAAAAACCGTAAATGATGATCGACAGGGGATTTAAAGCTTATTTGCTCCCGTAGGGAATCGAACACAGTACATCCGAATGCGAGTCTAGTGCTCTACCACTAAGCTATTTATTCGGTACAAAAATGTATAAAGAATTTTAAATATACATACAAGAAAATTAAAAGATACGATTTTTTTTGTATTAGGAAATCGTCAGAGATTAATAAAAAATATATTTAAGAAATAAATATAAATGATTAGTTTACCTTATTGTTTACACTAAACTAAACAATTTCCGATTTGTGAACGCAAATTAACCTCACTTTAAAGTATCCGCACTTATTAATGTTATACTGTTCTGTCGTCGAAGAACGGAGAGCGTGTGTCGGCGTTCAGCGATGTGGCGCGTTTGAATGACGCGAAAGGACCATATAACGATGTTTTCTCCAGCTGCTGTTCTGTCATCCGCACATGCTGGATCTGGACCGCAGCGCAGACTGCTCCGGCGCGAAAATTGCATTCTCTTCTGGATCGCGTTCAATACGAACGTCGCCGTGTGTTTTGTTACGTTCATAGTTCAAATAACAACACTTGTGATAATTGAAACCACATAAGTTTTATTGTACAATGAAACTAGCGACCCGATCCGGCTTCGCTCGGATTGTAAATGGTCTTTTTGGTTAAGGATTAATACTACATATGCAAGCAAGTGAACCATAATTAAAGTATAATTTTTGTTGCGAGGAATTTTAAAATCAGATATTTTTTAAGATATTCTTTTATATGGCATAGTGGAAGGGTATAGTTTTACCGAAATTAAATGCCTTAGGTAACATATTTAATTGGATATAAGGCTTAATACCATGTCGGTCAAAAAGTATTTGCAAATAACTCATTTGGTCAAAACAATTTTTTTGAAAGATAATAATGGTTAATGTGGATCATCCTTAGAAGATATAGACTATCGCGGACTTTTCTGTTCCTTTTTGTAAGACCTACAGTTATGTAGTACTTTAGTTTTCTTATTATTTGGTCAGCGTAAGCCATGTAAACGCCATAAAAGCGTCTAAAAACTATGGAATAAATATAATTTTTTTATGCATGTTTTCAGTTCAATTTTGAAAATTATTTTAATTTCACGCTTTTTAGTATCATCCGTATTGTAAATATCAATAGTATTCACTAGTAGACAGTATACTCTATCATAAAATTACATTTTATTAAATAAAAATATAAATCAATGTGAAGTAAGCGCAGTTGTTAATCACGGCACCTCCACCATATAACTTTTATCTATATGATTGGTAATAATCCGTTGCCCGAAGAACGTCGGATAATATAACTAGTTTAAGGTCCTCTCTTATTCAAGTCTAAACAATATGGTAAAAAATTCGTTCAAATCTGTCCAGTGGTTCCTGCTATAATCTCAGCTATACATACATACCTGTATAACAATGGTGCATGATTGGTGACCTTTTACACTGATGGACAGAGAGTGTGCCAATTAAGATTTTCTGACAATGCTTTTAACAACCCAGCATCATTGAAATATAAATTAGCAGTAGCTAAATAAATCTAAATATAGAAATCAAGGAATTCATACTAAAAAAACTCGATAATACAGAAACGGTTTTTTTTGTCGTATGATCCAAGCGTTTATTTTTAACATACTCCTGTTGTTCGATTTACAGACGTACAAAGCTCGTTTCCTCTCCTGAAGTATATGTATCTTTCTCAAACCAGCTGTAGATTTATATTATGTAGTATAACTGGCGTATAAATGAATCGAAGGTAAAGTTTGCTAGTACATACATTATTTATTCAATGAACACATATAGTCGGTTTCATCAATCAAGATTCAAGATCAACACATGCTTTTTTCAATATATGTATTATTAGAACGTAAGTTACCGACAAAGCCTCTCTATCAGAATTGGATGTACTGGACTAATAACCAACCCATCTTAAATACCCTTATTACAGAATCTAATATGCTTTTTGGACGGTTATTACTTTGACGATTTCGGCTAATCTAATTAACTTTAAAAATAGAACCTGTTTTATCCACTAGTTGAATACTTCTATATTCTAATGTAAAATTTTAGCACTAAGTTTATATTAGAGTCTAATGTAAACTTATTTCAGTCTAATGATTAAACTGAAATATTGATGCGTATTAGAGATGCTGCAATTTCCGTTTTTTAGTGTATTTGCCATATGGCAACATACACTATTGGCATCGGTCGGATGGCGGGACCTAGAGGTCGGACCAAAATTTCTCGACGTTTCATAACCTCCTAAACACTTTGGCACCATTTTTAAAAATGTTTATATATATGTATATATATATTTTTATATATATATATATATATATATATATATAAGCGTATATATATATATATATATATATATATGTGTGCGGGCAATAACTTTCGAAAGAGTTAATTGATTTTAACGAAATTTGGCCCACGTGTTGAAATCCATCACCGCAAGAAGCCTATTTAAAATGGGCGTCATCGGGCCATTTTAAGGGTAGTTTTTAGGGGTTGAAAAACGTTTTTGGGCCCCAAAATACCGAAAAAATTCTCAGAATCGTTTCAAAATTGCCATTTAACCCCCCAGTAGTAATTAAAAAGTGTCCCTAAAATTTTAATAAAATCGGCCCGACAGGACCGGACTTACAAATTTTATGAAAACACTAGTTTGCAGATCGTGAATTATTTACTGAAAGTTGTATATAATTTGGTATAGAGGTTCGATTGATAATAATATTGCAGCTAAGAAAAAAAATGTTATTTTAAGGGGTGTATTAAGGAGTCAAATTTTTTATTTTGCCCAAAAACCAACTTAAGTTCGCATAATAAAGCCACACTGCCTGTATATAAGCAAATACACTATATTGTCGGCAGGGTTTTGGCACTGCGACCCGGGTTTTTCCTATTTTTTTGCTTGAAAAAATTGTTATCTTCTAATTCACAAAAAAGAGACTGTGTATTTTACACTATACACTACACAAGTAAAACTGATAAAACAATAATAATATCGATCATCGGGATCGAACCTACGACCTTTAGGTTATGAGGCAAGTGTTCTACCCCGCCGCTAAATTAGCTAAATGTTCGACAGCCGGTTTTTATAGTATACAGTATACGTACATTACCATTTGTCACACGTTCGTTATATTTTCAATCTTTAGAATTAATTTTACTCAAAAAAAGTTTTACTTCAAAACTACACGTAAGTGGTTTTTGCAGCACATATACGAGTATGTTTGAAAAATATCTTATTTATTATTCCATCAGAAAATATATATTATTATTACGAAGGGAAACACTTCTTTTCTAATTCTGCCGTCCGAGATTACATGTTCTTACCGTTACGACTGCGTATATCTTCAGGCAACAAATTGACTGCATCCCACAGGTGGGGCGTTTTCATTATTCACAGCATTGTCGTTCTCATCCCATACTGGTCTACGCGTTTCTGATTTCACTGGAGATTACAGAACGACTTTGTTTACAGAAAATATTTTTTTTTGTTTTTAAATCAAGACTGCTACATTCATAAAAAATCTGAAAAAACGATTGACACTGCAGGTTCAGAAAATACATATTCGCAAGTAATTGAGCTCTCCGGGCTCAGAAATGTAGATTTCAATATTTTTTTCGAGCTCGAAAGTATAACTTTTTGTATATCTATATAATTTTGAAAAAACAATATTTATTTCAACAATGACATTTTTAAAACGAATCGTTCGTTTTCAATCCAGTATGTGGCATTCGATGTAGTTTTTTGAGCACAAAAAGTAATACAGTTGGTTAAAAACTCGATCCAATGAAAAATCCAGAAATTATTAAAAAAAAAAACTCTTTTTTTGAACTTTTGAATTGCGATATTGTGTAATATAACGATCATTATTTCCGACAGTTAATCAATACAAATAACTGCCAAATTCCATAACTTCCAAATACCACCGGGGAATACATTAATTTAGAAAGTTTGCCAGCTTACAGAGCCCCATATCATCATTTTAGTCTTTAAAAAATTAATCCGATCAAAAAAAAAATGTGTTTACCCCTATTTTTCGTAGTAACGCTACTTACACTTTCGTTTTTTTACGCAGGTTCTTGAACGACTACGATCAGATGTTAAAAATAATTATTTTGTTGCAACCTTTATTAGTGTATTTGCCATATGGCAACATACACTATTGGCGTCGGTCGGATGGCGGGACCTAGGGGTCGGACCAAAATTTCTCGACGTTTCATAACCTCCTAAACACTTTGGCACCATTTTTAAAAATGTTTATATATATATGTATATATATATATATATTTATATATATATATATTTATATATATATATATTTATATATATATATATTTATATATATATATACAGGGTGTCTCACCGAACGTTGGCTAGCATGGGTAACTTTGTTATTAGTGGAGATAGAAAGTCGGTTAAATGGGCAAAGTAGTGCAGAAAATTGGGCTCATTAACATCCCGTGGAAAAAACAATTGAATTTTGACACCCTATGAATTTATTCAGAAAATAGTGAAAATTGTCATTTATAAAAACTGGCCATAACTTTTTTATTTATGAAGATATTTGAAAATTTCATTAACCATTTTTTCATAACTTTTTAAGGTCTTTTCAGTGGCGTAGGTTTAATTTTTTTATTTCCACTACATAATGAGATATTGACATGAACTTTGGTTTTTCTTATGGACGGCAATTTTGATTTTCAGATATTCGAATTCTACTTATTTTTCTGAATAATTTGACATAGCATATCCTATATCTAAACCAATCAGAAGCTACAAAACTGACAAAAATAGCTTTTTGGCGTTATCAAAGTGTGCTGTGTAAAACGAAATTTGTTGAAACAAATACATATCGACAGGTTAACAATCTGTCGAGCGATCGCTACAGTTTTGCTGATTCATTTTGTTTGATTTACTCTCTAAGATGGCTCAAGCATTCTCAAATTTGGAGAAACAGGCTATTTTTGCGCATACATTCAGCGTAACAAAAATACCACGTGGGCTCAAGCACAATACTTGAACCTTTATCCAGAAAGACGACAGCCTTATTCAATAACTTTTAGGAACTTAAATAGAAATTTAAAGGTATACGGTTCATTTTCAAAGAAAAAAGGCAACATTCAACACTGTGAAGAAGAATTAGGTTTAGCAAACGTTGAAATTAATGGAGAAAAGTTCCTAAAAGTTATTGAATAAGGCTGTCGCCTTTCTGGATAAAGGTTCAAGTATTCTGCTTGAGCCCACGTGGTATTTTTGTTACGCTGAATGTATGCACAAAAATAGCCTGTTTCTCCAAATTTGAGAATGTTTGAGCCATCTTAGAGAGTAAATCAAACAAAATGAATTAGCAAAACTGTAGCGATCGCTCGATAGATTGTTAACCTGTCGATATGTATTTGTTTCAACAAATTTCGTTTACACGGCACACTTTGATATCGCCAAAAAGCTATTTTTGTCAGTTTTTTAACTTCTGATTGGTTTAGATATAGGATATGCTATGTCAAATTATTCAGACAAATAAGTAGAATTCGAATATCTGAAAATCAAAAATGCCGTCCATAAGAAAAACCAAAGTTCATGTCAATATCTCATTATGTAGTGGAAATAAAAAAAATAAACCTACGCCACTGAAAAGACCTTAAAAAGTTATCAAAAAATGGTCAATGAAATTTTCAAATATCTTCACAAATAAAACAGTTATGGCCAGTTTTCATAAATGGAAATTTTCACTATTTTCTGAATAAATTCATAGGGTGTCAAAATTCAATTGTTTTTTCGACGGGATGTTAATGAGCCCAATTTTCTGCACTACTTTGCCCATTTAACCGACTTTCTATCTCCACTAATAACAAAGTTACCCATGTTAGCCAACGTTCGGTGAGACACCCTGTATATATATATATATATGTGTACGCGCGATAACTTTCGAAAGAGTTAATTGATTTCAACGAAATTTGGGCCACATGTTGAAATCCATCACCGCAAGAAGCCTATTTAAAATGGGCCTAATCGGGCTATTTTAAGGGTAGTTTTTAGGGGTTGAAAAATGTTTTTGGGCCCCAAAATACCGAAAAAATTCTCCGAATCGTTTCAAAATTGAAATTTAACCCTTTGGTAGTGATTAAAAAGTTTCCCCACAATTTTAATAAAATCGGCCCGACAGGACCGGATTTACAAATTTTATGAAAACACTAGTTTGCAGATAGTGACTTATTTATTGAAGGGTGTATTTAATTTGGTGTAGACGTTAGATTGATAATAATATTACAATTAAGAAAAAAATGTTATTTTAAGGGGTGTATTAAGGGGTTAAATTTTTTATTTTGCCCAAAAACAAACTTAATTTCACATAATAAAAGTATAAAACCACACGGCCCTATACAAGCAAATACACTATATTGTCGGCAGGGTTTTGGCACTGCGACCCTGGTTTTTTTACCTGGTATAGCTTATCAAATTTTTTTTCTATATGTTACGAACAGAATTTTTCCTTAGATCCAATATCTTAAAAGGAAAACTCATTTCACTTTACTATGTATTGTTTACAGAACTATTTAATTTATTGACTTAGAGAACATTTATTATATTGCGTATTAACAGTCAATAACATAATAGCAAAATTAAGGATATGGACTATTCAAATTCATATTTACTTAAATCCACGATGCGCAGTACATGTTATATATTTTAAACTTAAATAAAACGTCGTTTTAAATGCTATACACTTAAGCTTAAATTACATATACTTAATATAGCTTTACATATAAAGCAATCGGTACAGAATCATCCTTGTGGAACTTAATACCGATTTTGATAGAAATATAATCTTAAGCCGAACGTATTTAGATAAAAATACTTTCTAGTTTCTGGTACCAATTATTAGTGCACCAAGTTTATTAAAATTAGTTTAGTCATTTTCGAGTGATAATTTTTGTTACCCTATTTGTACTATTATATACAAATAAGGAAACAAAAATATTATAAACGTGTTTTCCCTTCGAGGTATCATAACAATTGCCAGAAAAAACTAAAAGAAAATGAGACTATAGACATAGAATAGGCCTATTATTTTGTGCCAATATCTGCAAACATCCATTTGTTCCATAAAAAATATACACCAAAATTGAAATTATGAAAGCCGGCACAAATATAATAATAACTGAGCTGAAGAAAAGAATAACATTCAAAGGTCTTCCGAAATACTGTGTAAGATTAGATGATGCAACAGTGAGCGTCATTTTGTATCGGTGCCCGGCACGCGTCGTAAAATTGATATAACCCTGAAATCATCGATTACATACCCCTCTCCCAAAAAAAAACCGGTACCCTGACTCCGATACAGTTTTTTGTCTCTTAATTGCATACTAGTTTTGATGAACCCTGTATTATTGTACTTACATTATATATTTCACAAATAACAAAACACATACAAACCGAAGCATTATATTAATAATATATATATTATACCTATATACATATACTATTCACAAAACTTTTCCATTAGATAATTTATACACAGACAAAAGTTACAATACAGAAAAACAATAATAAAAATAAAAAACAAAAAAGTTTTTTATTAAATTTTTTTCATGGTCGTAAGTGCGATTTCTCCCAAGTGGAGGAATACCTGCTTGAAAATTGATTTGCACATCTGCGCTATGCTTTTCATTACATCCAAAACAATACAACAAAATTGCATAAATGACTTTGATAATTTCATGTCTAGTTGAACTAGTGTCATTAATTATTCATTCATCATTTAAGTGATTATTAGAAGAATTGCCCCCACACGATAAACACATTTTATAAGTGATTAAACACAATCGATATATTTTATTGTTGAATTACACCGGTACACTGTCCAGTATTATTTATAAATATGTCGCTTCATCAGCAAATCGAATTTTTCTACGTTTTGGAACCAGTTTTTTTCATCGCAAAAGTTATCGGTATCGCGCCATTTTCAATTAAAAAATCGCAATCAAACAAATGCCAAGCTGTGTTTAATGTTCTGTGGACTTCTATCGCCGTTTCATTTCAAATCTATTGCATTATTTTCGTATTGCAGATCCATCATTTTGACCATAATTCTGTTGATTTTGTCATTCAGTTAATACTTATATCTGCAAATTTGTTACAAACTATCACAATATTTTTTTGTTTGATAATATTTCGGAATAGAATATCCACCGCGTTTTACGATATTGAAAAAATTAAAGATCTATTCAAAAATTTTAAGTCAAACTGTAAGTTATCAGTAAAAAAGATAAGAGTGTGGCAGTCCATTGTAATAATAGTCACAATTTTGTTGTTGTGGACAGATTTTAAATACTGGTTTAGCATAAGTCCAGACAAATTTTCAGTAATTATACACAATTTGTGCTATGGTCAAATTAAAAGTTTTAATGTAATATTGGATATGATATTTATATCGACTGTTGTGTATTTACGACATTATTTTATTGTTTTGCAAAATCAACTAAGATATATTTTGATATATTTAACAAACATACGTCAGTCAAATAACGCAGAAGTCGCCTACAAGTTGGATAATATCTCTTATCAATATTTCATATTGTACGACACCATAAAAAAATTTAATGGGGTTTTTTCATGGTATCTGGTGTCTAATTCTGCGGCATCTTTTGCTTTTATAATAACGTATTTGTTTGAAGCTATTACAGTGATAAAAAAATATTTCGAAAATTATAATTCGGATGTTCAAATTGAATACGCTTTACAGTGCATCTACTGGAGTGTTTTCTTATTTATGATGCTTTTGAGCAAAGTCTATGCTTGTGATTCACTTTCAAATGAGGTAAGCATGAACTGAAACATAGCAAAGTAAATTAATCTGTTTGATCTGATGAGATCTCAAGAGGACAAACTGTACATTTTCCATTACATGTTCAAAAATGAAAATATTCGAAAACTATACAATATTCATTATCAGTTCACATCCAAACAAATTAATAAAAGATAATATTGTCACGGATATTTGAACAATTCAGTGTTTAACAATTAAATAATTATTGGTATACGACGTTTCGTCTTTTTATTAAGACTTTATCAAACAACTCAACAAATCAATTGACTAACAACATAAAATTATGTGGTGCATGAAATTAATGATTAACTAATACCTATTAAAAAATATTTTCAATATTTAAAAAAATATTTTATCGATAACAATTTTCCACCTCAACCTAGTATATCTACTTCTTATTGTGTGTCTATGAACGCAGTTAAGTAGTTACACATTACGTTTAAGTACAACTATCAAATCGACAGCTTATCTATTTTATATCTATAGGTAAATGTAACTGCATACTCTATTAAAACAGATAGTTAAATGTTACACTTGATTATAGGACATAAAATGAATATAGATACAGCTTTAAATCAATGTTGTATATTCAATTACACCAAAAACATAAAAGTAAAAAACGGCCAAGTTCGACATAGAGAAAATGTGTGTTTGCCGAGTTCGCCGAAAAAAGATGTGAGATCCAAGAAAGTGCTAAGTTTTTACTTGACAAATTTACATACACGAATCATTTATTTATAGTATAAAACATAAAAAATTGCCAAGTGAAAACTTGACAGCTTCTTTGATCTCCCTTATTTTTTTCGACAAAGCCCGCAAACACGCTTTTTATTTGTATTGAACTTAGCCCTTTTTTCACATTCATATTTTTGGAGGGGTTTAAACACTTTTTGTAAAGTTATATTCTTACTTGTTCTTATATAAATATTATTTAAACACATTAATATTATACATCATTATACTCGTCTATCATACTTTACATACCTATTATATGATCTAGACACCTAGCTCTATATATAGGTATATCCTAGCACCGACTGGACGCGATTAGCCTTCGGATGACGCGACGGGGTGATGCATTCGGTTTGACACTCCCAGCATAGGCTAGACTATTGCGAATCATGATCTATCAGTCAATCAGTGAATGCCCAAAATTGTGATTTTTAGGGTTTTGTATCTCAAAAGGAAAAAACGAAACCCTTATAGGATCACTCGTGTGTCTGTCCGTCCTATTGTTTTAGCCAATTTGCTCCGAGCTACTGGACCGATTGAGTTGAAATTTGGTACACATATGTAAGTTGGTAACCATAAGACGGACGTGTAATGTAAATAAATGAATTTTGAACATAGGGGTAATTTTCGAAGGGTAAATTAGGAAATTAAAAAAAAAAGTTTTGCAAACTGTACCGTGTGACATATCAAATGAAAGGGCTTGTAGTAAGGGTCTGAAATATATTTTTTTTATAATTTTAAAATAAATAGTTTTAAAGTTATTTAAGAAAATAGATGAACAATTGACCACTCTCTCTCCCCGTTATCTCCGAAACTAAAATTTTGAAAAAAATAGGGAATGTCGGGTCTTACCCATAGTTTACAGGAAAACCTAAACGAAAGTCTTAAGTCTTAAAGTACTCACGGAAAACGGAATAGTACAAAACCGTCTTCTCGCGAGTTCGACTCGCAGTTGACCGGTTTTTTGGGCACTCGTTCCACCTAGACATATGAGATTTGAAATACTGCTTCTCTATGGCAACCTTAACTTATCGTGGCTAGCATCGGAGATAGAGGGGATCGAAAAAGCTATAAATGGTTCATGTAAATATATAGTGCACAATACTTTGCGGGAACTTGGCCAGCGCACTCCGTGATGAGAAAAGCAATATTTACTGGAACTTTATGCTTATTTACAATTTGGTCTAGACTGCAGAGACCAGTCTATGTCGGTACAGCGGGAAAATCTGTATGTAGTTTCTATTTTGACTTTTTCCTTTAGGATGTTAATGAATTATTTCTAACTTAGTCACATGATCTAGATTCCTTAAAGTAAAACGAAAAATATGTATTATAAAACTTGCTATAAATGTTTTGAGCATTTTTTGAAGTTATACTTCTTTTGGCGTGTTGAGAGTATAATCTTAGCAGACAAAGAAAGCTGCGGCTCACAGCTATCGAAAATCCGACTGTATGAAGTTGGTCGTGCTAACGAAAATTCGACAGCATGAAGTTGACCTTAAAAAATTCAGACTGCAATGACAGATGGACGAAATCAATGTACTTTATGTACTGTATAATATACTAGACGACTATAACCTTTGATTACAACCAATAGTTATGTGTCATCCAATGGAATTTATAATATCGTATTTTTGATTAGAGAAGTAAAAGCTATGTAGCATAAAATTTTGAAAGTGTTTTCAAATATTTGATGTTAATTTTTTAACTATTATTTTTAAACTCTTTGAACATTTTATTTCAATAAATTGTTTGCATGTATATTAAACTTAGTTTTTAATTACGCCAAAGAAGTATAACTTCGAAAGCACACCCACTTTTTTTGGAATTACGAGTTTACTCTAAATATCAACCGTTTTTTTTAAATTGCATATTCCCAAGAGTATTTGATTGGAATAATCCAGAAAAGTGTTATAAATTCAATCATTCTATTTTTTATTGAAAATGGTTAACTTCAGTGCATAAACTGTCAATACAAAACTTGCGCCAAATATTGTTTTAAACATTTTTTGTAACAACAATTTTTATCTCTTAAAGTGTTGACAGTCATTTTGAAAATTACATTATTGTATTTAAATTACGTTATCAAGCTAGAAATCACAGCTGGTACCACAAAAAATATTATGTTTAAATTATAATATAATTTTAGGCAGAGAAAATACCGACACTTTTATGCAAAATATGGAATACGTATGATATAAAAAAGTCGGTTGAGTCTGAAGTAATCACATCTCTACAATTTATACATCATCGAATTCAATTCACCGCCGGCGGCTTATTTCAGTTTGATTACACATTGATTCAGGGTGTAAGTAAAATGAACAGTCAATTTAAGAATGTTGATTGAATAATATTTCTTGTGATTACAGTAATAAAGTAGAAGAAAATACATTTATAGAATAGGTAATATTACAGGTTTTCCTAAGAAGTACGGAAATTAAGAATTAATTTACCGGTAGCTCCCTTTTTCTAGATTCCATTCTTCTTCTAATTTCATTATAATTATACATATTCGAATTGTTACGCTAGTTATCAGATTTATAAAATTCTAAACTGGAAGATTTGGGGAACAATATATCAGCGCGCGCCCGCTCTGTGAAAAATTAAAACGTTATACCGATCAGTCGTTTTACACGCATTTTTGTCTTTATAACAATGTCACACAATTCCCATGAAATTAAATTGAAAAATGATTTTAAAAGTCATGTATAGTTTTCTATATGGATCTTTCTTGTATTTCAAACGGATGTATGGGTTATTCCACCTTCATTTTTTTTTTTTTGGAACAGTGTATAATAGTTGATACTGCAATATTTTGTATAGAATTTAGATGGCATTATTTTTTTCAGATTCTTGGAAGTATAACAACTTATTTGATTATATTGATCCAGTTCAATAACAATTGAGGACTTTTATTTTGTATGCGTATATAATTTCATACACATTATTTATAAATTAATATATTATTCATAACAATTTTGAATATAAAAATACAAAAACACCACACATAGAAAACTATTTTAATAATATTAAATTTGACGTTAAATGTTTACTTTTTTCTATAATATAAAAAAGAAATACAATTTTTCTTCTTAATATAAGTAAAACATTTTAGTTTGTACAAATAAAAAGAATAAGTGCAGCTTTTCGTAATTTAATTGATTTTCACTGTATGTACTAGAGATTCGTAGCCGATTGTAGGTGGGTATCTGTCATATATATATATACAGAATGCTTAAAAATAACATCGATAAAATTCGTACATAAAACCGAAACGAGTAACTTTCGTGCAAAAACACACGTTCGACGTCGTAATCTTTCGACGCTATTAAATGTACCTATATCTAGTGTCCCATTTTCGTTATATTTGTAGGAATATTTGGCACCGATTTATTACCGTAGAATTTAAGAATTAACCGGTAAAACATTGTTTCGTGGAAATATTTAGAAAACAATAAAAATTTCCCTATTAAATTATATGGGACGCGATTTAATCAAGTTTGCCAAGCTCATGAAATAAACACGTAGAATATTATTAATGCAGAACATTCTCGTCATTTCTAACTTAATTTACAGTTTTGATCGCCTATAACGTTTGCAGATTTACACTAGTTTTAACTGTTCTACTGAGAAATTCTGTTTAATTTATTGGGATAAGAAGGGTTATAATATATACAAAAAAATTTGAAAAACGGTTGACCCTGGAACTTCCCGCTGTTTCCGATCTATTGAGATGTGGCTTACCCCTACGGTGTTTGTTAAAAGCTATTTTAAAAAATTCCAGCCAATAGGGCGACAGGATCATTCCAACTTCATAAATATTGACATTTGAAATATTATAATAAAATAAAATTTCTGTTAACGGTTTACGGTTATGGTATTTATTTCCATGATTTACTATATTCATATCCATATTACTAAATGATTGTTAATGTTCATAGGTATTTGGATTGACAAGACTTGTATTAATTAAAAATAATTCTTTAATATTTTCATACAACGTTTCGTCTCTCTCGAGACTTCTTCAGGTACTCAATAACGAATTATTCAAATTCAAAATTTAACATAAATTCAAGTCGCAATCTAAAAGAATTTATACACGTGTAAAAATTCTTTTAGATTGCGACTTGAATTTATGTTAAATTTTGAATTTGAATAATTCGTTATTGAGTACCTGAAGAAGTCTCGAGAGAGACGAAACGTTGTATGAAAATATTAAAGAATTATTGACTTTATTTCTTTTTTGTCCTTGGTAATTAATATAAAAATGATTTTTCAACATGAGAATAAATCAACATAACAATGACTGCAAGAATCACAATATGCTAAAAGCTAACAAAACAGCATTAGCTAACCATCATTTTGATACTGGTCATAAATTCGCCTTTGATAAGACAGAAATTTTGGATTATGAACATAATTATATAAAAAGAAACATTAGTGAAATGGTTTTCATCAAGTTAAATAATACAGTAAATCTAAGATCTGATACACAAAATTTAAGCTTGGCGTATAACAATATGCTAGAAAAATATAAAAAGAGTTTAAAACAAAAAACAATGGTTCAAATGAGGAGCAACCACACAAATTAAGTCACATGACTTTGTTTATTTATAGTCAATAAATGTATTTGAACATCAACTGAAAAAACATTTTTCAAAAAAACGTATTTATTATAAACTTTGTATTAATATTGTTAAACTCAAATTTATATTCATATGTATATATTATCTTTTATATCTATTTAATCACAACATTTAATAGGTATGTATTATTATTATTTGTTATTTCAATTGTAAATTTTATAAATTGTATTTTTAAACAAAATTTATTTACAGTTATTAAAGCTTGAAAAAAAAAAAAAAAAAGTCCTTTTTCCCGAAAAATCATTTTTATATTAAAGAATTATTTTTAATTAATACAAGTCTTGTCAATCCAAATACCAATGAACATTAACAATCATTTATTTCCATGGTTACATAATATGATTTAACGTAAAAATTAATCAAAGCATGCTTGTCAACTACCTAATTTCTTTTTGACAGATCTTTGGAACAAAAGAACATGATTTTTTTTAAATAAAAAGATCAGGTGAAAAGACTAATTTTTAAGTACGTTTTTATTTTTATTAGTGTATTTGCCATATGGCAACATACACTATTGGCATCGGTCGGATGGTGTGACCTAGGGGTCGGACCAAAATTTCTCGAGGTTTCATAACCTCCTAAACACTTTGGCACCATTTTTAAAAATGTTTATATATATATGTATATATATATTTATATATATATATATATATATATATATACGTATATATATATATATATGTGTGCGCGCAATAACTTTCGAAAGAGTTAATTGATTTCAACTAAATTTGGCTCACGTGTTGAAATCCATCGCCGCCAGAAGCCTATTTAAAATGGGCCTAATCGGGCCATTTTAAGGGTAGTTTTTAGGGGTTAAAAAATGTTTTTGGGCCCTAAAATACCGAAAAAATTCTCCGAATCGTTTCAAAATTGAAATTTCACCCTCTGGCAGTAATTAAAATGTGTCCCTAAAATTTTAATAAAATCGAC
Source organism: Venustoraphidia nigricollis (assembly GCA_034508555.1). Lineage (NCBI taxonomy): Eukaryota > Metazoa > Arthropoda > Insecta > Raphidioptera > Raphidiidae > Venustoraphidia > Venustoraphidia nigricollis. The sequence continues at coordinate 2,239,673 of JAVRKA010000070.1, forward strand.
CTTACAGGACCGGATTTAAAAATTTTAAGAAAGACTAGTTTGCAGATAGTGAATTATTTACTGAAAGGTATATATAACTTGGTATAGAGGTTCGATTGATAATAATATTGCAATTAAGAAAAAAAATGTTAATTTAAGGGGTGTATTAAGGAGTAAAATTTTTTATTTTGCCCAAAAACCAACTTAAGTTCGCATAATAAAGCCACACTGCCTGTATAAGCAAATACACTATATTGTCGGCAGGGTTTTGGCACTGCGACCCGGGTTTTTAGTGTATTTGCCATATGGCAACATACACTATTGGCGTTGGTCGGATGGCGGGACCTAGGTGTCAAACCAAAATTTCTCGCCGTTTCATAACCTCCTAAACACTTTGGCACCATTTTTAAAAATGTTTATATATATATATGTATATATATTGTCGCAATTTGAATTTGGAGCCCCAAAATTAAAATATCGATCGAGCCTATGTATAAAAATGTTAATATTTAGCAATTAACATTGTAACTTTGACGAGCAATAGGAGACCTTTCGAATCGTGTTTCAAATTTGAATACGGTGTAGCAGTAAGAAACGCACGGGTGGAACAAAGATAATAAAAAGTAGCGCTCTAAGAAAACGACGTTATGAATGCGAGCGAGAGGTCTTTGGAGTAGTATACACACGTGCGAGAGAGAGATATGAGATGTCCAGTACTCCAGATAATGTCTCAGACTGACAAGATCGCGGTACCGGGGCGGCGTGAGATTGAATTGGTTTTTTCGCGCGGAGAGACTGGCGGACCGACTCTGCGGTCGCATGTCAGAGAACATTGTGAGCAATTTTTATGCTTTTGGCGGCGAAGATTTTTTTAGAAGTTGCACTTTGTAGAGCAGGTTGGCGTTTGAAGTATTGTTGGATTGTGTTAGGATTTTTGAAGATTTACTTGTGTTAGAGGATTGTTGAGTAGAGTTGTTCTGGATTGACTCTAGGATTTGTTGGATTGGCGTTGGTTTAGGATTGGAAATTGGATTTGGAGATTGCCTGTTATTTTAGGTTTCCTGTGCAACTTATTTTAGGTTTCCCGTGCAAATTATTTTAGGTTTCCCGTGCAAATTATTTGAGGCTCTTGTATTTATTCTGCTAATACCGTGAGTGCTTCCCAAAAATTTATAATATAAATTAAATTAGATGCAATTTGATTCAACAGTGTTTTAGCCTCTGTAATTTAGTTTGTGATAAGAAGTATTTTTTCTTTATTAATTAACAATCAACGTTGGTTAATCGCACGACATTTTAGATGTCAGTGGCGTGCTCATTGTTTACGTGCTAAAATTACAAGTCTTTAATTTTGATTGTTTTTAAATTGAAGAACCGGTTCCGACAGTCTTAGCTGTTTTAATCTTCCTATGGATTTATTTTATTGATAGATTTGGTTGTTTTTGAGTGTGTTAACAATAATTGTATTAAGCTTGAAGTTATTGTTGACGCTTATTGTGGGTAATTGTTTTATGCAACTGCGCGTGAGTATCATGTCGTTGAGCATGAATATTTCATGTTATTGAAATTGTATTGAAGAACTTGGGTGTGGATTTTCCCCGCGCATTATTGGATTTTATTTTATTTCTGTTGGTTGTGGCGTGGTCCTATACCACGAGTTGTTGAGGTTTATATTAGGTAGTGTTTTGTTGCATGTGCCGCTGGTTGCGGTCAAATATTGTTAGTTTTAGTAATTATTTATACTGTTAGATTTTATTAGTCAAATTTGAAGTATACCTTGCGAACTTTCTGGAGCTCTCAGCGTGGACGAACTGAGAAGTCCTCGTACGATTTTCAATCCTGGCGCCCTTATATAACCGGTCGGTTACGTAATACGTACGATTTTTTTTACACAGAAAATCTGTGCAAGGTTACTTCGTTGTTAGTTTTAAGTTGTCTTTCGTCTGTGTGTCTTGTGGTAGGTGGTCGGGTTTTATTGAAGGCTATTGCCTGTGTCCGTATAATATTAGAAAATTTCTATAGTGGAAGGTTTGTAGGGAAGTTTCGGTTTTTTTGAGTTTATATATTTTACCCACGACTTAGCGCCGCTGAGCTTGCTAGCCGGAGCTTACGTCATAATATATATATATATATATATATATATATATATATATATATATATATATATATATATATATATATATATATATATATATATTTATATACGTATATATATATATATATATATATGTGCGGGCAATAACTTTCGAAGGAGTTAATTATTTTAACGAAATTTGACACACATGTTGGAATCCATCACCGCACGAAACCTATTTAAAATGGGCCCAATCGGGTCATTTTAAGGGTAGTTTTTAGGGGTTGAAAAAAGTTTTTGGGCCCAAAAATACCGAAAAAATTCTCAGAATCGTTTCAAAATTGAAATTTAACCCTTTAGTAGCAATTAAAAACTGCTCCTAAAATTATAAGCAAATCGGCCTGACAGGACCGGACTTACAAATTTTATGAAAGCACTAGTTTGCGTGTACGAATTTACTTACTGAAGGTCGTATTTAATTTGGTGTAGATGTTGGATTGATAACAATATTTCAACTAATAAAATTATTATTGTAAGGGGTGTATTAAGGGGTTCAATTTTTTTTTATTTTGTCCAAAAACAAACTTAATTTCATTTAATAAAGCCACAATACCTGTATTAGCAAATACACTATATTGTCGACAGGGTTTTGGCACTGCGACCCGGGTTTTTTTTATTTGACGCTAATAATTTTTTGAATTTTTTAATTTTTTGAATTTTATTGTAATTCATTATTTTATTTAAAAAAATATTGGTATGACATATTTTAACTAAATTTTCCAGGTAATTTCCATTGTATTTTAAATTTTTATAATTTTGTATTTATTTTATAACTTGAAATTTATTACATATATCTATTTATGTCTGTTAAAATAGGTACTTGAAGAGGTCGGAATAATACCGACGAAACGTCGTACATTGAATAAAAACGTACTTAAAAATTGGTCTTTTCACCTGATCTTTTTATTTAATTTATTTCAAGACCTGATTTTTCCTAATATGATTTTTTTTATTATCAAAATATTTCCGAAACTATGAAACTATAAACCGTTATAAAATTCTGACAAAGATTTGGAAAGATATATTGAAAAAACACTTCTTTGGAAATTTTTTGTCAACGATATCTCTCGAACGAATCAACCGATCGAGATGCTGTTTACGGCAATCGAAGCAGTTTTTTAAGCACAAAAAATAATCTATTACAAAAATATCAATCTAACGAAAATTTGAGAAGATATTTGGAAAAAACATTTTTTTCAAAATTTTTCTTCAATGATATCTCTTGAACGAATCAAGTGATCGAGATGCCGTTTGCGGAAATAGACGCAGTTTTTCAAGCACAAAAAAATAACTTATTCCAAAAAATCAATCGGTACGGTAGTTTCGAAAATATTTCAAAATATTTAAAAAAACTGCTTTCCAAAAAGCTTTATTTTTGAGATTTCTCAAACTTTTCCCGGCCGAATCAGTTCCAATTTTCAGGAAATCTAAGTTCAGCATGTTCCTTTCAGATGCCGTAATCCGCGTTTCGATCGGTCTACACGTTCAAAAGTTATGAGAGGTTTACACACACACACACACATATACACACAGACATACGGCCATCATTTTAAAAATCGTCAGAATAGCTTCCTAGGATCTCAAAACGTCGAGATCTGACAAAAACTCAAATTTCGAAAATCGGTGTGAAACCAATAACTTCCCAATATTTGAAAATTTTCAATTTTCTTAGCGGGAAGTTAAAAACTAAGCACAAGCAATTATAAAAATTAACGTTACTTTACTTTTGAATCAAGTCCAAAATTATATCTCCCTGTATACCAAAGAAGCCACATGTATTCTGGTTAGCTCCTTGTAAGGTTTAGAACATAAAAAAATATTGAAGAACTTTTTCTTTTGTGACAACTTAGTAACAAAAAGGTTAGTCATGATTTTTTGTAACTACGCTGTATAAAAATTATGTTCGTTGTAACTAAGTGTTCCGGTGTAAATAATTTAACCGTGGTCATTTTTGATTCTTTGCATTTTTGCTCTAAAAAAGTTAGGAGAGCAAGAAATTGCATCTATATGAATTTACATATTAATCTTTGTTTACCTAATTTGCCATCGTATGTTGTGTCTTACAATATTAAAACAATTTTTTAATTTAATATAGGCCGTCTTGCGTATGTGCAAATAATTTGCACATAATTTGTGTGAATAATAAAAAAAAAGGATTTATTCTTTTGATAACATTTATAGAAATAACGACAACATAGGGTACTAATAATACTAATAATATTACAAGAGCTTCACTACTGCCAATTATTTTAAAACAAAGCACGTTTACTGACATGTGACCTATGAGCCTTATGGGATGTAGGTATGTTTCATAACAGTTACAGCCGTGTGATCCAATTATTTTAATTAAGTTTTTTTTTAGTATTTTAGTATTTTTTAGTATTAATAACTAATAAAAAATTGATATAGTATTGTAATTGAATACATGTCTTATTGCATTTTTTTCGAAAAATTAGTTCAAAGTCACTTCAGAATTGTGCAAGTTAATTGTTTTTGTAGTATTTTGTGCATAATATAAGTACTTATTTATTATTTTTAATTATTATGTAATAAGATACAATTTAGTTCATACTTTTATACTGCTGTAGAAATCAATTTTATTTTATTATAAACTGTCAATGATATTTAATGGAAATAAAATATTTAATTTGGAAATAAAGAATCCAACTTATTATCACTATATTACAGTTTTATTGGTCGCTATTTGAAAACTGGAAAGAACTTATTTATTTATATTAAAAATATATTTTGATAAATAGTCTTTTTAATATTTGTAGATATTGGATAATTGGACATAAATAAAAGAAAATTCTAAATTTTTTAAATTTGCGACGTTTCGTAGATTAAGTCTTTTTAATAATTAGAAACAATCACGCACTTGTTCCAACAAGGCTTTTATTTTTTCGCCATGATGAAATATTTTACTTCAATAGGAAGTAAACACACGGACAGTTTTTAGTGTATTTGCCATATGGCAACATACACTATTGGCGTCGGTCGGATGGCGGGACCAAAATTTCTCGACGTTTCATAACCTCCTAAACACTTTGGCACCATTTTTAAAAATGTTTATATATATATATATATATATATATATATATATATATATATATATATATATATATATATATATATGTATATATATACGTATGTATATATATATATACGTATACAGATTGTATCAACTCAAAGCTGTCCATAGGGCACTCTGTGTGTAAGACAGAGCACCATACACAAACGATAAGCAAGAGTGAGATAAATGATCGCTAATAGGTAGTAATTACTGTGGTTACTGTAAAATAAATTTAAATAAACGTCTTTGTTTTCTAAGTAAAAATAGCCATTTTATCAATTAATGACAGTCTGTAGTCACTACCGAAATTATTGATAAAATGGCTATTTATACTGTTCACGAAAAAATCCAAATAATTAAATGGTTTTATGATGGTAATTCAACCGCCGATGTAATAAATTAATTGATAAAATGGCTATTTTTTTTCTTAGAAAACAAAGACGTTTATTTAAATTTATTTAACAGTAACCACAGTAATTACTACCTATTAGCGATCATTTATCTCACTCTTGCTTATCGTTTGTGTATGGTGCTCTGTCTTCCACACAGAGTGCCCTATGGACAGCTTTGAGTTGATACAATCTGTATATATATATATATATGTGTGCGGGCAATAACTTTCGAAAGAGTTAATTGATTTCAACTGAATTAGGCCCACGGGTTGAAATCCTTCACCGCAAGAAGCCTATTTAAAATGGGCCTAATCAGGCCATTTTAAGGGTAGTTTTCAGGGGTTGAAAAATGTTTTTCGGCCCCAAAATATCTAAAAAATTCTCCGAATCGTTTCAAAATTGAAATTTAACCCCCTGATAGTAATTAAAAAGTGTCCCTAAAATTTTAAAAATATCGGCCCGACAGGACCGGATTTACAAATTTTATGAAAACGTTAGTTTACAAATAGTGAATTATTTACTGAAAGGTGTATATAATTTGGAATAGACGTTCGACTGATAATAACATTTCAATTAAGAAAAAAAAAACATTATTTTAAGTGGTGTATTAAGGAGTCAAATTTTTTATTTTGCCCAAAAACCAACTTAAGTTCGCATAATAAAGCCACACTGCCTGTATTAGCAAATACACTATATTGTCGGCAGGGTTTTGACACTGCGACCCGGGTTTTTTTTATATAGGTCAGGCTTCATGTCTACGTTCATCACAACGCACAGTGGGTCAGTGACTCAAAAAGATGGTCCGAAGAAACAGCTGATTTTAAATCATAAAATTAAAATGATTAAAAACCGCGCACATTAGACCAACAGCAAGTAGCCACCAACGACCGTCAGTCGGTCGCCTGCAATAGGCTGTTTGACTCGTTTAAAAATACCTACCAATCATCTTTCGTGAAGTTATCTATAATTAAAGAAAAATTAAAAATATGAAAAAATTATTCTGCAACAAACATACAAAGCAATCCTGTTTTTTTTTAAACGCGTTCCAGTATCCTTTTCGTGTATTACGTGACACACATTTAAACACAGACCTTTGAAATATAATATCTACAGAGCTATTAAATATCTACATATTCAGTACATGCGTTGACTTATGATGTGATGCTTTATCTTGGCGAGTTCATATTTTTATTCGAATATTTTAAAATATTATTGTATGGATCATTTTTTTATAAAAATACTGTAGTGACAAAGTAATCAACAGCTGCTGTTTTATTATTTTTTATTTCAACAGATTTAGTTAAGGTTTGTTAGTATTTTAAATGCGTAACTCTTAGACATGCAGACATAATGCATTGTTAATATAAAATTGTTAATATAAATTGAGATGAATTTTGGTACACATCTGTAAATCGGTGACCCAAAGACGGACGTGCAATGCAAATAAATGAATTTTGAACGTATATAATTTTTGGGGAAAAGTTTGGAAATTAAAAAAAAAGTTTTGCAAATTGTACCATGTGACATATCAAATGAAGAGGCTTGTAGGAAGGGACTCAAATAAATTTTGTTTATAATTTTAAACTAAATAGTTTTAAATTTTTTTATGAAAATGTATGAACAATTACCCATCCCCCCTCCCGTATCTCCGAAACTACTGAGCCTAAAATTTTGAAAAAAATAGAGAATGTCGGGTCTCACCCATAACTTACAGGAAAATCTAAACGAAAACCTGAAGTTTTAAAGTACTCACGGACCGGTTTTTTTGTTTATAAATTGTTTTATAACATATCGTTGTTTATAATTTATATGTGTTTGTAATTTGAATAAATGTCTTCAAGGGCCAACATACAACTTTGATATATTGAAGCATCTCCTCCATAAAGCCGTAACCTTGCCCTGCAAACCTATCATCTGTTTTGTCTGTACAAGCATGACTTAATTAAAAGGCTGTTTGGTACGAACCGAAAATCGATGGAAGCAGTGCGTTCAACACCTTTTCAAAACTCTATAATTTTTCTTTTTTATTTAATTTACATCATAGCGGTATGGAACAGTAGGGTATTTTGAATTTTTATTTTAAATTTAAAACAATAACACGTTTTAAATAAAATACATTTATATATTTATTTTAATATTCATATTACAAATAATATTATACAAAATAATTTTACGCGCAATCACAAATTCAAAGGAAATGATTGGGCTCATTTGACATTTTTTTGTCCTTTTAAAGTTTATTATCTGTATTACAAACGGGCTGTAATCATTTTTTTATTTTTTTGAGAAATTTTCGGAAGCTTATAGTGCAATAACACATTTCCAACGTAGGTATGTACTTTTATTGCAACTTTAAACATAGAAATGACTCAAATTATGTTCAGACCATCACTAAGCAGTTGAATGTATCCTATTTCTTTAAATAGTACAATATTAAAAAAAGTTTAGTACCTACACTGTACACCTTGGGTTCTGGAATAATGGAATAAAGAGTGAAATTTCATGAAGCTTTCACGTTAGTGAACTTCAACGCATGAACTTCTTAAAATTGCATTTGGAACGTTTGGACTATCTCTCATAGCTCTTGCCCCCCCCCCCCCATCTAAACATAATTCTGCGTACGCTCATGGAAAGAGGCGAATACAAATTTTACATTTATACATTCATTTAAGCTAGTGAATTATATTTTCTTAAAACTATATTTTGCTATAATAGTTCGTTTTATATCGTCCTTAACAGTGACTTATATAGTAAATCATTTAAAAATATATATGTTTGGGATCGGTCTATAGTTGCGTAACGAAGCAAAACAAAAAAAAATCTACATGCAAAAGCTATTTGTGTTAGATTGTTATATCACCTAAAAATAATTTCTTTCCTGCAGTTAAGCATGCATTTTTTATTTTATTTTGGATTTCTCGCATAGATTAAAGGCGAATCTATCTCTCATTCCTTACACGTATTACCTACGATTTTTGCGCTATTTCACATTTTGTGAAATTTTTGAAATCGTCAGCGTTCTAAAAAATTTTATGTCTTCGAAATAAAAATTAATGCAAATGAACGATTTGTTAAAATAATATTTTAACAAATCGTTCATTTGCATTAATTTTTATTTCTAAATATTACTGTTTCGTATATTATACGAAACAGTAATATTTAGACGCCATCAGGTTCACAATAATTTCAGTAGTGTTAATAAATAATATTTATCAAGTGTTTCACGAGATTCGAAACATTAGTGAAACTAATTTGCACTGATTTTTCACTCGGCACGTGGTAGAACATGATTAATAATAACAAGTAATTAAAAAACACTTAAAAGTTCTACAAATAATTCTTTATTTCTCGACGATCGTTTCGGACAATAAGTCCATCCTCAGGAGTACAAAAACTATATATATATATATATAGTATATATATATATATATATATATATATATAGTATATATAGTATATAGTATATATAGTTTTTGTACTCCTGAGGATGGACTTATTGTCCGAAACGATCGTCGAGAAATAAAGAATTATTTGTAGAACTTTCAAGTGTTTTTTAGTGTATTTGCCATAGGCAACATACACTATTGGCGTTGGTCGGATGGCGGGACCTAGGGGTCGGACCAAAATTTCTCGACGTTTCATAACCTTCTAAACACTTTGGCACCATTTTTAAAAATGTTTATATATATATGTATATATATATATATTTATATATATATATATATATATATATATATATATGTGTGTGCGCTATAACTTTCGAAAGAGTTAATTGATTTTTACGAAATTTTGCCCATATGTTGGAATCCACCACCGCAAGAACCCTATTTAAAATGGACCCAATCGGACCATTTTAAGGGTAGTTTTTAGGGGTTGAAAAAAGTTTTTGAGCCCAAAAATGCCTAAAAAATTCTCAGAATCGTTTCAAAATTGAAATTTAACCCTTTAATAGCAATTAAAAAGTGCTCCTAAAATTTTAATAAAATTGGCCCAACAGGACCGGATTTACAAATTTTATGAAAACACTAGTTTGCAGATAGTGAATTATTTGCTGAAAGGTGTATATAATTAAGTTTAGAGGTTCGATTGATAATAATATTGCAACTGAGAAAAAAATGTACTTTTAAGGGGTGTATTAAGGAGTCAAATTTTTTATTTTGCCCAAAAAACCAACTTAAGTTCGCATAATAAAGCCACACTGCCTATATTAGTAAATACACTATATTGTCGGCAGGGTTTTGGCACTGCGACCCGGGTTTTTAATTACTTGTTATTATTAGTGAAACTATTGTGCACTGTAAGTATTCTGTAAATAAGAAATTATTGTCAGATAATAACCTTGCTTTGAAACAAGACATTTTTCTCTATTTCGCTTAGTTTCAGAAGTTGCTTCACCCGTACATATAATTCTTATTTTTATTTATAAATATTATTCATATTTGTAAATAATTACTTACAAAAAATACGTGACTTAAGACATATAATTAGCAATGAATATAATATTCAATAAAATATGAGAATAAAAAGTTTATATAAAATACATTAACCAACGCGTTATTTTTCAGAATTGGTGCGTACATTAGAAAAAATCAACACGTTAAGTAAAATAATTGTTTAATTAGTACCTTAGCAGATATGAAAACACGTTAATAAATTGCAATTAAAAATATTTTCATTCCGCAACATATTGTACAATATTTTCTTTTTTTTTTTATTCACTCTACTTCGTGGTACTGAACTTTGTATCTACACATGCACTGCACACATATTCAAGAATATTAAATACATTTATAATTTATCGGATCGTAGAAAGCGGCTAATACGTCCCTGCGCATATATGGCTCACATCATATGTAGCATTCATCACGTAATCGACGCATGAATACTGGCTCAGCATCCTAAAAAACCAAATCAATGAAAATTATTTACAGGTTTAAATAGCTGGGGAGTGGAATAAAGTTAAGATATGCAGTTTTTTTAAACTATCAGTTTTTAACCGATTATTTTTTCTTTTCTTACTATTAAATGATAAAATTATGAATAGCTTTTCCTATGAATAAAGGAAGGTATTATTCCTTTATTCATAGGAAAAGCTATTCATAATTTTATCATTTAATAGTAAGAAAACATTATAATTTTTGAATTTGAAATATGGAAAAGTGTTATTAATAAATATACATTTCCATTGGACTTATATACGTGTGCAAAGTTGCAAAGCTCTATCTTAATTATATTTAGTCGAAATTTTGACTGCAAGCAGGTGAAGTTAAATAAAAGATAGAACCTAATAAAATATAAGACCCGTAGAATAGATAAAAACACAAGAAAGTCTTAATATTTCTTTTTTCAAGCACTGTATTGATAAATTATTTGAATAATAGATATATTTATTTTGTCTTACAATAAAAAATGCAGGTGATTCCATGTCTACAGTTCTGGCTATTCCGCCATCTTTGCAAGTGAGCCAATACGTTTCCATGGTTCCTTTGCCCTGGAAAAAATAAACTAATGATATACAGGCTGTTCACGATGGTAGTGCCCTGGAAGTCACCAAAATTGACCAAAAAGACACTCTGCAAGTGTATTTTTCGTTAATTTTTGTAACGTCCGGTTAGTGTTGCGAGTTTTCGTGACAAAATGAATTTGTTGTCATTTTTCAATGAAAAGCTAGAAAATTTGTAAGAAAAGTTAAGTTTTATATAGGATCAATGTTATTATATTATATGATATTTTAACTTTAACTGAACTCGGTAGGACAGGGTTCCGTACCATTACGTTTTCCGTCAGAGCTTTAAGACTTATAGCCCGTTCAATATAGACAAAAATGTAGTAGTAAGTCTACAATAATTGGCATAGCGCTAAATATCATAAGTCCCCACCGATCCTGCGTCTATTCTAGGTCAAAGGTCAAAAATATCGACTTTTCACATTTTTCTCGTAAACGTGTTATCATAAAAATAGGTCGGAGAAAAGTTTTAGATCATGCAATTATCTACAAAAATTGTTCTGCTACTTTTTGTTCTACGAATCACCGTTCCTGAGGTAGACAATAGTACATTATAGAGAGGCGGGGGTTACTGTAACAAAGCTTCCTATAACCTATAACAATGCTCTTCTATCGTTCGAGCTGTAGCAAGCTTTGTTGCAATAACTCCCTCTCTCTATAATATACCGATCTATAAAAATTCTTATCATCAAAAATTAATCCCAATAAAAGAGTGTATCTTAATCTTGGTAAAGTTCCAACCTTAACATCAACTAATCCTCGATGTTCCGTCTTAAAACCACCGACTGCATCCAGAGCCTTCTTCATCTCGAGACTAATGTGTATTCTCAAAGCTGCCAAACAAAATAAAATTAATACCATTTTTGCTGGAAAACATCGTTACGTGCAAGAAAGTGCTTTGATATAATTTTGTTTTTTAGAGAAATACTTCATTGGTCTCATCAACATTTCTGAGCTGAATTTACACGCTTTTGACAATTCGCTATAACTTTGCTAACGTAAATTAAAAGAAATTATTATTATTTAGCGGCACATGCCAATTTCAATATAAGTTTTCCTGGGTCCATAAAACCGAAAAAAGTCATTCTGTACACCTCTAGTATACGCTATACATATATATAAAAATTCAACTCTTCTTTCCATCATATCGTTCGTACATTCGCCATATATAAATAAATCTTATTATTATATGGTTGATGTACGGACGAAATACGTATCGAATATTTACATAATGATTGTAATCGACCTGCACTCCCACCATGTACGCTCGTACTTCCACCATATAATAACTCTTATATATAGAGGACGTACGGGCGTATATGGTGGAAGTGCAGGTCGATTATTTTTATTATACCTAATTGGTCTATCGACTTTTACAAGTTATTAATTTAATGTTTGATGCATTATTAAAAATATTAATCTAGGCTTAGAAAACCGAGACAGTTGTTTGCCTAAAAAAAAAACAGAACTTCTTGAAAATTAATTGCAATAATGAATACGTACTTGGCTAAAATAGCCTTCACACATTATACGAAAAATTAAACTTAAAATAAAATATTTCTGTTCGCAGTGTATAGTATAAATGAAATAATAATAAAAATAAATAATCTTTATTTATTGGTACAGAAAGCACTAAAAGGCGAGGTTCAGCCACAGGCTGTTTTTCAACCTATTGTGAGCACACAGATTCAAATGATCAATTAAGGTATCTACTCGTAGTTCACACGGGTTATGAAAAGAAGTTTCGTCAGTATAAAACAGGTCGTGTTCATTATATTACCTTCGCCTGTGGACTCCATTCGACTGGCCGTGTTGACAGTGTCGCCAAACAGACAGTAACGCGGCATTTTAGATCCTACAATGCCGGCGACGACCGGCCCGGTGTGCACGCCACTGCGTATCTGCAGTCGTTCGGTCTGTCTGTGCGGAATGCGAAACAGCGTCGAAGCGGCTAGCAAATCTAGCGCCATTGTCGCTATTTCCGATACATGTTTATCACCTGCAGAGACACCATAAAAAAGCTTGCACACGTGGCCTAAACTAAAGCTAGGAACGCATATACCTATGTACACTATACAAAGATTTCATTACCATCAAACTTATATATTCGAGTGACTTGAATGTTTCTGGGTGGTCAAAGATATGCATATGTGTATTGTATATACGTAAAAACTATATATGTATGTGGCCAAAGTAAAAACTGCTTGTAATGAGCTTTTGAAGGTTTTTTAACTTATATCTGCCATGACCTCAAAACTGCCATAATTGTCTGTAGATGTTATTTTTCAATAAAAACAATAAAATATTTTTGCATATCACAGCGGAAAACTTATGGACTTAACGTTTTCGTCGATCATTTTTTTACACCTTTCATACCTGCAAAGAATTGCTGGTTAAACTATATTTATAAAATTGGGAGTTTCGGGTTCAAGTTCCAACAGTTTCTTGTGAGTTCGTAATGTGAGAACAGGGTTACTATTCTTAACATCCATTAATTATTCACCCACAGTTATTCTATTTTCTTATTCATTTTAAAAGATGTTATATTTTTCTCTATAGTCAGTTTATTAATATTTGCTTGTATATTTTGCGTGAAGAATTTTCATTTCTGTAGCGTGTAATCTAAACAACATCATTGTTTATCTGACGGCGTCCATACAGTTGGACTGTCAATTATTTTTTTTGTCGCCTCACGTTGTGAAACGTTCCTAATCGTCACTTATCGTTTTATTTAAAACTATACTTAAATTGAAAATATACGTCAGAGCTCAAATTTCTAGACGCTGGCGACCTCAACTGCTTAGTGTCTCTTTCTCAAATTTCGCATAGTGTACTAGGTATGTGAGTTTCTAGCTTAACTTGTTTTTACCGCAACATAAAAGAAGGAAAGGAAACGACAGACTCGTGTTTTTCTTACTTTATTAAAATGTTTCTAATACTTGACATTTGTGAGTGTATCGTGCCTTTTATATTTACGTCTTTTTTTGGAAATTGGTGTCAAGGTTAATACAAAAGTTTTTAAAATATCAATGCATTTTTGGAAAACTTCAAACAACTTTTTAAAACTGATTCATTTGTCACGTGGTGGTTATCAAATTTTTATTTTTTTAATTTTATTCAGAAATTCATTATAAGAACAATATCAGACCGAGCGTTTTCTTCCAAAACAGAAGAATTAAACAGTTTATCATGCGCATGAAAAGTGCAGACTCATTGGAATCCATGGCATATAAGTAGCGCGAACTTGCGACTAACCATGCTATGTGTTTTCGATAATCGCGGACGTGTAATACATCGCTTGGATATTTCAGCTGCAACTGACGATCTACAGTCGTGATACAAAAAATGTGCACTGGCCCTTAAGCCAATAAAAAATGCTTTAGGTATCGAGTTTTATCGCAAGACTTGAAAGTCTTCGCATGTTAGTTTTGATTAAACAGTCAGGCATAAAATAGAAAAACCCGGGTCGCAGTGCCAAAACCCTGCCGACAATATAGTGTATTTGCTAACACAGGCAGTGTGGCTTTATTATACGAGCTTAAGTTGGTTTTTTGGGCAAAATAAAAAATTTGACTCCTTAACACACCCCTTAAAATAACGTTTTTTTTTATTAATTAAAATATTATTATCAGTCTAACCTCTATACCAAATTATATACACCTTTCCGTAAATAATTCACTATTTGTAAACTACCGTTTTCATAAAATTTGTAAATCCGGTCCTGTCGGGCCGATTTTATTAAAATTTTAGGGACCCATTTTAATTACTATCAGAGGGTTAAATTTCAATTTTGAAACGATTCGAAGAATTTTTTCGGTATTTTGGGGCCCAAAAACATTCTTCAGCCCCTAAAAACTACCCTTAAAATGGCCCGATTAGGCCCATTTTAAATAGGCTTCTTGCGGTGATGGATTTCAACGCGTGTGCCAAATTTAGTTGAAATTAATTAACTCTTTCGAAAGTTATTGCCCGCACACACACACATATATATATATATATATATATATATATATATATATATATATATATATATATATATATATAATATATATAGTTTAGTGTTTAGGAGGTTATGAAACGGCGAGAAATTTTGGTCCGACCCCTAGGTCCCGCCATCCGACCGACGCCAATAGTGTATGTTGCCATATGGCAAATACACTAACTAATACTTATGCTATAAAAATATATTGACGAGTTTTACGTACCATACGTACCATTTTTAACTGGCAAGCCTGAGGCAACCATATAAGAATCGCCAATGGTTTCAACTTTGTATACATCGTAACATTCAATTCTTTCATCAAACAGTTTATAAATGGAATTCAAAAATGTCACTACCTGGAATATAATTTCCATGTAAAAATATAAATACTAATTTAAATTATATAAATCCGTAAAAGGAGCCTATTTTTTTGCAAATCGTTTCGGTTCGCAAAGATCCAATATTCGGTCATCAATAAAAAAAAAATTTACAATCGTTTACCTAGATAAAAGTACGAATTCTATTTTTTCACATTATATTTCATTATCAAGATTTTAATTAAGCTTAAGATTTTAAATATATTTGGACTTACTTCTAGAGGAGTACTTTCAGCTGCAATTTCAGTAAAACCCACTATATCACTGAAATAAATTGTAACTGAGGCATAAAATTCCGCTGGAACCTGAAAAGAGTTTTAAGCTTTACAAAAATTCACAAAATTTGTTGTTATAACAAATTAGACAACAGACAAAAACAATATTAGTTTAACACATAAGTATTTAACTAATTATTCATTTAAAAATTGAATACGAGTACAGCAAAAAGATTTTTTTATTTATCGTTTTTAATAGTGTATGCTGGATTTCAAAGTAACACAAGTAATTAATAATTATTTGAAAAAAACCTGTTTCGTTTGTTTCAATTGCGTAGCGACGCTTGGTGGTAGCATTTGAAATAATAGTGAGTCGCTTTTCCGTTTCTCTTTTTTCAATTCTCTTGCTTTTTGTGCCAAATTCGAAGCGTACATCTGAAACATACTAGTATAATAACATAATATATGTGTAGTGTGTAGGTATAATTAAATATGAACTATCCATAGATCACTTTATTTCGGTTCAAAGATTAATGTTTCCTTGAGATTATTGTTATTAATAATTAGAAATCACTATTGATTATAAATAAAACATAATACAATTATTAGAAGTTATAATAATAAAAATATTCCTGTTGATCAGTGACATACTGGCCGACTGACTTAACAATAGCAATACAATAACAATTAACAATAGCAAACAGATTATTATTAATAAAAAATATTCTAAACTTTAATGCACTCTTGTATATTTAATAGGACATATTTTAGAACACATATTTTTCAGACATGTAAAGTATTGGAGTAAAAATATTTCAAATACTTTTTCAGTATTTTATTTGATTTTGAAATAGGTATATTGCAGTATACATATTTTTTACAAAGCTGCTGTTTGTTATTGACTATTCAAACCAGTTTTTATTCACACAATTTATTTATCTGTTAGTGAAAACACGCGAAAACAAACTGAATTATACAAAATACAAAAAAAATTGTGAAGTCATACCTGAATAGTATCAACTGCATTAAGCACCAGAACTATGATAACAGGGCTAACTGCCAGAACTACAATCAAAATGGCGATACCCACGGCTTCCTTGCTACTTGCATTACTCAAAGATTCATCCACGTATACTCTAAGCCAAATAAAAACTGACTTTAATTTTATTTTTACAAATAATAAACTTTTCAAGCGTCAAGAAACGTTGTTAATTTTAGGTTGCACCTGCATTTGATCCGTATGACGAATATATTAATTAGCTACATATTAAGTTATATTACACTTCTTACAATTTTAATCTATTAAAAACCCGGGTCGCAGTTCCAAAACCCTGCCGACAATATAGTGTATTTGCTTGTATAGGGCCGTGTGGTTTTATACTCTTATTATGTGAAATTAAGTTTGTTTTTGGGCAAAATAAAAAATTAAACCCCTTAATACACCCCTTAAAATAACATTTTTTTCTTAATTGTAATATTATTAACAATCTAACGTCTACACCGAATTAAATACACCCCTCAATAAATAAGTCACTATCTGCAAACTAGTGTTTTCATAAAATTTGTAAATCCGGTCCTGTCGGGCCGATTTTATTAAAATTTTAGAGACACTTTTTAATTACTACCGGAGGGTTAAATTTCAATTTTGAAACGATTCGGAGAATTTTTTCGGTATTTTGGGCCCCAAAAACTTTTTTTAACCCCTAAAAACTACCCTTAAAATGGCCCGATTGGGCCCATTTTAAATAGGCTTCGTGCGGTAATGGATTCCAACATGTGTGCCAAATTTCGTTAAAATAAATTAACTTCTTCGAAAGTTATAGCCCGCACACATATATACCTATATATATAAATATATATATATATATATATATATATATATATATATATATATATATACATATATATATACATATATATATAAACATTTTTAAAAATGGTGGCAAAGTGTTTAGGAGGTTATGAAACGTCGAGAAATTTTGGTCCGACCCCTAGGTCCCGCCATCCGACCGACGCCAATAGTGTATGTTGCCATATGGCAAATACACTAATAATGTAACAAAAAATTCGCTATAAATAATAATGTTAATTTATTTTTTCGACAAAGTCATGTGTACCTAAAAGCCGAAATGTCGCTTATTAGAGAAAAAAGCATAGTTTTTTTTTTCTTTTTTTATTTAATCAATTTGTCCAATTCCCCGTGATATTAAAATTTAATAAAGTTTGCTCATACATTTCTAAACTATATTTATATCGAACTCTTCCCTCTTATGTGGACTTATTATATAAAAGCCGACGTTGTGCTCTGCGCTATTTCTTTCATTTCTTAGCCCTGTGTTGCGTTTCTATTCGTGAGAATCGTATGAAAATCGGTTGAATATATTTCGAGTTTATCGGTTCATATGGAGTATAGACAAAACGACACAGACGTTGCAACTTTATTGTTAACTTAAGGTTGAATAATAATTTAGAATAACTTTAGTAATCATTTTCAAATAATATTTCCTTCTAAATTCTAATGTTTTCACTGCGTTGTACAATGAACAGCGCATAGAAAAAATAATTAAGAGCAAGAGCATTTCGTTAATTTGTTTTTCCTGTTTTACTTACAAATGACTATATTTACGCACGCTATAATATACCAAGTGTTAGTTAACGTCACGAACCAGGAACATAAATGTTATTTCTCATTCAACTTTTTTATTACAACTCATTTTTAATTTTT
The DNA here is from genome assembly GCA_034508555.1 of Venustoraphidia nigricollis. NCBI lineage: Eukaryota > Metazoa > Arthropoda > Insecta > Raphidioptera > Raphidiidae > Venustoraphidia > Venustoraphidia nigricollis. Next base: position 2,258,056 of record JAVRKA010000070.1, read on the forward strand.
TTTTGTGCAATAAAATTTGCAAACAACTTTCCGTACTACCGCAAAACTTGTCACAAACACTCAATGATAAAATAGTTATTCCAACTACCTTTAAACAGGGTGTTAGAAAATAAGACCAATTTATTTATAACAAGGTAATGGTGTTATAAAATCTATTTACCAATATGTATGATTTTAGAAACTTTTGATATATTATTTGAACTGAAACAAATCAACCTGCACGATAAGCGGGAGGCATTAAACTGTTTTTGTAGTTAATCTTTCAGTCAGAAACCATAAGCTAGATATTAAGTTTTTTATGTATTCTGAAATTGATTTTCTTTATCTAATAGTCTTTGGTTTGGTCTAAGAACAACTAAAAAGAGGACCCATCAAGTCAACGATTTCTGACACACAAAACCACATAGACACTAATTACTTAAGAAAAGTCTGTAATCTGGAAGTAGCATAATAAATAATAAAAACTACATACAGTATACAAGATTAATTAAGATCTATTACGTAACATGCACATACATGACCCAGATATACAAACATGCTTTCAGCTCGTGCTCGGAATTTAGGGACATCGTTATGTCTTTATCTGATCTATCTGTTATTTTGAACATCCACAGTGAAAATTAGTCAACGTGCGTTATTAACAAACAGTGAGATATTATACCAACATATTAAAAAGGTTCATTTTCATTTACATAGTAGCCGTATTTATCCGGCGTTGTCCGGGAAAATTGGATGTCACCCGTTATGTTTTATTTCACTTTTTTATTGCAGAGTTAATTAATTTAATATCTTTTTTGACATACGTACTTCTGTACAAATATAATTACGATTTTATATTATAAAATCGTAACGCGGTGTAGTATGTTCACAGTAGACTTTCCCACTACCAATGCAATCAAGACCGACCGGTATCCATTCTTCTCCCGTAAGTGTGTCATGATTATAGAGTAGAACCTTGATAAGTTAAAATCCAAGGGAAACGTTAAAAAATTTAAGTTATCGAGTTTTTTACTTATCGAGAGTTGAAGTTAGAGAGGTTGTCAGAGTTTAACTTACCAAGGTTTGTGGATTTTATAGAGGATGTATTTTAGTTTAATAGAGGTTTCATACATTTTTTATCTTTTCATTTATTCATTTAGAATCAATTATTTATTTATTTAAACAATCAATTATTTAAACAAATAAATCAGTAAAGTGATTTAGTGGAAGACTAAAGTAAAAATCAATTAAGTTCTTGGCAAAACCTTTTGCTTGGATACTTACTCATGATGACTCACTGATAATACTTTAACTTGTGGAGGTCACCAAAATATTATTTTAAGTTATCGAGGGCGATGTTCAGAATATTTCTTTAAGTTACCGAGGTTTTGTGATTTAAGTATTAGAGGTTTTATGCTTTCAGGGGAAGGGAATTCAAAAACAATTTAACTTACAGAGGTTTTTAGCTTATCGAGGTTTAACTTATCGAGATTCTACTGTATTATGTAAACCGTGATTTACAATGGCAAGTCATTTGACATTCGGCTTCTGATTTCGCATGACGTACAGTGTACAAGCTCCTAATATGTGGGATGGTTTTAGACTATATCTCATTATACTATCAACAGGGGGCTGTTATTAGTAATAATAATAATAATAATTCCGGGGAAATGCGGCTATATTTTATAAAAAAACTTGGCTCCAGCAAAGTATGTCTATCGTTAATAGGCAATAGGGGAAGCTGGATCGGGCTGCTACTTCTAAATAGTGTTTTGGTATTCATAAAAATGGTATGCTCATACTTTTCATCAATTATTGATTTCTAAAATAGCAAGCTAAAGTCGTAAGATAAATAAGTTCATAGTTTTGTAAAATTTTTAAGTACAAATATTTATCCAAGCAACCATCTGTGTGTTGACGATATTGAATTGTTAGTCAAAATCCATACGAAACTTAATATCTAACCTTATTTTACGACGTAACTCCCTCTGTAACTTTCTAAGCTCGTCTGTGTAGTCTCCAATCGAATAAAAATAATTGATCGCATCTTCTTTATTCGGGCTTCGTCTCTTATTTTTGATGATGGTGTCACTACTGAAAATATATTAAATGATTTCTGCAAGTTTTGAATCGAAAAGAAAATAATATTTCCAAAATCTTTTTTTAATTTGAACTGAAACCCAGAGACAATAAAAACGAAAATTTAGAAAAAATTATTGGCTAGTTTACCGCCAGGAGTCCAGCAGTAGCAGTAATCCTGCGTTTTCAACTATTGTCACAAAATGCATTAACAATCACAGTTGTTTCTAAATTTTCGTTTTTATTGTCTTTGGCTTTTTACTAGCTTCTCGATATTAATTATATATTAGGAGCATTTTATTAATAGATAAACTTTCTTTAAAACTCGTCCACATTCTATCGCTTATAAAATACAATTAGTGGAGTGCCGTTAGGTTTATACCTCGGAATCCAGGGCCAGTCAATGAATCTTCATAAAAATTTTGGACTGCATTGTTAAAAGCTCAAATAAAAAAGTTAAAAAAAAAAATTTTTGCGATCTCGATTGCGGGGTGGATGCCACCCCTTCTCGGGGGTGAAAAATGTTTTGTTGAAAATAAGCACGGAAATGGATAGGTTGACTAATTATAAGCAATTTTTGTTCTATAAAGTTTTTTTTGAAAGTCCATACTTTTCGACTTATTCGCGAGTGTAAGTGTCAATTTTTCAACCAATAAACCTACGTTTTCAAGTGGTTTTTCCCGAATAACTGAAAAAGTAAGTATTTTATCGAAAAAATCATTCTTAGTAAAAATGTAGCTTATAAAAAAACAAAAATAATGGTGAGTTTACAGTGGCTGTAGACCCAATACAAACGGAGAACTGCCTTGTTGAAAGTTGGTTCTTATTCGTCAAAAGCCAAAATTGAAAGTTTCAGCGTGAAGTTACCAAAATACAATGCATTTTTCAGGGGAAACTCATGGAACATTTTTTGAAGTGCTTGAAAGAACCTTTATTTATATTTTTTATAAAAGTCCCTAGCATCAAAACTAACGGAGCTCTGACGAAAATAATGTTGGTCCCTATTTTTTTCGGCGTCAAAAAATGTGAAAGTCACCCCCTTATTACCACACAAATTAAAAATAATCGTTACCACTTCACAATTCACTTTATTTATGTACTTGTAACATGCTCTAGAAGTTTGACAGGTTTAAAGTGCTTAGTTTTGAAAAAAATTGAGTTTGAAGTGAAAAGAGCATTTTTGTATTTTTGCAAAAAATTGCCTTTTCTTCAAAATAACTCAAAAACTATTAATGATACGCAAAATTTTGTAGTGTGCCAAATTGTTTGTTTTGCTTTTCTGAAAAATTTCGTTTTTTTTTCTGTAGGATGAAACTTGAATAGGATATGGCCGTTTAAAGTTTGCATATATTCGTAAATAGTAACTTTTCGAGTTCTTTCAGCTCTAGCCCTTTCAAAACTAAGCACTTTAAACCGGTCAAACTTCTAGAGCATGTTACAAGTACATAAATAAAGTGAATTGTGAAGTGGTAACGATTATTTTTAATTTGTGTGGTAATAAGGGGGTGACTTTCACATTTTTTGACATCGAAAAAAATAGGGACCAACATTATTTTCGTCAGAGCTCAGTTAGTTTTGATGCTAGGGACTTTTATAAAAAATATAAATAAAGGTTCTTTCAAGCACTTCAAAAAATGCTCCATGAGTTTCCCCCGAAAAATGCATTGTATTTTGGTAACTTCACGCTGAAACTTTCAATTTTGGCTTTTGACGAATAAGAACCAACCTTCAACAAGGTAGTTCTCCGTTTGTATTGGGTCTACAGCCACTGTAAACTCACCATTATTTTTGTTTTTTTATAAGCTACATTTTTACTAAGAATGATTTTTTCGATAAAATACTTACTTTTTCAGTTATTCGGGAAAAACCACCTGAAAACGTAGGTTTATTGGTTGAAAAATTGACACTTACACTCGCGAATAAGTCGAAAAGTATGGACTTTCAGAAAAAACTTTATAGAACAAAAATTGCTTATAATTAGTCAACCTATCCATTTCCGTGCTTATTTTCAACGAAACATTTTTCACCCCCTAGAAGGGGTGGCATCCACCCCGCAATCGAGATCGCAAAATTTTTTTTTTTTAACTTTTTTATTTGAGCTTTTAACAATACAGTCCAAAAGTTTTTATGAAGATTCATTGACCGGCCCTGGATTCCGAGGTTTTACAATTTTTACGTCTAACGGCACTCCACTAAATATAATTTCTTTTTAATAACCATCTTTTAATTTCTAACATTTCTGAATCTGCCAAACTTTAGAAGTGTTGTCTTTAGGTAATTTTTAGTAACAAAAGTTATATCAGCATATTTCCGATTCGAAAAGGTTTTGCGAGCTATGACTTATTGAAAAAAAAACATTTTCAACAATTCTCAATATTTTTCACGTCCATTATAATTAATAAGTTTTTTTTTATTTTTTAACGGGAAATTGGACAATTCAAATATAGTTAAACTAAATTAAAAAATTGCGACGTTTCGTTAAATCTTTTTAACTTCTTCAGGCACAACTGAAATGATTAAAAATACAATTTAAAAAAATTGTAATTATTTCATTAACTAATTTGTATTTTTAATCATTTCAGTTGTGCCTGAAAAAGTTAACAATATTTAACGAAACGGCGCAATTTTATAATTTAGTTTAACTATATTTGAATTGTCCAATTTCCTGTTAAAAAATTAAAAAAAACTTATTTTCAACAATATTAAACAATTAATAATATTGACTTTACCAACAGTAATAGAATATTAAACAAAACGTAACCACTTGCGATTACTGTTCAAACCAATTTTTTATTTACAAAACGTTTCGACCAAATTTTGGTCCTTTTAAATTTTTTAAAATATAAAATAAATTATAATTGTTTATATAATTGTTTATATAATATAATTGTTTATATAATTGTTTATATATAAACAATTATAATTTATTTTATATTTTAAAAAATTGAAAAGGACCAAAATTTGGTCGAAACGTTTTGTAAATAAAAAATTGGTTTGAACAGTAATCGCAAGTGGTTTCGTTTTGTTTAATATTAAACAATACTTTTTGGTAATAAAATTTAAAACCAAATGAGTAATAGCATAAATAAACTACATTAAATGTTGAAAGTGACAACACATAGTTTCAATACACCTTTGAGCACGATTAAGTTGGAGTTTTTTCGCATTCTGCAGTATTTGAAGATTACCCCGGATTTCATCTGCAGCATTAAAAATTCTCCGATATAATGAATCACGGCTATTAACCATCTCTGCATAAATAAGCTAACCTTTCCGAATCGGACTTATGTTGATATAACTATGTTTAAAATGACTTGAAGAATAGGTACACTCCTGATGTTTGGTAGTTTACTCCCGGGAAGCTCAAGTAACATTTTCTTGCTCTTATAAAGGACATATTATATTAGAACTGAAACTCTTCTACCTATCAATACTCTTGCTAAGGAAGTTCCATAAAGTCATTGAAAATACAAAGTGACCTGTTTATTACTTGTTTTTAATTTTGCCATAGTTCTGCATGGTGCTGGTGAGGTTCATGTAGTAGTTCTTAATTGACGGCACATAGTTCATTGAGCCATTAAGCAAATCGCGACCCAGAGTGTCGTAACGCACAAAACTGGTGTAGTTTTCACCGTCAAGAAGACCGTAGCTATAGTATTTGACTCCGTAGACACTAGATATACCCATGCTCTCAATGCTCCTCAATAGATTCTTGAACGCTATCAAATATCTGTAAACATATCATAAAACGTCAAGACTGATTGCTTTTACATTTAAATCATAGACATAATATCGATATATGGGCGTTGATTCTTAAATGGCAGCTGTGGAAATCATTAATGCATTACAGAAAAACTAAATGTCGTAGGTTCGATCGTGGCATTCAGTGCCATTATTACTTTTTTGTTTTTCTTTTTTACAATTGTATCAGTTTTACTTCTGTAGTGTGTAGTGTAAAATACACAGTATCTTTTTTATATATTTTTCCAAATATTTTCAGCATTTGTAAACCGATTTTGATGATTCTTGCTCTACGGATATTGGATAGAAATCAGTTCAGTAATTTTTTTCCAGTTTAGTATAAAATATTTTGAGCGGGGTTTTCACGTGGATGGAGTACAAATTTATGCTTCATGATAAGGAAAATATGAAGTGACAAAGAACATTTTTTTTGCTATGAATGGATGGATTTTTAACTTCCCGCTAAGAAAATTGAAAATTTTCAAAAATTCGGAAGTTTTTGTCAGATCTCGACGTTTTGAGATCCTAGGAATCTATTCTGACGATTTTTAAAATGATGTCCGTATGCCTGTGTGTATATGTGTGTGTGTATGTAACCCTCTCATAACTTTTGAACGGGTGGACCGATCGAAACGCGGATTGCGGCATCTGAAAGGAACTGGCTGAACTTAGATTTTCTGAAAATTGGAACTGATTCGGCCACGTAGATTTTGAGAAATCTCAAAAATAAAGTTTTTTTGGAAAATAGTTTTTTTTTAATATTTTGAAATATTTTCGAAACTACCGTACCGATTAATTCCAAAATCTAATCAGCTCTATTCCTCATAAAATAACGTCAATCGCCGTAAACCGCATCAAAATCGGTTAATCCGTTCGAGAGATATCGTCGGAGAAAAATTCTGAAAAAAAGTGTTTTCAAAATAACTTCCCATATTTTTGTTTGATTGATTTTTTTGTATTCAGTTATTTTTTTGTGCTTAAAAAACTGCGTCGATTGCTGCAAATGGCACCTCGATCTGTTGATTCGTTCGAGAGATATCGTTGACAAAAAATTTCCAAAAAAGTGTTTTTTCAATATATCTTTCCAAATCTTTGTCAGATTTTTATAACGGTTTATAGTTTCGAAGTTTCGGAAATATTTTGATAATAAAAAAAATCAGATGTTCTTTTGTTCCGAAGATCTGTCAAAAAGAAATTAGTTAGGTAGCTGACAAGCATGCTTTGATTAATTTTTAATATAAAATACCTTAACCGTAAACCGTTAACAGAAATTTTATTTTATTATAATATTTCAAATGTCAATATGTATGAAGTTGGAATAATCCTGTCGCCCAATTGGCTGGAATTTTTTAAAATAGCTTTTAACAAACACCGTAGGGGTAAGCCACATCTCAATAGATCGGAAACAGCGGGAAGTTCTCAGGGATGGCCTGCAGGGTCAACCGTTTTTCAAAATTTTTTTGTATAAAAAGTACCTACTTGTAACTCCATGTCACATATACCGTGTAATTTAATAATAGCTTGTAAAGTATTTAATATATCCCATCAAAAACATAAATGTGAAATGAGAGCCAAGTTCAATATTATGATATATGCCTTGGTTGTTGACTTCAACAACAAAAGAAGTGAAATCTAAATGGGTGCCAAGTTCAATGGTCAGTCCTAAAATTTATTTATAACAACATAAAATATGTTATAACAACTTGAAATATCATTTCTTTTTATAACTTAGGATAATATATAGAAGCCTAAGGTCTGACTTGGCTAGTTTTCATATACGAATTATTATTAAGTACCTAAAAGTACAGTTTCTACCAGCAAGCCAAATTTTCGGAAGAATAAAATAAGAACTTACAGCTTTAGAACTTGCGAAGGCTATAATATAATTCGTATATGAAAATTGTCAAGTCAGACCTTAGGCTTCTATATATTATCCTAAGTTATAAGAAGAAATGATATTTTAAATTATTATAACATATTTTATGTTGTTATAAATAAATTTTAGGACTGACTATTAAACTTGGCACCCATTTAGATCTCACTTCTTTTGTCGTTGAAGTCAACAACCAAGGCATATATCATAACATTGAGCTTGGCTTTCATTTCACATTTATGTTTTTGATGGGATATCATTACTTTTTGTACAGAAATTATTAGCAGGTACTTATTCATAATAAAATTAATACCAAATGGATTTTGTTATTCTACTGTATTTTCCTACGTTTACGGGGTATCCACTTGTTATATATTCACCTGAAGACCTTAAAATCCACAGAAAGACCCGCTGTCATCAATTTTGATTGCTGATTCTTACATTACGGGCACTATAAGTAAGTGTTCCTAATAGAATCAATTAATTGAAAAATTATAATAAAATGATTTTACTAGTTTCGGATTTATTCCATTGTATTCACCCAACTACCTATCTGGATGCCAAATTTGAACTTTCTAGGTCATCTAGAAGTGGGTTAGAGTTTTGATCTATAATAGGTCAGTGATAAAAATGACTATTTTTGGACGTTAATATCTAAATAACCGTTTGAAGTGTGTTAATAAAATTTGGAGCACATAATATGTATCTCGCAAGTCTCAATATATGAGCTAAATTTGACATGTTTATGTGAAATAGTTTTTGAGTTATGAGGGGGTCAAAAGTAGCTTCAAATAGTTCGTGTAATATTACACACGGTGCTGCTCGCCAGTTCTGTTAGCTTAAACTTGGCTTGACACGCTACCGTGTGTCTAGATCACTATGTAATAAAAAGCACGGCTTAGGGCGGTCTTTGCTTTATGAAAATATGTACATTCAATATTAAAATTCGATCAGAAACATAACATATACAGCGCGATGGTTTAAAAGGATGTTTAGCCGTAAGTTTTCAATAAGGCGACGACATCAAAGCGTGATTTTTTCAAGCCCTTTTTCAGATCATACAAAATGTTTGTAAAAGTTAAAAAAATTAAGTCAACTTTCAACTCTCGATCTTCTATAACATACAACACCTCTCTGTCTCCGAAAATGCTTAAACGAAAATTATTAACTGCTAATACTTTACGATGTTTTCTTTATGGAAAACACAGATCTATAGCTATAAAATTCTTATATATTTACTGTTATAGATGCGTTTGAATAAAAGTTTTTACGACTTTTTTACACTGTTGTTTTTATTTTATTACGTAATATATTGCAGCGCATAAAAATTCCATCGAGAATCGACTATCGACTTTAATAAACAACCTGTGCTTGTGCTATTGATTAAGTAGTAAATTCAATGCAATTCACTGAAATTAGAAGTCCGTTGCACAAACCTATTTTTGTTCCAGAAAGAAAAAATCAAAATACAAGAAGCTAAATCACTTTCTCTGTTGCCGTAAATGATAATTTCGGGTCTTCTTGATCTATCAGAACAAGATCTAAATTAAATGTCTGATCACAGCCAGATTGAATATTGTTTCTTAACAGTTTTAAAGACTCTGAAACGTTTGTGAAATATCAAATAACAAGTGAGTAATTCAAAAATAGGGAGACAAATTAAACATTATTGGAATTATTTTTTACTAAACGTGAAATGATTAAGAGCAATAAAAATTATAATGTGCTCTCAAATAACTAAATGTTCAACATACTTAACAATGTAAACAAAAACCATATCACTGTCTCGTTGTTGGTGTTACTTTGTTTAGCTTCGTTTGATTGAATTGCTTTTATTATAGTTTTAAATTAAGGTGTTTTTATTTCTTCTCCTATGTATTTTCTTCTGGGGGACAGAAATAGAGTTAAAATAGTAGGTTATTGATTCATGACAATTACAACACTGAATTGTTGTCTTATCAATATTATTTATTATTATTATTTATTTTTTGCGCGGGTGTAAAATTTTTGTGTCTGTTTTTTTACGTTTTGTGAATTATGTAATGAACAAGAAGTAAAATGTTATTGCGCAAATCAATACAATTTTGCTTAGCATTTCCCTAAAATAGTACTTATTACATAATATATATTGTTTAATTTAGGAAACAAAAGTATCAAAATAAACTGATTGTGTCTACGATAGAACATAGGTCTGGTTCAATGCGAATTTCTATTCGAATATTTACGCTTATCGATCTAAATTTGAGCGAGAATCCTTGGTCGAGTTTCGCGTCTTATAAAAATGTTTATTTTTGGTGCCACGAAATATAAAGAAACGAGAATGTGAAATACATATATGCATAATGTGCTACATAATATTATACCTCCAGACACCGCTGTTGTCCGTCTCCTTGATTTGGTTTGTCAAATGTTCAAGCATGGCTGCGTTCACTGCCGTATACCAGTCTAACATTTCGGATATATTTATTTCTTCTGAGGTTATTTTACTTCTGCAAATAGAAAAATACGTTGAAATAAAATTTTTCAATTTATGTTCGCCAACCCAACCTTAAAAATGTATTGATCTGAAAAGAAATATATAACCAAAATAGAAAACTGAAAGTTTATTAGTGTATTTGCCATATGGCAACATACACTATTGGCGTCGGTCGGATGGCGGGACCTAGGGGTCGGACCAAAATTTCTCGACGTTTCATAACCTCCTAAACACTTTGGCACCATTTTTAAGAATGTTTACATATATATGTATATATATATATACATATATATATATATATATATATATATATATATATATATATATATATATATATATATATATATATGTATATATATATATATATATGTGTGTGTGTGCGGGCAATAACTTTCGAAAGAGTTAATTGATTTTAACGAAATTTGGCCCACGTGTTGAAATCCATCACCGCAAGAAGCCTATTTAAAATGGGCGTAATCGGGCTATTTTAAGGGTAGTTTTTAGGGGTTGAAAAACGTTTTTGGGCCCCAAAATACCGAAAAAATTCTCAGAATCGTTTCAAAATTGACATTTAACCCTCCAGTAGTAATTAAAAAGTGTCCCTAAAATTTTAATAAAATCGGCCCGACAGGACCGGACTTACAAATTTTATGAAAACACTACTTTAGTGAATTATTTACTGAAAGTTGTATATAATTTGGTATAGAAGTTCGATTGATAATAATATTGCAATTAAGAAAATAATTGTTATTTTAAGGGGTGTATTAAGGAGTCAAATTTTTTATTTTGCCCAAAAACCAACATAAGTTCGCATAATAAAGCCACAGTGCCTGTATTATCAAATACACTATATTGTCGGCAGGGTTTTGGCACTGCGACCCGGGTTTTTTAAAATCGTTTATGATCGGTGGAATCAATACCATAACAGTATAAACATACGTGTACATATTTTATTTGCCATAAACCAAATAAGCACGTTTTGGAATAAATTTTTATTTAACGTTTGGTCCTTCAATTTAATATAGATTTTTCAGCATAAGTTTTAGTTGAATTTAGGTTCAAAGTTTATTTTTGTATCGTAGTAAATTTGCATTGAGTACTCTGAGTAAAATTAATATTAATATTAAATTTACAATTTTATAGTTTTTTAACATTGCGAATTCAGAAAAACTCTGATGCTAGTTATTTTCTTCTAAATGCAGACGAACTAATGAACACGTACTCGTGGGATGCGTTTAGGGTGTCGAATTGCAATTCAAAGCGGACGAAATATGATATCGCCTAGTTATATTTAAACATATGCATCTATTTTAAGAAATGATTTTATTTGCTTTTATAGAAATGACAAATCTATATTTTGAAGGTAACCATAAACCACACAATCAGACGCAAGTTTTGGATACAGATTACTAAGATCACTGTGGTTTGAAACTATAAAAAAACCCGGGTCGCAGTGCCAAAACCCTGCCGACAATACAGTGTATTTGCTAATACAGGCCTTGTGGCTTTATTATGTGAACTTAAGGTGATTGTTGGGCAAAATAAAAAAATTAACTCCTTAATACACCCCTTAAAATTACAGTTTTTTTAACTACATCATTATTGTCGATCGAACGTCTACACCAAAATTAAAAACACCTTTCAGGAAATAACTCACTATCTGCAAATTAGTGTTTTCAAAAAATTTGTAAGTCCGGTCCTGTCGGGCCGATTTTATTAAAATTTTAGGGGCACTTTTTTAATTACTACTAAAGGGTTAAATGTCAATTTTGAAACGATTCTGAGAAACGTTTTCGGTATTTTGGGGCCCAAAAACTTTTTTCAACCCCTAAAAACTACCCTTAAAATGCCCCGATTACGCCCATTTTAAATAGGCTTCTTACGGTGATGGATTTCAACACGTGGGCCAAATTTCGTTAAAATCAATTAACTCTTTCGAAAGTTATTGCCCGCACACATATATATATATATATATATATATATATATATATATATATACGTATATAAATATATATATATATATATATATATATATATATATATACACATATATATATAAACATTTTCAAAAATGGTGCCAAAGTGTTTAGGAGGTTATGAAACGTCGAGAAATTTTGGTCCGACCCCTAGCTCCCGCCATCCGACCAACGCCAATAGTGTATGTTGCCATATGGCAAATACACTAAAAAGCAATTTAGTCACTTCTTATCCACAACAATTGTATTATTCATTTGAAGATGGGAGTATAGCTCTCGAAATGTGTATCCACAAAAAAATAGTTGTTTGGTTTTTTCGAAATATTCAAGTATGACATTATCCGTGATTAAGTGAGATATGAGGTGACCCATCGTAGTACGTAATAATAATAATATTAATAACAAAAATAGCCTTTATTGAAGGCGGAGTTCAGCTAAGCTACTCGTCTCCTCAATTCGTGAGAAAAAAATTAAACAGCTTGAGTATAAACAAAATATATACAAAATAATATACAATATACAAAGCAGAAACAAGAAACCAATAAGAACTATATCTCAAAAATTAAGTTTTCCTGCCATGTTGTGAGCTGACTGCACATATTCTCTTGCACGCAGTATAAAATGCAGGTTGGAATCCACCACCGCACGAACCCTATTTAAAATGGGCCCAATCGGGCCATTTTAAGGGTAGTTTTTAGGGGTTGAAAAATGTTTTTGGGCCCCAAAATACCGAAAAAATTCTCCGAATCGTTTCAAAATTGAAATTTAACCCTCTCGACAGGACCGGACTTACAAATTTTATGAAAACACTAGTTTGCAGATAGTGAATTATTTACTGAAAGTTGTATATAATTTGGTATAAAGGTTCGATTGATAATAATATTGCAATTAAAAAAAAAAATGTTATTTTAAGGGGTGTATTAAGGAGTCAAATTTTTTATTTTGCCCAAAAACCAACTTAAGTTCGCAAATAAAGCCACACTGCCTGTATAAGCAAATACACTATATTGTCGGCAGGGTTTTGGCACTGCGACCCGGATTTTTAGTGTATTTGCCATAAGGCAACATACACTATTGGCGTTGGTCGGATGGCGGGACCTAGGGGTCGGACCAAAATTTCTCGACGTTTCATAACCTCCTAAACACTTTTTCACCATTTTTGAAAATGTTTATATATATGTATATATATATATATATATATTTATATACGTATATATATATATATATATACATATATATATATATATATATACATGTGTGCGGGCAATAACTTTCGAAAGAGTTAATTGATTTTAACGAAATTTGGTCCACGTGTTGAAATACATCACCGCAAGAAGCCTATTTAAAATGGGCGTAATCAGGGCATTTTAAGGGTAGTTTTTAGGGGTTGAAAAACGTTTTTGGGCCCCAAAATACCGAAAAAATTCTCAGAATCGTTTCAAAATTGACATTTAACCCTCCAGTAGTAATTAAAAAGTGTCCCTAAAATTTTAATAAAATCGGCCCGACAGGACCGGACTTACAAATTTTATGAAAACACTAGTTTACAAATAGTGAATTATTTACTGAAAGTTGTATATAATTTGGTATAGAGGTTCGATTTATAATAATATTACAATTAAGAAAAAAAATGTTATTTTAAGGGGTGTATTAAGGAGCAAAATTTTTTATTTTGCCCAAAACCCAACTTAAGCTCGGAAAATAAAGCCACACTGCCTGTCGGCAGGGTTTTGGCACTGCGACCCGGGTTTTTTTATAATTATAAATAAATTATAAGAAACTGCAATTGCGACGTGGTCTGTGAGTATTTTTTTCATTTGTTTGGTGTTCTTTTCTTAAATCTTTCAACATAAAATGAACGAAAGATACATTGAATACAGGGCGTGTTTTACAGTTTTGATACCAAAATGATAAAGAACGGAAACCACTGTTTGAATAACTACAGGGGAGTCTTCTAATTCTTATTTAATTGGGGGTCCTGTTGTGAGTTCTGCTCTATAGTACAAAAATTACTAAAAAGACTTTTTAACTAGAATGGCAAAGTCTTCAAAAATGTATGTTTAAATTTTTCGGAAATTTTAAAGTAAAATATAATTAATTTAAATTTTACGTTATACTCGTAGCAATACAAATTTTTACTGTCTAGTTTATAAACTGAATACATACTTGAAGAAAATTTAATTATTAACTTCTGTAAACATTAATTAAAATCTATTGTTTACTCGCAAAGTTACCGAAACAATTAAAACGTGTGATTGAATTTATAAGCAAAGCTTTCAAATTGTGCATATCTTATGTTAGATATAAAATGCTTTCTGATTATTTGTTATTAGTGTATTTACCATATGGCAGGTACACTATTAGCGTTGGTCGGAATGCGGGACCTAGCAGTCGGACTAAAATTTTTTGACGTTTCAGATCATTTTGAATCTTGACAAAAGTAAATTTAATTGTAATTCATTTTTTTTTTTTGTTATTAATTATCGAAATCCGGTTTAAACTCATGATTTCAGATCATTATACTATTAATTTTAATAATAAATACCTAAATAAAAAAACGTGTTGATATTTAGACTAGGATCATTGAACTGAAAGCTTGTACAATACACGAACGATGATATTGTCATATAAACCGCAACTTAGCGATGTCAGGTAAGATTACAATCATAATTACAATTTAATTAATATCGCTAAGGTAAGAGTTTAGGGTTTACTGGGCAGCGGTAAAAAAGCAGAATAACCACACGTTTCGGTCAAAATCCAAATTAGTTTAGTATTTCGCGCTTTAACTATGGTGTTTTTGGAGAATCATAGGAGTAGGCTGTTAAAGCTACTGTAAATGCTGAATTGCACAAAGCATTGTCAAGAAATTTGATTGTGATTATAAATAACAGTTTTTATACTTACATGAGCCGTCTAATATCGAATTCGAACTCCCTGTCATATAGAACATTAGATTTTACTCACACAAAAACAAATGATTGATCTACATAGAAAAAAATCACATCAAGTAGAAAAATGTTGTTTCCAAGTGGGAATGTATATACAATTTAAATTTAAAGCAATCGTTTCAATCAATCAGTTATTTTTCGAACAGGGTCGGTTTAAAGTTGTATGCTTTTCTTATGGAGAAATATGTATTGTTGCAATCTAAGGTCATTGTCAAATCTGATTTTCTGACAATGTTTTCTGCAACCAAGCATCAAAAATTCACATCGGACTTTGGGTAATCAGTTCTATGTAGATATTGCTAAATTTGGATTTTGATTTTGGTCAGAAATTAAACAAACACATTTTATTTGTACTTTTTTGTAGCAATAAAAAACAAGCATGATACAATCCAAAATATTAACAAATCTACATGGAGATCTTTTCTATAATATTCGATACACGTACATATAATATATAGTACATTTGTAACGAAAAGAGAGAAGGAAATTAATGATTTCGAAATATCAATTTACCAGCTACAAAACAATAATGTTTATTCAATTTACGCAACATGTCAATCGATTTCAATTACCTCAACGGTAACCCAGTTTAGTTTTTATTGTTTTTGTATTGCAGAATAAACATCGATATGCACGTAATCAATCGACTACAGAATCATCATTAGTCCCACTGTCACTTCATCTTGCTACGGAAAAAAACTAACGTTCTTTCATTTTCTCTAAGGATGAATATTTACAAGATAACCAATTTTTGTATACAGTGCATAATTTTAAGCCTGGAACAATCCGTATAAAAAGCTTTAGATCATCTTCGATCAAAATCCTCAAATATTATGTCAACTTTATTTTTTAACGTGCAACTTTGTTGATAGTCGCATTTTTTTACCATTACCTCTTTCCGGAATGGCGTCTTTGTCTTTCAGAAGACGGGCGTGAAACTTTTATATTATTATAGTAATGTTTTGTGTTTATTTTTAGGGTGGTACTGAACAATTCAAGAAAAGGTATTCATAATTCATAAAAAGGTATGAAATACTACGTATTTTATTAATTTAGATAGTGACTAATGTATTTTTTATTGTATAGAACCTGAAGCATTTGAAATGTTACATTATATTAAGAAAATCATTTTTGTTCTTTAAACTGCCGATGGCAAATAAAAATGGTTTTAGATAGTAGCTGAATATACAAGAGGATAATAGCAAAAAAGTTTATAAGAAAACTCCAACTTATTAATTTTTGGAACTTCTGAAATATACGTAACATAGAAAGAATGGATTTATAGATTGCCCCAAAAGGGTATATTATCGTTGACATGTTGTTTTCTCTTAGCTATCTGAAAACCCTGGTAAAACAATATTATTTAGATAAGATCATTTTTACGGCTAAATTATAATTCATTTGTTTCGTATTGTGTGGAAAAGCCTCAGAGGAGTTAGGTCTCTACCCATGTTACGTTTGAAATAAGTTTCCACACTAGCGGGGCGTGTACTAGAACAAAATATTTTATCTTTATTAAAGCCACTCAACGCGCTATGGAATTATTTACTCTCTTTGTCTAGACTACGTAGCTACCTACATTTAATTAGTTATATTAGTTACGTCCATTAATTAATTATAAACATCGTCATATAACGAAGTCACTGACTCCAAGAACTTTTCTAAACAACCAAGTATTACATTAAAAATGAATAAATATTTTTTACTTCAATAGTTTTTACTTAAATGTTACTAAAATGAATTAAAGAGAGACGCACGGTATATTAGATTGTTTGTTGTATCGCACAAAATTAAGAAAAAGGAAATAAAGTTATTAGAAAGGAGGACAGTAAAAAAATAAACGTATTAGAAATAGAGAGAGAGAGAGAGAAATATTGCACCGAGAGATGAAGAAACAATGGAGTATCCCAATCTTAACTGTACGCACGTCACGAAGGCGTTGCAACTAATTTTGTAAAATAACTATCGCACACGCGTTGACAACAAATTTGAATAAACAGTATTTTTAATTTTTAATGTAAATCGGATATCAAATATTTTTTGTGTTTCCGTTTTACATATACAAAAGAATAAACTTTGCATCATTTTGTATTTTAAAACCATACAATTTTTTATCGTACTATATGCAAATATATGATTACCTATAACAATTGAAAATATATAATTCTCGTTCTGTAAGTGTGGCAATAAATCGTCACGAACACACCTACCCTTAATAATAAGGTGGATTACAAATACCTACATTCATATTAATTAAAGTATCACATTTGTCAATGAATTACCAAGAACGTATTTTTATGCCCACATATTATCTACAAATTGTAGAACATTGTAATGAATTACTTCGTGTGAATAGATTTACCGTCCAATAGAAGGCGTATTTGTTATACAGGGTGCGGCAGAGAGGACGGACGGTTTTAAAAAAATCATAAAATAGTTAATTTTTACTCAAAAACAAATTTATTGATGGAATCAGGTTCGCAAGGAAATAGCATTTGAGACAGTCAAGTGTGAAAAATCACATCAGGCATGTGGTGGCCGAAATCGTTGATGCAGTGCTGGAGGCGTTCTTGGAAGTTCGGGGCTTGTTCTCGTATACTGTAGCCTTGAGGTGTCCTCATAAGAAAAAATCGCATATGGATAAATCTTGGGGCCGAGGAGGCCAATGAACATCGCCAAACTTGGAAATAAGGCGACCAGGGAAGAGAGGGCGAATAACGTCCATTGATGCTCTGGCTGTGTAGGAGGTCTTATGAGGACACCTCAAGGCTACAGTATACGAGAACAAGCCCCGAACTCTGGACGAATTGAAGGACGCAATTCGCGTGGAAGTCGCCCAAGTTGAGAGAGCGATGTTGGAGAGAGTCTATGCGAACTTCCAAGAACGCCTCCAGCATTGCATCAACGATTTCGGCCACCACATGCCTGATGTGATTTTTCACACTTGACTGTCTCAAATGCTATTTCCTTGCGAACCTGATTCCATCAATAAATTTGTTTTTGAGTAAAAGTTAACTATTTTATGATTTTTTTAAAACCGTCCGTCCTCCCTGCCGCACCCTGTATATCCACAAACTGATGCCAGGGATGCCAGATTTGTTTGATAAATGCAAAAAATTGGATGCGTGTGCTTATAAATACAGTAATTTTTTTTACCGATTCCAATGATACCATAGAGCTGGTATCTAACTTTCTTTTAAATCATAAGAAATATTCTCAGAACTTTGTGTTAGGTACGTACATTAGATGATTAGGATCACGTATCAGCCTGGAAGTTGCCTAATATCTATACATCTATACATATAAATAAAATTGAAGTGTCTGCTCGTAATGTCAAAAAAAACCCGGGTCGCAGTGCAAAACCCTGCCGACAATATAGTGTATTTGCTTATACAGGCAGTGTGGCTTTATTATGCGAACTTAAGTTGGTTTTTGGGCAAAATAAAAAATTTGACTCCTTAATACACCCCTTAAAATAACATTTTTTTTCTTAAGTGCAATATTATTATCAATCGAATCTCTATACCAAATTATATACAACTTTCAGTAAATAATTCACTATCTGCAAACTAGTGTTTTCATAAAATTTGTAAGTCCAGTCCTGTTGGGCCGATTTTATTAAAATTTTAGGGACACTTTTTAATTACTACTAAACGGGTAAATGGCAATTTTGAAACGATTCTGAGAATTTTTTCGATATTTTGGGGCCCAAAAACATTTTCAACCCCTAAAAACTATCCTTAAAATGCCCCGATTACGCCCATTTTAAATAGGCTTCTTGCGGTGATGGATTTCAACAAGTGGTCCAAATTTCGTTAAAATCAATTAACTCTTTCAAAAGTTATTATATATATATATATATATATATATATATATATATATATATATATATATATATATATATATATATATATATATATATATATATACATATATATATAAACATTTTTAAAAATGGCGGCAAAGTGTTTAGGAGGTTATGAAACGTCGAGAAATTTTGGTCCGACCCCTAGGTCCCGCCATCCGACCGACGCCAATAGTGTATGTTGCCATATGGCAAATACACTAATAACAGCTTTTTACAAAATGTAAATGAAAGTATATATGGTACTTTTAAAAAAAACGGTCAAGTGCGAGTCGAACTGGCGAGGAGAGGGTTCCGTACCATTCCGTTTTTCGTTTAGGTTTTCTTGTAAACTATGGATGACGCCCATATCTTCTATTTTTTTCAAAATTTAAGGCACAGTAGTTTCAGTGATAAGTGGGGCGGATGGTCAATTTTCATCCATTTTCTTAATTCATTACAATCGCAGCCGGAGCCGCGGAGAGCGGCTAGTTTAATATAAAGTCATAATAGGCCCATGTCAAAACATAAATGAGATTAATGTCGGAAATAAGTTTATTAAAGAGGAAGTTCTACACGCCCCGGTCTACTTTTTATTTCAAGTCCTATTTCCGCTGCAAACTGCAGCATGTTTACGTAGTGTATAATAAATATGGGTAGCTTACAAGTGATCTATAGAATTATGAAATATAGTGTGTTTGATGTTTATGTATCATGAACAATCAAACAACCAATATAATTAATCAAATAATTCAGCGGTATTAGAATCAACTATTATTATAAATTACGATGTTGGTTCAAATCGAACCCGGGACCTTTACCATACTAAGCATACGCTCTATCATTCTTTTGTGCAATAAATTTATTATTATTATTATTATTATCCACTACTCTACAGAGTCTAACTAGAATTTGGCAATTTTCATGGTATATGACTTACTACTACCCCTTAGCTGTTCTGCTATTATATACATATTGTGTTTGTATAAAAGCTCATTGAGAGAAAAAATAACTTCATAGTACGAATAACGAATCTAGTAAAAATGCGAAAAAGTTATCTGCTAAGAATATAAAAATGTTCATTACTAAGCACCACATATACCGGGAAAAGGACGCCTGTCGAAAAAATGTGCATAGCCTATAGTTTCGCAGAATTGTGACTCTCTTTCAACTCAGACGGTCTTTTCCTTAGGTTGAGTGTTCAACGAGAGGAGAACCCGCAAGATGGCCGGCACAGGTGTACAACACCTGCTTCCGCCGATATTCAAACTCAATACCTCCCAAATACGAGACCAGCGTGCTCACTCCATTCCCACGGCACGTACCATAATTAAGTTCCCCAAAGGCCAAAACTCATAAGGGTAGAAAAACAAAATTTTTGAACACATTATATATAATGTAGGCAAACAACTAACCGTTACAGTTCAAATTAATTACCTTAATTGAGTCATTAGTTAGATCAGTTGACGGTCTCTCAGTCAGTATTGTTGTACAGTGTGTTGCATGTCGAACAATGATCGATTGATAAAGTTGCGCTGTAGATAAACTGACTTTTGATTTAGTGTAATTTTTCTTACGAAAATAGAAAACATTTATTATCTTATACGCGAAACCAGGGTATAGGTAAATTCGGAGGAAAGATTGCTATAAAACAGAAAATGTGAATAATATGGTCCAAGTTTTGTTTATTGTGAAATAAATATATTTCGAACAATTATACAAAATTTCATTAATATTCAATAAATATTTTCAACACAACAAACGATCTTTGTTACGAACGTACCTCTGATGCGCGGAAAATACGGGGAAAACCTGCTCAAGAATTAAAATTATTTAACTTAGAACGCTGAAAATTTCAGAATCGTTAGATCAATAGGTCTCAAATATGCATACAAAATTTGGTCAAGATGTTTGTAAAACGGCAAATATATATAACGCGAGCGTACAAAAAAAACCCGGGTCGCAGCGCCAAAACCCTACCAACAGTATAGTGCATTTATAATACAGACAGTGCGACTTTATTATATGAATTTGTTTGTTTCTGGAGAAAATAAAAAGTTTAACTCCTTAATACACCCCTTAAAATAATACTTTCGTCTCTGTTTTATCAATTCATCATCTGCACAAAATTATATATACCTACAGCCTTCTGTAAGTTTGATTTATGAAACGTCGAGAAATTTTGGTTCGGTCCCTAGATTCCGCCATTCGACCAATATTAATTAATATTTACCTGAAATCCTCCCGACGATTCAAAAAGTCCGATTTATTAAGGTGAACAATCTTGCCGTCACTTTGAGGCAACGCTAACTCTGGCCAAGTTGTCATATTGTTTAAAGCCTCGTTTGTAAAATCGAACCGCAAACTCAGATTTCTGAAAAGGAGAAATTATTACGAACATATCGACTCCAAATGAAATCTAATTTATATGAGTGAGTAGTGAGTGAGATTACAAGATAGTAACTAGTAGAGTTTGTATCCTGGTTCGATAGATGTTACGAAATAAGTCTAATTCTAAAAATATTTAACAAATATATTTTAAAAACAACTTTTATATGCATAATGTTGTCTTTTATAAAAGGCAACTTCGTACTTTCATAAAATATACTTACAATTGTAATAATGTATGTCTCGTAATATTTTAATTCTTTTATAAAAGATCTTTGCCGAAGTAATGCAAAAATCCATTCTAATTTTATATGTTTTCCTATAAAGGAATTCTCCGAAGTTACGCGATAAATGGGACCGGCAAAGATTTCGTAAATTGTTTTTGAGTAACTCGCAGTGCAACTGAAATGCAGATGGCGTGCTTCAAGGGTGAGAGATGAAGTTAGTAGTCGAGGTATTACTGTATACAGTAATATGGGAAAGTACATTATTATTATCGCCGTCCCTATGATTGTTGATGTCAAATGTGCACTATAATGAATTAATTCTGTTTAAAACATATTGGTCTTTCTGCAGGGCTAAAGACACTTTCAATTTAAAGAATTAAAAATTGAGTTTTTACGAATTAATTCTTGATTATATGAATTTACATTCATTAGTATTAACTGTAAATCTTTTATTATGTCCTGCACACTGTTGTTGGGATACGTAAGTATTCGAATTGTGCCTAGGGTTTGCAATCCCGCATTCCGCATTACCGCATTACAGCGGTTTCCCGCATGCCAAGAGACCTGCGGAATTCCCGCATGTGTGCTGTAAATCCCGCGCGGGAATTTTTTTGAACTTTTTTGCCTTTTTCAGGTACATACAGAAAATTCAATCTAATATTTTTGTCCACAATCCTGCGATTTTTCTTAATATTATAATAAGTAACTTTTATTTTCATGATTTGTGATTTTTTGTTTGGTTTTTTTAACACGAAGTTATATTTTAATTCTGATTTGTTAGATGTTTATTTATACGATAAGTTCGTTAGTCGTTACGTATTTATAGTTGACTAAATAAATATTACCAATTAATAATTGTCGGTTGATCGATCTCTTTGACTTCTAGTGTCAGCAATTTTTTTTTATTTTTTAGAAGTTTATAAATTTACTAATCAGCAAGAAGTACGTTAGGTAAATAGAGACAATAATATCTATGGATAAGTAACAAAAGTCATATCATATGTTATTGATATGCTAATTTCTGTTAATTCTTAGATAATAGTTAATAAACATAGTTTTTAATGTGCATAGGTATATAATGCTTACCTGTTTGATTTCTACATACCAAGAATTATTTATATTTTTTTTGATTAAATATAAACATTCCACAATAATAGCATTATTTTCATATATAAATATATTTTTAAATCTCTCGCGGGAATTACAGCGGGATCCCGCTGTAAAGGCAAATTTACCGCAAATTTACAGCTGGAAAAAAAAGACTGCGGGATTGCAAACCCTAATTGTGCCGTTATATGTTATCGATTTAAAATTAAGTAATCTTTTGTGCTTAATAATTTTTAATATATTCCATTCAAGTCTAAAGTACTCCTCGATAAATATACCATTTTACCAGTCAAAACGAGAACGTAAACTCTTCCTTACTTTCTACAGATCTGAATACACACTGCATTCTTCTCATACATAAAATGCTTTAAGAAAAATGTAATAAAACAATGTAAACAAAGTCGATCTTATATTGCATATCACTTACCCGTAATTACTACCGTTTGTGTAGATAGATAGTGCGACTTCAGATCTTTCCAGCTGAAGAGTCGTTACTACTTTTCCTAAATCAGTCGCTATTGTAACCTGCAAAAGAAATACTTGTTATAATAAAAAAAAACTCAGGTCGCAGAAATTTAGGTCAAAATTCACTTTTCAAAATTTTACAATATTTTTTCATTTGTGTTTCCCTGAACTCAAAAAACATATTTTTGGAAAAATTCTATGCGTCTGTTTGTTGGTTTGTCTGTTTGTATGTGAACACGATAAGGCAAAACGGATGAGCGGATTTAAATAATATTTTGGGAGGAAATTTAATATTTAAAGAGCCTTATTATTTTTGGGGAAAATTGACGCATACGCAGAAGAAATATGTGCTATAATGTTGTTTTTTGTGTGATGATAGTACACTTTTAATTACGGTTTATTATTCTAATTATTTTTCCTAGAAAATTTAGTTCAAAACATTTTTTTCTAGGTTTTGAAAATAAAAAAAAACCCGGGTCGCAGTGCCAAAACCCTGCCGACAATGTAGTGTATTTGCTTGTATAGGGCCGTGTGGTTTTATACTTTTATTATGTGAAATTAAGTTTGTTTTTGGGGAAAATAAAAAATTTTACCCCTTAATACAACCCTTAAATTAACATTTTTTTTCTTAATTGTAATATTATTATCAATCTAACGTCTACACCGAATTAAAGACACCCTTCAATAAATAAGTCACTATCTGCAAATTAGTGTTTTCAAAAAATTTGTAAGTCCGGTCCTGTCGGGCCGATTTTATTAAAATTTTAGGGACACTTTTTAATTGCTACTAACGGGTTAAATGTCAATTTTGAAACGATTCGGAGAATTTTTTCGGTATTTCGGGACCCAAAAACATTTTTCAACCCCTAAAAACTACCCTTAAAATGGTCCGATTACGCCCATTTTAAATAGGCTTCTTGCGGTGATGAATTTCAACACGTGGGCCAAATTTCGTTAAAATCAATTAACTCTTTCGAAAGTTATTGCCCGTACACATATATATATACATATATATATATATATAAATATATATATATATATATATATATACATATATATATAAACATTTTTAAAAATGGTGCCAAAGTGTTTAGGAGGTTATGAAACGGCGAGAAATTTTGGTCCGACCCCTAGGTCCCGCCATCCGACCGACGCCAATAGTGTATGTTGCCATATGGCAAATACACTAAAAAACCCGGGTCGCAGTGCCAAAACCCTGCCGACAATATAGTGTATTTGCTTATACAGGCAGTGTGGCTTTATTATGCGAACTTTAGTTGGTTTCTGGGCAAAATAAAAAAATGGACTCCTTAATACACCCCTTAAATAACATTTTTTTTTCTTAATTGCAATATTACTATCAATCGAACCTCTATACTAAATTATATACACCTTTCAGTAAATAATTCATTATCTGCAAACTAGTTTTTTCATAAAATTTGTAAATCCGGTCCTGTCGGGCCGATTTTATCAAAATTTTAGGGACACTTTTTAATTGCTACCAGAGGGTTAAATTTCAATTTTGAAACGATTCGGAGAATTTTTTCGGTATTTTGGGGCCCACAAACATTTTTCAACCCCTAAAAACTACCCTTAAAATAGCCCGATTAGGCCCATTTTAAATAGGCTTCTTGCGGTGATGGATTTCAACACGTGGGCCAAATTTCGTTAAAATCAATTAACTCCTTCGAAAGTTATTGCCCGCACACGCACACATATATATATATATATATATATATATATATATATATATATATATATATATATATATATATATATGTGTGCGTGTGCGGGCAATAACTTTCGAAGGAGTTAATTGATTTTAACGAAATTTGGCCCACGTGTTGAAATCCATCACCGCAAGAAGCCTATTTAAAATGGGCCTAATCGGGCTATTTTAAGGGTAGTTCTTTTGTTCTGAAGATCTGTTAAACATAAATTAGGTAGGTAGCTGATAAGCATACTTTGGTTAATTAGTGTATTTGCCATATGGCAACATACACTATTGGCGTCGGTCGGATGGCGGGACCTAGGGGTCGGACCAAAATTTCTCGACGTTTCATAACCTCCTAAACACTTTGGCACCATTTTTAAAAATGTTTATATGTGTATATATGTGTGTGTGCGGGCAATAACTTTCGAAAGAGTTAATTGATTTCAACTAAATTTGGTCCACGTGTTGAAATCCAACACCGCAAGAAGCCTATTTAAAATGGGTCTAATCGGGCCATTTTAAGGGGTTGAAAAATGTTTTTGGGTCCCAAAATACCGAAAAAATTCTCCGAACCGTTTCAAAATTGAAATTTAACCCTCTGGTAGTAATTAAAAAGTGCCCCCAAAATTTTAATAAAATCGGCCCGACAGGACCGGATTTACAAATTTTATGAAAACACTAGTTTGCAGATAGTGACTTATTTATTGAAGGGTGTATTTAATTCGGTGTGGACGTTAGATTGATAATAATATTACAATTAAGAAAAACATGTTATTTTAAGGGGTGTATTAAGGGGTTAATTTTTTTATTTGCCCAAAAACAAACTTAATTTCACATAATAAAAGTATAAAACCACACGGCCCTATACAAGCAAATACACTATATTGTCGGCAGGGTTTTGGCACTGCGACCCGGGTTTTTTTACATGTAAAACTCAATTATTATGTAACCATGAAAATGAATAGGAAATTTCATAATATTTATTACTAGTCGTTACCCGCGTCACCGCACGTTTTAACAGAAATTTTATTTTATTTATTATGATATTTCAAATGTCAATATTTGTGTCATCCAATTGGCTGGATTTTTTTAAATAAAACTGGTAAAAAATACTAATGGTAAAATAGGCATTTCAAATATAGTTATTATATTAATTTTAATTGTCAATTTCAACATTAACATTTATAGAGAATAGCGCCATATATCGTATTTCCACCCATACGATGTATGATGGTATGATGTGAACAATGGTGGAAGTAAAAGAAATAAGACGGTGTAGGTAACGAGTGTTTAATGATATAACGCCGCTTTTCCTAAGCTTCTTTAGCGACTTATCTGTTTGAAAAAAGTAAAAAATCGAGGGGAAATAGAAACGACTCCTAAAGGGGAAGTTAGTTTGTCTCCTAAATTACATGAAGCTGACAAGGACAGAAGTTTATAGTGTGTCGCTAAGGTATGTGTAAATATGATTAATTAGTTTGACGTAACAAAAAATTTAAGTTGGGATTAATATTAAAAACTAAAGAAGTTAAACTTCTTATGTGAGCTTATGAGGGTGAGGCTCATTATAATTTTTTTTTGTATTTATTGATTTTATAGGATGAAACCCTAGTAACTGATACATTAGCCAAATTACAATATTATGAAAAACATAAATTGGTAACTAGATGAATAAAAGTGTAAACGCGCATGGCCGATTTTTTTGTTTTTGTTTTTGTTTAGAACAGTCCTCAGCTTGTGTTTTAATTAGATTCATTTTAAACGTGCATACGATGTAATTATATTTCAACTAGCTAACTATATATAACTATGTTATATCTCTTTTCCTGTATACCATCCCCTGTAGCCCATCTACATCAACTTAGTTTATATTGAAGCCACTAGGGTATGAGAGAACGCTATATTCAAGGAGAAATCCTTCCATTGTCACCTGGACGCTCTCTAGAACACACTCTGACTCTGTTTACCCAGAACCAATATTGGAATTGTACTGCAGTGTCTTATACAGAATTTGTGACGTCAGACACCGACTGAGTCATTATCTAGTTGACTAAAGTTTTCTTAAAGTTCATTGACTGGAATCGGTTTTTGAGGATACAAACTAGTTTCAGATTTAAGCTTCGTCAAAGGTAACCTGAAGTACAAAATCGTTGATATTGGGTTTCCTCTCATTGTTTTTATAGCTTTCATGTATTAAGAAAGTATTTTCATAAGATTAACGAGATGAAACAAAGCCCTAAGAAACTTATTTTTTATATTTTCTTGAGTATGGGGGAGGGGCTGTCTCCTACGAAACTTTATATCGTTTGCAACAATAGGTAGGTAAATCATGGCCTAGGGGACTGAAAAGCGGCAAAATTTTTAAACGCGCTATATTTTATT
Organism: Venustoraphidia nigricollis; assembly: GCA_034508555.1. NCBI lineage: Eukaryota > Metazoa > Arthropoda > Insecta > Raphidioptera > Raphidiidae > Venustoraphidia > Venustoraphidia nigricollis. The sequence continues at coordinate 2,285,258 of JAVRKA010000070.1, forward strand.
GTGTTTTGAAAAAATGGTAAAATGTAAAAACTCAAGAATTGATTATATCTTAAACGATATTTTGTAATTAGCAATAATTTAATAAATCAAATATTTTTGTTATGATTTCATATTACATTAACTCTGAATAAGGTTTTTTTTTATTCGACAATATAATTTTACTAAGCCATATAGGTATCCCGTTTTTACACAATATCAGAATATACTGAAGGTGAAAAATTTCCCATAAACAATTTTTCCTTGCAGTCGTAAAAATATATAGCAATGTGCAAATATTATGATCCAGTCTATAGATAATTGACCTGTCGCCATTAGCCAATAGCTATTTGTTTGTTTAAACGAACTAACTACGTACATGCGTATAATATGAAACACCATAGTCGTTACATCAATGACTAATTAAGCATGGAATTCTGTATTTAATTGAACGTTTTCACGCTGATTAAACAAAGAAAATCAATATCTGCCATCGGGATACAAATTGTCACTTAATCAAATATATACAGGCCTCTTCAAACATTATTATACCTTTTTAACTCCTGCCAAAAAATAGTTCCACAATTAATAATGAATGATAGCCGAGATCATAGAGACACCTATCATTGTTTATATATTTCCGTGACACATTATTAGTACAAACTCTCAACTACTAGGTGCATGCCTGAGAACTGATGAAAGTTTCAATGGGATTTTTAATTTATTTATTAAAAATATGAGTTGGTACTATGCTCAGATAGAAATGGCAATGTTATTGCTACTCTTCTGGACCAAAGTACGAAAACGCTAATTGAGCAAAAAATCAACTCACAACAACGCGTTTTGGTTTCTGTAAAACATCCACATCGTGTTATGGCTTTTATAAAAACGCTCATGACGCGTTGTGGCAGACACATAAGGACCACATAACAAAATTCGTGTCGTGACCATTATGCTAATCGACCGCGACGCGTTTTAGCAATGAAAAATGTGTAGGAAACGTAACACAGCATAAACTAAAATGGACTGATTTAACTCAATTTAGCCTTGTACTAAATTAATTAATGCAATTTTGGACGAAATCAATCAGGGACCCCGTTGACGCTGGCCAACACTTGCTTAATTAATTTTTTTTAAAAGTGCTGGATAGCATTAACAATTTTGTTTCCCTGTACGCTATAGCAACATTTTAATATTTTAAAAAATTATAATGAGCCTCACCCTCATAAGCTCACATAAGAAGTGTAACTTCTTTAGTTTTTAATATTATTCCCAAGTTTAATTTTTTGTTATGTCAAACTAATTAATAATATTTACAATACCTTAGCAACACGCTAAAAAATAAAAAAAGGAAAATTGTTTGGGACGAAAACGCGTTCAAAAAGAAAACTAATAAAGATTAATTCAAAAAAAATAATTCTTAAATAATTATTAGAGATGCGCCGAATTTTCGTTTGGTATTCGGCATTCGGCGTATTCGGTGTCTTTTCCACTATTTGTATTCGGCCGAATTATTCGGTTTTGTTGCCGAATATATTCGGTTCAAGCATTTCTATTTTTTTGGTTCATGTAGCCAAGGTGTAGAACTAAAAGACAAAACTTCTTATGTAAGATTAAATATATTTATTAGAATAATAATAAGAGAAAATATATTTATTTCCTAACCTATAGTCAGTATAGTCAACATTTATTTTAAACCTTAAATCAACATTTAATTTCAAACTCAAAACAATATTTATTTTTAAACTTAAAATCAACCTGTTTACGCGGCAAAACAATGAAATGGTCAACCGAATAATTCGGTCGAATATTCGGTTCGGTAAAGGTTAAACCGAATAATATTCGGTATTCGGTTATTCGGTGAAACCACTATTCGGCGCATCTCTAATAATTATCAAATGAATTTATAAAATATTTTTAAAATAGTATATTCTCAGTCACAGACGATGTTCATACATATATGCTGCAAAATATTAACTTCGAAATTATGAAAAATTTTCAATGTAAATAATTATATAATGGAAATATAACAAAAGATAAACAATCTCAGCTTGTCAAATAGAATAATATCTTTTGCAATGTAAAGAGGTTTCGTATCTTTTCACAGTTGACCTGACTTGATCGGCTCCGATTTTAGTCGCACGATAATGCAGTTTCATCACTTGTGAATCGTCAGATATACTTACTTGCGCTTCTATATCCATGACTTCATTCCTGTGAACCAAAATTTGGAACAGTATCATAGCGGTCTGTACAATGAGAGCAACAATCGGTATGAACGGTAGGACAAGCATCTGCAGGAGCTGAAGACGCCGGCCGCGCTTGTGTGCCGGATTGCCGGCTCGCCAACACCATTTGGTCACCGCGCCCCTGTCTCTTGTGTCGGCCGGATACGACACGTCCTCTTCTGAGCTCAGTGAACGCAACGACACGCAGTCGCCGGTCGAACCGTTGCTACCACGTTTGAACACCGCGTCTGTGGAAACAAGGATTAATTAATATATTAGTGCTCGAATCATTCTGACCGCTGACAACAGGATGTTGTAGAAAAGATACATTACGCCCGATAGCAACCAGTGCAGCGCTGCGTTGCCAGATTATTATTTTACCAAATCGAAAGTTTTGACATATTATGTAAAATAACAAACCTGTTGTCAATAAAAGATAACACGTTTGTTAGTTTTAACAAAAAATTATTTAATGACCAAAAATAGAAAACGAATAAGAGATAATATTTACATATTTTTAACAAAAGAATTTTATCTTAATTACTATAGCTTTATCAAGTATTTCTTGTTTTTTTTATCTTTCTTTTATTTATATTAATGCACCAATTAAATATTTAAGTTCGGCCCTGTTGATTAGTTATGTAAGTTTCTTTTAATTTATGTAATACCGTTGTCAGTACCGATTTAATGAATACAATTTTTAATAATTAATATCTCTGAACCGAAACAGAAAATACGTTATATAATAAAATAATTGTACAAAAATTAATGTATATTTTCAAGTCACAAGGTTAATGAAATCGTTTTTAATAAATCTTATTTTTTTTATAAATAATGTTGCGTCATTATTTGACTACCGCAAGTAAATAAACTTATCTAGCATCTTATATCTGAAAAAGATTCACTATATTTAATTTTAATTTTTTTTTCAATTTTTATCATACAGTGGAAAAATTTAGCGGGATGTGCACTTTTGGTTTTGTCAACTGTTTTAGAATTTTTTGAAAAATATTTCTCGGATCTAATTTGTTAAGATCATACTGGGAAGTCGGTCGGTCCACACAGAAAATGCAAATAAGTTATCTTAAAATAGCAATAAATAGGCATCTACGCATATAATACCTATATAAGATTATATGCGTATATATGCCTATTTATTACTGTTTTAAGATAACTTATTTGCATTTTTTGAGGACATTTACCGTAGTAATGTATATTTTTTTTCATACCATCAAAAAGAGATTTCAAGGAACAAAAAGGTTACCGACTTTTTTAAAAAAGCAGATATTTTGACGTGGGAATTTTCGATTGAAAATTAGGGTGCTTTTTCGGTATTAAGTCAAAATAAGGTAAAAAATGAATTTTTTAAATCAAAAAAATTACTGTGTGTTTGGGACATAAAAAGGTAAGTTTTCACCAAATTTCGTGAAAAAATAATTTTTTTTGCAAAAGATAAAAATAAAAAACCAAAAACTTGGTTATTTGAATTTTTCACATAAATGTTGAGGTTATGTGAAAAAAGTGTAAAAACAAAAGTTGTAGATATTTTTATTACCTACAACTTTGCCATTTAACTTTTTTTCATAGGACTTGTAGTTTTGCCGGAAATCGAGATAAACCGTTTTTTACCCTTAAAACTCACCCCCTTCCCCTTCCCGACTTCAGATCGACCGTAAATTATTTTTCCTTTCATTTTTGTTATATTCTCTACCTTTTCCAATGGGTTTCATCCTACTATAATTTTTTTTGGTCTCAAAAATTATCGATCCTGCTCTATTACCCATGATCCATAAACATTTTTATTAACATTATTTGTCATCTTTAACCGTCATGTGACAATTTTCAAAACTTTAAACAGCTTTTAACGCGAAAGCAAACACTAGCGGCGTGGTGAGTAATTCAATACGTTCATTAAATAAGAGAGAACTACCATACTACGAAGTTTCATTTTTTATCCAAAATATTCCAAAAAAAGTTCACGGGCTCTTGATATTTGAAATGTTGTTTGTTGTAATTTAACATATAATTTCTAACAAAAGTCCATTGACGTGGACGGTTATTGGAACGCGCAGTGCACATTAAGTAATAAAAGGGTTATTCGTTAATTGGATACGCGAAACGCCAGATCGGAAGCGACGTTGTGTGTGTCACTTGCGGCGACACTGAGGGGCGACGTCGTCGTTCGTCTCATTCCTCTCCGCCTCCGTCTGCCACCCAAACCCCTTGCAGAAATAAACACTCGAATTTAACGGCAGCTGAAATTCCACTATAGACTTCTATAGCTACTTTCATTTTAACTAAATTTTGGTTAAATGAAGCGTCAAGTAATTTAGATATAGAAATAATTTAAACATTATTGAAAACCTAAGAGCAGGTATGTTTTATACGAGCGATTCATTTGATGTTTGTCATAAAGTTTCCACGACCTTGTCATTAAATTGGTTGTGTATAAAACGCGCGAATTATTTTATGTGAAGGTCGGACTTTCGAAGCAAAATATAATTTATATTTTAAAAGTTCGATTCTTAAGTATTTCCCTCAGGTTGTCGTCGGTTTTCAAAATACTTACTTTAAATCAATTGTTCTTTTGTTCTGAAGATCTGTCAAAAAGAGTTATTTAGGTAGCTGCCAAGCATTCTTTGGTTTATTTTTACATATGAAACCATTTATTAAACCATTATTATGTAACCTTGCCAACGAATAGAAAATATCATAGAATTTATTACTAGACGTTACCCGCCACCATACGCGTTAACAGAAATTGTATTTTACTTAGGTATTATAATGTGCAGTCAAACGTAAATATTTCTGAAGCTGGAATGATACTGTTGCCCAATTGACTGATTTCTATATTTATTCTGTAACGCTCACAAGAATTCGATTAGCAAATAAATATAAAAATTACGCTTTAGTACTGCTCCGAAATTGCACATCTGTAGTAATATGAAAGACTGTATCTGAATCAGCATTGCCAGACCTCCCGATTTTTAAATCAAAATTAAATGTCCCGCTTTTCGGGGATAGCTCGACACAGACAAGTGTGGACTACAGCTATCCTGTGAAGAGTTCTTCATCTTTATTAAAGAGAAAAAGGAAACTTTAAAAGAAGTTAAATCTTCACAGAAATATCATGAATAAGTAATTCTTATAAATAATTATTCTCTTAATGTAAGTTGCAATTTGTAACACTCACTCCTCAGTCTATTGTTTGAAACGCCATATTTTTCTAATGAAAAAAACTTTTTTGATTTTGATTTCTGTTTTTTTTATTTTTTTATTCAGAAGACGAATAAGACTCAACTATTTAACGATAGGGTAAATCTGATTTAAAATATCATATTTTTATTAAAATACATTTTTATGGCTATTTTTGCTATCTATTGTCACGTAAACGTAATTTGAACTCAAATAAAAAGATAAATATTTAAAAACTTCTAATTATATACGTTTTTTTACTATGTCCCGCTTTCGATGAAAGAATCCCGCTTTGTTCACTCAAAAAGTTCCAAAATCCCGACTTGACAAAAAAAAATCTGGCACCGCTGATCTGAATGTATCATAAGATTCAGTTCAATCTAACATACTAATGCATACGCAATACACTGGCTGTCTGTTACTACATTGTATCAGCTGTCAAAGAAAGGTGAGGATCGATTTAGCAAACAGATAAAGAGAACTATAGAATTTATTTAGTCGTCCAAGAACATATTATAATACTCGTGTATGTCATATACAGAGCGATTAAATAAAACATTAATTATATACTGTAACAATTCAAAGGTCTTATTTTTAAAATGTATAAATATTTTTTCAAGCGGTAATTATAATTAAATATTAGTGTCTAGTTGATTAGAGGTTTGGCCACGGCGTGTATCTTTTTGGTTTTGGCATGTTATACGCGGCCGTATATGAGAGTTGTTTTTTGAATAAAAAGGTTAGTAGTGTTTATCAGTTGAATGCAGATGTATCTATGATAATTGTTTGTGAAAAAATGGAAAAAAAATCGTTTAGACCTCGTCAATAGGAACTGGAGTACTTGGGTGAGACCGATCCAAATTTCTTTTGCATGTAGTTTTTGAATGATTATTTTTACTAGACAGCAGAATTAATCGCATTACGATACCAGTGAATTACTGTGCGAACTTTTATCATATATATTTCACGCCAAAAATTCAACGACATTATTTTAGATTATTTGTTTATTGATATTGTCAATTGGAGCTATTTTAAATACCATTATCTTACATTGTTTATTATTGTCATTAAATAAATTAATTTCCAAGTTCCAATAATTAAATTATTTAAGTAAAATTGTATTACGAGACAATTACTGAAGCCTATCCGGCTAAAAGTCCATAGTGTAAAACGTCTCAATACTTTATTATATATATTATTTGATTTTTATTGAAAGTTTTCGAAATTTTTGATACTGTATAGTAGGATACGTGGGTAGATTTAAGTCTATATTTCATTATGCTACCATAATATGGGGATTTATTAATTAACTCCACACTGAAAAATTCTATTTTATTCTATGATAAGAAAATGATTTTTGAAAATATTATTTAATCAACGATATTAGTAGCTTCCTTGCTCGGCTACCTCATATATCACTTTGTATTTTAACCATCGTACACCAATTTAGACTTGCTTTATATTTTCGTTCATCTTTTATCTTAGCATTATATGTAGCCTATATTATTCGGGAAGAAGTAGGCTTTCAAACAATGAACAGAATCGATTCAGTAGTTTCTCAGATTATTCGAGGCAAACATACAAAATGTTCGGGCAATAAGGTTTTGATACTTGACACGTGTATTAGAAGTAAGTTCTGTAGTAGCAATAATCTACATTGACTAGTGGTAGGCTCGTTCCACCAGAGGGCCCAAAGATAGGTCATTGTCGATTCCTATTCCTTCCTCAAAAAAAAAAAGAACAATACTAAAAACAAATTTGTAAGGCATCAAATTTATTACGAAACTCTCCGTGAAATTGTAGTCTAGGAGTATCTCCACGTATGTTGGAAAATCGCTACGTATGAGGTTTTTTTTCTTGAACATCGTTCAGGGTATTTCTAGTTTGGTCGCACAATGTCGTGCAGAGGACGGTAGTTGTCACCCCTCCCTGGAAAAATGGAATAAAGTGTGAAAATCCCTGAAGCGTATTTCATCCTAATTTCGTTGATGTCACATTATTGAACTTAAGGGACTGAAAATTCTTCGAATATTACTTAAGACGTGTGATATCGTTTATGATCTATTTGCAGTATGATAACGGAATGTTCGTATTTACTGTCATAATTCTTGCCCCCACTTAAAAAAATCCGTATCCTTATTAATAATAAAACTTCTAGTATGCAAAAATGTATTCAATTTTGAAAATTTTAAAACGTGACCTTTTATCTTTTGCAATGTTCGTATTCAGTCTTGATAACAAACAATTGTGTCAAATATGTCAATAAAAGAAGTACATTGTTGTCTTTGATTGACAGCAAATAAATATGAACGGAACGTTATCCTATGAAATACTATTTTATGATTTATTTTTCCTTATTTTTCTCTGCATTTTATGTTACTGTCTTACAGTTTATTTGAAAAAAACAAAACAAGTGTTGAATTAAAAAAAAAAACATGTAATAATACAAAACCACGAAATGTGACAAGTAGTGAGGGTAACAGACAAATTTTCATTTTATTACTGTATTTGCCATATGGCAACATACACTATTGGCATCGGTCGGATGGCGGGACCTAGGGGTCGGACCAAAATTTCTCGACGTTTCATTACCTCCTAAACACTTTGGCACCATTTTTAAAAATGTTTATACACAGGGTGTCTCAACCGACGTTGGCTAACATGGGTAACTTTGTTATTAGTGGAGATAGAAAGTCGGTTAAATGGGCAAAGTAGTGCAGAAAATTGGGCTCATTAACGTCCCGTCGAAAAAACAATTGAATTTTGACACCCTATGAATTTATTCAGAAAATAGTGAAAATTGCCATTTATGAAAACTGGCCATAACTTTTTTATTTATGAAGATATTTGAAAATTTTATTAACCATTCTTTGATAACTTTTTAAGGTCTTTTCAGTGGCGTACGTTTGATTTTTTTATTTCCACTACATAATGAGATATTGACATGAACTTTGGTTTTTCTTATGAACGGCATTTTGGATTTTCAGATATTCGAATTCTGCTTATTTTTCTGAATAATTTGACATAGCACATCCTATATCTAAACCAATCAGAAGCTACAAAACTGACCAAAATAGCTTTTTGGCGTTATCAAAGTGTGCCGTGTAAAACAAAATTTGTTGAAACAAATACATATCGACAGGTTAACAATCTGTCGAGCGATCGCTACAGTTTTGCTAATTAATTTTGTTTGATTTACTCTCTAAGATGGTTCAAGCTTCTCAAATTTGGAGAAACAGGCTATTTTTGCGCATACATTCAGCGTAACAAAAATACCACGTGGGTTCAAGCAGAATACTTGAACCTTTATCCAGAAAGGCGACAGCCTTATTCAATAACCTTTAGAAACTTAAATAGAAATTTAAAGGTATACGGTTCATTTTCAAAGAAAGAAAGCAACATTCAACACTGTGAAGAAGAATTAGTTTTAGCAAACGTTGAAATTAATGGAGAAAAGTTCCTAAAAGTTATTGAATAAGGCTGTCGCCTTTCTGGATAAAGGTTCAAGTATTCTGCTTGAGCCCACGTGGTATTTTTGTTACGCTGAATGTATGCGCAAAAATAGCCTGTTTCTCCAAATTTGAGAATGCTTGAGCGATCTTAGAGAGTAAATCAAACAAAATGAATTAGCAAAACTGTAGCGATCGCTCGACAGATTGTTAACCTGTCGATATGTATTTGTTTCAACAAATTTTGTTTTACACGGCACACTTTGATAACGCCAAAAAGCTATTTTGGTCAGTTTTGTAGCTTCTGATTGGTTTAGATATAGGATGTGCTATGTCAAATTATTCAGAAAAATAAGTAGAATTCGAATATCTGAAAATCAAAAATGCCGTCCATAAGAAAAACCAAAGGTCATGTCAATATCTCATTATGTAGTGGAAACAAAAAAATTAAACCTACGCCGCTGAAAAGACCTTAAAAAGTTATCAAAAAATGGTTAATGAAATTTTCAAATATCTTCATAAATAAAAAAGTTATGGCCAGTTTTCATAAATGGCAATTTTCACTATTTTCTGAATAAATTCATAGGGTGTCAAAATTCAATTGTTTTTTCGACGGGATGTTAATGAGCCCAATTTTCTGCACTACTTTGCCCATTTAACCGACTTTCTATCTCCACTAATAACAAAGTTACCCATGTTAGCCAACGTTCGGTGAGACACCCTGTATAGGCTGTATATATATATATATATATATATATATATATATATATATATAATGGGCGTAATCGGGCTATTTTAAGGGTAGTTTTTAGGGATTGAAAAATGCTTTTGGACCGCAAAATACCGAAAAAATTCTACGAATCGTTTCAAAAATGAAATTTAACCCTCTGGTAGTAATTAAAAAGTGTTTCACAAATTTTAATAAAATCGGCCCGACAGGACCGGATTTACAAATTTTATGAAAAAACTAGTTTGCAGATAGTGAATTATTTACTGAAGTGTGTATATAATTCAGTATAGCAATTAAGAAAAAAATGTTATTTTAAGGGGTGTATTAAGGAGTCAATTTTTTTATTTTGCCCAAAAACCAATTTAAGTTCGCATAATAAAGCCACACTGCCTGTATAAGCATATACACTATATTGTCGGCAGGGTTTTGGCACTGCGACCCGGGTTTTTTATAATTTGTTATGAAAAATTTTATTAAAAACATGAATTAGGTACTTCGCACATGTAATACTGACAATGTAGGGTCGTCTTTGCACGTATCAAATTTTGAACAATGAATATTATTTTTTACACCTATATTTCCTTTTTTTTCAAAATTTTAGACTTAGTAGTTTCGAAAATATGGAGAGAATGCTCGATTTTCGTATATATTCTTTAATATCTTTTGAACTACGCATCTTTCATTTGATACGGCACATGTTACACTTGAAAAGAATTTTTTTTTCAATTTTCTATTTAGCCCCTAAAATTAACTTCCAACATCGGATTTCGTTTATTCATGCTATATATGTCCGTGATTGGATCATCTAACTCTATATGTTAACCAAATTTTAACTTTTTTCGCTCAGAAGATTCGGACAAAATACAGACGGACATGATACGAAGGTGATTCTATAACCTGGTTCCGCTTTTTCGTCGGATATACGGAACCCTAAAAATATAGCGGAAAATTTAAGACCTGGCCTCCAGGTGAACCGACTTCCACATTTTTTTACTATAGAAAACATTAAAAAACTGTTTCATAATCTACTTGTAATGTAGATTCCAGCGAGAAAAATTGTAGAACGACTCCACTGCACTGATAAGAAAAAATCTGTGTTTTATTTTTAAAACATCTCATTTTTAATATTTTTTTACCTTATATTATAAAAAAAATAAAAACATTTCCTGGAAATATGATGACAACATATTCCTTTGATTTTGTGTTACAAAGCCGAAAGAAAACATTAAAATATCGATCCAACTATTAAATTTTTATGTAAGATATATTTTAAAGCATCATTTTTTGTCATTAAATTATCGTTCTTTTATTCAATCAGAAGTCTATTCACTGTACAACATTCCATTTCATAAACAATCTAAGAAAAGATGCCCTGTTATTTCACTTTTTAAGTGACCCAATCAGCACTCAGTCACGGCTTCTCAGATTATTATGACTAAAGAAGAAATATTATATTACGAATATATAAATTTTTCCCCGCGATAGTGTTGAGAAAACCCCGAACGTAGCCGAGTCAAAATTACGCTGTACTTTATGTTTATGTATATTATTTGATTGTATAGTTATCATTATTATTAATGACAAGTATTGTAAAATATGCACAACACACACGCAGAAAAAAGTAATTACAGACCTGGTTCTGTTATTTCATATATGTCATTCCTTGCACTAATGCCGGAGAAACATATCCTACATTTTAACTTTGGGCACTAGTAGACAAGCTCACTCAAATTCTGCCTACCATTTTCGTGTAATGCTGATACAAACAAACCGACAGATAGAGAAAAATTCTGGAAACACGTTTCTTGTTTAGTTATAATATACATAAAATGCTCAAAAACCCTGAAAATTAGGCAAGTAAACGAAATTACTAACAGAGATCACGTTAGGAATTGATTTCTCTCTCTCTCTCTCTCTCTCTCTCTCTTTCTCTCTCTCTTTCTCTCTTTCTTCGTACTTACTTTTTGATACTTATTTGTAAGATAAGATTTAAGTAATGCGAATAGTGTACCTATGCAGCCATAATAATGGAGCTTGTTCTGTAAACTTTCTTGTTGTACACTGTCAAACACTTTATGTGATACATTACGTCTAATTTTGTGGCGAATTAAAATATTTTCAATGACTTTAACTAACGCGTTGGACGTTGAAAGATTCTTTCAAAATCCGTGTGGGTAACTATAAAACAAGATTAATTTTGTAAAAAAAATTCGACAATATCTTTTATTATAATAATATAACGTTTCATTTCAATCGGATGTAAAGCGGCGGGTAACTGCTAGCTTATTGATAATAATAATCAATAGTAGCGAAAGGAGCCGAATGAAATGTATTTTAAATAAAAAAGTTAAAAATATGAAGTTATATATAAAAAAGTTCTTTATATGTAAATTTCCCTTTGATATAAATTATCTGAAAAAGTCGTAAATCAAGAAAAAATGTTACATGCAACCAAATAAAATATAACCGAGTTCCGTAAACATCAACATTTTTTTTGTACATAAAAACTTTTTAAATCTACGTATCGATATTTAGGAATTGATATGATTTTACAGAGGTTCCATACAATTAAAAAATTTCGCAATTTCAGAATTTCAGACAAACTTTTTAAACATATTTATCCCAGAACTGAAGAAATTTTTTATAGACTTCACCCTATATCCAAACTAATTTTTGCTGAAAACTTGTAACGTAGTATCACAATAATTGTCGAGCGTCTATGATCTATAATACATATCTACGTCTGACGCCTTTGTAGGACTCACCCCGAAGCCCTAGGAAAAAAGCAGACAAAGTCGGGTCCTCAACAACCTAAAACTCAGTTACGATACCTATTTCTTTATTAAATATGGCTAACTGACAATAATCAAATTATTGCTCAAATACATTACCTCAATTAGCTTCTACCGTCCTTGGTATTACAATTTTTTGAAACCAGTTTGACATTTAAAATCATCTTTCTCATTTGTTTGAACATAAATTTCCTATTAAGGAAAACATATAGTCTACAAAAGCATTGCTAATGGATATAGAGAATATTTTCCAGTTCGGTTGGGACCTGGAGAATTACGACGTTAACCCAGTATCCGAACATCAGTATAAGGACACCCATCAAACTCGTAGGGGTGGCAGAACTAAAGATGTAGAGTGGTCAGAAAAAATATGTTAAATTCGGCTACCAATCAGGCGTACTTCAATAATATCGCTACAAACAGATGAACGGATAGAAAGGTATACATATAAAATTCTAGAAACACATTTTCACGTTAGGATATCCTAAAAATACCTACAACAAAAAAAAAACGTATAGAAATGAAATTATAGGCTGATGTCTAGATGTCCCATTGCAATTTTTTATCTAAGAGCTAATCAAATAATGCTTTCCATATTTGATTTGACAGATTTCTTTTGATCCTTCACTGAATTTTTTTGTTCTGGTTGAATAAAAAAAAAATAATAATAATAACATAAATTATGAACAGAAAAAGAACAAAAACGTAAAAATTGTATCCAATATAAAATTGTATAGGCAATTCTATTTCCGTTCAGAGAAATCAAAATTGAATTAACAAAAACAGACGTACAGTCGCCACTCGATAATTTAAAACTCAAAAAAGCAGAGAGAAAATTTTCCGAGAGTTCAAATAATTGAGAGGGAGGAAGGAAAAAAATCAAATAAATTAGAGTTTGATTGAAAGTATATTTATATGTAATGTATGTCTGAGACACTTCCGGTGATACGATCTTTATTACTACATTTGTCATAAGGCATATACATTATTGGCGTCAGTCGGATGACGGGACCTAGGGGTCAGAGTAAAATTTTTCGACAATTTGGTACTATTTTTTAATAAATAACTCTGTATAACTCTGGACACACTTCAACGTGCTGTTAAAATTTTAATAAAATCGGCCTACGAGACCGGAATTACAATTTGTATTGCACTGGTTTGTGGATATGGATTTACTTACTGAAGGGTGTATTTATTTGGTGCAAATATTGGATTGGATTGATAATAATATTTGAATTAAAAAACAAATATTATTTTAAGAGGTGTATTAGGGGGTTTTGTAATTGGCGTAATAGACATCGAGTCATGTCGCTTCTGTTTGGAGGCTCCTGAAACATCGGAGCAGTCATGAGGCGAAGACTCCGTCACCTCAATAATCCATTCCCAACACCTGATCAGGTATGGGACACAGATCTCAAAGCAATTCTAGGCTTTATCAAAAGCCTTAATCTCATAGAGATATAAAGGAGTCAGGGCTACACAATAGATCTATCAAGGTCGCGGTGTTGACGAGGAATAAAATCCTCTCGCCCTCTTTTCTTATCTAATCTAATCTAGGGGGTTTTGTACAAAAAAAATAGCAAAGCCACAATGCCTACATTAGCAAGTACACTGTATTGTCGGCAGAGTTTGGGGCTGCGACCCGAGTTTTTTTTTTCATTTAGTCATTGACAAAGTCGGAGGTAAAAAATCAAATTGTTTTGCAACATCTTTTTTCAAAATTTCACTCTTCAAAGCTTCAATAACAAGTCTTTTTTCATTAATTGAAAGATACGTGTTCGTTCTAGAGCTCATGGCGGTTTACAGTTTCAAGGAACACGGTTTGACCGCAATATGAAAGCAGATGCATGAATCACAGAAGTTTCATTTTTTTTCAATTTATCGAGTATTTTTCAAGGAACCTGGAAATAACTTCAAATTATTTAGTGTCAAATTGTCGAAAGTCGACCATAACTCTAGACGTAAAACTAACCTGTGGTCGATACGGTAGCTTGATTGAAGTTGGCTCCACGTGACGGAAGACCCATTTTTGCTGGATTACACCGGTTGCCTTAATACTTGACTGTTAATTTTTAAATTTTTTAGTCTCTTCAAAATAAATAAATCTACTATACTTTTTTTGTTAATCAACACAGGCTATTAATTACGTTCATAATTCATAATAGATTTATTATATTAATACGACTTCTAAACAAAATACTCCAATTAACTACGTTTTGTTCCAAAATTTACTTATTTTAAATACACATTTTTTTATTAGTAAGTATTAGGTTTTTGAAATTAATTATAATGAAAGCAAATAAGTACAGAAATGAGAAATCCAATTCTGAATTTAATTATATTTTTGTAGCTTTCAAAAAAATAATTTGCACATAAAAGTTACCATTCAAACTTCACAAGTGCTAATTTAGATCAAAATTCACTTTCCAAATTTTACAATATTTTGTCGTTTTAGGATCCGTCGATTCAAAAAAACATAATTTTGAAGAAAATCTGTTTGTCTGTGAGCTCGGTACAGGTCAAACGGCTGTGCGGATCGAAACCACATTTTTATAAGATGGTTTTTGAGAAAAATCGGCGAGAGCGTAGAAGAGATATGCGCTATAAGGTTATTTTTCCTGTAATAATGGTATATTTTTATAACGATTATCTTTATTTTTCCACAAAAGTTTTGTTAAAAGAAATATTTGTCAGCTTTTCAGTTTCGGAATTATTTTGAAAATAAAAAAAATCAGCTGTTCTTTTGTTCTAAAGATCTGTCAAAAAGAAATTAGTTAGGTAGCTGACAAGTATGCTGTTGTAGATTTTTGCATGTGAAACCATGTTATGTAGCCACGGAAACGAATAACAAACATTATAACACTAGCAGTTACCCGCGTCAGCTCGCGCGTATACAGAAATTTTATTTTATTTATTACAATACATCGAATATCAATATTATGTTTGAAGTTGGAATGGTTTTGTCGCCAAATTGGCTGGAATTTTGACTACTGCTAAGCCCCCTCAATATTGTCTGTTCTATTTACTGATGTAACAGACACTTTAATTGTTTCCTAATTAGCTCGGAACAAACAATCTGATAAACAGAAATCAAAAATTATGTGAAAGCGAAACAGGACCACTTTGAGGATGGTTTTTAGAGGTTAAAAATGTTTTTGGGCCCAAAAATATGGAAAAAAATATCAGAATCGTTTCAAAATTGAAATTTGATCCTTTAGTATTAATTACAAGTTTGATCTAAAATTTTAATAAAATCGGCCCGACAGGAATTTACATACTGAAGAATGTTTTTGATTACGTGCAGATGTTGGTGTGATAACAATATTTCAACTGAGAAAAAATGTATTATTTAAGGGGATTATCTTTTTTATTTTATCCAAAAACACAACTCAGTTCACGTAACAAAGCCACACTGTCTGTATTAGCAAATACACTTCAGCAGGGTTTTGGCACTGCGACCCGACTTTTTATTTCTAATATTAATTTGCCCCTTTCATAACCACCATTATTTACTACATGAAGTAAAATTAATAATTGGCGCTTGAATGACTTGAGAGAGAGGCTAGACCCACGTTTACTTATAAAAAACTATAAGTTTTGTTTTGTTCGTGAATACATTCATTTTTTAAACGATATAAAAACAAATTATTGACAATATTATAACCTTGCTCGCACTCTTGATCATTCATAACTAATTTTATGCAAAAACGAGAAAAGCTTTTCATTTCATTTCATTGCAGTCGTACTAAAAGTTGCGTTCACCTGCTTACCTTTATTCATTATAAATGATTTCATTAACAAAATACTGTTTCTTACTCGAAAAACTTCAGTCAAAAATATCAAAATATCAAAAGGAAAATTCTCTAATTGTTTATTCAGAATTTCGTTCGTGTTTCGGAAAAACGTTTTGAAGTATTTTGAAAGTTATCAATAAATTGACAAAAGCTAAAAAATCTTCAAAAATTCAAAAACTAGGATGCAATTTACAAAAAAAAAATATAAAAGCTTTGAACAATATTAAAAATAGTTTTACAAAGACAATTAATTTCACAAAAAACTAGAGATATTTTTATTTCTAAAAAATAAATGTGCTGGGGTTTAAAAATTGGTATTTTATTTTATAGTGATTTTTTTCATTTCTAAGTTTTTAGTGTGATTTAATTATATTAGTTAAAACTTTGAAAATTTACAAGGTAAGTTTTAAACAGTTCTGTTTCTTTAATAATTCAAAAACAAACTGTCAATGGATTCGATTGAATGTTAATCTAGAATCTAGATATATCTATTTTATTGTAGTCACAAACAAACACTTCAAGTGCTAACTGAAAACACTGTATTTAGGATGAAAACGACACTCAGTAAAACCACACTGACTACTCCATACAAAACGAAAGGCATAAACCATAAAACAACTAGCGTCGCGACGTCTAGCGTCGGATTGAATCGGTTAACATCGTGTCATATTTCTGTGCGCTGTTCTAAAACTTTTTACCTTCGTATTTTATTTTAATTTTCATATTAAACTGATAAATAAATTTCAAACAGTTTACAAAGAACACATTTTAGTAATCAAAACTTTCTTGTTTATTATTAATGTAACTTTTTTTTACTTTTGTTTCTTGTCTGCCTCTTGAAAAAATTGAGAATGTACACGCAGAAGAAAAAAAGATTTATAAATTAAAACTTAATTTAATAATTTTCGTTTACGTAATCTATGACTCCGAAATGGGGTAAATGTTGTACCTTTCCCTCTTTTTTGTCAGTATTTTCTAAAAAATGTGTCTTTGTACTATTTTTGTTTCTATCCGACTTTAAAAACTCAATAAAGATTATAATTGATAAGGAGAATCAATACATTGGTAACAAACTAATAACGCAAAGTAAAAAACGTAAAACAAGCTACCATAAAAAATATAGAATTTTGAAATTGGCACCAGAATTAACCGAAATCAAAATACACGTCGTTTTGAAACAATGCCACTTTAAAAGTGACAACATTTAGAAATCAAAAAAAAGATGCTATCTCCACAAAAAAGCACTCGAAACTTAATATTTAAACCGATGGCACCCGACAAAATACAGCAGTGTAAAATTTTAAAAAGTTTTATAAAAATTAGTAGATTTTTTTTAATAGGAATCAGAAGTTTACTCCATCTGACATGTATTAAATTAATATCTACTTTTTTTGATAACATTAGTTTCATACTAATACTGTACCTATGCTAATATACCTACTAAAAAAATACATTTATATTTTTCTATATATATTGAAGCCAGTTCAAAATAGGAATTTTCTTGTGAACTTTTTTCCATGCAGCGTGCTCCTCACTTGATTTTTCAAGAGTTATTATAAATATATACGCATCTGATGGCTGATACCATTTGAATTTGCAAACAATGTAAAGTAGAAATGAGCTTTAAAGAGTAGAGACATCTTTACGGAGAACCGGTGAAAGTTTAGTTTCACCTAAAATAGACAAAATATACAGTTATCATTATGCAATGTGCTTGCACTATCGATTACAATTTTAGCAGGATCGAGTTCTTACTTATAATAAATATAGAAAAACTAGTTTCATTTTGACTATAGGTATTGTTTCAATAAAGAAAATAATATTTTTTAGGTACTGTAGTAATAAATTCAGTAGAAATATTTTAAAATCATAATCATAATTAAATAGTTACATTTTATTTAAAAATAATTTTTAAACTAAGTGTTGATAACGCGCCAAAAACGCGTGTGATGGCCATAATGTTTTTATGGTCCTCGTTTTCATGGTTACTTTAATAGAATTTATAATAAATACGTACACAAATACACAACTTTTAACATAACAACGTCACAAACATTCGTGACGCGTTTTGTAGGCACGTGATATCTTTTAAAGTTTTTAATTGGTTATTATTTGTCTATGGCTTTAATTTTTTTTCTTTTCATTCTTCAGTATTACTTACGATACATTATTTTAAAAAAATTACTAGTTTATTTTTATTCAAATACTCAATTACAAAAACAAAGCGTAGTCAATATTATAACAACTACAAGAGCAGGAACTGATGCATATGTATTTAATTGCAGCATCGTATCTCAACTGCGGTTCGTGAGTATATTCAAGGAAGTCCACGAATTCATCTCAGGGATATATTGAGAAAAATGTATATATACCGCGACTTATGCTACCTCGTCTTACACAGATCCAGAGTTACGCCATTTTGGAAGACATTGAAGAACCTGATTCTTTAGACCCTATTCAATTGGTTGGAAATTTGACAGAAGACCTCTCAGTTCAGTTGAAAAAGGGTTACAAATTTTGGACGGGGGTGTGCAGAGCTCAGTGCCTCCATAGTTTATTTATTGTTTTACCATAATATTTAATCATGTAGGTAAGCCTTGAGTAAACACTTCAACTGAAAATGACATCATCACGAATACGCCACTGTTAGCCGTGTTTATTATGTACATAATAAGTTCATATAGATAAAATTTATGTGTGTCTCAACAGCCAACTCCTCAATAATTTAGTGTATGATAATTCGCTAGTCTGATAACAAGCATACCTAACACTTCAAACTAAAAAACACGTTAATTTTTTGTATAAAATGGAAATTAATAATATAATAAATCTATCAACTTTGGACTTGGAAAAAGGATCACAATTTTTAAATTCATTTGATGAATTATATTTGGATTTAGACGGTAAGAATATTTTTTCTAAAGAAATGTAGGTTATTTGTATATATTCATGTAATATAGTATTATATATTATTATCAAAAAAAAAAGGTTGTAACGTGAATAATGTAATATTTAAATGGAAAGAACTACCAAAGAATTTATTATTTATTGTTAATTAGTATGACAGCAAAATTATTTCTAAATTAGATAATGTAAATGTTTTACAATATTTTAAAACTAGCCTCTTTCCACGGTTCAGACATCGATTTAGGTGAAACACGGCAGCAACAAGAGTAGTGGAGCCTTCGGCTCCACCGTATTGCAGTCTTGCCTCGAGGGGTGCGCCCCTCTCGGCAAAACCTTAAAAACATAAAAAATATAACTACAAAATTTCAAGTCCCCCTTGGGAGTCGATTTCTGTAAAACTCGTTCTTAACGAAACAAACATGTCTGCCAAATCTGTAGATCTAATAACTCAAATACGAAAATTTTGTCTCCATAACGCCCCTGCAAGCCCCACTTGGGAGTGGATTTCTGCAAAATTGTTCTTAGTCTGCCTGCCAAATTTGAAGTCTGTAGGTCAAATAGTTCAAAAACGGGAATTTTATACCTATAACGCCCCGAAACCCCCTTTTGGGAGTTAATTTCTGCAAAATTCGTTCTTAACGGATCTCTACTCAGCAAAAGAGACATACCGGCCAAATTTTAAGTCTGCGAGTCTAATAGTTCAAAACTGGGAATTTTTTATCTATAACGCCACTGCAACCACCCTTGGAAGTCCATTTTCGCAAAACCCGTTCTTAGTTAACCTTTACTCAATAAAAGAAACATGGCTGCCAAATTACAAGTATGTAGATTTAATCATTCCGGAGATATCGCGTGATAGATTAGACTTTGACCTCCTATTTCACCCTATTTTTCTATGATTGGTCGTTGCACTCAGTAGTTTAGTATGCCTTAGTGTTGGTGTCCAGGTTTTACTTAGATACAGGGCTTCTTCTTTTCGGTTGAAATTTTGCGTGTGCTTGTGTATTTCAATGGCTTCCTTGTATATGTGTCTATAACTTTGGTATCTTCGAAGAGGATATTGTGGTTTTCCCAGTGTCAATGTGTGCCCAGGTATTGCATATTATTCCATGTGTCCCAGTCAACAGCTACTTTTGTGTTCTGCTATATAATTTTGAAGGTCGATTTCCAAAAAACAAAACCATAACTACTAACGTGTCCAAAAGAAATTATAAATATTTGTTTGGCATTAAAGAATAAAAAATCTACAGGATGGGACAACGTTCCTATATCAGTTTTAAAATCTTCGATTCTCTATATTGCTGAGCCAATTTCTTTCATAGTAAATAGTATCTTTGAAACGGGAATATTTCCCAATATGTTAAAAAGAGCCACGGTCATACCATGCTATAAAAATAAAGGAGATAAAACACGAATAGACAATTATCGACCAATATCAATTTCCTTAAACATTTGTAAACTATTTGAAAAGGCAATTGCCAATAGACTAACAAACTATATCAACACTTTCAATATAATATCTAAACAACAATATGGCTTTGTAAAGAATGGTTCTACTACAAAGGCTATCTATGAAGTTACCGAGGAATTATATAAAGCGTGGAATAATCGAAAACCAGCTGTAGCTCTCCTATTAGATCTTTCAAAGGCTTTTGACTGTGTTAGTCATGCGCTCTTAATAGAAAAATTAAAACATTACGGTATCAGGGGTATTCCTTTGGAACTCTTTAAGTCCTATCTAAGTGATCGGGAACAACAGGTGCAAATCAAATGCAAAGATGAGCATAATAATATAATTAATATAAATTCACAGTGGAAACTTGTTAAAAGAGGAGTGCCGCAGGGTTCTATTTTAGGCCCGATATTATTCATTTTGTATACAAATGATTTCCCCATGACAATACCAGAAAAATCATATCAGTTTGCTGACGATACATGTGTTATGGTCAAAATGAAAAATTTTAACGAGATGAATACAAAAATAAACAATATTATGGAATTAACCTTTAATTGGTTTAAAAATAACGAATTAGTGTTGAATATAGAAAAAACTCAAGTCTTTCGTGTTGGCAGCTACAGAAGTTGTGATAAAATTGTAGTTCTAAATAACAACAATACAATTGGTATTAATGAATCAATTAAATTTCTAGGAATTCACTTAGAATATGAACTACAAAAATCACGTTACTCACGTACATGCTAAATTGGCAAAAACATATTATATAATCTGTAATTTAAAACATGTGACAGATACCGATGCCTTATTGACAGTTTATCATGCATTTGTGGAAAGTCATCTGATGTACGGAATAATATTCTGGGGAAACTCTGTTCATGCTAAAGAGGTATTCACAATACAAAAAAAAATCATAAGAGCTATTGCAGGTGTTCACCCTAGGCATTCATGCAGACCCTTATTCAAAAAATTGAAAATTTTAACTTTGTCCAGTATTTATATTTTAAATTGTGTGTTATTTTTTAAAAAAAACGAGGAGTTTTTCCATAAAAGAAGTGTGGTACATGAGTACAACACTAGAGGTAAGGACACACTCGAGTACAAAAATAGTACTCTTCAAATTATAAAAGAGTGTCCTTACAACAAAATTGTTGAAATATGTAATAAAATTCCTGCCGAAATAATAAAATTACCGCAAACAAAAATTAAAACAAAAATAAAAAAGATTTTAATCGAAAATGTTATTTACAATATACATGAATTTTTTAATATTTCTATTAAATTTTAATATTGTTATGTATCTACTTTTTATGCTATTTTAATGTTTTTACTATTTTAATGTGTTTACTATTTCAATGTGTGTACTATCTTTATGCTCAATGCAAATTGTTTTTATACTGTTCTGTCTATGTTTTTAATATTTTTCAATTGTTATGACGCTGTTTACGCTATAATTGGCATAATGAATAAAGAAATTTATTATTATTATTATTAATATTATTGACCAACAATATTTTCTACCGGAAATGTGTATATTTTACACAAATGTATTATTCCAATTAGACTATGGAAATGTATGTTTTTTTAAAGAATATTAAATTCTGATAACAAAAGCGGAAACAAAAAACCACGATAATATAAACGAATTGTCTTTACAGTTCATTGACTTTTATATTACTTTCGAAAAATAATTATGCTCGATTTCTAGTACGAATTTCAACACGATTTTTTTTTCGAAATAGATTTAGCGTACCAAAAACCGAACATGATTGTTTCACAAAAGACCAAAGATAATAAGTAATATATATATTATATATATATACCTACTATAGTTGTAGTAAATAGAATTTATCGGTCACAGACGCAACTTCAGCAGTGTCGGTAATTTTGATTGGTTCTCTGCACTTTGTAATACAGTTGAATATGACCGTAATAGTCGAAATTTTTGAAAATTTACGTAGACTCGCACTCTGTATGGAATCTATTCGACACAGAACTGATTGCAGTGCTCAGGCCTTGTTTTTAGAAGGCCTCTACACTGTAATGGATTAATTATTATCAATAGGCCGAAAAGTTATTGAATAGTTAAATTGAATAGTTAAATATTATTTTTATTTAAGGTGTAATATTTCGAGGTACAGAAATTATCAACGGATCAATTGAAACTATTAATAAATTACACGGCATTGGGAAAAAGATATACTTTGTTTCTAATAATGGCGTGCTATTAATCGATCAATATCGACAGCAGTTTACTAAACTATTGGGTAGAAATGTATCTGATGATGATTTCGTCGTACCTTATCTAGTATACATCAATTACTTAAAAAATAAAAAATTCAACAAAACCGCATATGTGATAGGATCGAATGCTAACCGAGAAATGATGGTAAAGGCTGGCATCAAAGTGGCAGCAGAAACGGTAATGATAAATCGATTTTATAATAAATAATTCGATTTTATAACAATATCCGTGGACTTAAGTTGAATTCGTGATAACATAATATTTATGTTGTTGATACTGTTTTAATAATTCGTTGTTTAGACTTTGGCTCACATCTGTTGGTCATTATTTTAGCCAAGTTACATTCCAGAGTCAAGACAGGCAGTAATCGAAGAACTAGAGGATAATTCTGAGATCGGTGCTGTCATTGTAGATTTGGATATCAATACGACATTTATTAAAATAGCTAAAGCAATTACTTATCTTCGGAGGCCTGACGTTCATTTCTTAGTGGGAATTACCGATTACAAAATGCCGTTAGGGAAAAATATTTTAACCGTTGGTAAGAAATGTACAATAGCGCTGATAAATTGATAAATGTAGTTTTTTATTCATAGAGGTAAGAAATGTGTGGTCCTTTATAGTATCACAATTAATAGAAGAAAATCTGCAACGGGTTTTAGTTAATAATAATTGTAATATTGACCTTTTATAGCACTAGACGAACATTCGGGAGGTACCGGGTTCGAATCCCGGCGGGGGCAGATGTGGCTGGGACTTTTTCCTACTGCCTCTCGCCGAGAAACGGTAATTCCTGTACTGGCCATCTTGATTGAGGTTTTCCATGGTTTCCCTCAATTAATTCCAGATAAATATCGAGATGGTTCCTTATTTGAGGCCATGACCGATTACCTATCAAACCCCTAGTTCAAAAATTACCTACCTTATCCTAATTTCCTATAATTCCTTCATTCGCCCATTGCTATTACATAAGTTGAAGTTGTAAAAAATGTAGAAAATAACGGGAAGTGGTAGATGAAAAAATAGTAATGGTGCGAATGGCGTCTGTTATGACATAAAGTCGAGAAACAGACGTTAAACGCATTATTATTATTATTATTATTATTATTATTATTATTATTATTATTATTATTATTATTATTATTATTATTATTATTATGATTATTATTATTATTATTATTGACCTTTTATCTAATAGTTCACTGCTTTTTATCAAAGTAGAAGATCAGAACGAAATCCCTTTACGAGCCTGTGACAAATAAATTAAGTTTTACGGAATTAAACAAACAGTTTCACATTAAAACATTAATTATTATTAGCTGCGCAGTTTATTAATTATACGTACCATATTCAAACATAAAAAAATCTAATATTAAAAATACAGTCAAAATCTGTTATAACGACATCGAAGGATCTACTCATATATGGTCGTAAAAATCGATAGTCGTAACAATTGGTGATCTTTTCGAGGTACAAAGTAATTTTTTATTAAGTATGTAGTATTATTGAATATGTAGGTACGTATAAATCCATAGATATTAATAGGAATAATATTCACATTATCATTATCATTTTTCTGCATTCATAAAATCTGTAATTTTAGTCTGTTTGGAACACTTCTGTGCGTACGAATTTTGGTTACAATATATCTGGTCAGATATGTTTCTCCGAAGAAATGAAGATATTACATTAAACGTAGTCGCTTAATGCTGTATGTCGTAATACGCAATGTCATAAAAAGCAGTGTTTTTTATAAGGCGGTCATATAGCATTCAGCCGGGACCTATGATTTTGTTCCAAACGATGTCGTCGTAAACGGTATTGACTGATATAAGTACCTACTTGACATAATTAACAACATGCAACGAACTCACCAAATTATGTTTGCAACTGTCAAAATTTCAAGCACAGAGCTGGGAACCGTTACACAATTCTTCGTAGTCTAAAATAATGAAAATAATAATTGTGTATAATATATTTTGAACACAAAATTGAGCTGAAAGATCAGTTTATTGTATAGACGCGCGAAAGAAATTCAGTACCTATTTAGTTTATAAGAAAAAAAACTTTTTTTTTTCAAAGGTCCAGGACATTTTATAAATATTATTGAAACTATGACAAACAGAAAACCCATCATTTGTGGAAAACCTGGAGAAGAATTGAAGAATTATTTATTTGCCAAACATTGTATCAACCCAAGCAAGGCGTTGTTTGTTGGTGATTCGTAAGTGTTATTTAGTATTTCTTATTAATCTTCCCGTTCAAAGCCGTAAGAATTTAGTCTTTTTTCAAGCTACCTTTACAAAGGGTTGAAGACATTCATTAAATTTTAAATTGCTGGAAATTAATAGTAGTTTATATATCTAGGGTCGAATGAATTATATTAACCGATTATGTGACATTAAGTTGAAATGAGCCCAACGAATTTTAAATCACACGAGTAAAAATATCATTCCTCCCAAAATATACTATATTTTGTGCACTTATGACTTATATATATGATGACTTATAATGACTGATTTTGACTTCATTTTCAAAATTTTTGACAGTTCACTTTAAGCAAACTTTACTTCTAAAAGTAGATTATAAAAAAAACAAAGACAAACATTGAGTTACTAATGAAATTGGTATAGCGTGGCCAGTTTTGCTTTTCATTGCACTACTAGTGTGGAATGGATCAGTTTACATACATACACGTAAAACAGTTATTTTATAGGGATTAGTGAAAAAAACTGGTCAAGTACGAGTCGAACATGTGTGGAGACGGTTCCATGAGAACTTTACAACTTAGGATTTTCGTTTAGGTTTTCCTATATTCCCTTTTTTAGTGTATTTGCCATATTGGCGTTGGTCGGATTGCGGGACCTAGGAGTCGGACCAAAATTTCTCGACGTTTCATAACCTCCTAAACACTTTGGGACCATTTTTAAAAATGTTTATATATATATGTATATATATATATATATTATATATATATATATATATATATATATATATATATATATATATATATATATATATATATATATATTTATATACGTATATATATATATATATTTATATGTGCGGGCAATAACTTTCGCAGAAGTTAATTCATTTTAACGAAATTTGGCATACATGTTGGAATCCATCACCGCACGAAGCCTATTTAAAATGGGCCCAATCTGGTCATTTTAAGGATAGTTTTTAGGGGTTGAAAAAAGTTTTTGGGCCCAAAAATACCGAAAAAATCCTCAGAATCGTTTCAAAATTGAAATTTAATCCTTTAGTAGCAATTAAAAAGTGCTCCTAAAATTATAAGCAAATCGGCCCGACAGGACCGGACTTACAAATTTTATGAAAACACTAGTTTGCGTATACCTACGAATTTACTTACTGAAGGTCGTATTTAATTTGGTGCAGATGTTGGATTGATAACAATATTTCAATTAATAAAATTATTATTGTAAGGGGTGTATTAAGGGGTTCAATTTTTTTTTATTTTGTCCAAAAACAAACTTAATTTCATTTAATAAAGCCACAATACCTGTATTAGCAAATACACTATATTGTCGGCGGGAGGAATGCTTGATTTTCGTATATTTCCATTAATACCTTTTAAGTATACATTTTAAAATTATAAAAAAAAATATATTTGTATTTCTCATAACGAGCTCTTTCATTTGAAATGTCACATGATACACTTGACATTTTTTTTGGTTTTCAAATTTGGTCCCCAAAATTAAACCCCGAATTCGGAATTCGTTTATTTACGCTTTAGTCCGTGATTGGGTCATCTAACTCTATATTTGTACCAAACATATTTTTGCTTCAGTAGATTCAAAAAAAATAAGCTGTGACAGACGGACAGGCAGACAAGTGAGTGATCCTATAAAGGTTCCGTTTTTTAATCGGATGTACGGAATCCTAAAAATGAATAATATAAAAACGAATAATCGGATAATTACCGAATAAATCTAATAATTCGGTAATTACCCGATTATTGATAGAATCCAAAATCGAGTATTTATAGAATAACTATAGAATAAATATAGTATCCATCGATATCACGATTCTGCGCTTTCGAAAATTCATTGGCATTTCTGTTTAAATATTTCAGTATATTTATAGAAATCTTGTAACAATATAATTGGATTTAGGAGCCACTCTTAATTTTATTCTGTAGCTGTTTTGTCAAATGATGTTAAAAAGAACTTTGACTCTACTTACATTTTTATATTTATTTCAAAATAAATTACTATAATTATCGATCCATATTAAATTTTAAATTTTAATAACACAAAGAATAGGACTATTTGATTAAATAAAAAAAACTCTGCTTATTTCTAATCAGCGACGTTTCGTCTTTACTTTAAGACTTCTTCGGGTCTCTGTGAAATAACAATGTTAACTATTTACAACTCATAATATCTAAATGAGTTTATCGAAAAAATAAATTAGCATTATTATTTATAGCGAATTTTTTTGTTCATTTAGGTGTTATGAGTTGTAAATAACTAATACTGTTATTTTACAGAGGCCTGAAAAAGCTTAAAATAGTTAAAATAAAGACGAAACATCGCTGATTAGAAAAAAGCAGAGTAAATTACTAAGTATTCAACTTTGTAAAAAATTGGAAATTGTTATATTATTAGTGGTAATAATATAAACAAATATATCTTTTTTTCAGACTGTCGCAGGACATGATGTTTGCTTCGATGTGTGGCTTTCAGAAAGTTTTGGTTTTATCTGGAGTCACTAGCTTACAGGAAGTGGAGAGTATTAATGATGAACAAATGAAACCTCACTATATTGCTAATAGTTTAAAAGATTTATTATCCATTATAAAATAAATAAAATATATATATATATATTATTTTACAGTTATATCTGATATTTTTTATCACCAACGTACAACCACATAAAAGACTATTAGCTTAATATATTTGAATAGCTTTTTATTTCCGTAATGCTATTAGATAAGTAAAAAAATCATATTAATCCTTTTTTTTCCCGGTATTGTTTATACGGCCATTTAATTATATGTAGTAAATTGTGGAATCCATTAAGGCCAATTGTATTCTTTGAAGAAATATACTCCCAAATGTACATAGAATTGATAATAAAATAAATCCTTTTCTTTCCAATACATTAATGTATTTCGTTATAAAAATGTTAGTTTATAGACAAAGCATAACTTGTGTGAACCAAATATTTTTCACACAAGTTATGCTTTGTCATTATAAGTGTTACAGTAACATAAAATACAACGCAAAAAGTCTTGAAAATTATTCAAAATAATAAAAGTATTTAATAATAAAACAATATGTATTTAAACTCCTTAAAACTACTAATTTATAATAAAAAAATGAAACATTTTCATTTTTAGTGTATTTGCCATATGGCAACATACACTATTGGCGTCGGTCGGATGGCGGGACCTAGGGGTCGGACCAAAATTTCTCGCCGTTTCATAACCTCCTAAACACTTTGGCACCATTTTTAAAAATGTTTATATATATATGTATATATATATATACATATTTATATATATATATATATATATATACGTATATATATATGTGTGCGGGCAATAACTTTCGAAAGAGTTAATTGATTCTAATGAAATTTGGCCCACGTGTTGAAATCCATCACCGCAAGAAGCCTATTTAAAATGGGCGTAATCGGGTCATTTTAAGGGTAGTTTTTAGGGGTTGAAAATTGTTTTTGGGCCCCAAAACACCGAAAAAATTCTCCGAATCGTTTTAAAATTGAAATTTAACCCTCTGGTAATAATTAAAATGTGTCCCTAAAATTTTAATAAAATCGGCCCGACAGGACCGGATTTACAAATTTTATGAAAACACTATTTTGCAGATAGGGAATTTTTTACTGAAAGGTGTATATAATTTGGTATGTAGGTTCGATTGATAATAACAGTGCAATTAAGAAAAAAAAAGTTATTTTAAGGGGTGTATTAAGGAGTAAAACTTTTTATTTCGCCCAAAAACCGACTTAAGTTCGCATAATAAAGCCACACTGCCTGTATATCAAATACACTATATTGTCGGCAGGGTTTTGGCACTGCGACCCGGGTTTTTTATTTTCTCTTTTATAAAAATTGCAATAAAAATAGTAAGTTATTTATCTAAACATGATTTCTGCATTTTCCTTAAAAAGTTTTTTATTTTATATTATATAACTAACATTTTTATAACGAAATACTATATAACATAAGATTTTTTTTTCTCTTTTATTATAGATACTTAATTATATTATTCACTGATGATGCTAGAAATAGCGAAACGTATGATAATGAATCTTTAAGTTGTACTCCATTTTTTTTTCTTTTTATTATTCAATCGAAGCTAAAATTAATAAAGATACATTAATGTATTGGAAAGAAAAGGATTTATTTTATTATCAATTCTATGTACATTTGGGAGTATATTTCTTCAAAGAATACAATTGGCCTTAATGGATTCCACAAATTACTACATAAAAAAATCATAATTCTTCAAATTGAGTGAGGTGTTAAAAAGCGAATTTCTAAAAAGCTTGACAAATGATTTGTAAAATTTCAAACCACTTGATGACCAGATGAATCTCTACGTCTACATATTAACATAGGTAAAAATAAATAAAAACTCATACTAGATCTTAAAATATTAATAATCTTAATATTTTTTCTTTAAATTTTCGAGACAAAAAAGTTTTCTACAATAAATTGCGCGAAAATCATTTTTCATTTGCCTAATCAAGATATTTATGATTTTAGTTGGCCTTTAGTAGATCAACAAAAATATTATGGCCATGAAAACACAATTGTTTTGCTGGAAAATTATCAGTTACGAGTGATTGTTTACCAACTGGGGAATGGGGAATTGTGACTCCCCACTCCCCAATTAATTTTTTTAATAATAACATATAAACACTTGAAAATTCTACAAATAATTATTAAATTATTTGTAGAATTTTCAAGTGTTTATATATTATTATTTATCATGTTCTACTACGTTCCGAGTGAAAAATCAGTGCAAATTAAATTTTTTAATATTGGCTTTTTTTTCTTTTTGTCCTTGGTAATTAATATAAAAATGATTTGTCGGGAAAAAGGACTTGTGTTAGTAAACACTTATTTGTTATTAACACAAGTTCTTTTTTCCGACAAATCATTTTTATAAATTTTTTAATGTTTATAACAACTATAGTAACGCCAACATTATTTCTTGTCAAATTCATTTTTACACTGTCAAGTTTTAGATTTTGTGCGGAATATTTTACAGTGATTTTAAATTGTGTTAAATAATATTATGTATTGAATTATTTATATGGCTATTTATAATGGAAGGTAACTGTTATTACATTTATAAAGTTAGTATAATACGACCGTGTTCAAGTTTTGTTCAGCAATAAAAGTTGACAATAGGTAAATGATATTGGAACTACATTATTAAGATGCAAAATGAATTAAAAAGTAGACAGTCACGAAATTCTTACAGATTATTCATATCATAAATTTCTTTTATCTTCAGTTTACTGTTTATAGTCACGCGACCAAGGTTTGTTTCTTAATGGGGTGCATTTAAGGATGTTTGGGAGGTATGTCAAAATGCTACAAAACGAATGAAAATTTTGTAGGATGTTCCTTAGTTAATGCTAAAACTACTCTGAAAATTAAAAAAATAATTCCAAGCCATTTAGAAGCTATTACAATTTCTAAAAAACAGTAATTTTACATGTGCTCTTACGACACAATACACTAAATGCACTTTGACTACCAAAAAAAAGCTAACATTTACTGAGCGGTTCTTAAAAAAAAAATTTAAAAAAAATGGAAAATCTGTTTTTTTTTTTTCGATAACTCAATTAGTGGATCAGAAAGTGCGGCAATACTTACTCAGCTGAGAACTGACGTCTTATACCTTATACCACAGGTACAAAGCAGCTATACTTAGTACAATAACAATTTTTACTCGACTCTTCATTAGAATTACCAGATTTACTAATTTGTTTAAAAATATCTTATTATTCTTTCACTGACACGCCTTGCCCTTAACAGTGATCACTTTCACACAGTTTGTGCTGAGGTCCAGAGGTAAAGGGCCAGGTACGCAAATGACATATTGTGGGTGTGATCTTCTTTAGCTCTGTCACACTCAAATCATCCGCACGTTTCAATTTTTGGCTGGTGCCACACTTCGAGGCTAAAAGATGCTATTACAAGGGTGCCGCTCTCAATTGATTACTCTAGTTTTTGGAAATATTTTGAAAATTTAAAAAACTTTTCCGAAAAAGGAAGAGCCATTTTAGGTTTGTGATGGAACAATTTTGTGAAATAAGTACGAATAAGGTCGTAGTGTGACATTAAAATTGTGTATTTTTTTGGCACAATTAATGACAATTTTTTTCTAGTAAATCGTACATAAATTACAAAAGTAGTCCATTAGAGACCTAGATTTGTCCTTTATCTTCCTTATAGAGAAAGAATTTTTGCAGAAGGTTGACGAATAAGTCTACAATCAGTTAGCAGCCGAAACTCTATTTTTGACTTAAATTCAGAGCGTTCCGACAGTCTTAATACTTTTCTTCTGGTCTTAGATTTCTTTATAACTATTTTATATCATTAAACTATAAAAATTCGCATCTATATAGGTAATACTTTTGATAAAAAGCAATATTACCAGAATTTGGTTTTCAATTCAATATTTTTGATATTCAAACGTTATTCAAGCGTTTAAATGACGCTTTAAGCTTTATTTAATCTTTCTCATATGCACCCTTCTGATATACCATTCTGCGTAAGTAACAAATCTTTTCTTCTACGTTTTATTGAATTAAATCTGATGTTTTGCGGTTTTTCAGTTTTAAATTAAAATTTTAGTGATCAATACACAAGATAAAATCTCTAAATGAGTCTAGTAAAGACATAAATCATAACTACAAATTACGATGGATAAATAGATAATTGTATAAAATTAATTTCATTGCCAGCAGGGGACAGTAAAAAGCTGACCATTTCTCATCTCAGTACTAATTGACAACTATATTTAAACTTCCAGTGGTTTAACGCCTTGCTCCATCAAAAATTTCAGCTGTCTCTCTCCTGAAATCTATTGCTGGCTC
Organism: Venustoraphidia nigricollis; assembly: GCA_034508555.1. Taxonomy (NCBI): domain Eukaryota; kingdom Metazoa; phylum Arthropoda; class Insecta; order Raphidioptera; family Raphidiidae; genus Venustoraphidia; species Venustoraphidia nigricollis. Next base: position 2,317,135 of record JAVRKA010000070.1, read on the forward strand.
CAGGTCTGATAATTTAAAGTTTCTGCACTGCATTATATTGTACTTTGAGAGTTTAGTTACGTCTATTAACAATTGGATTTTAATCCGCCACTGTTCTGCAAGTAATCAATTTGTCAAAAGCAGTTTACATATTATACAGAAGAATGAGCAATTTCGTTTTAGGCGCATGACTATTGGGATCCACCGCCATCCGCGATAGGCACCAATAATCCACGTTCCACTGATAATCGCAACAGGGATGAACAAATATAGCTGGTTATTTTGTAAAAAGATAAAACGTTGGATACTCGCCAATGTTATCTGCTAAAAAATCAGTCAAAAGCAAGTTATCCTTACACAATTAGTATATTAGTGTTCCGTACTATCAGTCCCTCAACAATAAAATTGTTTATAATAATTGCTAGAATTTTTCAATTGATTTTGTTACTAAAAGAATATTCACTACAATAAGGAATAAATTAAAATAGAAAAACAAAAATTTCGATTTAACGACAATAAAAATCATGTTAGTTACTTCTTGTTTTCGCACAGATCGGTGTTTAATCTGGCCGACAAGGATAAGCATGCGCACAATGATCGCTATAAACAGATGTACGAACTAGAGTCGTGAGTAATATTTGGTGACGATCACTCACGCTCACGAAAATCATTTTCAACTCACGCCCGTTCACGCACTGCTACTATTTTTTATGATCAAACTCACGTACGCTCTCGGCTAGATTTCAACCCTCACGTTCACGCACGATAATAATTATATTTCGAGACTCACGCCCACTCACGCACGTTCAATCACACTCACACTCACGAAACTAACGTAACTTTATAATTCATATTATAACATTTCTTAAGCTACCAAAACATGATACAATAATATGGTCTATGGAAATAGGATCAGGTTATGTGTTTGTCAACTATAAAGTACTAAACAATGAATTTTTGTAATTTTATGTAATATACGTTACAGTTTACACATCGCAAATGCAATAAACAAAAAAACAAAAAAAAACTCTGAATAGTAAGTACATACTTTAAACAAGAAAAATCATGAGTCCCGGGCCAGGTTTAACAGTCCGCATACAGGAATAATCTTTTACGTGATTAACTTTTCACTCACGCCAACTCACGCTCACGAAAAGTTTTTCCACTCACGCACGCTCACGTATCCGTATATTTTATTTAATCAAACTTACACTCACTCACGATTTCTTTGAAACAGTCACACTCACGGCATGTCACGTCGTGACACGCAGTGTCACGGGAAATTTCACGCACGATTTGCACCTCTAGTACGAACGCTGTACAGTGATGGGGGACAGAGACGTCAGACTGGCGAAACGGCGACAATAAGTAAAATATAATAAACATTTTAGCGAAATTGATTTTGTTTTTGAGGCCTGGCTGTTTAAGTAGTTTTGGGGCTGAAGAATTCTGCCCTACAATTTCGTACTGAAAATTTACTTTTGTTTTTTGTAGAATTTTGTTTCTGGAGTTTTTTTATCTTTTCTCGTTAGCCTGCAGTTTTTACAGATTCTCATTGTTGATTTTTTTACAGTAGGTCAGTAGCACTATTTCTAGCGTGTCTCATCTTACTCTTGTAATCTTTTTATATTGGTGTTATTTATTTCTTTCGGATCCATACCTCTTTTGTGGGTATTGTGTTAGTTTATTGTATTTGTCGTTGTCTGGAAAAGTTGTGTTTTGGATTTTTTTTATTGGTACAAGTGTAAAAAATAAGTAAAAATAAAAATATTTATAGTCGCGGTAACTGTTATCTTTGGTTGGATTTTTTGCCGTCCCTTTAACGGTATCACAATGAGTAGGTATAGTCTCTTAAAAAGTAGCTTAGAAGAAAGGCAAGAAAATAAACAACGTTGCGGAATCATTTTTTTTCTGTTACTTAGTATAAAAAAATAAAAATAAATACAGTCAAAGTCTATATAACAACACTCTCTATAACAAAAGAAATTGTTCAATCCCTTGAGTTTCCGTTATGTATACTAAAGATGATGTCCCGATGTATACTTTTTGTCAAATATTTAAAAAAAAATATTGATGAATAAAATAATGCTTTCTTTTAAATAAATTGGTTACAAGTGTGATGAGTTAACAAACGTTTTATCTATTGTTTTGTGACAACAATAGTCCGGGTGCAAAATTATTATAAAAATTCTGCCTCAACCCTTTGGGGTCATTAAAGAATCGTTTAAACCACGCGCAAGTGAATTTAAACCCAATTTTCTGTTATAATTATTGTTACGATATAAATGCGAATTTAATTGTTTTGTTTATGAGTAATCATTGAAACATAAATTTAATTATTCGTTTTAAAGTGCATGAACAGCAGTAGATTGACTTGGTTTTTGTTTTTCGTATTTTTACCTGTTAACGTATCAAATAACTGAAAAAAAACGATTTCCGTCGATATAATCTCTCTCATTTAATTAAATTTTAAATCTTGTCAACAGAGACCGAAGGACTGATGTAGTAAATTAGAATAAGATAAACGATTTTAAAAGAGTTTGAATTAGCGAAGGTTTTAGTCATGACATGTAGAAGAAACCACCTCGACTATTATCTGGAATAGGGTATTTGACTGCTATTGTGAATTGTTTTAATACTATTATTTATTACATTTAATGCACGATATATTCATATTTTCCTGAAAATCTGTCGTATTTTCGGTAAATTTCAGTGTTAAAAATTTGAATAAAAAAAAAAACGCGCCAAAACGCGATTTGCAAGCCAGGTGATACATGACGTCACAGTTCGGTAAACATTAAGCACGTGTTTTGTGACATATAGTAAGTAAATGAAGATTTGTTTATTTTCTTGAATTTGATATAAACTAAGGTTTATAAATGGTGCATAGTGCCCCAATGTATAAGTACATCCATAAAAACTCCAGAAAAACTGTTTGTTTCTGTTCCAAAGGAACTTTATGCTCTGGACACATTTTACATTTTACTGTGCAAAGACCAGAGTCCCGATGCAGTTGCACATAGCCAATCGCATCGTCTCCATAACATTCCCTTGTAGACCTGGAAAACCAAAGAAATTGTTTACTTTACTTTACATACAATTTGTACAAAATGTCGACGTAACCTAAAACATGATTTTATTAAAATGTTTAGTACAGCTCTCGAGTGATTTCTATAAATAAGTTACTTCAAAATAATACTTACATTAGCGTTTTTACGTTTTCAGTTCAGCAGCATAAAAATCAGGGTTATTTTTAAAGAACAATCCAACCATAAGTGCGTCTACTTTGGGTAGGTTGCCACTGTCCGTTTGTACAAAATTTCTTTCCATTTTGCAGTTAACTTGATAGATTGAAATATTTACGAGAAAAATATGTATATTGCACTCAAAAATCACACGATAATACCACAAATTGTCAGAACTCACGTATTTAGTAAACTATAATTCGATATGTGTATCAGAAATGACCGCGTGTTCTGTAATGTTTACCATAGAACACTTGCAATGTTTAGCGTAGTGTGACGTCACCAGAGATGTAACCATTCATAGAGCGTTTTCGATCACATGATAAAACCTCAGAAAAATTAAAATTTTATTCAAGTTTTTTTCAGGAAATAAACATATTTTATCCTGAAAGTAAAGTGGATAGGTATTTTTACGCTGTAATACATTAGAATGACAACAATTTGTAACATATTTTTAATTGAGTCAAATACCCTATAATTAATTATTAAGGAAATGCGTCGATATTGAAATCTTTCCTAAACTTTCTTAGATTTGGGTTTTACTAATATCCACATCTGCAAATGTAGATATTGAAATAATAAGAATAATAACAATTTTAAGAATAAATGTAACTTCTAATTGGTAATTATACTAGTAAATTTTCTTAAAATTAAGTAAAAGAGGTTGTAATTTATAATCAAGGTTCTTTAAGAAAGTCATTACTTTCATTTTTAATAACCAAATTTCAGAATTGGTAAAGTTTTGCACGTGTTGCCAAATCCCCGATCCCTATTGGCCAACTAGTCAAAGAACTTGAGCACGCGTCAAGTGACGGGTCCGTCCCCAAAAATATTGTCATGACTTGTATCATATCCGTACCCGTTAAAGATTCGCGAATGCAGATGTGAAAATGATGCGGATGCAGCTGTCTTTAACATCCCTATTCGGAACTACCCAAATCTGCTTGTTATAGAGAATTTTCTACTTAAATATTATTATTCAAATATTCTTATCTGACTCTTCGCTCCAAAAGCTACTATGAAATTAACCGTTTTTTTAATTCATTTATTTTAAGAGACGTAAACAGTAACCGTGTAATAACAGCTTTAGCAGCGTGTGTAGATTTCCATGTGTGGTATACGATAGTAGTGTTAGCCGATTTTTACATCTATTATTCGGATATAGGATTAGACTAAAAACGTTTCACGGAAACATGCAATAAATAAATCTAACCGAATCAAGTCGCGAAATCGCGCGTACAAAGCTGAACCGAACCAATAGCTGAACATTTGTGCTGCCGAACGGGTTGATGGAATAATCGACTAAACATTTAAATTATCTATCAATCATTTGAATAGTGAATATTGTGATAGTGAATTGTGCTACAGTTAATTAGTTTACTTGGAAACAAACTATTGAAACGTGTTGTTTAAATTCTCAAACCTGATTCAGATTTTAACGCAAATTTTTCAACATACTTTTTAATGTAGTACCCTCGTGACAGTCATAGTAAAAAATTTATGCTGGTTTATGCAGTAAGTACATGTAGTTGAGAGTTGTTATTAACAAGCCCAATAATTTTTGCAGATTCAGCCAATCCCGAGCGAGAAATCTGGCAACACTGTCGGAGCGTTAAAATATTTTATAGTACACTGTAAAAATTGAGGTCGATTACATGTATAATCGCTGGTCCATATAATGTCAGCGATTATTCTGGTAACCGTAAACACCATATGGAATGCTACACGTTTTCCTGTAAATTTACATATATAAGTAGTTGTGTAGTCCACATTACATAGAAATATGTAATATTTTAAACAAAAAAATGTAATTTTTCAAAAAATATGTGTAAAATTCCCTAACCCATACCCTACAATTTTACATATGTTTATGTAATATTTATGTAAAATAATACACATTTAAATGTAAAATTACATACAAGAAGATTTTTGAATATAATTTTTATACTCAGTACTGGACAGCAAGTGTAAGTTGTGAGCACTCATCGAAGTTGAGCGATAGTACATGTATCGTGAACCGCTAGACGCTTGTTACATGACCTTATACCGTGGGATTCACAGAATCCTAAAATCACAAACAATCACGTGATTGTACTAAATTAGAATATTACACAATATTACATATTTTGTTATGAAATTTTTACACTAATTTAATGGAAAATTACATAAAATACATTAAAACTACGTAAGTGTATGTAATTTTACTTCACTTTATGTATAAACACCAAGTTTGTTTAATTTCACAGCGAAAGTCCAAGTTTTTATACAATTCTTGTAAAAATAAATAATAATGAACAATTACCTAGAAAATTGAGGGAATTTTACTTTAACTTTCAGTGTAATTTTACATCCATTTTTTACAGTGTATGTATGCATGCGCACCTCATAGTTTTTTGACGGGTTAGACAAGTATGCGTTATTGCCAGATCGTTTATCGTATAGCCTTTCCTCTGCTGAAATGCGGTAAATTTTCCATTATTATTTATTAAATATCTCTGAAACTGTGTTGTAACTGATACAGAGACTATTTTTAAAAAATTATTTAGTTGTTAGTTAACGTTACTTTAGTTTTTTAAAATGATCCTAAGAAAAGTTTCTGAGATACAAAAATATTTGTCGGTAAATTTTTCGATACTCCGTATATCGTAATGTATAAGAGCCTCAAAAACTCGAACTTTGGAATTTAATATCTCTGAAACTGTGTTATTCAAAAATTTCATTCTGCGCCAATCGAAGCAGAATGACATAAACATTATTGTGGCTAAATCCTAAGAAAACGGGTGTGGCGAGGGTACTACCTTAAACTAATTATTCGTAAAATACAAATCATCAACTTAATTATTAACTCATCTTTAAAGTTCAATTCCAAAATATGTAATAATAGAAATTAGTTTCATGTTTAAATTGATTTTTTATTCCATTTACCCATGAAACTAATTTCTATTAATTATTAACTTTTTATTCGAAAGTATCAAAAAAGGTGTTTGAAAACTTTCTTTAAACTTTACTATCACAAGACTGTAAATAGATCCATGATATTGATTAGAGCATCTTATAAAGACTGGGGTCACGCGGTGTAAAGAGTAGGGATGTCGGAAGTGCCAAAAAGTATCGATATATATCGTATCGATATTTTTTTTAAGTATCGGTATCGGTACCGATATATTTTTTTAAAAATATCGATATATCGGTACAATTTTAAAGAAAAAATTGGCACTCGAAGAAATTTTAGTATACATATTGGCTAGCTTATTAGTGTATTTGCCATATGGCAACATACACTATTGGCGTCGGTCGGATGGCGGGACCTAGGGGTCGGACCAAAATTTCTCGACGTTTCATAACCTCCTAAACACTTTGGCACCATTTTTAAAAATGTTTATATATATATGTATATATATATATATATATATATATATATATATATATATATATATATATATATATATATATATATATATATATTTATATATATATATATATGTGTACGCGCGATAACTTTCGAAAGAGTTAATTGATTTCAACGAAATTTGGGCCATGTGTTGAAATCCACCACCGCAAGAAGCCTATTTAAAATGGGCGTAATCGGGGTATTTTAAGGGTAGTTTTTAGGGGTTGCAAAATGTTTTTGGGCCCCAAAATACCGAAAAAATTCTCCGAATCGTTTCAAAATTGAAATTTAACCCTTTGGTAGTGATTAAAAAGTGTCCCCACAATTTTAATAAAATCGGCCCGACAGGACCGGATTTACAAATTTTATGAAAACACTAGTTTGCAGATAGTGACTTATTTATTGAAAGGTGTATTTAATTCGGTGTAGACGTTAGATTGATAATAATATTACAATTAAGAAAAAAATGTTATTTTAAGGGGTGTATTAAGGGGTTAAATTTTTTATTTTGCCCAAAAACAAACTTAATTTCACATAATAAAAGTATAAAACCACACGGCCCTATACAAGCAAATACACTATATTGTCGGCAGGGTTTTGGCACTGCGACCCGGGTTTTTATAATCTCAAATAGCTATTAACGGACATTATTTCTAATAAATCAAGTAGGTAATAGATAATCATCTAAAATCAAAAACAACGATAAGATTTTTTTTTGTTTATTAATCAAACGTCTAATACATTTAGGAGCAGGTAATTTTAGAGAATAATCGAAAAATTAATAAAGCCAGGGATGACGAACCTATAATGACATTCGACAGAAAATTGTTAGTACAGCATGAATTGAGGTGTAAATCGAAATAATGAAAAATATTCTATAGATGTTGTAAAAATGAAATGAAATATTATTACATGAATAGCTATTTTGACTGTTTATTATTCCGAAAATATCTAAAAAATATCGGTTTTCGATACTGGGAATTTTGTATAGATATATCGAAATACTAAATATCGCCCAAAAATGTCGATATATATCAAATAAAAAATATCGATATATCGATATTTTTTCGACATCCCTACTAAAGAGATGATAAAATTTCGCCGTGTCATAATAATGTCGAAAAAATGATCCTGGTGCGTCCATAGGTAAGGTCAATCAAAACAAAGTGTATAAGGATCTGACGAAAGGATACTGCCTAATTTAATATTTTTCTAATAATTTCAGTGAAACTAATTATGTATAAATCGTTTTAAAAAATGACGGCACATTTTTAAATACATAAAGATACTAACTAAACTTAGTTTGCAGTTAAATTGTTACTTATAAATAAATACTGACATCTAGTTTAAGCAAATATTAAATTATGATGTGATCATTGGTTATTGTTCGATAAACTTAAAAAATGGGAACTAAAGGTTACATTGATTTGGAAGTTAAAAAAGGTAATATATCAGCACTAGATACCGGATGTGATGCAAGGGTCTTCACTTTTAAAAATATGATTGTAACCTTTCAGTCTACTGCTTTACGTGGTGTTTTTTTTTTTTTTTTTTAAATCAATCAATAAATTTCTTCAGTTAGTTGTTCGGTTAACTTATCGATACAAAAAAAAAATGTTACGTACCTTTCTCAGTTCAACTTCTGGCTGTGCCTTTATTCAGATTAAATAACGATTTATTGCAATATAGGTATAGAGTTCTAAAATAACAGAATGAAAATACTTCTCTCTTACTAATGAATTCAACATTACAAAAAAAAATGAAAATCGGTCATATAGAATCCAATAAAAAAATCCCAAATCAAAAAATAGTCCTATGTTTTGAATATATATATCATTTTATGTATTTCCAACTGAACGTCACATACTTGGTATGCTTTATAACATAATGATTACAATTTTATAATAATATCCCAAGAATTAAAAAAAATATTGTATGTTTTAGAAAGAGAGACAACAAAATTGAAATGATTATAATTAGCATAAATAATTAACTTTGCTAATTAATTGTTTCAGGATTTAATTATGTGCTGGTTCGTCAAAAACCGCAACGCATCGCGTTCGGATCAGCTCAGGAGCGTCAAGTACTTCCAATAATCAAAGGGTTAAGTGGTTTTATGAGATTATACACTTCGGAGTACTTACCTAAACTTGGTCCACAACTGTACGACACCAGTCGAGTCTGCTCAGCTTTCGCTTCTACCAATAATAAGGTATTTATCTATATACTTAAATAATAAGGTTTAAGCATAACGCATTTTTAACTAACTTTTGCATCTAAACAACGTCATTTTGGAAAGTTCCACCGCAGTTATTATGGTATCCTTGCTTGATACACTTTCGATAATTTTGGGAAAGATAGACGTCTTATATATCTATCTTCATTCTTCGTTTGTAATTAGTTTAGAAGGCAGACCTAATAGGACCGTTGAGTGTTTGCTTCACTTACGAAGCTTAATATTTAAATATTCAATGGCTTGAAAATAACGACAATTATTCTAAATTACAAACAGTCGAAAGTAACTTGACAAACTAAGCTATACATAAAAGATTAAAGCGTCTTCACGCCGTAGACGTAAGTACTAAATACTTATGCTGGGTATCTCAAACGACTCTTATCTAAAAATTAGATATAAGAATGTCATTTGTTTTCAATTAAATGAAGATCTCTATTTAAGTCTTTCAGAGGAATGTTTCCTTCACAGCACTGAGAAATGTTCGTTTGATATATAATAAAACACGTTTTGGTTAATCTATCAAATTTTAAGACGCTCGAGAATTCAATCGTAATCTCGAGAATCTAAGATAGATCTCACATTCTATAAGGCTGCTGTCAATTATAAACAATCGTGTCAAAAAAAATTCCTCTAAATTTCAACATTTCCTGCTTTGTTAATAGAAATGGAGCACCAAAGGTGTGAGTAGTCTTGCAAGTACTGCACCGAGATTCGTAGATAATACTGATCTTGGGCCGCCGTGCACACGCTACGAAGTAGCTTACAAGTGGGTTTCGTCTAGACATAATAAAGCACCGTTTAATTCTGGATCTGAACGGATTTCTCACTTTCCTGACAATAATCCTGGGTAAGATCAGTAATATTAATTCATATTTCTCATATATGTATACTACCTGACACAAAAAATCATTTCTAATGTGGAACATATAGTATGAATATCGAGACAGTATTATACGCTAGGATTGCTGGCACCCCAGGCAAATTATGGTTTGTTACCCAGATAAGATAATATTTGAAACATAGGGACTCTAACCTAGGCGCACAATAGCGTTAATTTCTCCCATCTGGTGTATGTAACTTAAGACTTACAACCTCCACAACTTTGCATTCCCTTTAGCCAATCACTTGGTATATTTTGTTAAGATCCGTTTCTTCAAGGATCTGTAAAAATGTCAAGCTTTTATTTTTTTCAGATCTTCTTTTGAGTAAATCGACCTAGTCAGCAGTAGGTAGAAGTTTAGACCATATACCGACTGCTGACTAGATCTGCTAGGTTTTTTTCATTACCTAATCGTATTCGTTTTTAATCTGTACCAAATATCAGCTTTTACAAAATACTAGTTTTTTTACATCTTTTAAAGTCTCGATCATTGACATGCTATTGTAGTACTTTATTTACAATCGATGAGGATGTTTGAACGTATGTAATCTACAATCTATCTATCTTTATTTATTTACACCCAAATTATCGGCTAATCTCAAAATATTAGCCCTTACAAAAATCTGATAATTATTGACCGGGAGCGCTTGAACTATTGCTAAAATTTCGTTTTATAATTTCATATTGCTAACAGTGAATTTTCAAACACATTGGGGTAAGAAAAAAACGAAAATGAAAAGTAAAACTGTATTTATCTGAATAAAAATTAAAGTAAAAAAAATTTTTCAGACCTGGCTCATATCCGACACAATTAAAACAAAATCGTGGAATACCAATGGCTCATACACTAGGAGGTCCCATGCATATAGTTCCGGGTGTGGAAACCAAATGCGTGCCCTACAATCTGGACAAATGTGAAATGTGCGAGAGAACACCGTTAGGTGATTACTGGCAGAACGAATATACCAACTTCTTGTGTCTTGATTGCATGAGTGATGAACGAAAAGACCACTATAAATATACCAATAAACAACTGGATGAATATAAGGTAGGTATCTAATTAAAATTATTATGCCGTGTCACTATCACCTGAAAAAATTTAAATAGCAAGAGACGTCTTGTTGCACCTCATTTCAAAGATATTTCAATTCTCTTCACATCCATTGAAAAAAATTAAAAATACAATTACTCCTTCTTTAGCTATGAACAATGACCTAATATAGATGTGGACAGCGTCGGACTGGCCATATAGTCGAGGTGGCGTTTGCCAGCCGGGCCCCAGCCTTCGCGGGCCCCCACGGTTCTGGCTTGCGGGGTTTGCCGCAAACCAGGCGGTAGATAGGACAGGGGCCCCCCGCAGGCTAGATCCCAGCTCTCGCGACCTAAATGTAAACTAGATCAGATAGTTCGTTCATACAATTAGAGAGAAATGAAATAGAAAACTATCCCATCTACCATTATCCAGTCTCGGGTCCTGGGCTTATGGGGAGACACCAGGGCCCTTTCGGCCCAGTCCGACCCTGGATATGGAGGATTAGTATGAACTGCGCGAGCTATCTAACAGACATAGCAATAATTACGATAGTCATTCCGTCTTTGTTCAACGACATACAATAAGATGGGTCAAAAAGAGACATACGTGCTATACCGTCTTTATCGCCTTGTCTTTCCTCTCCTCGGTTTATATTCGCTATAGTACATTAGCACTCCATATCTACAGCACAATGATTATGAATAAATTAAAAACAGAATAAAATGCGGTAACGTCGATTTTGAACAAAAAAAACTTGGAACGTGTCGCGGGACACGTGTTTGGAACGAAGTCCCTTTCGTATAAGACGTTTTTCGTAACGCGTTTTATATAATCTAAAAACACCCGGTATAATCTAAAAACATCCGGTATAATCTAAAACACCCGGTATAATCTAAAAACACCCGGTATAATCTAAAAACACCCGTTATAAACTAAAAACACTCGATATAATCTAAAAACACCCGGTATAATCTAAAAACATCCGATATAATCTAAAAACACCCGGCATTATCTAAAAACACCCGGTATAATCTAAAAACACCCGGTATCACCGTATACCAGTATACATTATACATCTGCCGGTTTTTCGTGACATTTTTGTCTTAGGGTTTTTCGTGACATGTTACATTTTGTCTCGGCTAGGTCCCCTCGCTAACCCGCGAAAAGGAACTTCGTTCCAAAAAATCCAAAGGTAGTAGATCTGACTATCAACATTTAAAAACAACCCGGGTCGCAGTGCCAAACCTCTGCCGACAATATAGTGTATTTGCTAATACCGACAGTGTGACTATAATGTGAATTTATTTTTGTTTTTGGACAAAATAAAAAAATTAACCTCTTACTGCATTCATAAAAATAAAACTTGGAACGTGTCGCGGGACACGCGTTTGGAACGAAGTCCCTTTCGTATAAGACGTTTTTCGTAACGTGTTTTATATCATCTAAAAACACCCGGTATGCAGGGTTAGCATAATTAATCATTAACGTGCCAGGCTCTCATTCTCTCTACCCACCCCTCTCTTTAATTGTGATTATTGAAGCAATAAATAACTATATTCATAAATTTATTGTTTGTTTTTAAAATATTGAAGCACAATTCTGTTTGTTTTTTATTTTAGTAAACAGGATACTAATTAATAAAGCAATAAAAAATAAATAAAAATTATATTGGTCCAACGTGGGGCTTGAACCCACGACCCTGAATTAAGAGTCTCATGCTCTACTGACTGCAGCGGTCGATATCACCGTATAGTATACATTATACGTCTTACGGTTTTTCGTGACGCGTTACATTTTTTCTCGGCTAGGTCCCCTCGCCAACCCGCGATAAGGAACTTCGTTCCAATATTTTTTTCATAATTTCAATATTTTGCCTGCTTTATCAATTCATCATCTGCACAAAATTATAATATACAGCCTACAGTAAGTAAAATTCTCTATCCGCAAACAAATGTTTTCATAGAATTTATAAGCCCAGTCCTGTCGAGCCGATTTTATTGACATTTTTTGAGTACCTTTTAATTGATACTAAACTGCTCACTTTTTAATCAATTCCGAGATTATTTTCGGTGTTTTTGAACCCCAAAACAATTTGCAGCCCCTAAATACATCCCATAATATGGTCCGATTCGGCCCATTTTAAATAGACTACGTGCGGTGATTCCAACATGTGGCCCAAATTTCGTTACATTTAATTAACTCTTTCGAAAGTTATTGACGGCACACACACACACACACATTAATATATAATTTTCAAAAATGGTCCTATAGAACGATGTGAAACGTCGAGAAATTTTGGCCCGACCCCTAGGTCCCGCCATCCGACCGACGTCAATAGTGTATGTGGCATATGGTAAATACACTAAAAAATACACGCGACGCCATTTGGGGAGATGTCGGTCAACAGACTGCTCTTTTCCACTGGGCACTCTGGGCAAATTGCCCAGGGCCCCACGATCGATGGGATCTCCTAGTTCCTGCCAGATCAGCATCCGATAACAAATACTGCCGACAAATATATTGATATATTTTTTAATAATGTATTTGTTAATTATTGATTTGCTTAGTAATTACGCTCTTTCTTAAGTAATAATATTCTTTTGTCTGTTTTAATAAAATAGTCCTCTGTAATAGTCATAGGGGCGCCATTATTCTTTAGTGCCCAGGGCCCCCATTAATCTTTAGTGCCCAGGACCCCCAATAGGTATCAAATAAAAAAATAAAGAATTTTAGGCATACCTACATGATGATAATAATAAATAATTGATACTTCTCTAGTTCTCTATGATTTGTATTTTCATCAAGTGGTGTTGTACCATACTCAAGACACTGACAACAAATAATGTTTAAACAAATTAATTGTGTTTTCGTCATAATTTATGTTAGGTTCAATAATAACAGTCCAGTAGAATTGTCCAGTAGACTTTTGTACGTTCGGAACTTGGACTATAATCTATTAAATATTTACAGTTAATTCGTGATTGTTCGTTCATGCATAAGCACGATGGAACAACGGCGGCAATTAAGATTCTACCAGATCGTGCAGTCAATAAGAAACGGAAAGTGGAAACATATCTGTGTGAATATTTCACCGACTATCAACCACAGCCGATACTCTATCCAGCGCTTACCAATATACCTGACTATGCGATACTCAAGCATATTATCAGTTTTCATCACAAAATTTAGAATTACCTAGTGTTACAGTATAGTTTTAAAAAATCCATATAAATTGTTAAATTCACCAGTAAGTCAGGAATCTGAATGATGGGAAGAAGAAATTTTCTATGTATATTTAATAATAAGTTTTAGTCAAAACGTAAATTATCAAAAAATGGATATTATACACAATGATTCAAAAAGAATGAACCGATTCCATGATTAAATATTTTATTAAAGAAAAATAGCAAAAAAATCGAACTTATAAGTATTCTACTAACAGTCAAGTTTTATTTCACAAGTGTTCAATATGGCCACCCCTTGCAGCAAGGACAACATCAAGACGATATGAGAATTCTTCCCCAACACGTTGAAGCATATCAGGATCAATTGAATTGATCGTTATTGTTATTCGATGTTTTAAGTTACCCAGGTCAGTTGGTAATGGCGGAACAAATGCTTTATCCTTTACAAACCCCCAGAGAAAAAAATCACAAACTGTGAGGTAAAGAAATCTAGGAGGCCAAGCACATAGAGCAATGTCTTGGGCCCTAACCGACCAATCCATCGCTGAGGCAGTTTTTCATTTTAAAAATGCTCTAACTGATAGGCTTCAGTGGGGAAAAATAAATTCGCATCACGATTGAATTTCACTCTGAATGCACTGTTATCACTGATTTAGTTTTTGCAAATTCAAGAATATAGAACGCCTTTTGTTGAGGAGTCACCATTTTGACAGTCAACAAGCAACTGAGCGCGGTTACGTGGCAACCACCTGAAACTTGGAAACCTAATCTTTCAAACAGCCACTCCCTCATTCTGATTCATACATTTACCATAGATTAAATAATTACCAAGATCAGAACTGTATAGAGCTATCCATGTATAATAAATAAGAGCTCTAATAATAGTTCAATAAAGTTAATTTAAGTGGAAAAGTCCTGAATAATTAGTAAGTTGTATTACATTACGATTTACGAAGCTCAGTGACAGTTCAAGAAAAAAATTTCTAAAACTGTCATATAGAGGCGCAAATATCGAAAACGTTAAGCTGAAGCGCTGTCATACGAAAAGTATTTATACGTGAATTTTGATTAAAAGTTAAACAAAAAAAATTTACCCACCGTCAATCATGTTGACGTTGTTTCAAACTTAGAACCGTCAGATGGCAGCATTGCTGCATACTGAGTAAAGCTGTCCATAGGGCACTCTGTGTGTAAGACAGAGCACCATACACAAACGATAAGCAAGAGTGAGATAAATGATTGCTAATAGGTAGTAATTACTGTGGTTACTGTAAAATAAATTTAAATAAACGTCTTTGTTTTCTAAGTAAAAATAGCCATTTTATCAATTAATTTATTACGTCGGCGGTTGAATTACCACCATGAAACCATTTAATTATTTGGATTTTTTCGTGAACAGTATAAATAGCCATTTTATCAATAATTTCGGTAGTGACTACAGATTGTCATTAATTGATAAAAGGCTATTTTTACTTAGAAAACAAAGACGTTTATTTAAATTTATTTTACAGTAACCACAGTAATTACTACCTATTAGCGATCAGTTATCTCACTCTTGCTTATCGTTTGTGTATGGCGCTCTGTCTTACACACAGAGTGCCCTATGGACAGCTTTGAGTTGATACAATCTGTATAATAATTGTTATAATTAATTATTTTGCAAGAAACAAAAGCAGTTATAGATTTTTTAATTATTGATGCACATAGAGCAAGTAATTATCTATAAAATGATATAAAATTTATGTGGAGTTTTTGTGAGGTTTTTTCGAAAAATGGATTATGTAAATTAAATCATTCAATACAGTTTAATGAATCAAAATTTATTGCAGGTATTCAATTGTTTTGTAATTTTGCACACTGTTTATAACGTTCTTCTTTTTATTGTATTACATTATGGAGCTCAGATGACATCGAAAAAATATATCTTACTAAAATTGTCACATAGAGGCGCAAGTATCAACGGTACCGACCGTCAAACATATATATATATATATATATATATATAATTTTAATAATTAATAGATTTACAAAAACAAAAGCAATAACAAATTTTTTAGTTATTGATGTCGGTAGATCAAGAAATTATCTATAAAATGATATAAAATTTATGTGGAGCAATTGTGTGGTTTTTTTGAAAAAGGGAGGCAAACATCTTAACCTTAACGTATTAATATATATGATATTTTTTAATAAAAGAAAACTTTTGTTGAAATAATTATCTATTTACTAGTTAGATATCTGTACAATAAATTTACACATTACATACAACAATATTTGAAAAATACAAGTATGAGTCATAATACAGATAATCGAGATTATTCGAACGCACAGAGTTCAGAAGACAAATTTCCAAAATCCGTGATTGCAACAGTTACACTCTAAAATGTTTTACATTGTCAGATTTAAGCTCAAAATTATAATATATTTTCTTCATTTTCTAATGTTATTTAATATCAGTGTAAAACATTTTTCTCAGACTAGTAAAATCACTAAACACAATAAATAAAACATTTTATACTATGTTACATTCTTCTTCTTCAAAAAAAAAAAAAATAAAGAAAAATAAATCAGTAATTATTTACGAAAAGAAGAACTGATGTCCTTTTTTAAATGAAAATTTATATTAAAAAAATACTTACAATGTCTTTTGATATACACATTTTGGAATTTTTTTCAAGGTTTTGCAGTGTTAATAAATTAATCAGAGTTCCGAAAAATTGCTGTATTTATAAAATTCAAAATAAAAAAAGATTTATCTTAAAAATATGCATCACCAATAAAAAAATGCTATTTTCTCGTTATTTGGGACAAAAACTATTTTAAAAATAAAATTTAAAAACAAATATTAAGGATGCAACGATTACATAATATATAATAGCATTAGTACTAACTAGATAACTTACATGTCCATATACGTATCTTAAGGCCAGCTAAGGGCTATTTGGATTCAGAACTAATTCATATTTTCAATATTAATCTATTAAATGCTACATTTCTTAAGCTAACTTTGCATTTTGGGTAGGACAATGTTTTTTTAGGAGGGGGGGAATTAAGATTTTTGGTCGCTATCTTAAAAAGGAGATTTTACAAATAAACTGATAAGACGCTTTTTTGTTTAGAATCGAATTCTCTACAACTTTTTGTCGGAAACTGAATAATTAAAAAGCTATGTAATAAAGAAGATAGAAACCTGTCATAAAATTGTTAGCACGAACACTTTTGACAGACTTCGTTTCATTGCTGAATATCCAAAAGATGTCAGTTTGAACACACAAGTACAGTTTAAAATTACCCTGCCAAGAACTAATTCTAAAAGTCCTTATTTTCGTGGCAAAGAGAGAACGACCTCGCGTCCCTGGCGATAAAATCACATAAAACATTAAACAGATCGTAGATTAGGACTACTTAGGGGGAAAAAACTAACGCAATGTTGAAAAACAACTTCTAAAATGTTTAAGCGCTGTTTGAAATTTGCATTTTGCAAAAATTTAGACTTTATTGTCATCCGGTGTCCTTCTGCTTCTGACGCCCCTGGCCTGGGTCGTTCTCGTCAATATTTAGCTAACGCGCTGGCCTTAACTTTAGTTATTATCATAAAAATTTATGTGACATGCATGTTGCAACCTTAAGCTCCGTTACCACCGCATGTAGATGTCTTAAGACAAGAATGTCACTCAAAATCGCCTTAGTATTTCCAATTCTGGCAAATCCTTTCATAAAGCAGAACTGTGCGAAGACAAAATTGTGCTCGGGACATAACATTAATTTGGCGTCCCTCTAGATCCAGAGTCTGAGACCTAGTCCTCTTTTACCGTCTCGCACTTTTTGCCCGGCTCTGATAGCGAGACAGATGTACGCCCATACATGCGAGACAAAAATGCATGTACACACTTTTCATACACACAATGATTGGTATTGAACAATGTACTTGGCTTCAGACACCTACGTTCATCTTTGCATGCACATAATATTACATGAAAACAATAAAACCAAATAAATATACTACATAAAATAATAATAAATTTTGAACTTAAACTTCTGTTTTATGTACACAAAAAGATACAATTTACATAAAAAAACACACATTTGCTTTTTAAAGATCAGATTATCTTCATTCATCTGAACACATTTAAGATTTATTTACTTATATTTAAACGTTTTCCTTAAACATATACACCATCAGTATATTAAAAAATGTAATACATAATATAATGTATATTAGAAAATCATATAAAAATGATTTAACACAGAAAAATGTATCCAACAACATTGGAAGAATTCAGTTGATATAGAAGACATACCATTTATCATTTATGGAAACGAAATTCTAGAAACATAGCCATAATTATTTTAACAATTTGTGGTGCCAATTATATTATATTGCACATTGTTTCTACCTATAGTTTCTACAAAAATGAAACAAAACAACTAATACTTAAAAAATTCCGCTTGACAATAAATTAAATAAAAAAGTTCAAAGCACATTTCAATTTTGTACACAAACAATGTTCACAGAAAAATATTGTTTCATCAGGCTTTAAACACTTACAATTTCGATTTATCTAATTAAAATTAACCTTTCTCCGGATAAGCGTCTCTAGTTACATAGTTAAAAGGTTAGTGTTCGTTTTTGCTAGTCAGACAATTATTCAAGTGTGCAGGTGGTGCGATGGCAAGGTAGAGTGGGAAAGGTGGGGGCGGGGGGCAAAACGTCTACGAGTTAGGTAGCCGAGTGCCGCAGTTATTTTATAGTATTAACATATCATTATATAGTATTAATCTTTATCCAATTAAACATCTTATATTTAATAGACATTCTACAAATTCGGGCGAAACCAGACCGAGTCGCTAGCATAATATAAAAATTAATTGTTTCTGAATTGATCTGAACAAGTTATACTATAGCACTTTTAAACTGTTATGAAAGATGTTTTTTTATAGTTAAATGTTAGCAGCCTTCTGTCACAAAAAAAAAATACGGATAATTTTCACATATGACCCAGCCATCTTTTAGTTGAGATTAACACAAGTACAATTCCAAAGAACGTGGCCAGTTTAACAGGATTTACCAAATTATCAATTCTAATTATTATTCTCACGAAAATTTACCAGTTTTTCAATATTTAAAAAATATTCAAATATCGACACCACTTACATAGGAAATTCTACAAAAAATTAATTCCCTACAGATTTTCAATATTTATATTCATTTGCTTAAACCAAAGTTCTTGCAAGTTCAGCAAACAAAAAAGTATGAGAACGGCAAACAAGAAAAACAACCATACAAAAATAGAGATTTTATCCGAACAAAGATTAAAAAATTTTCCAATAAACTTCAGACTGTTTTTAGCTGGCAGAAGTAAAGAGATTTACGTGTAATGATCGCATTTTTTTTGACAAATTACTATTACATTACGTTGAAGAATGTTAAACAGGTAATAATATTGCGGAGCCTGATTTTTAATAAATAGGATTGAGTACAGCCCACGGTACAGCTATGTCATTTAAAAATAATAAAAAATTGAGAATATGAATTAGTACTAGGCCCACATATCCTGGGTAGATGATAGCCTTAAAAAATGTCTTTTAATTTACAAATCCACGAAAAAACGTCGGCAAAAATATCGCATCTTTACTTTCACCACCTGTAAACATAATCTTAAGGATGATTTGTCGGTATACTGAAAATGATGAAAATCGATTGAAAAAAAATATACTCTTCTGGCAAGTCTACTAAAGCTCCTCAAAAAAATTGGGATTTTTTTACAAGCCCGTTGAAAAGTTATAACATTTATTAGTTGCAACAAATTAACACGTAGTTAAATGGAAAACATGCTATCAGACCTATTTAAATGAAAAAAAAATAATGAAATTATGATGTGAAAAATTCCAAAAATTTCAAATCAATAGATTAAATATCCAAGAAACATAAAAGCGATTAATAATTGGTAGTTTCAATATTATTTACAGAGAAAAATAATAAAAATGAGTGATATTTGCCGTATTATTGAATAAGCAGTATGAATTACAAGAAAACGTGGCAACGTCGCAAACATCAAATTTACGTTTCTGTGGTAATTCAGTTTGTTTACGTCGTTGTAAATAAATTTTCTTGCTGACAATTTTTCCTTTCCATCGATATTGTCTGTCAAGCTTTTCTAAAATTGGATAATACCAACTATTAAAATGGTGCGGTGTTGTCACGCTTTCCTGAATAAAAACAAGAATTATTTTATTTAATTAAATAAAATAAAATTAGATTGGAAATTTACGAACGTATGTATTTGTCTCATAATTTTTTACTTTAATTTTTGGGATAATTTGTGACGATGATCAGTGACAAAAAAAATTTAAGTTTTTATTTTTTTAAAGTTAAATTCAAGGTACAGTCACAAACAATAGTTATTTTACAATTTTCACTTATATTGAGATTTTTATGTTAATATTATTAAAATGACCACTAAATTTTATTCTTTTAGAAACTTAATATCAAAATTTAAATTATGAAAAAAAATGGTTGATTTAAATCATTTATTTCAACAGATATTAAAAGATATGAATTTGGTGCAAATGTCATTAACTTTTGTTTCCGATTGTACCGACAAATCATCCTTAAATTAACAATGCTATGGAGGAAAATATATTATCTTATGTTACAGTTCTAAAATATTCCGCTACTATATACTTATTTACTAGATTCTTTTGAAAACTCAAACAAATAATAGGTACCTACTAAATGTTGAATCTTCTGATAGTAATATTTTTATAAGTATATATAACGCGTTGTGTTTCTTCGACATGACAACATGGGATATCAGAAACTTTCTCAGCTTGCTTTATGCAAGGTACGGTATTATAATTTTATCAGGACAACGAAAAAAAATTTAAAAATTTCGTTATGTAGTCGTGTGAACAATTCTTACAGACGCAATTTTTTGAAGGCAAACTTTTGTAAAATCTAAATTTTTTCATAAAATACTAGAAAACATGCAAAAGGATCTTCAATTGTGAATCAAATATTTTGCTGGTAAACACTTTCACAGCTTTCTTGTAAAAACACGATGTAACTGCAAGCAATTTAATATTGATGAGTTTATTTGCTTATTGCCAAATTCAAAATGCGGCAAATATCGACATTCCCAGAGCGTCACTGCACCTAAATAAGTTTCTGAACTGCGCATGCACAATTAGGAAACGAATATTTAGCTGACATTCCTAAAAATCCGCATGATATCGAAATGAAAATGGAACCAAATACTATATAAAAATAATATAGGTTTTAAACAAGAAATTGCAGTTATTTGTGTCATATTAAGTCATAGGAAAGTGTGTATCATATTGTGACGATTTTAAACCTAATTTGGCATTCCTAGCGAGTTTTATTTTCTAATAAAATGGAAGATAAAAAAGGGCGAACTCTAGAGCCTACTATAACAATAATTTTTGGAAGATCATTTTTACCATATTTACTGCATCTATTCCTATAGATTAGATTGTTGTCAAAAATTCTACAAAATTTTCAGTTTTTACACAGTATTTGGCGGAACGCATTACATAGATTCAAAAAGGCAGTTTCTGCATAGGTTTTGAAATCGTAACCTATACAATCAAAACAGAAGTTTTAGTTTCATATTTGCACAAAATAAAAGAAAATACTTCTACATTAAACGGTTTTAAGTCAATTACATACTCATTGCGAATATAATGAGTATGTATGAGTCGTATAAGTGTATATGCTATACCAGTTCCACACTATTCGCAAATATCTCCACTCATAAACGGTCGCACTATTGTGCATAATCAAATATATTGGTGCTCAGTTTCACACTACTCGCGAATTTCGCCACTCGTCAATATTCGACATTTATGCAGGGATGCCGAAAGCATTGTCAGAAAATCTGATTTGACAGTGATTTTAGATTGTGGAGCACACATATTTTTCCATAAGAAAAGCATTGTTGAATTTTAAATCGATCCTGATCGAAAAATTATTGAACGACTTTTTTTTTTAACTGCATTTAACATAGTTTTTTTGTACAATTTCCGCTTTGGAATAACATTTCTCTCCATATTTTGATCAAAATTTAGCTTGAAAAGCGATTTTTTCTATGTAGAGTAATTGTTTTTGTTTGAGTACAATCTAATGGACCACTGGACAGGGAGTTTCACGACATTAAACTGCTCCTGCATATATGTAAAAAACTATAAACCATGATCACAATCTAAGGTCATTGACAGATCAATTTTAAAGACAGCATTAGCGTGAGATGCATTCCGTTATTCGTGAGAAATGATCAACATGACTGTTCGATTCAGTATTATGTGCGAATATTCGCGATTTTATGTGGCGTCAGCTTTACTTTTTGAGCAAATAATGAGTTGAAACAATGCACGAGGGATTACAAACACTGTGATAGTCTTATGACAAAGCTAATAGCACTGTGGATGTACGTTGTAAATAGCATATTAACATTTAATTCAGTACAGAACATGACAATTTACTCTTAATTAAAATTAATAACAACAGTTAAATAGTAATACTTGGACGTTGAAACACTTAAAAACGATATGTGTTCTCAAAAAAGGATATAATATCATCGTTATGTTTATAATTAGGAAATGGTATGGTTACAGTTATTTATTCATATAAAAAGAATACAGTCGCTTCCGAACTTTGTTTTAATCTTTGACAGTATTCCTTCCGTATGATTATTTTTAGGTACATATAGTTTTCAAAATGGTAGACTTTATATTGGAGTTACTGGAATGATTATAAATTATTCTCAAACTGCTGAAACTCGAGTATCTTCATCATCTGGAAAAAAATATTTAAATTAATTAGCTGATTATTACTGACAGACGTTTTAAAAGATTATACACATATAAACATTAAGAGCACTGTGGTTGAAACAATAAAATAAGTTACTTCTTACCACAAGAGATTTATTCAGTGGATGTACATTTCGAAAGCTAAGCTTCCATTTTCAGCAAAACATTAGTTTAGTGTTTTGCTGAAGATGGGAGCTTAGCTCTCGAAATGTACATCCACTGAATAAATCTCTTGTGGTAAGAAGTAACTATTCTTTTATTCTACTTTACAAATAAACATAATTAAAATGTTGATATTCGACAAGTCTATATTATTAGTGTATTTGCCATATGGCAACATACACTATTGGCGTCGGTCGGATGGCGGGACCTAGGGGTCGGACCAAAATTTCTCGACGTTTCATAACCTCCTAAACACTTTGGCACCATTTTTAAAAATGTTTATATATATATATATATATATATATATATATTTATATACGTATATATATATGTGTGCGGGCAATAACTTTCGAAAGAGTTAATTGATTTTAACGAAATTTGGCCCGCGTGTTGAAATCCATCACCGCAAGAAGCCTATTTAAAATGGGCGTAATCGGGGCATTTTAAGGGTAGTTTTTGGGGGTTGAAAAATGTTTTTGGGCCCCAAAATACTGAAAAAAATCTCAGAATCGTTTGAAAATTGACATTTAACCCTTTAGTAGTAATTAAAAAGTGCCCCTAAAATTTTAATAAAATCGACTTAACAGGACCGGACTTACAAATTTTTTTTTAAACACTAATTTGTAGATAGTGACTTATTTATTGAAGGGTGTATTTAATTCGGTGCAGACGTTAGATTGATAATAATGTTACAGTTAAGGAAAAAAATGTTATTTTAAGGGGTGTATTAAGGAGTCAAATTTTTAATTTTGCCCAAAAACCAACTTAAGTTCGCGTAATAAAGCCACACTACCTGTATAAGCAGGGTTTTGGCACTGCGACCCGGGTTTTTTTTATTTAAGAAAAAAGTTGCACAAAAAAAAATCAAAACCAAAATACGCTTTCCTTGAAGGGTCTCATAAAAACCAAATAAACCAAAAAATAATACTTACGTATACTTTATTTCATATTTCTAGGTCAATTTTAATGGAATAAAGGCGAATAGGTATTTCGAAAACGAAATGTTTATTTATTTTATTTTTTTTACTATTGAAAAAACTTATATTTCTCTATAAACTGTACGTGTTGATATTAAAATAATTTGCTCTTCGTGTATAGAAATAGAAACAGAAGACAGCTATTATGGAAACTTTAGGTATGTATTTCAATAGCAAATGGGTATTGTTAAATATTTCTGAACAAAGATATCCTACATGACTAGTTTAAGAAAAAAAATTACTCACAAATCTTTGATTCAATGAATGGATATCGTATTTTTGAGAAGTTCAATGCAAAAATCTAATTTCTGTTTTTTGTTTTTGCTCGCTCGAGACACAACACTCAGTAAGATAAACGTTAAATAAAATAACGATAAATAATAATCAATATCTACCTTGATCTGTATCCGGATCAGTATGATAGTGACAACCCTCGTGTGAATGGGCACGTCCCAGCCTATGCGATCGAGCCATTTGCGCCGCAACACTATACGATGGTAACTGTCTGCGATTGGCACCTATCGAACATGAGAACGACAAATTCAGTACTGTCAATAGGTATACCTCCACACCATATTCGAAACGTTGTTACTCTGATTATTATGTTATATAACCATAGAATATTACATAGACTTGTAAAAATATTATCGGCATTGAGAAAAGTGTTATTTGAAAGTTAATATAATTTACTCATTTTAGTACAATCAATATTATTCTTTTATCATTTAACTTCAAATAGCACAAAAACATACTTAAAAATGCTTCTATGTAAAATAACACAAAATTTATCAAAAATAAGCAGTTTCAGAATTTGATAGCACAAAAATTTCTATTACGATTTGAGTATGAAAATGCTTTGTAGTATTAAAGTCAAAAATTATTGTTAAATCAAAACAGCACAAAAGTCAAAAACTTGTGTAAAACAAATTCACCAGTTGCAGGCAATATTAAATAGCTGACTTAACAAAATAAACAAAATAAATTCGTAACCGAGTTACATGAGTATCCCACGTTTCAAATACATACTCTTAATAAATATAAACTCAATAGACTCGTCCTACTGAACTGGATTTAATTTACTACACAATAATGAGAAATGTGCTGTTTTCTATTTGGTTTTATCTATACAAACTAGTTACTTATAATTGGTAAGTTTAGTTTTGCACTTAGATCGATTAGAGTACTCTAATGCACTCGAAAATTAAACAAACTGAGGTGCAAAATCGTTTACTTTACATGATCAAAAATCTACCCGTTTGTCAATCGTGTGTAAAACCAAACATACCTATTAATTTATCACGTCGACTGTAACTTAAAATACACACAAAAGAAAAAAACATAATAAATATCAAAGTCGCACCAAGCCACCTGGTAAAAAGCAAAAAGGTATAACGCCTATAGTAACAAACAAAAATAGTAAAATAAGCGAAAAGACAGTTCAAGTCAGAAATGCGGTCGCAGGCAACTTACCGAGTCGGAAAGCATGGGGCAAGGGTGGCAACACTGCCACTGCACCAGCCGGGGCATAGAGCATGCCTGATATACATATACAGAGACACCAGAGTAAATAAATACAGAACGATCAACAATACATTAAATACTTAAATAAGAAATGTGTCACAAAACTACAGACGGTTTGCGAAAAAAAACACTGAATAAAAAAAAATCATACGTTTTAAATAAATGAAGCATATATATATATATATATATACCTATTTTATAATAATCTTGTTCAATTTGTATATAAATAAAAAAATGTGTGTGGAAAATCATTGCACAATACACTATCGATTCATGAGATCAGACGATCTACTAAAAAGCCTTAGTTACAGAAATACAAACACATCTTGGCTTTTCATTTTTAACACCCGACGCAAAAACAGGGGTGTTATAAGTTTAACCCCTATGTGTGTGTGTCCTATCTGTGGCACCGTAGCTCTTAAACGAGTGAACCGATTTGGATCCGATTTTTTTTATTTGAAAGCAGGTTTTCTAGCAGTGGTACTTAGACATAATTTATCAAAATTGGTTCAGTCGTTTCAAGGTCACCAGATCTTTTCTTAGCTGCGGTAGAGATCTTAGACGCACAACGGGTATTTTGTAAATAAGTTTAAAAATTTTAAAATAAAAATTAAATTAAAAAATCAGTTCAGCCGTTTTCTTAGCTGCGGTAGGGATCTTAGACGCATAACGGATGTTATGTAACTAAGTTTAAAAATTGTAAAATAAAAATTAAATTAAAAATTTAAAAACCCTTTACACAAAAAAACCTATAAAAAGTTAAAAAATAAAATTTCTGGGCCTGATCCTTTAACTTTAATATTTAATTAGCAATATTTTGTGATTCAAGCATCGTCGCGTCGGGGGACCGCTAAATAAATAAAATAAAAAGCAGAATACAAATAAAAAGAAGCTTGGTAATGATATAAAAAAATATGCAATTTAAATATAAGTGCTCTATCTAGGTCCCCGGACGCGACGACGCTTGAATCACAAAATATTTCTAGTTAAATATTTACATATTAAAGGACTAGGCCCAGAAATTTTATTTTTTAACTTTTTATAGTTTTTTTTTTTTTTTTTGTTAACAAAATAAAAAAACCCGGGTCGCAGTGCCAAAACCCTGCCGACAATATAGTGTATTTGCTTATACAGGCAGTGTGGCTTTATTTTGCGAGCTTAAGTTGGTTTTTGGGCAAAATAAAAAATTTTACTCCTTAATACACCCCTTAAAATAACATTTTTTTTCTTAATTGCAATATTATTATAAATCGAACCTCTATACCAAATTATATACAACTTTCAGTAAATAATTCACTATTTGTAAACTAGTGTTTTCATAAAATTTGTAAGTCCAGTCCTGTCGGGCCGATTTTATTTAAATTTTAGGGACACCTTTTAATTACTACTAAAGGGTTAAATGTCAATTTTGAAATGATTCTGAGAATTTTTTCGGTATTTTGGTGCCCAAAAACATTTTTCAACCCCTAAAAACTACCCTTAAAATGCCCCGATTACGCCCATTTTAAATAGGCTTCTTGCGGTGATGGATTTCAATACGTGGGCCGAATTTCGTTAAAATCAATTAACTCTTTCGAAAGTTATTGCGCGTACACATATATATATATACGTATATAAATATATATATATATATATATATATATATATACATATATATACATATATATATACATATATATATAAACATTTTTAAAAATGGTGCCAATGTGTTTAGGAGGTTATGAAACGTCGAGAAATTTTGGTCCGACCCCTAGGTCCCGCCATCCGACCGACGCCAATAGTGTATGTTGCCTTATGGCAAATACACTAATTACTTGCAATATACTGTTCAATTGATTTTTTATTTATATAAAGACGTTTCGACTAACAGTTTTAGTCCTTTTCAATTTTCAAAACTAAAATTAAATTACAATTGTTTAAATAAATCTAAAACAAAATATTAAAAACGATTACTAAAATTTTTTTAAAAATTATATAATCTATGGTAATGAAATGCTATATATTAAAACAGTGAGTGATACAAAAAACCTAAAACAAAGAATAATTATTGTAATAATTTATGTATATAATTTTTAAATATTAATTTTAGATTCCTTGTATCACTCATCCTATTTTAGTAACCGTTTTTAATATTTTGTTTTAGATTTATTTAAACAATTGTAATTTAATTTTAGTTTTGAAAATTGAAAAGGACAAAAACTGTTAGTCGAAACGTCTTTATATAAATAAAAAATCAATTGAACAGTATATTGCAAGTAATTTTATTTTGTTAATATATCTATTACTGTTGGTAGAATCAATATTATTTTTTTTGTAACGCGGGTTTTTTAAATTTTTAATTTAATTTTTCGACTGAGAAATAGCGTTACTGTACTTATTTTTACATATAATTTTTATCATCATAGAACTAAATAAATTAATATTTATTTTTATATTTTACAAAAACTGGCAATTAATATAAGAAAAAATTTGAAAAATGGTTGAGCGATCATCCCTAGAACTTCCCGCTGCTCAAAACACTCGAAAATGTACATATGCGCAAGTAATTGAGCTCTTCGAGCTGAAAAATTTAGATTTCAATATTTTTTTGAGCTCTTCTTTATATTTTCGAGCTCAAACATCTTGAGATAATTTTGAAAAAACAATAGCTCAAAATTATTTCAACAATGACATTTTTTAAACGAATTGGTGAATTTCATTTCAGTTAATCCAGTGTGTGGCATTAGATGTAGATTAGCCTTTTTGTTGACATAAATGTTAACATATTTTTATTACATCCGTATTTACTCCGTGAGTAGAGTACAGTTTCACACACCCGGACACATATAGGACCGCGCATCGTCCGTGCTTGTCCGAGTTTGTGATTAAATGCGTTTTAAATATTTGCTGCTTTCTCTTTTCTTTTTATTAATTCCAAATTGAAAGGAACACTTTTGCTGTTGTGAGCTCAAACTATCCACTATCCAGGCTTCGACATTTCTCTTCTAGACTTAATGTGTTTTGTTTACATTTGTAACCCATTTTACAAAGTAGGAGTATTCACGCCCGTCGCTGATTCACACTGTGCCAGTAATAATTACAAACTGAAATCTGATTAACGAGTAGTTTTGTAAACATAAACAGGTCGTTAATTTTTATGTAAGTAATATTACCCATCCTGGTTAGTGTGTGTTCGTGTCTGTAAAGCTGTACTGTACTCATTATCCATGTTTTCACATTATACTGTAATGACACACGAGGGTTGTCTGAAAAATGTTGAACCTCAACATTGAGATGGTGTCTCACGTCAAACCATGCCAGCTTACACTTTGGCGGTCATCGTCATCAAAATCATCAATTGCTGTTCGGTTTGGTTGATCATCCACTGAAATTCACTACAGATCTGAGTCCCAGGGACTTTTTCAACAATTTGTGAATTTTTGTCAAGTGTCGGCCAATGCGTTATTTTTATGGATTTAAAAAAACACTGACATCAACTAACACAATTGACTATCAAATGACAATCAAAATAGTTTCAAATATTCACAGGTATCTTTTAAACAACATCCGATTGTAGCACCAGAATAATTTTGGCGTGCGATGTTCAATTTTGAAACTAAACATTTTTCAGACTACTCTCATATCGACAATAATTTCTTATATGGAAGTTCCGAGACGCTGGCAAAATGTTAAATATATAAATCGATCAAAAACGCTTTAATATGCAGTAGTTATTTAATTTTTTACAACCCGAAAATATTAACAAATACTGTATTTAATATAATAAATACATTTTATACAAAAAAAAAGGTTACCACGCAAATAAAATTTAAAGATGGTGTATTGTGTCAAGAATGTGATCTTAAATACAGAGCTTTTTATCTGGCACACATTAGTATATTTTTATACTTGAAACAAAAAAGCAAAATTTCTTCGAAATACTAAAGCAAAAAACAAAACATTAATAAAAATGTTAAAGTGTACAGTTCAACCTGAGCACTCAGATAACATTTAGTCAGTTTTTTCATCATTTAAAAAAAAAGATTCGTATTTGTCGCAGCTGGACTCCAATCCTAAATAACATTTTTTTTATTAAATTTCTTCCCGAAAATGTAGAAATAAACAAACTCATGCAAAAAAATCCCTGTTTTCAATTGTTTTAGCATAATTAAAATCACGTAATGAATTCTTATTCAATTTGTGACTCTCATAGCTGGTGGGTCGCTGATTTTTGCTAACTTTTTTTACGTTTAAACTTAAACTAAATCTTAAAATAAATACGTGCTTTGAACCACAGTGTGATGAGTCTTATGTTCTGAGATACTGAAATTTCAAAATGCAATGGAGGTTACAAACAATAATTGTAATTTTAATTTTTAAAGAGGATCTAGTTGAAAATAACTGACTGGATTCTTCTGTTTCAGTCTCGTTTGAGTACATAGCGCATTGATTTTCTTTAACAGCTCTAACGATTTAACTATACGAGAATTTACAGAATTTTTAACGTGGTATGTTCTATAAGAACCTATATCATATGTGAACCAAATTTGAGTGATTCTCCAAAACAAGAAAAAAAAAACGCAAGACAATACATAATTTGAGAGCCGCACTTTTTTCTCTCAGAAAACTAATAACCATAGACCAAAAATACTTTATTTTAAGCTCTAGTTTAACTTACAAATAGCTAGCCCAGAAGCTGTAAGATCTCTCTGTTCAACAAAAACACAGTGATCTTTACGTACAGAGAAACACACTGCAGAGACAAGTGAACGGAATGCTACTGTACCTATATTGCATTCATTATATTTTTAACAAGTGAAGATGCTTTTATACCACAACTACGCAATATTGTAAGTTCGATACTAGATTCAAATAAATGACGATATAACAATTATATTTCACGTAATGTTAAGCTTACCTCCTACAGATGCGGGCGGAACGTATTGAGATACAACGGAGTGCGTTAGATGCATAGGAACAGCCGGCCCGGTAGCGGGCGTCACGTGTCCGACTGAAGAGACCACCGAAGTTTCGGCCGAACTATTGCTGTGCGTATCTGTGCCCGTGCTGTGACCGGAATCGGTAGATGCCACCGAGCCTACAACATATACACAGCATGCGGTTCTCACTCATGCAATGTGAAGGGGGCAGCAGAGGAAACAACACATGCACGTGTGCGGGCTTTACTCTCGGAGTCTTTGAGTGCAACTTAACGCTATTCCCAGAAGATTGAGGAAGATATTTTTAACTAATCAAATAGAGCAAGAATAATGAATAGCATACACAGTACAAGAAAAATATATTACGATCGATTTCTAAACGAGCTGGATATTTGTTAGACACCGAATACTTTATTAATCAGCTCTAATCTGTTTCAAAAGTCGTTATCAGTAGTGTGGAATTTAACAATTTTGTTGTGTGAAACTCAAAATCAAAAGTTTGATTAAAAAAATACATCTATTATTAATACTTTTTCACTATTTTTCAAATGATGTGATTGTGTTCTCTACAAACAGACAGACATCAAATTCATAAAACACATTTTGAATAAACGCAAAAAGTAAAATACTTTGGTATTGTAGATTACATGCGCTTGATAACATAGGCCATTAGAGTTTGCGAATGAGTTTCCAGAAATGGAAAAAAAACTGTACTTGAGCTTAGCTGGGACGTTTCTCACAACCACATGGTGTTATTCATGAAAAATCTGTACATGATTTCGCGTTGTAATGGTTTTATTTAAAATATTTTGTTTTATTTAAAATATTTTATTTTATTTAAAATATAAATTGGCACTATGGCCAAATAGTCGTGGTAACTGAATCCTGCATAATTAAAACAGACTTCCAAAAATGTTTTATTTACTCTATGATCGTTATAATTAGGGCCTTGGTGATAGAAATGCCTTCAACTCCCAAACGGAAGAAAAACTGGTTTTTGTATAGTTCGAGTCTCCTTCTCGAAATCTAGCTTATCAAATAGGGGTCTGGCGTGTTGCGTTGAGCGACTACAGCGGTTTACCCAGATTTGCTCTAGTGTTTTCAAAACACATCTACAAAATGGAAGAAAATTAGTGAAGGGCAATCTAGGCAACACATCGGGGGAAAAATATTTTCTTCCATTGCAAAGAGCTCTTTCAGGAACTCCAAAAAATGAAAATAATGGAGGGGGGAATCAGCCACGTACACGAAATCAGACTCAAATGATTCGTTATTTATTTTATCAAAAAAAAAGTTTTCTTCCAAAATGCACCTTGCTAAAATATGCCAAATAACGAAAAACCCCGTCAGCGCGTTTTCCGGCTACCAAATCAAAAGTTTTCACTGCAGAACCTCCAGATCGGGAGAGAACCTTCCTCTAGCATGCCACAATGTTGTGTGAAAATTTGATTCGAATCGGTTCAGCCACTTTCGAAATAAGGAATGATGATCGCGAAATACGAGCGATCATGTGGATAAAGCATGCCCGCAGGCCCGTTTTTCACTTGGTAACTGCAGAGTTTTAATTTTACAAGCAGCAAATTGGGAGAGAACATCCCCCTAACCTTCCAAAACGTTGTGGTAAAATTTGGTTCAAATCATTCTATACAGTTTCGACTTACAGAATAGTGATAATAACGATATATGGTGAATATATCAGAGCATTATTTTGGAAGATCTGGTCCTGGCAATAAGAAATTCGAAAGAAAATAATTTTTCCATATTCTGTAAGTGTCAAATGAACCTGTGGGGAAATTTTCTTCTATTTTGTAATTACTTTATCAATTTTTGCCCATTTAAATTTTGAAAAACTGTTATGTGGCGATGGCGACACATGGAGCAAAAAAAATTTATTTACATATTCTCAGACACGAACTTTACCCCCCTGCCAAGTTTCAAATTCAGATGAGCAAATTTTTTTTTCATTTTTTAAAGCTCCTCGAAGAGATCTTTGCAAGAAGTAAATTGGAAGAACATGATTTTCCCCCGATTGGGGGGTTGCCTAGATTGCCCTTCAGGAATTTTCTTCCATGTTGTAGATGTGTTTTGAAATCACTTGGGCAAATCTGGGCAAACCACTGTAGTCGCTACTTGATAAGCTGGATATCAAGAAAGAGACTCGAACTATACAAAAACCTGCTTTTCTTCCGTTTGGGAGTTGAAGGCATTTCTATCAACAAATCCCTAACTATTATTGAATATATTATACCATCCTCAGAAGAACAACAAGCACGTTTGTAGAATAAATAAAACGGTTGTAGAACTTATCCAAATATCCGATTTAATTATGATATTCAATTCCGTTCTACCAAGTGTCAAAACAATAAATCAATTCGTACTAAGAATATTAGCTTTCCTTGTACTATGTATGAAATGGATGACTCAAATTAACAGGTGCATGTTTATGCTTTTCATTCAAACTATGAGAAAGAGAAAAAGAGAAAACAACAATTTCTAACGTACTATTAAGAGATTAAATGTTGTCATATATGAAATTGAATTTTTTTAGCTAGATAGACTATGAGAAATATCATTTAGGTCTACTGTCTTAGTTTAAGTCTAAATAAAAATCAACAAAAAATCATCCTCACCAGAAGTATGAGTTTTCCGGAGCGGCAAATTACTCAGTGACGTGACGCTGCTGCTTTCGGCCGAGAGAGCGACAGACGGCAGAGGCGTCGGCGTATCGGAATGCGATCGTTCATGCATGGCACGACCTCCCGCTCCCGGCGCGTGCGTGTAACCGGAATAACTGCCGGTGGCACTCGGCGGTCTGCGACCAGGTTGTGTCAGTTGGGGCACCAGACCGGGAGGCAGCAAGCCGGGCGGAAGTCCGGCTAAACCGGATCCGACGGCACCGACACTGCCGCTCGGCGGTCGCGGCGGTTGATGTGGCCGTGTTTTCCCTGGTTCCGAAAGTGAAAGTAGTTTACGGACTGCTTGTGGTGAAGCAGCTCCTGCGAAATATAAAAGACAGAGCATGTACCTATAGATTTACAATATAAGCCGAAATATCCATTCTTTGTACAAGATGGGTCTTCACCTCCTAAATCACCGCTATCGTTTGATTTTCTATGATGGCATGTCGTCTATGTTTTAAGCTGAATTGATTTCGAAAAATGCTGTAAGTTTTGTGAAAACCGATTCGACTGTTTTTGTATAACGTTTAAAGAAACTGTCTTAATGCGAAACTGAATTAAACATACCAAATTTAGTGCCAGAAGGTTTTCTTTCGTCGCTGGCAGTGCTCGTACTACTAGTTGTAGAAGGAGCCGGCGAAGCGTGCCGTCTGCGAGCCGGCTGTCCAGATCCTCCGCTAGAACTGCCTCCGTGACCTCCGCTATTACCCTCGCACTCCAAGCTCAACGCGTGAAGTTTTGTCTCATCGTTTATCACTTTCATATTGTTCAGATACGCCTTGACTCTTCTGACCATCTGAGATTCTTCAAACATCTTCTTGGGATTGGGAGCAGCGTTTGATTTTTTCCGCCGTTTCACAGTCGCCTGACCGGAATGATGCGTGGCACCCGCTGCCGTCGTTAGCTGATTTAAAGCGACCATAGCGGAGCTCGGAGGCTGACCGCCAAGCTCCAACATTGTCAGTAAGTCGTACGGACTACTGCACATGTTCGTCAATGTTCGAACTTCTTTCGCGATCATGCGCAGTTTCTCAAAGTTTACGAGACTGTCGACGCGTGAATCGTTCCCCAGATGAATGAACGTTAAGTCTTTCTTCACGACTGGATAAAATGGTATCTAAAAACAAGATACATTATTTTAAACAGCTCGTTTCTACTGTGACAAAAACAAGGGAGACAAATGTTTATTAACACACGAGAATTTAACTGTATGTACATTATTTGTACACAAAAATTAAACTGCAGTGACGTTCTTAATTCATTCATCAATAAAAAAAAAACCTTATGACTTGCTGTGGTCATTGTAAAAAGCAGCAGCCTATTCAGTACGCTATTATAGGTTTCAATCCCAACAATTACTAAAAAATATCTACCATGTCTTTAAATAGTAATTTATTAGCTTTGTAAAAGTCGGAAATAATTATATCACTATCAAGAATCAATGTTCAATTTCGATCAACAAAATATACTCAGACAGTTATAAAGTTCATGCGTTCAGAGTTGTTTCATTATTTAGGATTCTAATAACGATCGATCGATAATAATTTGTTTTTACTTACGATAGGTGGCTGCGTCTGTTCAGCACTGACAAGCTGTCGATATTTCGACATATTTCTCGAAGGATCCATCAACTGTTGTAAATCGTGAAACACTCTTTGATATTTGCCCGGCAAACGTTCCCACGATTGCCTCAACCGCGACACAGCACCGTGACCCAACCCCGACACAATAGCAAACATGGAATTAAAGTTTTTGCATTCTTTACACTGTCGCGCTACTTTAATGAACTGTTTAATAATTTTCGACCGCCTCACAACGTGCGGTTCACTACAAACTTCAGTCACAACCCAAAACATTTCACGATTCACCAATTCTGCAAACTGCGTCAGCATTGGCGTCCCATAGCGCGACTGAAGTTCAAACAAATCATCAATATATTCCGTTGATTCAATCTGACGGAATATACTGAAATCCTGCAGAAAGAAAAAGCTATATAAAACGCCAATCCAAAAACAAACTAGTTTTATAATATATAATAACAATATTTAGCGTCCATTTATCGTCATTATGTCACCATTCTTACATTGGCGCCGGCAGGATTACTGTCAAGGAGGTGCATCTGCTACACATTACAGCATTAACTAATAAGATATAATTTATAACAGTGCATCTTTATAATACACAAAACTACAAGAAATTAAATTTGAATCAAAATACGTTACAAGTTGCACATCGAGATGCACGCAATGCAACGATTCGTATATACAGCAAGTTACCAGATCAAATAATAAATACAAATGACGTAGGCAAATTTAGAAAAAAAATTAATCTAATGCTAAAAGAGAGCCCACATTACAACATGGAGGAATTTCTCGAATAATTTAAACCTATGACTATATGCATGTATTTCGAAAATATCAGCATGAAATGAAGATTACTATTATTATAATAAAAGGTAGGTATATAAAATTAGGCCTTAAATGAAACGGCCTGTGCTTGATCAGTGTTCATAGGAAAACGGTAGAGGAGGACACTGAATTCATTGATAAGGTGTTGAACAAATTTCGGAAACAGCTTAGAAGCCGTAAGTTTTATTCAGACAGTGACTTTAATGATAAACTTTTTGTTTCTTAATCTTTTTCTGTGTATTTTCTTTCATGACAGGGAGGTGCAAGTGCGCCCCCTTGCATCCTCCTCTCGGCGCCCATGCAGTCTTTAATATTTTCCATTCACAACTTCTCCCGTTATTCTGACTCTAAAATTCCCATGTTTTAATTAACTGTTTTATGGACACAGAAGTTAAACAGGCTATCGATCATTGCCTTTATATAAATAGCCGACTAGACATTTATTTTGAATTATTAAAGAAACCGCGGGAAACGTTAACTCGATAGCGGTACAGAAATCATTCTTTCTCGCGCGGAAGTATGGGAAATCGAACCCGGTACTTTCCGTATGCTCTCTACTACTGGTTAATTACTGATTAATTATTTTTACTAACTTGTAACGTTAATTGTATAGCCACTTCGACGGCATTCAGCTGCAGAAAATGTACCGCCGATTCTCGAACTAATTCAGCTGCTAATTCATCAGGAACTAATGTTTCTGTTACTCCGTTTGTTTTTAAATAATATCTACTACTTAGACCTAAAAAAAAAGATACAGATTATACATCGCTTGAAACACAAACAATTAATTTAAGACTTGTTCAATTTGTCTACATTTCACAAAAAGTGTATACTATTGCAATTGCGAATAAAAATTATTTGATGAAAAAATTAGTACCTATAAATACAAGATGTAGAAATTGTAATTTAAAGATAAAAAAACAAAGTTACTGATTTCTGAGCACGGTGTTTCTTCTATTTTTTGACGACTTTCCTTACGTAAATTCGCGCCTCTCCAAGAACATGCGCCGCACAGTTTAGAAATTAACGGTATAGTCGTTCAGGCAATATGAACAACGTTCGCATCTAAACGGTGTTTTTTTTTTAACTTACCAATGCGTTCAGCGAGATTCTGTAATTGGTCAGGCAGTCGGCGCTGCTTGATAGCGTGCCCGTCGCTGACACTGACTTCACACAAAGAGTAGTTTGAACTCGGTTCGGTCATGCCAAATTCTTGTAGTGCTAGCATGACGACTTCATGTGCAGTTGTTTCCTTATGTACAAGAAGGTATTTACAGCTTTGATCCGGTTTGTACACCTAACACAAAAAAAAATAAAAGATTAACAAAGCATCTGCAGTTTTGCTTTTTCTAGGTTTTTCAGGAGTCTTGTAAGGTTTCTAGACGGAAGAACACATTTCCAGAATATTTGTCTGCACCACTGGAAACTTTGATAATGGATGTGAAATTTTTTTTTATCTGGCTACCCGAATGTACTTGAAAAAAAGTACCCTAACTGAAGTTTTGCTACTGATTGACAATATATTTTTCATTAAAATCAATTCACCTGTGTTCGAGTGACAGAAAAGATTTTCGAAACGCGTTCTGTCTAGGAAATGATATGACAACAAAAACTCTGAAAGGAATCAACAAGAACACTAGCGAACCTACAAAAAAAAACGGTAGTAATTTAATAAATGTTTTCAAATACCTTCAAAACATGTTCTGGATAATCTGTGCATCGAATATCATCATAGCATAAAGACATCAAGTCGGGGTTGCTTTGTGACTGATACAGAACTCCCGGAGGCGGAGTTGAATTTAAAGTATCTTGCAGTGTGTCTGTACTGCTGCTGAAACAAAACCCATATATAATATATATAAAACTATTATTTTTGCTCCAAATTTTCATTGACTATCTAATTTGTTAAGTTGCGTCTATAAAAAAAATTGAGTACATGGCATTCAATATGCAAACTTGTTCATACGTGGTAGATATAAATAGGGCAATAAATAAAAACAAAATCAAGGCGTCCTTCCTACAACTTTTCCTCCATTGTTCACAAGCCACAACACTTCACCACACTAACTGTCAGCAAACAAACTTCATTCATATGTCAATGTAGAGCACTATATTTAATGTATTAGTTCTTTATTTATTATGAATTTAAGGTGTTTAAAACTGTGGAAGCAGGTTTACTGGGATTTTTATTACGAAACTGTACAAATTTTGATTGTCTGCCCGTTAATCTGATATTTTCTATTAACGTTTTTACTTGTCGCCCAAAATTTCATAATGCGGTGATTTTTAGCGGCATTATAGAAGAAAATCATACAAAATTACTAGAAGCATTGTTGAAGGTGAGTCCTGGCGAGACGCGAGAGAGGGCGGGAGAAGTAGGCTTCTTGCAAACAGTTGGGAAAAGTCTCACATGAAAAAGTCACGGTCATTCAGTGACGTAAGCAATCGACTCAACCAATCACAAACGTGACCGTGTTTATAGCCTCTTACGCCCGCCTTCTAGTATTTTAGTAATCTTGAAAATCGTGTACTTGATAAATATAAATTGCAGAACTATATAAAAAACAACTCACTTAATCATATTTTTGGGTAAAATATTCATCTTCATTAGTGCCTTCTGCAGCCGTCTTTTTGGACCCAAAGTCATGAAACTTTTAGCTGACGATTTACTCTCTTTATGAGGACTGTGTAATGCGACGGGTCGACTGCACGGACTGTCAACGTTGCTGCCCGGTATGATTATGCCAGCCGCATCTACGCTGGATAGTCTCGCTCGCGGATCTGGTTGCAATCGACTTATTTCTGATATTTTTCTGCTCTTCGGTCTAGGAGAATTATCGGGTGTATTAAGCATTTCCTGTCAAAAGATAAATTTCAGATTAAAATCGTGCTCCGTAGTAAAACAAAATGTGTATAACGATGCATTTCCATAATAGAAAATAGCCAATTGGAATATCGACATCCTCATCTAATTGGCAGAATGCGAGTACACGAATAGATGCACTTAGCTTTACAATTTGGAATGAAGATTTTTATGGAATTTTCACTTCGAAAGTATGTCAGATATTGAAGTTGCATATTATTGCAACTCAAAAAAATCGAAATGCGTTTTAACAATTTAATTTGTTTTAATCATAAAAAAAATTGTCTTACCTTGAAATGTAAGAGATTCGATTTAACAGTTATGCTTAAGTGCGTAGTTCCCCTTAATATTTCGAGAGCTCGTGCATGGCTGACATGTTCAAAACTCTGTCCGTTCACTTCCAAGATTTGATCGCCTCGTTTTAAACCAACTTCTTCAGCTTTTGACTTCTTATCGACTTTAGAAATGAAAATGCCAAAATTTCTTTCGAATCCACCCAAAATTTGAAAATTTAACACTTCATCCCTGCTGGGTCTCGCCAACACAACATTTCTTATTCTTGCTTTTGCGTGGCACGCAATATTCAATAAACGTAGCTGTCCGGTCATTTTCTCATTTTCCAAATGTTGTTCAAATGTTTCCAAAAATTCAATCATATTCGGATCCGTTTCGAAATCGGTAAAATGATTGTTAACCCACAATAAAACTACCCTCGTCACTCTATCTCTGACGGCCGGGTTCTCGAACCATTCGAGAAGTTTCCCAGCAACATGTAGTGGCGACGATATAAACGTACGATGTGTTAAGAGAAAATCTTCTACATATGTTGGATCGGTCAGTGAATTTTCCTCAATTAACTGCTGCATTAAACGATCAGGTGTACCCTGAAAACAAAAACCGATTACTCAAAATTCCTGCTTTGCATTCGAAATTATTTTAAAATGCTAATCACGTACCGTAGCTTTGTAAGGAATTTAAATGATCGTAATTTTATACTCTTCATTTAAAAAACTATCGTATAAATTAAATAAAAACAAGTTCTGCACTTACCCGTATTACAACGTGACCACGTCGAGCACCGGATTCTATCGTTCCTCGTAATTCTGTCACTAAAACTAATTTTCCATCCTCTTCATGTCGCTTAGTATTTTCTTCACCTTGATGTAGAATTCTACAAAATGAATAACAAAAAAACAAATAACAGCACGGTGAAACAGCTTTGGTTGAAATTAAAGGTCATCCACGACTGATTTAATACGCAAAAATTATTAACAAGATTTGACAACAAACAACAAATGGGAGGGACATAATAATTAGATTACATCGTTTTCGTTAGAATTTATACTGCACTGACGTTTGTAACTGTTAATACACTTGTCTCAAAAAATATAATTATGTAACTAATATACAAAATAAAATCGTTTATTTATAAGTAAAACTTTCTTCCTGAATACTTATGATTTCACTATAATAGCATCTTATTTTGTCTCACATTTTTAAGATTTCTTCATTTTTGCTAATGCATCTTATTTATTTAATATCAATTACGAAATTACTAATGGAAACTGTTGGATAAGTTTGGATAAAATCCGTAGCGTAGGATCAATAAAACAGCAATACTGAGATTAAAATTACATTTTCACTAACGTTTCGGTACGCTTTGCACAATTTTCAGAGTTCAAATACTGTCACATCATATCAGCATTTGAACTCTGAAGATAGTGCAAAGCATATCGAAACGTTAGTGAAAATGCAAAGTTAATCTCAGTATTGCTGTTTTATTGATTCTATGCCACGGATAACATTCATCAAGGATCACAACCACTCCCTCTTGGAACTAAATTAAAAAGAGTTCAGCTAACCTGTAGTAATCTTGCTGAGTTATACACACAAACTGGCAGTCATCACATTTCGTCTTCATAATGCCGCGATGATATAAAGTGTCCATGGTCGGTAATATACCGAAATAATCCCCAACATTGAGCTGTCGTGGTGGCTCTCCTGACACGGTTACTTCAACACTACCGTTCACCAATACGCTCCATGAATCTAATTCTTCACCATCGTTCATAACGATTGTACCAGCCTTTTCGACTACTGCAAATACCTAAAGCGACAAAAAAATAATTCAAAGATATTCTATTTCAGTTTAAATTACGCAGATAGTTATTACCGACTTACCATGACTTGACATAGCGCTCTTCTAATAGCTAATGTTGTATTTGTAAATGCTTTCAAGTGTTGTGTAAATTCAAGTAACGTTTCAATATCTTCTTCCGTTCTTTCTGAAGGGTCTTTTTCTAAACATTCTCTTACAGTGTCTCGAACAGTAAGACTCTGAAAATGAAAAAAAGGTTCATAACAATTTCCTACTGCTTGCAACGATAGGAATCAACTTTTTAAGTTATTTCTATTTATTTCCAGAGCAAAAACAAAACTGAACACGCAATAAAACTTCACCGCATCTAACCAACTGAATTTCGATAAAGAAGTGAATATTTTTTCCGATTTTAGTCTATTTACAAATTGTATACACTAGAGGTAGTACATAATGCACACAATGGTCTGGTTGGTTTTTAAGGTTCCAAACATCCGATGAAAAAACGGATCCCTTATAGGATCACTCTCGCGTCTGTCTATCTGTCCGTCTGTCAGAGTTTATTTTCTCCAAATCTACTGGACGAAAAAATTTGAAATTTGGTACATACATATGAAGAGTTAGATAACCTAAACACGGACGTATAGCGTAGATAAATGAATTCCAAAATTGTAAGTTAATTTAAAAAAAAAATAAATATTTTTAAGGTAGTACCCTCGTCAAATCCGTTTTCTTAGAATTTGTTTGAAATTTAGCCAGAATAATGTTTATGTAATTCTGCATCAATTGGCGCAGAATGAAATTTTTGAACAACACAGTTTCAGAGATATTAAAATGCAAAGTTCGAGTTTTTGAGGATCCTATATATAACGGTATACGGGGTATCTAAAAATTTACCAACAATTATTTTTGTATCTCAGAAACTTTTCTTAGGATCTTTTTAAAAAACTAAAATAACGTTAAACTAACAACTAAACAATTTTTTACAAATAGTCTCATTAACAGTTACAACACAGTTTTTACACATATTTTTTTGGAAAATTACATTTTTTTTGTTAGAAATATTACATATTTGTATGCAATGTGGACTACACAGTACACAACTATATGTAAATTTACAGGAAAACGTGTAGCATTCCATATGGTGTGTACGATTACCAGAATAATCGCTGGCATTATATCCATGTAATCGGCCTTCTCAGTTTTTACAGTGTACTATAAAATATCTCAACGCTCCGACAGTGTTGCCAGATTTCTCGCTCGGGACTGGCTAAAATTAGTACAGAAACTGCAAAAATTATTGGGCTTGTTAATAGCAATTCTCAACTACATGTACTGTACACTCTAGCATAAACTTTTTACTACGACTGTAGCGAGGGTACTACCTTAAATGATATTTAAAAAAATATACGAAAATCGAGCAATCTCCTCCCTCTTATCACTTATACTATTGAGTCTTAAATTTTGAACACAATAGGGAATGTAAGGGCTCATCCATAGTTTACAGGAAAACCTAAACAGAAACTCTAAGCCTTAAAGTTCTCACGGAAAACGGTATTCTGAATTCGACTCCCACTTGAGCGATTTTTAAAATAGTGTGTCACTTTCTCCGCAACATCGCCTGGTTTCACCTTATAAAAATCACTTGTTCAAATACTTACATCCATGCTTTCAGCGAGATCGTCATCTTCATCGCTGTCGACAATACTCTCAACGAGACCAGTAAGATCCGGCTCTTCAAGGGGATCCCCCAATTCGCTATGTGTAGATGCCATTGTATCAGAGCCACTATATGCGCTGCTTGTATCACTGCTATGGCTGCCGCGGCTGCATTTTTGATATAAACTTGTACTCCGCCCGCCCCCTCCGCCTCCACCTCCGTTAAACTGAAAATTATAAAAAAAATATTAATAAAATGTGTTTTATAACCAAACATAAACTGACTAAAATACTTAACTTTTCGTGGCGTTTTCTTTTTTACAAGATACAAAATGTAATATTTATTTCTTAAGCATATTATTGTTGAACTCATTCCCAGGCTCCAGCAACAAAAGGTAGAGTCAAGTTGAGCTTGTATGATTATTTTTCAGTGCCATTAAGATTTTTCTAACTTTTTTATATAACAAAAACTATCTCGTGTAATGGAACACTGATAATTTTTGTTCAATATAGGTTTCATACCCCCTGCACTCTTCATCACAAATCCTTTTCCCTCATTTAAAAACAGTTACAGCTCTCCCTACACTATTTTTAAAGCTAAAGGATTCGGGTAAACGTCAAATGAAGGACCAAGAATAAAATTACAGATCGTATCAGCGAATTTTTTGAAAGAAAAACCTTTGGCTATAGTACGTGCCATGGATCTAAAATGTTCGGAAGTTAGATTCAAATGGAGGCTTGCGCAGGTACAGTCGGTTGAAAAACTACAAACTTGCGTTATATTATTATTTTTAAATTTTTCTTTAATCTAAAGGTCTAATTCCTTGCATAAAGTCATCCAAAAAATTACTTTTCGTGCTTGTGTTAGGCATCTTGATCAATTAACAATCAAAGAAACAACTTAACAATAGCGTATTGGACTCTATAGCAGGAAAGCGACAAGTGACACGACAACCAGCGATAACCAATCACCGACGAGCGCACGCTCTGTGCCGGTAATTGGGAGGTGGTGGGAGTCTTCCTTTCCCACAAAACAACCAGAACGGCTCTAAAATATGCATTTGCGACGCTATTTGTGACTAACTTCAGAACCTTTTATAACCGTGGCGATTATTGTACGTGCACATGTGAAAGATTACGTAGCTTATAACTTTTATAACTTTTTTAAATTGGAATTTTTTTCAGAACATTTTTCTTTTCAATTTTTCGTCTACAGGATCTGTAGGGTGGTTCTTGGTCTTTCACTTGACCTTTATCCGAACCCTTCGGCTTCACAAATTGCGTCGGGAAAGCTGTAACCGTTTTTAGGCAAAGAGAAAGCATCTGACATGAAAAGAAAGCTTAAATATGGTGCGCCGTCATCCGTTAACCGGCGAAACTACCCTAAATACATCTTTGAATGGATTAACTTACAGGATCATCAAACATAAGGTTGACGGGGCGGTGCTGATGCTGCGAGTGCGAGTGATCCATGAGGTTCGGAACAAGTGGTCGACCTCCTCTATTTGCTTCTGTGTCGGGATAATCAATCTGTAACAAACAATTTTACGCACCGATTAAGAAAATGTGTTGGCTTTTCGTAAATATCTACTCTGTTTTAAGTCATAATTTCATTTCTTTTTATTTTAATATATTATTTGTATAAACGTACAGACTGCTCATTTATTGCTACGTTTAAAAATAAAGAAAAAATGATATATAGGAAAGGTTGAACAAAGAAAAGTTTGGGAGCACCTGATATGTACTTACTCATTTTAAGGTGTACAAGGTGTGTATCATCTTAAAACTAGTAAAAGGGAGTAATTGTGTTCGTAAACCTTAGTATCTATCAGATAATATCGAAGAAGGACAAATCAGCTGCTTAACATCAGATCATTATCGAACATCAATAAATAAATAATTATAAATACAATACTGCGTGATGAAAATTTAAGAATAGTCATACATTTCTTACTTCACAATGTATTATGTAATCGGTATAGATTTTACGCATTGTACAGATATGCAGTTACGTTGTTTTTCTTTATACCCGATCGAAAGTACCTACGTACTTTCGGCTTCGATTTTAAGGCAGAAAGCCTAACATTTATGCACTAGTAGAATTACTCGCACGCCATCTGTAACAGCGGGCCGAAACAGTTCTCTCGTGCACACTGATACGAAAATACGTACTTTAGACCGGGTATAAAGCAAAGATAGTATATTACACCGCAAGGGCAGAAAGTTGAAATTCCTGCCCTTGCAGTGTAATATACTAT
Source organism: Venustoraphidia nigricollis (assembly GCA_034508555.1). Taxonomy (NCBI): domain Eukaryota; kingdom Metazoa; phylum Arthropoda; class Insecta; order Raphidioptera; family Raphidiidae; genus Venustoraphidia; species Venustoraphidia nigricollis. The sequence goes on from JAVRKA010000070.1 coordinate 2,361,456, forward strand.
CTTTGTTTTGCCGTACTATAGAGATGAGAAACTTCTTGAATTTTGATCACGAGATCTCTGTAATTTTCTTTTCTTTCGGGATTATTTATGTTTTCGGGTATTTTATTTTCATAATAGCAGAAAACGTTTTTCTGTCTGAACTAACATAGACTGGACCGATTTTGATGAAACTTGATACACTCTCAACTGGTACCTAAATACCTAACCTTAAGATATAAGGTGTGTAACCCAAAAGGGGGACATGAACTAACGCAAGCACATATAATTTTTATTAAAAATTATTCAGATTTCACTGTACATACATGGTTTTGTTTGTTTCCAGAACTTATTTTATATATTGTTTATATTTTTATAAACCTAAATAATTCAAAACACTTGAAAATTCTACAAAAATAATTATTAAATTATTTCGACGATCGTTTCGGACAATAAGTCCATCCTCAGAAATATAAAAACATTTTATATTCCTGAGGATGGACTTACCTATTATCCGAAACGATCGTCGAGAAATAATTTAATAATAATTTTTATAGAATTTTCAAACGCTTTTAATTATGTATTTGTGATTATTAATCACGTTCTATCCAGTGCCGAAAGAAAAATCAGTGCAAATTATATTTTTACAATCGTTGTATTTTGCATTTGAACAAATGTGTGTCATTGTAATATTTCATTTTTTCTGTGTTCATATAATTATTTTCGGAGAGGTGAAGAAATTCTCAAAGAGAACGCAGTTGAAAATAAAGAATTTTTTAATCCGACAGCGTTTGGTTTAAAACAAGGTTGATGTCAAAAATGGCATGAACGCGATAGTGAAGCAAGGGATAATGATTAATTATCGGACTAGTGTTAGTTATACTCAGCAATTATTCCCGCAATGGAGATGGGCACTGCCAAACTTGGACGCTAGGAGCGTCGGCAATATAACAACCTCGATACGTGAGCAATTCATGTAGTAGTGTGTAGAGTAATTTTTTATTTTTGTTAATAATAAATCATTGAGCCGATGGGCTGTATTCGTATTCAAATCATAGATATTTTGTATTTCTTAAGGATCCGGAACTGAAAGAGAAGTGACTGCATGCTAACAGAACGGAAAATGCCATTTTACGCGTTTCTTCGGTGGCTATGTAAGTGTTGCTATCAATATTATTTCTCAAGTGTCCATTTATTTCAACAGTTCATTTCATCTACCTGATCAGTGTCATAGCCGGGCCAGGACAAAGATTGTATCCTGTCCCTGGCAGTGGAACGACGCCTTAACACGATGTCCGATGACGACGACGGCACTATGAAAACGTTGCTACCGACGCTGTAACAACTGCTCCTGTGACTTGTACTTCCGGTGCTGTTTGCCAAACGCGATGTCCGTTTGTCTTTTCGTGTCGGAAAGTATGTCCTTACGTGTTTAAACATCGCGATATTGTTTTTTTTTTTTTTTTTAGATTAAACCACTACACAGTTTAACAACCTTTTTTTACAGTCATTTTAAATTCAATCACAGTCAAAGCGACAGATAAGTTTTACCCTCTAAAAAATAAAACGTGTTCAAAATTATTTCCGAATTTTCGTAAATGATAATCTTTTCGAGTCGGAAATTTAATCCTAACGTAAAGGATAGTTTTTGCGACTATTATAAATAATATGTGTTAGCTCATTGCTCAACATATATTTTTTTTATATATATATATATATATATATATATATATTACGGTAAGGTTTAAAGCCGCGTGGATCGATCAACGAACTGAGAGTGAGTTTGTTAAAAGAAGTACCCCCAGGCGAATAACGAGTATTTCAGCTAGTCACAACAACATAAAATGCTGAGCTTTTGCCAAGTAAAGCCTAACTCAAGTGTAGCTTTAACGAGTGTTGCTTTTTGTACGATAATCTACTCACAGTTTTTCAAATAGAAATGAAAATTATTTTTATTAAAGATACAACACAGTAACTACTAGGTGTGTTTGGTATATTAGTGTAGTGTAGATAACTCAGTGAAATTTACACTGAAAAAGTGTACGTTAAGTTTACCAAAAGTGTGATTTATTCAGACATCTGTTACGTGAATCGTGATCTACACTACACTATATTACCCTGCTCAAAAGTCGGGACTGCTAGTGTTTACATTTTTTGTCCGACACTGAAATACCGAATACGTTAGTGTACTTTGCACTTTTGTGTAACAAATGCAATAGTATCTAAACAGTTTACACTTATTACATTGAAGCACGGTACCAAACGCACCTATTATGTTCATTAAGTAGCTTGCTGCTTGGAACTATGGTATAGTTTACAAGCTCCAAACAAAATACGTCGATGTACTATGCATCTCTGAATAACAGAGAGGATGAAAATCTTGATATTTTTAATTAGAAGCGGCATGTTGAGTAACACAATAACAATCTTTAGCGTCCCTTCTGCTTTGATAGTTGAGCATTTCAAGTGCGTTGCCCCCTTTTAAAAAAACTATCTTAATTAACATTATACAAACATCTGTTTATTGTACACTGTTTTTAATTTCAGAGTCTTATTTTATATTTTATTAAGTAACGTTATGTATGCATGCAGGCCGATGCAAACGCAAAAGTCTTAGGTACTGACTATTTTAAAATAAGGAAAACGTTGACAATTGGAAATTACTATAGGTAGGTAAAAATCTGTGCAAGTTTTTCAATGCATATATACGTAATATAATAGATTATATTTGCACCACTCCGCATTGTTACGGAATGGAGAAAATTTATAAAACACGCGCAAATATACTATAATTACCACAAAAATGTATTTTAATTAAAATTAACCGGAAAACACGTAATGTTTAATTTTAGAGGTATTTCAATTTCACAAAAACAATCACTTATTAAATTGGTACCACTCAAAAGAGAACACTTTCTTTTCATCACAAACATTTTAATTGCTATTTCCTTATCAGTTCTCACTTTTATTCCATTACTTTTAAAATACCCAAGAAATTCAAAACTATTCAATACAACACTACGATTGATTGTCCATAAATGTTAAAAAAATAATTCGAAGTCTGAAGCATATTATTAATGAACATTACAATAGTTTCTAATCATAAATATTCAAGTATCTACAGTTTGTGGTTGTTCAATTTAAATTTTTAATGTAACCACGATATCAATATTAAGGACAAGGCAAACCTGAGCGCTGTACGGCGTAATAAAAAAAATAACTAAAACAGAAAAATCCTAATCGAACGTCTTGAAGTATCGCAAACGACGGATCGAATGAAATTCATTCGACAATGTACTTTAATTAATACACTTGCAGCAATTAATAATTTTAAAAATATGGACAATGGTAAATTGTGTTCGCTTTAGCGTTCGTGACGCTCGAGTGATAGGAAGGTGTCCCGATGCATAATTATGATCGATGAGAGTCTTAAAAATCACCAAATATTTAACATAAGCGATTTTGCTTTGTGGCCACAAATATTTACAAAATATGTCCATTATAAAATGTCACCCAAGACGGTCGAGCAGGATGTCATATTAAGTTCATTAGATTATTTGACAACGCTCTGAAAAGTCTCAACTAATTATAGTAACATTTTAACGCAACATGACAAACACACCGATTTAATTGTTAACATTTAACAAACAAATCTACTGACACATTTAAATCGATATATTCGGGAATCAAAACACGTGTCTACTATTTTTAACCCGCACTATAATATATGTTAATTTTATTAATAATATATGCACGATCCCCAAGTCAAGTGAAGTACTAAAACAGTGTAATTCCGGTGTTCATCGCATACTTAAGTGGTTGGGGTTTTGTACGAGTGTAGCGCGTTAGGAGTCACCGCGTCGCCTTTGATAAGAGACGAGCAGAGGCGCGTGTCTGTCAGCGCGACAAAGAAAAGACGATAGAATAAGCGATCGGTCAGTCGAATGTCATAATGAGCAAACGAATGCGGTGGCTGTTGGATGGCCGATATGATGTTAAACAAACCGGAAGTGACTTCTTCCTGTGCGTTGCACTGTTTTAACTTAACACTGTACGCTGTATGCTTATATAACCAGAGTTATTCAATTGGCGGACGCGTGTCCAAAAAAATACTACGGGTTGATTTGATCCGAATAACGGTATTATACAAGGAACATAGCCATTCACCTGACGTTTTACAATGTCCGTATTTGTTTCAGTTTTTAGGCGCGAATAGCGCATAATACACGCCACGGTTCTAAAAGGTTCTGAAGTTACATGCAAATGGAGGCTTGCGCAGGTACAGTCGGTTGCAAAACTACAAACTCGCGCTATATTATTATTTTTAATTTTTCTTTAATCTAAAGGTCTAATTCCGTGCATAAAGTCATCCAAAAAATTACTTTTCGTGCTTGTGTTAGGCATCTTGATCAATTAACAGTCAAAGAAACAACTTAACAACAGCGTACTGGACTGTACTTTATAGCAGGAAAGCGACAAGACAACCAGCGATAACCAATCACCGACGAGCGCACGTTCTGTGTCGGTAACTGGGAGGTTGTGGGAGTCTTCCTTTCCCACAAAACAACCAGGACGGCTCTAAAATATGCATTTGCGACGCTGTTTGTGACTAACTTCAGAACCTTTTAGAACCGTGGCGAGTATTCTACTCCTGGTGAGCATGATTTGTTAGCGTATTGTCCTTGTCAAGCACGGTAAAAAACTGTTAGGCAGCACCGATCTACAAACGCATACATGTGTGCACAGTATGTAATCTGTTATCATTTATTGGTCATAATATACAGATCGCGCCAAATAGTCTTGTAGCGTGTCAACCATAGTCCAATATATGCGCATGGTGCCATTCAACTGCAGGTAAGAAAAAAAATGTGTGTCGAGCTGTATGGATAATTCGTATCTACTTATCATGGGTAATAGTATAAAATATATATAATGGATTGAATCAGTAAGCAATCGGCATTTTAATCGACTATTTAGGAGCTTATGGGATGTCTCTCGTAATTACAATACTGAGCACAATAAGAATTATTGATTTGTTGAAGTTTTTTTAAACACATTATTCAATAATAATAATAAGTTCGAGACGAATTTTCTTATTGTGAACAATGAAACAAGAATGAATCTTTTTGAAACAACTTATATAACGTTATGATTAATAAGTGGCTAGTGGCTTCAATATACGAGAAGAATACATGTCACACAATAGTGAATTATTCAGACATCCGTTAAGAGGAATGATTCATTCATCATTGTCATTTAGCAAATTACTAATTATTATATTATGAATATCGAATAACAATGACAGATTTTTTAACCCCTTAATGCAAAAGAAAACGCTTAAAACTTTATGTAGCAAGCCCTATAGAATTTAACATTTCTTATAAAAATTTAGATCTGTTTTTCACTCGTCACTAGCACAAAACTTCATCAAAACTATAATTTGAAGTTTAACGCTGATCATTTGGGCAGCAAACTTGCTTCCAGATGTTATGTGTTAAAACAAGTTAGGTCCAAAGTTAAATTTAATTTGTCTTTAAAAGTTTTTATTTTGCGTACTTCCAATCCCATCCATATTAATTCTCGTAATAATACATACATCAACGGTAGGGATGTCGAAAGTGCCAAAAAGTATCGATATATATCGTATCGATATTTTTTTCAAGTATCGATATCGGTACATAAGATTTTTTTTTGTTTATTAATTAAATGTCTAATACATTTAGGAGCAGATAATTTTAGAGATTAATCGAACAATTAATAAAGCCAGGGATGGTGAATCAATGGGATGCGTGTCAGAGGTGACATTCGGCAGAAAATTGTTGGTACAACCTGAATTGAAATTGTAAATCGAAACAATTAAAAATATTCTAGATGTTGTAGAAATGAAATTAAATATTGCATGAATAGATTTATTTATTCCGTAAATATCGAAAAATCCGGTGAAAAAGAAACGTGTTTGAATGTGCTTTATTCACTGTTGTTGTTTTTGGAACGCACTTAAAAGTGTTCCAAAAACATATGTAAAAACACATGTTTTCTTTTCAGTGAAGTTTTCGATTTGTCGGAATAATTAAACGGCCATAGTCAGTCACGGTAGTACCTACATATAAGTGTTGCTATTGGAAAAAATATCGGTTTTCGATACTCGGAATTTTATATCGATATATCGAAATATTAAATATCGCCCAAAAATATCGATATATCAAATAAAAAATATCGATATATCGACATTTTTTCGACATCCCTAATCAAGGGTATTCCTATTTTGTTTCGAATAATAATTTAAAAATTCACACCCTGCACTGAATCGGATCGGATCGGATCGACTCGGCACGATCGGCGGTTTTGGGCAACGTCCACTGTCCAGTGTGCGTAGGTATATACACTGTCGTGCCGAGCCGATCCGGTCCTATTCAGTGGATGTGAACCTTTATGGTAATGATTTCCAACATAAATAAGAGAAACATTAATATTATTGTGAAATTGAATACATTTTATAGCTGGGATACAATTATGATATCACCAGGAAAACATTAAACAAGTGCACATTTGTAATTCTAATAAAATGATTCAGAAAGACTATGCGGTTTATTTCTAATAATAAAATAAAATTATAAATTTAAGGAATTATTATAATATTTCAAGGTTATTTAATGTTTTTACAGCCTTATTCTCAATCCACTTACAGCAACCCCATTTTAGAGAAACAGTCATTCGTCTTTTCTCATACAATCCTTTTTTAACGTATCTTATGTCCAGCCATACAAAATATACTATGTATACATAACCAAGATATTATCACGTATAGGAGATGGATCTACTTTATAAGGTATCTTGGCCAGTTTCATTAAATCTCAAAGCTGGGTCTAAAAGGCATCACAAAATATCCATGAGCAGAGGTGGAATTCGAAGTCACGACAGTCTGATGCAAAAACCAGTACGCCGATCATTCCACCACACTATCCTCTCATACCTCTGAATCGTTGTAAAACCGTAAAAGCATAATCTAAATCGGTACAATAGTTCCTAAACTAATCGTGCACATCCAGACATTATAATATACCAGACGTTAAAATATTGTGTAGTAAAAATTATTTTTATCCTTTTTAGTACACTGCAATAAAAGTTTGTCTTTATAAAAGTTTTCTAATATTTTATTTTCAAATTTTTAGTTACGTCTTTTGGCCGCCATATCGGATTTTAAATAACGTCACGCAGTTTACTGTTTTCTACTTGTCATACCCTCTCATTTGATACTCATGTAAAGAAGAAGGTAATCCGCCATTTTATGGTGGCGGCCATATTGGATCTACCATAATATTCAATATACTATATTGTATTGTCTTCAGTTGCAAAGGTGTGTGCAAAATTTCAGCTCAATCGGAACCGGGAAGCGGGTCTTTTACATGCAAGATTTGATTATAAACAGACAGGCACTGGAACAGGTGAAACTAAATAAAAACTTGTAACAAGGTCCATACGTCATGATTATCTTTTAATTAAGACGATTAAAACTGATCTAATATATAAAATAATTTGTATAGGGACCAGGCCCTGTGTTAATAATAGTGCATTTTAAAAACGAGACTTGCGGAATGCAACGTGTATTCCCTAAATCTACATTTAATGAAATTTTTGTCCTTCCACGTTATTCTTCCATTATCACTGTCCATATATCATTTTTAATTAAAGTTATTATCCTACCTGTGTGCTTGTTGAAATAAGCTCGCTTCACTGTACACACGTATCCACAGTGCAGTACTTTAGCAGAAACTTCACCAGTAGGTGGGAATGCACGTTCGGGATACGTTATTTTAGGAAAAGGGACAAGTTAAACTCTTTAAGACTCATTATTTGGGACTTAAATCATTCATCGTTTTTTCAGAAGCTCACAAATTCACTATATTGTCGGCAGGGTTTTGGCCCTGCGACCCGAGTTTTTTTTTCAGTTGCCGCAAATTCCAAGATTTGCGCACCACGATTCATCTTCTCTACACATAACCTAAAACGAATAGCGGATGTTTATGAACATTGGGGAATTGAAACCATATAATTGTTACTGACTTTCGAAATAAAGTACCCGAGAAGTCATCGATTTTTTACCTACAGATCAATAGGGATGCTGACTGTATTTAAATAAAAATATAATTTTAACGTTAAATGGTAGTTTCTATGATAGAAATATTAAAAAACATAATAATTTTCCTTATTTTTAAGGAATTTAATTATTATTTAATAAATAAAACGCAATTAAATCACTCTCAATTCACGCGACAACGAACACCAATCAGAGTGCACGACGTCACTGGCCCATCAACATAGAGAAGGCCGCTATTCACGCTGTCAAAAGACTTCATTAGTAGTTAATATTTAGAGGGTGTAATTTATTCGAAAATTTCTATGACAACAATTACGAAAAAACCTATCACCTCATCAGTTTACCAGCGTTTAGGAGTATATGACGTCACGGCAGTCAAGTATTGGCGTTTCGGAGCGAAATTTGAAACGGAATTTAAAATACATGATTTTTAAAGCGTGAGTCGTATTTAAAAAATTATAATAAATATTTGTGGTTATATTATAGGTACTTATGCACGATTTAAGACACTTTCATAAAAATAGTCAACATCATTATTGCTCTATAAGAGTCATATAATAATAAAACACATTCAGAGACAGTCCCCAGAGGATTTCCGATACTAAGTGACATTTAAACATCTGCTATAAAAATCTATTTTTTTTCAATACTAATTAGTATATATTACATAGCAATAGGACGTTTGTTTTCAATTCCGTTCACTTTTTGTATGTAATTAAGGCGGGAAAAACGTTTTCGAAAAATGTTGTTGTTGCATCACTCCAGAACTGTTGGAACAGATTTTGTTGAAACTTGATACACTATTAAATGCTATTTCAATTTAAAATATAGGATATTTTTCTCCAACTACGCTCGATTTAAAAGATAAAGTACTTGTCAAAACCAACATTCCATTAGAAATTCAATTGATTTTAGTGGTTACGAGTTAACCGAAAACGAGTAAAAATAGAAATACACCTCTGTGTGAAAGTTCTGTCGACTATAGCGATGAAGCGCCAGGTATTTTCACACAGCTTTAGCGAAGACCGATGAAATGCGACGACGACAAATGCTCGCTGGAGGCTGGAAAGCTTATCTAGGAACATGCACGGCGGCCTGCGGCAAAGATCCTTTATCTTATATGAAATATTGCCTCAAGCCTCGCCTCATTACAACCGCGGATTATATGAAATATAGTCGAGAGTCAGTGTTTTCTCGTACGTCTTAAAAGTGTACAAATTATCTCGCATTTATGACGAGAAAGGGGAAATATTGATACATCAAACTCATCAGAAACGCTACGTACAAACACTATCACCTATGGGAAGAAATAACAGTAACAGTTATTTTGAGAACTTCCAAAAACAACATTTACAAAAAATATGTTGTTGAAAATAACGTAAGTTCCCAAAAGCGTCCCGGTTATTATTTTTTTTACCTTCCGATTCATACCTATTCTTATTATTATCAACTTTATGTAAAACAGCGATTAACAGCTGCTGTCGTGATTAGTCATTTGTTTGTAGTTATTAGAAAATAATTTAGTTTTTTTTCAATTTTTTAAATAAATGAGTACCGACTATCGATTGTCAGTAAACAACTACGATTTATTATAAAGCGAAATTGCAAAATAAAAAAAATTATATTGAGCCTTCCCCTCATAAGCTCACATAAGAAGTTTAACTTCTTTAGTTTTTAAATTTATTCCCAAGTTTAATTTGTTGTTATGTCAAACTAATTAATAATATTTACACATACACATGTACTTAGCAACACGCTTTAAAATTCTGTCTGTGTCAGTTTCATGTAATTTAGGAAACAAACTCACTTCCCTTTTTGGGGACAATTCTACTTCCCCTCGATTTTTATTTTTTCTAACAGAAGTATAACTTCAAAACTGTTTTTTTTTTATTTACAAAAAAAGTGCTTCGACTACCATGGTCATTAGCACAAAATACATAGAAATACATAAAGATTGGAGATACATAGAATATTGGTATACGATTTGCCAAGCTATGGAAAATATACAGCAGGCAAGTAAGTACAATGATTAATTAGTAGTAGTATAATGGTATACGGCAGTAAACATGTTCAAGATATATATATATATTATTTTGATTATTATTTTTGAACTATAATTATTATTTTTTTTTCTTTTTTAGGTTTTTGACAAGAGCACTGGGTAAGAGAAAGCTGTTGTAAACAAAAAATGTGGAGGAATTGTGAGGTAGCTGTTCCATGGTTAGAGCTGATTGGTAAGTCCAGTTTCCTGTGTTTACCCCGATACATATTAAAGTTTTAATTCAAATAGACTTTACAGTAGGTATAATATTTAACAAATTTTTCAAGACGATAATTGTTCTAAAGTCTGAACATATATTTGAATCACTTTCAAACAAACAGAACAAAAAGAAAACGCAGACGAGTCGTGTTGAAAATCCAATAAAACAAGCTTCGTTAACAGAGTGCCTTGACATTTTGGCGTAATTCTATTTTCAGCTAATAATCGTTTAACAGGCGGAAATAAAAGATAAGACAAATGTCTACCCTTTGCAAATACATAAAGCAAAAATGCACGTTCTTTTAGTGGAATTCTAAAAGAAAATAGCTTTTAAGAAATAGTAGCCCGTTAACGGTGGCTATAAAAATAGTAGAACAATAATATAAGCCGCGTTTGCATCTGGGTTGACTACGTGTATCGAACAAAATACTCGAAAGTTCGTAAGAAAATGACAGGCACATTTCTGTATGTTATCAGACAGTCTTGAAATCAGGTATTCCCAACTTTGGATTGGCAGAACAAAGTATCACCTAGTTTTAAATATTCTTTATTTAGAAACAGTTAAAACAAATCTAAAAATATTAAACACAATTTTGCTAAACTAACGGATAAAGTTGTTTCCTGGATCTTTTAGATCAAACTAAAGTTATTTGGTCGAAGATCAGTAACTTCAAAATTAATCTGGAAAACTGTATAGTTCAGAGTTCAGAGTTTTGCGTTTGGGCTGGTTTAAAGTAGAATATCAGCTGTATTTCGTGTTAGTTCGGCATATCAATATGGATAGCACTAAGTTCACATTATGCGTATTTAGTAAGTTGTTCGCGTTTGAATATTGTCACGCTAGCGTCGAAGTGTCTCAATTGTCAATAAGTGAATGAAAATTTTCTGTTTCAAATTTCAATAAAAAAACAATTACTAAATGTTTTGGTCATATGTGTAGAGAACAGTTTTGAATTACAAAGATTCATTTTATGTGGCGAAATTGAAGGATATGCTTCAAGAGTTAGAAAAAGATGTACGTGGACATCCAAAATTATAATTCGGAAAAATATCAGCCCACTCAAAATTTTCATTATTATGAAAAAGACTAACTGTTGATATATGGCACGGTAAAGTAACTGATAACTCATTCCGCCGCGAAAGTTTAAGTCTCGACGGTGACAACTGTTTATAAATAAATTCTAATATAGCATTGTAACAATAGACGTTTCATAACGATTATAGCAAAGCAAACTATATTATTAATTTAGTCTTACGAGCTATACCGTAGTGAACGATTAACCAAAAGTATATATTTTTAAAAATTAAATTAAATTGCGATTTATGAAATAAACTTTGGTTCTAAAATTAGTAGAATATGACACACATTTGATAAATAATTTAAATTTTTTTGGTGAATATTTATGTAGGAACTGAAAACAGACTTAATTCTGCAATGATTGTTAGAAACATTCATTGTTACAATGCTACACTAGAAAAATTTATTTTTGAACAACCCAGCAAATATCAGCTACAACTTGCTTATGTAGGAAAAAATGTTAGAAACTTTACTATACGATATATATGTTGCAATTATACTAACCACCTAAAGATGTACAGTTGCAATTACTGTAACTTAGGACGGACCAATAATAATTAGATAAATGGAAATTTTCATCTGATTCATTCGTAGCTCTCGCTACTGAGAGGGTTCATGTCTAGGGTTACAGAGTAAAATCTGCTCTCGCATGATGTGAATTCAATGTTACAACTGCTTTATTATGAAGGATTGACTGATGAAATATCGCACCGTAGAATAACTGAAAACTAATTCCGCCGCGAAAGTGGAAAAATTCGGGTTTGAGTCCCGACGCTGACAGTTGTTCAAAAATGCATTTTTCTAATATAGCATTGTAACAATGAATGCTTCTAACAATAATTGCAAAAAATCAGCGACTACTGGCTCATGTAGGGAAGTCTTACGGACTATAAACGTATGAAAAAACCCAGCAGACAATTCTATTTCTGTGTGAAATCTACCAGCGAGTTTAGTGCGCATCTAAGTCACACGCTACGCGTCGAGGAACCTGTACATGTGCCATTTCTGATTCATAACCGCGAGATTCTAAGGCGTCACAATATTATTCAAATGTGTAATATCAGTCGCAAGTTATCAGTTCTATATAGGCATTCTGACGCCTCCAACGAAACGGAGCGGATGTCCGACGTGCCATGACTGTTAGTGTTATCATTATTATCAATGCAGACCGTACGGCGCTATTTCGTAATGTATAGCCAGCCTGCTACAATGTAGTGGTGGGTGACAATTGACAAGACATGACGATTGTAGAATAAGAACGAATTTACACGCGCTTACTTGATGCGAATGCCATGAAAATCATTATCTGACATGAGAATCCGCAAAAAAACATATAGTCGCATCACAAAATGAAGGAAGCTTTGACCCGAGTTCTGCATGTCAATCAAGAAAAAACCGATCAAGTGCGATTCGAACTCGCGAGAAGAGGGTTCCGTACTATTCCGTTTTCTGTGAGTACTTTAAGACTTAAGATTTTCGTTTCAATTTTCCTGTAAATTATGGATGAGACCCGACATTCCCTATTTTTTCCACATTTTAGGAGATAAGGGGGGAATGGTCAATTGTTCATCTATTTTCTTAAATAACTTTAAAACTATGTATTTTAAAATTATAAAAAAATATATATTTGAGACCCTTACTACAAGCCCTTTCATTTGATATGTCACACGGTACAGTTTGCAAAACTTTTTTTTTAATTTCCTAATTTTCCCCAAAAAATACCCGCATGTGCAAAATTTATTTATTTACGTTACACGTCCGTCTTTGGGTCACCGACTTACATATGTGTACCAAATTTCAACTCAATCGGTCCAGTAGGAAATAAGGGGGGGTAAATGGTAAATTGTCATCTATTTTCCTAAATAACTTGAAAACTATTTATTTTAAAATTATAAAAATATATATATTTGAGACCCTTACTACAAGCCCTCTCATTTAATATGTCACACGGTACAGTTTGCGAAACTTTTTTTTGTAACTTTCTAATTTACCCCCAAAAAATGACCCCCATGTTCAAAATTCATTTATTTATGTTACACGTCCGTCTTGTGGTCACCGACTTATATATGTGTACCAAATTTCAACTCATTCGGTCCAGTAGTTCGGCGCAAATCGGCTTTGACAGTGGAACGGACAGACACACGAGTGATCCTATAAGGGTTCCGTTTTTTCCTTTTGAGGTACGGAACCCTAAAAAAATTATTTTATCAACCAAATAGTTTTTATTCAAAACTACAACCTACAACCAATAGTTTCCGAGATGCTAATTGTTAACTTGTGATACTTCATGGGTCTCATCTTGTGTATCATGACATCAGCTGGCACATCAGATATACTCGAACAATAAACTTTATTAATCTCATTTTACCACAAATTCAACATAAATGGCTTTGGCCTCAGATATTATAATGATCGAAATCCATTATTAACAATAACCGAATTAGGAACTACTAACACATAATTTGAGGAATCAGTATTAAACAGACATGCAGGTGTGCAAACAATTCTCCTCGTTAAGTGATTGTAGTTTGCGCTGTCAGCTTAATTAAGAAACTTTATCCAATTAACGGATCTAATGTAACGAACAAAATAACCGATGTGTTACGTTCTCTAATCTACGAAGGGTTGCTGAAACTATTCTCGACTCGACAGATTGTTGTTGAAAGTTTCATGCGAATTATACACAGTTGTTTCGAAATTTTAGAACCGACAAAAGTGTTTCACCAAGCTAGATCATCAAATGACCTGTTTGTTTTAAATCCCGTCATTATAGGAACGTTTATTGGTTAATTCACTCCTCATATTGTTGAGGACCCTTGCTTTGACAACAAAAGGATTGGCTTGTGTCTCATATATTTTTGTCTGTGAGAACTATAATTGTGCTGCATTTCAAAAGCGTTTATATACGAAACAAAAGGTGCATAAAAAATATTTTCACCAAGAATAGAAGTTATAATTTGCGGAATGTGACTCTGAAGCCATGAGAGTGGAAGAAAAAAGCTCTGCACTGATTGAAACACTTTTTTTTATAATAGGTCCTGATGAAAATAATAACTGTCTATCCTGAAGTAAACTAACAATTCCAATGTAAGCTATCCATAACATGTCAACCATTCTCTAATTATTCTTATATCATATTTGGTAAAAACTCGTCCTCGATCTTGATTTTAACGAAGAATTTAATCCAAAAGTTCAAACTAACTATATTTTCACGTGTGGATTTTACGTCGAGAAATATTCTGAACAGTTTGAAGCCGTTAAATAAAGCGCTACGGTTTTGAACCTTTTTTCACGAACAAGTAATGATGTGTTCAATTTCCCATTTCCTCCCTGCATGCTCACTGCCTATATTTCATGAAAGACTTGAACAATAATAACAAATTTAACGGATTAATATTTCCACTCATATCACATGCAACGTCCCAGAGGCAAGTGGCGTAGCTATATAGTTTATGAAAAAAAGTCTGTTATACAACTGACACGAAAATGAGACAGGCCTAACCTTGGGGGCAGAACTACATACATAGATACAATATAATAATATGTGTTCTGCTTTTCTTATAGCTTATAAATATATAGGTACTACTACATAGTTCACAGTTCATACATACAGTACGGGATCCGGTTGACAAAATTAGTACATGAATAAGGTAGACAATCAAAATCAAATTTTTAAGTATTTTTACAAGTGGGGGAATTCATTTTTCATAAGGTGCCAGTTAAAAATTGCCCGCCAGTATTATTAATTAAAATATTATTAATTGAATTTTGGGGAAACATTTCGTTCACATCGTATATAAATAAAACTTACACCACTTCACAACACTGTATTTAAAAGATTTGAAAAATCACAGGTGCTGCTGATTGTTTAGCCGCAACCTCTACGCAGCCAGGTGTAAACAGGTATTATTTCATATAAACTTTTCGTTCATGACGTACATTTATTTCATCTATACCACATTAAAGCTAATTTTTTTCTGAATTTAATGTTATAAGGTTGCCTGTAAAAAAAAGCCCGCAAATCGAAGTTTCCTGCCCTTAAAGACGCTAGGTATTGAAAATAAAGTGACAGAGTGAACGGGCGACGCTACTTTTTACACAAGGATGCTAAATGCTAGCTGTACGCGTTTTTTGAGTTATTGCGCATGCCTCGATAAATAGGGTTCTCAATCAACGGTCAAAATAGTAGTAAGAACAACTCTGTTCTCTAAACGCTCCAAAAAATTAAACAGATAAAATATCAATAATACTCGAAAAAATAAGATTAATTTTATAAATAATATTAAATATTATTTCTAAAATAAAATTAATATCAAATATTAAAATAATAATAATAACAAACTTAGATACGTATACTTTGCAAAAAAGATCTCCATAAATTTTCGTTTAGTTGTATTCAAAACCACATAACATATTTTAATATTTGATGTTAATTTTATTTTAGAAATAATATTTAATATTATTTATAAAATTAATCTTATTTTTTCGAGTATTATTGATATTTTATCTGTTTAATTTTTTGGAGCGTATAGAGAATAGAGTTGTTCTTACTACTACTTTGACCGTTGATTGAGAACCCTATTTATCGAGGCATGCCCAATAGCTCAAAAAACGCGTACAGCTAGCATTTAGCATCCTTGTCTAACAAGTAGCGTCGCCCGTTCATTCTATGTCACTTTATTTTCAATACCTAGCGTCTTTAAGGGCAGGAAACTTCGATTTGCGGGTTTTTTTTTCAGGCAACCTTATAACATTAAATTCAGAAAAAAATTAGCTTTAATGTGGTATAGATGAAATAAATGTACGTCATGAACGAAAAGTTTATAGGAAATTATACCTGTTTACACCTGGCTGCGTAGAGGTCGCGACTAAACAATCAGCAGCACCTGTGACTTTTCAGATCTTTTAAATACACTGTTGTGAAGTGGTGTAAGTTTTATTTATATACGATGTGAACGAAATGTTTCCCCAAAATTCAATTAATAATATTTTAATTAATAATACTGGCGGGCAATTTTTAATTGGCACCTTATGAAAAATGAATTCTCCCACTTGTAAAAATACTTAAAAATTTGATTTTGATTGTCTACATTATTCATGTACTAATTTTGCAGCCCGATCTTAGACTAATACATTCTGTCTACATTTCATATACAATCTGCGCCTACCATGGGAATATTATGTCGCCGCTTTTTACATTCTCGTAAATGGGAACGGTTTAGTAGCACAAAGCTTCTGTACAGCTTACTGAAAACTTTTGTGTTTTTCACGGGAGGATTTCACCGTTTGTATAATCAGTGAAGATCTGGGTCTGTGCACAGAAACATAAACTCTTGTTCCGCATCTCCCATTTTTGTAGGTACTATCCAACAATCTTTCAGTTCACAACAGATAATCGGGACTCTACTGTACATACAAATTTTCGTGTCGCCGTGTGCATTTTCCTGATTACTAAAACATTTCTTACATTTTCTGAATAGTAAAAACTAATCATGCTATGAAAAAACAAACGTTTGTAGAAAATTATGATAAACTTAAAAGTAGATCAGTAAGGGACAGAAAATATAACAGTTTTATCTTACATGGACATTTTAGAAAGATTGAAATAAAGGATAGGATCTTCAAATCGGTTCTCGTCTCTCTTTCTCTGTTTAAATCCCATCAAATATTGCCTCCTCCAGGAAAACACTGTATACAATAAATAGTCAACGGTCAAACATATTGAAAAGATCATAAATATTTCTTGTCCGACAATTCTTTTTCTACACGACTTGTTTTACAGTGGCATTCAACTTCAGTAGTTCGTTTCCCTTTTACTTGCAAACTGCAGAGGAGGAAAAGTCGTTGCGATGATAT
The DNA here is from genome assembly GCA_034508555.1 of Venustoraphidia nigricollis. NCBI lineage: Eukaryota > Metazoa > Arthropoda > Insecta > Raphidioptera > Raphidiidae > Venustoraphidia > Venustoraphidia nigricollis. Next base: position 2,378,724 of record JAVRKA010000070.1, read on the forward strand.
TGCTGATTTATCGTTTGATTTTTCTTTTCACGCTTCGCATCATGCGTCAAGTAAATGTAGATTTCCACAAGAGGAAATTGCGCCGGAAATACAGTACGCCGTCTGGCGAAGAAGGCTCGCGGCTATAATATCGCACACACTCTTGAATATCGGGTGGGCTGTATGTGCAATAAATTATGGTGATATTAGATCAAAAAAGAAAAGAGAAAAGCTTTCATATATATCAAATACTCGAAAGTTAACTACTCAACCCCGTTTCCTTTTAGTTAACCCCCGATGCAAAAACTGGAGCGTTGTAAGTCTGAACCCTTTTTCTGCCTATTGGAAGCTGGTATTTGCGAGATGATTCTTAACAATGTTGATGGAAATCGCTTCAGTCGTGTTCAATGTTTTCAGCTCTCATCACTATTTGGGTAGAAATCTCGACCACTCTTTACAGCTAGAAACTTCGAGTTTGAGTTCAAAGATTAAGTTTTTGATTATTTAGTTTAAAAAGTGTGAAATAAAAATTGAAACATAAAAATTTAAAAAACCCCGACGCAAAAAAAAACCTTAAAAAAATTAGAAATCATTAATTTTTTTAATGTTTGGTCCGACGCCTCGATTATATCTTCATTCAGATAAAATATTTAATTCATAAATGCGTCGGGAACCACTGTTAAATGACAAAAATTCCAATGGCTCAGTGGTCCTGAAACATTTATGAATTAAATATTTCGTTCAAACGTCAGGCCAAATATATTAGATCCCTACACCGAATTAGCTATTGCACATCCGCTAGTAGACTAGCTAATGTGCTCTATTAATATCGCTTTGCGCGTCAGAGCTGAGTTCGTTCATATAAGAAGTTATATCTAGATTAATTTCGAACGAAAATTGCAGCAGCTGTCTGTAGGTACGTACGTCCAAGCTTTACAGATCGCAATTTTCAACTCAGTCGGTTAACAAATTTCAATATTTGAATTTGACCCATATACATGCAGAATTTCTCTAGGGATTGCAATGCTAGATCCAGCAATACAGCAATCCAGCTGGATCCAGCACATTTTTGGCCTTGCTGGATCCAGCATCTGGCGCTGGATCCAGCGGTACGCATCCGCAGTCGGCTAAAAACAAGTATTTAACTGGGTCTGAGAAGGACTATGATAAGATATTGAAGAACGAAAAGGTACTTTATGAAAGTGAGAGATCAGAAGGTGTGAATCTAACTTTAATCTCCGATTATTTGATGACTCTCAACCCAACCAGCATGGAGGCAGAGAGAACCTTTTCCAAAGCCGGGGTATATTTGCAGTTCTTTAAGATTTAGGCTGGGAGATAACATCACCAAATGCATTACTTTTTTGAGATCTTACTTTCAGAAAAGTAAAAAAAAACTGTTACAAAACTGATTGGCTTTATTCTTTAATAGACAAGTCAAATCTCAAATTATATGATATAATTTATATTAAAGTTTTATTTCTAATAAGAGTTAACTGAAGATTTTATAAGCGGGCTACGCAATTTTATTTCGGAAATTATTGAGACTGAGAAACTGAGACTACATAGTTAGTAAAATACGAGTAGATAAATGAATAACTATTTCAAGTATCTACAATATCAATTTAGGTGATTTATGATTGTATAGTGATAATTAATAATAGTATTTCCAATACTCATAACTATTACTTACTAGTAGAGTACTTTACTAACGCCAAAAATTACTTATAACGACAAACGAATGTTTGATGTACACGTAGATAAATTGTTATAAAAAATTCTAGAGTTAAAAAAAATGTTTTATTTATTTGAAAATCGTTTTTTGCTGGATCCGCGCGGGATCCAGCTGGATTCGCTTTGATACAGCATAAATCCAGCTGGATTGAAAATGCCGCTGGATTGCAATCCGTATTTCCAACTTACGAAAACCTTTAAAAAATTGTAGTAAAAATCCTTTAGAGGTCACATATTGAAATTTACCGAAAGCATTTTTTACAGTCGGTAAAATAGAACTTCAGCGTCCAAGCAGCAGCTGGCAAATTGAGCCCAGACAAGACGAGAGAGATGAGGTGCTTTCTGTATCACTAACTGAATTATAGCCACATAATAACTAGATGTGTCGTCAGTGTTTATAGAGCATGCACGCGCTAGGGCTTCTTCATGCAATAATGCAGTGCAACAAGACAAACCGCAATATGCTCTGTGAGCGTTCATTATCACTCATAGACATAAATCATGTAATTTTCATCTCCGCTTACTAATTGCCTAAAACAGGGCGCGCAATGAGTCGCATTAACTCGGAACGGCATGACACATGCCTATAAGGGTTAAAAAGTTCGGGGTTTTAGCGACGGCAATAATTGTCTGTAACCACTGCGTCAACGTGCCTTGGCACGACATTGATTTCAGAACCCCAATATTAATTTCGTCAGTTCTGGAATAGATGTGTTTAATTTTTTTTCTAAAATTGCGAATCTCGAAACAACGATCTGGAAATCATAAGTGCCAAAATATAAATGAATATGCAAAGGATGTGACAGACGATATGGAATCAAGTCATCCTGTTTTGTCTGACTGAAAATAACGTCTGATATTTATATGAAGTACAAACTGGATGAGTACTGACTGTGTAGTGTGTAGGTACATATTACGCTACCCCACTTAATGCAATACACATACATAAAAAACACTGATCGAAGTACCAAACACTCCCAAGAGTCCGACCGAAGATTCGGCTTCGGGTATAATTAGGCAGAAGTTTTTGCCGAAGTCACATGTTGAATTTACTTAAGAATGGAGTATATATATATATATATATATATATATATATATATTATATATATAGGCGATTCGTCACGGTTTGTGACCTGTATCGCTCAGATGTACGTACAAATCAGCCGACAGCTGCTGTTCGTACTTTTCGGTTAAAATTTCAGGAATCGAATCAACAAAAAATGGTTACACTTTATAGAACAAAACCCCTTTTCAAAAAGCAACAATTTGAATTGATTAAATTAACGTAAATGCAACTTTTTGTAAGACCGAAACTCAGCTCTGACGTACAAAGCGATAATATACAGCTAGTGCTACCAATGTGTGCAGAAGTAACTTCAAACTTCTCGACTTACTAGCACATTTATTTAGTTTACAATAATGAATCTTTTCACTGCTTTCTTAGCATCCTCCTTAAAATATATAAACAATCTCGTAATTTCAATATTCAGCATGCAGTCTATCAATCTAACATCTGCACCAAATTATATACGTAACGCACTATTCGTTAAATACGTATATAGAACTTATTTTTATAACACAACTGAATCCAGTTTTGTCTGGGCGATTTTAGGGTCACATTTTAACATTTTTAAGAATGGTACCAAGTTGTTCAGAATGATGTGAGACTATTGACGGTCCAACCCCTAGGTTCCGCTTTCCGACTAACACCAATAGGCGTGTATGTGCCACGTACTAGATATATGTAAAAGCAAATACACTTATAAAATATGGTAGAGTGGATGTGTACCTACATTATACACTGATGATGGTTGTCATAGTAACCGTGAGATGAACTTTCCACGACCTCCGACCTTTCCATGCCGTACAGTTTGCGTACTTATTGTATACGGGGCGTGATTGAAAAGTGGATCGACTGTCGATTGTTAAATTTAATCAATTAAAATAAACACTTGCAAGGTGCAACATTCTTCGATACAGAGCTGGGCAGTAGTTAACTACAAAAGTAGTTAACTACTAGTTAACTACTTTTTTTGGAAAAGTAGTTGTACTCTAACTACTTTTCTCCACATAGTAATCGTACTCTATTATTTTGAATATCTATCAAGAAATCACAAAAAGTAGTTAAAAATGCAGTTAACTACTTAGTTCTAACTACTTTAGGTAGTTTAACTACTTTTTTGTAATCTAACTACTTATTTTGAATTTTAACTACTTTTAAAAATATTTTAATCTACCGTATTAGGTATATTTAACCGACGTGTTAGAACAAGTTCTTATTCGTTATGCATTTTTCTGGATTCTAGAACACGACAGACTTTTTTTTAAATAATGAAATATCAGTTGCTTAAAGTTTTAGTTTGAAATACAACACGGAACTGGTAATCGAATCGTTGCTATTTGCAAAATTTAATAAAAACACGTTTCGGCCATGATATCAGCCCTTTTCAAATGAATATAAATAAAAGATCCTACGAAAAATAATAATCATTGAAGAAAACAAAAATATCATTAAGTTAGAAACAATTAACAGCCTAGACTATCAAAAAGAAAGATTAAAATACATATACAAAAACTTGATGGCAATTGACAGTAATATACCAATATATTTTTTAAAAATCGTTTTTGGACATTCTAGGTTGTAAATTGTTTTTTGTAGAATTTTTGATTTATATTCATTTGAAAAAAACTGACATCTTGGCCGAAACGTCGTATTGTTATTAAATATAAGTTTTAAAATAATTTTTATATATTATAAGTGCAGATTGTACGACATAAATAAAGAGATTTATATTATTATTATTATAGTAGTTAAAAAGTAGTTAAAATTTTAACTACTAACTACTAGTAGTTAGTAGTTTAACTACTTTTAAGAACGAGTAGTTTAACTACTTTTAAGAACGAGTAGTTTAACTACTTTTTTACTTAAGTAGTCAGTAGTTATACTCAACTACTTTTGTCAAGTAGTTTGCCCAGCTCTGCTTCGATACAAATATTGTAATTTGTAACATACACAACATGATATACCAAATTGTCTAAAATTAACAAACTGTTATATTTTCTTTTCAAATGTTTGTAATTATGTACTGCATTCTAACTATTTCACGGATTGATATACATACGAAGAATTTTATAAAAAAACAAAAAATATCATATATTAATACCTAAGGTTAAGATGTTTGCCTCCCTTTTTTCGAAAAAACCACACAATTGCTCCACATAAATTTTATATAATTTTATAGATAATTGCTTGCTCTACCGATATCAACAACTAAAAAATCTATTATTGCTTTTGTTTTTGCAAAATAATTTATTATAACAATTATACATTTATTCAGTATATGCAGCGATGCTGCCATCTGACGGTTTTAACTTTGAAACAACGTCAACACGGTTGACGGTCGGTAAATTTTTTTTGTTTAATTTTTAATCAAAATTCACGTATAAATACTTTTCGTATGGCAGCGCTTCAGCTCAACGTTTTATACCTCTATATGACAGTTTTAGAAAAATATTTTCTTGAACCGTCACTGAGCTTCGTAATGTAATACAACAAAAAGAAGAAAGTTATAAAAAGTGTATGAAATTAGAAACGAATTTTAGTGCGAATTATTCGCACAGGTACCGATAGTAATAATAATAACATTTAACATAAGTACCTATCAAGAATTAAAAGAAATATCCTATGTGAAAAATGAAAAAATATTGGTAATAAAATAGTTTAGAGTAAAAAAAATCTTCTACTGAAATTATAGCATAAACACGTCTTCTTATATTTTACATGGTAACCCTAGAAGACATGAGCTATAAAGGCAAGATTAACACATCACGGTCACTGAGTTTAGGAGAGTATATAATTCCCAAAGGACACAAAGCTATTAAAGAAAAGGAAGATATTAATATTTTATACGTGTGTGCCTACATTTTATAGAGTTAAAACCACATATCACATAAACTAAGAATCGACGCTATGATAAAACTGGCCTAATTTACATTCAATACTAGAGCTTTAATGCAATATGGATAAAATTTCATCTAAATTTTAAAAAAATATGTAACAAAATTTAAAACAACCCGGGTCGCAGTGCCAAAACCCTGCCGACAATATAGTGTATTTGCTAATACAGGTAGTGTGACTTCATTATGCGAACTTAAGTTGGTTTTTGAGCAAAATAAAGAATTTGACTCCTTAATACACCCCTTAAGAAAACATTTTTTTTCTTAATTGCAATATTATTATCAATCGAACCTGTATACCAAATTATATACACACTTCAGTAAATAATTCATTATCTGCAAACTAGTCTTTTCATAAAATTTGTAAATCCGGTCCTGTCGGGCCGATTTTATTAAAATTTTTGGGACACTTTTTAATTACTACCAGAGGGTTAAATCTCATTTTTGAAACGATTCGGAGAATTTTTTCGGTATTTTGAGGCCCAAAAACATTTTTCAATCCATAAAAACTACCCTTAAAATGGCCCGATTAGGCCCATTTTAAATAGGCTTCTTGCGGTGACGGATTTCAATACGTGGGCCAAATTTAGTTGAAATCAATTAACTCTTTCGAAAGTTATTGACCGCACACACACACACACACACACACACACATATATATATTGTGACAGAAAATCCGGCTAGCAAGCTCAGCGGCGCTAGGTCGTGGATAAGATATATAAAAATAAAAAAACAACTCGAAACTTCTCCACTAACCTTCCACTCTAGAAACTGCCCAATGTTACACTGACACAGGCAATAGCCTTCAATAAAAACCCGACCACCTACCACAAGACACACAGACGAAGGACAACTTAAAACTAACAACGAAGTAACTTTGCCTAGATTTTCTGAGTAACAAAAAAATCGTACGTATCACATAACCGACCGGTTATATAAGGGCGCCAGGACTGAATATCGTACGAGGATTTCTCAGTTCGTCCACGCTGAGAGCTCCAGAAAATGTGCAAAGTATACTTCCAATTTGATAAAAAATTCCAACAATATACGAAATGAATAAAACTAACAATAGTTGCAGCAAACAACTGCACGTGCAAAAAAACTACCGAGCCTAACTTAAATCCCAACAAATCGTGGTATAGAACCACGCCACAACCAACAAAATTTAAATAAATAAATAAATAAACGGCCAACAAACACTTAATAAGGTGATCAACAAAAAAATCTAGCGACCAACAATGCAATAAACAGACAGGGAAGAAAACAAAGGTCCTAAATTTTTGTCACGGAGGGAATCCACAAAAACAAAATCTCCAAATCCATAAATCCAACGCCAAAATCACTAAATTCAAAACCGCAACAAAATTAGTTGATCTACCACAATCTTGGCAGTCGCATCACAAAACAACGGCCGCACCTCTCATCTGATATGCGTACCGTTCGACGTCCCCGTGCCGAGTGTCGTTATCAGTTCGCATTCAAAATTGCAAGTCTAATGCCACCCGCCGCCTAATACTTGCTCTCTTGCACACGCGCTAAGTGCACTAGTCGTCTCTTCGTCGGCCAAAAACGGTGCGTACTCATACTAAGCAGGTCGTGTTTCTTACTGGTTCATTAAAATTGACAATAGTAAATACATTTAATTGATAAAACGCACATAGGCTCGAAATTATTTATTATTTCGGGGCACAAAAATATTAAAATGCTATACTCCCCCTTTTCCTGGTAAAAAAATGTGAACCAGTGAACATTTTTTTTTTTTTAACAAGATATTAGATACAACTATTCCGAGTCGGACGACTCCGATGGGACATCACGATACGGCTTCAAATCTTTGATATGCCACCGACCAAGACTGACCCCTGTTTCATCAGCTAACTCATAAACGAGATTAGAGATAGCATTCTTAATAGTGGCCAAAGAATACTTAGGAGCTAGCTTAGCAGCTACATGTCGCGCACCGCTGGACATCACATGATGTCGCTTCCAAACTCTATCACCCACATTATACACATCGGCATTCCGTTTTCCTTTATTATATTCTTTGGCATTCCGATCATATGCCTCTCCTAACTTCCTTTTAACTTCTTTATAAATGTCAGGCATTTCCTCTAATTCCCTCACATGAAATTCCCGCACAGCGTCCACATCCAACTCATCCTCGTCCTTAAGACGACCAAAATAATTCCCGTTAGAGGGCACGAAACGTCCAAAATTCAAGAAAGATGGTGAGAACCCGGTCGATTCACTAACAGCGGTTCTTAGTCCAAACGCTATTTTCTGCACTTCTTTATCCCAATGGCGGTGATCAGCCTCGTCCAAATATGATCTAATAGCAGCGCCTATAGTTCGGTTGTAACGTTCCACATAGTTTACCTGCGCATGGTAACGAGCATTTGGCCATAGTTTAACTCCGTATTGAGCAGTCAGTTCTCGCATGCGATTGTTAATAAATTCTGTGCCATTATCGCACATTAAAATTTGGGGTACACCAAACAAGAGGAACACATTCTCTTCTAAAAATTGCGCAATGGAAGAACCATTAGCCTGTCGTAAAGGTTTAAGCAGCGAAAATTTCGTAAACCAATCCGTCACGACTAATAAATACGAAGCGCCATTAGTAGATTTGGGGAGAGGACCAATAATATCGGCCGCTATTAATTGCCAAGGGTATGAGACCCGCTTTGGGTTTCCCATAAAACCGGGGCGTGCTTTATTAGTCATCTTCTGCGCGGCACACACTCTACACCGGCGCACATACTGCTTAATATCGCGACGCATCTTTGGCCAATAGTAAAGTTCACAAACCCGATTTATTGTTTTAAATATTCCAAGATGTGCCGCGGTAGGTGCATCATGACACGAGCGAATTACTTCAATTCTTTGACGCACAGGCACAACCAACTTCCAGTCAACTGGATTTTGCGACCCGATATCAGAAGGAATAAATTTGTAAAGCCGACCCTCGATAATGTCCCAGTTCTTAAAGGTATCACGATGAGCTTCCAATATCCTGATCATATTCTGATACCAGCGGTCATCAGCAATAGACTCGTTATTTAGTTCAACCAGGCACGATTCATGATGAGCTCTCGACAAAGCATCAGGAATCACATTTAGGGACCCCTTCCTATGCTCCAACACAAAATCAAATTGTTGCATTTTCACGGACCATCTCGCCAACCGGCCAACTGGGTCTTTAAGAGAGTGGAGCCACAGCAATGAGTGGTGATCTGTGATCACGCGAAATTTAACGCCCTCCACATAAGGTCGGAACTTTTCGATGGCAAACAAAACTGCCAAACACTCCTTCTCAGTGACCGTGTAGTTGCGTTCAGCCGAAGATAAGGTACGACTTGCATAAGCGATAGGCACGTCAATTCCATCGTCATTCGATTGTGTCAACACGCAGCCAAGACCCACATTAGAAGCATCACATTGTATTGTAAACATTTTAGAAAAATCTGGGCTAGCTAGGATTGGTGAGGAAACCAGGGACTGCTTTATTTCAACAAAAGCCTGGTCAGCTTCATCACTCCAATCGATACGGTGCCCTTTTTTCCTTCCTTTCATTAAGGCTGTAATGGGTGCAGTTAAGGTGGAAAAATTTGGTATGAATCGCCGGTACCATGAGCAGATACCAATGAATCTTTTAATCTGGGTCGTGTTCGTGGGTCGTGGATAATCAACCATAGCCGAAATTTTTTCAGGGTTCGTCCTTAACCCGTGTTGGTCCACAACGAATCCTAAATAATTTAGTGACGGGAAACAATACTGGCACTTTTCGGAATTTATTGTCAATTTTGCCGCAGATAAGCGCTTGTGTACCTCTATCAGTACCTCCAAGTGTTTTTGAAAAGAGGGAGTTGCGACAATAATGTCATCTAAATATACAAAGGCGTAAGGTTCTAACTCTGGACCAAGTACCATATCCATCAATCTCTGTTGGGTTTGAGGAGCATTATTTAAACCGAACGGCATAACCACAAATTCGAACAGTCCCTTGCCAGGCACACTAAACGCTGTCTTCTCTCGAGACTTCTGATCTAAAGGGATTTGCCAAAAAGCGCTCTTTAAATCAATACTCGATAAGTAACGGGCCCCCGCCAACTTACTAAGGATATGGTCCACCCTTGGTAGAGGGTACGCATCCTTTTTTGTCACGGAGTTGAGCTTACGACCGTCAAAGCATAACCGGTATTTTCCATGCTGTTTCTTAACAAGAAGCACAGGCGACGACCAAGGGCTTGACGACCGTTGGACGACACCCAACTTAATCATGTCGTCTAATTCTTTATATAAGTGCTCCAACATGTAGGGAGATAACTGGTATTGTCTTTGTTTAATAGGGTGCGCCTCACCAGTATCGATGACGTGCGTGATCTTATCAGTCCGCCCAAGTTTGGTTCCATTCACCCACGACAACTCGTTAAATTTCTCAACAACCCGATTTAACTCACGACGTTGAACTGTACTCAACTCCACTCTACTCTTAACAGTACACTCATCTTGGTGCTGCGATGGTTCATTTTCCAACACACAAACTTTTTTATCACCCACCAAATAGGAATTAGTACTAAAATCCAAAACCAACTTAAACAAACGACAAAAATCACTGCCAAAGATCATACTATGGCATAATGACGGCACAACTAGAACTTTTATTAAACGTACCAGACACCCAATCGATACAGGCAGCAAAACATACCCAGTAATTTTTTGGGCGGTGCCATCAGCGGTGCTGATAGACCGAGATTTTGACTCATGGACTTTTAAAGCATACTTGTCTATAATTTTCAACCCATATTTTCCCAAGACAGAGTCACTAGCACCAGAATCCAGGAGTGCAACATATTCTTCACCAAAAATCTCTATCGCAATATATGGCCGATTGTCAAAAGGCTTAGCCACCATCAAAGGGTTAATATTTTCTGCTGATTTGGACGCAGAACAAAAATTTGCAACAACCCGCAACCACTCTTTCCACGACACAGGATCACTAGCAGATTTATAGGCCGATTTACTTTGGGGAAAGCTCCGGCCTAACGGCTTCCTCCGTTTGCGTTTTCCTGACACAATGGACATGTGTAGCGTGTGACTCCGGGCTTTCCGCAACCAAAACAAAACTTTGTTCGGGGCTTACCACAATCTCTACTTAAATGTCCTGTTTCTCGACAGTTCCAACACGACAGATCAGAAAGAGTTGAGACATTTCTAGCACGACTCGAATATTGAGGCTTTAACTTATTATAAGCAAACGTCGGTTCTACCAAACGCGGCGTCAGTTGAGTAGTGGAATTCCGTTGAGCATGGTGTTTGTTCTCTTCTAGCTGTTTGCACGCGATCTTAAGTTCCTCAATGGTGTTGGTTACAGTCGTTCCCAAATGATTTAGGTAGTATGGCAAGAGATTTCGTCGAATAACATTTAATCGTTGTGGCTCGGTAGTAGACGTAGAGAGGCGAGAAAACAAATTAATCATGGACGAAAAATATGTGCCAACCCTCTCATCGGGTCCCTGAACTCGATGAAATATCTCATTCCACAGATCATTTTCATAATCTAACGGCTGAAATTCCGCTTTCAATCGCGTAACAAACTCATCCCAGGACATAATTGAATTCCGAACTGAACGATACCAGGATAAAGCTGGACCCTCCAACAAGTCTGAAATAGCACGAAACAAATTTTCCTTGGAGACACATCTAGAAACTCTAAATTCTTCGATCTTTTGTAATACTTCGGCAACACTTTCCTCTGAAAGCTCACCAGAAAATTTTACTCCCCACTTATAGACAGGAATGCACAATTGTTGTTGGTATGGCGTATTAGCGAGAATTGCAGGATTATCAACCGAAACCTCAGTCATATCAGAGGTGGGAATCGTCACAGAGTCATTGATCCCCTCACGGATAGCAATGGGCTGTTCGGACTCGACCACCATCTGACCCCCTTCAGCTGGTGACGCCTCAGCAATTTTCGTCAGAAGGTCATCCTCCAAAGAAATGGCCGAAATTAATCTGCCACTTTTAAAGAACTGGGTATTTTCATCAGTGCTATTAATTCTCAAAAGTCGGCCTATAATATGGTTTAATCGACTTCGTACTTCATGGCAAGCGGAATCCATGCGTCCCGACAATAATTCAATCAATGAACTGACTGATGCAATACTACTGTCAATTTCAGCTCCGTCAATATCACATTTAAATGAGCTGCATGCATATGAAACCCCGGGCCGTTTTAAATCCATAGCTAGCAGTCGTCGTAAACATTTCCTTCTCTTTAAATCATCCCCCACAACAGGAAACCCCCTAATAGATAGTTCGTAATTTATTTCACACGTGGTTAAGTAATCCACATCAATATCATATGAAACTTCCATCTTGGATATAGCTTAACTCAAACACAAATAACCAAGTACAATATTTAAACTCAATAGTGCAAGATCAACAGCTGCACAAACCAACAATCCAACACGAAAAAAAATCCAACTAAGAATAAGTAATTAAATAAATAATCAACAAATAACAATAAAAAGTTTACCAAAACTTTATAAGGACTACCCCAAGACACCGAAATGAAAAATAAAAAATTTCGGCTAACCACAAAATTTTCATAAATAATCACAAATTTAAAGTAAAGACAGATGTAAAGCAAAGATCTAGAGCCCAAGCGTTGAGGCGCCAATTGTGTGACAGAAAATCCGGCTAGCAAGCTCAGCGGCGCTAGGTCGTGGATAAGATATATAAAAATAAAAAAACAACTCGAAACTTCTCCACTAACCTTCCACTCTAGAAACTGCCCAATGTTACACTGACACAGGCAATAGCCTTCAATAAAAACCCGACCACCTACCACAAGACACACAGACGAAGGACAACTTAAAACTAACAACGAAGTAACTTTGCCTAGATTTTCTGAGTAACAAAAAAATCGTACGTATCACATAACCGACCGGTTATATAAGGGCGCCAGGACTGAATATCGTACGAGGATTTCTCAGTTCGTCCACGCTGAGAGCTCCAGAAAATGTGCAAAGTATACTTCCAATTTGATAAAAAATTCCAACAATATACGAAATGAATAAAACTAACAATAGTTGCAGCAAACAACTGCACGTGCAAAAAAACTACCGAGCCTAACTTAAATCCCAACAAATCGTGGTATAGAACCACGCCACAACCAACAAAATTTAAATAAATAAATAAATAAACGGCCAACAAACACTTAATAAGGTGATCAACAAAAAAATCTAGCGACCAACAATGCAATAAACAGACAGGGAAGAAAACAAAGGTCCTAAATTTTTGTCACGGAGGGAATCCACAAAAACAAAATCTCCAAATCCATAAATCCAACGCCAAAATCACTAAATTCAAAACCGCAACAAAATTAGTTGATCTACCACAATCTTGGCAGTCGCATCACAAAACAACGGCCGCACCTCTCATCTGATATGCGTACCGTTCGACGTCCCCGTGCCGAGTGCCGTTATCAGTTCGCATTCAAAATTGCAAGTCTAATGCCACCCGCCGCCTAATACTTGCTCTCTTGCACACGCGCTAAGTGCACTAGTCGTCTCTTCGTCGGCCAAAAACGGTGCGTACTCATACTAAGCAGGTCGTGTTTCTTACTGGTTCATTAAAATTGACAATAGTAAATACATTTAATTGATAAAACGCACATAGGCTCGAAATTATTTATTATTTCGGGGCACAAAAATATTAAAATGCTATAATATATATATATATATATATATATATATAATATACATATATATATAAATATTTTCAAAAATGGTGCCAGTGTTTAGGAGGTTATGAAACGTCGAGAAATTTTGGTCCGACCCCTAGGTCCCGCCATCCAATTCAAGAAGTAACACGCAATTCAAGAAGACAAAAAGTTTTAATCCAAGAGCTCGTGGTAAAAAATTTTAGGATTTCTGAGATTAGCTAGTATTTAGGCTGTAAATAAATATACTAGTCAGTAAGTCAGCGGTTTAAAAAGTGTAAAAAAATCTAAAATATCTGAAATTTTGCACGCAGGATTCATTTATTGAATATAATTTACGGGAAAATACAGATCTCATTTTAATAAAACCGACCCCGTCAACAGTCAGTAAAAATGTTTAAAGCTTCTTATCAAAACGATTTTTGACTGTTTTTCATAAATTATATTCAATAAATTAACCCTGTGCCAAATTCCAGCTTTTACAAACCATCAGTTTTTTTTCACAGGTGCCAGGACGGTCGGTATTTTTATTGAGTACATGTTTTCGGTATTTAAGCATACTTACATAATATACCCACACTCAAAACATTTAAGGGGGTCGTCTGGTGTGAGGGGTCAAAAAAACCGAAAGATTGGTGAAATGTCAATATATACATGATGAAAATATTAAGGTAGTATACATTCATTGTTCGCCACGAAAAATTCACAAAAAAGCGTGAAAAAAAACAGTTGTCACACCAGACGACCCCCTTAAATTGGTAAAGTAGAAATTAATATAGGTAAGGATATGTGTGTAATACTCCAAAGACGATAATTTTATTAAGAAATAAAAAGCTGACAGTCAGGAAGCCATCCATAAAAACGATATCAAATTAATACAGGCAGTAATTATAAAATGAATACGGATGTTGGAATTATCTTGGGAAAAATAAACGAACATTTTCTTTTAGAAACAACAAAAGGGCAGTAATGAATCAAATCACTGAAGTGTGAAAATTAAAGCAGTTAATGGAGTTTTATTGTAGGTAGAGATTTGTATTCACGCCGGAAACTTTCGCATATTTAAAATGAACTCAATAAATTTTCCGTTTTTCAAACAAAGTTTAAAAAAAACAAGTACCTACCCTAAATACTTACACTGAACTTTCTGTGGATTTCAATTTGTCAAACGATAAACACATTGAAATATATCGTCGGGTGACAAGTAAAACTCACTAAGTGCCTTAATGAAACAATAAAGATATTAAGGTTTTAGAACATTTTTTTACGTCATAAATCCCATTGTAATGCAATTTATTGGAGAAATGGAATATTATATATTATATAGTATTCCATTTCTCCAATAAATTGCATTACAATTGGATTTATGACGTAAAAAAATGTTCTAAAACTTTAATATCTCTATTGTTTCATTAAGGCACTTAGTGAGTTTTACTTGTCACCCGACGATATATTATATATTTTTATATCATATATTTTCTCTCTTATGAAAAGTACTTTATTTATCGAGACATTATTACCAAAAAATGTTGATCAAACGAAACAAGTGCAATAAATGGTCATTGGAAAAAAACGGTTTATGAGTTATTCAAAACGAATAAGCTAAAATGGCGGAATAATTAATCTCAAAGCCCGGGAAGCGATTAATTAAAGTGTGTGTCGCGACACTCATAGGAAAGTGTAACGTGTTATGCAATACTTAAAGGTCATTCAGTAAATTCTGTTAGATTTTTAAAATTTTAAATTACGTAAGTTAAAGTGAGACAGAAATTTTACAACGCTGTACAAATCTAACAGAGGCTAGAGAAACGGGTCGTTAGTTTAATTATAGGGCCGTACTCTGTATAGCTTACACTGCAAAAGAAGTGTAAGTCTATGTAAAAAATTGACATTTCCAGAATATGATGCGTTGCTATGGTTACATCGCAGAGTCAAATATTTAACGCAAATGTTAAAAAGTCCGAGCTCGCGAAATACGTTACACTTAAAAATCAGTCATGACTTATTACATTTTCCATCAATAATAACTTACGACGTGTCGATAAGAACTTTTTTCATTATTCGGATCATTCGAATAACCTCCCTTCCCAATCGCCGACAGAGCTCGTTTCAGTAACTTCATTTTATCTCCTATAACACTTTCGACTCAACAGCGCCCGGTTGCAATATAACCCTCACCTAACTTATACATTCGCTTGCTCCATTTTCTTCCCCGATGCAAATGGCGTACCATGTACTTGTGCTCAATTGTGTATGAAAGATGTGTGGCTGTTATATATAAGATAAAAGCTCGATTCTTATATTATACCGTACTAAGTAAAAATTACGAGAACAAGCTTATTGGAACGTCAAAACAATGAAACAACAAAGCGAAGCATACCCGTCGCATGATTAAAAAATAAAAACTGTGACGCTTATAGTACATTAGTCGCAGAAATTAAAGGATATTAAAAAAACCGAAATTTTTGGGTGATTTTCAACAGGCTGTAACTTGGAGGAAAATGGTCGTACAGGAAATTAAAACAAAAGGAAATTGTAGCTTAAAGTGTCTCGTTTTCGAATCTGGACTTTAAATTTTTTAGCGCAAGCGATTTTTGAGTTATCGTACAAAAACCAACGAAGAAAAATTTTTTCAAATTTTTTATCGTATTTAAGACGGTCTATGGGCTTTGGTAAATTTTTTTTGATGATTTCACTATGAAACTTTTTTAGAAAATTTAATTAGCTTTAATTTGACCTTCTTGAAAGCTCTGTACGATGATTTGGCACTGAGTTATCGCCAATCAAAGTAAAAAAGTCTTTTTTGACTGTGATAATTAGTTACCCGGGACTTATTGATCGTACAGAAAATTAAAGTAGGGTTTTGTAAACTGCAAAATATTCCCTACAAGAAGGGATTACTGGCTTTCGAAGGAAAAATTTGTTTCGAAGTGAAAATGTTGAATGAAAAAAAGGTAAAAAATTGCATGTTTAAGGATATTTGGATAACTTGGTATAAACTTTGCATATAGTGGATAAACGAAGGATATCGCCTATACGTTTTCAACCTCAAAGTATTCCAAAGATACTCTGAAAGTTTCAAAGCGCCGTGATTTTTTTTTCTTAGTGCTCGGAAGGTTTCAATTTTTCATTTTTGCCAAAAATCAACGTAACGTGCAATTTTTTATTTTTTTTTATTTTCTCAACTTCAAAATGCTTTTTTTTTGCTATAATCCTTATTTTCTCAATCAAAAGCTTTGATTGTTGTAAAAAGTTGGAAAAAAATTGAGGAAATAAGGATTACTGCTGAAAAAACATTCTGAACTTGAGAAAATGAAAAAATGAATAAAAAATAAAAAATTGCAATTAACGTTGATTTTTGGGAAAAAACAAAAAAAATCAAACCTTCCGATCACTAAGAAAAAAAAATCGCAACGCTTTGAAACTTTTAGAGTACCTTTGGAACACTTTGAGGTTGAAAACGTAGAGACGATATCTTTGGTTTATCCATTATATGCTAAGTTTATACCAAGTTATCCAAATATCCTTAAACATGCTATTTTTTACCTTTTTTTCATTCAACATTTTCACTTCGAAAAAAAATTTTCCTTCGAAAGCCAGTAATCCCTTCTTATAGGGAATATTTTGCAGCTTACAAAACCCTACTTTAATTTTCTGTACGATCATTAAGTCCCGGGTAATTAATTATCAAAATCAAAAAAGACTTTTTTATTTTGATTGGCGATAATTCAGTGCTAAATAATCGTACAGAGCTTTCAAGAAGGTCAAATTAAAGCTAATTAAATTTTCTAAAAAAGTCCAATAGTGAAATCACCAAAAAAAATTTACCAAGGCCCATAGACCGTCTTAAATACGATAAAAAAATTTTCTACGTTGGTTTTTGTACGATAACTCAAAAATCGCTTGCGCTAAAAAAAATTTAAAGTCCAGATCCAAAAACGAAACACTTCAAGCTACAGTTTCCTTTTTTTTTAATTTCCTGTACGACCATTTTCCTCCAAGTTACAGCCTGTTGAAAATTACCGAAAAATTTGGATTTTTTTAAGTATCCTTTAATTTCTGCGACTAATGTATTTTAGTGTATGAATAACTAATTAACAATTATATTCGAACCGTACTGTAAAACTGTAACTAGGGATGTCGAAAAAATATCGATATATCGATTTTCTTTGTTTGATATATCGATATTTTTAGGCGATATTTAATATTTCGATATATCGATATAAAATTCCGAGTATCGAAAACCGATATTTTTTTCCAGTAGCAACACTCGTATGTACTACCGCGACTGACTATGGCCGTCTAATTATTCCAAAAATATCGAATAGTCCACTGAAAAAGAAACATGAGTTTTTACATATGTTTTTGGAACACAATTTTAAGTGCGTTCCAAAAATAACAACAATGAATAAAGCACATGTAAAACACGTTTCTTTTCCACCAGATTTATCGATAATTTCGGAATAATAAACTGTCAAAATAGCTATTCATGCAATATTTCATTTAATTTCTACAACTAGAATATTTTTAATTATTTCGATTTAAGTACACCTCAATTCATGCTGTACCAACAATTTTCTGTCGAATGTCACCTCTGGCACGCATGCCATAGGTTCGCCATTCCTGGCTTTATTAATTGTACGATTAATCTCTAAAATTATCTGCTTCTAAATGTATTAGACGTTTGATTAATAAACAAAACAAAATGTTATCGTTGTTTTTGATTTCAGATAATTATTTATTACTTGATTTTTTAGAAATAATGTCCGTTAATTGCTATTTGAGATTATATTAAGTCAGCCAATATGTATACTAAATTTCTTCGAGTGCCAATGTTCTTTTTAAAATTGTACCGATATATTGATATTTTTTAGGAAATATATCGATACCGGTATCGATACTTGAAAAAAATATCGATACGATATATATCGATACTTTTTGGCACTTCTGACATCGTTATCTGTAACACGAAGAGAGAATAATCTCGTACAGGTCACATCATTTTCAAGAAACCCTTTATCTAAAAATTCCGCATTTATTTTAAATAAAAGAATACACAAATTAAATTGTGAATAGTTTATTACGGTAGTCCTACCTAGTTTAATTCCACAATATATTGTTTTATGAATCGTGTTTACTAGATACGAATCATTAAACACGAACGGAATTGTCAAAATGGAAACGAAAGTGTTACTTAAATTACTAAATAAAACATCAAAAAAGACTTACCACAATCATCTCGGAAGGCTCGAGCACGAAACATTCATTCGGCCTTCGAGCACTGCCACCTGTGCGCTTGCCGAAACTGCAAAAAAAAAAACAATTCAAAACATTAATAAAAATTTAGAAATGTTTATATATTATATCTAACCTCTAAGGATAATACCCTTGCCTGTAGATCATTATTTTAATTGTAACGACCAGGAAATACTTGAACCCTTCGTCGGGCGCGGGTGATCTTACAGGTTCAGCAAAAACATTTCCGTGTGTCTCTTTTTCCCCTTTCATCGTCCCCATTTCGACAGTAGCTTCCGAACTTTTGGTGATCTACATGACACTTGTGTTTAAATTGCTCACCGCGCCTTTAGGAAGCAGATGGGATAGTTTTGGCTGAATAGATACACCGCGCCCGAACTCGTCACGATTTCGAAGGTCAGTATAATCATTTTTTTATGAAATTAAATAAATTGACGTTTAAAAATGTGTTATGCACTTTTTTTCGTTAGAAAATGTACTGCCTGCAATTTAGAAGCGGGAAAAAGAAGGTTGTCGAACTACTATTGCCGAAATTGTAACGACGCGGCGTGTGTTTATCAAATGCAAATATACTGTGTGAACCGTTTTTCACAGGCTCAGTTCCCTAAAATAATCCGACCCGAATCCGAAGATTCCTGTTTATTATTACTTTTACAGGCTCTAAGAACCATATATCATTTGTTTTTCCTCTTTTTATATTTTTCATAATACATAATAATTTTATAGTTAAAAAAGACAATTTCATGAAAAATGAAAATGTTTGCCTTTTTGTTTTTTTAATTATTTAAATAATAAAAACTTTTTTTTCCAGTATTATTGTGTACAATTACTTTCTAAACATCCTAATAAAAATACCCATGCTCCACTTTTTCCTTAATACTAATGTAAAAAAATTATATAACTAATTTTTTAAGGTGAACCTGTCAGATACACTACGCCCGATCTAAGGAGTTTTTGAGGGGCGCCTGATGAAGGGTTAAAAAAGTTGATATAAACATTTGCATGCCTGAATTGATTAAAAAACTTAATATTTTAGTCTAAGTACCTGGATAACAAAATTTATATAGAACATATTATTATTAAAATTCACTGAAACTTGTGTCCTCACACGAAACTGAGTTTAAAGTATATCTGATACTAAAGGTTTAGGTAAAGTATAATGGCGATTATGAAATACATAAATATGACTAATCTCTGTTGTTTCATAACGATAACAATACTAGCAGAATCCAAGTCAACTTTGAAAACTTCATATCTCTATTTACAATATTAGACAAATCCTGATAATACAGCAAAATGACATCAAACCGCTCACATTTAAAATACGCCTCCTAAACTCAGAAATACATATGCAAATAGCCTGGAAAGATACTAAATAATATTCACACATTATATAGTCTCAATCGGTTCTTGCGTTTCAAAATTGCACAAAAACAAAGAAAAACAGATGGATATAATATAAATCCGTTCTTTTTTTTAAGTCGGCTAAAAATAACTTGGAAAAGAGATTTCTATAAAGTTCTATATTATATTTCAGTTTCAAAAATGTAATCACCGTTGAGATAGACATCCATATCTATTTTAATCTAGAGAAAATGATACATTGTGAAAACTGATGTTTTTTTCTATGAAGTAAACCAAAACGTATATTGAAACGAATCACTTGTACATCACATTCCCATTGCAGTATCTTCAACAGAAGATACAATGGAAATGGTTTGACGTCACTTCAGAAAGAGTGAGTGCTGACTTGAGCAGTTCCAAACTTTGCTAATAATGCCACGCGCCATCTGCGGTTTATAGTCGCTCATCTGAATACAATTGCTGCAGCCCAAAACCGTTGTACGTCAGTAGCATACGCGTGGTACATAGAACACGAAGCCGCCATTGTCAACTTCCGCCCAACCCTCGATTTAAATAATATGCAACGTTCAGTTTTACAACTGTCGGTGAGATAAGATTTAATGGTGGTCCCTTCACAGATCAGTTACTGTCAGTGGAGACAGTGAAAACATTAAATTTCGGAGTCCAACACACTTTAGCATAGATAAATCATATACGGAGTTGCAAAGTAAATAGAATAACGGCTATCTTCTTTACATACAGGTAGCTATATAATACTAATGCAGGCGTTGATTCCTAGGACCTAGATGGTAATAACAGTCACACAAGTTATAAGTCTGTCAAATTTAATTTGGAATTTTATACGTCATTCCATTCGTGATCTTTTTGGAGATTAAGAGTTAAAAATTAAAATTAATTTCCCGAAATTGGCAGACTGAGCTTTCAATTCACCATAATAGGGATGTTGCCTGTATTCAAATAAAAACATAATTTTAACGTTACGTGGTAGTTTCTATGAAAAAAATACTAAAAAACACGATATTTTTTCTTACTTTTAAGGAACTTAATTAATATTTAATAAATAAAACGTAATTAAATCACTTTCAAGTCACGTGACAATGAGTGCATGCCGTCACTCAGTGATAAACATCATCAGACGATGTTCACGCTGTCAAAAGCTTTCATTGTTTGGTTAATATTTGAGTGTAATTTATTCATATTTATTTATAGGAAACGTCAAATTATATATATAACTATAGCAACAATTACGAAAAAACCTTACACCAGCCCGTCAGTTTAGCAGCGTTTATGAACATAAGACGTCACAGCAGTCACGCGACAAGTATTAGCGTTTCGGAGCGAAATTTGAAACGGAATTTAAAATACATGATTTTTAAAGCTTGAGTCGTATTTAAATAATAAATATTTATGGCTATATTAGGTACCTATGCACGATTTAAAACACTTTCCCAAAAATAGTCAATATCCTCCTATTACACCTTACCAATCCCGTTAGTAGTACCTATAATAATAATGACTGTTAATATTCATAGGTATTTGGATTGACAAGACTTGTATTATTTAAAAATAATTCTTTAATATTTTCGTACAACGTTTCGTCTCTCTCGAGACTTCTTCAGGTACTCAATAACGAATTATTCAAATTCAAAATTTAACATAAATTCAAGTCGCAATCTAAGAGAATTTCTCTTAGTTTGCGACTTGAATTTATGTTAAATTTTGAATTTGAATAATTCGTTATTGAGTACCTGAAGAAGTCTCGAGAGAGACGAAACGTTGTACGAAAATATTTAAGAATTATTTTTAAATAATACAAGTCTTGTCAATCCAAATACCTATGAATATTAACAGTCATTTAGTAATATGGATATGAATATAGTAAATCATATAATAATAATAATATATATAATATATATTATAGAGATCGGTGTACTTAACATGAAGCTGGAAACACGATTCCCGACCTATGTCAAGGCGACCAGATAAAAAACGTCATCAAAAATATGTCTAACACAAATCACTTGAATAGAATATCAATTATCTCGACAGTAACCTTGGAAACTTCCGTGCTTACGACTCGAATATTAAAATAGTTACTCAACGATGTGGATACGGGGTACCATGCAAGCATAAAATGTTACATGTATCTACGCTATATTAAATTTCAGCTCCACCGTTACATCACCATAATCGTATGTTAATAAAAATATTATTTTTTGATAGTATACATACGATATTATATAAATGTACATCTTCTATCTGACTAGCAATCTAAGGTTTTATTTTAAATATTCATGCGGTTCTGATCCAGGAAACAATTTCTTAATTTGCAATGGAAAAGTTACCGTTTAACTGCGTGTTAAGATATTTTTAACAACAAGAAAAGGGAAAACAATGAACTAGAAAAAATGTGATATTTTTTTTTGTTCCTTATCGCACAACGTGAAATTTCAAATTAGCTCTATTTTTCAAACTATGTTTTTTATGCTAACGTATTATATGGTATAATAATAACAGCGTGCCTTTAAATCCTACAGGATGCTCCCTTCGTTCATCAGCATCACAATGCCGCTAGCGAGTAGTATATAACGTGCGCCGTACCTACAGAAATATCTGTGCTGACAGCGACGTATAAAATATCCGAACTATTTGCATAACGCCCTCCCATAAAACTTCAACTCCCCACCTGATCTGTTAGGTGTGCAAAACTGAGATACGCTCATCCAGGACCCCACTTGAAAGTTGAATTATATTTATAGCTACCGACTCGTATTTTCTTATCAAAACTACTTATTGGAAAAACAGGTCATCACTTCTCAATAACAGAAGTCTGTAACGGTTTAAGTTGTGCACAAATAGATTTCCGTTGAAAAACTACTAACATAAGACTTCAAATCCAGACAGACGTAAGTACGATGTAAAACTTTATCCTGCTGCCTCCAGTAGAGATATTAAATTAAAAATACGGACCATCTTCATTAAACTTTCCACGATTTAGTTCTTAATTTAAAAAGCAAATATCTTAACAACAATTATTCCAATTGATATATCAAATTTTTTGTCTAGATCTGAATGATCTTACTATGACTGAAACACATCACTACCATTTCCACTACAAAAGATAAATTCGTACTGTCTCTTTAGCTCTCACTCAGTCAAAAATCACAAATAAAATTCTTAATTATTTCATAAAAAATTAAGCTAAGTCAACCCTGAGCAAGTCCTGGTTTTTAATAAAAGAATTCTTCTTGCTGCTATTACCATCTATTAAGAGCGAACAGCTAATAAATTACGTACACGCAGCCGGAGTTCGAGAACAATTTTCATTTTAACACCACATACTGTTAAATAGTTACAGTTGGTTATTAAATAGCATCCAATAAGCTATAATGGTACTGAAATTTTAAGAAAATGTGATAATGAAAAACAAACAAGCATTAAACTAAATACACTGAAATTGTATTCATCACAAATCACAGCCAAATTTTTTTGTGATATCCACATCTCGTGATTTGCCAGGTATGTGGCGAAAAATTTTCTTTACAACATAAAACTGCTATTTATGCCTGACACATTCAACACATTAGTGCTGTAGAAATGCGTAAAGTAAAATAAGTAGAGTGGTATTATCATTTCTACAGTAAATCATAGCCTAATCACATGAGAATTGAACGCGACCTACCTACACTTAGAAGTGATCTTGCTCAAAATTGAATGTCAAAAATTTTGAAAATTAGGGGGTGCGTGAAAAAATACTATACATTTTTCATGAATGATTATTTTAAGATTTTAAAACCCGATGGCACTTGTTTTACCATAATGTCACACTGAACCATAAATTTACGCACTAGAGATACATAACCTATCATTTTAGAGTTTTCTTATTTATCCCTAATATGATTCATTATAGTTAAATTATTAAAATTATCAAGTGTACGGCTGAAATGTAACGTCTGTCGTTACAACTATTCAAGTGCGTCACGGTAGAAAAAAGATTAAGAAGCACTGCTTTAAAGTAGAGCGACCATTATTGAATTACTACATGCTGGAATGTTGAATTCAAATTTCAAATGTCAAAACAACAGAAAGCTTCTTGAGTCTTTATTATACAAAATATTAAATCGTGCAAAGCAGAAAAACATTCTATTCAGCTTTTAAACAATTTCAAATAAAATATCTATAATAGAAGTATCATTCAATAGACACACGCAATATTCCGTAATAAGATTTTATTTTTAAATATACCAACGCAAAGAGATTTACTGTAAAAAACATGCAATGCAGTAAAAATCTATTATATATATTTTTAGTCAGCCTTTAACTAGCCGTCTCAAACTTGAACATGCGAAATCACTGGAAATAACACAAAACAGTCAAATAATAATAATACGTTTGTTATTCTAGACATAAAATATTTGCAAAGTTTAAAGGAAACCGCAGTGTATTTTTTTTAACAACACTGCTTATTTAAAACCAAAAAAAAACTATTCTTTAAAAGACATAATAATTTAAATATAAAATATAATTCCAAAAAAACAAAATGCCTCTCAAGCATACGCATTTCGATTCGAATTCGATGACTTGAAACAAATTTTATTGGTTAAGAAGGATGAAACTGTATTCTGCCACAATCGTTACTTCTGCGATACATTTATCCACACACAACCGTGACATTTTAACGAGTTACTATAATAGAAATTATCTAAAAATATGAGAGAAAAGTGTGGTGAACAAAGTAAGTACCGTAAGAATGTGCATATTTAAAAAAAGCATGTATGAAAAAAAAGTTATCATTGATAATAATAACTTAAAAACTATATTGTGTCTAGAAATTACAAAATGAAAAATTTACATTTCAAAAATGATTTAGTCTCTTTTAGCATTCGACAAGATGAAACCTGAATGTTAAATAACTACGGTTTCAATCAGTGTCAACTTATTCGGTTTTATGCGAATGCTGTCTGTTTAAGTTATGCAAACAAAATCGCAATTCGCCAATGAATAAAATGTCTAAACAAAAAAAAAAAACATTTTTTTTTTTGAGAAATAAATAAATTATATTAGTTATTTTTCTGTATTTCCAATTAGATGACACGTTGTTGACTTTGAAAGACTTATATTTGACTCTCAAAAGACTTGGAAGTATGAGTTTTTCACAAACTGTCGATTCAATAAATAGTTCATTTGGACAGAAAAAATGCGTTTCTGTATCAATAAGTCGAAGAAGTAAGCTCTGAACTATGTATTTAAAATTTTCAAAGTTAACAATTGTAGTTTTTCGACTTATAATGTCTTCATTTAAATATTTATACAGGTATTATGTTGCTAACAATTAATATAAGAAAGACATTCTTACCAAACAGAGAACCTGCGTCTAGGTAAAGGCGCGGCCGGAGGTCTCCTGTGCTGATGTCTTCTCGGTCGAGCCACAGGAGGACTCTCGTCACTGACCGGCGAATGCAGACAAGGGTCACTCCTGTTCAAACTCATCGTCCTTTCAGGAATGACCCTCGGCGCCACACCAAACGTCGCTGTTTTATTTCCATATAAATCTACCTGCGGTTTCTCATTTATAAACGAGTCCAAATAATCCCGTCTGTTACTGTTTTTATTGAACCCGCCACCGCCACCACTAGCGCCTTTGGACGCGAACTTCAACGACAATTTCTCAAACTTACTTTCCGATACCGGCTTCGGTTGATGTTCGAAAAATTCACACTTTTTAACCGGTTTTGATAATAACGAATCGTCCGATGTGTTCATCGATTCATTCGATAACTTGACTAGCATATTTTCTGAATTTGTATTTACACTACTGCTAATTTTATCACACAAACTACTACTAAAGTTACACTTATCTAATTCATCACTGCCTATTGTTGATGATGATGAGGTATTATCTACGACTAGTTTTTCACTATTGTTTAACGTTTTGTCAGTTTGTAATTTCGAATTGATCAATGAAAATATAGAATTGTCGAACTGTTGATCGGTCTCTTTAAAAATCATGTTTCTGTCAATGAAATTTATCATGTCGGTAACCCTGCTGTTGTCGCAATGCAACGTCGTGATTGTCGTTGTTGATGAGGATGACGAAAATTCTGATGGTCTGATCTCGTTGGTCGGAGTTTTATCGTCGAACGGTGATAAAGGTGCACTCAAACAGCCATCTTCGACTTCTTTAAACAGCTTAATAATAGTGTTATCGGTTGTTGCGTTGATCTTTTCATTGACGGAGTAATTATTAACTAAATCATCCTGTTTGTTTGGCCTACTTATACATGCTGTTTTGATATTCTGATCTTTTTCTGTTTTCCTATCATCGTTTAGTTGAAACGTTTTTCTTGAACAATACTTCGACGTATCCTCTATTTCGTTGCAAGTTCCGTTTAAATTAATAGGCAATGACATCAAATTATTTGTGTCACTGTCTATTCTCTTTAGACTAGTTGCCGCTGTCAACGTTAAACTACTTGGCGATGCTGTGATTTGACATTCTATTGAAATGAAACATTCAAATAGTGTTAGTTGAAGCTATAACCTGTCGACTATAGTGACTAACGTAATAGTTTCTTAATTCATAAAAATTCCAATGTCAATTTAGGTACTACACATGTCGACACGTTTTGTTACATTTTGTATACGCTGATAGAAAATAATATTTTTAAAATATTAACTTGTTTTCATTTAAATTCTTAGTATATGTACATTCATACCTGCAAGTTAAAAGGGAAAAAATCGTACAATTTGACACTCTTCCTCGAAAACCGACGAGCTTTAATTGACATAAAGTAATTAAAACATACGCAGAGACTTTATTAAAACATGTAACGAATATATCGGCTTTTTATACACATTATGTCGATAGAAGTATGTGGCCACATGACAAAACCACTTATGTTCAAGTAATGTAAAAATAAAATTAATGGCGACCGAATAATTCATTTTTTGCTCCAAGTTAGAGAACATTTCCGATCAGAAGTGTAGCCGGAATCGCATTTGCTGCTGCATTATTAAGTTCCCGTAATCTAAATCACTATCTGATCTATAAAATAATTAACTGGAAAATTATCAATATTAGTTTAGGAGAGTGCGAATGCTACAGCCAATGCTTTCAAGCACATAAATCGAGACACCTTCCTACCACGAACGACAACACAAAGTTTATCAATGTATATATATATATATATATATATATATATATATATATATATATATATATATATATATATACATACATTACGACGTGACATGCCATGAGTGTGACTGTTTAAAAAAAATCGTGAGTGAGTGTGATTAAACAAAATATACGGATACGTGAGCGTGCGTGAGTGGAAAAACCTTTGTTTGAGAGTGAGTTGGCGTGAGTGAAAAGTTAATCACGTAAAAGATTATTCCTGTATGCGGACTGTTAAACCTGGCCTGGGACTCATGATTTATCTTGTTTAAAGTATGTACTTTCTATTCAGAGTTTTTTTTTTTTTTTGTTTATTGTATTTGTGATGTGTAAACTGTAACGTATATTACATAAAATTACAAAAATTCATTGTATAGTACTTTATAGTTGATAAACACATAACCTGATCATATTTCCGTAGGTCATATTATTGTATCATGTTTTGGTAGCTTAAGAAATGTTATAATATGAATTAAAAAGTTTCGTGAGTGAGAGTGTGATTGACCGTGCGTGAGTGGGCGTGAGTCTCTAAATATAATTATTATCGTGCGTGAGTGGTTGAAACGTAGCCGTGAGCGTGCGTGAGTGATTATAAAAAATAGTAGCAGTGCGTGAACGGGCGTGAGTTGAAAATGATTTTCGTGAGCGTGAGTGATCGTGACTAAATACTACTCACGATTGCACCTCTAGTGCATGCAACTCGTCGTTCGAAGACAGTGCGTCAGTGGATCATTCACCGGATCAGGTTAACAAGCTGTTTAGAAATGTAGGTGTAGAAACGAAATTAACGTTGTTATTTAAATCTGGCACTGGTAGTTAATTTTTAGTCGGTCAACTGTTGCATAAGTGACTAAACTGTTACTTAAATCGATAAAATAGTTTGTGACGTACTTAATTGGGTCTGTGCGCTCTGATCGCTGACTGGTCGACTGAATAATTGAACAATTAAAATGGACTGGCATCTTAATGTTAGATAAAATGAAGCTAAAAAAAGAATCTGTTTATTTTACACTACACATTATAGAAAAAACACTGATATGTTTGTGAAAAAATAATAATAATGGCACCGACCGCCGAAATCGAACTTACGACTTTTAGGTTATGTTGCAACTATTCTACTTCACAGCCAAATTTGCTTGATGTTCTTGCCGTTTTTATAGTGTACGGTATACGTAAGTTTTTCAATTTTTTCTTACCGCGCCAAAAAAAGTTTTAGTTCAAAATGTGCATAAACGGCTTTTCCTTTCAGTCAGAGAATTTATTTCCAATTAATGGTATAATAAAAGCAACAATTGTATCCATAAAATAAAACAGCAAATGACACAATTACCAGCAGAGAAATAGAATCAATTTAAAAGGTCAGAATTACATTATGGCAAAAGATTAATGACACAGATAAAAAATGCGTATGCTTGTTCAGATTTTGGCAGATACAAATTATAAATTTACATATAGCTATATGAAAATATGGTTTTGTCAATATGAACACTGCGGATTTTCTGTGAATAAAAAGAGATTTTAAATGACAGTTATAAAGTACTTAACTATGTAAATTTTTAAAAATCATACAAAATGTAACAAAATATAGTATCTAAGACAATTAGATATTCGATACACCAGAATATGCCGTATCTCAAAACCACGAGCGAAATAGGATTTCTGTGCTTGCTAAGTGTAAGATACTGGCAATTCTTACAAGAATCTTCGTTTAAATATTTTTGAGCAAAATTAGACCGAAATCACAACGAAACACAGCTGATCAAAAATGTACAACGGAGCAATCTACATTTTACAAAGTATTATAATATCTATATTTGCAAAAGTGCTTGTTTCATGTTATTCAACACTAAGCGAGTCGTTTTGGTGCACATAGTGCTGAAAACTGTATATTAGTTCCGGAACCGATGGTCGGATTTTTGATGTATCAAAAGCACAGGCAAATATATTTGTGTGAACGACTATTATATTGAGACAGACAATTAGCGAGTCATAATTATATTTTTTTTTGCCAGAAAGTGAAAAATAAGGGCTCCCAAGGAACGAATTCTTTCACCCCACGATGACATATGGAATTATTCGTTGAGATCGACATTTTGACGTCAATTTCATTTATGTAGTTGATAACATGCGAAGACAATCCAAAAAACCCGGGTCGCAGTGCCAAAACCCTGCCGACAATATAGTGTATTTGCTTGTATAGGGCCGTGTTGTTTTATACTTTTATTATGTGAAATTAAGTTTGTTTTTGGGCAAAATAAAAAATTTAACCCCTTAATACACCCCTTAAAATAACATTTTTTTTCTTAATTGTAATATTATTATCAATCTAACGTCTACACCGAATTAAATACACCCTTCAATAAATAAGTCACTATCTGCAAACTAGTGTTTTCATAAAATTTGTAAATCCGGTCCTGTCGGGCCGATTTTATTAAAATTGTGGGGACACTTTTTAATCACTACCAGAGGGTTAAATTTCAATTTTGAAACGATTCGAAGAATTTTTTCGGTATTTTGGGGCCCAAAAACAGTTTTCAACCCCTAAAAACTACCCTTAAAATAGCCCGATTAAGCCCATTTTAAA
The DNA here is from genome assembly GCA_034508555.1 of Venustoraphidia nigricollis. Lineage (NCBI taxonomy): Eukaryota > Metazoa > Arthropoda > Insecta > Raphidioptera > Raphidiidae > Venustoraphidia > Venustoraphidia nigricollis. The sequence goes on from JAVRKA010000070.1 coordinate 2,408,505, forward strand.
TAGGCTTCTTGCGGTGATGGGTTTCAACACGTGGCCCAAATTTCGTTGAAATCAATTAACTCTTTCGAAAGTTATCGCGCGTACACACATATATATATATATATATATATATATATATACGTATATAAATATATATATATATATATATATATATATATATATATATATATATATATATACATATATATATAAACATTTTTAAAAATGGTGCCAAAGTGTTTAGGAGGTTATGAAACGTCGAGAAATTTTGGTCCGACCCCTAGGTCCCGCCATCCGACCAACGCCAATAGTGTATGTTGCCATATGGCAAATACACTAAAAATGACCGCAAGTGACGTCAGTGCCCCATGATCCGGCAGAATAAAAATAATAATAATTGTGCCTCCCTATTTACCTGCTCCACTGCCAACACACACAAATTTATTTGAGTATTCGATACACGGTGGGCTCTCCGCCTATATTAATTAAAAACTGAACTAGATTAGCCCACTCACGGAGAAAAGCACGGTGTTTTGCTTTATTTCATCACTGAACTTTACACAGCGATATTAATAATAATAATATTATTTTTTTGTCATTTCCATTACGTTCAGTGTAGTTTCGGTCTATATGAATATTCACATACTACGAATTATATAAAGTTACGTCTACACTATTGCTAGCTTTATTATATTATTTGAGCTAGGACTTCAGTTAAATAAGGATTTTTGTTGTATTTTTTTGCCAATAACTCAAAAACAGGATACTTCAATATTTTTTTTATTTTCACCGTAAAAAAACACTATAAAGATCCTAATTTAATCGCTGCGTCGTAGCTCTCGTACTAGCAAAGTTGGCAATTGTACTGGCTCTACTTTAAACACTGTGATTTATTTAAAAAAGATCAGTATTATTGATGGTATTGTCATATTAATATTATGATAATAAATGGACGAATTTTTTTCTTCTAGACAATTTGACAAAGAATAGTATCGAATAATTTGATCGAATAATAATAGTATCCTTAAACTTATTATACCTAGGTACACTTACAAAACGAAAATATCGTAAGTAGCTCATTTTTACCCAATTTATAACAAATATATTTTCTTCAAATGCTTCATATTAAATTTTTTGTGACACGCGATTAGCTTTACTAATTGAACGTTATATAAATGTATTATGTCGTTGTATGTATCCTTACTAATATTATAAATGCGAATGTGAGTTTGTTTGTTTGTTTGTTTGGATGTTTGTTACCTTATCACGCAAAAACGGCTGAACGGATTTGGATGAAATTTGGCACACAGATAATTTGTTACCCGGATTAAATAATAGGATACTTTTTATCCCGGAAAAACGTTAGGTTCCTGCGGGATTATCAGAAAACTCGTCCATGGCCTGTTATATCGTAGAATATAGCAGGCCAGGGACGAATTGTTGGTTGCCTAGGTTATCAACAACAAACTATGAAACATTCTGATATCAAGTGTTTATTCAAATAATTTACGTTTAGCTGTTGGTTCCTGCTGTTGTTCCTACCGTATTTCATTACTATCGCGTGCAGAACCGCGGGCAGCGGCTATTATTATAAATTCGAGCGAACGAACGGAGTGAGTGAGTAGTGAAACATTATTAATTATAAATTCGAGCGAACGAACGGAGTGAGTGAGTGAGTAATGAAACAAATAATTATAAATTCGAACGAACGAACGGAGTGAGAGGTAATGAAACAATCTTAACTATTAAAATCGCGGGCGGAGCCGCGGGGAGCGGCTAGTAAATATATAAAACAATGTTGCAACTCGAATTTCACCCTCTTCCAAATTTCTAACTGGCATGAAACTTTGCAGTCGATGTATAACGATAATATTATTTAGGTACGATCTATATAACAAGTTGAATAAAATAAAAATAAAAATGGCGTTGATGGCTGGAGAACTTCAACATATCGACGAGTTGGACTTCTGAAATTTAACGGGCAAGACATCGTGCAATAGTAATTTATTAGCAGAGATGGAGGGAATGAGCGCAAAAGCTAAAATTTAACAAAGATTAAAAAATGAAATTTATCGTTTCAAAAAATCTAAAAGACAACTTACGAGTATACTAACAATAGAAAATACATTTTTTTGCTCAAAAATAAAAACAATTTCAATAAAAAAAATCACACATATGGTCATTAAATAAACCATGTATTAAATACCATGTATTCGTGCTTCGCTCACTTATCAAGATAAGATCAAAAACCAATTTAATGCCAATTTTCATTTTTCGTTTAGTTTCGGCAGAATAATATTACAAACTACAACAGCATTGTCGCGCACCTGATTTTCAGCACATTAAAACTAAATTGTTCAAATAGTTGTATGTTGATTAGCAGCAATGTTGTAAAAAAGCGGAAATGTTAAAATGTTATTCAATTAGATTTATATGTTCAGCTTATACAAGCCGTGGTACTAATAACTAATAAGGAAATATGTTAATGATTATTAATTTGTGATTCACGAATGCAGTTCGCACACGCGCAAAATTGAAATAAAATATATCGCTATCATAACGGGTGCGTAAAAATCAGTCAGACATGTTACACAACGCGCCCAAATTATAATACACAGTAATACCTCACCAATCACCAATACGGTTCGTGTAGTGCTGTTTCAATGTTTATTAATGATAAAAACAGTTTCTAACTCTAATAATGAACCCACCCCTTCCTCTAAGAAGTTATATTTTTAGTTTGAGTACTAACCAATAACCAATTTTCGTGACAATCAGTGCTGCTGTTTTCAAATAGAGAAGGGAACAATTGAATGATTTATTCGAAATAATTACTTCCCATGATGGGGCGTGTTGGCACTATACGTGAATGAATTAATGTTTTAACACAATTATAACACAGTGTAGCCACTCGAAAGATTATAATTCATTGGAAATAATATTTCGGCTGAGATTTAATCGATTCTTGAGTCTGAGTCGCCTGCATGCAGTGCTTCATAGAACAAAGGTAGATAAAAACGTAAATAATCATATTCAATACTGTAACGAGACTATGAGTGAGGCACTTGAATGTTGCGTTTCAAAGAGTAAAGAAAGAACATAGTATAATATTGTATTAGAAAAGTCGTACCTCGTAGATATAAACATCATTCGAGTGATATAGAATAACCTCACAAGATATTTTAACAATCGAATAGTTCGATTATTTTCATTCGAAATATTAAAAAAAAAAAAAAACGAGTGTGTTTTAGACCACACTACTGAAGTAAACTTCCTAACAACATAATATGTATATTATACCTAATTAAAATTAATAAAAAAAAACCTTAAGAAAACCTTAAAAAACGTTTAAAAACATTAAAAAAATTAATAAAAAAAACCTTAAAAAAATTAAAAAAATAATAGAAAAAAACCTTAAAAATACTACTCGCTGCGGACAGGATTCGAACATGTGCGATCAAATCACATTAAGCTTCGAGTCTAAGGTGCGCTTACATCACGGGCAACTAAAATTGCTCAATTCCGGGCAATAGTGGCCAACTATGTACATCAGCAATTCACGGCAATGGCAGCATGGAGCAATTATTGCCAAAGATACCGCCACACCATATCACGCAATATGGAGCAACTTTGAGCAACTAGGCAATACAAGGCAATCATTCATACATTATAGCAATTCAGTTGAACTGTCACTGGCTATGGACGAGGTTTTACTGGCAGCGGCGTGTAGTGCTTTTATTATAATAAGTTTAAAACGAAAAAAAAGAAAAGGAATAGACAGTTTTGGGTGCGAACGTATCTAGCAAACTTTTGTTATCCCATAAACAAACACGTATCTGAACTGCATCGATGAAGTTTATTATCTTTTCATTATTCCACGCCATTATATCCACGCACAGCTGTACTGCACTGGACAATAGACGCAAAGAAAATGAAATGACAGCGGCGCATCTCATCCCTGTCACCACACGAAAGTGAAACCATGGATACGTATACGTATAGAAGGAAAATTGACTAAAATTTCCAAACCGTGTGGATATTCGGCAACTCATGTCGGCCACTTTGGGCAATAGGAATATATGGAGCAATTAGAAGCAATATTGCTGAAATAATTGCCGCAATTTTATTGAAATTGCTCCAGATTGATCCATTAATTGCTCCATTCTGTTGCCGGGCAATTATTGCTCAAAAAATTGCTCGTGTAAAGGCATCTTAACACTTGACCGCGTGGCCAGCCTAGCTGCGTGTTTACGTGCCGTTAAAACAGTATACAAAAAAGAGCACAGGTTCCAGTTGACAGTTTCAACTTCCGTTTGCGTTCGGCGTTCGCAATTTCCGTAAGAATTTCGTCTCGCATCTGCCAGCTTACTCCCCAAGTCAAGCGTGCGTAAAGAAGTTTCACTTCAAACATGTTTCACAGATTTTGTCACGAATTGTTAATTTGGGTATGAATATTTATGCACGTTTGTTTATTTATACTATACATACACACTTTTGATTCCGGACTACAATTACAGAAAGGAGACGGTATATAGAATTATTTAAAGCAAAAGATTATCACGTTATGAAATAGCGGTCACATATTTATTGTTAATCCAGCAGTATTGGAATAAGAACCCAAACACTTCGAACTGCTGCTATTTTAGGCAAATTCTCATGAATATGCAAAATGTGATTATACATGTTGGTCAAAAACAATAGCGTAACAAAATTCTGTACACTGCGATTTTCACTTTACGGCAGTTCATAGCTCTAAAATAGAATATCATGTCATTTGATAATCGTTCAATAATCGATTATTAAACATATTTTTTCTCAAAAAACTTTAAAGCCAGAGACGGACAGAATCAAATTCTACTGGATTTTGAGTATACACACTGATGTATATATAATTCAATTCAAATATTAGGGTATTTGTCATATATGGCGTCGGTCGGATGGCGGGACCTAGGGGTCGCACCAAAATTTCCCGACGTTGGACAAAATAGACTATTTTAAAAATTTGCTACGTTTCGTTTATTTATATAAAGTTTTGCCTGAAGATGTTTACATAAATAAACGACACGTAGCAAATTTTTAAAATATAACTATTTTGTAATAAATACTAATATTTTTATATTAGTAGATATTTTTCATACGCTTATAGCTACGTACTTGCTGAATTAATTGAGAATAATAACTATTGTCTGCTATAATTGTTAAGAAACATTCATTGTTGTAGCACTATATTAGAAAAATTTATTATTCCAACACGTCACCGTCTGGATTTAAACCAGAATCTTTCCACTTTCGCGGCGGAATGAGTTAAAATATTTGGTGTTGACAATTTACCAATATTAAATTCTCGTTTTCCGCATTAAAACAGCTTAAAACGATACAGAAAAGTTCTGTGACTTAGGTCTGTATTAATAATGGAAAGTTCATCTTTGATTCATTCAAGAGCCCTCGCTACTGTGAGAGTTAATGTTTAGCTATTACTAAAAATAATTGGCTCTCGCATGTAGTGAATTTGAGTGTTGTAAATCGCTATATTATGAAGGATTAAAAATGGAATTGTGTGCACCGTAGAGTAATTGATTAACTCATTCCGCCGCGAAAGTGGAAAGATTCTGGTTTAAATCCAGACGGTGACGTGTTGGAATAATAAATTTTTCTAATATAGTGCTACAACAATGAATGTTTCTTAACAATTATAGCAGTCAATAGCTATTATTATCAACTAATATTTTTATCCTAGCGTCATCGCATCAAGAGACCGCTAAGTAAAGCGACGACATTTGGTTTAGTATCTACATTAAATTTAAAGGGTCAATGCATATTATTTTTTACTTTTTTAAGATTTTGTTTGTGTATCGGGGGTTCTTTAAATTTTTAATTTAAGTTTTTAATTGGTGTCTCATTAATTGATTCATGTGAAGCGTATGGACGTCCTTATATTGGCTTTGGTTGGATTATCTTCAAAATTAATCAAAATGCAGGTCTGGGACACCTGTAATCTGATCACCCCACGAAAAATTTCACATAAACACCTGATTATTTGTAGTTTTTACATCCCTACTCGATTATAAAAAAAAATGTGCAGTACATATTGTTTTCACATGCGATTAAAGAGTTAGATGTTTGTGAATGCGGCGGCCTTCAAGTATCAATAACAATATCAATATTACATTTAACAACATTAAGAAGTGTCGGTTCTGTTGCATTACGTTCACACATTGTTACAGCAATGTAACTATCTATTTACATTGTAATGTTTATACATCCTCGCAAAAGCAAATTATGTGTGAAGGCTGGATTTTTGCATATAACCGCATTCCACAAAAACGCGAATCGAGCAACTAGCTCAACGAATTGGGTGACCTTTTGTTACGGCATTAAAAACAAATATCGTAGACAGGTAAAATTAATTTTTTAATCAATACAAATCAAGTTACTAGAACCGAAATTCATGACGTGTCTTCCAAAATTTGTAAAATTAAAAAATTACATTATCGTTAAAATACAGTAATGTAAAAACATCAATATTTAGTATCTGAAAAATGGTGATGCTGGACTCAATTTAAGTGGTCTTTAAAAATTAACTTTTATGCAGCGTGATTTTCATCTCAAAAACAAAAATTGATTTAATTATTCGGAGGGTATAATTCTTTAAAGGCTGCATTTCAATTTTCTTTATAAAAAGTTTTATTTCCCATTTTTATTGGCCTTGCAATTACTTTGGTCGCATTTATTAGCAAACACTTGTCTTGATATTTGATTACTAACAAAATAAAAATCTACTGAACCGGTTTTAGTACAACAAACTATACTGAAACGTTTCGATACCATTCTGAATTCCTGAATACAATGAAATCGAAATCAATGTACTAATTCTTCCAGAAGTTAAGGCTGGACGAACATATACAAGTCAGTAGTATTTTTAGTATAATATGGTGTATAGTTTGACAAAAGTGAAAACTAATATTATTATCAGTTTGCTTATAAAGAGTATTAACATTTCAAGCGCCATTTGTCGTTCTTCTTTATTTTTACTGCCATTACATTTCCCATCCTCAAGAATACGAATAGAAAGTGAAACGCTGCAAACAAGATTTAAAGATACGTTCGTGAATATTATGCAGTGGCGGATTTACCAGCAGCCTGAGTAGGCTCAAGCCTAGGGCGGCAGATTTTAGGGGCGGCAAATTTGACCCAAAAATTTTTGTCTTACAGAAATAAAAAAAAAACACTATTATATACCTCTAGAGGAAACGAGTTTCGAGAGTTTACAAAAATTTCAATATTTTAGTACTGTACTGAATACTCTAACGTCTATATGAAAAATTACTAAACGCTCTGTAAAATATACTTTTGTGATCATGAATTTTTAAAATATTCCAATAGCGTTTCAGTATTACAATTTAAATTTTATAATTTTTACTCATTTTTTTTATTAATCACTATTATAATTTTTTTCTCCATGTACCTAAATGTTAGGTTCATTCGACGTGTAATATGTTTCAACACTTAAATATTTTATTTGTACAACGTATTTGCGTAGTCGTTTTTGGGTCCCTGGCATACCTTACCCCGCCTTTTAATTAGTACATAATTGAGCTTTTTTTAGCTCGGAAGTATACCCAAAAACTATATCTCGTGTTATCTTCACTAAATCGTAAGTTGTTCATTAACAGAATTAACAGAATAAATGTAATTAATACGATTGCGCACTAGAATATCGAATTTCAGAGGTCAGTAGGGGCGGCAAAAATTTAGTAGCCTACCGGCGGCAAATTTGTAAATCCGCCACTGATATTATGGCGAATTTCTTATCATCTGCAAGATTTTATTATAGCTCGAAATAATACATTCATTTCTTACTACAGTTGCAAAATGTTAAAGAACTAAATTAATTTGACCTACGTCATATTATTTGTTTTTTTTTTTGATAATTTTTTTAATGTTACCCTATTTTCGAAAATCTGATATTTTTTGGGTAGGCTACATTCGTATTTTAGTTTTCTCCATTATAAACAGATTCCGCTGCAAAATTCGAGAGACAAGTTCACCGTAATGCATTGAGATTCTACATTTTTTAGATTATCTTTATATATAGACGAACGAGTAACATACGTATCTTTTGCGAGAGACCGTGAGACATCAGCTTGTAAAGCCGCAAAGAAACTATAAGTACTTATATTAATAACAGCTATAGCATGTAAATAATTGAATATAAAAAAATCTAAACAAGCACTGTCTGTGTGTGAATATCTAGTGAAAATTACTAAAGTATAAAACTTAACCCACTTTCGCGCGGCGTTTGTGCACGGAGAGCTACTTACGATAATTACCACAATTGAAACAAATAATTTATATATACACATAAATGTAATTGCTAATTACCGTCATAATGATGATGATGATGATGAGCTGGTGATGACGACGTGACTTCACTTTCATCGTTTCTTTCGCCAACAAGAAAATCGGCACGTTTTTGATCGTATTCAACGAACACACCAATTGTCTTCCTCTTGTTTGAATCGCCTTTTAAACTCTTCGCCCTCGGCTTAACACCTGAAGACGCCGACGACTTACCCCCAGTTGAACTTGGAGATTTCGCAGCTGCCTCGCTGTTTATTTTCTCGGTACTACTTCTACTATCCTCTATCGACGACGCATTAGAACTGCTTATTTTCTTCGAAAATCTTTTTACGCTCTTATTATCTCCGAAACCGATTTTCTCAAAAATAATTTCAGGCAATTTCTTAGTCGATAGAATACAATTGTCTGAATAAGTGCGTTCGCGCAACGGTTCTGTCTTCAATAAATTCTCTTCGCTGGCATTCCAACTTTTAAATGTTCGAGCCGGCGCGCCTCTCTTATCTTCAGCAACTGTCGACGGATAAGTTGACGCGCTCTTGCAACGACTTTTCCGCGACACTTTTTGTACATTTTCCGTATCGCTCGACTCACTTTTGCAGCGGGTTTTATTTCTAGCGGTCGTGTCTGATTTCATTTCAACTTTGTTATTCACGGTCACAACGCTAACTAAACTGTCTCGTGCATTTGTCAGTTTTTCCTGCAAATTCAATGCCGCGAAATGTTCAAATCTTTGTTGATTTTTCTTATCTCTGGAATGAAACGAATTCCATCTTCTTATCGGATCGAGCAAGCCGTGCTTGCTTTTCACCTTACTACAAGACGGCGGACTTTTCGAAAAATTTGAATCGCTCGATATTTTTGTAAAATAACGTCTCTTAGGCGAATTTGGATTACTGCTACTGAATTTCGTTGATGTTATTTCGTTGATTTTGGATAACTCTTCGTGTAGTTTACTGATATCGTCTCCGGACCCACTCACTATTGTCGTTGACGATATTTCTATTGTTTTCGAAAATACATCGCGTAATTTTGTCGAAGGACATTCGACACTACTTTTTAGTGGATGGTGATCTTCTTCGGCGGCGTTTTTCGACGAAACTTGTACATTTTCACTCGTCGACAAAATGTTTTCCGATGGTGTGGTGGTATTGAATCTTCCGTAAGACGCTTGTATATCTTCCAGTTCATTTTTATGTTTTTGTAATGCTAAGTATGGACAATGTTTATACATATTTGTTTATAAAAAAATATTTTTAGGCCCTTTTATAATAATTTGTTTTATTTATCGATAGATTCGATGTTTGCTGTTGCAAAGTAACTGCACAAATTGCGTTAGTATTAATATTACATCGAGTAGAACTTAATGTGCTGTGACTTTCCAGTCAGTGATTTTTTTTAAATACATACTTGAAATTTCTTCCATTGCGTAAAATAATATTAGTAGGTATTACGTTTTAATGCACACTGAAGCTTTCATTTTTATGTCTCGACGTTTTTTAAACAGACCGTACTTCTTGTCGGAACAATAATTTTTATTGAATTTACTGTAAAACATTGCTGTTTATTTTATGATAACAAATAATAGCTACACAATCCACCAAGTATTTTCGTCTATTGCAAATATGTTATAATTCTTTCTTGATAGTCAACATTAAACAGGCGATTAGGCTTCACATAAAATGTGACAAAAATGTTTGTCAAATAATAGGCTTTTTATTATTTCTAGTATTGAAATGAGGCGTATTAATGTATTTATTCTCCACTTTATTTTGAATAGTAATAATTAATAAATATTGATATATTTTTTTCTATTGTTCGCCAACAAAACACAATCATTTATATATCATTTTTTCAGCGTTCAAGTCACAAAAATGTATTTTTCAATGAAAACCAAGCAGCTAAGAAGTCGGCGCTTAGTTCGTTGTTCTGAAGTTAAATAAAGACATTTGAAAAATGTACCGAACCTATATCACATAATGAAACTCAAATAAGAAAATTGATTCGCTCTCATTTTAGCTCACTTTTATCTTATGTTTGAACAAAATTCACTTATATAGGATTATATTTTATATTTCAGTCAGAATAAGTATTATATAAAAACACAACTGGATGAGCTAGTATATAAGATAAAGTTTTAAGTTTTTTTTATTCCTTATAAGCTTTATTCATTTTTTATTGACGCTTTTTGATTTTCTTATTCAGAAAGTCACCAAGCTTATACAACGTCATTAATAAACACAATAAATTAGTAGCACCCAAAAATGTTTTGATATATATTTTTTGAAATATTCATTTATTTCAAACAAAAATTTTATAAACGATATCGTTTTTTTAATCACTTTTCATTTAAAATCAGGGAATACCTGAACACTTTTATTGAAATATTTAGCACCGTTTATTTTATTTTAATATTCTTTTAAAAAGCACTTGCAGTTCTATAGGAAAAAATTAATTCAGATAGTTTGGAGATATTTTCTACTGAAATTTCAAAGGAAATATCCAACACGGCTACTTCATACTTATTCGTCCTACATCAAAAGGAAGTTTTTGTTTTTTTTGCTTAAGATTTAGTTAAAAATAAAATAATTTACAATATTTCATAATAAACAATTAAAAAATGACTAATAATTTTATCTTAATAGACTTTATTAATTATTTCTCATATAAACAGAACACTTTACTATCAGCAACGTCAGTTCAGAAGCCATTGTTCTTTCATCACAAGTATTAGGTTCCGACTCTAAAAGCTGTATAAGTCATTCACTGACCCCTTACGACTAACTTACTAGCGTTGCATCGCTTTGTGGCATTGCTAATAAGTTGTATGGAAAAGTTAGTGTCAAATGTTCACATTATTAATTTATTAATAGCGTAATTAATCATATTGTATCAATGCAGTCGATAGCAAAGTGCGGGAGTCGTTGCCCACCACGCCTGACGTCCTTTCCCCACCTCTTACTAAATCAGTTGGCAGCAGCGTTACACAACGTGCTATTGGTTAACTGCATTCCGACCACTAAAAACAAGGTTTTTAAACGTAATTTACTGTTGCGGTTTTGGTCACATTATATGAATTAATTAACACATACGAGGATTCACTTTTTGTAATCGGTGAAACGCAGTAGGGAATTATTGTTGCACTATATAATTGAATGAATTTCATTAATCATTAGTGTCAGTTCTCATATATTACTGGTGGCAGACAATGGAAACCAGTACACATAGATAAAACTGGTATGAAAAGCACATTCATATATTTTTAGTAAGTATAAAGAGACGCTTTTTGGCGAACGTTGCTGCTGGGGTGTAAAATGAGAAACAACGCCCCATGCATCACTATGATAACTGCGTGCGCTGTATTTACGCTTGCTTAGCTAGCGCGCTGATTCAAATCATTAAACGCGCAGACGCTTCGCTCCTGTCGGGAGTTCCCCGACGTCACCTGTCTTTCGTTTTATGACCGGTTTCACACGATCCTCAAAATAGGATCACAAAATGTCGAAATTAAATCCATATTTTAGCGAAATGTCAAAATGCTCCGCGTATAAAACGCAACTGCAAAAATACCGCAGTCTACGTTATAGGTACTATTATACAAACATACAAAATACGTACCTACACGTATATGTAGAGATATTTCAACGACAGCTATGTATATAGTATTTGTTTCTAATATGGTATAAAATAAATATCCAATAAAAATTAAAGGCAGCGCAGGTGAAATCAAGGTAGGTATACAACATAATTTTTTCTATACCTATAACCCAAGACCGGTTTTCTCTTTAGATGTATCATAAAACACATAATATAAGTATATTTATTGCGTTCACTACGAGTAAAAATTAAGCATTAATATTTAATTTTCGCGCATAATTATGAAGACGTTATTCAAAATCTCTATTAAAAAAAAGCAGAACTCGTCATATTCAACATACTGAATCGACGATTAGTTCTGTTTTTTTTTTCAATGACTTATGATGAACAGAAATAAAGTAAACTTCATCATTGATCAATACAAAAAAAAATTGAACATCTTGACCAGTGCGTCAAGATTTTAACCAGATTTCATAAAAGAAATTTCAGCCTTTAACCAATAAGGCACCCAAAACGGAGAACTAGACACACATTAAACCAATAACACGAATGTTTTGCTTACAAGGTGTAAGTTACAGAATCGGAGGGCTGTCGTTCAACAAACTTCAAAGTTAAACACTACCGGAATTTATGTACTTTTAAAGATCAAACATCTGTTTATGTAAACACAATATTATACAGTTACGATCAGAAGTTTAAAATCTGTACTTGAATCATAACAAAGTAAAGATTATCGTAGCCTAACTACCTGAGCTGGTATTTTGAAAAACGGAAATTCTACCAAAAAAAGTAGGTGCGTGTGCTTATGTACGCGCTTTTGAAGTTATACTTCTTTGACGCTATAAAAAAACTAATTTTTAATATACATGCAAATAATTTTATTGAAATAGAAAGTGCATTGATTTCGTCTGTCATTTCAATCTGAGCTTATGGCCAACTTTATATTGTCGAATTTTCGTTAGTGCGGTCAGCTTCATACTGTTGAATTTTTGTTTGCGCGACCAACTTGATTTACTGGGCAATTTTGTTTTACTTTCGCACACTAGTACGAAATGGACCACTTTCCATGACTGTATACATTTTATTTTTTATTGGCCTATTGTGTTCTCTGATAAAAAAACGGACATCTATTCTTGGAAACTTTTTTTTATCCGACCTCATCCTTAGTCTTTACCCCCTTACGGGGGATGGGGGTGATTTGAAATTGGCGAAAAGGAACTCCTAATTTTCATTACTCTAACGAAGTTGCCTATTGACAGTAAACATTTTGGTACGAAACTGTTCACAAAATTTCACCCCCGGATAACTTTTTACCGTCATCTCGAATTAAAGAATATTTCTACTTTTGGTGACGGCAAAAAGTTACCCGGGGGTGAAATTTTTTGAACAATTTCGGACCAAAATGTTTACTCTCAATCGGCAACTCTTTCAGAAGGCAAGACATTACGAGTATAATAATGAGAAGCCAACTTGCCAAGTATGTGAAAGAAGCTTTGAATTTAGTCGTGCGAAATTTTAGTACGAATAATAGATCTTTGCGTAAATCATAATCACACCCCTTTGTACTTCCCGGACTAACACACCTCACTGATTAAAAACAGCCGCCTTAGACGACAACATAAACAAGAAAAAAGTTCAATTATTTTTGTTGTATTTTCAAAAAATTGTTACCAAAGAGTACATTTATTAAAAATAGAACGTTGAAATGTGATTTTTACTGTTCATTCAAAAATAATTTTCAAGCATCTCTATATACGCGAACTAATAGAACCAGTTTACTTAATAATCATAAGTTTAACAAGTGTAAGTTACAAATAGAAACCAAAATTGTACTAATGCGTTGAAAACAAAAAAAAATTAGCGTGTAAGCCACTGTTGCGTATTACGATGCAGGCTATGCATTTACACAGAAACAAATAACGTTTTTAATCTATTGATGGAAGCACTTGAATACTACGGGAATGTGAACACGGGGTTTTAAGAATATCAGATTAAAAGCCCACAGTTTCTGTGAGATTCAATAAGTCGACATACTTTTAGCCAATAGTACTTGATTCCTTGATTTGATACATGATAAATTGATGATAATTGACCCGCATTGTAAACAAGAACGCGTAGAAATTTACATTATTCCGTTCGGATTCAAGACCCTGTAAAAGTCTCAGAACAAGACGGCAATCTGCGATTGCTTAGTCCTTCAACAAAGAGTGTGATAGAGAGAATCCCTCTGTATTTTGACATTTTGAAGAAAGAAAAATCTACGGGAATAAATGCTGCACTGACTTTAATTTTTGTTTTTATTTCATTCTAAATAGTTCTTTTTTTTAGAAATACTTATAGACTATAATCTAACAACTGAGGTGGGATGTGAGTTACAAGCAACATGTGCATAAAAATTGATGTTGGTTTGTCCCTGCATGTCAAAATACCTGAACAAAAAAGGGTGCCTATATTTAAATGCCGTAATTTATAAGCAAATACTAATTTTGAAGTGAAACGCGCAATAATTGTATACTTATTAAACTTTTTTTAACTTCCCGCTAAGAAAATTGAAAATTATCAAAAATTGGGAAGTTATTGGTTTCACCCCGATTTTCGAAATTTGACTTTTTTTTAGATGTCGACGTTTTGGGATCTCAGGAAGCTATTCTGATAATTTTTAAAATGATGTGTGTGTGTGTGTGTATGTAACCCTGTCATAACTTTTGAACGGGTGGACCGATCGAAACGCGGAGTGCGGCATCTGAAAGGAACTTGGTGAACTTAGATTTCCTGAAAATTGGAACTGAGTCGGCCAGGTAGATTTTGAGAAATCTCAAAAATAAAGCTTTTTGGAAAGCAGTTTTTTTTAAATATTTTGAACTATTTTCGAAACTACCGTACCGATTCATTCCAAAATCTAATCAGCTCTATTCCTCATAAAATAACGTCAATCGCCGCAAACCGCATCAAAATCGGTTAATCCGTTCGACAGATATCGTCGGAGAAAAATTCTGAAAAAAAGTTTTTTCAAAATAACTTCTCAAATTTTTGTTTGATTGATTTTTTGGTAATAAGGTATTTTTTGTGCTTGAAAAACTACGTCGATTGCTGCAAACGGTATCTCGATCACTGCATTCGTTCAAGAGATATCGTTGAAGAAAAATTTTGAAAAAAATGGTTTTTCAAAATATATTCTCAAATTTTCGTTAGATTGATTTTTTTGTAATAGATTATTTTTTGTGCTTGAAAAACTGCTTCGATTGCCGTAAACAGCATCTCGATCGGTTGATTCGTTCAAGAGATATCGTTGACAAAAATTTCCAAAAAAGTGTTTTTTTCAATATATCTTTCCAAATCTTTTTCAGAAGTTTATAACGGTTTATAGTTTCATAGTTTTGGAAATATTTTGATAATAAAAAAAAAATCAGATGTTCTTTTGTTCCGAAGATCTGTCAAAAAGAAATTACTTATGTAGCTGACAAGCATGCTTTGATTAATTTTTACGTTAAATCATATTATGTAACCGTGGAAACAAATACCATAACCGTAAACCGTGAACAGAAATTTTATTTTATTATAATATTTCAAATGTCAATATTTATGAAGTTGGAATGATCCTGTCGCCCAATTGGCTGGAATTTTTTAAAATAACTTGTAACAAACACCGTACGGGTAAGCCACATCTCAATAGATTGGAAACAGCGGGAAGTTCCAGGGATGGCCTGCAGTGTCAACCGTTTCTCAATTTTTTTTTTTAATTTAAAAATCGTCGACTTTTTTAAGTGCTGACGATAGCAAAACAGACCTACGAAAACGTTTCTCTAGCTGTGAGAAAATATAGTTTGTTTACTTTTCACCGCACCTTCGTAATGTGACCAAACCTCAACACACATCTTGCAAAGTTTGTTTGTTTTAAATGAAATTTTATCAAAGAATTTGTTAGCAAACATAAACACACATATTTTATTTAAAAATAAACGAAGGCGGCCTAGGAAATGATATTAGCAACGTACCAAATTGGAAATATTTTCTATAAAATCATTTTTATTTTTCGATCGTATTTTCTGTAAATATTGTCTGAAGACGTTTCATTTCTATTCACATTCTAATTTTAAACTATAGAGGACAGCGTGGTGTAGTGGTCAGCGTCTGGGCTTCTAGACCGACCGCACTGTCGTGGTTTCGAATTATTTGATAATATATTTATTTGTATAACATTATTATTCAATAAAACAAGTTGTAGCTAATTGCACTAAGACCCCTATTCACCTAACGGAATTAGTTATTTATTCCATTAATGTTAATTTGTTCTTCGGGTAACTATTTGTCGACATAAATAGCAAAAACTCAATTCGCCAACCACAGTTATGTTTACTGCAGGTAGAATAACTTCTGTCCAACGCGTCAACGGTATAAATATTTATTCGCCTGATAAAATAATTGACTGCCACATGAGTCTGATCATAAATTGTAGTATCAACTTAATTTTTGTTAATTTATTTATGTATTATTAACTTCCCTGCAGTATTAATAGAGAAGTAATTGTAACGAACTCGAAAGTAGAAATCACATTTTTTGATATATTTTAATGTTTCAAAGTTACAACAGTATTTTTATACTATTTTCTGTGTGTGTATCTAGAACTTTAGGAGTCAATTTTTTGTTGCAATGGAAAGAGGCAGTACGGGTGTTCACAGGTCGCGAGGTACTTTCTATAACACGAGCATCGCCGCTGGTCAAACCGAATTCATTTACTAATATAGATTTGAAACTAAAAGAGCTCGCAAAAAACGAGAGGCTCTTCGTCGACAAGACTGTTTGGTCGTGCAAAAAATGAAACGCATATGACCATACAATGAAACGTCATTAAACTGTTTTCACCGAAAATCTGACGTAAGTCGTTCTGTCTTACGATCACAGATTATCTACAACAGTAAAGACTACATAAATTATTTAAATGATTAACCGATTTATATACATTGTACTATTTTATTTAATTTTATAGATTAGATGTCATTAGCATTGGTGCAATCGGCCGTACAATAGTTAACATGATATAAGATCGCTTGACGCGTTCAAAACAAGAAGATGTTAAGCGCAGTCTTTTCTACGAAAGAAAATAACTCGTTTTATTACACTTTTTGTTTCAAAAGAACTGCCGCAACCAACTGTTACAAACACTATTTTCAGTGGAACTAAATCCAACATATTTCAAGTTTTTTCTCTTGCAATAATTCAGATAACTATGAGAAAGAAGTTATAGGCAACGAAATGATGGAAAATTAATTAAAATAAATTATATAAAATAAACTTAGTTTTGATAAAATAAAATTACTACGCCTAAAAACATAATCACAGACACTTTTAAACAATGTACAATTAAAATAAATTGCACATTTTATAGCCGATTCGCAAATAAAAATAATAACATTATCCTATTCTTCCGTATGTTGTAGGTACACTATAATTACTCAAAAATTACAATCATAAAACCTTGAACTGACGATAAGCACAATGTTATTTCATTCTATATACATTTGTTATACTTCTTAAAGATTTCTAGAACTCAAAGTTTTAGACAAAAAAAAAACACAAAAAACTCGAAAATATCAATTGTCAAGCTTAAAAAATTTAACACCAGCATTAAAATGTATTTTAGTCAACGATTACTAGGTACCTATCGTGACTAATTTGCAAGTACAATGGCACTGTATTAATTACAATATCATTTGACCATCATTATTAAAATCTTAACACAATCGTGAGTAAACCCATTCACCAAACTATAGGAATTCCAGTAAAATTTGCACTGGCCTTCCACAAAAACTGAATTAATTAATTCACTACCAACAAAAGCGGGATAACCGCGAACATAAGCACATTTTTTAAAAACCACAATTTACACGAGTTTCGAATATATTAAATTTTTTCACGTATTTTAATAGTAAATGGCGTCATAAGTTTAAAGTTCAAAATAAACACAAAACTGAACGTAAACACGACACACAAAAGAAACAACTGGCCAACCTCTCCGTTGAAGTCTTTAGCGGCTAAGACCGGATTCCATCTACTACATGATGATGAGGAATGAAGAAGAAACAAAAAACAACTCACACATAGAGAGAGAGCACATACCAAGACGTTGGTGTCATGCACCACAAACAACAAACCCGTGCACCACAAACCACAGTGGTACGGGTTGTAAATATGCGTGGTATCCGAGGAGATGGATGATGGTGATGGACGTATATGCAAGCACACAAAGGTAGAGGTGCGACAACCTTGCGTGTTGCCTTGCCGAACGCCGGCTGACTTATGTTTATATTGTCTGATGGCCCGGTGGTGTTCTCCTCGTTCGCGCTATGGCTGTGGAGCGCTTCATCGTGTACTATAATGTGAAGAGTACGCGAAATACGAAACACGTCGCTGAACAGGGCGTGGGTATACCGCGTGCATTTGACGGAGACAGAAAACGCGAATGAACGTCTCAGTTTGAAATGTGTACAATCGGTATCGAACTAAAGTCGGTCCAGAATTAATGCTGTGTACAAAACCAACAATGAACTAAACATGATCACAGTTCGGGTAGAATAACCGCATCAAAATCGAACGACGAATTCAAAAGATATCGCAGTTTGGAAATTTCCAAAAAAGCATTTTTTCAAAATATCTTCTCAGATTTTGGTCAGATTGATTTCTTTGTAATAAATTACTTTTTGGGCTTGAAAAACCACGTCGAAGGCCGTGAAGCAGATTTAAATCAAAATATATCGCGGTTCAATAATTTCCAAACGGTGTTTTTTCGAAATATCCTCTCAAATTTTGGTCAGATTGATTTTTCTGTAATAGTTTCCTTTTTTGAACTTAAATAGCTGCATCGACTGCGGTAAACCGGATCAAAAATCGAACTAAGCGTTCAAAAAATATATCGAAGTTAAAAAATTTTCAAAATAACATTTCCTTTATATAACACCCAAATTTTTACGCTTCAATAAGTCAGAATGTATTGGTCCTACACTTTTTTTTACCCCACCCCTCCCCCCCCCGACACCCAAAAACTTTCTTTATTGTATTATAAACACAATAGTGTCAATTTATTGTTACGTATTTAACACATAGCGGGAAGTTTTTTTTTTATATTTAAGTGGAATATGCAATGTGGATTCATGTGGAATATGCATAGTCACTTATGCAAATAAAAATACATACTTCTTAAAACTGTTATTGTGATGTATCACCATCATCCCCTCAAGTTATACATTATTATGTTTGCTTAATTCTAGACATAGCACAGTTCAGTGTAACGCCCGAAAGATTGGAAGAGAGGACTGGAGCGCAGCGTGACGTCACAGCAAGAACGAATTGTATATTATGGCATCTTTCTCTTCTTGCGTCCTATCACTTCTTCCATTGAATAAAAGAACGCTGCGCTAATAGCACGGATGGGTGTAGTAGCTCACTCAACTGTGGCACTGGGTGTTTTTTTATGAAATAGGTTAGATTTAAAACGTAAATTAATTTTAATCTAGACATGATCGTACACAAAAAGCAACAAGTTGACTTGCCTCTCAAATAATTTTAACGTCTTTGGCCTGCCTCAACATGAAAATGTATGATTATACAGAGTATAGCGCCGCTTTTAAACGGCAAAAAACTGCAAAACTTTCCACTAGTACGATGACAACATTCACAATTTAAAAATTATAATTAAATACACTTTAAGCACTTTTTCTGCAAATTTTATACAAAAGTTCTTCATGCGTTTCTTATAACATGGCGTAAGTTGTCGAGCGTGTATATAAAGTTTATAATTATAGCGTGATCAATCCCTATTCGATATTTTCCGTTTAGTTTTCTAATAAACAAGAACAGAGGAAAAGAAAAATCTTCAACACGATGTTGAGTATGTATTTTGGTTGTGTGCATTAGATCTCTTCAGACACCAAATGTTCCCTATAGTATATAGGCATCCATAAGCGATCATAGATTACGTCAACAATATGGCTAGGTCTAAAAAACGAGTCTGTCCTCCAAAAGAGAGTATAAAGCCGCCGAATACAATTATTAATATGGAATTGAGAAATGCCCTTTTGATATAAAAGACGGAGAAGCAAAACGCGGAAAAGCATGGCCCTACGACTTCCAATCACCTTGTATGTAAAAATCTACATTTATTACCCGTCAACTAACACAAAAAAAAATGTTTGGTGGGCATTTGCAGAAATTATTAAATATTGAAAATTCAACTAATTATCATAACTAGTGATGAGCAAAACAAGACCAAGACTCGGTCAGTCTTGGTCTTGCTCTTATTGGTTGGGCCTTGGTTTTGCAGGTTCGGTCTTGGTTTTGGTCTTGCAAACTCGGTCTTGGTCTTGCTCTTTTTGTTCGGTCTTGGTCTTTCATACTCAGTCTTGGTCTTGGTCTTGGTCTTGCTAGTGTAAACAGAGTAAACAGAGAGCAAAAAAGCAAGACCAAGACCAAGACCAAGACCAATTTTGCTCATCACTAATCATAACGTATAGTCGATAAGTACTTACCATTTGCCACAAAAATTGGCAAATAGGAGATTTCATATTAGGAATATATTGTCGTTAATATGGTTTCAGTAATATAGGTCGGACTAAATTCGTTTTGGTTCCGCTAGATCAGTCGATACTGGTCCATTTGTCGTGCTGTAAATACAAATGTCAAAGACACGGATCGCTGACTGTGAGAAAATTGTTGTTCTGTATCATCTAAAATGGTGCTCTCAATTAGTTTTCAATGTGCACTCATGCGAGCATAAACATCATCTTCCTATTTAATCAATTTGTAATCTCATAAAACACTACCATGTTCAGTCAAATTATTGAGGTACGCGCTATTTATAAACATTACCGTCCAAGTTTCTTGTAACTGGAAAACTTACTTTACTTGTGACTGTAAAATTACACGTTGAGTGAATTACCACACCGGTTTTGGAAGTGTGATCTGCACATTAGCTTTGGATTTTTCCCGACGAGTTCAATAAAAACTAGGTGTGATTCTTAGATTTCCATTGTTCAACTGTAGACCAAAGATTGAGGCAAACGTTTATAAAACCGAGAAAATCTGTTATTCTTGACAATCCCATCTCAGTTAAATTGTATTCTGTTCAGTTGAACTCCACTACTTAGTAGGTACTTAATAAATAAAAGTAAAATCTAATATTTTATTTCACTTTTTACATTGCTTTGCGTCAAGTAATGAAAGGTTTATTAATTTCAAATAAACCTAATACAACGTTTAAGAAACACATGCCCAGTGCACATTCAAGAAGTAATTTCTTATCACAAAAAAAACTTGAAGTACCTGCTCATGCCAGGCTTTTGTAATAGTAATCCCAACCCGTAGCACAAAACATGTAAAAGGTTTATTCCACAGTTCGTTTCCATCATACGTGACTCAATACAACGCAACTAATTTGAATCACTTATGCGTTTAGTGTCTGTATTTCAGACATTAAAATATATAACCAAAGTTTGTAACGGAACCTCTACTTGTAACTTCGATTTCTTGCGAACTTTTTTTTGAGAATTTTTATGGTACCTAAATAGAAAAATGTGTTTCCAGAATTTTTGTCAAAATCGACGTAAGAAAAACGGTGGGGGGGGCGTTACTCCACTGATAATTATAACGAAGAAATAAGAGTTTGCAATTTTCCTTCTTCTGCGAGTTGTGACATCACCTCTCCCAACACCCAACTGCATTATTTCGGTTCGACACTGTATCTGGCACGTGGCGCACATGTGATGGATCCCACATGGCTGGAACTGACCGGAACGCCACTAAAAAGATTTGTCACAAAATTCAACTTCAAATTGTTATAATTCCAAGATATATTTTCTGTATTACATCATTTTGCTTAAAAAAATATTGAAACTCAACTCCATCATACAAGCAAAGGTCGTAATTGTTTATTCAGTACGTTGTAAATTAATGTGAACGGACTATCGTAATAATTATTGTGTTTACGAGTCTTGCATTAAAATGCTGCACACTGCACATTCTATATCGATGATAAAATATGTCATACAATATGTGCATCGTTGACCGTCGATGTCCACAGATAAGCAAGCAAGAGACAGGCGAAGGGAACCGAACGACGACGATATGCGAATACGCCAGGCAAGTGAAGAATGCATTACGTCGTTCCCGACAAGGAATGCTTCAACACTTCAGCTGCACAGAAATTGATAAAATACCACGATAATATTGGAAATCATTCGGGAATGAGAGAATGCATTTTTCTATAGAACTGCACATTATTATTACTATTATTATTATGAAAATGCATCTTTAGAAAATGTTGCGAAGCTTGCACTATTTTTTATAGGCTCTCCTTTGTAAGAAATTTCTAGTCTGTTTTTGTCGAACTGTGGTAAGAAGAAAGCAGAATTTCCGCCTCAAATCATACACCCAATCTTGCCAAATATTCTCCAAATTCAACGGGTACTAAGAAGCGAATTTCTTTTTTTTTATTATTGACAACATTATAAAGAAAAAAGCTAGTTAATCTCAGAAACTGCCGAACCGATTTGAAAAATTCTTTCACTGTTTAAAAGCCTACTTCTTTCAAAATGACATAAATTATATACACATATATTATTAGGGTAAGGCAAAACGGGGATTATAAGTGAGCGAAAATTCAAAGCAAGTCGAGAATACCGCTCGCTATTTCTGAGTTAGTAGACGCTCGCGTTGATTATAAAAAAATCCGAGTACAGTGAGACGATATAGATATATGAGCAGTCTGTTATTTTTGACAATTTCGTTGCCAAACCAAGATCTATTTGGGCAACGTCATCCCAAAAAACTGGTCACAAATAAATCTTAAGTAAGTTTTTACTTTTAAAGAAATACTGAAAACCGGCGACGCTTGCGTAAACATTGAATTCAGATTCAGTCCCGTTTGGATAATAAAAAAATATTCCAGTCGTTTGCGGCAAACAGACCGATATATAAACATGTTGAAAATGCGTTCTCCCGTCTAAGCATCATTACAAAATACCTGAAAAACCCACAAGAAAATGAAAATACAAACAAAAGTACCCCTGAAATTTTCTTTATATGAGCGTTGACATTTAGAAACAAAAACACCATTTCGCCTTTTTTGCGTTAAACAAATACTTCTTTGAAAAAATAGTCGATAATAACGTAGTTATAACTTGTTTTATAATTGGTGATGACTGATGATAAAGACATTTCGAACGCCCACGTCAAAGCTTCAGAGCTGTGGGGTAATCCGTGGACGCTCGTAATGATTAAAGAGCTCCATCGACTTTATTCATAAAATAAATTTATACGGCAAACAACTCAATTGACGCGTAGTTTTTAGTGTATTTGCCATATGGCAACATACACTATTGGCGTTGGTCGGATGGCGGGATCTAGGTGTCGGACCAAAATTTCTCGCCGTTTCATAACCTCCTAAACACTTTGGCACCATTTTTAAAAATGTTTATATATATATGTATATATATATATATATATATATATTTATATACGTATATATATATATATATATATATATATATATATATATATATATATGTGCGGGCAATAACTTTCGAAGGAGTTAATTCATTTTAACGAAATTTGGCATACATGTTGGACTCCATCACCGCACGAAGCCTATTTAAAATGGGCCCAATAGGGTCATTTTAAGCGTAGTTTTTAGGGGTTGAAAAAAGTTTTTGGACCCAAAAATACCGAAAAAATTCTCAGAATCGTTTCAAAATTGAAATTTAACCCTTTAGTAGCAATTAAAAAGTGCTCCTAAAATTATAAGCAAATCGGCCCGACAGGACCGGACTTACAAATTTTATGAAAACACTAGTTTGCGTATACGAATTTACTTACTGAAGATCGTATTTAATTTGGTGCAGATGTTGGATTGATAACAATATTTCAACTAATAAAATTATTATTGTAACGGGTGTATTAAGGGGTTCAATTTTTTTTTATTTTGTCCAAAAACAAACTTAAGTTCATTTAATAAAGCCACAATACCTGTATTAGCAAATACACTATATTGTCGCCAGGGTTTTGGCACTGCGACCCGGGTTTTTTTTTATTATTATTGTATTAAAATATCCTATTGTATTTGTGAAATCAGAAATTAATTACTTTTCGCAGGATGTGTCAATAAACCAAAGCCGCTTTCGCACGAGACTTCGGTGTCCAAACATCTATGTCTCATTCTAGCTAGAATGAGACACAGGTGTTAATTAATTTTATTGTTCAGCTGAACAATATAATTAATTATGTTATACATATTATATGTTATACATATAATGTAAGACAAAGTCTCTGGCACGATGACTGTCTGTTAAATCCTTGGTGTCCTCCAATGTAAAAAGTGTAAACACTTGCAGTACCGACACTTTGTGTACGGAAACGTAGTATACTGTAGATCACGTAATAGATATATTAATCGGAACCTAACCTACACTTTTTAGTAGGTACACTAACACTAATACACCAAACATACCTACAATTATTACGCTACAACAAAAAAGGGATGATCAGCAAGCGAAAACAGCTATTTGCGCCGGTATAAAATTAGAGCGAACGGCAAAATAAATTTAAAAAAAAATAGCTGTTTTGAAGTAAAGCTTGTGTTTTGTTTCGAAATTTATAACGAGAAATCTGGTCTCAGCAGCAACACAATTCATGTTAATATAGTAGGTAAAATTAAAAGCAAAACCATTACAGTTTGCTTAAGTTTTTCGCACTATGCATTAAAGTCTAAGCAATATACATATTTAGATATATTCTAGATCAATGCTCCTATTAACTTTTTCATTTATTAAATTAACTCCACTGTGAATATGCGCGTCTATAAAACTCTCCGCACAAAGATACAAAGGTTGCCACTACTAATTAAATTAATTATCAATGAAAGACTTAGTCTGTAAGTATCAGACCATGTAAAAAGTTAGAGGGAAAAGAATATATTTTGTGTAATCGCATTACGAGACCATTGACATGAGACGGATAGAATAAAATGCGAGGAAAGCCAAAGACCGTGTTCCCTTATTTTGGCATGCTCCTTTGTGCAAGAAGCGAACGTTTAAATTGATTTTCTGCCGCTTCGAATAACACTCTTAAATTTGTACGACATACATAAATGATTATAAATACTTGAAATCGTCTTTGAAAAATCAAAGACTACATTTCACAAACAAGCTTTAATCAAATAAAATGATCACATCTTATTAAACCGTCTCAACAAAGATGTAACGCAGCAATTTAATGCCATGATCAAACTCTACCAAAACTAATTCAACAGCAAACTAAAAGCTTATTTGCCGTTAGCTAAAGCTATAATCGTGAAAACTACAAATCTATCTACATTTCATGTTTTTAGGTCTAATAGTTCTCAAATTCGTCCGAAGGACACAATATTACACTACGTCGTTTTTTTTATCTTAAAAATCCTTCCACTACTAGACGAGAAAAAAAATTGTTTAATTTTGTACCTCCTTTTCTATGTACACGAATATAAGTTGAAATAAAAATGTAACCTCAACTTGCATAATACATATAGTCAATTTCATTATTGTAGCACTTTCTAGTTTAGGAGTTATGGATATGACAGTCAGACAATAGTGCTGAGAGGTCTGGAATTCTAAACGCGGTGATGCAGTATTATTCGGTAGCGTTTCGCGGATAATCAACGCTCTGCGAAGAGCAATGTTGGTACGGTGGGTGGCGGTGGCCGCCTTCAGTCACGTCACGAGCGATGAGCCGCAGTATCAATGACTATAACAAACTAGATGGAAGAGCGAGGGTGAATGAATAACAGCGATCGTTAGTCTGTTACTGCGGCGGAAGCATTCCGCAAACACATTCATCTCTTTGTAATTGCACCAGACATGAATTTTCTAGGCACACGCACGTGTACGATTTTTGATGTGCAAACATCTAACAATTACAAAGAACTAAAAGACAACGTCACGTTGGCCAGATAATTAAAAAAAAACTCGGGTCGCAGTGCCAAAACCCTGCCGACAATATAGTGTATTTGCTAATAAAGACAGTGTGGCTTTATTATGCGAACTGGAGTTGATTTTTGGGAAAAATAAAAAATCCAACTCCTTAATACACCCCTTAAAAGGACATTTTTTTTTCTTAATTGCAATTATTATCAATCGAACCTCTACACCAAATCAAATACACATTTCAGTAAATAACTCACTATCTGCATACTAGTGTTTTCATAAAATTTGTAAATCCGGTCCTGTCGGGTCGATTTTATTAAAATTTTAACAGCATCTTTTAATCTTTACTAAAACGTTAAATTTCAATTTTGAAACGATTCTGAAAATTTTTTCGGTATTTTTTGGGCCAAAAACTTTTTTCAACCCCTAAAAACTACCCTTAAAAAGGCCGGATTGGGCCCATTTTAAATAGGGTTCTTGCGGTAATGGCTTTCAACATATGGACAAAATTTCGTTAAAATCAATTAACTCTTTCGAAAGTTATATCCCGCACGTATATATATATATATATATATATATATATATATATATATATTATGACCGGCTAACTTCTCCAGTGGTTGCGGGGTTGTGGGTTGTCAAACGCGTGGGTGAAACTGAGCAGAATTACGAGAAACCGTGACTTACCTGATTAGTAGAAAGTAGTGAACAGGGAACCAAGCAACTTAAAGTGGGTGTTATGCTTAAAGTAGAAATCTTGAGGGCGCCTTGGCTGACCGATCCACCTGCCAGAAACGTCTCACTGTTCAGCCGACTAGTGAGTAATTTAATCAGGTGAGAAAATTAAATCAAAAACGAAAATGCTAGTTTGAAAATTAATAACAATTTAATACAGGCTAAGCCCTGTGGAAACAAATATTTTGCAATGATAAACGATTCGCGAACGATACACCCGTTATACAAAATGTGTGGTTTGTTGATAAACGATTAACTATGAATAATAATTTGTGATATGCGGTAACCGGGACATCTAAATAAACGTTTGTTAACAAAACAATCCTAACATTACTCAAAATCTCTTAAACTTGCAGCTTTTCACGAAAATTAAATCGGTGGAAACTAGTTAGTATTAAGACCCTAATACCGGAACCATAATTTTATTTAAATAAATAAAATACTGGAATGTTTATTCACAAAATTCAAATAACATACGTGTTTATGATAAGATGCAAATTACGAGATTAATATTCGCAGTTGGCCAAAAGCGGAAAAATACTTATTAGCTAATCATAAAAAAATCTAAACATACGACAAAAGATAAACTTTCGAAAGTCAATCATACGTGTTGCAAACAACTATGCCTGCTACATAAACAGTCTAATTACATAATACTCGAAAACTGAACAACAATCCGCGCGTACCTGATTGACTTTAGAAACGAAATCAACATAGAAAATGCGATACATCAAATATTTTGAACAAAACAATCATCTTTCGGCATAAGTTAAACACTCAAAACATACTTAAAGAGACAATGTTCGTTACGGAAACTGAACTAGCAGATTATAAACAGTCTCATAACCTTAGATAATATTAAACTCACAATGTACAGACGTTTATTATTTTACCACTAAACGAATTATTTCAAAAGTACTGCGAGTTTTCGCAATACATGGTCACTTTATAATTTATACGCGGAACTTACACTGAATGCGCTAGTGAACGCGTAAGAATCTTACAAATACAGTGAATGAATTGTTCGGTAAATTATTTTAACAAAACCGATGCATAAATGAACTGTGAAAAATGTCCGCACGGCAAATAACCCACAAAATATTAATCAGCATTTACTAAAACTAAAAAGAATCGTTAAGATTAAATCATTAATGCTCACTTTTTCGAAAATCCGATAACAAAACTTGTCTAGGAACGAATAATCTTTTCATCCGATAAACCATACTATCACTAAAACAACTCGCGGTCTCGATTACACTTCGATACAAATCACACTTATCGACAAAACTATTGGCGATACGAAACGACACAACGATACGATACTTCGAAATGATAGATCGGAAACAAACTTTATTCTCAGAAATTCAGTTGCCCAAAAAAACTTTTCCAATCTTCCTCCTGTCAAAAATTTTTTCCTTTTTTTTTTTTTTTTCCATCGCCTACCACCTCGTAATCATGGCTTCTGTCCCGAAATGACTAAAACCAGGCCGACTAAGTTTTTTTTTTTTTTTTTTTTTATGCTAGGACAGTGCCTTATTTATGGATGTTCGGGGAGGGTCCTAGGGTCCTTATTTCAACTCGTTTCAATATATATATATATATATATATATATATATATATATATATATATATATATATATATATATATATATATATATATCTAATATATAAAATTCTAGTGTCACGGTGTTTGTTGCCAAACTCCTCCGAAACGGCTGAACCGATTTTGATAAAATTTTGTGTGCTTATCGGGTAGGTCTGAGAATCGGTCAACATCTATTTTTCATACCCCTAAATGTTAAGGATTTTTAATTTTTCATACATTAATTGAATAGTTTATTTTGTTTTAATTGAATACGTTATTTTCGTAACCCTGGAACCTATCTTCGATCTTTACATGGTTTGCTATAGAAAATCTTAATTCACTTTGCGTCGTGTTTTTTTGGAACGTAACCCTGACGCAAAGTGAGGAATTGGTGTGTGTGTGTGTGTATATATATATATATATATTATATTTTTCGATTTTTTAGCTGTTCCTTTGAGTTTTCCCTACATTTTTTTTTATAAGCCATCCCTGAATTGAGGCGAACAAAACGAAAAAAAATAATAAAATCGTTCAAGCCGTTTTTGAGTTTTAGCGAGACTAACGCACGGCGATTCATTTTTATTATATAGATATATAGAAATAAATATGAAGTAAATTAAAAAATGCATGAACATTAAAAAAAACTACGAACCTTCACCACATTAACCATACGCCCTCTATCGATGACACCACAGGTCACTCTGCGAACTGGCAATTTTCACGGTATACCAGTTAGCTTTTCTATTCTACTACTACTAATAATAAAATTTAAAAAATGTTTTTGAAACTTTGCTGTCAAAAATAAAATAAAATTGTTTATAAAAATTGCACTACTGAATGCATTTCAGTAAGTTTAAATAGGATTATACTTACTCTGATATTAAACAAAGAGAATAATATATAATTCGAGCTAATTAATTAATAATTCGACGTATGTACAGAGCAACCGACAACTGCTGTTCGCGATTTTCAGTTACAAATTTTGAGGCAATTATAAACTCGAATCCATCTAGATATGGTTCCGTTCTTAAGAACGGAATCTGCTCTTTTCAGAAAACAACAATTTGAATGGATTTCGTGCGAAATTAACCTACAGATATAACTTCTTGTATGAACGAATTCAGCTCTGACGCGCAAAGCGATATTAATAGAGCACATTAGCTAGTCTAGCTAGCCGATGTGCATATTGTAAGATTTAGGAAAATAGCCAAACAATAGCAAAAATGACACATTCAATGTAAATCATCAGGGAAATAAAAATAGCTTAGAATATTTGTGGCTAAATAAAAAGTGTAAAGTAAAATTTTCTGTAAGAGCGTTTACAAGAAAGCGTTTACAGCTTGTTTCACATCTTTGCGAGTCTCAGATGGCGAAGTTCCTTCCCCTTAGTTTTGAAACATATAACACTGATACTTTCCCTTCAACTATAATCGTTAAAGACAGGACGCACCTGATGCTAAAAGTTGTTAAAGGGCAAAAAAAAATGTAAGTCAACACAGAAGATTCATTTTTGATGAAATATAACGCGGCAAATATTCACCTAGCTGAAAAAAAAACTAATATGAACCACAGAAAAATCAGTATTTTTCGCTTGCTTTTAGATCCTTTTTAGAAGCGAAATATGTAAATAATTAATTGACTTTTTGCTTTTTTTTGTCCTTGGTAATTAATATAAAATTTCCCAACAAATAAATTTTGTAAATAATTAATTATGAGGAGACTATATAATCACAAAAAAATTTTAAGTTGAGCGGACACGAGCTCCAACATTGGATCAGGGCATAATTCAAAATTTTAAGTTTTTTTATGGTGGTCTTATTTTGAAGCGTGTCCTTTCAAAAATGGATCAAATAGGCATGATACAAAGTAAGTCCAAATACCATTTAAAACTGCTTCGGCAAAGCCGATTTAAAAAAAGCTGAAGCTCAAGGATAAGACCTGAGGGAATATAACGTAGAAGATGATCCGTCATTGACAACCCTAGCAGAGTTTTGGAGAAACTTTACTGAAATCGGTGAATCTAAAAACCAACTGTTTGCTGACTTTTAATTTAGATGAAAGTTTATCGGTTGAAGAGCAATTTAATGAAAACGACAAAACCAAGGATAAATACATCAGAGGCAGTAGAAAAGGACACTTTAGAGAATGACGAATAGGAAAATGAAGATGCTGGTCCAATAAACTCATATGCAAGCGCTTTAGAGGTCGTTGAAAACCTAAAAAACTTTTCAAAAGCAGATTTATTGCATTCGGAAATTTAAAAAATACATATCGAATTGCATTATCAAAATCGTTTTTTGCAAGAAAAACTTAAAAAATTTAAAATAAAAAATTCTAGTTTTTTAAAATAATTATCTTTTTTGTACAATGTTCAAATGCTTGGAGTCGTTTTAGTTTCTATTTAACCTAAAGTGTTTTGTATAATGTTCATACATTTTCCAAAGTTTTTAATAGAAAAGTTACCTAGTAGAATTGTTTTTTGTTTAATTACGATGTTTCCATTTTTTTAAATTTAATTTTCTCATAAGCGGACAGAAGTGTTGGAACGATGAGTGTCCGCTCCTGAGAGCTTTCACTGTGTTTGATTCTGTGAAGGTGTATGATTTGTCACGGTGAATATCACTGTTTATAAAATTGTGCGTTTTCATTTTTCACTAGCAGTGCGCTTAACCCGGGTACTCACCATGTTATATTTGCATGAAAAAAAACGGGAAAAAGTGAAAATTTCATTTTGAGCTCCCGGATCGTTGTTTTTTAGGTCAAAAGCAAGCAAATCATGAATCCAAATTATTTATATTTTATTTCCATTTTTTGTTTTATTACTTTAAACTTCAGCCATCGCTGCATTCGCACCCGGGTAGCCACAACTGTATTTGTACTAAATACATTTAAAATTATTTTTGATAACGCATGTAAGTAAACTTTATTGTAAAAAATGAGAAACATAACAGTAATCTAATACATAAAATTCTTGTGTCACGGTGTTTGTTCCCAAACTCTTCCGAAACGACTGAACCGATTTTGATAAAATTTTGTGTGCTTATCGGGTAGGTCTGAGAATCGGCCAACATCTATTTTTCATACCCCTAAATGTTAAGGGTGGTCCACCCCAAATTTTTTTTTTATTTTTTGGACAAAATTATTTGTTTTTATTCTTTCATGATTCAGCATTGAAAAATACATTTAATTCTAAATTTTCACCCTTATACGATCAACCCCTGATTTTTAATCGCGATTTTTATATTATTCTGTTCCATCCACAGATCCACAAGATGGCAATCGAATATAATAATTGTAGTATACTATAATTTTCATGTATAGTTCTATCAACCAATCAGTTATCCGCGCCAGGTGTCTCCCGTTGTCACTTTTCAACCAGCAAACATCATGGAGTAGGGGTGAGAACGAAGCCGGCTTCCTTTCTCTCACTCACTATACAATTTTCGTCCATTTTTGTTTTTCATTTTATTTGTGTCTCGATCGTAGCAGTGACTGTTATACGTATCATTTTAATTTTTCAGTGCAACTCTCAAGTTAATTTTATTCTCATAGTGAATTTATCATTATTTCTCAGTGCTATTATTATTTATTTACATTTTATAAATAATTAATAAAGACAGTTTTCACTTCTAATTGATTAAGAAATCAGATATAAATCAACACGTGTTGTGAGCTCCCGACAACAACTTTACCGGTATATATCATACAAATAATTACAAATTCGAGCGAACGAACGGAGTGAGTAATGAAACCACTAATTATAAATTCAAACGAACGAACGGAGTGGGTGAGTGAGTAATGAAACAAATAATTATAAATTCGAGCGAACGAACGGAGTGAGTAATGAAACAAATAATTATAAATTCGAGCAAACGAACGGAGTGAGTGAGTGAGTAATGAAAGAAATAATTATAAATTCGAACAAACGAACGGAGTGAGTAATGAAACAAATAATTATAAATTCGAGCAAACGAACGGAGTGAGTGAGTGAGTAATGAAAGAA
Organism: Venustoraphidia nigricollis; assembly: GCA_034508555.1. Lineage (NCBI taxonomy): Eukaryota > Metazoa > Arthropoda > Insecta > Raphidioptera > Raphidiidae > Venustoraphidia > Venustoraphidia nigricollis. Next base: position 2,440,711 of record JAVRKA010000070.1, read on the forward strand.
ATAATTATAAATTCGAACAAACGAACGAAGTTAGTGAGTGAGTAATGAAACAAATAATTATAAATTCGAGCGAACGAACGGAGTGAGTGAGTGAGTAATGAAACAAATAATTATAAATTCGAGCGAACGAACGGAGTGAGTGAGTGAGTAATGAAAGAAATAATTATAAATGCGAGCGAACGAACACAGTGAGTGAGCGAGTATTGAAACAAATGATTATAAAGTCGTGCGAACGAACGGAGTGAGTGAGTAATGAAAGAATCCTAACTATTAAAATCCCAATAAAAAATTGAACTTAATAAGGCGGAACAAAGTTCGTCGGGTCCGCTAGTTTCTTTATAAATAGCATTTATAAATAACATTTTATAATATTTGTTGAATGTTCATCACAAACCGGCAATTGGGCGTTTTTCGTCGTCTTTTTGTAGTTAGTTTATAACACATATGACAGGATCCCGTGACTTTTCTTCTTCCTGTTCTGTCCCGCTAAAATAATGGACCAGGAACTTCTGTGATAGCTGCTACCTAATGACCTATGATACTTTCAATGGCAATTTTAGTTGTATAATTGCGCATCATTAGTTTGGCAAATTCTTCACATAGTTTGCGCATAAAATGACGTCGTTCTAACGTTTTCTTCGCGATCATTTTATTATTTTCATAATAACTTATATATGCCCCATGTGAAGTGACGTCCAACATGTTGAGGAACATTGCCACTGGCCATCTTGAACATCGTCGCTGACTTGTGTATCCCCTAAGCATTTGGTCCATAGTGTCCACGCCAGGTTTATATTTATTGTAAGAATTGATAATACCAGGTTTTATTTTTTTTTGCATCGTCACTTACAGCCATATCCGAATGCATTGTCGATATTAGAATTACCGCTTAATTAGTGTATTTGCCATATGGCAACATACACTATTGGCGTCGGTCGGATGGCGGGACCTAGGGGTCGGACCAAAATTTCTCGACCTTTCATAACCTCCTAAACACTTTGGCACCATTTTTAAAAATGTTTATATATATATGTATATATATATATATATCTATATATATATATATATATTTATATATATATATATATATATAGGTATATATGTGTACGGGCAATAACTTTCGAAGGAGTTAATTTATTTTAACGAAATTTGGCACACATGTTGGAATCCATCACCGCACGAAGCCTATTTAAAATGGGCCCAATCGGGTCATTTTAAGGGTGGTTTTTAGGGGATGAAAAAAGTTTTTGGGCCCAAAAATACCTAAAAAATTCTCAGAATCGTTTCAAAATTGAAATTTAACCCTTTAATAGCAATTAAAAAGTGTTCCTAAAATTTCAATAAAATCGGCCCGACAGGACCGGATTTAAAAATTTTCTGAAAACACTAGTTTGCAGATAGTTAGTTATTTCCTGAAAGGTGTTTTTAATTTTGGTGTAGACGTTTGATCGACAATAATGATGTAGTTAAAAAAAATGTAATTTAAAGGGGTGTATTAAGGAGTTAATTTTTTTATTTTGCCCAAATAATCACCTTAAGTTCACATAATAAAGCCACAAGGCCCGATTTATTAGCAAATACACTATATTGTCGGCAGGGTTTTGGCACTGCGACTCGGGTTTTTTTTTTTTGGTATTGTCATTTTCTAATGAAAACCAAAAACTGCTGAGTTATGTGCTCGTGATTTATATTCTGCCATGATACTGGGATATATGAGTTATTAGTGTATTTGCCAACATACACTATTGGCGTCGGTCGGATGGCAGGACCTAGGGGTCGGACCAAAATTTCTCGACGTTTAATAACTTCCTAAAGACTTTGGCACCATTTTTAAAAATGTTTCGAAAAAGTTAATTGATTTTAACGAAATTTTTTCCACATGTTGAAATCCATCACCGCAAGAACCCTATTTAAAATGGGCCCAATCGGGCCATTTTAACGGTAGTTTTTAAGGTTTGAAAAAAGTTTTTGGGCCAAAAAATACCGAAAAAATTTTCAGAATCGTTTCAAAAGTGAAATTTTACGTTTTAGTAAAGATTAAAATATTCTGGTAAAATTTTAATAAAATCGGCCCGACAGGACCGGATCTACAAATTTTATGAAAGCACTAGTTTGCAAATAGTGAGTTATTTACTGAACTTTGTATTTGATTTGGTGTAGAGGTTCGATTGATAATAATTGCAATTAAGAAAAAAAAATGTTCTTTTAAGGGGTGTATTAAGAAGTTAAATTTTTTATTTTGCCCAAAAATCAACTCCAGTTCGCATAATAAAGCCACACTGCCTGCATTAGCAAATACACTATATTGTCGGCAGGGTTTTGGCACTGCGACCCGAGTTTTTTCTTTTTATTGTAGCAACAATGGTAAGATTCCACGATAGCAAGTGCTGTACAATAGGTAGAGTTGTAAAAAAAATGATCCATGCAGATATTTCTTCCGCTTCCTTGGTACGGAGACGCTAAGGCCCCTACTAGTTTCTGATGTCATTCTACATTTCTACAACATTTTTTCTTCCCAAACTTACTTTAGATCCGGGAGTCCCAAAGTGCGGTCCGCGGGCCAAATGCGGCCTGCAAAGCCTGTGAATTCGGCCCGCGATAACATAATAATAATTGTTGTTACAGTTAAAGATTTATATTATTATAGGTATAATAAGATGGATTTCAGTTATTTTTTTGTTTTAATAAATATATAATTAAAGATTTATATTTATATTAAATTTAGTATACTAATCAAAAAAAAAAGAAATAGTTAAATATGTATATTTAAAACAAAAACAAAAAAATCGTGGTTATTGTTTTCATTTTATTCCGTTTTTTTTGCCCGCCAAAAAATTCGGTAATATTAAATTTAGATACTCAATAGCAATGTATATTAAAAAATAAATAAATTTAAAAACACTTTCGTTTACTAAAATATTAAAAATTTAAGTGTGTACCCGGGTACCCTGGGTGCTAAACAACGTCGGTAAAGTTGGGTATTAACATAAGGGTAGTATCCTTGCCAAACCCGTTTTCTTAGGATTTGTTTGAAATTTAGCCAGAATAATGTTTATGTAATTCTGCATCGATTGGCGCAGAACGAAATTTTTGAACAACACAGTTTTAAAGATATTAAATTCCAAAGTTCGAGTTTTTGAGGCTCTTATACATTACGGTATACGAGGTATCGAAAAATTTACCGACAAATATTTCTGTATCTCAGAAACTTTTTTTAGGATCTTTTTAAAAAACTAAAGTAACGTTAACTAACAACTATACATTTTTTTTAAAATAGTCTCATTAACAGTTACAACACAGTTTCAGTAATATTTAATAAATTACACATACAGGATCCTGACCGAAATTAATATACATTGAAGCTGAGCTTCAATGTATAATAATAATGGAAAATTTACCGGATTTCCGCAGAGGAAAGGTTATACGATAAACGAGCTGGCAACAACGCATACTTATTTAACCGGCGAAACAAGTACAAGGTGCGTATGCGTATTTTAAAAAGCATAATTTATGTAAGGTACAACATAGGTAGGTACTAATTTTATCTATTTAAAAATCACGAACTTTTTTTTTATAATGTACTTTTTCAGACATTTCAATATTTCTGAGTCAATTTATGTAGATAAATAAATAAACACATTTCCCGGTAAAGGTTAGTCTGCTTATAGTACGATATACCATAGTATAAGTACAACATACACTGTAAAAAATGGGTGTATAAATACATTGAAAGTTAAATTCCTTCAATTTTCTAGGTAATTGTTCATTATTATTTATTTTTACAAGGGGAACTGTATAAAAACTTGGACTATTGCTGTGAAATTAAATAAATTTGGTGTTTCTATATGAACCAGTAATTATCCATGTAATCGGCCTTCTCAGTTTTTACAGTGTACTATAAAATATCTTAACGCTCCGACAGTGTTGCCAGATTTCTCGCTCAGGATTGGCTAAAATTAGTACAGAAACTGCAAAAATTATTGGGCTTATTAATGACGACTTTCAACTACATGTACTGTACACTCCAGCATAAACTTTTTACCACGACTGTCGCGAGGGTACTACCTTAAAGACCAGCCGCCACTGGTCACAAACGACCACCATGCGTGATACAGTTTATCCTTCACAACCAGCTGTCGGATAAGCGAATCTCTGAAATTAACTGATGATGAATGTTATGCGACTCCAAAATAAAATGATAAAATATGTTAAATGACATATCCATTCGCACAAGCGATGGACGAAATTCTATTTTTTGGTAACAATACTAGGAATTTATGCTGGGTTTCTGATACGACTTTGAGCTTTAAATGAGATTCTTAAATTAACATTCAAAGCTGAAGTCGTATCAGAAACCCAACATTAAAGTAGTATGGAACGATTTTAAATGTTATATAATTGTTCGTGCGTTTTAACCCATCATTGCATGTATAAAAAATTCGTGATAATTATTATAATTTACTATTTCTAAGCACATTTCTAATCATTTTAAATTCTTTTAGACGTAGAAAATGTTTATTCACATAAACTGATTTAGCCTGTGGCATTTCTTACAATTATTACAAACTAAAATTTTATCTGCTATACTTTCACTTTTAAATATCAAGGATACTTTTAATCAAAACGTCACTATAATGGTTATAATATCTATGTGGCAAAGAGGCAAAATCGTTGAAATGTTGAATTTCGATAAAATATTTTTTCTTTTTTGAAGATTAAAAGAGTAAAACGTAAAAAAGATAAAACTATTAACACCTAGAAATATATTTTATCATTGGCGACAAAGGTTCGTCACTTAATGACAAAATTATACATTTCGACCGATTTTATATATACGTCATTATTATGATTACGTATTATTATTATTATATATACTAATATGCATTTGGAACGCACGGAACGTATACAGTTCGGTCGGCGACGGCTACTGTATTTTTAACGTTTGACGGTAAACAGTGATTCACTCCCGTAATCATATTATGTCAAGCTACGTTACGGCATTTGTAAATTTGCTTCTGGAACGCAAGTGGAGGAGAAGTCTAACATTTTTGCTGTATATTCTATAACACTATAATTGCAGTTACACAATATGTTACAAGCCGCGTAATATTGATTCTTTTAACAATGAACTCTTAAGCGCCTCAGAAATAAGTGACTAAATTTCTCACCTATATCGTTAACACAACATTCCCTTTCTTGATTTACTTTCTACAAACTGTTCTTTTTGGTTTGATAGTTTTGGGTGACCGCTTCCAGGTTCCAAAATATGTTCAACTCAGATAGCCCATGAATATAGTTTCTATATAAACCGTATACAGGAATTTTAAATTTCTTGAGTATCTTTCATACTAAAGCACTCCGCGTCAAATATTTCTATTTTTAGTCGAAAAGTAGTATCTTGAAAGAAGTACTTTTGTAGAGCGCTATTTTTTTCCAAATTATTCAACACTAATAGATCAATCTTTGCGTGGATATTTAATATGTATTTATAGCACAGTCTTCTTACTAGAGTACTCAGCGACAAGCGATTCAATTTTTAGTCGAAAAAAATACTTCTGTAGGATGGCCACGACTAATTTTCCAATTTTTTGACACATATGTTATTATCTCTACATTGGAATTTATTAAATACATTTCTTAATTAATAGAGTCCTTCACTTCAAGTGTTTCCATTTTTAATCAAAAAGTACTATTTTGATAAAATTTATTCTGTAGAGTAGCAGGTTTGGATTTCGCTATTTTAGTTTGACGCAGATAAATACACTGCACTAATAAGTCTGCAGCCTCAGTATCAGAATTCAATATTTGCGTGTCATCATACCCTTTTAGTTACCATCTGCTCTCTTTAATTAACAACTAGTTCAAAACAATAACATAGTGATGAAACTTAATTTGAAATATTCATACTATGAACCAATACTAATATTATAGAAAATTTATTAATTAAATTGTATTATATTTCACAGAATATTTTAATTGATTATTCGTAAAATTTACTAATAATAAACTGACGACTAGTATTGGAGTAAAAATTAATTCCACCTTTCCTCCACTATATATCAGTTCCTATTAGAGTTACAGTGAAAAAAATTAATACATAAAATTTTAGAAATTGCGTTCTCTAAATTTTGTGTTGAGTCCGTTTCTCATAAAATAAGCCATTAATGAATTTTCCATAAAAATCCTTTTTATGTACCTTTCAGCCAAGATGGCGGCTCGCGCCTTTTCTTCCCAAGATCGAAAACTTGGATTTTTCCTTAGGATCACCAATTAAACAACAGATTCAAAAATATACACCACCTTTTGTAGGGCAAAAACCCCCACTGACTGAACTACTATTGAAACACACAATTAATTTAAAACTTGTATATGGTTAATGAACGCATAAATAAAAAAACCCGGGTCGCAGTGCCAAAACTCTGCCGACAATATAGTGTATTTGCTTATACAGGCAGGGTCACTTTATTATGCGAACTTAAGTTGCTTTTTGGGCAAAATAAAAAATTTGACTCCTTAGTACACCCCTTAAAATAACAATTTTTTTTCTTAATTACAATATTATTATCAATCGAACTTCTGTACCAAATTATATACAACTTTCAAAAATAATTCACTATCTGCAAAGTAGTGTTTTCATAAAATTTGTAAGTCCGGTCCTGTCGGGCCGATTTTATTAAAATTTTAGTGACACTTTTTAATTACTACTGGAGGGCCAAATGTCAATTTTGAAACGATTCTGAGAATTTTTTCGGTATTTTGGGGCCCAAAAACGTTTTTCAACCCCTAAAAGCTACCCTTATATTGACCCGATTACGCCCATTTTAAATAGGCTTCTTGCGGTGATGGATTTCAACACGTGGGCCAAATTTCGTTAAAATCAATTAACTCTTTCGAAAGTTATTGCCCGCACACACACATATATATATATATATATATATATATATATATATATATATATATATATATATATATATATTATATATATATATATATATATACGCATATATATATATATATATATATATATAAATATATATATACATATATATATAAACATTTTTAAAAATGGTGCCAAAGTGTTTAGGAGGTTATGAAACGTCGAGAAATTTTGGTCCGACCCCTAGGTCCCGCCATCCGACCGACGCCAATAGTGTATGTTGCCATATGGCAAATACACTAATAAATACTAAGAAATTCCATAAGCGTGGAGATATCGTCTGTTGTTTCATTTTACCCTATTTTAACTTGTAAGATTTCTGTGAATGCACTCTAAAGCAGCAATTCTTAATTAGTTTGCAAAACACGTATTTCTACTGCATCGCAGTAATACATGAGTTTTTATCGACGTCCGACAAATTATATCATATTATATGAACTTTCTAATCAAGCGAGGATAAAAAAAATCTAGTTGGAAACAGAACGAATGTTCTTTTAGAAAAACAAATTTTCCTCATTTGAAATCTACTGTCCTCTCTTCGTGAGGGGCGACAAGACTCCTAATTTCGACGGCACTGCACGCGTTTAAGTGTGTTTTATTCACCAACATCTCCATACGCGCTGACTTGACTTGCATATTTATACAAACTGCCAATTTTTCATGTTAGTGACCAACATAGTCTAGTTTAGATGAACTGATTATAAAAAAAAACACCATTTCAAGATTACGGATCCCAAATATAAAGCAAGTGAAGTGACAGCATTCCATCAATTCAACCAGAGTCCGAAGCAACTGATCTCGCCTACATGACGTAATCACGTACTTGTGTACTCGTAGTGAGCGGCTAGTATTTTTCTTTTTTTTTTGCTATTAGATAATTTATTGTAAAAATGTAATAGCAATGTAAGATCTTGTAAAACAATTAAAACCAAATTATAATTATTATCTGTTTCAGCTGAAAACCAACTACCTACTGTCGAGTTTCTCATGACCTGCACCTCGCTGTTTAATTTAATTGAGACATAAGGATTGTATTTCATTTGTTTAGACTTTAGATTATAAGTCACATATATAATATTTTTTATACTCATATTATCAGATTAAAGATATAAAGAAAATGTACTGTAGTCGAATGCATTAATAAAAAATTAATAACAATGATTAATTATCTACGTTTGAAATTTATCGTTTGTCTTCTCGACATATTATAACTATAACACCCGTATTCACCGAACACTATTAAAAATAGAAGTTACTAATCTTGGAACAAATTTATTCCATGGAATTAAATTAACTTTCAATTCAGCAAGCGATACATTCGGTACGATAGTTATACGCCTTGGAGATTCTGTTGATAATTTCGATTACGTTTACGTTTACCGAAAATCCGACTGATGCCGAAGCGATCGAAAATGTAAAAAAAAACCGGGTCGCAGTGCCAAAACCCTGCCGACAATATAGTGTATTTGCTAATACAGGCAGTGTGGCTTTAATATGCGAACTTAAATTGTTTTTTGGGCAAAATATAAATTTGACTCCTTAATACACCCCTTAAATTACATTTTTTTCCTAATTGCAATATTATTGTCGATCGAACGTCTACATCAATTTAAAAACACCTTTCAGTAAATAATAACTCCTTATCTGCAAACTAGTGTTTTCAGAAAATTTGTAAATCCAGTCATGTCGGGCCGATTTTATTAAAATTTTAGGGACACTTTTTAATTACGACCAGAGGATTAAATTTCAATTTTGAATCGATTCGGAGAATTTTTCGATATTTTGGGGCCCAAAAACTTTTTTCAACCCCTAAAAACTACCCTTAAAATAGTCCGATTGGGCCCATTTTAAATCCGGTTTTTGCGGTGGTGGATTCCAACATGTGGGCAAAATTTCGTTAAAATCAATTAACTCTTTCGAAAGTTATAGCACACACACACACATATATATTTTTAGGAGGTTATGAAACGTCGAGCAATTTTGGTCCGACCTCTAGGTCCCGCCATCCGACCGACGTCAATAGTGTATGTTGCCATATGGCAAATACACTAATGATACTTCATGAATGATTATGCTCGCATAATATTTAAGTCACACACACGGTCACACAAATCGGCAAGCAAAGAATATTAAAAAAACAAGAATTTAAACAAAACTTTTCTATTTCATTCCTCGCTTTTTTAGCTTCAGCCGAAGGTGAAAAAAATCACGATGTATGTTGGTTCTTTTTTGGAAACAATTATAAAAAAAATCTAACAGACATGTTTTCGCCCATGAAACGGAAATGCACGTAAACTAAATACTTATTGAAAATGAATTCGTAGTAACCGCAAACGTTATAAAAGAGTTAGTGCAAAATAAATTCTATTATAGAAATTGCTGATCGTCCGTATACTGCACATCAGATAATTGTACTTATATGTCTGTATATCGGTCGTATTCCATTCAGCTTGAGTCTGGTCCGGGACTCTGGGACGTAAACACAACATTCTACAGATATCTCCCTCGCTCTCTCTTACATACCGAACGTTGAGAAATAGAGAAAGACAGACAAATTAATGCAGAATGTTCGTACACGAATATAGACTAAAACAGGAAGAGGTTATACCATGGGAACGGAGCAAACGGTTTTCTGCTTTTGTAGTTACTTTAGGCTGAAAGTAAAGTTTGTGTATAGTTCTGAAATGTTGGTATATATACAGATTGTCGTTAAAATTTATCAAAACGTATTGAGGTTAAGTCTATTAGCGTATGTAACATAAACCTAGTATTAGCGGTTTGTTAACGCAACTTTGTGCGCGTGTTAGACTCAAATTCTGTAATATATTATAAAACCCACATCCACACCGTTCAAAAAAACCGTCGATAATGTATTTTTGCACACTCCCTATAAAAGAGCTACTTTTCATGACTGTCAGCGATTGTAAAATGGCCAATGACTTAGTAGACCAGGGTCGATAATTTTTGAGACCAAAAAAAAATTATAGTAGGATGAAACCCATTGGAAAGGTAGAGAATATAACAAAAATTAATTACGGTCGATCTGAGGTCGGGAAGGGAAGGGGGTGAGTTTTTAAGGGTAAAAAACGGTTGACCTAGATTTCCGACAAAACTACAAGTCCTATGAAAAAAAGTTAAATCGCAAAGTTGTAGGTAATAAAAATATCTACAACTTTTGTTTTTACTCTTTTTTCACATAACCTCAAAATTTATGTGAAAAACTCAAATAACCAAGTTTTTGGTTTATATATATATATATATATATATATATATATATATATATATATATATATATATATATATATATACAGGCTGTCTCAACCGACGTTGGTTAACATGGGTAACTTTGTTATTAGTGGAGATAGAAAGTCGGTAGAGGTATCATCCATATAAATATTGCGAATAAATTTTATTTTTATATGGTTTTTTTTTTAATATTCCCAATCTACCATCCGCAGAAATTTTTAATTAAGCTGTCGTTTCTCTGGATAAGGGTTCAAGTATTCTGCAAGTTGTCTGGTTCACTTTTCTCCATTAATTTCAAAGTTTGCTAAAACTAATTCTTCTTCACAGTGTTGCATATTGTCTTTTTTCTTTGAAAATGAATCGTGTACCTTTAAATTTCTGTTTAAGTTCCTAAAAGTTATTGAATAAGGCTGTCGCCTTTTTGGATAAAGGTTCAAGTATTCTGCTTGAGTCCACGTGGTATTTTTGTTACGCTGAATGTATGCGCAAAAATAGCCTGTTTCTCCAAATTTGAGAATGCTTGAGTCATCTTAGAGAGTAAATCAAACAAAATGAATTAGCAAAACTGTAGCGATCGCTCGACAGATTGTTAACCTGTCGATATGTATTTGTTTCAACAAATTTTGGTTTACACGGCACACTTCGATCGGTATGGATAACGTCAAAAAGCTATTTTGGTCAGTTTTATAGCTTCTGATTGGTTTAGATATAGGATATGCTATGTCAAATTATTCAGAAAAATAAGCAGAATTCGAATATCTGAAAATCAAAAATGCCGTCCATAAGAAAAACCAAAGTTCATGTCAATATCTCATTATGTAGTGGAAATAAAAAAATTAAACCTACGCCACTGAAAATACCTTAAAAAGTTATTAAAGAATGGTTAATGAAATTTTCAAATATCTTCATAAATAAAAAAGTTATGGCCAATTTTCATAAATGGCAATTTTCACTATTTTCTGAATAAATTCATAGGGTGCCAAAATTCAATTGTTCTTTCGGCGGGACGTTAATGAGCACACTTTTCTGCACTACTTTGCTCATTTAACCGACTCTCTATCTCCACTAATAACAAAGTTACCCATGTTAGCCAACGTCGGTTGAGACACCATGTATATATATATTCGCACTAAAATTCGTTTCTAATTTCTCACACTCTTTATAACTTTCTTCTTTTTGTTGTATTACATTACGAAGCTCAGTGACGGTTCAAGAAAATATTTTTCTAAAACTGTCATATAGAGTATCGAAAACGTTGAGCTGAAGCGCTGCCATACGAAAAGTATTTATACGTGAATTTTGATTAAAAATTAAACAAAAACAATTTACCGACCGTCAATCATGTTGACGTTGTTTCAAAGTTAGAACCGTCAGATGGCAGCATTGTTGCATATACTGAATAAATGTATAATTGTTATAATTAATTATTTTGCAAAAACAAAAGCAATAATAGATTTTTTAATTGTTGATACACATAGAGCAAGTAATTATCTATAAAATGATACAACAATTATGTGAAATAATTGTGAGGTTTTTTCGAAAAAGGGAGGCAAACATCTTAACCTTAGCATATTAATATATGAATCAAAATTTATTGCAGGTATTCAATTCTTTTGTAATTTTGCACACTGTTTATAACGTTCTTCTTTTTATTGTATTACATTATGGTGCTCAGATGACAGATCGAAAAAATATATTTTACTGAAATTGTCACATAGAGGCGCAAGTATCAAAAACGTTGAGCTAAAGCGCCACGATATGAAAAGTATTGATACATACGTGAGTTGATTTGAAATTGAACAAAAGAGTAACCGACCATCAATCATTCAAAGCCGTCAGATGGCAGCATTGCTGTATTGTCTTAATGTATATCTATCTATCTATATATATATATATATATATATATATATATATATATATATATATATATATATATATATATATATATATATATATATATATATATAATTTTAATAATTAATAAATTTACGAAAACAAAAGCAATAATAGATTTTTTAATTGTTGATACACATAGAGCAAGTAATTATCTATAAATTAATGATACAACATTTATGTGGGAGTAATTGTGAGATTTTTTCGAAAAAGGGAGGCAAACATCTTAACCTTAGCGTATTAATATATATGATGATATACATACAGTGTTTCTGTGGTTGAATAAAGACGATTATCGTTATTATGAAAATCCAGACAACCAACAAAAATGAAGTGTTAGATTTAAAAATTATGTAAAAATCAAGAGTAGGTACGTGCAAACCATACTATATGTATCTCGTGCGTCATGATATTAAGTGACTCATGAAACAGTTAAAACTCGCTGGTGCCAAAACCCTGTCGATAGTGTATTTGCTAATACAGACAGTGTGTCAATTATGTGAATTTATGTGTGTTTTTGGACAAAATAAAAAATTTAAATCCTTAATACACCTCTTGAAACAATGTTTTTTTCTTAATTTCAATATGTTTTATCAATTCATTATATGCACAAAATTATATACAACCTTCAGTAAGTATAATTCTCTAGCATCCTCAAAATGACCCGATTGGGTCCATTTTAAATAGACTTCGAGCGGTGATGTAGGCCAAATGAATTGTTAAAATCAATTAGCTCCTTCGAAAGTTATTGCCCGCATACGTAGGCACACACACACACCTAAGAGCATGCAGCTTTCAAAACATCCTCTATAATGTAGAATCAAAAGTCTGTCCCAGTGGAACTGTAGGTATAGTTTCTCCCATTCCTTCTCAAAGTCGTTACAACTGTCCCATCATTCAGCTCGTATCGTGCAACGTTAGTTGTGCACTTATTATTTTGTTGTTTTGTTTTGTATTCTCTCGACGCCCGATACCGATAGCAAATTGCAATTAGATCACTGACTGTCACCCACCATTGTTGACAAAGGACACCAGCCAGATTTCTCCATCTCTAGCCTCTGCGACTATGAGCTGTACTCAAAAGGTTTTTCTGAGGGACAATTCCTATAAAAAAAGCTGTTTTTCATGAAATAACCTTTTTTCAAACTAATGCGTAAAGTAAAACAACAGTAATGCGATAATTATATCTGTCAGAACGTTGCCATTTAAATTCATATATCAGCGACTGAGAAGCCAAGTATAGGCGCTGAGCAGTACACACAGATACCAATATGGCTAAACGTGAACTGTCAAAAATACTGAAAATATTTCACCTTATTATGATGTAAAAATCAGCTATTTTAATGTTTCGAATTCCGATATTACGCTATATGCTGATGATACCAGTCAACTTTTTAAAGCTGAACATTCAGGTGATATTTCTAAATCGATTAGTATTGGCGTTAATGAAATTAATGAGTGGTGTAGACAAAACGGACTTGTTTTGAATATTAATAAAAATGTTCTGTTAAATTTTCATACGATTTAGAATGTACCTGATTGTTCTTTAGATGGCAAATCTATAAAAACAGTTTCCAATACAAAGCTCTTAGGTTTAAATATTTCAGAAACCTTGAGTTGGGATGTTCATGTTAATACCCTATGCTCAAAATTGAATAGTATTTGCTACTTACTAAAAAAATGTCGATCTATCGTAAATAATGACATTTTAATTAATATAATTTATGCGTACTTCCAGTCCATTTGCGCATATGGTATTATTTTTTGGGGTAATTCGTCACCCTTTCAAAGATCATTTATTATTCAGAAAAGAGCGATCCGAATAATAACAAAATCTGCCATGAGAACTTCATGCAAACCTCTGTTCAGGCAACTTAAGATTTTAACTGTGCCAAGTTTGTTCATTTATGAATGTATTGTATTTGCGGCACAACACAAGGAACTTTTCATAATGAACAGTGATGTTCATAACTGTAATACGAGATCGAAAACGCAATTGAGACTACCATTTCACAGATTGTCTCAGTATAGTAAAAATATGTATTGCAACTGCATTCGATTCTATAAATAGTTGCCTATAGATTTAAAAAACGAAAACAATATTTCTAAATTAAAAAAAAAATTTAAGTCATTTTTTATAGAAAATGTATTATATACAATTAATGAGTTTATGGCCCTTGATATGGACTCTTTAAATTTTTCTTTATGAAATTTTTATGAAATGTTTTAATTTGTTATAACGACCTCTCCAGCCTATGGCTTGTATATACAAAGAGAAATAAATTATTATTATTATTATAGGTACGTGCAAAAAATATAGTATTATACAGGCTGACTCAACCGACGTTGGCTAACTTTGTTATTAGTGGAGATAGAAAGTCGATTCAATGGGCAAAGTAATGCAGAAAATTGTGCTCATTAACGTCCCGTCGAAAAAACAATTGAATTTTGACACCCTATTAATTTATTCAGAAAATAGTGAAAATTGTCATTTATGAAAACTGGCCATAATTTTTTTATTTATGAAGATATCTGAAAATTTCATAAGTCATTTTTTTTATCACTTTTTAAGGTCTTTTCAGTGGCGGAGGTTTATTTTTTTTATTTCCACTACATATCAAGATATTGACATGAACATTGGTTTTTCTTATGGACGCCCTTTTGGATTTTCAGATATTCGAATTCTGCTTATTTTTCTGAATAATTTGACATAGCATATCCTATAACTAAACGAATCAGAAGCTACAAACCTGACCAAAAAAAAAACCTACGCCACTGAAAAGACCTTAAAAAGTTATCAAAAAATGACTTATGAAATTTTCAGATATCTTCACAAATAAAAAAATCTGAAAAACGGTTGACCCTGCAGTCCATCCCTGGAACTTCCCGCTGTTTCCGATTTATTGAAATGTGGCTTACCCCTACGGTGTTTGTTAAAAGTTATTTTAAAAAATTCTAGCCAATTGGGCGACAGGATCATTCCAACTTCATAAATATTGACATTTGAAATATTGTAATAAAATAAAATTTCTGATAACGGTTTCCGGTTATGGTATTTGTTTCCATGGTTACATAATATGATTTAACGTAACAATTAATCAAAGCATGCTTGTTAGCTACCTAACTAATTTCTTTTTGACAGATCTTCGCAACAAAAGAACATCTGATTTTTTTTTATTATCAAAATATTTCAGAAACTATGAAACTATAGACCGTTATAAAATTCTGACAAAGATTTGGAAAGATATATTGAAAAATCACTTTTTTGTCAACGATATCTCTGGAGCGAATCAACCGATCGAGATGCTGTTTACGGCAATCGAAGCAGTTTTTCAAGCACTAAAAATTATCTATTACAAAAAAATCAATTTAACGAAAATTTGAGAATATATTTTGAAAAACCATTTTTTTCAAAATTTTTCTTCAACGATATCTCTTGAACGAATCAAGTGATCGAGGTGCGGTTTGCGACAATCGACGCAGTTTTTCAAGCACAAAAAAATAACTTATTACAGAAAAATCAATAAAACAAAAATTTGAGAAGTTATTTTGAAAAAACTTTTTTTCAGAATTTTTCTCCGACGATATCTCTCGAACGGATTAACCGATTTTGATGCGGTTTACGGCGATTGACGTTATTTTATGAGGAATAGAGCTGATTAGATTTTGGAATTAATCGGTACGGCAGTTTCGAAAATATTTCAAAATATTAAAATTTCTCAAAATCTACCTGTCCGAATCTGTTCCAATTTTCAGGAAATCTAAGTTCAGCAAGTTCCTTTCAGATGGCGCAATTCGCGTTTCGATCGGTCCACCCGTTCAAAAGTTATGAGAGGGTTACATATACACACACACACACACAGACATACGGACATCATTTCAAAAATCGTCAGAATAGCTTCCTAGGATCTCAAAACGTCGAGATCTGACAAAAACTCAAATTTCGAAAATCGGGGTGAAATCAATAACTTCCCAATTTTTGAAAATTTTCAATTTTCGTAGCGGGAAGTTAAAAATTATGACCAGTTTTCATAAATGACAATTTTCTTTATTTTCTGAATAAATTAATAGGGTGTCAAAATTCAATTGTTTTTTCGACGGGACGTTAATGAGCACAATTTTCTGCATTACTTTGCCCATTTAAGCGACTTTCTATCTCCACTAATAACTAAGTCACCCATGGTAGCCAACTTACTGTCCGCTGAATTAATCAGAAACTGATACTCAACATATAGTGTTGTCATAAAGTAAAAAAAAAATGCGTGCATATAGGAAAAGTTGTACAACTTACAAGTTACAGTAGACGAAATGTAATTTTTTTTATGTTTCAGTTCCGTGCGAAGTTAAGCATTTAATAAGGTATAACATACTTTACTGAAATAATAAGTTCACAGACGTAACATTGATGGCCCATATAAAAGACTTGGCAACTTTGTAATCACTCATTCGTGTCATTTCTCTAGCGAATTACATCTGTTGTACTTTGAAAGATAAACCGTCCAATCTGTGTTTCAAACTGTTCTTTAGAAGTTTGCACAAGATATTTCTTAAATTTTCCAAATAAATATATACTGTGCTGTAGAAAAAACTCACCCATAAACACCAAACAATGTACAGATGAAAACCCAATAAAGATGGGAAACTGCTTACCTGAAACAATATGAATGAAAAATGTTAGCTTTATGTCTTAAATACTACAATATTTATTGGCATTGAATTTCAATTTTACGGAAAATAGCAAAAAAATTATATGTAAAAAACAACAATGTCTAAGCTGTCGAGCGCCTGTGTGTTATAATCAACTAAATAAATAATCGATGTTAAAATATATTCTACTATTCATCATTCAGAGATAGTTAGCAGGTGAATAGAACTTTGCTCTTTAAATTTTTACAACACCCGTTCTTGTTTTAAAGATATCGTGGGTTTGAATCATTGTTTTATAAACAAACCACGACTCCCTATATATCATACGAAAATCATCTAGGTTAAGTTCAAAACGAAGTAAAATGACCACCGTTTTTTACGATTCCGAAAGTTCACTGGACTGTTGCAAATCGCTTGGATGTTTGGGATGATCTTATGCATTCGTAGACAAAAGCATTGTCCCGTACCGCATATTAATACAAGATAGTCGACAGCTAAATGTTCCGACACACGATGCAGTTTGTCATACCTAGATATACCCAACTTTAATTATAAATTATGGGTGTATACTAACCATAGATAAACCATTTATGTATATCTATAATACTAACACAGAACATATCGTGACATTGCCGCATTCAAACTGCAATGAAATCTATCGATTTCATTGCTTAGTTGTCAAAAATGAGCGGAAGTTATTTAGAATGTGTATATGCTTAAGTGCGCTACTATTGCGTCTCAACGGTAAATAACCAGATGATCCAGAAAGTTGAATGCATTTTCAAGAAGTTAATATTTTTTTTAAGTGAAAACTTCTTTAGGCACGTTCGGCAATTTTTATTTCTATTTGAATGCGGGTAAAATCCCGAGTTTGCGTCACCTTTACCGACATCTCTGTTATAACAGACTCATGCTGAGTTTCTGGTACGACTTTCAGTCTAACCAGATTTAAGGCTGAAAGCCGTACCTCAAACCCACCATTAGTACAGTGTGTCAAATAATACTGAAACGCGCTCATGTTAGATACGTAATGAAAAAAAGAGGTTCCGTTAGAATTTTATTTGATCACGGTTCTATAGGGGAGAACCACGTACCTTGAGACAGTTCGTACCTTGGGACATTCTAGTTTTAAACCATTCTCGACCATGCTTTAAGCTGAAAAATCAGTGATAGAACCATTTTTAGGTAGATATCACTTAGTTCAGTTTGAGTGTAGCTAAATAAGAAATTTAGGTGCAAGTGATAAATTTGTATTTTTGAAGTGTCAAAGTAATTTTTAATTCTCAGACATCAAAACCAATTTCTATAAAGGTAAGCAGTTTATTGTTTATATTTATAACTCACATTGTTAAATGCCAGACGAAGCAAGTATTTTCTTTATTCTGAAGTTTCTTAATCTATAATTTTATAATTTATAGTAAGTGATTAGTAACATTCATTAGGTACGTACCTTGGTACATCTGTCAGTTCGTACCTTAAGGAAACCTGGAAGATGTCGTATCCTCACGAATACACCAGAAAAAAATGTAATTGAAGTGCAACAACTTGCCAGAAATAACAAAAAAAAAAATAATAATAAACGCATAAATTCCAAAATAGAAAAAATAAAAATAAATTTAAATAAAGATGTTAAATCCTAAGTCTAGTAGTCGTACGAAGCGAAAAAATAATCAGCTTGAGTTTGAAGTTGATTTTTCAGCTTACAGTGTTGCCTAATTATTATAAATAGTATTGTGTTGTTACTGTCCTAAGGTAAATACCGCCCTGTCCCAAAGTACGTGCAATATGTTGTACCTTAGGACAGTTTTTTCTTTTTCTTTTTTAATTCAGAATATTGTTTATTTTTTTTTTTTGAAGTTTGTGTAATGGATTTCGTTTAATAAAAACATATGTTTCGTTCTGTTTAATTGCATTATCGATTTTCCCAAAACTAACTTGTTATACATGCAAAAAACAAAAAGTGTCTCAAGGTACGTGGTTCTCCCCTACGTTTCATATATACACAAACTAGAAATAATTAAGGCTACAATTATATTATGGATTAACTTATCATATTTCAATAAGTCAATCAATGTCGTGAGGATGGCAAATAATTCTCCTCATAATTTATCGAGCCACATTGGCTTCCGTAAGACCCGTCTATTTACGTTGCATTTGGAACTATCGTTGTTTATTTCGAGCGGACCCCTTCAATACCTAAGAGAATGATAATCCAGTATACAGAGAACCACTTATGGCAATGGTATGTAGGAAGTAGATTACAGATGTTAGTGAACTTAAATACACCGCTATCCCAGAGATAAATCAACTGACGCATAGTTCACTGCGTTACCGACCGCACAATACAATTGAGACTTGTTTATCTCTTACTGCTTTGCATCTAATAATAATAATGCAACAAATAGTGAAAATGAATTGTGAAATAACAAAAAAAAATGCCTCTCTCATGTTTGACGATGGGCGTAATACAACAAGCGAAGTCCTTGACTCGCTTACATATCTGACAGAATATCATTATTCCTTTTTAATATGCAAGAATGGGTTTCTGGTAATTAACAATTAATAATAGCTAAAACGATTTCAGTAGTTCTTCAGACCGCCTGTATAAAATGAAGATAGTACAATTGCCGAAACAAATTTGAGGTACCCATATCAATAGAACATTCAAAATATACGAACATCCATCCATAAAAAGTCAGAATAGCTTCTCAGGACCCCAAAACCTCGAGATCTGATGAAGACTCGATTACCGAAAATTGGATCAGTACCTATAACTTCTCTTGTTTTGGTAAAAAGATATGCATAACCAGCATTGCGATTTTTTTAGGAATTGCATATATCAGATGGGTTATTATACTAATATTGAATTTTTGAAAGCCAGTCTAAATATCTTTCAACAGTATTTAGTCATAATAATATATATAATGGTCAGCCACATCTAAATGAGGAACACAATGCTGAGAGCCTCTGCTAGACAAATGGAACCCTAAAATATAAGTATCTAAGAGTTATGTTTTCAGGCATGTATTATATACTTGTGTAGTTAGTACTGATTGTGAGTACCTATAGTCATAGTGACCGACGAGGCCGTGGTGAATCTGTACTGTAGGTACTCCGTAGGCGAATCGGTCGGAACGTGATGCAATTAATAATGTTCGCATGTACACATTAACCAAATCAAAACCTGATGAGAAAGCGTACGTCACACAAACAAAATCGATTTTCCATCAATTTCTTGTTCATTGATTTATCGAACCGATTGCAGTACGTACACAGATGAGGCACCCATTCCGAATCGTTCAACGTAGCAGGATTATTTATTTATTTAATTAGACTACCTACTTCATTAGGGTTCGTTGGAACGCATCAGTAATGTATTGAAGCGTAGGATTTCCCGCACAAATTACATAGCAATACTGCTTTTTTCTTTTCGGTTTCATCGATATCGTTTGCCAGGAAACATTCATTTAGTCGTCGCGTTGTTTATCTATCGACCAATGATTGATTGTATGTTTCAATTGTAAGTGACTATTAGAATCTGCTACTTCGCGTCATCAGTGTAATGTATTTTTCAAATACAAAATGCATTGTATTTTAAATACAAAAAAACGATTTTATATTAAATTATATTTTACTTCTGTGAATTACAGATTATAACTCACTAAATATTCCACTATAAATTGTATAAATGAACTTATTACATAATCCTTACTTTTGATTTTACATACCTAAATGTTGTCAATTCTACAAAAATAATACGTCCCCCATTCCCACTTCTTTCCCTTTCTACGAAATTTCTGAAAACTGAGAAAGTTGCGTATTTGTTCAGTGACACAGCAATGCGATTAAACAACCGAATATTAAAAAATTTAAATGGGTCGCAGTTCTTGTTAAAATGTTTCCATTAAAAAACATATTTGTGGGTTTAGTGATTTCGTAAAATAAAAACGATGTAGGTAAAGAGTCTTTTCCGATACACACCAGGCGTTAGATGCGCATCACCCTTTACCTTTTAAACCTTCAAAATTATTTTCATCGATATAACATAAAACCAAATTTATGCAGTAATACCAATTTACCAAGATAATAAAATGTACAAAAAAAATAATGAAAAACCGATCGAGACCTTCGCATTCTTTTATAATGGTAGAGCAATCACTAATCCAGCAATGACATAGATGAGTGAGTGGGCACGAATATAAACACCTGTTCATCATAATATTTAACTACATATAATTACAATCGGTATTTCGATGTGGTTTTTGCAACTCCACATTATTATATAAATAAATACACGTTTCCGCCAAATCGTAGGCCCGGTAGACTTTTTAAGTGTCAATCAAATCCAATCACACGTATATATAGTGTTTATTTAAAAGAAGGTTCGAGTAGTAGAGAAGTTACTGTTCATAAAATTAGTCTTGGGCGATTATGAATGATATAATCGAAATATTTCGATTATGGCCAAATAATCGATCATTCGATTATGTTAACCGAGATATCATTCGTTTGAAACGATTATTGTTAGCGAGATATCATTCGCTTCAATCGATTGTGAGATATGAAATGTATGTGAATTAATCCCGACATATATCATATTATATCATTCGGTTTCTGCATTTGCGTGCACTGAAGAGTGGGGGTACTTTCGTTTGTTCTGTGTTGTACTGTTTTGGCATTCCAGTCTCCCAGACTCCAGTAGACCAGTCATTGACTGCATTACTTAAAGTTAGAGCGGCGGCGTATCTTTTGAGATTACGTGTATACGGTACATACATTTCTCATAGTGACCGGTTATTAACTTATTACTTATTATTCACTGTCACTATATTACTACAAAAGCCGTTGCAATCATAAAACAATATTTGTCAATGCCCGATATATCTCGCTCTTCCAATCCCCTTATTTTTTGATCAGAAAACAAAAATTTGTTTCCTGAATTATACGAGCTTCATAAAAAATCTCTCTGTGCGCCAGCTACCTCCGTGCCTTCCGAAAGGATATTTTCAAAAACTGGTGTCATTACTAATGCAAGGAGGAACAGACTCTCACCCAAAAATTTAGATTATATTGTTTTTTTAAATACAAATCTATGAGTTATAATTAATTTATAATAATAAAGAATTCGTTTTATTTTTGTATTGAATCATACCAGCGATTCCATTATTAATGTGTTTTGTATTAACTATTAATCCCGACACAGTACTATGTCGATTGTCGATTATGAATTATCATACATCATTCGATTATGGCAACCGAGATATCATCATATCATTCGATTATGCTTAGCGAGATATCATTCACATGATTCGATTATGCTTAGCGAGATATCATTCGATTATGCTTAGCGAGATATTCACATGATTCGATTATGGTTAGCGAGATATGAAATGTATGTATGTCGATTGTCGATTATGAATGATATATCATTCGGTTCTGCATCTGCACACATTGGGAAGTCTGTTGCACTGGAGGTGGGGGTGCTTTCGTTTGTTTAAACCAGGAGCTCCCAAAGTTTTTCGTAGGCGGGCCAATTTGATATTCCCGATTTTTTTGGCGGGCCAAAAAAAAAAGAACGTAATAAAATCAAAACCAATGCGTAATAACTAGACTAGACATACTACAATATTTTTTTAAATATAAAGTAAACAATATTTTATTCATACAAACGCGTATGGTTAAAGTTCTGTAAGAATTTTTTAAAAATATTAAAATATTTTATTGTATCTTATTTGTAATATGTATTATTTATTTTACTATTTACTTATTTATTTTTTAATAAAAATATAATATATCTTATCGATATCGCGGGCCGAATTCACAGGTTTTGCGGGCCGCATTCATAATCGATAATTCAAATCATTCATAATCGATAGTTCGAATGATCATTCGATTATAAAAACCGATTATTTCGATTCATTCGATTATTGAAATGTATCGATTATGCCCAACACTACATAAAATATGTCTACGGGTCAAACCATGAAGAGTCCACGGAAAAGCCCGAACACCGATTCTATATAATAGTTGAGATTTGGTATACCGCGTGTAGTGTAGTATACCATAAAAAACGCCTTTGAAATAGCTATAGCGTCTGCCTCAAACACAGAAGGTCACTGGTTCGATTTATTTATATATTTAGTCAACTTTTTTGATATTCTCTTTGTTTCATACATACAAACCAACTATTTCTGAATTGTTTCTCGCAAGGGAAAGGTTTTCGCGAAGGAAGAGCCGTTTAAAAAAAATGGAAAGTGGAGGAGTGCAAGGGGGGTGTTGGTGCAAACGTCCGTGTCCGGGCTTCTCGTGGTTTGCTTTTTAGACTCTTATGAGCTGTGATGTGTGTCAGAATAATCGTCTAGTTGGCAGCTGTAAGAATTTTTATTATAGACTGTAGACGCTCGACAACTTAAGTCATTAACAAAGAATTTTGAAACATCCACCATATTTAAATTCATTACTTCTAGATTACTTGACTAAAAACACCAAACGATGTGTCTGTGTTACTAACCATTGTACGCGGTCATTGATTTGGCTCGCCGAACTGCAAAATCGACATTAAAGTGCGTGAGTCAGTTTTAACGGACACTTTATCTTATCATTAGCGTAACGGAGTAAAAATCTAGTCATGTTAAAATTAGCAAGTGCTTAATAAAAATCAATAGTGAAATCTTCTCATAAAATCACAATTTATGAGCGTAGAGCTACTAGAATATCATCATTCAAAGTGTTGTTGAAATTTCCAATATAAAAACATTGTAATGCAAATATGATTATACCAGTCCACAGTTATATTATCTGTACTTTATGATGCCAGGTCCGTAATGTTAATTACTTTAGCACAAATAATTGACAATGATTGAGCAATAAAACTTTGCCCATCAAGTCGACAATATTTGAAGTGTAATTAAAAGACATTCCATTTCTGGGATCTTAGAATTTGTGACTTTATTAACCTTCGAATGGCCAGCCTTTATCTGAAAAATTTTGTTCATATTTACAAAAAAACCCGGGTCGCAGTGCCAAAACCCTGCCGACAATATAGTGTATTTGATAATACAGGCAGTGTGGCTTTATTATGCGAACTTAAGTTGGTTTTTGGGAAAATAAAAAATTTGACTCCTTAATACACCCCTTAAAATAACATTTTTTTTTCTTAATTGCAATATTATTATCAATCGAACCTCTATACCGAATTATATACAACTTTCAGTAAATAATTCACTATCTGCAAAGTAGTGTTTTCATAAAATTTTTAAGTCCGGTCCTGTCGGGCCGATTTTTTTAAAATTTTAGGGACATTTTTTAATTACTACTGGAAGGTTAAATGTCAATTTTGAAACGATTCTGACAATTTTTTCGGTATTTTGGGGCCCAAAAACGTTTTTCAACCCCTAAAAACTACCCTTAAAATAGCCCGATTACGCCCATTTTAAATAGGCTTCTTGCGGTGATGGATTTCAACACGTGGGCCAAATTTCGTTAAAATCAATTTACTCTTTCGAAAGTTATTGCCCGCACACATATATATATATATATATATATATATATATATATATATATATATATATATATATATATATATATATATAAATATATATAAATATATATATACATATATATATATAAACATTTTTAAAAATGGTGCCAAAGTGTTTAGGAGGCTATGAAACGTTGAGAAATTTTGGTCCGACCCCTAGGTCCCGCCATCCGACCGACGCCAATAGTGTATGTTGCCATATGGCAAATACACTAATAAGAGTTTAAATTTTACATACAATAAACTACAATGAATTTTCATAGATAGATAGACAAACACAATGTGTTTGTTAATGGGTAGATTTTTTTTAGTCTTTTTACGTGTATAGTATAAAGTGCAACATTAAATACTTGTTTTTGGAAACAAAATTAGGCTACATGCCAGTGAAAAAGTCGCGCATGCACATATTTGACATTTCTTCTACAATAACCGCAATCACGGTGTTATTTTATGTTTTTATAGCTATTCTTCTGCACATATTATTACAAAAAGTATTATCTTTATGAAAATGGCGACTTGTGTGATTGCCGCTTTTGCTGTCATACTCGTTTACAATCGTCAACTTTCCGACCTATAATGCAGGGAAACTTTACAATTTTTCAATTGATAATATGGTTTTCATATTTTTTTCTTTTTCCAACGTCTGATTCCCAAAATGATGTGTCATCCGCCGTCAAATAACCAAATAAATATACTGTTACTTATATGTATATTAGCAATGGAACAAAACAGCACGGAACGGACTTCATTGTTTAGAATGTTATGCACCGGCTATTTTGCTGACAATATACGTTCAACCAGTTTGTGATTTCAATGATAAAACAATACGTATTACAAAAAAGAAAAAAACAGAATACTGCGTACATTTTGTATCATGTAATGTAGAAATATACATTTGTGGAAATCTTAAACCGCAAAAATCAATTGTAGATATATGTATGTATATGTTACGGTAAAAGTAGATATTGGGGCAAATGTACACATTTTCCGGTAAATGTGCACATTTGCCTCCTCGTTTGGGTAATGTGCATTCAACTAACATTTACAATTTCAAAGAAGGGAAATGTACATTGAATTCGTTTTGATAAATGTGAGTATACAAAATACGAAATCGTTATTAAAGCCTTTTGTATTATGTTTATTTAAATAAATATTTTTTTACTGCAACAACATTTTTAATTTATTTGTATTCCAACTTGACATATTATATAATATGCAAAGAAAAAGTATGTTTTGTTTGTCATTTATATTTTTTAATTAAAATAATTTTCGTTATTAACGCCTTTTGTATTATGTTTATTTAAATAAATATTTTTTTACTGCAACATTTTTAATTTATTTGTATTCCAACTTTTCTTAAAACATGAAGGTAAGAGTATACATTTACCAAAACGTGAAGGCAAGAGTACACATTTGCCGGGAAATGTACATATAGATTATATTCAGTTCACATATACCTAACTGTTTGGGAAATGT
The DNA here is from genome assembly GCA_034508555.1 of Venustoraphidia nigricollis. NCBI lineage: Eukaryota > Metazoa > Arthropoda > Insecta > Raphidioptera > Raphidiidae > Venustoraphidia > Venustoraphidia nigricollis. The sequence continues at coordinate 2,466,450 of JAVRKA010000070.1, forward strand.
ACACAGTTTACGGTAAAAGTGTACATTTCCCTAGAGTGTACATTTACCGTAACATATATATTATTATTGTCATGAATCAGTTGTATATTTATAATAAACTATAACCGACAATATAAAATGCCTGCAGTATATATCAGAAAAGAGCCCGCCTGATTTGTCTGTATATTACTAATTACGTACAGGGAAAAATTCAACGGGTAAAAACATCACTTTACTTCAAATGATTACTTCAGTTATTGGGAACTACACCCACTGGTAGTCTGCTTTAAATTAATTTGAAAAAATAATGACGTATAGAACAATTTTCTTATACACAGTCGGACTCGCATTTCAACACAGACTACATTTCAACTGATTTTCAAGGTTTTGTCCCTACTCACGCGAAGTATCTTCTCCTACGCTGCGCTCAGCCAATGGAAAAGTAAGTTAGAAAACGCTTAACTTCAAATTAATAAGGTTACATTATAAAAACCCGGGTCGCAGTGCCAAAACCCTGCCGACAATATAGTGTATTTGCTTGTATAGGGCCGTGTGGTTTTATACTTTTATTATGTGAAATTAAGTTTGTTTTTGGGCAAAATAAAAAATTTAATCCCTTAATACACCCCTTAAAATAACATTTTTTTTCTTAATTGTAATATTATTATCAATCTAACGTCTACACCGAATTAAATACACCCTTCAATAAATAAGTCACTATCTGCAAACTAGTGTTTTCATAAAATTTGTAAATCCGGTCCTGTCGGGCCGATTTTATTAAAATTGTGGGGACACTTTTTAATCACTACCAGAGGGTTAAATTTCAATTTTGAAACGATTCGAAGAATTTTTTCGGTATCTTGGGGCCCAAAAACAGTTTTCAACCCCTAAAAACTACCCTTAAAATAGCCCGATTAGGCCCATTTTAAATAGGCTTCTTGCGGTGATGGGTTTCAACACGTGGCCCAAATTTCGTTGAAATCAATTAACTCTTTCGAAAGTTATCACGCGTACACATATATATATATATATATATATATATATATATATATATATATATATATATATATATATATATATATATATAAATATATATAAACATTTTTAAAAATGGTGCCAAAGTGTTTAGGAGGTTATGAAACGTCGAGAAATTTTGGTTCGACCCCTAGGTCCCGCCATCCGACCGACGCCAATAGTGTATGTTGCCATATGGCAAATACACTAATGAGTGATTATAAATTACAGACGCTCGACAAACCAAACTAACTTGGATCAATGAATTTCCGATACGCAACTTTTAAGAAATTCCAGATGCGACATTGATTTTTGCAAACCCTGTAAACCTCTACTCATCCACATGCATGCACACGGTTATAAGCATGATTTGACTATAGGGACTATAACACCAAAAAAAATGACAATAAAATGCAAATTAGTATCCGATGTAGTAAATATGTTCCGGATATTGAGTTATCTGAATGAAATGCCACACCTCAGTTGTAAACTGCACGCACACAATAGTTGCACGCGGTCATAGAAAAACGTTTGATACAATACCGACGAGGAGGCGGTGGACGAGGAGACGAGAGGGAAGCAAAGGAAATTATGCCGCACTCCAGTTCCATTTTGGAAATTCATTATGTTCGTAGTAGGTACCTATATATACCGATAGACATATTATACAACTACATAGTTAAGCCGTATAATTCACCATTTAATCTGGAGTAGACAACAAGAGAGGGACGATCGCCGAGCTGAGGAGTTGTCTCTTGGGGATTTGTTTAAATAAAAACTTAACACTATTCATATGTTATGACTAGACTTCAAAGATTTAGTCTATTTTGGAAGTTCATAATTTATTTCACTAGTTTTCTAATTTGGTATTCTCGATTTATTTTATCAGATAACTTTTCCACAAAAATGTTCTGCTGTACACATCAACCCCCGTCAAAATCGAATCACCCATTGAAGAACATAACATCAGTGATAGGGCGTGTAATTAATAAATAGGTATTTCTATTACTTGTATCTGAAAAAGGTGGATGGATGATACCTCAAATAAAACCACGCCAAAATTTCAATTTATTAGTGTATTTGCCATAAGGCAACATACACTATTGGCGTTGGTCGGATGGCGGGACCTAGGGGTCGGACCAAAATTTCTCGACGTTTCATAACCTCCTAAACACTTTGGCACCATTTTTGAAAATGTTTATATATATATATGTATATATATATATATATATATATTTATATACGTATATATATATATATATGTGCGCGGGCAATAACTTTCGAAAGAGTTAATTGATTTTAATGAAATTTGGTCCACGTGTTGAAATCCATCACCGCAAGAAGCCTATTTAAAATGGGCGTAATCGGGGCATTTTAAGGGTAGTTTTTAGGGGTTGAAAAATGTTTTTGGGCCCCAAAATACCGAAAAAATTCTCAGAATCGTTTCAAAATTAACATTTAACCCTTCAGTAGTAATTAAAAGGTATCCCTAAAATTTAAATAAAATCGGCCCGACAGGACCGGACTTACAAATTTTATGAAAACACTAGTTTACAAATAGTGAATTATTTACTGAAAGTTGTATATAATTTGGTATAGAGGTTCGATTTATAATAATATTGCAATTAAGAAAAAAAATGTTATTTTAAGGGGTGTATTAAGGAGTGAAATTTTTTATTTTGCCCAAAAACCAACTTAAGGTCGCAAAATAAAGCCACACTGCCTGTATAAGCAAATACACTATATTGTCGGCAGGGTTTTGGCACTGCGACCCGGATTTTTAAAGATTTAGCGTTGTTCACTAACATAATCTAACATTACTCGAAGTACGAAGCCGATGGAATGATACACAGAACATTACTTCTGTGTAGTTTATATTGACAACATGCGTAGAGAGACTACTAATATTTCAGTTTTCCATTTACTAAAACCGTTTTTTCAATCCAGGCTACAATAGCGCTCAGCCGCTAGAGCTTAATGCGCGGTAAACTCATAGTCTAAGATCGGGCTGCAAAATTACTACATGAATAATGTAGACAATCAAAATCAAATTTTTAAGTATTTTTACAAGTGGGGGAATTCATTTTTCATAAGGTGCCAATTAAAAATTGCCCGCAAGTATTATTAATTAAAATATTATTAATTGAATTTTGGGGAAACATTTCGTTCACATCGTATATAAATTAGACTTACACCACTTCACAACAGTGTATTTGAAAGATCTGAAAAGTCACAGGTGCCGCTGATTGCTTAGCCGCAACCTCTACGCAGCCAGGTGTAAACAGGTATAATTTCGTAGAAACTTTAATGGAAAATTTACCAGATTTCAGCAGAGGAAAGGTTATACGATAAACGATCTGGCAACAACGCATATTTATCTAACCCGCCCAACAAGTTATAAACTCAGCATGCATACATGGCTGTAAAATTACATTGAATTTTAAAGTAAAATTTAGTCAATTTTCTAGGTAATTGTTCATTATTATTTATTTTTACAAGAACTGTATAAAAACTTGGACTTTCGCTGTGAAATTAAACAAATTTGGTGTAAAGTAAAATTACATACACTTAGTAGTTTTAATGTATTTAATATGCGTTGTTGCCAGATCGTTTATCGTATAACCTTTCCTCTGCTGAAATTTGGTAAATTTTCCATTATTATTTATTCAATAACTCTGAAACTGTGTTGTAACTGTTAATGAGACTATTTTTAAAAAATCGTTTGATTGTTAGTTAATGTTACTTTAGTTTTTTAAAAAGATCCTAAGAAAAGTTTCTGAGATACAAAAATATTTGTAGGTAAATTTTTCGATATCCCGTATACCGTAGTGTATAAGAGCCTCAAAAACACAAACTTTGGAATTTAATATCTCTGAAACTGTGTTGTTAAAAAATTTCATTCTCCGCCAATCGATGCAGAATTACATAAACATTATTTTGGCTAAATTTCAAACAAATCCTAAGAAAACAGGTAAGGGCAGGAAACTTCGATTTGCGGGCATTTTTTTACAGGCAACCTTATAACATTAAATTCAGAAAAAAATTAGCTTTAATGTGGTATAGATGAAATAAATGTACGTCATGAACGAAAAGTTTTTACGAAATTATACCTGTTTACACCTGGCTGCGTAGAGGTTGCGGCTAAGCAATCAGCGGCACCTGTGAGTTTCAGATCTTTCAAATACACTGTTGTCAAGTGGTGTAAGTTTTATTTATATACGATGTGAACGAAATGTTTCCCCAAAATTCAATTAATAATATTTTAATTAATAATACTTGCGGGCAATTTTTAATTGGCACCTTATGAAAAATGAATTCCCCCACTTGTAAAAATACTTAAAAATTTGATTTTGATTGTCTACATTATTCATTATGTAGTAATTTTGCAGCCGGATCCCGGTCTATCACTGTATCATTTGTATAAGAAAAATACTTATTTCTATATTTTACCCTGTGGCTCTGAATAATATTCCTGGACATTTTCCATAATTCCTAAGATCTATAACTATTTTCAGACTTATATGTTCACCCTGACCTGTCTTCAATGGTTACCTACAATCCGTCGCAATCGAAAGTTGTAAATGTAGACTTTATTTATTGTTGAATAGGTTGTGAGTATGTGAGTAACCTATTGAAGAATAAATAAAGTCTACATTTACAACTTTCGGTCGCGACGGATAATAGGTAATACAAAAACAGTCTTCAGGCAGAAAAACAAGATTAAAGAAGCTGCAATAAGGAAAAAACTTATTTTCGTCACATTTCATCTGATAATTGGCACAGTTGACATGATATATTTTATGATTTATTCCAGACACACAATATTGTCTTTCTTTCTATTTTTGTTCAATAATGGCGAAATCAAAAGAAGAATTATACGTATATGTTTAGTGGTTACGTGTAACCTTTTAACCCAAACAGTTGCACCTATTCTGATGAATGGAGTGTCGAACGCTTCGTTTCCATTGCGTGAATGACACTAAGTATATGAAAACCTTTAAAAAACAAAATGGCGAATGTAGTACGAACATCTCTTACAGATTTGCCTTCTAACATTTTTATCTAATTAAAAAAAAACGGTCAAGTGCGAGTCGAACTCGCGAAAAGAGAATTCCGTACTATTCCGTTTTCCGTGAGTACTTTAAGACTTAAGATTTTCGTTACAATTTTCCTGTAAACTATGGGTGAGCCCCGACATTCCTTATTTTTTTTCAAAATTTTAGGCGCAGTAGTTTCGGAGATAAGGGGGGGATGGTCAATTGTTCATCTATTTTCTTAAATAAGTAACTTTAAAACTATTTATTTTAAAATTATAAAAAAAAATATATTTCAGACCCTTACCACATGCCCTTTCATTTGATATGTCACACGGTACAGTTTGCTAAACTTTTTTTTTTAATTTTCTAATTTTTCCCCAAAAACTACCCCCATGTTCAAAATTAATTTATTTACGTTACACGTCCGTCTTTGGGTCACCGACTTATATGTGTGTGCCAAATTTCAGCTCAATCGGTCCAGTAGTTCGGCGCAAATTGGCTTTGACAGTGGGACGGACAGACACACGAGTGATCCTGTAAGGGTTCCGTTTTTTCATTTTTAAGGTATGGAACCCTAAAAAAACTAAAAATGTATATAAAAAAATTGACATGGCAATACAGGTAAAAATAGTAATTCTCGGCCAATTTGAGCAGTATTAATCATCTGAAATAGTTATGTAATTGTTCTGTTAATTTAGCAGGACGGATCATTCAAAATATTGTAAATGGCTTGCATTTCCGCACTTCACACCAGGATGTGCAATTTTCAGGGCTGTTTAACCCAGGGTATATCAATTAAGAAAACACATTTAAAAGGGAGTAGTGTAGAAGGTTTAACTGTATAGCTGCAAGCAGTGTATTAAAAGGAACCCCCTTCCCCCTTGTGATTTGGCAAGCTGATGGGCGTTCGAACAAACCCTCGGGATGGCATGTGTGATCACAAAGCAAAACTGTATATACAATCCTGGAACGTATCTAAAGCAGGGCTCACCAACATGTTTGTACCTAAGAAGCACATTCTAGAATACTAGTGGGGTGAGGAGGAGTACCATTTATGTTGTCACGATAAATTTATAGGTGGACATATTTAATATACAATAATAAATAATATACAAAAAAAATAGTTCTAAAAATGTAATTTTAAAATTCTTAAAATGATATAAATATATTAATTATAAACAAATAATTAGTTACTAAATTCCAAAAAAAAAATTAAACGTAGCCAAAAATAATCTTTAAAGGTTTTTTATATGTAATTGATTGACACCAAAACGTTACCTTTAAACTTTTGATCAAAAAAATTAAAAACGTCTAGGTACTATTAATATAGAGTGTGTTCGACTGGTCTCTTCTTTTTGACTATTTCCACCAAAATGATGGAAGCGCACCACTTACACATTTTATTTTCTGAAATTTGGAAAGTCAAGTACCCCAGTAGTAGTTACAATGTCGGCGTTAGTTGAAAATTTAGTACAAAGCAGTTGGACACACCTTCAAAAACGTGTCGAAGGTTTATTGTGCGTTAATAAAGGAATTTCGGTAAACCTGCCATTTGCCATGCTCATTTAATTTGAAGATGTAACTCAGGGGCTCAGTGAAAGCATAATACTGAAAAGTTTACTTTTACTCCGAGTAGACTGTTTTTACACAACATAAAGTTAATAAAATTCCATTTGAAATTTAAAGGCACAAAGAAGAATTCCGAAAATTCGACACAAATCATTTTGTCGCCTTATTGACAACCATTTCACAGTACATTCGGTCGGTATTAATGGAGAACTACTCGTATGTCGAAGGAACAGAGTAGATATGAAGCTGCGATGTTACGTATATTAGGGAGCTGTTAGATTACTATCTAGACTGTATGTTAGCTGGCTGTAAACCGCACATTACAGTTTATTACATCCCGTAGGAATGACGGGATAAATGGAATAGGTACCAAATGAACATCACTACTCTACTACTATACCATACTTCTATACCATACTACTATACCATACTATTATATTATACTACTATACTATACTACTATACTATACTACTATATTATACTACTATACTATACTACTATACTATACTACTATATATATCGATATTTTTTATTAGATATATCGATATATTTTATTTGATATATCGATATTTTTGGGCGATATTTAATTTCGATATACATATCGATATAAAATTCCGAGTATCGAAAACCGATATTTTTTTCCAGTAGCAACACTTGTATGTACTACCGCGACTGATTATGGACGTTTAAGAAAAATGTGTTTTTACATGTTTTTGGAACATACTTTTAAGTGCGTTCCAAAAACAACAACAGTGAATAAAGCACATGTAAAACACGTTTCTTTTTCACCGGATTGTTCGATGTTTTCAGAATAATAAACAGTCAAAATAGAGCTATTCATACAATATTTCATTTCATTTCTACAACATCTAGAACAGGCCTGGGCAAATGGCGGCCCGCGGTAGATTTTTGTCTGGCCCGTGAAGCATTGTATATATTATTATTAAAAACACAAATATTAGTTTTTGTCTAACATAAATTGGTGCATAAAAAATTTTAGATAAAATATTAAGCAATACTTATACACATTATCAGGGCCGGTGGGAGCCAAAATTTTCTCCCGGACACCCGCTCTTTTCAGCGCCCCCTATTCGAACTGACTGTTTGTGACTCAATCTATTAAGCATAGATGATAGTGGTAACACTTTTAATAACACCTTTGTATGATAATTGTACAGTTTGATAATTATCTGATATTAATGTTTAAAATTTTCTTTTCAATTTTTTTATTCAAATGACTTGATAAATAAATATTTTGATTCAAAAATGTTGGTTTTAAAATTCATTAATTGACATCCTTAGCAAAAACTATACTTAAAATTAGAAAAAAAAACTGTTTGGCCGGACGTCAAATTTTTATCTGCAATGTGGCCCGACTATCAAAATATTTGCCCACCCCTGATCTAGAATATGTTTAATTATTTCAATTTACACCTCAATCCATGCTGTACCAACAATTTTCTGTCGAATGTCACCTCTGGCACGCATGCTATAGGTTCGCCATTCCTGTCTTTATTAATTGTTCGATTAATTTCTAAAATTATCTGCTCCTAAATATATTAGACGTTTGATTAATAAACAAAAAAATCTTATCGTTGTTTTTGATTTCAGATAATTATTTATTATTTGATTTATTAGAAATAATGTCCGTTGATTGCTATTTGAGATGATATTAAGCTAGCCAATATGTATACTAAATTTCTTCGAGTGCCAATGTTCTCTTTAAAATTGTACCGATATATCGATATTTTTAAAAAAATATATCGGTGCCGATATCGATACGATATTTATCAATACTTTTTGGCACTTCTGACATCCCTATACTATTTCGTTGTTGTCATACGACCATAGAAAGAGACAGTCACATACTTGTTTTGTCTTTCCAGCACATGAGTGCAACATATCGCTCATTTGCGAGAAAAATGGCATAACACAAAACTTTTCATTTTTGAATTTTTATTTCATAAATTCAATTCTTTTTGGATGCATTTTTTGTTGACTAACTAAATGTCATCCTTGTAAAATCAAAAATTCATCGCGTAAAAGCAGTTATGTCATTATTGCATTTTGTTCGTTCTATTTGTTTCAATAGCGTATTATCTTAGTTACGACTTTAACGTTGGTGCAATTTTCAGTACGACCATCATATCTCGTGTTGTGACAATACTACTGTACACTTAAGTGTCTTCCTTATTATCTATTTTTTTTTGTAGGAAGAAAGTTTCATTTCATTGTATGATTTTATTGATAATACTCAAAACGTAATTTAAGTTTGTCTTATTTCGTAATATGAAACGTCGAGAAATTTTGGCCCGACCCCCAGATTCCGTCATCCGACCGACGCCAATACTATATGTGCCATATATGCCAAATATACTACAATGGGTTATGTTTCCTATCTCCTCATTTCCACTGAATTTTTTTTGTTATTTAATATGAACTATACGTCGATGTTATAGTTTATAAATTAAACCATTGAAACTTGTCCTTTAATAATTTATAGCATAATATACTTTTTATTCGGCTACGCTCAGATGGACAAAAAAATTCTGACTCAACCGACAAAACAGCGAGCGAATCCGCGGATAAAGTAAATGCAAAGACGGCAGATAGTTGTGCCTCTTGACCCCTTTCTTGTGAGAAACGGCGTATGCTCTGCAATGCTTTTCGTACGAGCTGCTATAGTTATTATACAATCGGACTTATGTATTTTCAACACCATCTGTTTTCAACTGATTTAGCTCCCGTATTTTCAAATTCTAATCCACACTTTTCGCGGAAATATCTCCTCAGTCAATGGAAAAATACGTAGACAACGCTTTAATCTCAAATAATTTTTTTTCTGATTGGTCTCTGACTGTCAGGAACTGAGGATGAACGCAAAGTTTTTTTTTTTTTTTAAATCGACTAATGCTGGATCCGCGCTGGATCCAGCTGGATTTGCTTTAATCCAGCATATATTCAGCTGGATTGAAAATGCCGCTGGACTGCAATCCCTAGATCTATACTTATATATTTGCATCTGTAGGGAAACAAATATGAGCTGACGCGTGATTACATATCAACTCTTGCAGTCATCAAAGAATAAACAACAAAAATTTTGTCCGGGAATTTCACATAATTTTGTGCATTAAGGCTGTCGGAACGCTCTGAATTTTGTTTGTGCTGAGACCCAGCGGTAAGGGGCGAGGTAGGCAAAAGACATATTGTGGGTGTGACGTTCTTTAGCTCTGTCTCGCTCAAATTATCCGCACGTTTCAATTTTTGGCTGGTGTCAACTACGAGGCTAAAAAATATTGTTGCAAGGGTGCCGCTGTCAATTGATTACTCTAAGTTTGGGAAATATTTTGAAGATTTAAAAAACTTTTCCGAAAAAGGAAGAGTCACTTTAGGTTTGTGATGGAACAGTTATGTGAAATAAGTACGAATAAGGTCGTAGTATGACATTGAAAACGTGTGTTTTTTTGGCACAATTAATGCCAACTTTTTTCTAGTAAATCGTACATAAATAACAAAAGTAGTCCATTAGAGACCTAGATTTGTCCTTTATCTTCCTTATAGAGAAAGAATTTTTGCAGAATGTTGACGAATAAGTCTACAATCAGTTGACAGCCGAAGCTCTATTTTTGGCTCAAATTCAGAGCGTTCCGACAGCCTTAAAAGAAACTAAAAAAAAGCAATTTTACTGTAATCTAATAAAAGATTTGTAACCAAAATTCCGCATCTATCAAATAACTAAGACAAGCAGTTCGTCGTTCTAAGCGCTGTATGACGACAACGGTTGATGCCAAAGGCACGAGAGCCATTGAAGCAAACAGAGGCGAGAGCTCGCGTACAGCGCCTCTGCGACGTTCCAAGGTTACATGTGGCTGCCGCTGCGAGTGTAGCGGTGCGCCACCCCCTCGAGTTCCGCCCAACATGTATCGATCTCCCCCGCATGTACGCGCGCGCGCGTTTACATAGTCGAGTTCCGAAAGGGGCATTATTTGGGCCCACGCTTTATTCTATATATCATTCTCTCTCTATACGCGGAGGTGATTAATATACTGTAATACCGGGTCAGTGTCAAAATTAAAAATTTACTGAATTGCATATACACATTACATTATACTTCTTATCGGAGCTGTAAAAACAATCACACTTTCTCCTAGCGTTTTCCTTGAATCCAGACCATCGATATATCAAATCTTTTTAGTGTATTTGCCATATGGCCACTATTGGCGTCGGTCGGATGGCGGGACCTAGGGGTCGGACCAAAATTTCTCGACGTTTCATAACCTCCTAAACACTTTGGCACCATTTTTGGAAAAATTATATATATATATATATATATATATATATATATATAGGTATATATATATATAGGTATATAGATATATATATATATATAGGTATATATATAGGTATATATATAGGTATATATATATATATATGTGTGTACGGGTAATAACTTTCGAAAGAGTTAATTCATTTTAACGAAATTTGGCACGCATGTTGGAATCCATCACCGCACGAAGCCTATTTAAAATGGGTCCAATAAGATTATTTTAAGGGTGGTTTTTAGGGGTTGAAAAAAGTTTTTGGGCCCAAAAATACCGAAAAAATTCTCAGAATCGTTTCAAAATTGAAATTTACTCTTTTAGTACCAATTAAAATGTGCTCCCGAAATTTGAAAAGAATCGGCCCGCCAAGACCGGATTTACAATTTTTATGAAAACACAAGTTTGCAGATAGTGAGTTATTTACTGAAAGGTGTATTAATTTGGTGTAGATGCTCGATGATAGTAATCTTGCAATTAAGAAAAAAACTGTTAATTTAAGGGGTGTATTAAGGGGTTAAATTTTTTATTTTGACCAAAAAAAAACTTAAATTCATAATATTCATAATAAAACCAGACTGCCTGTATTAGCAAATACACTATATTGTCGGCAGGGTTTGGGCACTGCGACCCGGGTTTTTTATGTATTTGTTTATGGATGATGACATTCTAGCATTAAAATTCATTTTATATGTGCGTTCAATTCACAGTAATGACCAGATGTGGGTGAGCTGCGAATTTTCCTTTTGGAGTCGAATCTTCATTTAACTAGTTCGCTGCAATGGGTTTGTGGTCATCAAAAATAGTGAAGAATGTTTTCTAGCAACTCCACCGACCAATGCTCAGCAGTGACCACGCCACAAAATCTATTGTATTTAACAAATTCTCGATTTTCATAGTCGAATGTTTAAAATTTTTCTATCTACATTATTCGACTGAAAAGAAAGACAAAAAACAATAATTAATAAAAACCCGGGTCGCAGTGCCAAAACCCTGCCGACAATATAGTGTATTTGCTAATACAGGTATTGTGGCTTTATTAAATGAAATTAAGTTTGTATTTGGACAAAATAAAAAAAAATTGAACCCCTTAATACACCCCTTACAATAATAATTTTATTAGTTGAAATATTGTTATCAATCCAACATCTGCACCAAATTAAATACGACCTTCAGTAAGTAAATTCGTATACGCAAACTAGTGTTTTCATAAAATTTGTAAGTCCGGTCCTGTCGGGCCTATTTGCTTATAATTTTAGGAGCACTTTTTAATTGCTACTAAAGGGTTAAATTTCAATTTTAAAACGATTCTGAGAATTTTTTCGGTATTTTTGGGCCCAAAAACTTTTTTCAACCCCTAAAAACTACCCTTAAAATGACCCGATTGGGTCCATTTAAATAGGCTTCGTGCGGTGATGGATTCCAACATGTATGCCAAATTTCGTTAAAATGAATTAACTCCTTCGAAAGTTATTGCCCGCACATATAAATATATATATATATATATATATATATATATATATATATATATATATATATATATATATATATATATATACGTATATATATATATATATACAGGGTGTCCCATAAGTCGACGTCCAAACGAAGTGAGGTGATGGGGGAGGTCATTTCCTATCAAAATAACCATAAATGTGATTATCCAATTGTTTACGGTTCGAAAGTTATTTCAATTTTTGTATTTTTCTCTGAAATCGTGTAGTGCTTATACTAAAAAATTAATTTAAAAAAATCTGTGAGTTGTTTGGTTGATTTTTTTTTATTAATAGGATCCTGAAGGGTCTGCCTTTCCAAAAAAAATAATTTTCATGAGCTCTGTTATCATCTGTCAAATAAAAAAATGGTTTTGTAAACACTTTTCGGTGGCAAGAAAAATATATTTGATTTTAAATTCACGTTGACAGAAAAAAAGTGTTATAAAAAAAATTGACCAATTATCAGAAAAACTTGTCCATTTAATAGAGATTCTAACGCGGTATAGTACAACTCGTTATTCATGACAGTTTTTTTTATAACAATTTTTTTACATGCAAGTCGTGTTTGTTAAAAAATACATTTTCGAAAATTTCAAAATCTAAGTTGGCTAGTCCAACACAAATGAACCAAATTTTATTTAAAGTTACAACAAATGTTCGAAATTAGTCGAAACGCCCGTTCGTTATTTTGTATTGTATTGGTCGCAATTCTTATTTTTTGCCGCAGCTGATGTTCGTTTTGGTTTTCTGTCGCGTAGACCAGTTCTTTGAAGTAACCCCATAAAAAGAAGTCTAGGGGGTTTAGGTCAGGTGACCCCGGTGGCCACTGGATGGTTCCTTCCCTTCCAATCCAGCGATTTGTGTATTCGGTGTTGAGGTATCGTCTCACTACTAGAGCATAGTGACAAGGAGCCCCATCGTGCTGCAACCACATGTTTCGGCGTGTTTCTAGCGACACGTGTTCCAGTAAGCTGCCCAAATCATTTTGCAAAAAATAAAGATATTCATGGCCCCCGATCCTTCTGGGTAGCTCAAGGGGCCCAATCAATTTGCAAAAAATAAAGATATTCATCGCCCCCGATCCTTCTGGGTAGCTCAAGGGGCCCAATCATTTTACCTTCAACAATTCCCGCCCACATGTTGACCCCAAACTGATGTTGAAAATGGTCGTTTCTTATAGCTCTAGAGTTTACATAATCATAAGAGTGAAAATTATGGATGTTGAATACTCCCGTCCTTCGAAAGCTCGATTCGTCACCCCACAAAATGTTATTAAAAAACTGATGATCTTCCCTGTTGCGACGTAGAATTTCTCGGCAAAATTGCACCCTTTTGTTATAATCAGCGGGTAAAAGTGCTTGCACACGTTGCACATGGTATGGATGTAACTGATCCCTTTTTAAAATACGGTGCACTGTGGACCTCGAAACTCCCGAACGTCTTGACAAACGACGAACACTTGTAGATGGGTCCTCTGTCACCATTCCAATTATTTCATCTTCGTCGATGTCAAGTCTAGGTCTTCCAGCTCTTTGCTCATTCCCAGGGATTTCACCTTCTATGTATCGCCGATGTATACTTTGGAACACCCTGTGGTCAGAATAGTGTTCTTGGTTGGGATATCGTGCCCGATATTCTCTTGCAGCAGCCCGAGCATTCTCGTCACAAAACCCATAGACATAGTGCATTTCTGCATACTCCCGATGGGAATAAACCATTTTGATGCGTCCAACTTGAAAAGAGTCCAAATCACAAACAGGATCGAAGTTCAAATTACCAAGCGCAGGTCCAAATAACAAAGTACAAAATGAAAAGTCAAGTCGGAGGTTTACTAGTAATAAAACGAATAGCGAGCATACATTAGAAGTAGTGAATGAAAGAGGAACGTATTAATTTGTTTAAGTCGTTCCAGCCAACTTAGATTTTGAAATTTTCGAAAATGTAGTTTTTAACAAACACGACTTGCATGTAAAAAAATTGTTATAAAAAAACTGTCATGAATAACGAGTTGTACTATACCGCGTTAGAATCTCTATTAAATGGACAAGTTTTTCTGATAATTGGTCAATTTTTTTTATAACACTTTTTTTCTGTCAACGTGAATTTAAAATCAAATATATTTTTCTTGCCACCGAAAAGTGTTTACAAAACCATTTTTTTATTTGACAGATGATAACAGAGCTCATGAAAATTATTTTTTTTGGAAAGGCAGACCCTTCAGGATCCTATTAATAAAAAAAAATCAACCAAACAACTCACAGATTTTTTTAAATTAATTTTTTAGTATAAGCACTACACGATTTCAGAGAAAAATACAAAAATTGAAATAACTTTCGAACCGTAAACAATTGGATAATCACATTTATGGTTATTTTGATAGGAAATGACCTCCCCCATCACCTCACTTCGTTTGGACGTCGACTTATGGGACACCCTGTATATACATATATATACATATATATACATATATATACATATATAAATATATATATATATATATATATATATATATATATATATATATATATATATATATATATATATATATACATATATATATAAACATTTTTAAAAATGGTGCCAAAGTGTTTAGGAGGTTATGAAACGTCGAGAAATTTTGGTCCGACCCCTAGGTCCCGCCATCCGACCGACGCCAATAGTGTATGTTGCCATATGGTAAATACACTAATAAATACCGGACTCGAAGAGGAAAATCCACTACCTACAGAGAGTGAATCAGTAAATCTTTTTAAAACGAAAACTTTTCTGCCTGCATAATCGACTCGATTCGAGACAGTTCCAGAACATCAGTCGTCACGGCTTATCTACTAACGAACATTTCTTTGTTTATTACCAGACACGAATTTATACCATTACTTTCTATTCGATTTTTCGAGGAGCCGCGCATCCTACAAGTGCAAATCGTGCGCAAAATTTTCCGTGACACTGAGTGTCACGGCATTACACGCCATGAGTGTGTAGGTTTCGGGAAAATCGTGAGCGATTGGAAAAGATTTTTCGTGACCGTAAGTTGGCGTGAATCATATAAAATATCATTCCTGTATGCAGGCGAAATGCGGACTGTTAAACCTGGTCTGGAACTAATGTTAACAAGTAACAGTCTGCAGTCATATTTTTTTCTTGTTTAAAGTATATAGCATACCCGCTATTGTGAGTTTTTTATTTATTGTGTTTATGATAACTGTAACTTGTATTATATAAAAAACCCGGATCCAAATCGATTCACCCGTTTTAAGAGCTACTGTGTTACAGACAGGCACACAGATACACACAGCCACAAACACACATAGCGATCAAACTTATAACACCCCTCTTTTTTGGCGTCGGGGATTAAAAATTACAAAAATGTATTGCTTAGTACTTAACAGTTAACAAACGCGTAACCTAATCCTAATTCCATAGTCCATATTATTTGTATCATGTTAAAAGTTTCGGTAAAATTGCGTGAGTGGGCGTGAGACACGAAATATAATTACAGTAAGGCCTCGATAATCCGGACTAATTAAAACCGCTGTGATCCGGATTAGTAAAAAATTCGGATTACTGAAGCAGCCCAGCTTTTTTATTGTAAAGGTAATCATTTATTATAAAATAACTAGAAAATAGTACGTAAACAAAAAATTATGCAAAATAGAAGTATATTTATTAAATTTTATATTATTGTTTGCTTAACCCTTTTCTGCTAGCTCTAAAATTATCATTTCCATAGATTTCGGTATACAAGTTTTGCTTTGGCAGATAAGATTTCGTAGGGAATTGGAACATGCCTTGATCGTTGTGTACAAAACCATGCATACAAATGAGTTTCCATTTCTGGATATTCGGCTTTTCGTAATTCCTTTCGGGCGCCGGGACCGGAATAAAAGAAGGAACACATACATAGTAAAAATCCAAAATAGTCATTAAAATATACCATATCTTTTGATTTTGCTTTTGTTTTTTTTTTATATCGGAAATTGATGTTCCTATCCTGTATTCATTTGCCAAAACTTTTCCACTTTCACCACGGGCTATGTTGGATTTTTGTTTTACTGACAACATACTGTGTTTTCTTCTAGAAGCTATTTTAACATTATTTTATATACTTATGTAGAACATAAAATAACGCACCTATATACAATTAATACTCAATCAAAACAACGTCACACATATAATGCCTGCTTATAGGAATCCTCAGATATGTATCATATCCGACCGAATACATGGCGGGGAATCTCTCACTATCGCTATAGTATCGAATGCTATTAATTTGAATGAAATAGACGTTTAAAACCGCAGATCCGAATTACCAAGTACTGTCAAATCCGGATTATAAAGTACACAATGTAATTGAAATGCTTAGCCGCATTATCAAAGAATCCGGTTTACTGAATGTCCGAATTATCGAGGCCTTACTGTATTATCGTGCGTGGACGTTCGTGAGTGTTGAAATCTAGTTGTGAGCGTGCGTGAGTGTGATTATAAAAAATAATATTAGTGCGTGAACGGGCGTGAGTTGAAAATAATTTTCGTGACCGTGAGTGATCGTGAACAAAATACTACTCACGATTGCCCCTCTAGCACATCCCTAGCAATTTAAATATGAAAGACCCATATAGCCTCTATTTATCATGCTGCAAGCAGTGGCGGCTCGTCTTTTAAGTACGAGTGTTTGACGACAGATGGCGTTGACGAGTGAAATTGACTTTACCATCGTGTACTGCAGACTCTTAAACGACCTCGTGCTGAGTTGTAGTCTTGTAGATACATTCATAGGTTAGGTTAGTTTTGACAGCCAGTTGTATCATTCATGTTTTGTATATTTCGACAAAATGGAAAAAGAACAATTAAATATGGATCCGTAACTTGTTCTTTATACGAGTACCATGGTCATAAATGGTGAAGGGTTCTCATAGACAGCATCCAACTTCAGTTTTATTTCTTTTAAAAAACGATTTACAGATTGATATTGCTCTTTTTCCATTTTGTCGAAAAATACAAAACACGAATGATACAACTGGCTATCAAAAATAATCCAACTTATGAGGTTATCTAAAACTCAGCACGAGGTTGTTTAAAAGTCTGCAGTACACAATGGTAAAGTCAATTTCACTCGTCAACGCCATCTGTCGTAAAATACGGATACTTATTGATTTACCTTCGAATAAAAGTACTGACATGACTCGTAAATTATCAGACGCGTTCGGCACATCTCACCGAATTTATTTAATACAAAAACTGCAACAAAACAACAAGAACCACTAATATTATGGAAACCAGTGAATACCATTGGCAACCACCAACCGTTAGAAACACTTTCACTTTATAAATATATATAAAAAATATTGTTAAGACAAAGACTAAAGATAAAACAATTACTTAATTTTTGTAACATTTAGATTTAAGTTCGTCACGGCACAAACAAACACAGGCAACGGGGAGTTAAATGCTAAACGGACGATTTAAAAATAACTTTCATTCAGTCCATGGTTTCCTTATATTCTCTTATAAAGATACGGTCACCTTCTTACGTATGACTTTTCGATACGCCTGAAAACCGTTGGATCAATTTCAATTTGGATTCCACGGTTAGCCTATTCTCAGACTCGGGCAACGTCAGGCTTGTTTTATATCAGTTCATATAATATAGCGGTACTCGTGCGAATATTCGCACTAAAATTCGTTCCTAATTTCTCACACTCTTTATAACTTTCTTCTTTTTGTTGTATTACATTACGAAGCTCAGTGACGATTCAAGAAAATATTTTTCTAAAATTGTCATATAGAGGCGCAAGTATCGAAAACGTTGAGCTGCAGCGCCGCCATACGAAAAGTATTTATACGTGAATTTTGATTAAAAATTAAACAAAAAAAATTTACCGACATTTGAAATTGAACAAAAGAGTTACCGACCGTCAATCATATTGGCGTTGTTTCAAAATCAAAGCCGTCAGATGGCAGCATTGCTGTATTGTGTCTTAATGTATATCTATATATATAATTTTAATAATTAATAAATTTACAAAAACAAAAGCAATAATAAATTTTTTAGTTGTTGATGCCGGTAGAGCAAGCAATTATCTATAAAATGATATAAAATTTATGTGGAGCAATTGTGTGGTTTTTTCGAAAAAGGGAGACAAACATCTTAACCTTAGCGTATTAATATATATGATGATGATGATGTACTTACTTGTACACTGTACAATTTCGCGTTAATGTCATTTTGCCTAAAATTCAAATTAAAAAATATTCTCTGACGAATCAGAATTTGCTCGGGCGAAGTCTGGTCCAAAAGCTATAGGTATTCTATAGCACACGATGCTTGCATGTGAAACAGTCTGTGTGTACACTACCGCTCAAAAGTATTTGGCCAACCAGAAAAGGCATTTTGTAAAAGTTTGAATACATGAAACGACTTCATAGTACATTTAATTATTTATTAAAGCTTCTTTAGGCGTAATAACAATCTTGTTTTTAAATTTTAAACTGATCTATGTGTCCTCCTTTGTTTTTAATGACTGCCGCAGAAATCTTCGGGAAGCTAGCCACTAGTTTTTCCAATGATGTCTTGCAGTTTTCTCCACAAGTCTTCCTGAGTTGTAGGACAATATTTTTACACTGATTCCATTATAATTCTATCGGGTTCAAGCCCGGCGACTGCGGAGGCCGTCATGTCTTTAAGCACATGTTGTTCTTTTTCTTTCAAAAAACTTTTGCACAGTTTTAACGTATGTTTGAGGATACTATCTTGTTGACATATGAATACCGAACTAAAAGCTGACTTATTAAAACCAAATGATGGTTTCAAAGTTAAAATTCAACCACGATAATATAAGGAGCTTTAATTTAACATTTATGGAACTGAAAGTATTATTGCTTATTTATTTATTTGGATGTATTTGTACTAAAAACGATAGATTTTTACTCCGTATAATTTTATACTTAAGTACTATTAATCGACTTCGTAAAACAACTTACCTGTAACAAAATATCAGTAAATATTCTAATTAAACGGGTACCAAAAGGCACTGCACTGTTCTCTAATATGTTTTTGTAACTTTCTTTGTTTAAAATCCTTCTATTCGCACAAGGTCCCCAAAGATGGAACCACTAAAAATGTAGGTGGCCAAATACATTTGAGCAGTAGTGTATACACACGATTAAAAAACGATAGCCCGCATATACTTCCTTCTGTTCCTGTCGGAGATCGAATCCGGCATAAATTTGACATTTCAGAATTTAGATTAATGTTTGCGTCCGCTGGGCACGTTACAGTTAAAAAAACCCGGGTCGCAGTGCCAAAACCCTGCCGACAATATAGTGTATTTGCTTATACAGGCAGAGTGGCTTTATTATGCGAACTTAAGTTGATTTTTAGGCAAAATAAAAAATTTGACTCCTTAATACACCCCATAAAATAATTTTTTTTTTCTTAATTGCAATATTATTATCAATCGAACCTTTATACCAAATTATATGCAACTTTCAGTAAATAATTCACTATCTGCAAACTAGTGTTTTCATAAAATTTGTAAGTCCGGTCCTGTCGGGCCGATTTTATTAAAATTTTAGGGACACTTTTTAATTACTACCGGAGGGTTAAATTTCAATTTTGAAACGATTCGGAGAATTTTTTCGGTATTTTGGGCCCCAAAAACATTTTTCAACCCCTAAAAACTACCCTTAAAATGGCCCGATTGGGCCCATTTTAAATAGGCTTCGTGCGGTGATGGATTCCAACATGTGTGCCAAATTTCGTTAAAATAAATTAACTTCTTCGAAAGTTATAGCCCGCACACATATATACCTATATATATATATATATATATATATATATACATATATATATATACATATATATATAAACATTTTTAAAAATGGTCGCAAAGTGTTTAGGAGGTTATGAAACGTCGAGAAATTTTGGTCCGACCCCTAGGTCCCGCCATCCGACCGACGCCAATAGTGTATGTTGCCATATGGCAAATACACTAACAAGAAGACGTAGTAAGCACTCAATACATAGAATACATAATATACAATGCCGCTTCCCATTCCTCCACAGTTTAGTAGAGCGGCTAACTATCTATACCGCCATTCGACAGTTAATGGAATGCCTATAATACAATAGAAATAGAGCAATTGTACCAGAGAATATAATTTTGTTGACAATAGTATCGACAATAATACAACAGTTTAATTTACCCATGAATTTGTACTAAAAAGAACCAGCCAAGGGTGTGTTGGCCCCACGCATGATACGTAGTAGTGTTCGTATGATGTACTTGTGAGCTATTTTGTATCGAAATCATTGCTTAACAAATACCATACCCTAACTTATAGTAATACGTCATTGCAATATATGGATAGTTTTGTAGATTATTAATTAAAATTAAGTCGAGGATGCATAAGTCATATTAATTGCACTATTAAAATCACTTTGAGCTTTCCATAAGCCAAGTATAGTTCTAATAAATATAACTAGTGAGTTCGGAGTTGTTTTTTTTATTTTTGAAGTTTGATATAGCCGTGACTATTGTCTTCGCTATATTAATAGCAGTATAACAGCCATAAAAAAATATTGTAACGAAAGATCAGCCCAACTTCTACAGCTTGTTGATATATTTAGTTCAAAATAATTTTCGTTGAAAGTATTTATAAAGTGCTACTACTTGATTTTTTAAGATTTTTTTATCATGCACATGGTTGCAAGCAAACATATTATTAGTAATTTTAGAAGGTAGGTTTCACTATTATCAGTACACACGTTTGAGACGAAGTCGACTCTTTAGTATATCAGCTGTGGTAAATATTATATGCTCGCGACGCATGTATCAAGCAAGGACGGCAACCAACGGCGGTCTCAGCGATACCGTCTCGACAATGCATGAGACTGCAGCCCTACTTCAACATTCACGATGAGATCTCTCTGAGACCTATGTATCGCCGCATGCGATACGTATTTATACTTTCATCAGCGTTTATAATCACCTGTATTTAAAATATAAAATCTCGATGTTTCTCACGGCCAGTGTATGGCGTGTGGTAGATTCGAGTTGATCGGATGAGGGTGTCGGGTAGGCTTGCCAACTTTAAAATACAAATTTGCGGGAAATAATGATTTCAAATGCGGGACAACGGTTTAACAAAAAAACGTGGAAAACGTACAAATTAGGATGAGAAGTAAAATAAAACATCTTGTTAGATTAATAATAGTCAATATTTACTAAAAAAAAGTTATAGTGAAATTTAGACTTTATTATGAAAAAAATAAATTACTTTTTAAATGAGTATTTTTCTTGACATTTTGCACTTTTAAAGTAGTTGCTGTGGTTAAGGCACACCGTCAGAAAATTCTTAATTTTTGTATACTTATTAAGGACATGATAATACAATTAACCTGAAAATTTGAAGTCGATCGACCGTATATAATCCGAGATAAATTCAATTAAAAATTGGATAATTAACACTGATTGTATACGATCTCTGTAGTTCTGAACCAGTTTCTTATTTATAAAAAAAGAACTAACTGTCAGAAACTTTCCAAAAACTGACAGTCTTTCAATGCATTTGTTATGAGTTTAAAAAAAATAAGAAAATGTTTTTGACCGTCTAATTATTTATAAATAGCGGTTTAAAGTTCAACAATTTATAGAAAAGTATACATGCATATGAATACTGTATGGGTTACGTTTCCACGGGTACAGTCTTGCGTACAAATTATGGATCACTTAGCTACAAGCTAGTATACTTTTGTGGCGCGTATAATCTATAACTTTTTGACAATATTGTACCACGACAACTACCTTAAGGATTTTTTTATTTTTAAGTACAAAATTGTAAAAATCGTAAAAAGCGGGATATTTAGCGTCCCGCACACATCCTGAGCGGGACGTCTCGTTAAGGGTATCAGAAACGGGACGTCCCGCGCATAGTGGGACGGTTGGCAACCATAGTGACGGGCTATAGCTCGTGCGCATGTCTTGCAAAATATTATTATAGGTAGTTTAATCAATTCCATATAGTGTCCGTCTAATAAGTTATTTTCCAAAAGTTGCCAATTGTTATTTGCCGTTACTCTATATTTCAAGTTGATCTAATCATACTGTAGCCACTGGAAATGACAGAGGTTTCTCGAACTTGAACAGAAGTTTCTGGAATGATCGAGAACGAAATGTACGCGACGGTATATACAGCGCGTGTGGGGCGATTCAGGGAGTTGCTTGCTTGCTACAGTCAGAGCAGTCGTTCAGTAGAATAGCATTATTACATAAATTTCGGTGCGTGTGTAAAGTAGTGTATTGTGTAAATAGATATTGTTACGTTATTATTTATAAGAATCAGTTTGTTTGTTTCATTGTTTAATTTATTTCATTGTTGTAGAGAAATGCGTTTAGTTCATTTTTCATTATTACTACAGAAGTACGTTTTAGTTTATCTGTTTTGTATTTATTTCGTTTGTTGAAAATAAATCAGTTTTAAACCACCACCAAGAACAGTTTTATTACAATATTTATTCTAGTATAATTTTTAAAGAAGAACCAGTGGCCCTAATTCTACTACAGGTATCCATTCAGCTGGAGCTCTTTAGCGATGACGTGTTTCCCGTAGCTAGATTATTCTATGTTTAAAATTACATTGAAGAATACACACCTTTGGAAATTTTTCTCTTATAGAAAAAGCGGACGAAAAATTCTCTATAGTATTAAATTATCTATTTGTAACGTAGATCACAACCCTAAAACAAATGTGGGACTAGTTCATTAAGGTTCATTTGACGCGCATTTTTTCGAGGGTAGGACATCGGACAATGTGGAGTTAAATAGCCGAAACTACTTTAGTAATCTTTATTTTATTCTTATCAATTTGTCAAACAAATGGAAATGATATAAAAATGAGATTTGTATATGTACACGCGAATAATTTTTTAGCGTTATTTTCTACTTGTCAAAATAACACGCCGTCGGTCGCCCACACAATAATAGGCAAGCACTGCGATTGGGCGTAAACATTCTATGACTATACATGTCGCATGTTCATATTGCGAATCCAAAAAAGTGTTTCACAATTCAAAGAAAATAAATGTATTTAAATAAAAAGTGAGCTTGTTTACAACAGTACAATAATTAATTTTAACAAAAAAACTAGTATATTACATCACAAGTGCAAAAAGTTGAAATTCTTGCTCTGCGCGACATGATGCCCAAGGCGAACAGGAATTCAATCTTCTGTTCGTATGGTGTATACTATTTTTCTTTACACCCGGTCGAAAGTTGGTTTATTATCAAAATTTTTAATTATTCGTCCATCTTTTTCTTTTTTAGTTTTTACTTGATATCACTATTTAACTTTTGTCAACATTATATAAAGGACTAATAACTTTCAAGAGAGCAATTTTGAGGTTATACGCAATAACGGCTGTTAGCTATCTACTATACTGACTGGCGGCAGTCTCACGAGAAAACTCTTTCGTCCCGCTGTTACTTTCTTTCGATCCGCAATTACAAATGGCGTGCGAGTAATTCCAGCAGAGCATAAATGTTTCGCTTCCTGCCTTAAAATCTAAGCCGAAAGTATGTACTTTCGACCCGGCATAAAGAAACATGAATTACTTTTAAATGGTTCAAAAAATTAGATTAAAATTTAAAAACTGTCGATGAAAGCCTTTAAAAGTTAGAAATACATTAACACAAACAATTAAAGGATAAAAAAAAAAAAAAAAAAAATTTAGCGATATTTCAAATGACTGTATCTTCGTTAAAAATGGTCATATCGGAGTGGAAAAAAAACAATTTTGAAATCTTCTAAGGAAAAATGTTTCTAGTTACAGGTATTATGCAATCCTAAAGGATACCATGACAAAAAAAATTTCGAAATTTTTATGGATCTTTTTTTGAGTCCAAGGACTTGGAAAAAATTTTCCCGACTAAGCCACTGGATGGACTGGATAACTTGTTCATTTAGCCTCAATTTGCTTTTTTTTACCTTGATATGACCGAGAAGTGGTCGTATCAAGGTAAAAAAAAAGCAAATCGGATATCGGACTTTGAATGAAAAAGGATCGTTTTGCTTTGATAATCGATATCTCAGCAACCAATGATCGCATGGAAAATCGAAGGTGGGTTTCAAAGACTTGAATAAATTCTCTACAAGAACTGAGCATCGTTTTTTTGAAAAAAAAAATCCATTCGTGACATCAATTTGAAAAAGCGACAAAAAAGGGATTTAGGTGGTATTTTGGAAAATCATGCGTTAAATTAAAATTATTGACAAAACGAATGAAGTAAAGTGTGCCTTTTACAGCTCAAAATACCCACAAAAACCCTATAAAGTTTCAATTTGATCCATTCAAGCCGTTCTTTTGTTTCATTCAATTGAATTTTTGAAAAAATTAAAAGATCGCGTTTTTTGCCCTTAAACGCTCATAATCACTATCAAGATGAAAAAAAAAATTCTCTCAGCTTTTTCTGCATTTTTCTTTTAAATTGTTTTTAATTTTATATTTGGCGACATGCGGTCGCACCCCGACTATGTTTCGTTTTGATGAAATATTAAAATGTTAAATGCGGCTGAAACCAGTGGTATATTTTCATCATTTTACAGTGGTCCCAGATGCATTTATGAAAAAAAAAATGTTTCATTCAAACGAAGAAATATTCGGTGCGTCAGACTAGACATGGTAGAATTTAGTGATTTCTTATTTTTCAAATGTTTGTTTTTTTGCGTTAGGGTTTTTGAAATTTGTAATTTAATTTCTATAGCAACTATTCACAACTAAATATTGAAGTTCAAACTTGAAGTTTCTATTATACAAACTATTGAGAGATGAAGATCTTGGAAACGGCTAAACTGATTTCCATCAAACAAGGCTAAAACTATCTCGAAAATATCAGCTTTAAAAAAAATCGCATTGGAATTGGTTCATCCGTCTTGAAGCCACAGACAGGCAAGCAAAGTCTACAAAAACATATAACACCGATTATTTTGCACCGGGAGTATAAAATGAATCATATCACGAAAACTAAATAAATATTAATAACAAGTAATTAAAAACACTTGAAAATTCTACAAATATTTATTTCTCGACGATCGTTTCGGACAATAAGTCCATCTTCAGGAGTACAAAAACTTATACTAAATTAGATATTTACATTATACCTACTTTATACACGAAAAAATTGATCTGAATCTGTAAGGTATTTGTAGGAGGGGTGATAGGTTAAAGTCTAGGTGGTCATTTGTTATATTTTTATTTTTCCTAATTGCTTTTTGAATCTCTACATTTTCTAATAGTGTAAGTTTCTTGCCTTTATTATAGATATGTAGAGATTTAAAATTGTCCTGATTATAAAATTATACCCAAACTGATGGTCTCCCAATGGGTTCTCCATTATCCCCTCTATTAGCAGGAATATTCATGGACCATTGGGAAAAAACTCTGTTTAGTTCAGACAATAATCTATTAAAAAATGTGAATTTCTGGTCGAGATATGTTGATGATGTGTTCTGTATTTGGTTAGGTTCTACAAGGATTCCTTAAACATATTAACTCCATAAACAAAAACATACAATAGGGATGTCGGAAGTGCTAAAAAGTATCGATATATATCGTATCGATATTTTTTTCAAGTATCGATATTGGTACCGATATATTTTTTTTAAAATATCGATATATCGGTGCAATTTGAAAGAGAACATCGGCACTCGAAGAAAAGTATATATATTGGCTAGTTTAATATAATCTCAAATAGTATTGAATGGATATTTTTTCTAATAAATCAACTAATAAATATTCAATAATATTGACTCTACTAACAGTAATAGATATATTAACAAAATGAAATTACTTGCTGTACTGTTCAATGGTTTTTATTGGTATAAAATACAACGTAACGTTTCAACCAAAGTTTGCTCTTCCTGTGTATTTTATAATTGCCCGACTGTGCACTGACAGGCCCATCTACCGTGCAACAACAGAGACTACACTGTAGTCTGTACAAATCACATAATATTCTTCCGTACACCATTATTAAATTTCTTGTTTTCACAGTACGAACGAGACATGTACTGTTAGTTTCTGCATAAAAACCGAGATGGCAACGAATGCTTGTGTAAGTTGTAACCAGGAATTTACATAGTAACATCTGAATGCAAATGAGAACGTTACAAACAGACAATGGAATAGCGTTAATGTTCCTTTGTTTTTTATACGTATCATTTGAATTTCGTGTTTGTAGTACATTCTCTTTTTTTGTTTACTTTGGTTTAAAGAAAAAATATTTATGAAAACATTTAATTTAAAGATAAATGTCGATTGAATATTAAGCAAGTAAAATCACATGAAGAAATTAAATATTACCTTGGCTAATTAATTAAACTTCCATTAACAAATACTTTTCCGAAAAATTAAGTGTGTTAAATGCGTAGCACGTTTTCTTACTCACAGAACGTAAAATCATAATAAAACCAGATTTGTGATTCACAATAAATATTCAGAGATTTGTCATCTCAACTAAGAAACGATAAAATATAATTATATAACTTTGTTTTCAATTTCATTTATTTAAATGATTTAAATTATTGTGCGAATCGATGCCAAATTAATAAAAACCCGGGTCGCAGTGCCAAAACCCTGCCGACAATATAGTGTATTTGCTAATATAGGCAGTGTGGCTTTATTATGCGAACCTAAGTTGTTTTTTGGGCAAAATAAAAAATTTGACTCCTTAATACACCCCTTAAAAGAACATTTTTTTCTTAGTTGCAATATTATTATCAATCGAACCTCTAAACTAAATTATATACACCTTTCAGCAAATAATTCACTATCTGCATACTAGTGTTTTCATAAAATTTGTAAATCCGGTCCTGTCGGTCCGATTTTATTAAAATATTAGGAGCACTTTTTTATTGCTATTAAAAGGTTAAATTTCAATTTTGAAACGATTCTGAGAATTTTTTAGGCATTTTTGGGCCCAAAAACTTTTTTCAACCCCTAAAAACTACCCTTAAAATGGTCTGATTGGGCCCATTTTAAATAAGGTTCTTGCGGTGGTGGATTCCAACATGTGGGCAAAATTTCGTAAAAATCAATTAACTCTTTCGAAAGTTATAGCGCACACACACATATATATATATATATATATATATATATATAAATATATATATATACATTTTTAAAAATATTGCCAAAGTGTTTAGGAGGTTATGAAACGTCGAGAAATTTTGGTCCGACCCCTAGGTCCCGCCATCCGACCAACGCCAATAGTGTATGTTGCCTATGGCAAATACACTAAAAAATAATCTACTTTATAAATTTTAACTATCATCTCAGATTCACAATTATATATGCTTAAAAATATATATGCAATAATAATTTATTTTCGTGAACTTAGCACTTCCGTACACAAGTGACTCATTTGTCAATTGGTTACTAATTACAAAGAATAATTCTTATAATCATGTTTGTGTAAGAAATGTGTACAGTTATAACTTTAAAGATAAGAAACAATTTTATCATTATTTCCGCCTTTAAATAGAAGCTTACTATCAATAATTATTTATATTATCATCAAAAGAAAAATGCAACTCTATTTTCCAATAACAATATTGACATTATTGACAAACATTTACAATTTTCTATCCTGATAAAAATTGATTACTAATGCATTTCTGAACCAGCATTAAACTTTTGTTAATTTATTAAGAATATTGACGGATAAAAAATAATGAATTGTTTTGTTGACCCGAAAAGTTGTTCGGATGTGCATAATAACTAATAGGGAAGTTTATATTTTATGTAATAAAAAAATACATAGCAGTTTTCTATGGTTAATGGATGTATTATTCTAGCCTGTTTTTATTCTCATAACGTATTTACTAAATTATGACAAATGCTCTATATACAATAGACACATATATTACCTACGTAATTTACAGACACCTGTTGCATGCCGAATTATTTTGAAAACTCTAACTGAACAAGAAAACATCGTTACCTTATAACTAACATACGGATATTAACGACATGACTGTTATGGGCATTATCTATACTTCTGACATAACACAGCAGCAGCAGCAAATAGGCTATAAACATCCCCTAAAAATACACATCACGCAAATCACCCTTCACAACATCGCACGACACGAGTTGACTCTATTCTCAAACAACCCTGTGGGGTCCCTCACCACCGATCAATAATAATATAGCACATAATGTAGGTTGGTATATCTACGTAAATGGATTCTCACAACAGATCATGTCAATGTCTACACACACCTACGTGGGATTGTCCTACACGTCTAGGATTGCGTAAAAATAGTAACGCGATCCTCCCACACATAATTAGAAAATATCATTCAAACATCAATTCAGTATAATTTAATTATATTTTAATACTGACCAGCCATAATGTTATTCCAAAAATATCACCCGAAATACGGTATCGTACACTACAAAGTTAAAAAAAAAATCCTCGATTTTTCGTACACGGAACAAACAAATCACGGTCACAGAAACAAAAAAAAAAAAGTTTGGTTACGTTTCGTACACTGTTTAATACATGAATGATCTGACTGTCAATTTAGACCATATTTGTTTAAATTAAACATGTTCCATAAAAAATTACACAAATTAAACCAATGATACACTAACACTATTGCTTGTAGAATGTTTTAAAAAAAGAATTTGTGTTTTTTGAGTATTTTTGTATAGAAAATAATGAAAATATCTCTACATTAAAGAGAGTGATTGCGCGTATAACACAGAGACTGCAACGCTCGCAGCGGAGAATGTTTAAACTTTAGTACGTAAACATGTCACAATGAGAATTCTTCGGCTATTTCCGCCAGTCGGAATTGTAATTTTATGCAAATAGCTTTAATTACTTGTGTGTGTTCTTTCACAGATATTAAAATTTCTCATACATAAAGCATACACTTTTACATAATTTGATAATTAGAATATAAGTACCAATTTTTAATAAACATTAATTCAAAATCTTATTTGCATTTTGCAAACAAATCGACGATGACCGGAAAACTCGTCGACTTGAATGATCAACAAAATGAATATTAAATAATAACATATCAGTGGCCCTCAACCTGATGTTTGATTGTCATTCATTCTTCGAATACGATGATTAATGAGTCATAACTCAAGCCATACAGTCATAGCCTGGCGTGAAACATAGTGGAAAGTTCATTGAAACTGTCCTAAACAACGTATTGTGGATTAAATGTACTATTTAATTAAATCATATCGATATTATTTTTTTAGTGTATTTGCCATATGGCAACATACACTATTGGCGTCGGTCGGATGGCGGGACCTAGGGGTCGGACCAAAATTTCTCGACGTTTCATAACCTCCTAAACACATTGGCACCATTTTTAAAAATGTTTATTTATATATGTATATATTTATATATGTATATATATTGGCTAACATGGGTAACTTTGTTATTAGTGGAGATAGAAAGTCGGTTAAATGGGCAAAGTAGTGCAGAAAAGTGTGCTCATTTACGTCCCGTCGAAAAAACAATTGAATTTGACACCCTATGAATTTATTCAGGAAATAGTGAAAATTGCCATTTATGAAAACTGGCCATAACTTTTTTATTTATGAAGATATTTGAAAATTTCATTAACCATTCTTTGATAACTTTTCAAGGTCTTTTCAGTGGCGTAGGTTTAATTTTTTTATTTCCACTACATAATGAGATATTGACATGAACTTTGTTTTTTCTTATGGACGGCATTTCTGATTTTCAGATATTCGAATTCTGCTTATTTTTCTGAATAATTTGACATAGCATATCCTATATCTAAACCAATCAGAATCTACAAAACTGACCAAAATAGCTTTTTTACGTTATCCATACCGATCAGAGTGTGCCGTGTAAAACAAAATTTGTCGAAACAAATACATATCGACAGGTTAACAATCTATCGAGCGATCGCTACAGTTTTGCTAATTTATTTTGTTTAATTTACTCTTTAAGATAGCTCAAGTATTCTCAAGTTTGGAGAAACAGGCTATTTTTGCGCATCATTCAGCGTAACAAAAATACCACGTGGGCTCAAGCTGAATACTTGAACCTTTATCCAGAAAGCCGACAGCCTTATTCAATAACTTTTAGGAACTTAAATAGAAATTTAAAGGTATACGGTTCATTTTCAAAGAAAAAAAACAACATTCAACACTGTGAAGAAGAATTAGTTTTAACAAACTTTGAAATTAATGGAGAAAAGTCAGCACATGTTTGCTGCACCAGCCAGACATGCTTTGCAAATACATTTAGCAAACGTGTTTGCAAAGTATTCAAATAGATAACAAACAAGATGGACGACGATTTTGTGGACCAAATTTCTATTTTTTGATGATTTTTACTTTTTGGGTTCCATATACATGGTTCTTCTTCAAGTAACTCAATAAATTCAAGGACACCTTCGTTACTCCAGTCCATCTTGCGACTGAACAAAGCGAATCAGTGATTTACGAGTAACTGAACTTTGCGCAAGTGTACTCGTAGCAGGCTCGTGCTGGATATGTGTGTCCGATTTATTGAAAGACTTACAATCACTTTCTGTCATCTTGGGTCGATTTCATTGTTATCTCTCTTCTAGTACATGGGTGCAATGGATTACGGTACTTAGTAAACTTAGACTTTAATTTCGATTTAGTTTCGGATTTCTACACGAGTAAAATTGTAACTAATCAATTAGTCCACCGACTCACCAACACAATCATCATCATCATCATATCATCATCATCATCATATATATTAATACGCTAAGGTTAAGATGTTTGCCTCCCTTTTTCGAAAAAACCACACAATTGCTCCACATAAATTTTATATCATTTTATAGATAATTGCTTGCTCTATCGACATCAACAACTACAAAATTTATTATTGCTTTTGTTTTTGTAGATTTATTAATTATTAAAATTATATATATAGATATACATTAAGACACAATACAGAAATGCTTCCATCTGACGGCTTTGATTTTGAAACAACGTTAATATGATTGACGAACGGTAACTCTTTTGTTCAATCTTAAATCAACTGTATGTATCAATATTTTTCATATAGTGGCACTTTAGCTCAACGTTTTTGATACTTGCGCCTCTATGTGACAATTTCAGTAAAATATATTTTTTTCGATCTGTCATCTGAGCTCCATAATGTAATACAATAAAAAGAAGAATGTTATAAACAGTGTGCAAAATTACAAAAGAATTGAATACCTGCAATAAATTTTGATTCATTAAATTGAATTGAATGATTTAGTTTACATAATCACATCATTTTATATATTAATGCGCTAAGGTTAGGATGTTTGCCTCCATTTTTTCGAAAAACTCTCACAATTACTCCACATAAATTTTATAGATAATTACTTGCTCTATGTGCATCAATAATTAAAAAATCTATTACTGCTTTTGTTTTTGCAAAATAATTAATTATAACAATTATATATTGAAGAATCTCGTTAGAGATTTTTTCTGTGCTAAATTCCGCACATGAAAAATAAATGAAAAATAAATTTCGTACATTAAACGCAAAAACAGCCCATCCCTTACACACGCCGTCCGACCGCCCGGCAAAATCTCTACAGATTACTATACATTGATTTCGAGTCTTTCCCATATAACGCCGTGTAAAAAACCCTAGTTTCCAAGTTTTATAACGCTCTGATTACCAAATTTTCGTATGACATATATTTACAGTAGTTAATAGTATAAGGTACTTTGGTAAGTGAGATGCGTAGCCGAGTGGTCTAGGGCACGAACATTGCTTCATACCTTGGGTTGAACTGAGTTCGAATCCCAGGACTGATGTGTGTGAATTTTGATTTTTTTCAACTGTTTCGTTTTTTACATGATATTTACTTACATTATTTTCCAATTTTCTTTTATATAATAAAAATAAATTATTTTCTTGTTTTAGTAATTAGTGGTGACAAAAGTCTCGCAAATATCAACTTTTGGATGTGACATTTGTCAAGAAAAGTTTCGTCATAAATGTAGTTTGGTACGGCATACGAAAACTAGTGTTGGGCATAATCGATACATTTCAATAATCGAATGAATCGAAATAATCGGTTTTTATAATCGAATGATCATTCGAATTATCGATTATGAATGATTTGAATTATCGATTATGAATGCGGCCCGCAAAACCTGTGAATTCGGCCCGCGATATCGATAAGATATATTATATTTTTATTAAAAAATAAATAAGTAAATAGTAAAATAAATAATACATATTACAAATAAGATACAATAAAATATTTTAATATTTTTAAAAAATTCTTACAGAACTTTAACCATATACGCGTTTGTATGAATAAAATATTGTTTACTTTATATTTAAAAAATTATTGTAGTATGTCTAGTCTAGTTATTACGCATTGGTTTTGATTTTATTACGTTCTTTTTTTTTTTGGCCCGCCAAAAAAATCGGGAATATCAAATTGGCCCGCCTACGAAAAACTTTGGGAGCCCCTGGTTTAAACAAACGAAAGCACCCCACCTCCAGTGCAACAGACTTCCCAATGTGTGCAGATGCAGAACCGAATGATATATCATTCATAATCGACAATCGACATACATACATTTCATATCTCGCTAACCATAATCGAATCATGTGAATATCTCGCTAAGCATAATCGAATGATATCTCGCTAAGCATAATCGAATCATGTGAATGATATCTCGCTAAGCATAATCGAATGATATGATGATATCTCGGTTGCCATAATCGAATGATGTATGATAATTCATAATCGACAATCGACATAGTACTGTGTCGGGATTAATAGTTAATACAAAACACATTAATAATGGAATCGCTGGTATGATTCAATACAAAAATAAAACGAATTCTTTATTATTATAAATTAATTATAACTCATAGATTTGTATTTAAAAAAACAATATAATCTAAATTTTTGGGTGAGAGTCTGTTCCTCCTTGCATTAGTAATGACACCAGTTTTTGAAAATATCCTTTCGGAAGGCACGGAGGTAGCTGGCGCACAGAGAGATTTTTTATGAAGCTCGTATAATTCAGGAAACAAATTTTTGTTTTCTGATCAAAAAATAAGGGGATCGGAAGAGCGAGATATATCGGGCATTGACAAATATTGTTTTATGATTGCAACGGCTTTTGTAGTAATATAGTGACAGTGAATAATAAGTAATAAGTTAATAACCGGTCACTATGAGAAATGTATGTACCGTATACACGTAATCTCAAAAGATACGCCGCCGCTCTAACTTTAAGTAATGCAGTCAATGACTGGTCTACTGGAGTCTGGGAGACTGGAATGTCAAAACAGTACAACACAGAACAAACGAAAGTACCCCCACTCTTCAGTGCACGCAAATGCAGAAACCGAATGATATAATATGATATATGTCGGGATTAATTCACATACATTTCATATCTCACAATCGATTGAAGCGAATGATATCTCGCTAACAATAATCGTTTCAAACGAATGATATCTCGGTTAACATAATCGAATGATCGATTATTTGGCCATAATCGAAATATTTCGATTATATCATTCATAATCGCCCAAGACTAACGAAAACCTATAATATCAATACAAGTGGTACTCATTTTGGGGAGTTATATTGCGTTTTGGGGGTTCTATATTGTGTTTTGGGGGTTTTTATATTGCGTATTGGGGGTTTTATATTGCATTTTGGGGGTTTTGTATTGCGTTTTGGGGGTTTTATATTGCATTTTGGGGGTTTTATATTGCGTTTTGGGGGTTTTATATTGCGTTTTGTGAGTTTTGTATTGAGTTTTGGGGGTTTTATATTGCATTTTGGAAGTTTTGTATTGCGTTTTGGGAGTTTTGTATTGCGTTTTGGGGGTTTTATATTGCGGTTTGGGGATTTTATATTGCGTTTTAGGGGTTTTATATTGCATTTTGGGGGTTTTATATTGCATTTTGAGGGTTTTATATTGCGTTTAGGGGGTTATATATTGCGTTTTGGGGGTTTTGTATTGCGTTTTGGGGGTTTTGTATTGCGTTTGGGGGTTTTTCATATATACAGAATATATATTTTCAAAATTGTTGTGCGTAATTATTTTTTTATATCGTATAATTTATATAAAAGATCAAACCGTTGAGAAAAGGAAATGGCCTCTTAATTCTAAGAACGCACATATATTTATTTTGGAGGAAAAATAAAAAAAAGCCTTGCTCTTGAAGGTTTATGAGCACAGAATTTCGAGGTTGGATTTCAATTCCTTGTCTGCCTCGGAACTATTTTTTTTTCTACATCTTAGGCAAAGAATTTCCAGAGTTGATTTGAATTTCTTGCCTGCCTCGAAATTCTGTATTTTTTTTTTTTTTTGTTTAAGTCGTAATCTTGAGAGCGAGTCACCGCAAGTCTTTGAATTTAGCACAAAACCAAATTTTACTTCTCCGAAGTTTTTTTTTTTAAGTATAGATATACATTTACTTAGTATGCAGCAATGCTGCCATCTGACGGTTCTAAGTTTGAAACAACGTCAACATGATTGACGGTCGGTAAATTTTTTTTGTTTAACTTTTAATCAAAATTCACGTATAAATACTTTTCGTATGGCGGCGCTTCAGCTCAACGTTTTCGATACTTGCACATCTATATGACATTTTAGAAAAACATTTTCACTGAACTTCGTAATGTAATACAACAAAAAGAAGAAAGTTATAAAGAGTGTGAGAAATTAGAAACGAATTTTAGTGCGAATTATTCGCACAGGTACCACTAGCGTTATAATAAATCATCAGAAAATCAACACTGCGGCTATCATTATACTCACAATCAGTATAATTATATAATCATTACAATATTTACTTTCACACCCTACGTAACAGCATCGATATGAATAAATTATGAGGATATCCTCATTCTGTCAAATATGAATATAGTTAATTATATATTATATATACTTATATAAATTTAAAAAATACAAACAAACCAAACCGCAACGCTCCTGCTGATTTATATTAATTATTATTATTATTATTATTTAGTTAGTTGAATGATGTGAATAGAAGTACCGGTCTTTCTTGAAAAATCAAAGTTTCTTTTTCAACGATTGATTCCACACACAAGTTAATAACTTTTACGATTAATGTACTATGACGAAAACTCTACTCTAGTAGAGCGCCGATCTGCCAGCTAGCAAACTCAGCGGCGCGAAGGGTAGGTTTGTGAGGACACTTATAAAATCAACAAGAAATAATGCCCTAATGGGCTAACAAATCCGACCACCAACCACTAAAATAAATTAATAAATAACATGCAAAAGCCTTAATAATAAATAATGACACAATTAAAACAAAATATTTAAACGGCGAATAATTTACTCCTATTAACATTAGGTGTGGACAATCCAACTGTCGAGGGACTCGATGGGGAGGAAAATTAATATACCGACCAAAAGGTAACCAGGGCGCCAGGACTTAAGGGCACAAGATGTTTATCTCAGGAGTCCACCCTGAGACGCCGAGAGTCGACTCAACAGTCAGTAAAAACTCCAAACAACAAAAATGCTAAAAGAATAAAAATCCAGAAAATTCAGAAAATCCCAGAACACAACACCACCAAGATCCAATCCAATAACTAACAAATCCAATTCCTAACCAAATTCCAATCCAATAACTAACAAAATCGCCCACAGCCGCTTATAAATATTTTAAAACATCTCATCTCATTCTAGGTAAAAACCGCGATGTCGTCAACACCGTGGCTATATCGTGAATGCCCCTGTGCAAGATATTTCAAAAAACTGCCTCTAATCAGTCGCGATAGACAAGCGTGTCCGCACACTGCATCAGTGCACTCGTCAAACTCGCGATCGTCCGGCTTGCTATCCCATGCTAACTACAGAGTTGATATGAACAGTTTGATTTCTTCGTCGCACTCATTAGTGACAAAATTTTGCAACTATAATTAGCAGGGATGCAAATTCGATCAGGGGTGCAGCCGAATACAGTAATGACAACAAACTAAAATTGTAAAATGTTACACTCCCCCTCTCCCTGGAAAAATGCGAAAGACGCATTTTCTAAATCCGGTCCGAGGCAACCGAGGCAGAGTCCGAATCTCCAGGCATGCTTCCACGGAAAGGCTTGAGATCTTTGACATGCCAACGCCCAAGATTACGACCTTCTTCGTCGACCAATTCTACCACCAAATCGGAAATAACTTGTCGGACTATCGCCTGAGTATAGCGAGGGGCTAGCTTAGCAGCAACATGTTTATTCCCACTGGACATAAGGTGGTGTCTTTTCCAGACACGCTCTCCCACTGCGTAAGTATCGGCGGCCCTTTTGCCTTTGTTGTAAGAGCGGACATTTCGCGCGTAGGCTTCAGTCAAGTTATGCCGAACGGTCTTATAAATCTCAGGCATTTCTTCCAACTCTCGAATATGGAAGTCCCGCACAACGCCCAGATCCAACTCATCAAGTTCGTCCAATCGACCGAAATAATTGCCATCAATTGGCACAAACCGACCAAAATTTAAAAATGCCGGAGAAAATCCAGTCGACTCACTAACTGCAGTACGAATGGCAAACGCAACCTTTTGGATCTCTCTATCCCAGGTTCGATGATCAGAGTCATTAATATAAGATCTAATTGCCGTACCAATAGTACGGTTGTACCGCTCCACAAAATTCACCTGTGCGTGATAGCGTGCGTTAAGCCACAACTTCACATTATAACGACCGACCAGATCTTTCATTTTTTTATTGATGAACTCGGTTCCATTGTCGCACATCAAAATCTGTGGCACACCAAAGAGCAGAAACACATCATCTTCCAAGAATTTAGCTATAGCATCGCCATTAGCGTGGCGTAAAGGCTTGAGCAAGGAGAATTTTGAAAACCAGTCGGTCACGACAAGTAAGTACGAAGCGCCGGTAGACGACTTAGGAAACGGGCCCATAATATCAGCAGCTATCAATTGCCAGGGCTGCGAAATCTTCTTAGGCCGGCCCATAAACCCCGGTCTAGCGGTGTTCGACATCTTCTGAGCCGCACAAACTCGACATCTCCGAACATACTTCTTGACGTCGCGACGCATCCTAGGCCAATAATATAACTCACATACTCGATGCATGGTCTTAAATAGACCCAAATGAGCGGCGGTGGGATCATCATGACATGATCGCAAAACATCCCGACGATGCCTAGAAGGGACGACTAATTTCCACTCAACATTATTCTTGGAACCGAAATCTGACGGCACGAACTTAAACAAACGTCCATCAATAACATCATACTCAGGAAACCAATCTCGTCTGGCAGTGACAATCCTGATCATATTGCTGTACCAACGGTCTCCAGCACAAACCTCATCGTCCAGCTCAATCAGACACGTCTCCAACGGCGATCTCGACAAGGCGTCCGGCACAACATTCAGCGCTCCTTTCCGATGCACTATCTCAAAATCGAACTGTTGTAGCTTGACAGCCCAGCGAGCTAACCGACCAACAGGGTCCTTCAAGCTATGCAACCACAATAGCGAGTGGTGGTCAGTAACGACCTTAAACTTAACGCCCTCAATATATGGCCGGAACTGTTCAATGCCAAACAAAACGGCCAAGCATTCTCTCTCGGTTACAGTGTAATTTCTTTCGGCTGCCGACAAAGTTCGGCTAGCATACGCAATAGGCACTTCTGTTCTCTCTTCATGTTCTTGAGTCAATACGCACCCAAGACCAACGTTAGATGCGTCACACTGTATGGTAAATGGTTGTTGAAAATTTGGGCTGGCCAAAATAGGCGCTGATACCAAGGCTTGCTTAATTTTCATAAACGAATCTTCCGCCTCAGCGGTCCAGGTAATACCCTGCCCTTTCTTCCGGCCTTTGATAAGGGATGTAATAGGGGCCGTTAGCGTAGAAAAGTCTGATATAAATCGACGATACCATGAACAGAATCCAATGAAACGCTTAACATCAGTAGTATTACGAGGCCGGGGGTACTCAACCATCGCCGAGATTTTTTCAGGGTTAGTTCGCAAACCAAGATCATCTATAACAAAACCCAAATATTTCAGAGAGGGAAAGCAAAAGCTACACTTCTTCGAATTTATAGTTAGCTTAGCGTCAGCTAACCGACGATGAACCTCCAAGAGAACTTCAACATGTTTATCAAAAGTAGGGGTCGCAATGATAATGTCATCCAAGTACACAAATACATACGGGTCTAGTTCCGGTCCCAAAACTTGATCCATTAAACGCTGTTGGGTCTGCGGGGCGTTGTTAAGCCCGAACGGCATGACGACGAACTCAAATAACCCTTTCCCAGGAACGCTAAAAGCAGTCTTTTCCCGAGACGACTCATCAAGTGGGATTTGCCAAAAAGCGCTCTTCAAATCGATACTGGATAAGTATCGGGCACCAGTGAGTTTACTCAATATGTGGTCGACTCGAGGAAGAGGATAGGCGTCTTTCTTTGTGACTGAGTTTAATTTGCGCCCATCAAAACAAAACCGATACTCGCCCGAGGATTTCTTCACCAACAGCACCGGCGACGACCAAGGGCTAGTGGACCTCTGCACCACACCTAGCTTCATCATCTCATCCAGTTCTCGATATAGGTGCTCCAGTAGATAGGGCGACAACGGATATTGACGTTGTTTAATTGGGAGCGCATCACCAGTCTCAATTCGATGTACTATTTTATCTGTTCGCCCTAGCCGAGTACCATTCACCCATGACAATTGCTCAAACTGCTTCACCACCCCATCCAAGCGACTACGCTGCTCATCATTTAATGCGACCCTACTATTTATTCCGCTAGGGGTTCCTTCAATTTCAACGTCCATCTGCGGAGGTCTGTCCACCACACAAATATTTCTATCACCAACTTTAAATTGATTAGCTCCAAAATCAATAGTTAAACCAAAAGCTTTACAAAAATCGCTGCCAAATATAAGACTTTGATTCAACGACGGTACAACTAAAACTTTAATCAAACACAACGTATTCACAATCACCACCGGCAACAACACAAAACCCGAAATACGTTGGGGCGCTCCATCAGCAGTATGGATTGCTTTCGTGGATGATTCATACATTTTTAACGAGAACGCTTCAATAATTTTCAAACCATTGTGGCCTAACACCGAATCACTAGCCCCTGAGTCTAGGAGGGCGACATATTCTCGATCAAAAATACGGACTGAGATGTAAGGGCGGTTATCGAAAGGCCGCGAAACTAATAGAGGGTTGACAACTCCTGCAGCTTTCGGCTTGGCACAAAACTCTGATACTTTCTTCAGCCATAACTGCCACGAAAGCGAATCCGGTTTCGGTGAGTAGGTCTGCTTGGGTTGGAGGAGACGCCGACCTACGAGCTTCCCCTCGCAGCGTTTCCCGAACAAGACGAACACGAGAATCGCGTAACTCCGGGTTTCCCACATCCAAAACAAAACTTAGTCCGGGGCTTGTCACAACTGAAGCTAATATGACCAACTCCACGGCAATTCCAACACAACACATTCGAAGCAGTCCCTTGGGAGTCAGGCGAAGCTAAAGAACCCAAATCCTTCCGAGGTAATGTTGGCTCAACATAATTTTCCATAGTCGGCTCAAATTCAACTAAAACGCTCGATAAGTGTTCCACTGTTTTTGGTTTTATCAACATCATTTGCTGACGATAACTAGGCAGCACGTTACGAATTATATTTTTCACCTGCTCTTCCTCAGGCAAGGGAACACTCAAACGAGCCATCAATGACAACATGCTTGAGATGAAATTAATCACCTTCTCGCGGGGTGTTTGTTTTCTTTTATAAATTTCTAAAAGCACGTAATGGTCATTGTCCGGAGGTAAAAAGTGTGATCTTAATGCTCGCACTAACGAATCCCAGTCGTGGAAGCTAAATTTCATCGCCCTAAACCAACGAAGTGCATCTTCAACAAACAATACAACTGCCGACTGAAACAGATCTTCTTTCGACACACGGTGAGCTAACCTCAACTCCTCAATACGCTCCAAGAAATCTATCACTGGTTGTTTGCCATCAAACGAGATTCCCCATTTGTGAACTTTAACGTCGTAACGTTGACAAGGCATATTTGAGTGCGGTGCTCGATTAGAGCCACCCGACACCTCGGTCATATCCGCGGCAGGAGCCACCACAGAACCATTGCTGGAACCACGGCGCTCAACCGTCGACGGACCCCCCTCAGCCGGCGACACTTCGGCAACTTTCATGACGAGATCATCCTCTAAAGCCATGGTCGTAATGAGCCTGTCATTCTTAAAAGATACAACAGTCGGGTCAGTACTAGTAATTCTGATCAGTCGACCTTTGATGTGGTTCAATCGACTGATGATCTCATGATACGAGGCATCAACTATACCGGTAAACGACTCTACCAAAGTACTGACCGACGTAATGCTAACGTCAATCTCAGAGCCATCACTTTCACGATTGAATTCATCACAAGCGTAAACAACTCCAGGACGTTTCATATCAGAAACCAATAGCCGGCGCAAGCACTTTCGTCTATTTGTATCATCACCGCCGATACCAAGACCTCGGATAGCAAGTTCATAATTAATTTCCGAACTAGGCAAGTAATCTACATCTATTTCATAAGAAATCTCCATCATGTATAATTTTTATAACAAAAGGTGAAAAAAAACCCAGCAAAAACAACAATAAATAAATAAATCAACAAATAACAAAAATATTCAACAAGCAAAAAATGTTCTCATAATCAAAGAGCAATTTTTCAACAAGGGCTTTCACTTAATACGCGCGGCAGCGCCAACCAACAGGGCCCCACGTTGTCAGGCGCCAAAAGTATGACGAAAACTCTACTCTAGTAGAGCGCCGATCTGCCAGCTAGCAAACTCAGCGGCGCGAAGGGTAGGTTTGTGAGGACACTTATAAAATCAACAAGAAATAATGCCCTAATGGGCTAACAAATCCGACCACCAACCACTAAAATAAATTAATAAATAACATGCAAAAGCCTTAATAATAAATAATGACACAATTAAAACAAAATATTTAAACGGCGAATAATTTACTCCTATTAACATTAGGTGTGGACAATCCAACTGTCGAGGGACTCGATGGGGAGGAAAATTAATATACCGACCAAAAGGTAACCAGGGCGCCAGGACTTAAGGGCACAAGATGTTTATCTCAGGAGTCCACCCTGAGACGCCGAGAGTCGACTCAACAGTCAGTAAAAACTCCAAACAACAAAAATGCTAAAAGAATAAAAATCCAGAAAATTCAGAAAATCCCAGAACACAACACCACCAAGATCCAATCCAATAACTAACAAATCCAATTCCTAACCAAATTCCAATCCAATAACTAACAAAATCGCCCACAGCCGCTTATAAATATTTTAAAACATCTCATCTC
The DNA here is from genome assembly GCA_034508555.1 of Venustoraphidia nigricollis. Classification (NCBI taxonomy): domain Eukaryota; kingdom Metazoa; phylum Arthropoda; class Insecta; order Raphidioptera; family Raphidiidae; genus Venustoraphidia; species Venustoraphidia nigricollis. Next base: position 2,508,281 of record JAVRKA010000070.1, read on the forward strand.
ATTCTAGGTAAAAACCGCGATGTCGTCAACACCGTGGCTATATCGTGAATGCCCCTGTGCAAGATATTTCAAAAAACTGCCTCTAATCAGTCGCGATAGACAAGCGTGTCCGCACACTGCATCAGTGCACTCGTCAAACTCGCGATCGTCCGGCTTGCTATCCCATGCTAACTACAGAGTTGATATGAACAGTTTGATTTCTTCGTCGCACTCATTAGTGACAAAATTTTGCAACTATAATTAGCAGGGATGCAAATTCGATCAGGGGTGCAGCCGAATACAGTAATGACAACAAACTAAAATTGTAAAATGTTACAGTACATACGAAAGATAAAGTGCGTAGGAAGTATTTTGTTCAGGGAAAACTAGAGTTAGGATAGTGAAAATGGACAATCGATTAATTATACTACAATCATATAAACAATAATAATAATAATAATAATAATAATATGGGGCACAAATCGGATCAGCAGCCTCCTCGTGGCGTGCCCTGGACAGATTTAGTCTGACAAATGCTGCCCTAGTGGAGTATAAATAATAAATAAAAAAATAGATAAATTCATTAACAAATTGTAAAATTTTGAAAAATGTATAATCAGATCCTTTTGATGTTAATAAATTATAAATATTTTAGAGGAATTAGGATCAAAGAAATAAAAGACAAATTATTATTTCACAACGTTTCGTATTAAATTAATACTTCATCAGGTTATTTTATTTTAGATCACCTGATGAAGTATTAATTTAATACGAAACGTTGTGAAATAATAATTTGTCTTTTATTTCTTTGATCCTAATTCCTCTAAAATATTTATAAATTGTAAAATTTTTAATAAGTATGTTCTTTTGATTTTATTTGGTAAAGGAATTAGAATTTTTAGTTTGAAATAAAAGTTTTGTTATGTTATGTGGTTTTGAATACAACTAAACGAAAATTCACGAAGACCTTTTTTGCAAAGTATGTATCTAAGTTTGTTATTATTATTATTTTAATATTTGATATTAATTTTATTTTAGAAATAATATTTAATATTATTTATAAAATTAATCTTATTTTTTCGAGTATTATTGATATTTTATCTGTTTAATTTTTTGCAGCGTTTAGAGAATAGAGTTGTTCTTTGACCGTTGATTGAGAACCCTATTTATCGAGGCATGTGCAATAGCTCAAAAAACACATATTGCCAGCATTTAGCATCCTTGTCTAACAAGTAGCGTCGCCCGTTCACTCTATGTCACTTTATTTTCAATACCTAGCGTCTTTAAGGGCAGGAAACTTCGATTTGCGGGCTTTTTTTTACAGGCAACCTTATAGCATTAAATTCAGAAAAAAATTAGCTTTAATGTGGTATAGATGAAATAAATGTACGTCATGAACGAAAAGTTTATACGAAATTATACCTGTTTATACCTGGCTGCGTAGAGGTTGCGGCTAAACAATCAGCAGC